>CM076582.1:1580754966-1582119432 GCA_034641835.2 Pinus albicaulis | reverse complement strand
CTCTTCAGTAAAGGAATGTCCTGCTGATATATCCTCTATGCTACTGCGATCAATGATTTGTATTTAATCTGTGTTGACTGTGGATTAGGCTTCAAATACAATGCACTGATCCCTTTAATATTCTTATGATACACCTTTAAACTTTTTGCTGACTTTTTTGTGTGAATATACATATTAAAAAGGCGTTGAAGGGTCTATGTTTAGGTTATTAACACCGATATTTCAATAAAACATGCTTTAAACCCTCTCTGTGATTTCTTATTCAGTGATCTTCGACTCTGCGATGTTGTTTCACCATGGCTGTGACTGTGAAAACAGTGTGAATTCACCAACTTTTAAACCTGCAAAAAATGAGAAACATGTTATAAAAACTAGGGGGAGTGAGGTAGGACTGCTTAAGAGGCTCGTGGGGATGGAGGAGTAGTGGTTGAAAACGATGGATGCAACAAAAATGTGATGAAAATCATGGTGGAAGGAGAAAAACATGTATGATGGGAGTCTGGTGCGAGGATGAACGTGGACTGTCGAATTAGAATAATCGACGATGGATATTTGTCAATGAAGTCGTTTAGAAGGTTAGATGGATGAAAGGCGGATGGAGGCGAGATTAGATCAGGGACGTTAGATTAGAACAAATCAACGGCGGAGATTGCCCGATGGAATCGTTGGGGGATCAAATGAAAATGCGATATAACGTGGGTCATTGGATTAGAACAATAAACGGTCGAGATATTTTGATGGAGTCATTCGGGAGGTTAGATGGTGGACAAACAAATGGGAGTGAAATTAAGTCATGATCGTCCGATCTCAGGGATTGAAAGTTGAGATTTAATCTAGAATTACATTGTGGAGGGCGGTAAGGTGGAAAACTAGAGTGGTATTTGCACAACAAAAAGGGTGAAAGAGGAAATGCCCCAAAAAACGTGATTCCATACACTGATCGCCACGTGGATTTCTAAAACCGCCCATTTCGCGTAATTTTGAAACATTAAATCTCGGGCGCAAAAATTATGTGATATGCATTTTCAGCTGTTGGATGATGGGTAGAAGATCTGACAGTGCTGGTGAAATGCGACATAAGGTTAGATGCATGGGCGAAAGGAGGCGGGGTCCATTGCTGAGGTCAATGCAAGCCGTCGGATTGTGAAGATCGACGGTCAAGATCTGTTGATGGGGGAGAATGATAAGGGTGTGGTTTGAAGAGTAGAAGTAATGTGGACCGTCGCATTAATTTGATCAACGATGGAGATTTAATCGAAGGTCGGTATGGTGAAGGATTACAGGAGGGACGAGCACGATGCGATGAAGCGCGAACTGTCAGATCTGGCTGAATGAACAGCTGGGAATGAATCGCATCAGAGAAAAGGATAGAGGCAAAAGCACCAAGGTCTTTGAGTTTGCGATGTGCGATTAAGTGTTGGCCGTCAGATCAGAGGGGAGATCAATGGTCGGGAATGATCGGAGGGTGTAATGACTGAGGGCCTCTGAGCGGAGCACGATTGAATCCTAGTCGTTGGTTCTTGTGGATTCAACGGTCCAGATCAAATCGGTGGGTGCGGGTGATGGGCTCATGAGTGGAGTGCGATTGAATCTTAGCCATCAGTTTTTGTGGATTCGATAGCTAAGATTAAATCGGGGGATCGGCATCGGAGGATGGAAAGGAAGGGGCAAAGGGAGAAATGTGATTTCCTATTTTCGATGGAGGGAGAACCGTTGATCTGAAAACTAGATCGACGGGGGAGATTTAACGATGAAGAAAAGGAGGAATGGCGGGTTTTGGAACGAGGAGCAATATGTGTGGTTAAATCTGGGCGTAGCAGATTAGATCAACGGTGGAGAATAGATCGGAAGATCGCATGTCGGCGGGGAGGCAAATAACCATGTAAAACAAGTAAAATGTGTTTGCGATGCGATGAGTACTTGCGATGTGATGGGACCTTGGCACTTGGTCGTAGCACGGATTATATGGAGAACAAAGGGCTAGGACTAAGGCCAAAAGGGGCTTAAGGCCTTAATGCTGAAAATTGGATTTTTAGGCCAAAATGAAGGTTTTTCATTGGGTTTTGGGGGTTCCGATAAGAAAAAAAAAAGGGTTTTCAACCTTATCAAAGGGAATTTATGAAGGGAATGAAGGAGAATGAAATATGAATGGGGGGAAATGGGGAAAATGGAGGCCTTTGAAAACAATTTCTTTCATAGATAGCAGGGTTCATTGATGGAAATAGCAGTGAAGATTCTTAAAGGATAGAAAGCACATGGAGGCTTCAAGAATGATAGATTCACAAAGGAAATGTTTCTCTTGAAGGCTCAAAAACATATTTAGCCACCTTTTTGCTATGCCAAAATTTTATAGGTGGCTAACACCCATAATTTGTCAGATTGGCAAGGGAAAGTGTACAAGGGTAAGATCAAACCAGTATTTGGAGTCCTAGGACCTAGCCTTCCTGGACTCAGAGAGGGCTCTCTCTATGCTTGTGTAAAGGATATAATTTGATAGCATTTATGGTTTTGATTTTAGGCTGGTTATTAGATTTAGGGTTTGTTTGTTTGTTTGGTTGGTTGGATAGGTTGTCAATAAGGTTTAATAGAGTAAGAGAGTATCAATCCATTGGGCTATGGAGTCTGCAAAGGTCTTGAAAGGTGTAAATAAAGAGTCAAGGATAGTTCAAAGGGCAAGCTGGCGAGGCCAGATGGATCTACGTAGGATTAGGGAGAGTGAAATAAAAATGGAGTTGTGAAAATAGTGAGTTAATGGGAAATCAAAGATCCTTTATAAACAAACTAGTAAACAAGAAAAAGCTTCTAAGATGATAACATAATAAAAACTTGAAGAGCAATGAAGGATTCTTCAATATCAACTAGGCTAAGCAGATCCTAAAAATAACAGATAAGTAAGCTAAGAGAACAGTTAGGATTATCTAAAACTTACTTGCAAACAAATAGAATTTTAGCATAACATCTTAGTAACACTAAAGAGCATTTAAGAATTCTTTAGCAAAGCTTTGAGGAAGGAAACATAGAAATCAAGGAAGCAAGCAGAAGTAGGGTACCAAGAAAGAAAATCCTATTCTCTATTTCTGTCCTAGGATTAAATGAACCATAAAAATAATGAATAAATAAAGAAAAAAAACACAAATATGGAATACATCACCATCTATCCAAGCTTAATGAATCCTAAGAGTGAGCTTGGTCCATAAAATCATAGTCCAACACCATCACAAGGCACCAAAAATAATTTCACTAATAAAATCCAAGTCTATCTCATATGCTCAACAAATATCCAACATATACAATGAAGCCTCCATGTTCTATTTAACTTCCATTGGAGGGTCAAAACCCTAACTAGGGTTTTAGCAGCTATAAATAACTCATAAATGTCATTTATGTCCAAGAGACCATGCAAGGCCCAAGGCATAAAATATTGATGGCAATAAATGAAAAATAACTCCTAACACCTAAATTTGGAGTGATTTTCCCAAAAATCCAAAAAAAATCCATTTTCAATAAATGAGTGTCTTTTTTTTACTTTTGCATATAAGGGCGCAACAGGGACGTCCAAGGGCACAACACCTGCACGGGAAAACTAGGTCACATTACAGCTAAAATTTGAAGGCCTCCCCGATGTCAGAATGAGCACTGCGATGGCTCGTTCGAAAGCCCATCAAGTATACTTTACAAAAAGACCCTTGGTTTCCTGATTGGACTCCAAAAACCTACTGAACAGCCAAAAATTCCAAGGCTACTAAAGGCGCAGCACAAGCCCTGAAAACATGGCAAAAAGGTGAAAATTTACATGTTTTTGGGCCTTTTGGATGACCAAAACTGCTCCAAATGATCTGAAATTTGGTGTGAATGATGCCATTGGTCTGATGAATCCAAAAATTTAAACTTGACCTCTAATGGATGCCTGTATAAAAAGTGCAGCATCAAGGGCGCTATGCCCTTGGCCCTCAAAATCAGTCAAAAAATTAAAAATGTCAAAAACTTGCCAAAATTTGCAAATATCTCCCTCGTGGTGTCTGGAATGCTTGTATAGAAGCATGAGATAGGATTCCAAGTTTTTCTTTCTCTTTTTCCTCCTTGAGTGCTTTAATTTTGGCAAGGGCTCTTTTGAGCTTAGCCCTTTCAATTTGATTTCTCAAGGCATAGTGCTTGGCAATTTTCTTCTGAAGGCCAAGATCTCTTTGTGTCTTTTCTAGCTGATCCTCCAAGTATGCATTAGCCCTCTCAAACCAAGGATCCTAATCATACTAAATCTCCATGGCAAGAAACTCACTTGGAGTTAGCTCCTCTGCCAATGTTGTTTCTTGCTGCCTCTCTTTGGCCAGTGCCTTCCTTAAGCCCATTGTTCTTTTCCTTCTTCTAGATACCTACCCTTCTTCATCTTCACTCTAATAAAAGACACCCAAGACTTCATCAAGCCTAAATTTGGTCCTTTCAGCCTCTTTCCGGGCTCTGATAGCCCTGACCTCATAAATGGCTTTTTGTGCCTCCAAATGCTTGTTCTCAGTCTCATAACAGTGGATGACATTCCTAGACATAGCTAGGTTGGTTTGAAAATCCTTGATTTGGGCATCTTTACCTTTGAGCAACATTCTTGTGACCCTTGCCTCATTCTCATCATCACTGTCAACATGAATGACTTCAAATTCCCCCTCAGTCTCATGTTGATATTCTTCTTCTTCCTTCATGACCTTCTCTTTTCCTTTGTCCAACTATTTGGGGGAAGTGGAAGGCATGGCCCCTTGCCTTTTAGAGGCAGAAAACACATGCCTACTTCTTCTCTGATAAGTCAAAGAAAAAGGTGAAACTTTGGTCATTTTAGTACCCTCAGTATTGCTTCTATCATTGTGGTCATCTTTGTTTGGCTCACTGACATCTTGGCTCACTTATTAATTTGTATCCTTCATACTGTCATTTCTGCTCTTTCCTTTGCTTCTCTTTGTAGTGCCTTTATCCTCTTCACTGCTTTCTTCATCATTTGTTTCTACATCATTGTCCTTATCATTGTCATGAGCCTCACTGAAATTTTGGCTATTAGTACCACTACTATCATCACCTTCATCATCTGCCTCATTATCATCTTGGCCACCTTCTTCATTTGTGTCCTTACTGCCTTCATTTTCCATGCTTTCTACTTAATTTTTTCCTTCATTGTCTTCTGCACTGATTTCATCATCATTTTTTTTTGTATCATTTTCCTTATCACTGTCATGAGCCTCATTGACATTTTGGCTCTTAGTACCACTACTATCATCACCTTCATCATTTTCCACATTATCATCTTGGCCACTTTCTTAATTTGTGTCCTCACTGCCTTCATTTTCCATGCTTTATTCTTCATTGGTGACCTCTGCCTCTTCATTTTCTTCTCCTTCAATGCTTCTTTCATCATTACCCTCTTCTTCATTTTCCTTTGATTGTTGATCTTCACTTCCCTCATTGTATGATGCGTTAGGAGAGGGTGAGGAAGGAGGGTTTTCTTGAGGTGAAGGGATATGTGTAGATGGTGAAGCATGTTCAGTAGGAGATGATGGAGGAGTGGGAATAGAAGCATGAGATGATGAAGGAAAAATTTTCTGATGATGGGGTTTTGGGTTGGTGAAGATCTCATGGGAAATGAAAAACTCCCATGGAATACCCTTTTTCTCTAATTGATGCATCACAACCATCTTAATCAAAGAGTGATGAAATAAAATTTGCATCTGCTGTGATGGGTATCTCTTTTGCATAATATAAGACATCTTGTCAATACTCCTATAGAGATAGTAGGGAAAATGCAGCATCTTAACCCTAGTGAAGTGGATGAGAAATATTATGTGGTATGAATAAAGCCTAGAAAACCTTCCCTCACATGTGAAGTATTTCATAATGACCCTCATCATGGGTGCATACCTCTCAAGAAAATGTGAAAAAGGAAATATAGATTTATTGTAGTCTTTGTATCTAGGCTTGAGGAATGGCTCATAGTGGCTTATGTCTAAATTGGCCTATTTAAACCACTTTTCACCAACAATAGGTATCCCAGTGGCAATAGCAATGGCATCTGATGACAACTCAAAGTTTACCACTGCAAGACTGAATTTTTTCTCATGTAGGTTAAGGATGAAGATCCTAGTCAGCTCAAGGTGACTTTGTACCTATTGTACTCTTTCACAAAAATGAAAACACCACACAATTTGGAAACATGTGGCAGTGATAGGAGAAGCATTAAGTTCCATTGTTTTTTGAGGTTCAAACCTATTAATCCTCCCACCTCTGTGTTGATGCCTTATAAGCACTTGGCCTTCTTCTTCGCTACTATTTCCTCCTTCTCTTGACATTTTGACACTTGTTGCTTTGAATCCCTAGCTCTGCTTATGAAACTGATATGTAAAGGTAATGGAATGGTGATGAAGGGCAACTTTTTAACAAGTGGGTGAGATGCATGAGTGAAGGTAAAGGTGTATGACTGTGAGTGAGAGGTAAAGGAAGAGAAAATTGATGACCACCCCTACTGATTTGAAAAATATTTGCTGAGACACACCTTGTACTTATGTCAATTTTTGAAATGAGAGAGATTAATGTATGTTCAAACTACTTGCAACGTAAGGGATAGAGCTATTATGTTTTTATGGATGACCAATCTCAAATCAAATGTAACCACCCCAATTTTCCCCTATTTTGACTGATATTCCTCTTATAGACAGATGAGGGAGGCTTAATTAGTGTCTTTAGGCATGAAATTTAGGCTTTCACCCTAGGGTTTCCTTCTTTTACAAACCATCAAATACTTGGAGGGGTGTATGACATCCACTTACCAATTAGAGACGCTCTGAAAACCCTTGATGGCAGATTGGAGGTATTTTTGAGATGTTTTGAGTGTTTTCAGATGTAGGAGGCCCTCCTGGCGAAACACACAGTGCGTGAACATAATGATGGGTCATCTTGAACATGCAGTGGGTCACGGGTGAGTCGGGTCTGCAAAGGTGTCGGGTGAAGTTTTGTGCCGGGCGCGTAGCGTCTTCCAAGCCTGTCAGGTCGGGCTGCAGAAGTGTCTTTTCTCCAGGTGCATAGCGTGTGCATGATGGGTCAGGTTGAGCAGAGTTTCCGGGCCTTGTGCTAGGCATGTAGCGCCAACACTCCTTTTAGGGCCTGTCAAGTCTCTCAGGCCAGCACGCAACGCGTACTTCTAGGCACACAGTTCTTTGGAATTTTTCACAGGATTTTTCATCTGGGACGCAGTGCCCAACTCTAAACGCGCAACGCTTCTGAACTTGCCCGAATTTTCCCAGAAACTCACAGTTTTCTCCTAAGTGCTTTAATGACCTTGCAAGTGAAAAATGAGTAATTTTTGAAGCGTTGAGGTGATCTTCCATAGACTTAAGGATTTAAATTTATCTTTATAAACCCATTCTCTAATGTTTTCAAAGTCTCTCACTTTTGCTGATATATCTATGACTTTTCCTTATGTCACCAAAATACTAATTTAGATTTTGTTGTTGTTTCTTTTACCAATTATTTTTACCTTTTAGCTTGAAGGTTACTTCAAAGGATAAATTTGATTCTTTGTTGCTTCCATCATGCATTTCAACTCAACATTTACCTTTTCTTACCAACCTTTTCACACTGTTTGCTTCTGCAAGTGATTAGATGATGAACTTGAACTTATTTAATCTTGGGGGTTTGATATGTTTGCTTTTGACACCTTAGAGACTAAACACACAAGGAAACACCATCACAACACTCCTTTGACATGCATTATGGAATTCAAATAATTCCCTTTACCTTCTTTGGCAACTTCTGCTTTGCAGGTGCCTAAAATGATACTTTAAACCTTTCCCACTAATGCTCTTCACCTCCTTGTTCTTCATATTTTGTTTGAGCCACAAGATTGAATGTCTTTGGCTTATTGATGTCCTTTTAACATTTTTATTTAGCAGGTATTATGAGAACCCTAAAGTGGCTCTCCCCTTTGATCTTTAAAACATGCTATCTTCACCTTTGACAACTTCGGGAATTTGCAGGAAGCGGTATTTTTTCAAAGCTTTTCTTGTTCTTCCTTGGAGCTCAAAGTATCTTGTGCTTGACAGGTGACTGAAAACCTTGGCTTCACCTTTCTCACTGATCCTCAGGCATGATAAACTCATCTTTAACCAGCACTATGGAATCCAAAATCATGCTTGCTACCTTCTCCTTTGGCCATTTATGTTTTGCAGGTGCCATAAAAACACTGAGTTTACCTTTCTACTCTTTGGTGATAACTTGCTGGAGACATGAAATTGGCCTTATTTACATCTTTATTCTTTGAGGCAGGTGAGGCATTTCACGTTGTTGATATTGCAACAAGATGATGAGCTTAGTGAAAAGGTCGCCTTCACTAAGTGGGCCCATGAACTATTTTTGGCACAAGTATTTTAGACTAACATTATTTTTAGACATGGCGATCATATTCTATGAGGTGTAGGATGATATTTGTGGATGGTTGGTCAAAGTTAGAAGAGAAGATGGACTTATATTTTTAGACATACAGGTCGAAGTCTATTTTTAGACTTCCTGTCTAAAAATAGGTCAGTCAAATATTATTAACTCTTAATAATATTTGGACTATAAACTTTATTTTATCCTGTTGCAGCACTTCAGTAGGAGCTACGAATGTGGCCCATGCATCTGACGGAAGGAATTACGCTATTCCTGAGGGTTTACTGGAGCTAATGCATGAGGACTTTAGTTAGAACTCATGTGACAAATTTTGGTGGAGTTATAGAAGTAGTTGGTGGAGTTGTATTTAGTTTAACTCAGTTAGACTCAGTTGAGCTAGTTGTCTCTAGTCTAACTGATTGATACACTAGTGAGAGTGGTGTGAATTAATTATTTAATTAATTCACTAAATAATAAATCATTAATCAACTAAATAATACATCATTTAACTACGATTGTAGACGGTTTTAGTGGAGACCGGTGAGGTAGGTGAAGAGCGATTGAGCTATCGATTGTATTATAGTGTTGCATGATTTGCAACACCACCAGGTGGTTGGAGAGATGAAAATGAGGATTGCGAGCAGGCTGGACCAATTCAAGTTCATTCGAGAGCGATTCTTTATGAGTGATTACGCTTCTGGGTATTTGAGAGACCCTCCAAAGAGAGATCAGTGCATGGATTTGCTAGATCAGACCTGATTAGTGTGTAGCAATTCGAGATTGTACTGAGAGCTTGTGAGGAGATTTGTATGATGATTGTTACATGATCTATATGACATATAATATATAGATAGTTGGGGGTTTTCAGCTTTAATCTTTCCCATAAATTACTGTGTTCATATGTGTGAATTTTATGGTTTTAACGTGTGCATGCAATTGATTTAATTTCCGCAAGTAATGATCAATAGTAGAAGAGATTATGTATTATGCATGAAGTCAATTAGTGTGTGATCGGGATATTATCAGATTTATAACATATCGATTATATAATTTCTACATGGTATTGGGCTTGATATTGATCATTGGAGCAATTACCAAGCATTGAAGCGGTTTGAGTTTTTGTCTTTGGTAGGGTCGAATTTGTAGGTGTTTTCTTGGTGTCGAAGTTGAGATGTCTTTAAATGGATTGCGATTGGAGTATGCCCTTGAGGGAAACTCAAATTATATTGCATGGAAGGACAGGATGGAGGCAGTGCTGGATGACAATGGGTTGAAGGAGTTCATAGATGCAGAAATTCCAAAACATGCTTCTAGCGATGCTGCCACACTTGACGCATGGTAAAAGAAGACAACAAAATGTCGAAGGATTCTGTTGGAAGGTGTGAAGGATCACAGAGTGTCCAGCCTTCATGGTAAAGCTTATCCATTCTTGATGTGGAAAGCT
The DNA here is from genome assembly GCA_034641835.2 of Pinus albicaulis. Classification (NCBI taxonomy): domain Eukaryota; kingdom Viridiplantae; phylum Streptophyta; class Pinopsida; order Pinales; family Pinaceae; genus Pinus; species Pinus albicaulis. The sequence continues at coordinate 1,582,109,588 of CM076582.1, read as the reverse complement.
TTGACAGATTTATTTCAAAGAAAGAGCGACCAGAGGAAGTTGGCGCTCAAGGATAAACTCGGGAACATAAAAATGGAGAAAGGCGACAGTATACCCAAGTACCTCACGAAGTTTTTCTAGTGCAGGGATGAGCTGGGAAGTGTGGGGGTTACTGTAGATGATGAGGACTTGGTGAGCTTAGCTCTCCTTGGGCTTCCGAAGAGTTGGCATTCCTATCAGGACTCTTTCAATGGTCGGGAGAAATTGCCAGGATGGGAGCGACTTTGGTCGGATCTTGTACAATAGGAGATAAGGTGGAGTACCAAGGAGACAGATCTTCATCCAAAGAATGCATATGAATAAAATTGTGCTTTGTTTGCCAAAGCAAGGAAGGGGAAGAGAAAGAATAATTCTTCTCGATCCTCTCATCCAGGTGCGAAAGGCAAGAAGCGAGGACATGTCTCTTTTCATCACCAACATGAACATTACGCCACTAATTGTCCACAGAAGAAGAAAAATAAGCAGGCTGTTGGATCTGCAGCTGGAGAGGCCTTAGCCTCACAATTTGAGCTGGGTTTTCGCTGATCGCATGCTTGGTCTCAAGTGTGATGGGTTCAATGTGGTTTCTTGATAGTGGTACGTCTTTTCACATGACCGGAGACAAAGATTTGTCTACTGATCTGGATGAGAAAGATCTTGGAGTGCACATCGAGATGGGCGATGATGGTAGATATAGTGCGACTGGTATCGGTACCATTTCCTTTGAGAGGGAGTTTGTTAAACCATTCGTATTGAAGGAAGTGATGCATGTTCTAGGATTGAAGAAGAATCTTATCTTTGTGGCGATGTTGGAAGACAAGGGATATGATGTTGTCTTTAGCGAGGGAAAAGCTTTCCTGCGTAGTAAGGCAACTGGTGAAACCCAGAGGATAGGGGTTGGAGTTAAGAACCTTTATCAATTGTAGATAGATGGCTACGCAGTAATGGCAGGCAAGGCAAAAGGAGTGGTGAGCCGGGATGAGGGCAAGCTATGGCATAGGAGATTGGGCCATCTTCAGCATGGTGCTTTGAAAATTTTGCGAAGATTTCTACGGGCTTCCCAAGGGTGCCTTGCGCGGTCGAGGATCGGTCTACGAGGATGTACTTTACTAGGAAACTTTGTGAAAGCCACCTTTCATGAGAGGGGATAGTCGCGCCATGATCATCCTTGAAACACACGGATGTGTGCGGACCTTTCTCGGCCGAAGACGACCAAAGCATAGGTACTATCCCCGTGTTGTTGATGATTTTTCTCAGAAGTGCTGGATCTTCTTCATGCAGAAGAAGAGTGAGACATACTCAAAGTTCTATGAGTTTAAGGCACTGGTGGAGAAAGAATTGGGGAAGAAGGTGAAGGCTCTTAGGAGCGATAATGGTGGTGAATTCATCTCTGGCGAATTTGAGGACTTTTGTAGCATAGAAGGAATTCGAAGAGAGCTCATAGTGCCTCATAAACCACATTAGAATGGGGTCACTGAGTGAAATAACAGAACGATCGTGGGTGTTGCACGGGTGATGTTGCATGATCAGGGCATTCCCATACACTTGTGGGATGAGGCATGCAATACTGTGGTTTATGTGCAAAAATGTTGTCCTCACAGGATACTTGGCATGAGTACACCTGAGGAGGCGTTTTCTGGTAAGAAGCCTGATATTTATCATTTGAGGATTTTTGGTTCACCTGTTTACATTCATGTGAAAAAGGATGCCAAGAAGAAGCTAGAGACGACTGCAGAGGTTGGGATATTTGTGGGGTACACTGATACACCCCACAACTATCGTGTGTATTTTCCAGACAGTCGCAAGACTGTTGTGCGACGAGATATCAAATTTCATGAGGAGAAAGCCATGAAGTGTTCGCTTGAGAGAGAGCCACACTTGTTGGCATATGAGAGGCTTATTAGTTCCTAAGGATGAGCCTCGGGATGTGGATCGACCCACAAAGAGGTTCATGGAGTGGAAGAAACCACTCATGCAGCGCCAAACATCAGAGGGCGGAAGCACACTATAGAAGCTGAGCGACTGAATCTTGATGTAGAGAAGATTGTAGGAGCACCTACATCACAGTGCAGACAGAGACAGTCACCTGACCGATATACTGGATACATGGCTCTGATGAGCAAGCGTATCGTGACAGAACCATCCACTTTCGAGGAAGTTGTGGAGGACCTTGCATGGGTAGATGCCATGGTGGAAGAGTAAGATTTGATTGTCAGAAACATTGCATGGGAGATTGTCCCAAGGCCAGAAGGGAATTCAGTGGTAGGTTTGAGATGGATCTGCAAAGTGAAGCATGCGACTAGCAGTGTGGAGAGGCTGAAATATTTTCCCAAGGCTTCTCACCAAGTTCGAGGATCGATTATGGAAAATATTACACTGTCGCAAGGTACTCTTCCATACGGACGATCCTTGCTCTCTCAGCGCAGATGGGGTGGCACATTCATCAGATGGATGTGAAGACTGCGTTCCTCAATGGAGTTATTGAGGAGGAGGTGTACAAAGAGCAGCCTGAAGGTTTTGAGATCTTCAACGAGCGCGTTAGCATATGTGAAAGCTGTGGTACCCATATGGGTTCGAAATGTCAACTGCGATGCTTGGTACACACGCATAGACGGTTATTTCACATTTTCGCAAGACTTGGATTCTCCAAGAGTGAGGCGGATCTGAACCTATACCAGGTTGTGGTGGAGGGTAAGTTGCTGATCATTGTACTTTATGTAGATGATTTGATTTTGACAGGTGATGAACTGTTGATACACTCATGCAAGGCTGATCTTGCAAAGGAGTTTGAGATGAAGGACTTGGGCCTCCTTCATTATTTCCTGGGATTGGAAATTTGGTAGCGCAGTGATGGACTGTTTGTTTCTCAAGGCAAGTATGCCCAGGAGATATTGGAGAAGTTCAACATGCATGGCAGCAAGCCTGTTGATACTCCTCTTCCTGGTGGATGGAGGAAGGAGGATGCTACTTCAGCGGAGGTAGTGGATACCATTGTTTATCGACAGTTGGTGGGGTCGCTTATGTATCTGGTCAATACACGACCCGACATATGCTATGTTGTTAACCAGCTTTCACAAGCTATGGTTAAGCTAACCAAGCTCTTTTGGAAGGTAGGAAAGCATGTATTGAGATATCTCAAAGGCACATCGAGATATGGATTATGGTACAGACAATCGGATGAGGTGAAGCTGTGTGGCTTCACAGATGCAGTTAGACGAGGGGGTAATCGGGCGGCCGCATCTAGAGGATTTTTAGTATCGGGGGATTTTTAGTATCGGTCGACAAAAGTTTCTCTTGAGTGGGTAAGACGAGAGATGCGTGGCACTCGATTCGGGCAGAGGCGAGTACATGGTAGCAAGTTTGGGCACTGTGCGAGGCTTTATATGGATGAGGAAGATCCTGGTTGGGTTGTTCGGTTCACACTTGGATCCTACTGTGATTTATTGTGATAATCAGAGTTGCATCAAAATCTCGGTTAATCTAGTATTTCATGATAGATCTAAACACATTGACATCCGGTATCATCATATCAGAGATTGTGTGCAGCAGAAGATCATGTTACTTTCATACATTCCTACGGAGGATCAGGATGCTGATATCTTGATGAAGGCGCTCACTAGGAGCAAATTCGAATACCACAGGAGTAGGATCGGGGTGGCAGATAATCCCTATCTTTTTCAGAGGGAGTGTTTAGATTGCAACAAGATGATGAGTTTAGTGAAAAGAGTCGCCTTCACTAAGTGGGCCCGCAGGCTATTTTTGGCGCAAGACTATTTTTAGACATGGCGATCATCTTCTATGAGTTGTAGGATGCTATTTTTGGATGGTTGTTCAAGTTGGAAAAATAGATGGACTTCTATTTTAGACCTATTGGGCGGAATCTATTTTTAGATTGCCAGTCTAAGAATAGATATGTCGAATATTATTAGCTCTTAATAATATTTGGACTATAAACATTATCTTACTCTCTTGGAGCACTTCAGTTAAGTGCACAGATGTGGCACATGAGCTGAAAGAAGGAATTACACTATTCCTGAGGGTTAAGTGGATCTATTACATGGAGACTTCAGTTAGAACTCATGTGATAGATTTTGGTGGAGTTATTGAAGTAGTTGGTGGAGTTTTGTTCAATTTAACTGAGTTAAACATAGTTGAGCTAGTTGTATCTAGTCTAACTGATTGATACACTAGTGAGAGTGGTGTGAATCAATTATTAATTAATTCACTAATTATTAACTCATTAATAAACTAAAGAATACATCATTTAACTACAGTGCATGGACATTTTCATTGGAGACCAGTGAAGAGGTAGGTGAAAGAGCAGTGTGACTATCAGTTGTGACTATAATGTTGCATGATTTGCAACACACATTGGTTGGAGATGCCAATGAGGATTGTGTAAGCAAGGATAGACCAATTCGACTTCATTCAGAGCCATTATTCAGTAGTGATTGCATAGTAGAGGCAGGTTAGTAGGTGGCAGAGATTGGAGCATGAGATTTACTAGATCGGACCTGATTAGTGTGTAGAAATTGGAGATTGTACTGAGAGCTTGTGAGGAGCTTTGTATGATGATTGTTACATGATATCTATGACATATAATATACAGATAGTTGGGGGTTTTCATCTTTAATATTTCCCATAAAATACTGTGTTAATATGCGTGAATGTTCATGGTTTTAATGTGTGCATGCAATTGATTTTATTTTATTTCTGCAATTAATGATCAATGGTAGAAGAGATTCTGTATTGTGCATGAAGTAAAATAGTTTGTGATCGGGAGAATCTCGGATGTATAACATATCAGTTATATAATTTCTACACATGTTGGCAGAATCTGGGATGTCACACACAGGAAGCCCTTCAAACCTTCCTTTTGTTGTCATTATGGGGGCTTAACATCGTCATTTTACCTCTTTGACCATTTTTGGCATGAAAAAATCCTTGAGATGATTTTGGAATCTCTACAAATGGGGATATTTTAAAAAACCCTTTGCTACCATTATGGAGTCCAAACTTATGTAATAATCCAAATTTAGCATGCAGCTAATTGGAATATTGATTTTTTTTTTCATCACCTAGCAGTTGTAAGGAGGCCCATGCATAATAAAAATATGAATAAAATCCCTCATAACATGAAAAGGGATCAACATAGGAGCTGAATTTCACAACCTCATGTGTGAAAAGGGGAATTTGCATGTGGACAAGGTCAAGTTTGACCAATTCAACAGCGCTGGGATAAGAGGTGTAGATCATCTTTAGAGACAACGCAGAGATAGTGGGAGGAAGATTCCTCGGTGGAGGAAACCCTAATGAGTGGGATCCAAGATGAGAGGGCTTAAATTTGTATAAAAGGAGCGCAAGGAATCCATATAAAGACATGTTATTGGTTATTGATTTTAAGGTCTGTATGACTCTTTTGCATTCTCTTGATGTTTAGCAGAGTTGTTATGTTGCTTAGAACAAGAAATTCCTATTTAGGAATTCCTTATCCTTTCAAGAGAGGCCTTTGAAAGGACCTTGTACTTCATTTCTCCACATTCAGGCTTAAGTCCAAGCCACCTCCTTCAACTACAATGTTATTTCTGCTAAAGTATAACGTTGTGTTGCAGGGTGTTGTAGTGGAGGTTTCACAACACCTCTTCCAGAGCTTATTTTTCAGAGGAGGAAGCTTTCTTTCCTTTGGGAGTTTAGTGAGGAAGACTTTGAGTTTATTTCAATATCTTTGGCATCAGGCCAACCATTTTCCATCATCTACAATGGAGTCTCTCTCCTTGACTGCATTATTTTCAGTGTGCAATTGCAGTAAGGGTTTTTAGGTTGTTTGGAGGGTGAGATCTTCAGTGTTAGGATCAGAATTTCACTTGGAAGATCTATTGGAGGAGGTTTGCTCAGCTTTTGCATTATATTAATCCATCTCCATCTAGTTCTTTAGTTGCATCTTCTACTCAGTCTTCGGACTGCAACTCCGGAATTTTGTATTCAGGGTTAAACCCCTTGGTTTTGAGCTAGTTTCCTAAGGAATGGGTCAATCCTTCTTTCGGAAAGCTAGTAAAGGGGATTCTCATATATTTCTTGTATAATTCAGCTATATGTATGTAAATCTCCAGAAAGAATATGTTATTTCATAGTTGGTTGTGTAGATCTACTCTTTGTACTTATGCTTTCAAGAAACCCTTGCCGGGTTATCTCAATAATCTATTGAAGAGGCTAGATTTCTATTTTCTCAGCATATTGCTTAATAAAACTCCAGATCTATGGTTTTATATCATATTTTTTCAGAAACCGTCATCAAATAACACAGTCACTTGCTTCATTAATTCTGCATGGTGTAAGTCATGGGATTTGGGTGTTTTTAAGCCATTTTGAGGCCGAGAGATCTATTTAACTTAGGAAAAGGGATTTTTTTCTGATCCCATTTTGTATTTGAGGGCCATAATACATATTATAAGGAACCTAAGTGTTATTTCCCACTATTATAGCATAATTTTCTGGAAATAACTTTTTTATAGTCAATATTGCTGAATTTTCTATGTTGGGATATTACAGTGGTATCGGAGCATAATATTGGCTCAGCCTGTGGGATCTCAGCCAATATGCTATCAAGAAGGAAATTATAAGAGAATATGAGAAGAAAATACAAAAAGAATACTCCATTCTTTGGAGGAAGAAAATATGGGAGACTTCCAAAGTTTCTTTCTCAAACTTTGCAGAGCATTCATGGAAATCTCAAGATGATGAGAAGGGAGATGTGTATAGAATCTACAAGAGAGTTTGTTTCTGAATCAAACTCTATATTTTCATATGGTGAGTTTGAGCATGCAGCCACACAATATTATTCACAATGCAGTCATATGCCCAGATTTTCCATGAGAGAGAGGGAAGAAGAAGGAATTACTAGGAGGAAAACTCTTAGTAATTTTATGCAAGAGTATGAATCTTAAACTTAGAAGTTTAGAGATCATATTAATTTTCTAGAGTTTTGTAAGATCAATGTGAAGAGAAGCAGGCAACATGATAGGGGTAGATTCCTTCTATCTACTTTTTATGGTTCACCTACATGTTCAGCTAGAGCTTGGGTGGAGGAGCTAGACTCCTATTTGGAGCAACATCACATTTCTGAAGATGAGGCCATCAAAGTTGCAACGCTGCATTTTAGAGGTAAAACCTATGCATGGTGGATATTTGAGTCTTTTTCTTTGAAAAATGAAAATACTTTTTCTTATGAAAGGTTCACTAAGACATTGGTGGAAATATTTAATGGAAAAATTTCTACAACACATGTGGTGAAGTTAAACAAACCTAAGCAAAAAAAAACCTTGCATGTGATGGAGGAAACCATAAACCCAACTCCACTTCAGAAAACCATTAAGAAGGCTAATATCTTGCAAAATACCTTGCTAGAGGCAACACCTATATCTCATATTCTTGAGCAAGAGGGTATGGAGATCCCTTTTTCAAAAGAGGATCCAATCATTGGAAGGTTTCCCATATATATTGATGAGGATGAGGGAAACAACGTTGTCATGTCTAGAGTTTATATAGCACTTCATGTAGAGGAAAAGGGACCTCTTGCTCCAAAAAGAGGGATTATTGCAACATTGTAAGGAATTCCTCAGGATCTCATATGTGGATATCAAGGAACAAGTCATGATCTACATGTGCCATTGATGAAAGGGTGTGCAACTACAGAGATAAAAGGAGGAGATAGGGAGGATGACTAGCATCATGTGATGAGGGTCACACACCCCTATCTATTTTAGGAGGTTGATGCACCTGAGAGGGACACTGGATTCCGTAGTGAGGGCAAGGACAAGTCTATCCATCCATATATATAGTCTACTGTTGATGATGATGTCTCATTGCATGGAGACATTTGACTAGGGAGACCACTAGATCAGTAGATAATGAGGGATGTTTCACATTTGGAGGCATTACTCATTGATTTCAGAGGAGTGAAGACCTTGAGAGAGCTTTGTACAGTGCTGGGAGTCTTGGGTAGACTCAAGGAGAGAAGGAGCATTCTCTCAACATCATCATTACCCACTCTCATTCCAGATTCTATGTTGTGGCAGGAGAAGCATGGGGATGATAGGAGCCTTCCAACTTACATCTTTGGCATGGGAGATTTCAAAGAAGAGGACAGCCATATGACAAATTTTTTTTATGATAGATCATCAGTGTTGCCACTATGGAGGATAGATCCATATTGGAAATCCCAGCTATTGGTGGATTACTCCAAGGATCTTTCTACTTGTATGATATTGGATGACCAGTTGCATGAGGGATATTCAGTCAGAGATGGGGTCATCTACTATCATAGTAGGATCATCTTATCTAGATCTTCCAAGCTCAAGGAGAAGTTGCTACAAGTAGCTCATGAAGATTTATTTTTCAGCCACACTTATTCTATGAGAGCATACCACACCATCATGGAGGGGTATTTTTGGGAAGGCTTTGAGGAGGAGATATATCAGCATTTGAGGAGATGCGTGGATCATATGGAGATGGAGGAGATACATAACTCTTTGGAAGAGTTATCACAACCACCTCTTTCCTCTTTGAAGATGAGAGGGGATTCATTTATGCGTCACTCCATTTTCATGAGAAAAGTATATGGTAAGGGTATTGTTTGGTTTCATAATAATTTGTATAATGAATATGTGCATTCCTTAACCATATATGTGCAAGACATTGCTCCAAGGGGGAGCATTCTTTCTTCTAGACTTCATGGTCTATTTGAGGCCATAATAATTTTGGGTGATGGCCACTCCCTGGGAGGTCTTGGGAAGATGATATCTTATGGAGAACATGCTTACTATGCACCACACATCATACACTTTCTCCAAACTCGTGAGATTGGGGTAGCAAGCAATTGGTTGAGAAGCCACACATTATGTCATTCTCTATTTCAGTTGAGAGTCAAACTGCTTTGGTTGCATTTGAGGGACCATTTTCCTTATCCCTTGCTACATATGGTAGTAAGTAGGATTCTCATTGTGGTTCCCTATGTTGTTGTTGTTCTTATTTTTATTGGGAGTATGATTGGGGGAGAGACACACTGGTTGGATGTGTCCTTTGGGGAAGAGGATTCCCACACTTTTTGCATTACATGTTATAATGGGAGCATGGGAGATGTTATGGCTAATACAGTAAAAAAAATGTTCCTTTTTTAGGTGGGCCATAGGATTGATTGGATGCCATATAATGATCAAGTCCTATTCACCATATATGGTATGGTTTGGGCTAGCTTGATTCACAACGTTGGAGAGGAGATATTTGGAGGTCTAGTCTTCATCTTGCCACTTGAGGGAAATATTATTGCAGAACAAGATCATAAAATACTCTACACTTATCATAAGTGGAGAGGAGGACATTGCGAGGTAGGCTACTTTGTCTACCATGTTCAGATTTTCAGCCCACCTACTTTGCAGGAGCCAAAGGTGGAGGAGGATTTACATGAGTTACCAGTTTTTAGGGTGGCTCGTTTTGTATGGATGATAGATTGGGGATGGAGGATCCACATGGGAATGATGTTTCCCACTACATTTCAGAGTCCATTCCTCAAAGGGACGTCTGGACATCTCCTTATTGCCTTCTTGAGTACTCTAGTTGTTCATGATGATAGCTATTTAGCTAACTTGCATGCTTGGGAGAGGCAATATGGAGATTTATTGATGAGACAACATCTCATTCTTTGGAGGAAAATATCACATGTGGATTCTATAGTAGGAGGAGGGGAGACTTCTCAGTTCTATCCTTGTAGTTGCTTAAGGAAAAGCAACATTTGCGAGGGGAGGACTGTAATATTCCAAATTTAGCATGCAGTTAATTAGACTATTGATTTTTGTTTTTATCACCTAGTAGTTGAATAAATGGGTAACAAGGCCCATGCATAATAAAAATATGAATAAAATCCCTCATAATGTGAAAAGGGATCAACATAGGAGCTGGATTTTAGACCCTCATGTGTGAAAAGGGGAATTTGCATGTGGACAAGGTCAAGTTTGACCAAGTCAACAACACTGGGATAGGAGGTGGAGATCATCTTTAGAGACAACACAAGATAGTGGGAGGAAGATTCCTTGGTGGAGGAAACCCTAATGAGTGGGACCTAAGATGAGAGGGCTTCCATTTTTATAAAAGGAGGGCAAGGTAGCCATATGAAGACATGTTATGGATTATTGATTTTTATGGTGTGGTTAGACTATTGTGCATTCTCTTGCAGTTTAGCAGAGTTGTTGTGTTGCTTAGCACAAGGTATTACTATTAAGGAATTCCTTCTCCTTTAAAGAGAGGCCTCTTGAAGGACCTTGTACTTCATTTCTCCACATTCAGGCTTAAGGCCAAGCCACCTCCTTTAGCTATAGCATTATTTTTGTTGAAGTATAACGTTGTGTTGCATTTTGTTGCAATGGAGGTTTCACAACACCACTTTCGAAGCTTATTTTTCAGAGCAGGAAGCCTTATTTCCTTTGGAGGGTCAATGAGGAAGAATTTGAACTGATTTCACTATATTTGGTATCAGAACAAGCATTTTCCATCATCTACAATGCAGTCCCTCTCCTTGACTGCATTATTTTCAGTGTGCAATTGGAGTAAGGGTTTGCAGGTTGTTTGGAGGGTGAGATCTTCAGTGTTAGGATCATCCTCTCACTTGGAAGATCCATTGGAGGAGGTTTTCTCAGCTTGTACATCATCTTCATCCATCTCCATCCAGTTCTTGAGTTGCAGTTGCTACTCAGTCTTAGGACCACAACTCTGGTATTTTGTATCCAGGGTTAAACCCCTTGGTTTTGAGCTAGTTTCCTAAGGAAAGGGTCAATCCTTCTTCCGAAAAGATAGTAAAGGGGATTCTCATATATTTCTTGTATCATTCAGCTATATTTATGTAAATATGCAGTAAGACTACATTATTTCATAGTTTTTCATGTAGATCTACTCTTTTTACTTATTCTTTCAAGAAACCCTTGTCGGGTTATCTCAATAACGTATTGAAGAGGCTAGATTTTTGTTTTCTCAGCATATTTCTTACTAAAAATCTAGAACTATGGTTGTCTATCATATTTTTGCAAAAACCATCATCAAATCACATAGTCACTCGCTTCAGTAATTCTACATGGTGTAAGTCATGGGATTTGGGTGTTTTTAAGAAATTTTGAGACCGGAAGATCTGTTTAACTTAGCAAAAGGGATTTTTTTTTTATCCCCTTTTGTATTTGAGGGCCATAATACATATTCTAAGGGACCTAAGTGTTATTTACCACTGTTATAGTGTAATATTTTTGAAATAACGTTTTTATGGTCAATATTGCTGAATTTTCCATGTTGGGATATTACAGCTTACCCTTTCATCTCCTCTGATCACCTTACCAAAACCCTAGGTTTCTAGGATGCTTGAGAACAATTACCAGTGTTGTCTTCTAAGTTCTCTATAGACCTTTTAAGTTCATTAATTTTTTCTAGTTCACCTCAACCTTTTCCCCTTTTTATCTATAATTTCTGAAAAACTTCTCTTCATGTTTGGTTTTCTTGGTGTGCCTTCTTCATGTGATTTTCTGCATTGGATCCTTGCTTGGCACACTGTTGGCCCAATCAGGCTTACAAACCTTGATTATTCTTGAACACAAAATGCTTCCTCTCTCTTTTCTATGAATTTATTTATTAAGCAGTAGGCCTTTTACCTTTCCAATTGTCTACTAATAGTCACTTTAACACTTACAGAAATGTCAAAATTCACAGTTACCCTTTGCAGAACTTGAACTTGATAAGGTGGTCTTCCTAGGATATTTTTCTGATCTTTCTTGGGAAACCATGTGCTGATCTTCTTTTATATTTGAGCCAGCTTCTAACATAGAAAAAACAATGCTTAAAACACTAATGAAGACCCTACAACCATATGAAACCCTAATGACCTAGTGGGAGGATCCTTTGACCTGGTCTTTGACTGAAACTTGGCTTGGGGTCTTTAAGTGTAAAAACAAAGTATTTAAAAAATTGATGTATTGAAGATCCAAAATCCAATGTACTTGATTTATCTAAAGAGCCTACAGAGATAGTTTTGAGACCATCAATGCTTGAGGAACTTGGTGACCATGGAAAGGAAAGGTTGTTTGGTAACCCTAGATGGAAAGTGGAGGGATGAGGCAAAGGAAATACATAGTGCTGAGGTTATAAGTGGGAAAATAGGATATAGATGAGTGGCACAAGACCATAAGGGGTCTTTTAGGAATGGTAGGTTAACCATGGAATGGAAAAATAGTAGAATAGTGAAAATTTTGGTATAAGGATAATGAAGGAAGTGAGATTTCTAAAACTCACAATATTCATGAATCCTATTTTTAGAAATATAGAACTAATATTTAGTCATCTACATATAGTAAAAATTACTGATGACTAATAGTGGCTCCACTTATGGTGGGCAACTCCTTTTCAGGTGGTGTCCAGGACCTTAGAGGTCAAATCTCTGAGTTTTGAAGACTAGTGCCTTACCTGCACTTTGCAGATTTATTTCCTTCATTTAATGATGTTCTCTTGAAGGTATGATCTCAAAAAATCTAAAAACATGATTGCTTCAACCTCATTTCTACCTACCCATCCTACTTTTCCTAACATTTTTTCTTCTTTTGGGTGCACTTGGACTGGAAAACCCTTAACATTGTTTTCTTTTGAAAGCATAAAAAACTATCTACTTGTACCCTTATAACTTCCAAGAGTTCAGATTATACTAATGAACTCTCTTACTCTCTACCTAGTCTAATTATTTGTCAAGATTAAGTTGTTTGGCATATTTTTCTTTCTCTATCATACTAACATGAAATTGAAAACATGATCAAAACATGATTAAGCAATCTAATTTTCCATGGGTTGTAGCATTTGGAAAAGCTGCACACAGACATTATTTTTGTACAATCAAAGCTAGAAAACATGAGGGGTGTGATCTATCATTTGTGACATATTCCTCTCTTCTTTTTGGCTCAGATTTATGCTTTGGGAACCAACAATATTTCCCTAATCTAATCTACTGACAAGCCAAGTTTACATGATTTGGAAAATCCTCTTTCACTAACTTATCAGTAGAAATTTAAAACATGTCCAATCATGATTAGGCTAAATAACTAAACAAGACTCTCTTTTCTTCAACAGGAGTTCCATTTAGGCTTGCACACTTTTAGCAATACTCTTTTTTGGTATGGGGTTGTCCCTCTTCGTTAAAACTACCCTCTTTTCTTCTTTTCTCTGTTTTTGTGTTTTCATTTTTCAAAACAATCTAAAAACTAAAAATATGCGCAAAGTGATGAGCTTATTTGCATACCTATCTATCCTAATCTAATTTACATATGATACATACTTATTTGGTGAAATCACTTTTCTAGTATAACCAATCAGGTATATGATTCCATGAGTGATATTTGTTTAGCTCTTTGAGTGTGCTGAAGAAATCAAAAGGCCACTCTTATCTCACTTGTTTTTTAACAATAGTGCCTAAGATTTTCTTTAAACCTTGCATCAAAATGCTTCTGACATACTTTAATCCTTCTTCAAATGTATCTAAGAAAACAACATGGGATCTTGAAATAATACCTGGCCTAAAGGATTTGAAAAATAAGCTTTATCCAAGACTACTTCTTCCTCCACTTGACTGAGATTGTGATTATTTTGAGAAATAATCTCTTCTTATTCCTCATGATCATTTGCACTGTCAACCTCATCATATATTGCAATGTTTTCCTCTAGAAAAACTGATATGTTCCGATGGAGTGGGTTGAATTATGTGTGAAGGCCATCATGTTGATGAGCAGGAGGACTCTTTGGAAGAAAATCTACTTGAGAAGGTAGTGCATCAACTCTCCTATGATTATCAATTTCTATGCCTTCATTTGCAATTTGAAACTCAATGGAACTTGGTGGCTGCAAAGTTGGAGATGAGGAGAATTCTATGTCATAAATGATTTCCTCATCCATTTCAAGAAAAAGGCTTCTCAATAACTACTTGTTCAAGAAGTTCATTATCTTTCCCAACCTCAACATCAAAACTAAAATAATGTTGATTTCCAATCATATGAAAGTTATTTCTAAGGGACTGAAATGAAGTAGAACAAATATGCGGAGATGCTTCACTTACTTCCAAATTTTATTGACTTTACCCATCACTTTCATAGCTGATATTTATTGGATGATTGTTGTTTTCAAGTTTATGAAACTGAACTTTCTCCCACAAACCAACTTCTCATTGCTCTGCAAGATTAGCTTATGTTTGGAGAACATCGTCATCATACTGATCAAGCTTTGGAAAATCATCAACATCAGTAATGTCACCAATCAAACATATTGGATTATCAGATTTTTTTTCCCTGAATTGATCTACAAATCCCTTTTTTGATTTGCGGTAGCCAGGGTTAGAAGGAAAATGAATAGGAATGATTTTATCATATGTAATGTTCCCAATTTTAGCCTCAAGCTAAAATGGAACATTATAGTTAGAATATTTTTATTTTGTTAAATAAAATGGGTAAGGAGACACCTTAACACCTTTTGATGGAGAAATAGCACTCCTTGTGTGAAAGGAGGGATAATAAAGAAACTAGATTGTGCACCACATGGTATGAACAGGATTGGATCAAGAATTATCTAGTCATTTTAACCAAGTCAACTAAAACTATCTAGATACATTGCACCTACTTGGACAGTGCAGTTTTAGTGGAGGCTTCACTTGCTTGAGCTAGAAGCAAGTGTGAATGGGACCCATGGTAAGAAAGGTTCCTTTGCTTTATAAGGAGGAGATGGCAGCCCATTTTCATTATGCATTGGCTTATTATTTTCGTTGGGTCTGCAAAGACTTGTATCCCCGGGCTATTTAGCAGGGTTTGTGGGGTTCTTGAACCCAAGGGTGTTCCTGGTCAGGAATCCCTACCTCATCCTGAAGGAAGGAGAGGGTTTGGACTTCATTTTCTCATTCCGACATTTCGCCAAGCTTCTCTCTGCAGCTACAACATTATTTCTGTAGCAGATTAACATTGTGTTGTCTTCAGCGGAGATCTTGTATTTTCTTGGAGGAGCAGCAGAGGATACTCCCGGGCATCATTTCAGATCTTTGGCACTAGGTCAAACACTCACCATCTCTCATAGTGTAGTATTGGGCAGAAACTGCATTATTTTCAGAGGCAGTTGCCGGGAGAGCCATTTGGGCTCATCAGGAGGATTGTTCTTGAGTAGAGGCATCAACCTTCTACTCAAGAGAATTATCAAAGGAGGGAATCACTATTTTAGATCTTCCATAGCCTCATTGTATATTTTGATTCAGTTTCAGTGACAAGTCAGATTGTCACATTGTACATTTTCCGGAATTTCTAGCAATCTCTCCTAGATTGGCTAGAAATATTGTATTAGAGCTCATTCTTCTATTCTTGGTAATTTCTTTATATATTTCAGTCATATTTCATGTATTCATATCTATAGTAGTAGCTACAATCCTAGAGACGGTGTTGTCACTGCTTTCCGGCATTTTATGCAGTTGTTCTATCTCTTGAATTTCATTGCTTATTCATTGGAGGTGGATTCTCATTGTATGAGGGGTTTATTCCTCATTATATTTATGTATATTGTTGCTGATACACTTATGTACATGATGGATGTAATATATTACATCTTATGTTGCATTCAGATTTGCAGAGTTCATGGTTATGTTCATGTATTGCTGTAAGCTCTCTCACTGAGCATTTTCTGAGAGATCTATTTTGGGGAGATCTGTATAAGCCTTCTATGTTTATTTCCTTGAGCTTATCTTTGGGAGAGTAATGTATGAAGGGTAAAAAAATTGATATAATTCCCCTTTCAGCTTATTTTTACACTGCCTCTCTTATATAGCGTCCTTGAGGATAAGATTGAAGAAATTCTCGAAAAAGGGATATTACATCATATGAAGGTTTAGAGTCTAGTTGCATGCTTATAATCTGATTTATTTCCTCTCCAATTAAAAGAGGAGGCATTTTTCTCTTTCTTTGGATAGCACTACAGTAGTTCTCTTTCTCTTGTAAAGGCTGACTCTGAGGCTAAATGTCTTCTTTAGCCTCACATAGAAGAGATGGTGAATCATCACTTGTTCCTTTAGAGAGATCCTGTGAATCTTCCTTTATTTCCTAATTGATTTCATCCTCAACCAACTCCTCTTGCATGTCATGATAGATTATTTTAGAATAAAATTCATGAACTGCTTATAACATACATTCAGGATGCCAATTTCGCAAATATTCATTAATTTTTACAAGGTATTGTATGAGATCTTTAGATTGATCACAACAATTTTCAGCTAATGATAAAGATGAACAATTTTCTTTATAATGTTCATAAAACATATTATGGAAATCCTTTAAAGAAAAAAAACTACCAGGGTCTAGGCCTTCATACCATTCTCTTGCCTTTCCTTCTAATGTCCCCATGAACATTTTTATGAATCAATCCTGATGCCATTCAACATTTAAACTCCATACATGTATATGAAATTTTATGAGATGTAACAACGGGTCATCAAATTCCTCATTTTAAAACATAGGTAGGTTTGAAACCCAGTTTATCTGAGGCATTTTTGTGGGAACCCAGGGATGTGATCTCTATTCATCAGAGCATATATCTGTTGAATGCTTCGATCCATGTTTGTAAATTGAAAAGGGTCATTGCATATTTTCAACCACTCTATAGTTCTCTATCAGTGGATTCTTTAAGTCTATTGAGAGTTGTGGAGTCACCAAGTGGATGATTTCAAGTTTGTTGTCCACCATCAGCATGATTAATGCATTCCTAGGGGAGTATTTGATAACTAGTGGGGTTACTAGTCCTACAGGATGCTAGTGTAGTTGCCAGGTGGAGGATGTTTAATGTTTTAAGGATATACTTGTTGTCCACCATCAAAAACTGAATACCAATCTAAGGACGCTTGTGGGTTTTCTGAGGTCCTAAGGAATACTTAGATTTTCACTGACTCAGAAGGTCCCACCGTGAACACCATTATGTTATGTCCCCATAATTTGTTAGATTGGTAGAAAAAATGAATAGGGGTAACATCAAACCAATATTTGGATTCCTAGGACCTAGCCTTCCTAGACTCAGAGAGGGCTCTCTCTATGTTTATGTAAAGGATGTATCTTGATAGCTTCTAGTGTTTTGATTTTATGCTAGTTATAGGGATTAGGTTTTTCTTGTTTGTTTGATTGGTTGGATAGGTCTTCAAGGAGAATAGGTAGAGTAAGAGAGAATTAATCCATTGGGCTGTGGAGTCTGCAAAGGTTTTGAAGAGTGAAAAACATAAGTCAAGGGTGTCTCAAAGGGCAAGTTGGCAAGGCCAGATGCATCTAAGTAGGTCTAGGGAGAGTGAAATAATCATGGTGTTGTGAAAATAGTGAGTTAAGGGGAAATCAAGGATCCTTTAACAAACTATTAAACAAGAAAAATATTCTAAGATGATAACATTATAAAAACTTGAAGATAAATTAAGGATTCTTCAATATCAACTAAGCTAAGAATATCTTAAAAAAAACAGATAAGTAAGCTAAGAGAGCAGTGAAGGATTCTCTAAAACTTACTTGAAAACAAATATAATTTTAGTATAACATCTTAGTAACACTAAAGAGAATTTAAGGATTCTTTAGCAAAGCTTTGAAGAAGAAAACATAGAAATCAAGGAAGTAGGTAGAAGTAGGGTACCAAGAAGGCACATGCTATTCTCTATTTCTATCCTATGATTAAATGAACCATAAACATAATGAATAACTAAAGAAAATAAACAAAAATATGGAATACATCACCATCTAGCCAAGCTTAATGAATCCTAAGAGTGAGCTTGATCCATAAAAGCACATTCCAACACCATCACAAGGCACCAAAAACAATTTCAGCAATAAACTCCAAGTCTATCTCATATGCTCAACAAATATCCAAAATATACAATGAAGCCTCCATGCTCTATTTAACTTTCTTTGGATGGTCAAAACACTAAATAGGGATTTAGCAACCATAAATAACTCATAAATGTCATTTATGTCCAGGAGACCATGCAAGGCCCAAGGCATAAAATATCTAAGACAATAAATGAAAATTAACTCCTAACACCTAACTTTGGAGTGATTTGCCCAAAAATCCACAAAAATATTCATTTTCCATAAATGAGTGTCTTTTTTTTACTTTTGCACATAAGGGCACAGTAGGGAGGTCCAAGGGTGTAGTGCCTGCACGGGAAAAATGGGTCACCTTTCAGTTGAAATTTGAAGGCCTTCCCGATGTCGGAGTGAGCTCCGTGATGGCTCGTTGGAAATACTATCAAGTCTACTTTCCAAAAATTCCCTGGATTTTCTGATTGGACTCGATTACCCTTCTCAAAAGTCAAAACTCCCAAGGCTGCAAAAGGCGCAGTGCCAACCCTAGAAACATGGCAGAAAGGTGAAAATTTGCATGTTTTTGGGCCTTTTGGATGACCAAAACTACTCCAAATGATCTTAATTTTTGTGTGTATGGATCTGAAATAGAACTATCTTTTTGTACATAGATCTACTCTAGATCTGAAGTGTAATGTATAGCTCTTTTCAGCTAATAAAATAACGTTGTCAAGCTTTTATAGTCACATTATATCGTTGCAGCCTCTTGTTTTGAGCAGTTCTTCATGTAAGGTCTCCTATTTTCTATTATAATACTCATGGGATTAAATATAATTATGATTTTCTGATGTATATGACATTATTGAGCCTTCATATTAGCCTCCTACTTTCATTTTTCTGAACTGCATTATTTCTAAAGCAGTATTGTTTAATATTGCTGCAGTCCCTTCCTTGGGCATTTTTCAAGCCATACTAGGTGTGGGATACCTATTTACCTCACCTAGAATGAATTGTTTTTGATCTCCTCTTGGATTTAGGACTTATATTGTCAGATATAAGGGATCCAAGGGCTTATTTGGATTTCTATAGCACCCATTTCTAAAAAATGAGTTTCTCAGACATGCATTTATGACAGTCCCATTTTGGGATATTACAGTGGTATCAGAGCATCATCTTGGTACAACCTGTGCTTTCTTAAGAAGAAAATATGCCTTCCATCGAAGGAGAGAATCTTAATGATAGAGAAAAGAGGAATCTAAGAATAATACAAAAGAATTATGATTACACTGAAGACACAAAAGAAAAAGGTAAAACCCCTTTATCTGGAAGAATGAAAGGGAAAGATTTTTCAAAAACTCTATTCCAAAATTTGCAGGAGCTTAAAAATTAAATCAGGGGAATGAGGAAAGAAAGACATGCAAATATCTTGAAGATTTTTACACATGAAGGAAGCCCCAGTTCTTCATACTCTGTGTGTGAGCATTCAGCCACACAATCTAATCTGCCACATTGTAGCATGTCTACATTCCTATCAAGAGAAGAAGCAGAAGGAGAGACACCAAAAGAGGAGACTCTTGGTGATTATCTCTAAGAATATGAATCTTAGTCTAAAAAAATTAAATATCATCTAAGCTTCCAATCGTTTATTCAACTCAAAGAAGAAAGAAGATCTCGCATATACAAGAGAAGAAGAGGGTGCATGCAGCCCACTTTGGGTAGGAATTTTCTACCTTCATTTTATGGATCAATTGAGAGCTCAGCCAAATATTGGGTAAAGAAGATTCACACATATTTCCAGTTGCATCAAGTTTCAGAAGAAAAATCCTTGAGAGTAGTAGCGCTTCATCTTCAAGGTAAGGCTTATTCCTGGTGGTTGTTTGAGTCTTCTTCCTTGAAAAATGTAAATAACTCTTCTTATGCAAAGTTCACTAGGAGGTTAGTGAAAAGATTTGATTCTGTGCCATCTGAAATTTCTATGGGTAAGAAAACTAAGCCCAAGAATTCAGAACCTTTTCATGAGAAAGAAAGATCCATGAAGATAACTCCATTTCTGAACATTGTTGAAGGGGTTAAAGATCTGCTACATGATTTTCCAAGGGAAAAGGCCCCACTTTAGCAAGAACACTCTTCTCGAGAAGAGGACATGAGTGTTCCTTTTCAAGGAGAGATCAAGAGAAAGGATCTCTTATTGATGAGGCATACTCCATTGATGAGGAGAAGAAATAAGAAAAGCTGAAAGGTTCCTCCAGCGCTGTGATAGTAGGAGGATATATATTTTTATTGAGAGGTGGAGATGAAGTCATTTCTTCCACTAAGAGGGCTCTTGTATCGTTGCAAGAAGGCCCCAAGGATCCTATACATGAAGAGGATGAACAACATGTGTCTATGATGATAGAAAATGAGACAAAACAATGGAGGGAATGTGTTCCAACATTGCATCCAATTTTGGGAACACACACTATGATAGATCAATCCTTTGTGATCAAGACTCTTAACACCAAGGAGATGATGGGTGTTCATGAGTTAAGTGCATCTAAAGGGAGCACCTTAGACTGTGAGATCTTGCAGAAGGTGGGTGACGAAGAGAAGATGAAGGATCAGAACACAGATATAATGGGAGGTGATCCTATATTACATGAAGAAGGAGATGGGGAAATTGCTCCAATGTCCCATTTTCATGATACTTCCACACAGAAATGAGAGATGGATTTGCGCAGTGGAAGCAGTCATAATATGGGCCCATCTATTTTTCACATGGTAATGAGCCATGAGACATCACTATCTTGTGGTATACTACTTGGGAGACCACCTGATTCATATTTGATGAAAGATGTTTCATGCATTGATCCTCCTTTCATAGATCCAATGAGGAAGGGAGCAATAGAAAACCATGCTACAATGCTGAGAGTATGGGGAAGGTACAAGGAGAGGGAAACCATTTTTCCCTTAACATCATTATCCATTCTCTCATCTCATACTATGTTGAGAAAAGATGTTGCAATAATGAAGGATGACAACATCATGAAGCAAGGAAGGCAATCCTTGAATCAGAAGACAAACCTTTTTGGAGGATCCTCTTCCATACATGATGAGAGATGGAGGTTGTTAGGTCTCTGTAATAAGAAATATTGGTAAAAGTCTGATCACAGAGTTAACATCGTTTCAACCAACTTTGGGATTCTAGGATCTAGCCCTCCTGAATCCGGAGAGGGATCTCTCCAATATGTACAAAGATGGATTTGTCTTTGAAGTTTAGGGCAATGATATTAGGCTAGTTATGAAGACCAAGGGTTTTGTTTGCTTTGGTTGAAAAAATATAAATGAAGGTGAAGGAAGTCTAAATGAAGGGTGAAGATGAATGAAAGTGAAAATTGATTCAGCTAAGAAGATAGGCAAGAAACGGCTTCAATCCATTGGGCTATGGAGTCATAGTAGGGTTTTAATTGGAGTAGCAAGAGCCAAGAGTGGTCCATGGGGCAAGTCATCTATGTCTAAGGATCTCTTTAAAGTTTGATTTATGGAATGGAGTGATACATCAAGAAGGGGAATTTAAACAGATGCAGAACGAAGAGCAGCCTAGGATCTGATAAGTACTTTTAAACCAGTCAGCCTTTGACAAACACTTAAGAAGGACATGAAAGCAGACTAGGATCTGGGAAGTAATTTTAAACTAGCCAGTCTTTGACACACTTTCAATAGAAAACATACAAAACAAGGGGAAACACAAAGATAACACAGAATGGTCTAAGATCTGGTAAGTGCTTCTAAACTAGCCAGCTTTTAACACATTCCAAGGGAAACATTCAGACAGTCCTTGGGAGTGGAACTAGGACTAGGGCGCACCATATCTTCCAGCTTTCATCTCTACTTAACTAATACTGAACATAACATTCAAGACTAACATTCAGCTAAACAATCAGATGAGGGAATGCCAACATTCTTATGCTTAAACTGAATTAAATCATTCCTAAATAACACAGATTGGAAGAAAACATTCAAATAAAGATTTCTCAGCCAGACAAGGTTACTGATATACAGTAGGTCCTAACCTTGTTTAAACTGTTCTTTACAGTGGAAAATGAAACAAAATGAAAACAGAAATAAAATAACGAATTACAAATGAGAATAACATCACCGTCAACATAGACGAGGATCCCATAAATCAGCTTGTATTGATGTTCCAAACCAGTTACAATCTTTAAGTCCAATGGTTCTTTACAGCTTCGGGCTTCTCAGCTCAACTTAGGTATTTTCTCTTACAAACAGAGCTTACAGCAGCTTCAGAAAACTATTTACATGCTACAGATATGCAGTGACCAACAATTTCTCATCTTCTACAGAAGTATTTATAGAAGAATGAGGAGAAAAAGATCTGAGGAAAAGACCTCTTACGAAAATTAATACAAGGTGATGACTTCACGGCCTTTTGAGGGGCTCGATGGAGAATCTTACAGGTGTTTCACTGTATTAACTATTTTATAATTAATATCAAAGCTCGGTGGGAGCTTTATTTGACTTTGAGGCTCCGTGTACGTTTGGAGTAACTTCTGCAGATAGTTCTGCATTTATTTCCTTGCAGAAGTAACTCCCTGGGCTGTGCTGGAGGCGAATATCTGATTTTCTTCAATAACTTCGGCCTCTGCTTTGAAAGGTTTGAGGCAACAGGTGGCTCTGTGGTAGCTGAGGAATCAATTTTCCTCAAGATGTGGCGGTGGAGGCTTTCTGTCTGATAAAACACTTTATTTTTTCTTTAAAATGTGTTTTGGATTGGGGATTAGGATTTTGATGATCGTCTTAGCCGTAATCCCCATAATACTGTCTTCAATCTTCATCTGCTGTGCTTTATCTTTAAAACTGGTACTCTTTAACTGTTCTTTTGAATAAAACAGTGTCTTGTCGATGTGCAGGGCCGCACAGGGCTTTTTATGCTATCAACGCTCATGAAACATTGATAAATCATTGACTTCAAACCTGTGAATGGTTCTTTTAAATAGCTCTAAGGCGCAGGAAACATCTTTCCTAATCCTCGGATTTCCTTCTTTATACAATGGAAAACCATTAAAACACCCGCAAAACAAAAAAACAATTAAGAAATCCTGCGTTTTTAGGTTAAAACTGCTTCGGAAGGCGTGAAAGATTGGGACCGTTGGATGGCTGCATCCAACGGTGGAGACTTTATACAGAGGAGGTTAGTAGGGATCGCAAAATTGTATCGCAAATATTTAGGATGAGTGATCAGGGGTTTCACGAAAAATGCGATTTGCGATTTGCGATGGAGGAGGGAATATGCGATGGGCGGATTATGCGATGGAGAGAAACTGTGATCGGGCAGTCGCATCGCAAATATTTGCGACGCGATCGAATCGCATCGCAAATATTTGCAATGGAACAAACGAATGTAAACAATGAAACATGCGATTTGCGATATGCGATCGGGCGGAACGATCGCATCGCAAGTTTTTTCAAAGAGTCAATGAAACGCACCATGGAAAATGCGATAATGCGAGATTGCGATTTGCGATAAGCGGTGGTCTATATATTATATGATATGAAATTTATAATATATTTTATATAATAACGTATGGCGGGGTATGAAAAAGGGGAAGTGGTTAGAAGGGTAGGGCTTTATAACATAAAGTCTTTATTATAAAGTTCTGTGGTTTATTTGAGGGGTTTCGGTAAAGCTAAAGAATGAGTCTTCAACCTTAATAAGAGTGATTTTCATGAAGGGGAGAAAATGAATCATGAAAACAAAGGGGATTTTATGGGGAAAAAGGGAAGCATATGAAGGTTAGTTTTGAGTGGGAGAAGGGTGAAAATGATGGTTTTTCAGCAGTCTCTTCTTATGAAATTAGCGGAATTTCAAAGCATGAAATGGAAATAGTAAATGAAGATTTCGGTCAGAGGTATGAGGCCTTCAAGGAGTCTTCAAGAGCCAACAATTTTCAGTGATAAAATTTGTTCCTTGGAGGCTCAAAAAGTCTTAGCCACCTTTTGGTATAACAAAATATTATAGGTGGCTAACAGTGGCTCCACATGGGGATGGTGCCTTCTTGAAGGCACCAAGAATTCAGACTTGATTTCTCTGGGACGCTGACTTGTGCCTGATCCATTGGGATGCCATTCCTTTGCTGGATGATCTTGTTTGAAACATATTTAGCAACCATGAAAACAATGGTCCTTCATCAATACAAACTTTCTACCTACCCAATCCTACTGATCTAGAATTTTTTCTTCATTGGAGTGCACTTGGATTGGCAAACTCTTTTGACAAAATTTTATTCTTTTGGAAGCATAAAAACTAATATACTTCTACTTCTTATTTCTCCCCGAACTCAGATTAAATAGTTGAGCTCAGATATTTCTCTACCTAATCTACTCTCTGTTGGGATTAAACTGTCCAACAGACTTTCATTCTCTAAATTCTACAACAAAAATTTAAAAACAGCCAAGTCAAGATTAAGCTGTTTGACTTGCTGTGATCTATGGCATAAAAAAAAGCTTCACATAGATTTTTATTTGCAGAAAATTAAAATCAAAATGGAAGGCTTAAGATCTGAAAATTTCTCATTATGGTCTTCTCTTTTCTTCACAGCTCTGATTTTGCTTTGTTTTTGAGCTGACCCTTCTTTGTTTATCTGGTTCAAATTTTGAGCTGATTAGAACCAGATTTTACATCCTTTGACTCAGAATTTGAAACAGATTTGAGTCATTCTTATTTTGGAAACTTAGGTTCAGATTCTGAGCATGTTTGAACCTTTAATTTCTATCCTAATATGTCTACTGATAAGCCAAGATTAAACAGTTTGGAAAATCAAATTCACTATCCTATCAGCAGAAAATTCAAAGTTAATTAGTCAAGATTAGGCAGTTTGACAAACTAGAAGTGTGTTTTGAGGAGTGGCATTTGAGCTTGCACACTTTCAGATTTATTTCTCTTTTTGGCATGGGGCTGTGCCTTTCTTGTTTTCCTTCTGCCCTCTTTTCATTTTCTTTGTTTTTGTATTTTTGAATCCCTGATTTTTTCTCCAAAGAAGAAAACAACAACTAACTACCTACTCGGAACTGAGCTTTATTGACATTCCTATCTAACCTATTCTAAACATGGAGTATTTACATATTCATATGATACAAAAGTGCCAATGTAGCCAGCTAAGTAATGTCAAGAAGAAGAAGAAACTCTGGCTGCTTGTCAGAGGTATCCATAGTATATTTTGAAGATTAATCTTCAAAACCGAGGCTATCACAGAAGGTGATAGCTTTTCATGTCTCTGGCTTTTGCAAAGGATCAATGCTTGATAATTTGAGCCAGTCGGGATTTCCACACACTCTTCCATAGGATCAACAAAGAAAAGATGAAGATTCTCTTCCTTTTGGTCCTCCACAATTGGTAGATCATCTACTTCCAATACATCAGCTTTGAGGACTATCTCTTCAGTATGTAGCTTGGAAGTATCATCATTCTTAACCTGCAAAATAGCAAACAGTGAAATATCTTCTTTCTTTGAATCTATGCTTACTTCTGATATAAATTCAGGCTCTTTAAATGACAGATTAATATCAGTGAAGGGAGAAGTTTCTTCTTGAGAAGATGATATATCCACAGCAGGATAGTCTTCTATTTGTTTTTCTCCTTCATCTTCATCATCTTCTGAACTGGAGGACTCATCATATTTGACAGTGTTGTCCTCTTGTGGCCCTTGTATGCTCGTATTCAGTGGACTAAATTCTGTGAAGAGGTTATTATATTCTCGAGTGGGGGTGCTTTCAAAGGTTTCCTCCTGCTCAAAAATTTCTTCATTGCTCTTCTCTTCACCTTCTGAGTTGAAAGGCTGCTGATTTTCAATTATGTGAAAGCGATTTGTGATGGATTGAAATGGGTGTTTTCTGCTTTCAAGTTGATGATGGTGAAACTCATAACACCAATCGAACGCAGGTTGCCCTGCGTGATTAATTTTTGCTTGAAACTCATCATCATCATCAGACTGATCGAAATTTGGAAAATCATCGGAATAAACAATTTCATCAGTCGAACATATTGGGTTATCAGCAGGTCTCTCTTCATTATGATTTACAAAAGAATTTTCTAAATCTGTACAACAAAGTTCTCTATGCGAATGGGCAAGAGTGTTTGTTTTGCAAAAAGTTTCAGAGACTGACTATTTATAAATAATCTATTCTATTTCCTTCTCTGTTAAAGGGGAAGATGTTTCCATGTCCCTTTGAACAGAAGTACAACAATTCTCTGTCCCTTGCGAAGACTGATTTTGAGGCTGGATGTCTTCTTGAGCCTCAGCTATAAGGGATGATGAATCAATATTTGAGTTTTCAGGGATATCTTGAGGAACGTCCATTATTTCTTGGATCATCTCTTCCTCAACTGATTCATCTATATTCTTAAAATTTTTCAATAGGAGATTAAACTCATGAATGGATGTTAAAATATCTTCAGGATGCATCTCTTCCAAAGCTTCCTCATTATCTATAATGTGTTGGGTGATTTTTTGTGATGGATCATAATATATTGCACCCCATGATAATGACATAGCGTTTTCTTCATAGTTCTCATAGAACACATATTCAAGGTCTCTTAAAGAAAACAAACTACTAGATCTTAAGCATTCATACCAATCCCTAGCTTTTCCTTCTAATGTTAACATGAACATCTTCATTAGGCAGTCTTCATGCCATTCAACTTTCAACCTCCATACATGTATATGAAATCTGATGAGATGTAATAGAGGGTCATCAAACTTTTCACCTTGAAAAATAGGCAGGTTGTCATCCCAATGCACCTGGGGTATCTTATGTGGAAACCCAGGGATATGATCTCTACTCATTGGGGCATATCTTTGTTGTATTCTTGGAATCATGTTTGTAAATCCAGAAAAAGGTCACTGTGTCTGGTCAATCAGTTCAGGGTCTTCTACCAGTGGAGTCATTTGGTCTTCTGAGAGTTTCAGAGTGTGGAGTTGCCAGGTGGAAAATTTTTAGCCCCAAAGGAGGTAAAATGTTTTATGGTTCCACCACCATGTTTATTAGATACCAATATAAAATATTTTTGGGTTTTTCTAAGTTTCTGTGGTTGTATGGAAAACTAAAGAGTCTATAAAAGCTGGCCAAGCAACTATGAACTCAAAAATATTCCCCAGTGGAGTCGCCAGAAATGTTACGTCTCTGTAATAAGCAATATTGGTAAAAGTCCGATCACAGAGTTAACATCGTTTCAACCAACTTTGGGATTCTAGGATCTAGCCCTCCTGAATCCGGAGAGGGATCTCTCCAATATGTACAAAGATGGATTTGCCTTTGAATTTTAGGGTAATGATATTAGGCTAGTTATGAAGACCAAGGGTTTTGTTTGCTTTGGTTGGACAAAGATAAATGAAGGTGAAGGAAGTCTAAATTAAGGGTGAAGATGAATGAAAGAAAAAATTGATTCAGCTAAGAATATAGGTAAGAAATGACTTCAATCCATTGGGCTATGGAGTCATAGTAGGGTTTTAATTGGAGTACCAAGAGGCAAGAGTGGTCCATGGGGCAAGTCACCTATGTCTAAGGATCTCTTTAAAGTTTGATTTATGGAATGAAGTGATACATCAAGAAGGGGAATTTAAACAGATGCAGAATGAAGAGCAGCCTAGGATCTGATAAGTACTTTTAAACCAGTCAGCCTTTGACAAACACTTAAGAAGGACATGAAATCAGACTAGGATCTAGGAAGTACTTTTAAACTAGCCAACCTTTGACACACTTTCAAAAGAAAACATACAAAACAAGGGGAAACAAAAAGATAACACAGAATGGTCTAAGATCTGGTAAGTGCTTCTAAACTAGCCTGCTTTTAACACATTCCAACGGAAACATTCAGACAGTCCTTGGGAGTGGAACTCGGACCAGGGCGCACCATATCTTCCAGCGTTCATCTCTACTTAACTAATACTGAACATAACATTGAAGACTGACATTCAGCTAAATAATCAGATGAGGGAACGCCAGCATTCCTATGCTTAAACTGAATTAAATCATTCCAAAATAACACAGATTGGAAGAAAACATTCAAATAAATATTTCTCAGCCAGACAAGGTTACTGATATACAGTAGGTCCTAACCCTGTTTAAACTGTTCTTTACAGTGGAAAATGAAACAAAATGAAAACAGAAATAAAATAACGAGTTACAAATGAGAATAACATCACCGTCAACATAGACTAGGATCCCATAAATTAGCTTGTATTGATGTTCCAAACCAGTTACAATCTTTAAGTCCAATGGTTCTTTACAGCTTCAGGATTCTCAGCTCAAATTAGGTATTTTATCTTACAAAAAGAGCTTACAGCAGCTTCAGAAAACTATTTACATGCTACAGATATGCAGTGACCAACAATTTCTCATCTTCTACAGAAGTATTTATAGAAGAATGAGGAGAAAAATATCTGAGGAAAAGACCTCTTAGGACAATTAATACAGGGTGATGACTTCACGGCCTTTTGAGGGGCTCGATGGAGAAGCTTACAGGTGTTTCACTGTATTAAATGTTTTATAATTAATATCAAAGCTCGATGGGAGCTTTATTTGACTTCGAGGCTCCGTGTACGTTTGGAGTAACTTCTGCAGATAGGTCTGCATTTATTTCCTTGCAGAAGTAACTCCCTGGCTGTGCTAGAGTCCAATATATGATTTTCTTCAATAACTTCGGCCTCTGCTTTGAAAGGTTTGAGGCAACAGGTGGCTCTGTGGTAGCTGAGGAATCAATTTTCCTCAAGATGTGGCGGTGGAGGCTTTCTGTCTGATAAAAAAACTTTAGGTTTTCTTTAAAATGTGTTTTGGGTCGAGGATTAGGATTTTGATGACCGTCTTAGCCGTAATCCCCGTAATACTGTCTTCAATCTTCATCTGCTGTGCTTTATCTTTAAAACTGATACTCTTTAACTGTTCTTTTGAATAAAACAGTGTCTTGTCGATGTGCAGGGCCGCACAGGGCTTTTTATGCTATCAACGCTCATGAAACATTGATAAATCATTGACTTCAAACCTGTGAATGGTTCTTTTAAATAGCTCGAATGCGCAGAAAAATTCTTTCCTAATCCTAGGCTTTCCTTGTTTATACAATGGAAAACCATTAAAACACCTGCAAAACACAAAAAAAATTAAGAAATCCTGCGTTTTTAGGTTAAAAATGCTTCGGAAGGCGTGAAAGATTGGGACCGTTGGATGGCTGCATCCAACGATGGAGACTTTATACAGAGGAGGTTAATAGGGATCGCAAAATCGTATCGCAAATATTTGCGATGAGTGATCAGGGGTTTCACGAAAAATGTGATTTGCGATTTGCGTTGGAGGAGGGAATATGTGATGGACAGATTATGCGATGGAGAGAAACTGCGATCGGGCGGTCGCATCGCAAATATTTGCGACGCGATCGAATCGCATCGCAAATATTTGCGATGGATCAAACGAATGTAAACAATGAAACATGCGATTTGTGATATGCGATCGGGCGGAACAATCGCATCGCAAGTTTTTGCGAAGAGTCAATGAAACGCACCATGGAAAATGCGATAATGCGAGATTGCGATTTGTGATAAGCGGTGGGCCATATATTATATGATATGAACTTTATAATAAAGTTTATATAATAACGTATGGCGGGGTATGAAAAATGGGAAGTGGTTAGAAGGGTAGGGCTTTATAACATAAATTCTTTATTATAAAGTCCTGTGGTTTATTTGAGGGGTTTCGGTAAAGCTAAAGAATGAGTCTTCAACCTTAATAAGAGTGATTTTCATGAAGGGGAGAAAATGAATCATGAAAACAAAGGGGATTTTATGGGGAAAAAGGGAAGCATATGAAGGTTAGTCTTGAGTGGGAGAAGGGAGAAAATGATGGTTTTTCAGCAGTCTCTTCTTATGAAATTAGCGGAATTTCAAAGCATGAAATGGAAATAGTAAATGAAGATTTCGGTCAGAGGCATGAGGCCTTCAAGGAGTCTTCAAGAGCCAACAATTTTTAGTGATAAAATTTGTTCCTTGGAGGCTCAAAAATTTTTAGCCACCTTTTGGTATAACAAAATATTATAGGTGGCTAACAGTGGCTCCACATGGGGATGGTGCCTTCTTGAAGGCACCGAGAATTCAGACTTGATTTCTCTGGGACGCTGACTTGTGCCTGATCCATTTGGCTACCATTCCTTTGCTGGATGATATTGTTTGAAACATATTTAGCAACCATGAAAAAAATGGTCCTTCATCAATACAAACTTTCTACCTACCCAATCCTACTGATCTAGAATTTTTTCTTCATTGGAGTGCACTTGGATTGGCAAACTCTTTTGACAACATTTTATTATTTTGGAAGCATAAAAACTAATCTACTTCTACTCCTTATTTCTCCCTAAACTCAGATTAAACAGTTGAGCTTAGATATTTCTCTACCTAATCTACTCTCTGTTGGGATTAAACTGTCCAACAGACTTTCATTCTCTAAATTCTACAACAAAAATTTAAAAACAGCCAAGTCAAGATTAAGTTGTTTGACTTGCTGTGATCTATGGCATAAAAACAAGCTGCACATAGATTTTTATTTGCAGAAAATTAAAATCAAAATGGAAGGCTTAAGATCTGAAAGTTTCTCATTATGGCCTTCTCTTTTCTTCACAGCTCTGATTTTGCTTTGTTTTTGAGCTGACCCTTCTTTGTTTCTCTGGTTCAGATTTTGAGCTGATTAGAACCAGATTTTACATCTTTTGACTCAGAATTTGAAACAGATTTGAGTCATTCTTCTTTTGGAAACTTAGGTTCAGATTCTGAGCATGTTTGAACCTTTAATTTCTATCCTAATCTATCTACTGAAAAGCCAAGATTAAACAGTTTGGCAAATCAAATTCACTATCCTATCAGCAGAAAATTCAAAGCTAATTAGTCAAGATTAGACAACTTGACTAACTAGAAGTGTGTTTTGAGGAGTGGCATTTGAGCTTGCACACTTTCAGATTTATTTCTCTTTTTTGGCATGGGGCTGTGCCTTTCTTGTTTTCATTTCTACCCTCTTTTCATTCTTTCTTTATTTTTGTATTTTTGAATCCTTGATTTTTTCTCCAAAGCAGAAAACAACAACTAACTACATGCTCAGAACTGAGCTTTATTGACATTCCTATCTAACCTATTCCAAACATGGAGTATTTACATATTCATATGATACAAAAGTGCCAATGCAGCCAGCTAAGTAATGTCAAGAAGAAGAAGAAACTCTGGCTGCTTGTCAGAGGTATCCATAGT
Source organism: Pinus albicaulis (assembly GCA_034641835.2). Lineage (NCBI taxonomy): Eukaryota > Viridiplantae > Streptophyta > Pinopsida > Pinales > Pinaceae > Pinus > Pinus albicaulis. Next base: position 1,582,078,426 of record CM076582.1, on the reverse strand, counting down.
ATATTTTGAAGATTAATCTTCAAAACCGAGGCTATCACAGAAGGTGACAGCTTTTCATGTCTCTAGCTTTTGCAAAGGATCAATGCTTGATAATCTGAGCCAGTCAGGATTTCCACACACTCTTCCATAGGATCAACAAAGAAAAGATGAAGATTCTCTTCCTTTTGTTCCTCCACAATTGGTAGATCATCTAATTCCAAGACATCAGCTTTGAGGACTATTTATTCAGTATGTAGCTTGGAAGTATCATCATTCTTAACCTGCAAAATAGCAAACAGTGAAATATCTTCTTTCTTTGAATCTATGCTTGCTTCTGATATAAATTTAGGCTCTTTAAATGACAGACTAATATCAGTGAAGGGAGAAGTTTCTTCTTGGGAAGATGATATATCCACAGCAGGATAGTATTCTATTTGTTTTTCTCCTTCATCTTCATCATATTCTGAACTGGAGGACTCATCATATTTGACAGTGTTGTCCTCTTGTGGCCCTGGTATGCTTGGATTCAGTGGGCTAAATTCTGTGAAGAGGTTATTATATTCTCGAGTGGGGGTGCTTTCAAAGGTTTCATCCTGCTCAAAAATTTCTTCATTGCTCTTCTCTTCACCTTCTGAGTTGAAAAGCTGTTGATTCCCAATTATGTGAAAGCGATTTGTGATGGATTGAAATGGGTGATTTCTGCTTTCAATTTGATGATGGTGAAACTCATAACACCAATCGAATGATGGTTGCCTTGCATAATTAGTTTCTACTTGAAACTCATCATCATCATCAGACTGATCAAATTTTGGAAAATCATTGGAATAAAAAATTTCATCAGTCGAACATATTGGGTTATCAGCAGGTCTCTCTTCATTATGATTTACAAAAGAATTTTCTAAATCTGTACAACAAAGTTCTCTATGCGAATGGGCAAGAGTGTTTGTTTTGCAAAAAGCTTCAGAGACTGGCTGTTTATAAATAGTCTGTTCTATTTCCTTCTTTATCAAAGGGGAAGATGTTTCCATGTCCCTTTGAACAGAAGTACAACAATTCTCTGTCTCTTGCGAAGACTGATTTTGAGGCTGGATGTCTTCTTGAGCCTCAGCTATAAGGGATGATAAATCAATATTTGAGTTTTCAGGGATATCTTGAGGAACGTCCATTATTTCTTGGATCATCTCTTCCTCAACTGATTCATCTATATTCTTAAAAATTTTCAATAAGAGATTAAACTCATGAATGGTTGTTAAAAGATCTTCAGGATGCATCTCTTCCAAAGCTTCCTCATTATCTATAATGTGTTGGGTGATGTTTTGTGATGGATCATAATATATTGCACCCCATGATAATGACATAGCGTTTTCTTCATAGTTCTCATAGAACACATATTCAAAGTCTCTTAAAGAAAACAAACTACTGGATCTTAAGCATTCATACCAATCCCTAGCTTTTCCTTCTAATGTTAACATGAACATCTTCATTAGGCAGTCTTCATGCCATTCAACTTTCAACCTCCATACATGTATATGAAATCTGATGAGATGTAATAGAGGGTCATAAAACTTTTCACCTTGAAAAACAGGCAGGTTGTCATCCCAATTTACCTGGGGCATCTTATGTGGAAACCCAAGGATATGATCTCTACTCATTGGGGCATATCTTCGTTGTATTCTTGGAATCATGTTTGTAAATCTAGAAAAAGGTCACTGTGACTGGTCAATCAGTTCAGGGTCTTCTACCAGTGGAGTCATTTGGTCTTCTGGGAGTTTCAGAGTGTGGAGTCACCAGGTGGAAAATTTTTAGCCCCAAAGGAGGTAAAATGTTTTATGGTTCCACCACCATGTTTATTAGATACCAATCTGAAATATTTTTTGGTTTTTCTGAGTTTCTGTGGTTGTATGGAAAACTAAAGAGTCTATAAAAGCTGGCCAAGCAACTATGAACTCAAAAATATTCCCTAGTGGAGTCGCCAGAAATGTTAGGTCTCTGTAATAAGCAATATTGGTAAAAGTCTGATCACAGAGTTAACATCGTTTCACCCAACTTTGGGATTCTAGGATCTAGCCCTCCTGAATCCAGAGAGGGATCTCTCCAATATGTACAAAGATGGATTTGTCTTTGAATTTTAGGGTAATGATATTAGGCCAGTTATGAAGACCAAGGGTTTTGTTTGCTTTGGTTGGACAAAGATAAATGAAGGTGAAGGAAGTCTAAATGAAGGGTGAAGATGAATTAAAGCGAAAATTGATTCAGCTAAGAAGATAGGCAAGAAACAGCTTCAATCCATTGGGCTATGGAGTCATAGTAGGGTTTTAATTGGAGTAGCAAGAGGCAAGAGTGGTCCATGGGGCAAGTCATCTATGTCTAAGGATCTCTTTAAAGTTTGATTTATGGAATGGAGTGATACATCAAGAAGGGGAATTTAAACAGATGCAAAACGAAGAGCAACCTAGGATCTGATAAGTACTTTTAAACCAGTCAGCCTTTGATAAACACTTAAGAAGGACATGAAAGTAGACTAGGATTTGGGAAGTGATTTTAAACTAGCCAGCCTTTGACACACTTTCAATAGAAAACATACAAAACAAGGGGAAACACAAAGATAACACAGAATGGTCTAAGATCTGGTAAGTGCTTCTAAACTAGCCAGATTTTAACACATTCCAAGGGAAACATTCAGACAGTCCTTGGGAGTGGAACTAGGACCAGGGCGCACCATATCTTCCAGCGTTCATCTCTACTTAACTAATACTGAACATAACATTCAAGACTGACATTCAGCTAAACAATCAGATGAGGGAACGCCAGCATTCCTATGCTTAAACTGAATTAAATCATTCCTAAATAACACAGATTGGAAGAAAAAATTCAAATAAAGATTTCTCAGCCAGACAAGGTTACTGATATACAGTAGGTCCTAACCCTATTTAAACTGTTCTTTATAGTGGAAAACGAAACAAAATGAAAATATAAATAAAATAACGAGTTACAAATGAGAATAACATCACCGTCAACATAGACCAGAATCCCATAAATCAGCTTGTATTGATGTTCCAAACCAGTTACAATCTTTAAGTCCAATGGTTCTTTACATCTTCAGGCTTCTCAGCTCAACTTAGGTATTTTCTCTTACAAACAGAGCTTACAGCAGCTTCATAAAACTATTTACATGCTACAGATATGCAGTGACCAACAATTTCTCATCTTCTACAGAAGTATTTATAGAAGACTGATGAGAAAAAGATCCGAGGAAAAGACCTCTTAGGACAATTAATACAGGGTGATGACTTCACGGCCTTTTGAGGGGCTCGATGGAGAAGCTTACAGGTGTTTCACTGTATTAACTGTTTTATAATTAATATCAAAGCTCGGTGGGAGCTTTAATTGACTTTGAGGCTCCATGTACGTTTGGAGTAACTTCTGCAGATAGTTCTGCATTTATTTCCTTGCAGAAGTAACTCCCTGGCTGTGCTGAAGGTGAATATTTGATTTTATTCAATAACTTCGGCCTCTTCTTTGAAAGGTTTTAGGCAATAGGTGGCTCTGTGGTAGCTGAGGAATCAATTTTCCTCAAGATGTGGCGGTGGAGGCTTTCTGTCTGATAAAACACTTTAGGTTTTCTTTAAAATGTTTTTTGGGTCGGGGATTAGGATTTTGATGACCGTCTTAGCCGTAATCCCCGTAATACTGTCTTCAATCTTCATCTTTTGTGCTTTATCTTTAAAACTGATACTCTTTAACTGTTCTTTTGAATAAAACAGTGTCTTGTCGATGTGCAGGGCTGCACAGGGCTTTTTATGCTATCAACGCTCATGAAACATTGATAAATCATTGACTTCAAAACTGTGAATGGTTCTTTTAAATAGCTCGAAGGTGTAGGAAACGTCTTTCCTAATACTCAGCTTTCCTTCTTTATACAATGGAAAACCATTAAAACACCTGCAAAACACAAAAACAATTAAGAAATCCTGCGTTTTTAGGTTAAAACTGATTCGGAAGGCGTGAAATATTGGGACCGTTGGATGGCTGCATCCAACGGTGGAGAATTTATACAGAGGAGGTTAATAGGGATCGCAAAATCGTATCGCAAATATTTGCGATGAGTGATCAGGGGTTTCATGAAAAATGCGATTTGGGATTTGCGATGGAGGAGGGAATATGCGATGGGCGGATTATGCGATGGAGAGAAACTGCGATCGGGCGGTTGCATCTCAAATATTTGCGATGGATCAAACGAATGTAAGCAATGAAACATGCGATATGCGATCGGGCGGAACGATCGCATCGCAAGTTTTTGCGAAGAGTCAATGAAACGCACCATGGAAAATGCGATAATGCGAGATTGCAATTTGCGATAAGCGGTGGGCCATATATTATATGATATGAACTTTATAATAAAGTTTATATAATAACGTATGGCGGGGTATGAAAAAGGGGAAGTGGTTAGAAGGGTAGGGCTTTATAACATAAATTCTTTATTATAAAGTCCTGTGGTTTATTTGAGGGGTTTCGGTAAAGCTAAAGAATGAGTCTTCAACCTTAATAAGAGTGATTTTCATGAAGGGGAGAAAATGAATCATGAAAAAAAAGGGGATTTTATGGGGAAAAAGGGAAGCATATGAAGGTTATTTTTGAGTGGGAGAAGGGCGAAAATGATGGTTTTTCAGCAGTCTCTTCTTATGAAATTAGCGGAATTTCAGAGCATGAAATGGAAATAGTAAATGAAGATTTCGGTCAGAGGCATGAGGCCTTCAAGGATTCTTCAAGAGCCAACAATTTTTAGTGATAAAATTTGTTCCTTGGAGGCTCAAAAAGTCTTAGCCACCTTTTGGTATAACAAAATATTATAGGTGGCTAACAGTGGTCACACATGCATACTTTGGAAAAACCAAGGAGGTTTTGGATAGATGATAGCCTTCCATGGGAGACTAACTTCCAAGAACTTCCATTTCCTTTTGAGCATGTGCATGTGCAAGGAGGGAAGCAAGGAAGGGATGGCAACCTTCCACCTTGTACCTTTGGCATGGGAGATGTCAAGGAGGAGAAACTGGGAAATGTCAAGGAGAAGAACAACAACATGGAAGACACTTCATATGAAACATTATCAGTTCTGTCATTGTTAGGCACATTAGATCCCTATTGTAAATCCTAACTGCTAGTGGAATATTCCAAGGATCTTCATACTTGCATGATTCTTGATGACTTGCTTCATGATGAGAGCTATTCAATCCTTGATGGAGTCATCTATAATCATGGTATAATATTCTTTTCTAGAGCTTCCAAGCTCCAGGAGAAGTTACTACAAAGGGCTTATGAAGAGTTCTATTTCAGCCACACATATTCTATGAAGCTCAACAACATCATCTCTAGGAGATATTATTGGGAGGGCTTTGAAAAAGAACTATATCAACATTGTCAGAGATGCATGACCCTTGTGGAGTTGGATCAGCAACAAGACTCTAAGATAGAGTTATTTCAGCCAACTCTTCCTACCTTGGGAGGAGGAGAAATATCCATACATCGCTCCACTTGTATAAGGAGAACTTTTGGTGAAGAACATACATATGTAAAGAATGTTTCATTTTCTGTTTGTATGTACTCTTTCACTATTTTTATACAGGCCATGACTCCAATGAGGAGTGATACATATTGTAGATCTCATGGCAAACAATGGGCCACAAAAATTTCTGAATTTGGCCACTCCCTTGGAAGGAAAATGGAGATTTTGCAACATGATGGGTGCTTCCCAAAGGCACCAAATATATCTCACACTTCCAACTATGGTGAGATGGTATGGGCAGCAAGTAAGTGGTGTGAAAACCACTTACCACATCTTGATTTGATGCAGGCAAGGGATGCTCTGCGCTGGTTCCACATATGGGACTATGATCCACCTCCATGTGCACACATTTCTGCTTGTTTGTACATTGTTTTGATCCCCTATATTGGTGATGTACTTGTACTTTTTATGGGGATGTATGGAGGAAGGAGGGAAGGCATGCATGTTCCCTATTAGATGAATACACTCCCTGTACTTTATGTCTTATATTTCAGGGAGGGAATTGGGAAAACCATGTTTGTTTCATATGATTTATTGTTTCCTTATGGGATGAGTTTTTTGCATCTCATGAGAACATTGTTGGAACAAGTCATGGATGGATAGATTGGTGATCACTTAGCTTATGGTTGAAGCTTATCAATTTATTGTGTCACCAATGAGGGAGGAAATAATTTGTAGCACTCACCTTATCAATTGCTTGAGGACAAGAAACATTTTGGAGGGGAGGACTGTAATATTCCCAATTATCCTCAAGCTAATTGGAATATTAAATTTTTCTTTACTTTTCTGTTCCTAAATAAATGTATAAAGGAGGAACATAAAAACTCCTAAAACAACAAAATAAATCAATGCCCCATGTGAATAATTCTAACTCTGGGCTACTTTAATAAAACACCCTTATGTGTGAAAGGGGTTGAGACATTTGATTGGGTCAACAGGACTAAATAAACAGCGCTATACAGATGCAATGAACCTCTTAGATGCATAGCACAATTTTAGTTAGAAGCCACACGTGAAAGGAGCTAAATCATTGAGATGGTTTAGGGTTTTGCAAGATCTCAATCTTATAAAAGGAAGAGGAGGACAACAAGAGAAGGGTTGTTGAAGACCATATTATTTTTGAAGAATTTGTATGTTTATACATTTCTTGTTCTCTTGGTTTTTTAGCAAAGAATAATGTTGTTTAGCACAAGGATCTCCTGTTTAGGAATCCTTCTCTTTCCTTGAGGAGCTCTTGGAAGATTCTTGTAATTCTTGTCCACTATTAGGCTTAAGGCCAAGCTTCTCCTTTCAACTACAACTTAGATCCTTATTGAGGGTTTGGTTGTCTTTGCAAGCTACAACAAGTGGAGGCTAGATCTATTCATATCTAAGCCATTCTAGTGCCTCTTTTCAGTGGGAAAGCCTTCTATTCCCCTGGCAAGAGAGTATTGGATGATGGGAGCATAGTTTCCGATCTTGGCTTGAGGAAAAAACATGTTGTAGAGCCTATAGCGTATTTAATATTCATAGACTATTTTATTTGCAAGTGAGAAATTTGCAGGGTTTTTTGGCACATTTTGGAGGAGAGATCTCTAGTGTTGGGAATTTTCCCTTCACTGTGGTGATCCATGGATTACAGATCTAATCCATGTTATATTCAAATATGATCTAAATACTGTTGTATTTTCTTCAAAATTTTTGAATGATTCTACAGATATGCTACATTAGAGCTTAGATCTACTCCATTTACTTCACTTTTTGCTGAAAACCCCAAGGGGAATTTGAATAGGAGACTCTATAGTTTATAGATCGGAAATAGATCTATCTTTTTGTACACATATCTAGTTTAGATATGAAGTGTAATCTATAGCTCTTTTCAGTTAATAAAAGAACACTGTCTAGCTTGTACAGTCACATTATATGGTTGCAGCCTCTTATTTTGAGAAATTCTTCATGTAAATTCTCCTATTTTATGTTCTAAGACTCATGGGCTTCAATATAATTCTGATTTGCTGATCTATATGAAATTATTGAGCCTTCATATTGGCCTCCTTCTTTCATTTTTCCGAACTGCATTATTTCTAAAGCAATGTCATTTAATATTGCTGCAGTCCCTTCCTTGGGCATTTTTAAAGCCATACTAGGTGTGGGAGACCTGTTTACCTCACCTAGAATGATTTGTTTATGATCTCCTCTTGGATTTAGGACTTAGATTGTCAAATATAAGGGATCCAAGGGTTGATTTGGATTTTTGTAGCATCCATTTCTGAAAAATGCATTTTTCAGACATGTATTGATGACAATCCCATTTTGGGATATTACACATTTGATATAAAGTGCACATCATGGCACATCGTGACACTCATCATTTCGGTGCTATTTACTAATGACGATGGCTCGGTGTTGTTTATGTAAAACGATGCACCGACATATGGTTTTTATCAAAGGAAGTACTGTGCACTCCGTACAAATTGGCTCGGTGCTTCTCAGTAATCCAATGCACCGTAAAGAAGTGTGGTACGCCATTGATACAATAACTCGATGTGTCTCATAATTGAGTGCACCGAAAAATGGTTAATTTAAAAAAAAATATCAGTTGTAAAAATTTCATCTTTACATGTTACGGTGCTATATATCTCTCAAGCACCGGTGTGACTTTTCCTTCTTTGAGGCACCTTTCCATCAGTGCTTCCATTTCCCACATTACTTCTGTCCATTGTTCACTGTGTGGACTTCAAATTTTGCAAAATGGTTGGAAAATTTCGTTTTTAGGATTTCGTTGCAAAGATGCCTCCTCGATGCACAAATGTGCAGGTAATCTACTTGTTTCTCACCAACTTAAGATTTTAGTGGATTAATTTTTAAAGTTGAGCTAAAATTCACTGTTTTTTTGAAGAAAAAAAAAATTATTGCATGGTGTGTTCGAGCCATTCCTCTCACACCATTCCCAGTGCTCCCTGTAAATTTACAGGTCGCACTGCAAATGGTGTTAACGGAAACTGCATCGGGTAGTTAATGTGACATCCTAGTGTGGTACCAAGACAAAGTGCACCTCAATAACAATAAAATATTGTGGTGCATGTCGATTTCTGGCCGCACTGACAGTTTCAAATTTTTTAAAATTAACAAGTTATTTATGATGGTGCGTTAATTTACCAGGACGCACCGTAGTATTTTATTTATGATGGTGTGTCAGTCAAACATACCACACCGTGGAAGTGTGTGTTTGGTACCGCACTGCCAGAGGTAAAATGTTGCAAATTGGCTGTGCATTGCGCTATAACAAATGCCCCGAGGCGGATATGTTTTGTTAATGCACTGCTAAGTAAAAGTGTTTTTTTTTCATGGTGCGTGAGGTTTTTTAATTCACACCATGGATGGTGTGTGATATAAATGTATGCACCGTTGGTGGTGTGTGATTTTTCTTTGTGGCTCACTGAATGTTTTTTTTCAATAAAATTTTTATTTATATATTTGTAAATACATTTGTCATTTAATAAAAAAAATTAGGTTTTATGTATGAGGAAGGCTAACGTATATAATATGTGAATCATTCAGAAATGTCAACGAAGAGAGGAAAGACAAAAAAAAGAGCAGAGGGATGACAATTATAACATGATACAACAATGGGAGGCAAGGGAGAGGGAGAGACTTTTGTACCCTCGCCCTATTGCGGCACCCACCCAGTTGCTCTTAAGGGAGGTAGGCTTCCTTAAGTTCTATGAGGAGGCTACATCCCCGAAGGGGCATAGTGGGTTATTAGGAAAATTGATTTATAGGTGGGATACCCACCGATAGGCATTCTGTGTCGGTCCTAACCAATGGTACCATCCCATTGAGGAGGAAATTTATTTTATTACCGACCTATCTAGGAGAGGGGAGTATTCTCCCTAGTTACCTTATGTACCTTTTGGTTATGCAATAGGGAGTCAGTTGGTGTACTCCCAGAGATACATTAGGGATGATATAATTTCTCTTATAGATTTTTAGGTGTCTGGTGGACCGCTACAGATTTCTTATTTTGGTCCAGAGGAGATTAGGGACCTATCACTATTACTGACGACCATTGAACATTATACTAGTGATGGGAAGCACATTAGTTTCCCTCATTTATATATGTTGATTATTTATTCCTAAGGCCGTGACTTTTCAGATGGTCTGCCCTTTTTTCATGGTAGTTTTGTATATCCTTAGATAGATGTCATTCTCAGGCACGTGGGAGGTTGACCTTCCCTTTTTCTTTAGAGTTGTTTTGTTTATTTTTTGAGAGGTTTCCGAAGATGAGGCCTACTTTTGTGTGTCAGCCTCGTAGGCCGATGATAGAGGTATGGATGCACATGTGGGGTGAGATGATACCCAAGAGGGGCATGTCTGAGTATCCGGTCAGGATTTCTATTGATGCATTGGAGATGCTAGCCAGTGTGGATGATCACATGTTTGTGATGGTGTTGTGTCCTTACGTGGGTTTGGATTGGCGAGGGTGTACCAACATCCTCTCCACATAGGATGAGCCACCAGATGATAGAGGTGCTATTGGTGTTTTATTTAAATTAATATAGTTTCATTCTATTGTCTTAATTAATTATAATAAAATTTATTCTAACACGTTATTTAACATGTTTTATTAAATTGTTTAATGAAATTGTCTAATTATTGTTGTGTACTACATATTTTGTAGATATTGGCACATTTTTTCGGGACATGATTCCACCCCCACCAGATGGTCATATATATGACTACGAGATGGTGGAGGCCATGAGGGTGAGAGACCTCCTAAGGTACAGATGCCCATGGGCATGCGACATAGGGTGGAAATTTGATTTAGGAAGGAGTTGGGAAACTGACTATGTAGACTCGTAGTTTATGAGGGAGTTTGCCCTATAATGTTTAGAGAGATCCAAGTTGATCGTATGCTCAAAGAACTCTAGAGGGACATGCCCCGTGATATTATGAGCCTTATGCATCATATCGTCGGAGCTTCCAGGCTACTGGCGACTAGGAGGGATAGGCACCATGGAGATGCGCGGCATAACAACTCATCGGATGATCATGATCATGAGGGTAGTGATCATTATATTACTCCACCTCCTCCTCCTACACCTGGTAGAGATGTGCAACCAGCTGCATCTAGTCCTAAGTAGGCATATTCTGAGCGGGTGCCATCTCAACAGGCACCTCCGAATAAAACACCATCTGAGCAAGCATGTCCTGATCAGTCCTCCCCTAGTTATAGTAATTATGTACCACCAGATATTTGACACTTATATGCAGTTCTATTACAGTTGTATATTTTTGACATTATACAGTTATATATATGTGTGTGTGTGTGTGTGTGCATTTATTTTATGTTCATGTTGATGTACTTAATTTACATGTTGTGTTCATCATCATGTGTATATTGTTAGGTCATGTTAGATATGTTCATTTATTGTGCTTGCAGATAGATATGAATGTTATAATATTTATTTGACAAGAGATGTATATTTGATGTTTGTGTTGTGATGATGTTATACAATGCTTGTGTTTTATTAGATGATCATGATCACAATGATTAGATGATGCTAGCGAATTTTAATGTGTATTTTAGAATAACATGTTTTTATGATGGTTATCATGACTGTGATGTTTATTTTTAATATTAAATCATGATATTTATTAAAATTGTAATTGTAATTTTATGTATTGTCATGATTGAATTTTATTAAAATTGTAAAATTTGTAAAATTGTAAACTTGTAAAATTGTGATTGTAATTGTATGTATCATAATTGTAATTGTATATAAAATTGTAAAATTGTAATTGTAATTGTAATTGTATGTAACATTGTAAAATTGTAAAATTGTAATTTTTATTGTATATATTGTCATGATTCAATTTTATTACAATTTGTAAATTTGTAAGATTGTAAAATTGTAAATTAATTTTCAAATTTGAACCATAACTATCGTATGTTGTAAAATCGTAAAATTGTAATTGTATGTAAAATTGTAAAAAAGTAATTGTAATTGTAATTGTATGTAAAGTTGCAAAATTGTAATTGTAATTGTATTGTGGAATTGTAAAATTGTAATTGTAATTGTATGTATTTTGATGATTCAATTTTATTAAAATTTTAAAAATTGTAAATTTATAAATTTGTAAAATTGTAAAATTTCAAATTAATTGTCAAATTTGAACCATAACTACCGTAAAATTGAATCATCGTAAAAATGTAAAATATATACCATAAATATTGTTAAATTACCATAATTGAAAAATTTTAAATTTGTAATTTTGTAAGAATATAAATAATTGTAAAGTAATAAATCTAGAATAATATGAATTTTTGTAGCATAATAAAGTTTAGAAAATAATACAAATAAATTAATGTTTATAATTATCATTATTTTATTATGATCTTACATACCAAAAATAACAGTATACATTAATACATTTTTTTTAATTTTGAAGATATCATATATATATATATATATATATATAATAGGGTGTATTTATTTAAGTAATGATATAGTGAAAAACAATTTAAAGCAATCAAGTAGTTGTATTATTTTAGGAATTGACATTAAAAAAAAATAACTTGATATAGTGCATTGCTTTCGAGATGAACATAATTGGAAATTATCAAGTGAAATGATTTTAACATTAAAATAATGTAAACCAATTAATTCAGAATAGATATTATAATTTTTGGAAAACAATTTTCTTAGTTCTAAGGTTACGTCATATTCTTTATAAAAACTCATCTTAAATAGTAAAAATGATGAAATAGCACATGTACCATATCACTCTCTGTTCTCATCACACTCGTTATCTTGCAGCTCGCTTGGCATGATAACAATATTGTTCTCAAAAATTTGTTTTGATCTAGGGTCATTTCTCAATACGGATCACCAATACCTATCCAACATATCTGGGTAAAAAAAACACCTGGTTGCAGTGTTTGGGGAAACATAAGGCTCCTTAGATTCATCCAACATCTTTCTAGATTTGATACATATTAGCTTACTATCGCGATATTCCTTTTCATTATTCTGAGCAAAGGTTTCCTAGCACTTGCACCTAAAAATAACACATTTAAGAGAAATCGACTTCAATGATCTCTTGTATCTTTCGGACGAAACCTAACATCCCTCGTAGTAGGTTTTGATCACGCTGGCTATGTTGAATAGATTGATCGAACTTGACTTCCACTCCATAATATTTTTTTTTATGTCTCCATCATGACATTCTCTCTGTGCAAATGGTGTCCATATGCCAACATAGATGGAAACAAATGCACCTATAATTTTTTTTGAAAATCATAGTTTCATGTGTCTAATAACCCAATTGTTAAAATATATAAAATATATGTGTTACATTTCAAAGGTGCATTATTAAGTTTAAAATTTACATAAATAGATTATTACCGAGTTGTTGCACCCAATCCCTACGTTTAGCACATTCTCTTTAGCACATAGGTAATGTTCAGTTGCACCGTATTTCTCTCTGCCTCAGTCAGCAACCCAACTATTGGGGCATAATATTGGCATATTTTCTTTTAAATGATCAAGATAAGGCACACTTCTACCATTCAACTATCTGAATTATTTCCTATCACTGTCCCATTTCATCCTCTTTTGTTCATACAATGCGACCCATGGTTGTGTCACTTCATAATTGTAAAGAACAAATTTATTGATTTCTTCAATTTATGCATTTGCTGATGAAATCACATCAACATATAGTACATATGGGATCAAAATATACAATATATCAAAGTTCAACGTGAATATTTAGTTTGTGTAAATTTGACAAATTATAAGTTGCTTACTCATTATCAAGCGCCTTTTTCCATTCATTTGGAGAAGCTCCCCTTCTCTTTTGTCTTCATAGCTTTCATTGTCCCAAATCACTGCACCTAGTGTGTTTTCAATCTGCTTGATGTACTCACTGGCATAATATAAAGACTCATATGATATGTACCCATCTTCCACAGACCCCTCGGGTTTTACCCTTTGTCGATCAAAACCTTTCAATTTCTTCATGTACCTCTCTAAGAAGAACATCAAACAACAAGAAACCACCCCAATTAATTCAACCTCATCTACTAGGTGGATTAGAATATGAACCTACAAGTCCATGAAACTCGTTGGAACTTCCTCCTCAAACATACAAACAATCTCAACTATCTCTTGACACGACCGTGGAATGATAGCCACATGAATCTCCTTTGACGTGATCTAACATACAAATGTAGATAATTTAGATATGGCACATCCTAGGTATTGGGGGAATTCATGTTTCACACAACCACACATGAACAAAGGATAATGACACTCTAAAGTTATAAACAAATGCATACAAAATTAGTTATGTTTTATGATCCCGTGGAATAAAAATTATTAATATAACAAATAATAAAATCATGCTTTTCACATTATACTACTCTTATAAGATTCAAATGGGCATCTGATTTCAACCCCGAAAAATGGTCTTCCATGGTGAAGCAAAGTCCTAGTGAAGACCCATATGAAGATGACACCCTCACACCATTATAACTTCCTTTTCCAAAGAAAGATCATATTTTTTTAAAATCCATGGGATGTCACCTTCTTTGAAATACCAATTAGAGGGACTAACCTCTCCAATACTTTCTAATTGTCTTGGCCAATGTTTCTTTTTATATTTTGAAGTAATAATATATTTCCTAATAGCCAATGTGTCACTTTGTTTCGATGATATGTTCTTCCATAAAGAATATGAAACATTTTTAACTATATGAATGGGATATAATAAGTGGGTAATCTTAAGATGCTCCTAATATGGGATGTTATAAAAGATAGATTTCCTTTTCATCCCAATGGGAAATTTCTCAACATAGGTGTTGAAGAATTTTGGATCATCGAACATAGGCTCCCCATTTGAATTGAACATTTATATGAACTCCTTCTCCTTCTCTCCCTCATGTTCTCTAAGCCATTCATCTAGTCTCGTTATTGAAGGCCTTTGGGTTCTCTCTCGTTTACCATTGAAATCAAATTTTTCTCTTCTATAAGGGTGTTCTTCTGGGAGGAATACCCTGGAGCAGTCATACACTGGCTTTCGTAGGTCATTTGACCATCTAGGTTTCAGAGAAGGTCCACAAAATTTACATCCATAATACCCTTTTGTTACTAGACCTACAAAATTATAGTATACAATATGCATGGAACGTTAAATAATATCATGAAGATCAAAACAATTAAAATGAATTAAATTAATATGTGAAAGAATATTGTTACATATATAAACAAATCAATAAACATGTAATTTACCAGAGAAAACTCTTTAGCCTAGATAATCATGTGTCATGTAAGCACATATGCCATACAACATAAAACTCCTCTCTATCGTGATGGGTCTTGATATATCATATACATTTATCCCATCCCATAATTCCTTCAATTCATCTACCAATGGTTGTAAGTAGACACCTGCATTCTTCACTTGTCTTCTACAAGGGACTATGAGAACCAACATAAGGTTTTCATTCTTCACAGAAAACCATGGGGGGGTATAGTTATTGATAACTACTACAGGCCAAACATAATAGTTGGTGTTTTGGTGGGAATATGGATTGATGCCATCCATGGTTATGTTGAGTATTAGACTTTGTACTTCATCCTCAAATTTTTCGGGCCATGTATCCTCTATATGATTCATGGCTATTGAATCTGTTTGGATTCACATAAATCCAAACTCACTTCTCTGTGAGACATTCCATCCTTGCAACATAGCTAATTCTTTGCAACTAAAGAGCCTTTGAATACTTGGGATTATAGGCATGTGCCTCAATATATTAAAAGGAGGACCACGTTATTTACCCTTCTTTTTTTATTTATCATACTTTCCATGCCCACATTTCGGACATATCTCTTTGTCTACATATTCTCCTCTATATAGAATACAATCATTTGGACATGCATGATATGATATGTACTCAACACCCAACATTTTCAACAATTTCTTTGCCTCTTCGCAGCTACCGGGCAAGACATTATCACTCGGAAGAACCTTATCTTTGAATAACTTGTAGTTGGTGGATAATATTAAATGTACAATGCCAACAATTATTAACGTTCATAAAATTGAGCATTTGTAATATTGATTGTGTGACAATATTTCTCAAAATATAAGCGACTTCATGGTCAATTACCTCAAAATTTCTGAGAAACATGCATTCGAAAAGCCAAACTTTTTTTTTCAAGTTTTACAGTAACATCGTTGTCCCCAACTGGGTATAATTTGACTGAATGCTAGGTCCAAAGAGAGGGGTGGTGAAGTAAATTTAAGGTTTTTGAAAAAGGTATCAGCGATATGAGCATCATCCCCTAGCTAATCATCGTTCTGGAATGCATCTAACAACATTATCTCCATGGCAGTCGTATCCCTTAAGTAATCATCCATACCAACCCCTATTTGATTGAATCCATTGCCATCTTGTGAAGAACTACTATTGTCGTAGTCATTCCTAATTGGTGAATCTGGAAATAGTGGGAATTGAATAGGTAGTTGATTCAACCATTCTTAGTATCATTTCTCTCCGATTTTTTCTCTTAATTCAGCCTTCTCTCGATTTTACATTTTTCTGGGGTGCAACAGAAGATGATAGGTAGGTCGTTCATAATCACTAGAATCCTAATAATTTCAAAAATATATTCGAACATTATTAGTAAAATATCGATGATATCAGTTTGTAAGCACGTCAATGCATGATTAATTGTTTTGACGTTGAAATAATTACATTAGACCAAACAATTATTACTGTCATTGTCCTAGCATTGTGGCTAGAAAATGGCATGTTACAATTGGCAGGGTGAAGCGGTTTTCCATTTTCATCTACCAACCACACCTTGGGGTATGCTGCTCCTGATAAGAGCTTCCGATGTTTTGGAAATGTTTGAATATTTTGTGCATCTAAACTCGATTACGAATATGCATGAACCTGTAAATTTGTATACATTAATTTTATTTAGCTAATTGACATGGATAAAATAAATAAATTCAATTAGATAATGAAAATATAAATAAAATATGAAGTAATTACGTCTAGAGATGGATAGGGAGAACTCTATGATGGATTTTGAGAAATATTATGGAACGAGCTGGATTTTGAAGAATTGTCCATTTGATATAATTATGAAATTTTCTTCCTACATTTGAGAAAAATCAACGATAAAGTTTGGTGCAAATACCTAAAAGTAATTTCAGTGCCTTAAAAAAAGAGTTATTTTTATTGGTGCTAATGTATTGTTAACTACACTGGTGCAGTCTTACTACCAGATGCACCGGTGTTGTTAGTTAACAAACACACAAAATATCTGAAAAAAATAAAAAATAAAAAATTAAAAAAATTAAAAATTAAAAAAAAAATAAAAAAATACCAAATTTATTTTTTCCAAGTGAAAAAAAAGAGGTAAACTGGAAAATGAGCGGCAACTGATTTTCGGAAATGTAATTTCATAAAAATTTATTTAAATAGTAAAATTTATTATTATTTCATATTTTTGCAAAAATTTTCAGGGAGGGATTTGCATGAGAGACATACCTGCAGCAAGAGAACATTGTGGAGCAGCAAAATAATTTTGAACAATAGCACTATTCAGAGAATCAGAATTTCAAACATCTTGTGATTCATAGAAAAACCCTGTAGTATAGTAAAAATGTTATATTTTACTGTAATAATTGTTTTTTTTACAGTTTATGTTAGATTTAATACATGCATAGTAAAAATTTTAAATTTTACTGAGAATTTTACTAATAAAATCATTTACAATCTCTATTCCTATTTACATGTAATTAAAATTTAGAAAAAAAAAATAAAATCCATTCTTACGTTAAATCCTTGCTTCTTCTTGTTTATGTGACTATGAAAATTCACAATTAGGGATTTTCATTTTATATTTATAGGGTTTTTATTAATACATATATATATATATAGGCATATGACATCTAACCCTCAAGACCACTTGCTGATTCGGATCCCAATCCATGTCATCCCTTGCACAATTTTTTTAAAAACAACATTTGTTAATCAATGCACACTGTTTAAAATAGCACACCAGTGCGCGCTTTTAGTATAACGCACCAGGCATGTATTGACAAAAAACATTATTTGATAAAAAATGTTTTCTATTCATTTATGTTTATGTTAACCAATGCTCCAGTATTAATATAACACATCGGGTCTCCTATTGACAAAGAGCACTGTATAATGTTTCTACTGTTAGAAAATTATATATTATGGAGCAATGCAACACATAAAATATGCGGAAAAATACAAGCACACAAAACACATAAAACCAGAGAGACACAGATATACGTGGTTCACCCAATTTGGGCTACGTCCACCCCGAACAGCCAATCCTTCCTTTCTATTATCCAGCAAAAATTGAAGAGACAAAACCTACAGCAGATCCGCTATAATATCCTCTGTTCTCTCTCACAGTCTCCCTCTCTATTTCTTGCTCCGAGAATACACATACAATACATAGCCGCAATACAATGCCCTCATAAAAACGAGGGGTTTCCTTCTAGGGAAAAAACCCTAATCTAAACATAACTTCTACTGTCAGATCATTTGCCTAATGGACGGCCCAGATTGACTAGAAATTACTATACTTTTACAAGGCAATTTTACATCTGTTTTTAGCTTCGGGGGTGCTGCCCCCGAAAGCCCCCGCCAGGGGGGGCCTCCGAAAAGCACTACAGCCCCCCCCCCTGGACCCCCCATGGCAGCGATTAATTACGGGCGGCGCTGCCGCCCCTTTAAAGGTATAGGGGTCCAATGCTGTGATACAAAGTAAACAAGATAATCAGGCTCCACACCCAACAATCTCCCACTTAGAGACTGATTGTAGCAACTCCATCGCTGCTTCATTTGCTGGACAATGACTCCTCTTTGGACCTGGCTGTTTCTAATCTTCATCTTCATCCTTGAAGACCAATTGAAACTGAGCATGTTCTCAGTTTCTCCCTGGTTACAACTTTTGTTAGCATATCTGCAGGATTCTGGCTAGTGTGTATCTTTTCCAGCTTCAACTCTCAATCTTCCAATACTGACCGTATGAAATGGTACTTGAGATGTATGTGTTTAGTCCTGGAATGAAATGCTGATTTCTTTGCAAGATGAATGGAACTTTGGCTATCACTGTATAACGTGCCCATATCATGCTTCTTACCCAATTCATCCATAAACCTTTGTAACCAAATCATTTCTTTACTAGCCTCTGTAGCAGCAACATACTCGCATACTCGGCTTCTGTTGTTGAAAGTGCAACAACACTTTGGATTTTTGAAACCCAACTGACAGTTGTTCCACCTACAGTAAATACATATCCTGTAGTGCTCCTCCTATTATCTCTGTCACCTGCCATATCTGCATCAACATATCCCTATAGAGCAATGTTTGAACCACCAAAGCATAATACTTGATTTGTGGTACCTCTCAAATATCTGAGAATCCATTTTACTGCCATCCAATGTTCTTTTCCTGGATTATTCATGTACCTGCTTACAACTCCCACTGCATGTGCAATATCAGGCCTTGTGCAGACCATTGCATACATTAAGCTTCCAACTGCTGATGCATATGGAACTTTAGACATATAGTCCATTTCTTCTTGGGTATTGGGGCACATCTCCTTACTAAGTTTGAAATGGCTAGAAAAAGGTGTACTAACTGGTTTTGCATTCTGCATATTAAATCTTTTCAACACCTTATCTATGTACTCATTATGAGACAGTGTTAATTTGCGATTTTTCCTGTCTCTAGTTATCCTCATACCAAGGATTTGTTTTGCAGCTCCCAAATCCTTCATTTCAAATGAATTTTCCAATTTTCTTTTGAGCACATTTATTTCCTGCATGTTAGACCCTGCAACAAGCATGTCATCTACATACAATAACAATATAATATAGCTGCCATCATTTTGCCTTTTTAGATAAACACAATGATCAGAGTGACATCTAGTGTAACCTTGTTCAGACATGAACTTGTCAAATTTTAGATACCACTGCCTTGGAGCCTGTTTTAAACCATACAAGCTCTTCTTTAACCTACACACCAATTTTTCTTTCCCTTTTACCTCATATCCTTCTGGTTGCTACATGTATATCTCTTCCTCCAAATCTCCATGGAGAAATGTTGTATTTACATCTAACTATTCAAGATGTAAATCTTCCGCTGCTACAAGACTTAAGATAGTTCTGATTGAATTCATCTTAACAAAAGGAGAAAATATTTCATCAAAATCAATACCTTTCTTCTGTGCAAACCCCTTCACCACAAGTCTAGCTTTGTACCTCTGTTTTCCTCCATCTTCTTCCTTCAGCCTGTAAACCCATTTATTCTGCAATGCAATTTTACCTGCAGGCAACCTGATTAAGTCCCAAGTCTGTTTATGCATTAAGGATTCCATCTCTTCTTCCATGGATAGCTCCCACTTCTTCCTGCTTTCAACCTGCATTGCTTCTTCATAACATTCAGGTTCACCAGAATCAGTCAACAATAAATAATATAACGAAGGAGAGTATTGTTCAGGAGGTCTACTTATCCTGGTAGATCTTCTAACACCACTTTCAGGTGTTTGAGGTGCCTGTTGCTGTTGTGGTAGTTGTTGCTACTGTGGTTGTTGATTATTTTCAGGTACCTTTACTTTTTCAGTTATCTCATCAAGAACCATGTATTCCTTGCTTTCTTTTTCCTGTTTCTTTTCCTGCAACTGATTCTTATACAAGACCTTTTCATTGAATATTACATCTCTACTCCTAATGATTTTGTGATTTTCATAATCATATAAGCGATAACAAAAATCATTAACACCATATCCAATAAAGGTACATTTCTTTGATTTTTCCTCAAGCTTTGTTCTATTTTCTTTATTAATATGGACAAAGGCCTCACAACCAAAAGGCTTTAAAAAAGAGTAGTTTACCTTTTTACCTGTCCATGCTTCCTCTGGAATAACACCATCCAAGGAACTTGAAGGCCCTCTGTTTATTAGATAAACAACAGTATCTACAGCATCTGCCCAAAATTGTAAAGGCAATCCTGCATGCAATCTCATGCACCTTGCACGCTCCATGATTGTTCTGTTCATCCTTTCTGACACACCATTTTCTTGTGGTGTTCTTGGAACTCTCTTCTCTCTACGAATTCCATGCTCTGAACAGTACCTATCAAACTCTTTGCTGCAATACTCACCTCCATTGTCTGATCTGAGACACTTCAACTTCTTTCCTGTCTCAATCTCAACCAAAGCTTTCCATTTCTTGAAAGTATCAAATACATTAGATTTATTCTGAATACAATAAATCCATGTTTTTTCTAGTTGCATAATCAATAAAAGTAACATAATAACGAGAGCCACCGAGAGATGATACCTGAGCAGGTCCCCATACATCTGTATGCACAAGCTCCAATTTTTCGCTCTTCTTTTCTTTCCCAACTCTGAGAAATTTGACTCTCTTTTGTTTTCCATAAATGCAATTCTCACATAAATCTAAATCAACATTCTTCAAACCTGGCAACAAATTTCTTGAGTGAAGAATCTTCATTCCCTTCTCACTCATGTGTCCGAGCCTATGATGCCATAATGTTGCATCTGCTCCTTTGGAAGTTAAAGCATTAACAGAGTTAGAAATACCATTTCATAAATACAATGTACCAACCTTTTCACCTTTTGCTATTATGAGTGCTCCTTTGGTGACCTTCCAAGTTTTATTTGTGAAAGTTGTCACACAACCTTCACTGCCTAATTGCCCTGTTGAAATCAGATTTTTCTTTAGATCTGGAACATGCCTTACCTCCTTTAGTAGCCATTGGTTTCCATTCTATTTTTTTACAAGAACTTTACCCATTCCAACAATTTTACAGGGTTTATCATCACCCAAACGAACTTGTCCAAAATCTCCTTGAACATAGTCATGAAAATATTTCTTATCGGGTGTGGCATGGAATGAAGCCCCTGAATCTACAACCCAAGAATCAGTAACATTTTCGAAAGAAAGAATCAAAGCATCTTGTAACACATCACCTGTCACATTTGCTTCATGATTGTTTTCTTGCTGTGTGTCTCCTTCTTTTCCCTTCCGAGATCTACAATCTTTCTTTAGGTGTCCTTTCTTTCCACAATTCCAGCACACTATCCCCGATCTGGACTTGGATCTGCCTTTCCTTGATTTACTGCGATATCCCGAGCTCTTTCCTCTTTCCATTCTTCTTCCCCTAGACTCTACACTCAAAGCATTACCGGATGTCTCATCGGAGCTTTTCCGTTGCATTTCCTCACTAAGGATAGAACCAACAACATCATCAAACTTTAAAGTACTAGATCCAGAGACAGAGTTACTAATGGCCATTACTAAACCATTATAGCTTTCTGGTAATGAGCACAGGAATAACAGAGCTCTAAATTCATCATCAAAGTTTACCCCTACAGAACTTAACTGACTGGTAACTGTATTAAATTCATTTAAATGGTCTGCAACAGATCCACCTTCCGACATCTTCATATTAAATAGTCGTTTCATAAGAAATACCTTGTTTGAGGCTGAGGGTTTTTCATATAGTTTCTCCAACATCTGCATCAAACCCTCTGTTGTTGTTTCCTTCGAAATATTAAAGGCAACTGATGCCGCAAGACACAACCGTACTGTTCCGAGTGCCTTTCTATCGAGAATGTTCCATTTCGCATCTGTCATGGCCGCTGGCTTCTTTTTTTTTCCGCTCAATGGTAGGTATAGATATTTCTGATACATATAATCTTCCATCTGCATCTTCCATAGCGGGAAGTTTTGGGTGTTAAATTTCTCGACCCTAAACTTACCATCGTCCGCCATTGCTCCCACTCGAACCAGGAACCCTTCTTTCCTACGAGTTTATCAACGAGATATACCTTCGGCTCTGATACCAGTTGTTAGAAAATTATATATTATGGAGAAATGCAACACATAAAATATGCGGAAAAATACAAGCACACAAAACACATAAAACCATAGAGACACAGATATACGTGGTTCACCCATTTTGGGCTACGTCCACCCCGAAAAACCAGTCCTTCCTTTCTATTATCTAGAAAAAATTGAAGAGACAAAACCTACAACAGATCCACAGTAATATCCTTTGTTTTCTCTCACAGTCTCCCTCTCTGTTTCTCGCTCCGAGAATACACATACAATACATAGCCGCAATATAATGCCCTCATAAAAATGAGGGGTTGCCTTCTAGGGAAAAAAACCCTAATCTAAACATAACTTCTACCGTTAGATCATTTTCCTAATGGACGGCCCAGATTGACTAGAAATTACTATACTTTTACAAGGCAATTTTACATCTGTTTTTAGCTTCGGGGGTGCTGCCCCCAAAAGCCCCCACCAGGGGGGGCTCCGAAAAGCACTGTCGGCCCCCCCTGGACCCCCCACGACAGCAATTAATTACGGGCGGTGTTGCCGCCCCTTTGAAGGTATAGGGTTCCAATGCTGTGATACAAAGTAAACAAGATAATCAGGCTCCACACCCAACATCTACTGTAGTGGCAGTGCATTTATAAGAACATATTACAATGTTATTGATGCTTAATTTGCGAAAGTCACATCGGGCGTTAAATTTAGAAAGACATGCCATTTTATTGATGTTTTTCTTTACTTGAAAAGTATGTGATTTATTTATGAAATATATTAATGAATGGTACAGGTTTTATATTGATAAATAAATGGCTGATAAGAGTTCAAGTAACAAAAATACTGATAGCACATCTAGAAAATCAAAAAATGAAAGTTCTTTGTAAATTCTTTACAAAAATTATTATTTTTGAACTATATGTAAGTTTAACTAATATGTATTGTTTAGTGTGTATCATGCAAAGCCACAAAATGAAAAAGCTCGATAAAATTCTTTCTGATCTAAGACCAGAAGAGTGTAAAATCTTGATGGAAAAATTGCAGAAGGATGAATCAAGTGAATGAAAAAATACTACCGATAAAATATGAGTTTATTTTTTGAATTTTTATTAATAATATACTTAAAAATATTAGATAATATGTTTCAAACAATCTATTATTTTAGATATGTTAATGTTCTATAGGGACCAATAGTGAAGAAAAGGAATTTTTTCTAAGAAAATAAAAAAAATAGAACATGCAAATGAAAATGAATTGTTCCTTAGCTCATCTAGAGTGGCGCTGGAGGTTAACGAAAGGGGGGAAAACTTTTACAAAACTTTGAGGGATCTAGTGGAATGAATATATAGACATTATTTCCACTTACAATACAAAAATAAATCTAATGATTCCAAGAACCAAATTTTATTTAAACTACAGGAAGAGTTTCCAGAGAATTGGTCAATGAGACATGTCAAACTTTTAATAGCAATAACATACAACAACAAAATAGAAGGATTGAAAAAGTAATATTATTTTAAATTTTTTTCTACAATTTTATGCATATATTACTACAAATAAATCATTTATAAATATCACTTTTTTTATATTTAGTTTTTATATATCAATATAAAAATTAAGTAGTTTATAACCTCCTTAATAGTTTTCAATTACTACTATTCTATGTGTTTTTCTTGAATGATTTGTAGGCTTTGAAGCACATGGAGAAGCAGAGGGTGTGAACCCTATGAGATTGCCTTCAAACGTAGGACCTACGGGTAAGGCTTTTTCTCCCAGTTTTACTAGTTTAAGCATTAAGACTATTAGTTTTCTTACTTCTTCTTGTTGTATGCCTCTTGTTCTGTTGGGGTTCTCAACCCATATCCTAGGGTAATTCATCAGTAATAGTACTAAAAATTTTGAGATAAGAAAATCCTATGTAGGATAACTTGTGGAAAAAGGAGTAAGAACACTAGATAACATATACATTTTGAGTAAAATTCAAGAATAAAAATGTTATATTGTACGAGTATACATGGTAAGTTCCTTAGATCAAACACCAAAGGTCAAAGAGGGAAACATTCCATGGCATGAGCCAACACGGATACTTCAGGAAATTTATTAATATGAAGAAAGAAAATTTACATAAGCTTCTCTCATAAATGGTCACCGAAAAAATGACCCTCCATGCTCTTTAAATAGAGATCATGGACCAATCGGGTGTCAAGCCATAGATCAAGTGTCGGTAATACTAAGGAGAGAATGAATCATACGATGGCACTACATATCATGACTGTCGGATTATAAGTTACAAAGTTACATAGTAAACAAACACACTTTACCTAATTCTATGCTAGACCAAGTTATTCTTAACTATTTCCTATGTGTCGAAATATCCTAAAATCCCCCCTTAAGAACAACTTGGGATATGATTGAAGGATTTAAAAAGGTGACACAATAGGAGAATGATATAGGCATTAGAGCCTATCCTCATTTAATGATGACTTTCCTGAACTCCAAGCATAGATCAAAGTTTGGTAAAATTCTCTTCTATGAGAGCATTGTAAAGATATCAGCAACATGATCATTGATTGAACAATAGTGCACTCCAAGAACACGATCATGAATGAGCTTTATGATGAAGTGTATGTGTAGCTCAATGTGTTTCATGCATTGATGCTGAACTGGATATTTTCATAGTTGAATGGCACTCTAATTATCACACCAAATTGTAGTTGGATGCTGCTGATGAAGACCAAATTCAGATAGGATTTGATGAAGCCACAGGGATTCCTTGTTGGCTTCAACATCACCATGATAATATACTTCTTCCAAAGAAAGAGGGATGGCACCTTGTTTCTTACAAGACCATGTAATAGGTCTTGAACCAAGAGTGAATACATAACTTGCAGTAGACTTTCGATCATCGGGGTCACCAACCCAATCAAAATCAGTGAAACCAATCAACAATGGAGATGCTCCTGAGCTGTAATCAATCCTGAACTAAACTATACCTTGAATATATCGAAGTATTATTTTAGCTGCTTTCCAGTGACTTTCATGAGGTTTGTGCATAAACTGAGCAACAAGAACAACATGTTAGAAAATTAAATATTACAGAGAAATGCAACACATAAAATATGCGAAAAACACAAGCATGCAAAACACATAAAACCAAAGAGACATAGATATACGTGGTTCACCCAGTTTGGGCTACGTCCACCCCCAATAGCCAGTCCTTCCTTTCTATTATCCAGCAAAATGAAGAGACATAACCTACAACTGATCCGCTGTAATATCCTCTATTCTCTCTCACAGTCTCCTTATTTGTTTCTCGCTCTGAGAATACACATACAATACACAGCTGCAATACAATGCCCTCATAAAAAGTTAGGGGTACCTTCTAGGGCAAAAAAACCCTAAACAAAACAGAACTTCTACTGTCATATCATCCACCTAATGAATTACCCTTATTTACTAGAAATTACTATACTTTTACAAGGCAATTTTACATTTGTTTTTAGCTTCTGGGGCGCTGCCCTCGAAACCCCCCGCCAGGGGGGGGTTCCATAAATTCGCAACTGCCCCCCTTAGACCCCCCAGGAAGCATTTAATTATGGGTGGCATTACCACCCCATTAAGTTATAGGGGTCCAACACTATGATACAAAATAAACAAGATAATCAGGCTCCACACCCAACACAAAAGAAAAGTAAAGGTTAATACGAGTATGGGCTAGATACATAATTTTTCCAACAAGTTGACGGTATAAGGTAGCATCAACTTCAAGGGAAGTACAAGTCACTCAAAGCTATAATACAAGCACAAAGGGAGAAGGGGTTGGCTTGCATTCTTCCATGTGAAAGTGGCATAGGCATACTTGGACTAAGAAAGGATAATACCTTCTTTGGATTGCAAGACTTGAAGACCAAGAAAATAATGGAAGTGTACTAATTATGTCATTTAAAACTTCTTTTTGAGGCTAGAATGCACATGGTTTATATGGTTGAGATCACTACCAATAAGTATAAGATTATCAACATAAAGAATAAGGATGATTAATGACTTACCCACTTTCTTGGTGTAGACAGTGTTGTCGGAATGACATCTAGAAAATACATTATCTAAAAGAAAGCTATCAATTTTGGCATACCAAACCCAAGGGGCTTGTTTGAGAACATAGAGAAACTTCTTAAGGAGACAATTCAGACATAAATATATAATATATATCAACTATATATTATATCCTTCCAAATCAATTATATCTATGGATCCAAATTAATTAAGGAGATCACTCACGGAGGTTCGGTACACCAAGCCATGTTGAATGGAGAAAATCTTCCTAGAAATGTATATGGAAGTCGATTGAAGTTGTACGGAGACAACCCTCTCCCTCCATTGATCTGAAAATGGAATGTACTTGTTTGAGGGTGCAAGGTATCCATTTCCCATAATTTCAAATTGAGCTATACACTCCAAGTGACCTCTGAAAATGTGAGAACAAACTATTTCCTATACAGAGATGGAC
Source organism: Pinus albicaulis (assembly GCA_034641835.2). Classification (NCBI taxonomy): domain Eukaryota; kingdom Viridiplantae; phylum Streptophyta; class Pinopsida; order Pinales; family Pinaceae; genus Pinus; species Pinus albicaulis. The sequence continues at coordinate 1,582,051,475 of CM076582.1, read as the reverse complement.
TGTAGGGGCATTCACTGGACATGTCACCTCTAAAGAGAGGATGAGTTCCAGAGGCTACCTGGCCCTCTACAGACTCTGCCTAAGAAAATAATATGTAAACACTTAGAAGTCTTTGACATACACATACTTGAAGTTTGATGTCTTGCGGAATAAGACAAATAACTTTCTGCAGCTGAGTAGGTGATTATGTGTATATGAAAGTTATGTATATTTGCTGTTTAACACTTTATATCAGTTTTTTTTAGCATATCATCTTCAGCAAATAAAGACATCAAAATGATAAGCAGTTCACCCCCTCCTCTCTGGTCAAGACCGCCGGACCAAGCAAAATCAACCAGCTTGTCTCTATTAAAATGCTACAAAAGGCTAATACAAGAATAAGAGTGCCCCGGAAGACGATCTCTGATCAGAAATACAATCAGAAGATAGGAATTAGCTAAACATGCTATTTCCCAAACACTAAAACAAAGGAAATTTGTACCGATACAAGATTTCTTCCCAATTGGCTCCGACCTCACAACTGGCCCTTTTTAGACTCCGTCTAAATTTCGAGGTGAAGATGACCTAAATTGAGCCCAAACCTATACCTCCGCCATTAGACTAAGTGATTAATAGCAGAATAGGCTTTTGGAATCACCGAAAACGGATGAACATGTACCAAATGGCCTCCAACACCGAAATGGCTCTCTGTCTCCGAAAGCCTGACAGTCAAACAAAGGAGAAGAATTTCTCAAAAGGAAAAACGAGCTGTAGAAATGGATTCAGAATGCTGAAAAACTTCAGGAATGACCTTCGTTCCACATTCACTGGCTGCACAATTCCCAATGCAGCTCCCAAACTGATTTGGCCCTAGTGGCTCCTGGAACTTCCACGAAGAAAAATCACCTGTAAACGGCCTCAGATGGCTGTGAAACCTGTGCCAATGGCTTCAGAAGGTCGAAGAGACCCAAAATCAAAAAAAAATTCGTCTTCAAAGGCCTCTCCTAGCAGAAGTTATGCCCACTTTACTGAACTGCCAGTTTGGGCTAAAAAATCTCCACTAAATGTGGAGCAACTGCAGATAACGCAGACAAATGGGGAGGTGGCGCCAAAAATGGCGGAGGCCGCCAAATCTCCCGCGCTGTTAGCATGGCAATAAGTGTTGTGGTTATCCGTTCATATGGCGGTCGGCGGTTATATAACCGTTTAAATTAAATACAATGTTATATATTTGAAAACCCACCATATAATATATAAAACAAAGTTTTTAAATGCCGCCCGAACTGCGCGCCGAGGGTTTGGGCTGTGGTTCCCGCCGCGGTTATATGGTGAGGGGGCTGGCCCTTCGGGGCTGGCCCCCTTCGGGCCCCGCCCAAACTAACATACACCACAAATTAAATCCGCCGCCAACAAATTAACAAGAACCACCCTTTGGCCCGTTGGTAAAGTCTGTTGGTTTATATGCATGTGGTCGGGAGTTCAAAACCGGCCGAGCCCAACAATATTTCTAACAAATGCGCCATTTCAAATTCCACGTCGGGGCCCACGTGGCGGCCTCCGGGCTAGCCACGTGGCGCCTTCTGATTGGTCGCCAAGGGAATATTCCCCAGAATATTCTGCGGAATATTCCACGAAATATTCCCAGAATATTCTGTGGAATATTCTTTTTTTAATAAAATTTTTCCACAAAGGCAAATTGGCATTTTTTTAATGAAAATTGAGAAGTCTTCAAACTTGAATAACTTCTGCATACGGAGACCATTTTTCGAACCGTTCGCGGCGCCGGAATCAGGAAGACGAGCTCTATCCGGTCGTTCAGGTTCAAACCAGTTCTGAGCACTTTCAATTTTGACCATTTTACGACACTTGGTCCTGAGCTCCTGATCACACCTCCCAAATGAGAAGGCTTTTGGTCCCCAAAAGCTTACTGAATCTCTGCACTGAACTGTATAGCAATTGAGGAACAGAAATATCCTCTTCCAGTCAGCCAAAAGAGCATACTGCCCAAAAATGTCCTGCCTTGCTCACTGTCGTCATGGCAATTTTTTTTGCTGCATACGCCAAGTACTTGTCGAATCCCGACCAAGTTCTTTCGCCAGACAAATCTGAAATTGCAGGAACCAGCAATGAAACTTGCTGCTATATAAGCTGAAATATTCCCCTGAATATGTGGACTTGCCAACTGTCACGATGCCCATCCAAGGCACCTTCATTCCAGAAGAAGAACTGCCTCCCAAATGAGAAAGCTTTTACAAAGATGAAACACTTCATCATTTCTCCTCTTTACAATATTGGAGATCAAATTAACTTTTTCCAAGTCAATAACATTACATGCATGGATAAAAACAACAAAGTAATCAACCCTTCAAGTTAATCACACATACATGTTTAAAAATACAAGGAAATCATCATGATCCCTGTGCTCATGCATCTCATTCTCATGCATGCAGTTTATCCTTCAACTTTCTCTTAAGTACAATCATAAGTACAAGATCCTCAATCCATGTACATGTACTTTCAAAGCTGAAATGAAAATAACTTTCACTACGATAGAATGAGTCTCATACTCAACTTTTCCATCGTGCAACTTGCATTCCCTTAACAAAGAAAATGCATTCAATCAAAAGACATGCAACTTTAATTGGATAAGAATTCTAACCATTTCTTACCAATCCATTTCAAAGGAGCTTCCTTTAACTGCACATCGATATCAGCATGTGTATCATCCCGACACATATCAATGATGGAAACTTCCTTCCCATTCTTGCCATACTCTTTCTCCCACTTCTTCAACTTTTGTGGAAGCATTGTTGGATTCAGAGTCCAACACCTTTCAACAGTATGTCCTTGCTTATGGAAATTGTCATTATAAAAATGAACAAAAGAGCTTCAACAAACTCAAACAACAAGTAGTTTGCAGAATAATAAAGTAGTCAATCTTCAACACTGCTTAAGACACCTTTCAAGCTACACAATCAAGCTAGTGATGTCAGTCAAGCAAACCTAGTGCTCTGATACCATCTGATCTGAAAATGGAATGTACTTGTTTGAGGGTGCAAGGTATCCATTTCCCATAATTTCAAATTGAGCTATACACTCCAAGTGACCTCTGAAAATGTGAGAACAAACTATTTCCTATACAGAGATGGACTGTAGGGGCATTCACCGGATGTTTCACCTTTCTAGGAAAGGATGAATCCGGAGGCTACCTGGCTCTCTACAGACTCTGCCTAAGGAAATAATATGTAAACACTTAGAAGTCTTTGACATTCACATACTTGAAATTTGATGTCTTGCGGAATAAGACAAATAACTTTCTGCAGCTGAGTAGGTGATTATGTGTCTATGAAAGTTATGTATATTTGCTGTTTAACAATTTATATCAGTTTTGTTTAGCATATCATCTTCAGAAAATAAATACATCAAAATGATAAGCAGTTCACCCCCTTCTCTGGGCTACATCTGCTGGACCAAGCCTCTCAAACTAGGCTTGTCCTCTTGTATTAAAAATGCTACAAAGGCTAATACAAGAATAAGAATGTCTCGAAAGACAGATCTGACTGTAAATACAGAATCAGAAGATAGGAATTAGCTGAACATGCTCTTTCCCAAACACTAAACAGTGAAAATTGTACCTGTTACAGTACTTTTCCCCAATTGTCCTTGGTGGCCCTTTAGACTTGCATGGAGAATTTCGAGGTGAAGATAACCTCAATTGGTTCTGAAAGACCCGCTGATTCAATCGTAAGGTCAAAACATCGTAAAACAGACTTTTAATCCACTGCAAAATGGAAGAACATAGTCCCCAAACAACTCCAACACCGATTTGGCCCCCGAATTTCAGGGACTCTCCACGAAGCAAAATCACCTGCAAACGGCCTCAGATGGCTGTGAAACCTGTGCCAATGGCTTCAGAAGGTCGAAGAGACCCAAAATCAAAAAACAATTCGTCTTCAAAGGCCTCTCCTATCAAAAGTTATGGCCTCTTTAGTAAACTGCCTCTTTCCCCTTGGGAAACTCCACCAAATGTGGAAATACTGCAGTTAAGGGTGCCAAAATGGTGGAAAGGCGCCAAAATAGGAGGGCGGAACCGCCAAAATAGGCGCGCGGTTTAAACTTGGCATTAAAGTTATGTTTGTGGAGGCACGTTCATATGCGGGGTTGACGGTTATGTAACCGTTTGCAATTAAATACAAATGTTATATATTACATAACATTCGTTAAACAATAACAATCCCACTTTTAATCGTTATCCAAAGTTTTTTAAATACCACGTGCGCGCCGAGCTTCGGGCCAGGGTTCCGCCGGAGGGTCATGTGGGAAGGGGGCTGGCCCTTCGGGGCTGGCCCCCTTCGGGCCCCGCCCAAACCTTCCGCTGCATTTAAATACAACTCCGCCCGCCACCATAACACGAACCAAACGTGTGGTGTAACGGTTAAAGCACTGTGTTGATGACCACCAGGTCGGGAGTTAAAAACCTATCCGCGCCATAATAAAATTTTTGAACGCCATTTCAACTTCGGACTTGGGGCCCACGTGGCGGCCTCCGGGCTAGCCACGTGGCGGCCTACCATTGGCTGGAATATGGAATATTCCCCAAAATATTCTGCGGAATATTCCACGGAATATTCCCAGAATATTCTGTGGAATATTCTTTTTTTAATAAAATTTTCCAAAGTCCAATTTGCCCTTTTTTAATGGAAATTGAGAAAACTTTGAAGCTGAATAACTTCTTCATACGAAGACCATTTTTCGAACCGTTCGCGGCGCCGGAATCAGGAAGACGAGCACTATCCGGTCGTCCAGGTTCAAACCAGTTCTGAGCACTTTCATTTTTGACCATTTTACGACACCTGGTCCTGAGCTCCTGATCATCCATGCACAAAATGACTATATGGCTAGAGTATTGGATATTTGCAGAAGGAATGGCAGATGTGCAGTCAAGTGTGATGCGCACAGAGGTTGACTGGGTCACAAAAGTGCCAAAATATAGTTTCTAGAACAATAAATCTAGACAAGACAAGATTATTACCATTTCGAGGAGCATCTAAATTGCATTTAATGAGGATATTATGCCATATTTGGAGCCATTTTATCATTTATGGAGCCACATTAATGCACAAGGGATTATTTAAGATGCACCTAAGCTATAAATATCACCAAAGGGGTCACATTAGTTCCCTTTTCCTTCTGTATGATATTTGGGCATTGAGATCTCTGATTTCTATCCTTTACCTACAGTGTATGTCTGGTCTTGATCCGTTTTTTGAAGAGGAATTGCACCATCAAGGTTTAGGCCACGTAATTCTGCCCAGTATGACAGCTACTAGACTTGGAGAGGAACTTTCTATGTAGGCCATTGAGACCCCTATGCCAACTAAAACCAAAAAGGAACAAACCTCAAAGTCTTGTAAATCCGTTAGAGAGAAGACCCCTAATCCATGCTCCACTACTACTGAGTGCGAGAAGAATCCCATGGAAAAGTTTCCTGCAACAATCATGGAAGAAGAGGATGTGGTAGAAATTGCCCCTATCTTGAAGTTGCCTACATATGTTGCACTCCTCAAAGCTTTTTTCAAGGTCCCAAAGGACCTAGAAAATGTGTATCCATACATCAACATGCCTTTAATCCTAGAGAATGTACAAATGGAAGGTGATATGTTCGCCAAAGTGTCAATGCTAAAAATATAGGACTGGAACCTAGCCGATGCAGAAATATTTCGAGAGCTCGTGCCCCAGAGAGACTTAGAATACATACCTTATGAGGGGAGATTTGTGCACATTGAGCCAAAGTGATGGGTGTTGGGCCTACACAAAGCAGTGTTATTTAATTTTTTGCAAATTCCACATTTCGAGCATATTCTGATAAATGAAATATGTATGCATCGGTTGCTCATGCTCGTCCATGATGATTGTTTATGGTTGGGAGAGTGCATACACATTGATGTCAAACTAATCCATTGAATCACCGACTTGCTAGACCAAGGCACAAGATGCGTGGAATATTTTGGTGGCAAAAGCCAGGAAACGAATGTCACAGAGAAAATCAAGAATGACTATCAGGTCATGTGCCATAGTCACAAGTTTGTGGTAAGTGATATTAATGACTGTTGGTTCGAGAGGTCCTGACCCAAGTTTGGAGGTTAAGGGTTGCCAACAAACCCCTATACTACTGGCCCTTTCGACAGTGACCTGCTTGCACAAGTCAAAGTCTCACCCGAAATAGTATGGGTGGGTGCTGGAACCAGGTTTCCACACCCTGAGAGAGGATAGGTAAGCCAAACAGAGATGTATCTAGCTTTATAATGACCAAATCGCATATCCCAGAACCAGATCTATATATCTCCTTCATCCATGTGTGCGTGTTCAACTATACTTACTTTAACAAATCATACACTTCTAAAATAGTAGTGTAGCATTACAGTTAGTCTTTGCATAAAACATAACAGAGTAGATTCAAATTGAATATAGAATACTTAACACAATTACATTCACAGCTTAACACAGAATATGCATAACATAACATCTATCAAAGATTCACATCAACAGTACAACAGATGTAGCTACTCAACACCCTTCCTCATTCATTAATCCTCCAGATCCTTTGTACAATACCCAAACCCGACCTGCGCACATAGTAGCAGGGTCTTCACACTACAAGACTAGGGATCTTTGCGTGCATAGCCAGTAGTAGTCCTTTCCCGAAAACCCAAACAGATCTACTAAGCCAAACTTCGCCTCAATATCTCATCATCTTTGTCTTATAATTCAAAATGTATTTCTATTTATAATCATCTAACCTAATCCTTCCTGTGGCCTGTAAACCGTGGTTTGCGGACTCGAGGTCTACCATTTGACTAGTTACAATGCTTTCGGGCTTTGTCCCACCCCAAAGCCCCTGCGCTAGACTAAATATAATTAAAAATATACAAAGTCAGACTAGTTTTGCAGCTTGTACGAGGCCCTGTTCCAACACTCCCCCAACACAATCTTATGACTCGACCCGAGTCAATGTGGTGGTGCGGTCTCTACCTGTGCACGTAGGGCATTGATGGCTATGATCAGTGGAGGTAAAACTTCTTGAATCTGAGCAACGGTACTTTGTGCAATGTCTACAAGCTTCTGGGAGGTCGGTCCTGTAGTGGTCATGGGGACACTCTCTAGTGTCTAACTTAGTCGCTTGATCGCGCCATATACATCCTGCAAAATCTGGAGGGTTGTGGTAGCCCAAGGCTTCAGTCATTCCGCAATGATGTGCTTTTTACGTCGGAGTTCCTTAATCTCATCTTGGAGATCATTACTAGTCTTCAAAAATGTTAAGAGTTGTTCAGGCACCAAGGTGGGCAGCATAGCTTCGACCTGCTCAAAAGCTTCTTCCTTCTTCCGTAAGTCCTGATTCATTTTGTGGAGGACCGGATTGCGTTGGACCTTAGTATAGAGTTGCATGGCTGACTCTAGCAATTGGGCGCCTTGAGCAATCTACCCTGAAATAACATTCGTTGCTTCGGTCACTAGTTGTTGGCTTGAGGGGTCCTAACCCAGGTTTGGTGTGCAAGGTTTGCCAACAAACCCCTATACTACTAGCCCTTTCGGCAGTGACCCGCTTGCGCCGGTCACAGTCTCACCCGAAGTAGTATGGGTGGGTGCTGGAACCAATTTTCTGCACCTTGAGAAAGGAAGGGTAAGGCAAGCAGGGTTGCGTTCCATTCATATTACCTTGTCTCTGTGCAGGGTTAAATAGGTATCCAATTACATCCGCGTGCACTAGATCCAATTCAATACACAGACTTTCGCAACATGATATAACTAGAGCGGAACAGATCCAATCATTCAATATACAGACCTTCGCAACACAAAGAAAGAAAATGTATAACATAGTAATTACCAGCAATTCATTCAATAGTACTCACAGATTCAGATCTAATAATCCTGCGTATTCATTCATTCATCAACCTTTCCTTACAATTCCCTTCCCAACCTGTGCACACAGCAGCAGGGTCTGCACACAACTGGACTAGGATCTCTGCGCACACATCCAACAGGAGTTCGTTCCCCAAAAACAAAAATAGATTTCTTAAACAACAGATCGCATCAATAGCTCATCAAATCCTACCTCTTACAATCTGAAATGCCTCTCTATTTATAGTAATATAGCTTTAACCTTCCTATGGTCCGCAACCCATGGTTTTCGGACCCCTAGTTTACCCTTTAACCCATTATAATGCATTCGGGGCTTTGACCCACCCCAAAACCCTTGCGGTATACTAAATATAATAAAAAATAACCAAAATGGACCAGTTTCGTAGCTTGTTAGGAGACCCCGTTCCAACAGTCCCCCAACACAATCTTATGAGTCGTCCCGAGTCACTGCACTGTTGCGACCCCATGACTCGTAGCCCGGTATGGTTTGAGTCGACCTCCATTGACAAAGCCAGGGAGGGTGTCACCGCGCAGGGTAGCTAACTGGACTGCTTCGTCGTTCGTAACCTTCTAAACTATGTAGGGACCAAGCCAGTGCTGTCGAAATTTTCCAGGATTTTTCACAAATTGGCTGTCGCATAACAAGACAAGATCACCTATGACAAATGTCTTCTCGTGAATGTGTCGATCATGCCAGGCTTTATCTTTAACGTTTTTTACCTGCTATTGAAACTGAGCAATAAATTGATCTTCTTCCAATGCTACCAGTTGCGCCAGGCATTCTTCTATGACATCAGAGTCTGCCATATTTGTGAATCCTGCAACGCGTAGGCTAGGAACAACTTATTCTATGGGCATGATCACCTCCTTTCCATAGACCATTCAGAAAGGTGTCCTACCGGTCAACTTTTTTCAAGTCGTCTAGTAAGGCCATAGGATCGAGGGGATGTGAATATCCTAGTCACTAGGCTCAGCACTACAAACCTTTGTTAATGCTTGCTCTAGATTTTTTTTGAAAGCTTTAACCACCCCATTAGCCTAGGGATGATATGGTGTACTCTTGGCATGGTGGATCCGGAATTAAAAAAATGTGTACCTATTTCGCTCATTAGGATTTTTGGGCAACCAAACTCGGTCAGAATCTGCTCAAAGATGAAGTGCGCAGCAGTATTAGTGGTACAATCCTTCATGGCCTATGCCTCAGCCCATCGTGTGATGTAGTTAATGGCAGTGATAATGTAGCGCACACCGGTTTTCTTTCCTGGTGGATTAATGGGTCCTATAAAATCAATGGCCCATTTATCGAAAGCCTGTAGGGCCATTTGGGGCTGTAACGGCATATCATCGCATCGTGAGGGGTAGCTGGTTCGTTGGCAGGTATCAAACATTCTACAATAGGTGTAAGAATCCTGATGTAGGGTAGGCCACCACAAGCCAGCCCTCAAAATATTTTGCATTGTAGCCCTGCCTGCGCAGTGGCCGCTAGCGACTCCCTCATGGGCTTCTGTGAGGACGAGGGGTCGTTCATGTTCTAATACGTATCTGCAAAGTATTTCATCTATACCTAGCTTGTACAGTTTTCTTGTGATGATAGTAAATTCTGCCACTCGGGTAACCAACTCCTTTTTTTGTTGCACCGAATACGCAACAGGGGCCATACCCGTAGTAAGGAACTCAATGATATCAGTGAAGTGGTCATCTACCATTTTAATGGTAAAAAATTGTGCATCAGGTAAGCCTTCATCCAAGTTAGTGGGTTCTTCCCCTGTATCAATATGAGACAGATGATCTAGGCATGCATTCAACCTTCTAGGCTTCATGATTATCTCAAAATCATATTCTTGAAACAACAACAACCAGCGGCAAATCTTCCCCCCCAACATAGGCTTGTTGACCAGGTATTTCAAAGCTGAATGGTCTATAAACAGCTTAAAGTGTTCCCCCAGCATATAGTGTTGATATTTTTGTAGTTCATACACCATAGCCAGTCCTTCGCATTCAGTGGTAGAGTAATTCTGTTTGGCACCTGAGAGTTTTTTACTAGCAAAGGCAACTAGATGATCCATATCCCCTTCACCAGGCTGCGTAAGGACCACACCCAAGGAAATTCCTGACGCATCAACATGTACGTGGAATTATTTTGACCAATCACGGAATATCAATATGGGCACAGAAATCATCTTCTCCTTGAGCAGTTCAAAGCTCTTCTGACATTCATCATTCCAAAAAAAAAAGACATCTTTCTTTAGCAGCTGTTCCATGGGTGCTATGATCAGGGCGTATCCTTGAATGAATTTCATGTAATAGCCTGTGTGACCAAGAATGGATCACAACTGTTTCTCTATTGTAGGGGCTGTCAGGTTGATAATTATAGCTATATTTGTAGGATCAACCATCAGACCCTGTCGACAGACTATATGACCCAGCAAGATTCCGAACGACACGCAGGAGACGCACTTCTTGACATTCAGGGAGATCTGGTGCTTTCGACACGCATCCAACATTAGTCGTAGGTTTGAGACATGATATTTTACTAAGCCAAACACCATCCAGACATCGAAGTAAACCTCCATAAACTTATGGATAAATTCTTTGAACACAGCCACTACGACCCTTGAAAAGATAGAAGGTGCGTTCTTAAGACTGAAGAGCATGACCGTGTACTAGAAGGAGTCCCATTCGGTGGAAAAGGTGGTCTTACTATGATTCTCTAGTGAAATTATGATCTGATGGTATCCCTAGAATCCATCTGTGAAGGAATAGGCCTCCTGGCCACCCACGCTATCCAAGATTTCACCAGAGAAGGGAGTAGGGAAGGGGTCGTGAATGCAGGCATTGTTTAGTTTTCGGAGGTCCACACAGATACGTATTTCTCCTTCTTCTTTTTTCTCCTGAATGACCATTGGGCTAATCCAATCTGACTGTTCAACTGGTTCAATGATACCTATGGTCATCATTTTTTCCACCTCTTCTTTGACCTTTTGTTTATACCTAGGATTCAACTGGTAGGGCCGCTATTTGGTGGGTCGTGCCTCTGGCTTTAGAGTGATGTGCATAATTCTAGGTCCCCCGTGATTCCCTTGAGCTCAGAAAAATTTGTAGGGAATAAGTCCTGGTACTCTGTTAGTAGCTCGGCAAATTTTCCCACAATTCCTTCATCTCAATAGTCCCCAATTTTCACCATTTTAGGGTGTTCATCTGTCCCACTATTAACCTCGTGTAGCCGGAGAGGTTGCGTTACATCGACATTTAAGAGCGATGGTCCAATAATGGTACGTTCCCCTTTAGATTCTGGAATAGAGATATTCCGCGAGTTATCTTCCTCTACATTAATCGCCAAGCTCCGATAGTTGACTATGTCTTGCATCTGGGCCTCCCATGTCAGAACAGCTGGTGGGGTGTGTAGGTGAGGCTTCTTAAAGACGAACACATCAATGTCTTTCAGGGCTTCATCAAGAATTTATGTTCCCCCAATGAGTCTGAATTTTTCGAGGAAGTCCTCTTTTAATATCTCCCAATGGCGGGTATGCTAATGTAATTCGGCATCAAAGTACCAAGTAGTGGGGATAGGGCCCAGGGCATGTATAAACAGATGGATCCACTCATCTACGGTTTGATCGGCACACTTGGTTGTCCATATAGGCAGATGCACATGGGGATCTCTGGGCCCTAGGAATATCTTCATGCGCACATCGGCAGGGGGTGTGAATTGCAACACCATCATATCCCGACACGTCTCCTAGTCCGAAAATGCTTTCTTGTGGGTATCCCACCATTGAGCAGGTGTGCCACGTAGCGCCAGATTTAGCACCCAGAGTCGTCGATTCTTGGGCACCCTAGCTTCTAATGTTGTTACGAAGTCCTGGACAGTGCTAGACTCATCAAAGTGGGGAAGGTCCCTTACCTCTGAAGTGATGCAGTAGAGAGTCCTTGCAATCTGAGGGCATCGTAGGGTTGAAACATCGTGTAGTCAGGTTTGCCACTTCTCAAGTTCTTCATCTGGGTCAAAAAAGTACTCCCTTTTCTTCTCCCAGTTGAATACTCCACCTATTGCAGGATCATCCTGGTCCTCATCCTGTGTTTTCATCTTGTATATGTGATAGAGTTCCTTGTCCTAATATGCTGGTTTGGTATATCATGCGCCCTCAACGGGATCCAGTGGTACTATTACATGTGTTCCATTCTTCTCAAACACCATGCTACATTTTTTTAGATTAATGATACCTCCTACATTGATATCCCAATCTATCCCCAAGAGTTCAAGATAGGGGTCCGTATCTTCCACAATTTCTATGACCTCAAAGGTAGCCAGGACCTTTACTCCTGCGACATCAACCATAGCCATTAGCAACCATCCTAGAGGGATGATCTTCTGTTGATTCACCATTCGCAGCTAGATGGTGGACTAGTCTAATTTAGGTTCCCCCATTTGTTGCCAGGTTTGTTTTGGTAAGACATTCGCATCAGATCCAAGATCAAGAATAACCTGATCTATCTCATAGTCACAAATCTGTGCAGTCAAGCGCATCTCTCCCCTGGTGTGCCTTTTATAACTGTGTAATTTGTGTACTTCCTTAACCTCATTCATCTTGTTGGGCTAAGCTACGTAGTCCTGCAGTCATACTTGAAGACTTTCTCCCACCTGCGGGCTGCGAGCTTCAAGCATGCCCTTAAAAAGGCTTCAACTTCTTCTTCTGGCAGTTGTGTAGGGGCTCCCAGTGATTCTTGCTTTCCGGGAGTTGGTTCCTTCTGAACAACAAGCTCCTCTCTTGCTTTCTGGGTGACCATGCTATGCGTTATGCTTCTTAGCTCCATTTTGACTCTCTGTATATTTCGTGTGAAAGTAGACTGTTTGTCCTTCATCTTTGTTAGAAAAATCGGGCAGTCTTCGATTTCATGGTCCAACTGTTGGCATTATTTACAGGTCTTCCTAGTGGGGTTTGAGAAGTCATGGGTGAATTTCACTACCTCTCCATAGTTTTAACAGATCATTTTTCCCCGTCCTCATCCAACGCTTCCTCCCCGCCCCCCCTGCCTCGTGCAGGGGAGCTACCAAAGATCACAGGGGATCTCGGAGAGGCGGGATCAGATTGTACCCTATAGAGGGTTCCCCGATCTACCAGTAAGTCATATGTGTAGCAGTTATGCTCATTGTGTCCTATATATCAATAGAACCTACACCATTGTTGCTTCAATTCACCTCTATTCATCCGCAGACACTGGATTGTATCATGCAGTCCCGCCACCTGGCAATCCTCACACCAAAGGTCCGTGCTTACTCCCTTCCCTCATTCCATCCGTAAGCTCTGTATTTCCATGTACATGACCCTGAGCTGCTCTTGAATTTGATGTACTCCTTCTCTTGTGCCATCCTTAGGTGCAGCTTCAAGTTTCACGGCAGCTTCCAAGGCTTTTTCTTGTGATTCAAAAGTCTGATGGTCCATGGGCGTATGCAAGTGAGGTAGGAGCATAGAGATAAAAAAAATTGTGTGTTGTTTGTCATCATACCTAAACTCACCTTCCCGGATTGATTTTTTTAACCACTAATCAGCTTCCCAGATTGACTCAGATGCTCCCTTCTTGAAGTCTTTTACTTCTGATACCAGTTGGGAATAGGATTTCGATTTCCAGAATTGTTGTTTTAGGGCATCCTTAATATTTTGAAGTGTTACACTCCTGTTTTGAGATATGTACTGCATATACCAGTCCAGCGCCCTTTCCTCAAAAGCCAAGGATAGCTACGCTCTTTTTACAGTATCACTTACCACCCCTTGCATCATCCATACCGAATCGTCCATGAACCAGAATCGTTCTAGGTCCTCATTGACTGCTCCTTTAAAGGTAGGTAACTTTAAGTGTGCCACCATGGGCTCCTCTGGTTTACCTTCCTGAGGTCCTAGTGTCAGGGTGGCTGACGGATTTTGTGTAGGTCTCAATAGACTAAGGGCAGGGCGATCTTCCTCTCGCCTGTTCCGATAGTTCTCATCATTCTGCGCTGTATCTTCGCTCATTCAACCCTATGCTAGATCTATGATGCCACTACCTGATCCTGTTTGTCAGATCTCTTCTGGTCCCGGCAACGGAACCATTTGTTGGCTTGAGGGGTCCTGACCCAGGTTCGATGTGCAAGGTTTTCCAACAAACCCCTCAATGACATGCTTGCGTAGGTCACAGTCTCACCCGAAGTAGTATGGGTGGGTGTTGGAACTAGGCTTCCACACCCTAAGAAAGGAAGGGTAAGGCAAGAAGGGTTGTGTTCCATTCAGATTACCTTTTCTCAGCACAGGGTTAAATAGGTATCCAATTGCATCCACGTGCACTAGATCTACAATTATATGCTTTTCATAACATCAACACAACGTTACATAACTGGAATAGAATAGATCTAGATCCAATTTAATACACAGACTTTTGCAACATGATATAACCAGAGCGGAACAACTACAATCATTAAATATATAGACCTTTGTAGCACAAAGACATAAAATGCATAACACAGTAATTACCAGCAATTCATTCAATAGTACTCACAGATTCAGATCTAATAATCCTGCATATTCATTCATTCATCAACCTTTCCTTACAATTCCCTTCCCAACCTATGCACACAACATCAGGGTCCGCACACAGCCAGCAGGAGTCTGTTCCCCAAAAACCCAAATAGATCGCTTACACAATAGATCGCATCAATAGCTCATCAAATCCTATGTCTTACAATCCGAAATGCCTCTTTATTTATAACAATATAGCTTTAACCTTCCTATGGTCCGCAACCCATGGTTTTCGGACCCCTAGTTTACCCTTTGACCCATTACAATGCGTTCAGGGCTTTGACCCACCCAAAAACACCTACGCTATACTGAATATAACAAAAAATAACCAAAATGGACTAGTTTCATAGCTTGTTAGGAGACCCCATCCCAACACTAGTGCAGCGCACTGGACTCGTACTTCCGGAGGTGTTTCAGGCTGTAATTTGGCCTGTAAGTCGATGATTTGCTACTCCAGCTAAGTCTTGATGATGTGCATTTCCATCCTACATGCTTTCAGTGCCGCAACCAATTTTTTCCACTTTAGCTCGAGGTGTGGCTATGGCCGAGATCTCATCTGTGACCTCTGTGCAGAGCTGGTGGATCATTTTTTCGAGCCCTGCCTACTGTGAAACGATGAGGAGAAAGTTTGTGGTTTGCTGCACGATGGTATGCTCTGCCATACCAAGCTGTTGGTGTATTTTCTGGTCATGATGGTTAATTTCCTAGAATAAAACGTTGTGGAGGCCTTGTAAGGCTTCGTGGGGCAGCTTAGCCAAGTCCAGCTGGATCCCTGTTTCTACTTGGATCTGGGTTCCTATCAGGGTAGCGCTAGGTATAGAACAGAGACGACTTTCTTCCATAGCTAACGATGTACTGCTAGTTACCGAAGGAGTCCATGCCTCGCCGATGCTAGTCTACAGCGTATCTGTTTTTAACTGAAGGGCGTGGAGCTCAGCCTGAATGGTGTTGAGCGCAGCCTTCTGTTGTTTTGCTATGGCTGCCCACTTATCTTTTGTAGCCATCATAACTCTATTCGCAATTTTCTTGAGGTCACCATAAGTTAGTGTGACCGTCGCATCGTATATTTTGTGGTGGGTATGCTATTTCTTTCGAGGCCCTGGTGTATGCTCACCTGACCTCTTCGTACCCTAGGGGAGGTGGTATCTTTGTCATAACCTACCTGAGTCTCAGCCACGGAATCTTTGGCGATGGTCTGTGGTGGCAGTGTATCCTTTACCGTGGCTATGTCTGAGCCCTTCTGGCTTGGCCCCGCAGTCTCCCCACAAGTGGATTTGAAGCCTATTTTCCAGGCAGGGGGCCATAGCATGATCATCTGGTCAATTTCTTCATCTGCTACCATATACGGAAGTGCTGACCATGTCTTATTTTTAGGCTGCGGATCTGAATATGGTGCATGATAACTTGGAATGCTACCACACTTTTGTATTTTCCATATACCGTCGGGGACAACCGAGGTGGGGAATTTATGGCTGCTGCCATGCTGCTCTGGAAGAGGACCCAGAATTTTTTTTTTATCATTGACACGTTGCGCATCCTTAGAGTCCCATAAATGAGCATACCAAGCTCCTTCACACATTCCTAGGGGGAGCTCGAGGAGGACCGACTCCTGAGTGGTGTTCGAGGCAACCAGCGCTATAAGGAGTAATAAGCATGAATAGTAGAAGGACGACCCCTGTTCCTAAGATTCGTGGACATTGGCCAGAAATTCATAGCATAAATATTGAGCCCAATTGAAGGAGACTCCCTTCGCACACCATCTGGCTAACCGAATGACATAGGTGGGAACGGTCGCAACCTGGCACTTCCTCATTAGCTTACAGGCTAAAATTCAAGTACCCATCTATGTAGCAGGATCATTGATAGTCTGGATCACAAAGCCTCGCTTATTTTGACTCACTATGTAGGTCTCTCATACAAACGTAGAGGTATCTATTTCGTACTTCTTGCCTACCCAATCTAGAGGGTGTGGCCCTTGCATAGGAAGGCCTGTAATCTTTTGGATCAATGCAACATCAATAGGGATTCTATCCCGAATCCATAAGCAGCCATCGTGAATTAAGGCAAGCAACTGCTGAGCCAAACGATCTGTGATGTTGATGGCCAAAATGGGGCATTCAAAGTAGATAGGTGACCAAGCCATCCAAGTTATTTGGCATTTGTGTGGATGGTCTACGCGGGCGAACGAGGGGAGGTAACCAATTGATCAGATTGGCAGGCAGAGTACCCTCCTGCACATCTTGATCTAGAGGTGATGCTGACGGGGACCTGGCATGCCTCGGAGAAGTCCTAGGCTTCCTGGTAGCCCATCTCGTAGCTTTTAGAGCTTTCCCTGAGCCTTGTGATTTCACTTTCCCTTTCCTTGTAACTGGCATAGAGGCTACTTCTTCCAATTCAGAATCGACATCCATTATTTACTCAACATTAGGCCCTGTCGGGGCTGAAGGTTCGGTAGGGTTAGTGGCCATCATCCTCACGTGAAAAATGAATCCCAGTCCTAGGTGACTACTATCAGACGGAGCAAGTCTACCAAACATGAGAGGGAGAGTGCAGATACGGGAAATAGGATTGCTCGAGTTCTTTCGAGATAAGGATGATGAGTTCAAGCGAGATGGAACCCTTAGCTGAGATATTTGGCTCCTTTTATAATACCCACAGTCGTGCAATGGTAAATTAAAATTTATCTGAGATGTATCCCCCAGGAAACGATAAAAAATCCTCAAAATTTTCTTCATTAAATGCCCGGAGGCCACTCCTATTAACGGTAATTTTTGCTTTTTACCAATTTTCACTATTCCAACGGCTAGTTTTCGCACCCCCTGTATGCTTGGCCTACCTGCTAAGCTTGGGTTAATCATCTGTGCCTTCTGCGCAACCTCCCCCCACACAAGCTTGCTTCCTAGGTAACTTATAACAAAAGACAAAGTTTCTTGACATTCGTTATCCCAAGAGAACCATACCTTCCTTGTAAGCAAGACGTTAAGAGCGGTTATAGTCAGAGCATATCTCCGAACGAACTTCCTGTAATAACTGGCGTGCCCAAGGATTGAATGAGGCTATTTTTTTGCTGTAGGGGCTGCTAGATAGATGAGAGCTCTGCTTTCTCTACCTATAGCCGGTGTAAGGTGCATTTTAATGCTATTTGTCCATGGCTGAATCAGTTTGGTGCCTGTGCGTGGTCCTAAGTCAGAAGTAGCTTGTGGGGCAGCCTGACCTTCTTTTGGGGCTAGGCCGTAGTAGTTGATTATTCTTGGCTTCTTTGGTGCCCACGTGGTTATTTCAAGTTCCAGATACAGGTTCGATTTACTCCATGCCATGTGTTGTTCCTTGAGAAACAATTCCTTGCTGTGTACAGGAATCCGTGCTCAAGACATTAAAGATTATGTCACAAAATATATATATCTATCTCTGTTTATTAAACCTTCAAATATTAATAATATATTTCCCAAATATCAAATCTTTATAAGTTCTGCAATGCCATGTTCCCTTTATATTGAAGTGAGCGAATGAAAGATGAAGAATAAAAGGATTTTAATTTGCCATGGTGCTTAAAACAGAAACTACCATCATAAAATCCTGAAGAAGTGAATAAAAAATAAGCTAAAATAGAGGAGCGCCCATTAAGGATGTTTAACTCTTAGATACATAAATATCAAGAGACCTGCAGCTCTAATCACTCTACTTTATTCACAGATATGGAAATGAAATGAAAACCAAGAAAACTCTTCAACACAGATGGAATAATGGAAACTTGCAAAACTTTTTCATTCATTCAATATTGTTCAGTACAAAATTAGCTTTCAAGGTCCAAAACTCGGAACCTTCTTTCTTCTTCAAAATGTCTTTAAATACAATCTGAACCAAAATGGTTTCCAGTTATAAAACTGATTCCAACTAACTCTAACTGCTTAACTACTCTCTGTGGTAGAGGTACATGCTTCGGAAACATTCTATTACATTTACATGACTTCATTTAAAACATAATAAAAGATGATAACTCCTAATCTAAGGGAACTGATGTTCCTGAAATAGTGGCTGACTCAATGACTATTTGTGGCTGAACGGCTACTTGTGGCTGTTTGGCTGCAAATCCCTTTTCTGTGTCAATAGAAAATTTCTTGCATTCTTTCCAGAGTTTATCTTGAGTTATCGGAGCGTTCTTATAATGATGATATTCCAGTGTAAACGCAACAACTTGACTGTGAGTAAGATTACCTGTGAACAATGTCTTCACCATCCATAGCAGAAGGAAATGCCTTTGTAAGAAATTAAATACAGTTTCTCCCTTCAAAATCTGTGTCTTCTCATGCCGGCCATCTGCTCTGCTTTTTGCAAATATCAATTGATCCTCATACAATTTCCAGGACATAATCTCCCCTCTCTCCATCCAGCATGAGGGCAAACCTGTTCTCGTCAACTTGTTAAACGAAATATCAAATTTCTTAATTATCTCTTTAATTCCCTGTAACCGTTTCTCTGAGGCCTTTAGAAGGTCATTTTTGATGATCATTTTATTTACCTCTTCAGCATAGAAGTACCTATCCTGTATCCCCATATCTCTCAACTCTTCATCTGTATTGGCATTAATAAAATTTATGAATTTTTTGGCCCAATTCGATCTTTTAATAGCGGCCTGCTTTTCCGATAATAGCTCCTTTTCATGCTCTGAAATAATATTTTTCTCTCTGGCAATTATATTCATGGAATCCCATTTTGATTGCATTTCTGAAATGATCTCGTTCCAGATGAGATCCTTAGCTTTGATAAGGGAAATATTTCCCTTTAATTTCTCCTTGAGCTCTTTGATTTCATCCTCAGCTTTTTGTAGCTTCTGCTCGTTCTCATTTGCTTTTCCTTCCCATCCTTGCATCATCTTGATAACTGTGGCCAATTCAGACTGGGCTTGTTTACAATCTCTCTCCGCCATCTTTAATTCTGTGTTTAGCTGAACAACCTGGGCTTGAGGATCAGCTCCACCTGCAGAAAAATTAAAAGTACAAGTATGGTTCTGGATTTGATTCTGTAAGGTTATAGCAGTCTGCTTTACCTTAGTGAGTTCTTCGTCCTTCTTCATCAGATGCTGTCACAATTCCTCTTTCTCCTTTTCAACTTCAGCTACTTCGGCTGCCAATGAGTGCTCTGTAGCTGGCAATTTCAACTTTTTCCTTAATGATGATATTTCCGCTTCTGCACTTTTCATCAGCTTCTGAACTGCGGCTTTATCATTTGGATCCACGCCGATTTTCATAATAATCTTCTTCAGCTCTTCATTCTGAGTTGTTAATGCCCTGGCATTTGCTTTCTCCATTTTGCATTGTTTAATGACCTTTGCCAGCATATTTTCAGTCTTGACTGCTGTAGCATTGGTCTTGCTCAAATCGTTTACAATCAGCTGACCAGTCTGCATGTGCAGATTCATTTTGTCCCACAAGGGGATTTTTTTAACATCCATGACAATATTTAACTCCTTAAAGATGCCTGAAGGTCCAAGGGACATTCCTGTCGGGTGTGACAGAGCCATCTTAAATTGATCTTTTTCCAAATCCATCACAGTCAGCAATCTAGTTTGGTCAGCAGGTATATTGTGCTCTGCTTGTGCTTCTATATTGGCCTTTATCCTTTGGTTCCTTTCCTCAATCTGTGTGAATACTTGCTTCATGGAGGAAGCCTTTTCCAAGTGAAGTTCCTGTTTATTAGGAGATGAAGGGAAATCTTGTTCTTCATTGACCTGGAGAGTAAAACCAGGTGAATTGGAGGAATGGTCTTCTGCTAGTTTAGTCCTTTTTTCTTCTCAAGGCTCCTCATCATCGATTTCAATAACATCCTCTCTACCTCTTTTTCTCATTCTTTCCAAAATTGCAGGTGTTTGAATACTGGTCTTTGTTGAACTTGACCCTCCTGGATTAGCCAGTTTCTCCAAATCCGGTTTACTTACATGAGTAAATGCAGCATACCCATTCTCGACCCTTTTTTGAGAAATTATTCCATGTGGATCATAGGGCCATTTCTCTTCCAACAACAACTGCGTCCCTTCCAATATTTTTGATACCTCTTCAAAAGCTTGTCTTGTATTGACAACAAAAGGGCCTACACTCATAGGAAACTTGTACATCAATCCTTTCTTCATGGGCAGAAAATGAACTTGATCTACATTAAGACTTTGCCTTATAAATTCCAAAGCAAAAAGTCTCATGGGAACAAAGGTTGGGAGCCTATAGGGCTCAATACTAACTCCATACAGTCTTATCTCAGAGTAATCTTCAAAAATAAACCAATCTCCAAATTTACAATTGGGTCCTAACTGTAAGAACTCCTGGGCCTTTGGCAGAAAGCATGGAGGAAGAGTTCCATTCAGAATTTTATAAGCAGTAGTCATGAAATGGTTAGTAAATTCAAACAGCCCGGCTTCGTTCTCTTCTTTTCTAACCATATCGGTCCAAAGCAAAACTGACTGCTTATTTTTATTACTATCCATTATATTTAAACCAACACTAATGAACTCTTCAACATTCTAATATAAAAATAAGTAGACTACCAATGATGGAAATCTGAAAAAACCTGTTAGGGGGAAGGCGATCAATTGGGAGTTTACTAATTCTTGCCAGAAAGACGGGATGTCTAGCACCACACCTGGTTTCATCATCAGAGTGAACATTCCCAAGACTGCTTTATCAATTTCGTGATCATCATCTCTTCCCAAAATTTCTGTAATGCAGATAAGAACTGGCCTATACTGAACATTGAACACCTCCAAACTGAACTTCCCTGCTTCAAATTGAGTTTTTTCTGGACTTGGTATCAAAAATGACATGCAGCGATTAAACTCCTCATTTGAAATTTCCTCGAAATACTGAACCAGCGAATCTTCGGAAAACTGCAATGGAGACTCATCTTCTGGAAAACATAATGCTTGACGCATTAATTGTGTTGAAACCTGCAGGATATTTTCCCCCTGATAATTCATAAAAAAACACTTGCTAGGGTACATGGACGCAACTAACCAAGAAATGAATTCGGGGAAGAAATGATTTTTTGGAACACAAGAAGACAACACACCCGAACTTTTCATGGCAGAGAACACAGGGGACTTGTTAGTGTTCAAGGTTACTTGGTAATGCAAGAGAGGATGGTTGACAGACGACGCGGTATCACAAACATCTTTCTCGCTATCTAGGAGGGGACTGAGACTTGATGAACCAGACAATGATGTTCGCTTGGCCATGGCTGACAGGAATTCGAAAGCAATTTGGGAGGCAATGGGTAATGCAAAGGTGGTGGGACGCGGTTAAACAGGGAAAACAGTCACAAATAAATAAAAACGGAACGGGAGAATCCTTTTATAGGCCACGGAAACCATAATAAATGCAGGAGTGACGCGGAAAAACAGTTGGCAGTGGATGACAGTTGTCTTCCATCTCGGCTGATGACGTCATGCGGGGGGTCTGTGAGTACGGCGGAGAAGTTCTATCCATACCCCCCGTAATTAATCAGAACCGTTGATCACCAGATTTCAAATATCTGACCAGTCAACTACGGGGGGTCGGGATTTGATAACTGACGGGCTAGTTTACCCCCCGCAATAGCATATCCGCAAGCTTCTCTGTATGATTGCGACTTCCGCTCGGGAAGTTGTTCGTGCTTTAACCTTAATATATATAAATATATCAACCTAAGG
Organism: Pinus albicaulis; assembly: GCA_034641835.2. Lineage (NCBI taxonomy): Eukaryota > Viridiplantae > Streptophyta > Pinopsida > Pinales > Pinaceae > Pinus > Pinus albicaulis. The sequence continues at coordinate 1,582,029,350 of CM076582.1, read as the reverse complement.
TTGACGCCCGCTTCATGTATATAAATAAAAATGGAAATACATGCATTCCTCTCTTTTTTATGCTAAAGTATTAAAAACTTCATACTATAGCATATTTTCGAATTCTTATTTGTTTTTGTTTTTTAATTTTTTCATTTTAAAATTTCAAAATGAAATATAAAAAGGATATGTAGATAATGATCCACAACACCATGTGTCATTATCTCGCAGAACTGCTGGGCGTTCGAATCGCAGGGTCAACATATTGCGACACTCTTCCCAGTCCTGGAATGCTTCCTTCTAGGTGTTCCACCATCGTGTAGGTCCCTTACGCATGGCTATTTTAACAACCCATAGTATTTGTTACCTTGGGACTACAACTTCGAATACTCGTAAGAATTCCTTCACATTACCCAAGCCATCAAAGAAGCCTTTTGTGACCCAAAATCAATGCAATGCAGAGACATCATGTAACCAGTTCTGCCAATTCTCTATCTCCTCATTGGAATCAGACAAGAATTCATTATTCTCCTCCCAAAAAAGTACTTCATCCACTGTTTGGTAGACCTTGTCTCGCGCAGTTAACTTATAGACATGGTATACATTCTCCTCCTTGGGTACTGGTTCAGTGTAGTGTTTAGCTTCCACAAGGTCTAATGGTACTATCAACCTTGTGCCGTTATTTTCAAACACCATGCTTCTCTTCTTTATGTTAATTATACCGCCCATGTGGATGGCCCAATTCATTCCTAGTAGCGCAGGGTAGGGGTCTGCATCTTCTACAATCTGAATGACTTCAAATTCAGCCTAGACCTTGACCCCTGTGATATCTACCATACTCCCTGATAGCCTCCCTAAAGGTGCGATATTCTGTTTATTAGCCATGCATAGCTGGATAGTGGATCATTCTAACTTTGGTTCACCCATTTGTTTCCAAGTCTGTTTAGGTAATACATTTGCATCCGATCCTAGATCCAAAATAACCTGGTCCATCTCATAATTTCCAATTTGTGCCATCAGTTGCATCTCCCTCCCAGTGCGTTTCTTATATCTATATATTTTGTGCACATCCCTAATATCTAGGGACATGATAGGCCATGTTGTGCAACTATCTATTAATGCCTAAATATTTTGCACACCTTTTGGGTTGCATAGCAACTTCATACATGCCTGTAAGAAAGGTTTGACCTCCTCATCTGCCTCATGGTTCGCGGGGAGTAGGGAAATAGGTGCCTCTGTCCCGATAAAGTCCCTGTGAGCTATTATAAATGTTTCTCTTTCTTTGTCTACATCTATTCCTTCTTGTTTTCTAACTGCCTTGTGGATTAGAGGTTCCATTTCAACCTTCTCCCTAGTCCCTCTAGTATCCAATCCACTGTGTGTAACAACTTTTACGCTTGGATCCTTATCTCGTAGCTCAGCCTTAACCCTATACATATTTTGTGTACGTGGTAGCTACGTCTCCTGCATTTTTTCTATTAAGACTGGACAGTCTTCAAGCGTATGGTCCAACTTTCTACACCTGCAGAACTATTTTGTAGGGATCAAAAAATCCCTCACATAGTTCCCTATGTCTCCACAGTTATAGCAGATTACTTGCCCCTGGCCCTGAATTGCACTTCCCCCTCGGCCTCCACCCCTGCTTCCTGAGGGGGAGCCTCCTATTCTTGCAGGGGTTTTTGGTGATGCGGGGTCTGACTGTACCCTATTCAATTTTTCCTGATCTATCATTAGATCATAGGTTCGATAGTTCTGCTCATAACTCCCTACTGATCGACAAAATTGACACCATTTTTGCTTCCGCTCTGGGACGTATGTGCCCAGACGGGGGCAGTGGTTTGTATCATGCAGCCTTGCTACGTGGAAATCCTCGCACCATAACACAGGTCCATTTGAGCCTAGTCATACTGGGCTAGGTCCTCCACATGCTCCAGGGTACATTGCACTAGCTCCTCCTAGATCCTTCGTATGTCTTGATACTCGACATTGTATGCACCATAGATCTGCACTAGCTCCCCCTCCCCCCCCTTCCGAAGGTTCCGAATCTCCATGTGTATTGCCCCGAGCTACTCCTGAATTTTTTGTACTCCTAATGAAGTATCTTCTATGGGCATAGCTTCTATTTTCATAGTGGCTTCCAAAGCTATGTCCTGTGACTCGAAAATTTGGTTACCCATAGGTACGCGCAGGTGAGGTAGCAGCATAGTGATGAACCACTCCGTATGTTGTCTATCGTCATACCTAAATTATTCTTCTCTGATAGCTTTCTTTAGGCACTGATCAACTTCCCATACGGACTCAGTCATTCCTTGCTTGAAATATTTCACGTCTACCATGATCTGTGAATATGACTTAGGCTTTTGGAATTGTTGTTTCAGAGCATCCTTTATATCTTACATAGATGCACTTCCATTTTGAGATATCTATCGCATATACCAGTATAGAGCTCTTCCTTTGAAGGCCAGGGATAACTGCGCCCTCTTCACAGTATCACTTGCCACATTTTGCGCAGTCCATATCGAGTCTGCAACAAACCAAAATCGGTCCATGTCCTCATCTCCCGCACCTTTTAAGGTGCATAATTTCAAGTGCGCCGCCATATCTTCTTCTGGCGGGGTTTCAGACGAGGTTTCACCATTACTTGGACCTGAAGGTGGCATAGCTGGAGGGCTTTGTGCAGTTGTTCCTTCTAATGGGCTATATATAGATCTATCCCCTTCTAGATTGGCTCGATAGTACTTACCACTCCGTGTTGTACTTTCCTTCAGAGTGGAGTTCATTCAACCGTACCTGCTCTTCTTCCTTCTCAGGCCTTCAATACTTCCCTTGGCATTTCCTGATCCCCTTATCAAAATTCTCTCAGTCCCAACAATGAAACCATTTGTTGGCTCAAGGGGTCTTGACCTAGGTTTAGAGGTTAAGGTTTGCCAGCAAACCTCTATACTACTGGCTGTTTCGGCAGTGACCTTCTTGTGTAGGTCAAATTCTCACCCGAATCAGTATGGGTGGGTGCTGGACCTAGGTTTCCACACCATGAGAAAGGATAGGTAAGCCAAGCAGAGCTGCATCCAGCTTTATAATGACTAGATCGCATATCCTAGAACCAGATCTATAGATCTCCTTCGCATCCACGTGTGCAAGTTCAACTATACTTACTTCAAAAAGTCATAAACATCTAAAACAGTAGTGCAGCATTGCAGTTAGTCTTTGCATAAAACATAACAGAGTAGATTTAGATTGAAGATAGAATACTTAACACAGTTATGTTCGCATCTTACCACAGAATATTCATAACATAACAGCTATCAAATATTCACATCAACAGTACAATTTTCTTTATGAGGTGAGCCATATTATTGTTTGGAGCACTTGGGATATGCCTCTCATGAACATTTGGGAGGAACTTTTCTATGAATTACCATGCTGGAAGGAGATTCATTTCATTTGAATGATAACATGGAGATGGGGGTCTCTCATTGGGAATGAGATCCCCTATGTTTATCATCACTCCTACCTTGAAGAGGCCATTGGATAGCAAGAAGGTTTCCATATAGACCTTCCATTTTCTCATGATGAGAGCCATTTGGTTTATCCACCAAAGGCCAACTTGCACATTTGGGAGGAACCATTGGGAGACAGAATTGTTGTAGAATATCTGAAGTAGTGGTGGAGACTATTTGATGAGGAGGCCACAAGAGGAGGAGGGGAGAATTTTTCTCAACCCTTACAGCTGATTGAGGACAAGAAACATTTTAGAGGGGGGGGACTGTAATATTCAAAAAATTTAGCTTTTATCTAAATGGAATATTATAGATTGTTTTGTCACTAGGTATGTGAATAAGTGGGTAGGGAGGCCCATAAATATCCTTAGCAACAATAAAAACACTTCAAGTGTGAAAGGATACCATCTAAGCAGCTAAATAAAGTATCTTTGAGTGTGAATATGGGATGGAGCATGTTGAATAGGTCAACTTTGACCAAATAAATAGTGATGTTATGGAGGAGTGGACATTTAAAGAGGTACAACACAGTTTTGGAGGGAGATTGAATGCATGGAGGTAGTGAACTAATTGAGTGGGGCCAAGGGTGAGGAAGCTCATAACTTATATAAGGAAGAGGATGGTAGCCATATTGGGTTATGTTTGAGATTATTATTTCATATATGGTTTGTTTAGACTTTTTTCTCTCTTTAGCTAGTCACCTAAGATTGCAGTGTTGTTTAGCATAGGGTGTTCCCGATTGGGAATCCCACCTATTTCCTTGAGAGGCCTCTAGGAGGAGTATTTCACTACATTTCCAAACTCAGGCTTAAGGCCAAGCTACATATTTCTTCATCAGTGTAGTTTCTGCAAAGTATTGTGTTGTGTTGCAGGGTGTAGCAGTGGAACATTATATTAGGTGACTTCAGAACTAGTTTTGCAATGGAGGAAGGTTTCCATCCATTGGAAAGCCTGTAAAGAATTCCCTTGGGATTTATTGACATATTTGGCATCAAACCAAGGATTATTTATCCCCTACAGCATAGTTTCAGTCCAGATCTGTGTTATTTTAGGGAGGAGTTGTAGGGGTGGTTGTAGTGGTTGTTTTTGGAAGTGATTTCTTCAGTAGAGGAGCCACTCTTTCATCTGGAGGATATATTGGAGAAGATTTGTTGGTTTCTATATCAGCTTCAGTGATATCTTCTAATTTCTATTTTTGCAGCTTTCTTTCAGCCCTAGGGTTGCAGCTTACATTGGCACATTGTGTGCATTTTACAGAAACCCTCTTGGGTTGTCTTGGAAAGCTGATCTAGTGCCCAAATATGTATGTCTAGTATCTATTGTGGCCTATATAAGTATTATTATTTCATTGTATGATCTCTAGTAGTAGTTATGCTTAGTATGACTGCATTGTAGCGACATCTCTGGCATTTTGTATAGCATAAACACCTCACTTTTGAGAGTGTTTATGTATTGGAGGCTTGTGTGATCATATTCTACGATTTGTGCCTCATTGTTTTGTACTTATTTTTTGCATACATGATCAATAAATGGATCCATATTGGTCTCACGATTTCATGTGTTAAATATTTGTTGTTTATTTCATTTTATGAGCTGTATTGCTGCTATTTTTCAGTTTGGAATATTGCAGTCCCCAACCTTGTACGAGCAATATGTTGGAATAGGGTCTCCTAATAAGCTGCAAAACTGGTCAATTTTGGATATTTTTTATTATATTTAATCCAGAGGAGGGGTTTTGGGGTGGGTCAAATCCCCGAAAGCATTTTATTGGGTAAAAGGGTAAGCCAGGGGTCCGAAAACCACGGTTTGTGGACCATAGGAAAGATTAGGCTAGATTGTTATAAATAGAGAACCGTTTATGTATGGTAAGGTAGGATATGATGAGTTATTGATGCAAATAGTGGTTTAAGATATCTGTTTTGTTTTTGGGGAAAAATACTCCTGCTAGCTGTGTGCACGGAGATCCAAGTCCAGTTGTGTGCGGACCCTGTTGCTGTGTGCGCAGGTTGGGAAGGGAATTGTAAGGAATAATTGATGAATGAATGAATGCAGAATATTGTTAGAGAACTGAATCTGTGAGTAATTTTTTGTGAATTACTGATAATTGTTGTATTGTGCGTTTTCTATCTTTAAGCTGCGAAAGATCTGTGTATTGTGTTCTTGGATCTAGATCTATTATGCTCTGTTTATTTACTATTGTGTTAATGTTATAACAAGCATATAACTATAGATCTAGTTCACATGGATGCAAATAGAGACTTAATTAACTCTGCATAGTTTAAGGTAATATGGGAATCACAAGATCTAGCACAGCTCTGCTTGCCTTACCCATCCTTTCTTAGGGTGTGAAAACCTGGTTCTAGCACCCACCCATACTACTTCAGGTGAGACTTTGACCTACGCAAGCAGGTCACTGCCGAAAGGGCCAGTAGTATAGCGATTTGTTGGAAAACCTTGCACACCAAACCTAGGTTAGGACCCTTCGAGCCAACAAATGGTTTGGTTGCCGGGACCTGGAAGAATTTTGAGGAAGTGATCTGGTACTAACAAGAAAATACTGAAGATCTGACGTGAAAGTGAATGATCACTACACTAGATGAGAGTACAACGCGAAGAAGTAGGTATTATCAAACCAATCCAGAAAAGAATCACTCTTTCTGTAGCCCTCCGAGGAGAGCAACGATGCAAGGTTCGTCAGGCTCGCAGGTGAGCAAGCGCTCAACTGGAGCCTTGGTAGAAGGAGACATGGCAGTACACTTGAAATTACCTACCTTTAAAGGCACAGCCGATGAAGACATGGATCATTTTTGGTTTGTGGCTAACTCGGTATGGATGGCACAGGGGGTGGTGAGCGATACTGTGAAAAGAGCACAGTTGTCCTTGGCCTTTGAAGATAGAGCGTTGGATTGGTATATGTGGTACATATCTGAAAACAGAGGTGCATCCCTTAAAAATATTAAGGATGCCCTAAAACAACAGTTCCGGAAGCCAAAGTCATACTCTCAGTTGGCAGCAGAAGTAAAAGACTTCAAGAAAGTTATGTCTGAGTCGGTGTGGGAGGCCGATCAGGGATTGAAGAAAGAAATTAGGGAAGGAGGTTTCAAGTATGATGACAGAAAACACACGGAATGGTTCATCACCATGTTTCTACCTCAATTATGCATACCAATGGGCCAATAGACCTTCGAGTTGCAGGAAAAGTCCCTGAAAGCTACCATGAAGCTTGAAGCCACGCCCAAGGACGACACGTTGGGGGGAGTATAGTAGATTCAAGAGTAGCTCAGATCCATGCACATGGAAATACAGAGCTTGCGTACGGAACGAGGAAAATGAGTTAGCACAGACCTCTGGTGCATATGATGTCGGGTGTCTAGCCATACTAAGGACCAGAGTCCCCTATTGGCGGATTACCTATAGATAGGGGGACCTAGTCCACTACGCCCCGGATCTGGCAGACCGATGCTCTGGTGTGATGACTGCCAGGTACTGGGACTACATGATACGGCCTAGTGCCCCCGACTAAGTATGGGTGTTCTGAGGAAACAATGGTGCAGGTTCTGCCAATATGTAGGGCACGATGACCAGAATTGTCACACATATGAACTATTGGTAAATCGGGGAAACCTCTATAGGGTACAGTCAAATCCCACGTCGCCAAGATCCCCCGTGACTTTTGGTGGCTCCCCAGCAAGGGGTAGGGGAGGTCGGGGAGGAAGCGCAAGACGGGGTCGAGGGCATTTTATCTACTATAATTGCGGGGAGATAAGGCACTTTTCAAGAGACTGCCCAAATCCCACCAGTCAATCCTGTAAATATTGCTGGTATCTGGACCATGAGATTGAAGATTGCCCAATTTTAAAAGCCAAGATGCAGGAAAAACAACCCACCCGTACGCAAAATGTGAAAAGGGTTAAAACTAAGCTACGCAACTAGATGGTCACCCAAGGATCAAGGGGAGAAGTGCACCTCACAGAACAAGCACCACGGGCAGGCCTTGCGTAGCCTTCGGCGCACCTAGAGAGAGAGGAAGAGGTTGAGCCCTTTCTAACGGCATGCTTGAAACTGCTACATAACCAGCCGACTGTAGACACTCTTCAAGTATTACTAGATAGTTGTGCAGCCCAGCCCAACACCATTCCTGAGACCCGAGGTGTCCACCGGCTATATGGCTACAAGAAACACACTGGACGAGAAATGTGGTTGACTGCGTAGATTGGAAACTATGAGATGGACCAAGTTATTCTCGATTTGGGGTCGGATGCAAACGTACTACTGAAGCAGACATGGCAACGAATGGGTGAACCTAAGTTGGAATGGTCCACTATCCAGATACGCATGGAAAATCAACAAAATATCATCCCGCTAGGACAGTTTCCAAGAGTCATGGTAGATATTGTGGGAGTAAAGTCCTAATTGAATTTGAGGTCATTGAAATCGGGGAAGATGCAGATCCATACCCTGCACTACTCGGGCTGGACTAGGCTATAGATATGGGGGTTGTTATTAATCTCAAAAATTGCAGCAAAGTGTTTGAAAACAATGGTACACGCATAATAGTACCACTAGATCCAACATAAGGCACACGATATATGGAACGAACCTACGAATGGGAGGAACTAGACCACATTTACAGATTGACTACACAGGATGAAGACAAGATTAAACCCGTGATAGACTGGATATTCTGGAGGGATAGTGAATGTTGTTCTGATGCTGATGAGGAACTGGAAAATTGGAAAAACTAGTTACATGAGGTTTCGGCGTTGTTCCGCCCCCGGGTCACAAGAAACCTCTACTGCATTTCCTCAGAGGTAAGAGATCTACCCCACTTTGATGAGGCTGGTAGTGTCCAGGAATTCCTAAGAACACTGTAAGCTAGGGTGCCAAGAGAACGACGGAACTGGGCCCTTAATCTAGCTATGGCCGGGACACTCGTGCATTAGTGGGACACCCACAAGAAATCATTCTCGGATTGGGAAACGTGTCGAGAAAGGATGTTTCTATGGTTGGCCCCTCCAGCTGACATATGCACCAGGGTGTTCCTCGGACCCTGGGACCCCTGCGCACATTTGCGTGTCTGGATGACCAAATGGTTTGATTGAACTACAGAAGAATGGGTCCATCTATTTGTTCATGCCTTGGGTCCTATCCTGACCGCTTGGTACTTAGATGCGGAATTTCACCAGTGCACCCGCCATTGGAAAATTCTAAAGGAGGACTTTGTCGAAACATTCGGATTGATTGAAGGGACAAAGGAACTCGACGAAGCTCTTTAGAACATTGATGCATTTGTCTTTAAGAATTCTCCCCACCATGTCACCCCAATAGTCCTGACATGGGATGCGCAGATGCAAGACATAGCCAATTGTCGGAGCTTGGCAATTGATGAGGACGAGGATAATCCTCGAAACATTTATGTCTCGAAATCTAAAGGAGAATGCGTTGTTGTGGGGCCATCGCTGCAGAATATTGACGTAACGCAGCCTCTTAAGCTGCATGATGTTAATATTGGGATGGAAGAACACCCTAAGTTGGCTAATATTGGGGACTATTGGGATGAGGGGACTGTAGGAAAAATCACAGAATTACTCATGGAGTATCAGGACCTATTTTCAACAAAGTTCTCTGAGCTCAAGGGCATCACCGGGGACCTCGATATCATGCATATCACTCTAAAACCTAAGGCACACCCCGTCAAGTAGCGGCCTTACCGACTGGATACTAAATACAAGAAAAAGGTCAAGGAAGAGCTGGATAAAATTCTTTCCGCATGTATCATTGAACCAGTTGAGCAATCAGACTAGGTAAGTCCAAAGGTCATCCAAGAAAATAATACCAAGGGGGGAATACGCATTTGCATGGATCTGCGCAAGTTAAATGATGCCTGTGTTCATGACCCCTTTCCTACATCCTTCTCCAACGAAATCCTTGATAGCGTGGGCAGACAAGAGGCCTATTCCTTCACCGATGGGTTCTCAGGGTACCGTTAGATCCAAATTGCACCTGAATATCATAGTAAGACTACTTTCGTGACTGAATGGGGGTCCTTCCAGTATACGGTCATGCCCTTTGGTCTAAAAAATGCACCTATTATTTTTTCATGTGTCGTAGTTGTTGTATTCAAGGAGTTTATTCATAAGTTCCTGGAGGTTTATTTCGATTATTGGACAGTTTTTGTCTTAGTAAAGGAACATGTCTCTAACTTGTGACTAATTTTGGATGCATGCCGGAAGCACCATATTTCCTTGAATATTAAGAAGTGCATCTTCTGTGTTCCATTTGGAATCCTTCTCGGACACATAGTCTATCAGCAAGGATTGATGATTGATCCTACGAAGGTAGCCCTAATTATAAACATGGCAATCCCCATAACAGATAAATAGTTGTGTTTTATTCTTGGACACACTGGATATTATAGGAAATTCATTCAGGGGTAAGCCTTGATTACAGCGCCTATGGAAAAGCTACTAGAAAAATATGTTTCTTTCTTTTGGGATGATGAATGTCAGAAGAGCTTTGAAATTCTCAAAGATAAGATGATCTCTGCCCCCATACTAATATTTCTTGATTGGTCAAAGGAATTTCATGTACATGTGGATGCGTCAGGCATTGCCTTGGGAGCTATTCTGACTCAACCTAGAGAAGGAGATATTGATCACCCGGTTGCCTTTGTGAGTCAGAAACTCTCAGGCGCAGAACGGAACTAATCCACCACTGAGTGCGAAGGATTGGCTATGGTATATGCGCTATAGAAATATCGGCACTATCTACTGGGTGGACAGTTTAAAATTTTCACTGATCATTCGGCTTTGAAATACCTGGTCAACAAGCCGGTGTTTTGGGGGAATATTTTCCGCTGGTTGTTGCTATTTCGGGAATATGATTTTGAGATCATCATCAAGCCCGGAAGGTTGAATGCACGCCCGGATCATCTGTCTCGTATTGAAATAGGGGAGGAACCTACTAGTTTGGATGAAGGCTTGCCATATGCGTAGCTATTTACCATTAAGGTGGTTGATGCACACTTTTCTGATATCATTTAGTTCCTCACTACAGGCGTGGCCCTGGCTAGGTATTCGGTATAGCAGAAGAATGAATTGGTTACTCGGGCCGAGGACTTTACTATCCTCGCCGGTCAGTTATACGAGCTAGGTGTCAATGAAATACTACACAGATATGTCCTAGAACATGAACGGCCTGCTGTGTTAGCAGAATCACATGAAGGTGTCATAGGAGGCCACTATGGAGGACGTTCAACGACACAAAATATTTTGAGGGCTGGGTTATGGTGGCCTACTTTGCATCAAGATTCATACACCTATTGTCAGTCTTGCGCTACCTGCCAGTGCATAGGATGACCTTCATGCCGAGATGAGATGCCTTTATAGCCTCAAGTGGCTTTACAGGGTTTTAAAAAATGGGCCATTGATTTTGTAGGACCCATCAATCCACCAGGAAAGAAAACAGGTGTGTGCTACATTATCACTACCACTGACTACGTCACTCGATGGGCTGAGGTACAAGTGGTGAAGGATTGTACTACAAATATTGCTGCACAATTCATCTTTGAACAGATCCTAACCAGTTTTGGCTACCCAAAAATCCTAATGAGTGATAGAGGTACACACTTTGTCAACTAAACGATTCAAGCCTTGAATGAGGAATTCCGTCTCCACCATGCGAAGAGTACCCCATACCACCCTCAGGAAAATGGGACGGTTGAAGATTTTAACAAAATTTTGGAACAGGGATTAACTAAGGTTTGCAATTCCGATCATAGTGACTGGGATGTTTTCATTCCCTCTGTTCTGTGGGCCTACCGAACGACCTTCAAGAAGCTAACAGGTAGAACCCCCTTCCGGATGGTCTATGGAAAAGAGGCCATTATGCCCATTGAATACATTGTTGCTATAGGGTAAAATGCTTGGGTTGTTAGTTATTGAATATCCCTCTTAGGGCTTTTTGGTGCCCGAGACAGACAATAATATTAGATGTATAGTTCACAAAGATGGCCCATACATATTCATATTAACTTAAAACAACTTGATAAAACGAGATAGAAGATTACCTCTGTAATGATCTTGGAGTCCCTTGGAGAGCACTAGGCAGAGAAGAAGGAGTTCTCCTTCACTAGCTCCAAATATTGGCCCTGCAATCAATTAAAGCACCCATGTAATCTCTACCATAGCATATATTTCCTATCAATTAAGCCAATATATAATGAACACTTAAACTATGCACATCTAAGCCATTCATCTCATGCTATATAAGTGATTAAATAACAATGACAATATCAATGCATAGAATGGACAAAAAATATACAGTTCTATTGATTTATAAAAAAGGAGGATTACAACCATCGGTTGTACCAAGCCCTCCTCAGCCTTCCAATTTCTCTATCTCTCAAAGTGGTGATGTTTTGATCAACAAGTTCTCAATGAACCTCTTTGACCTTTGACCTTCACAATACAACAATGATCTCTATTTCACAAGTATGCAAAAAATTTGACAATCCTTTGACCTTGAACCAAGAGCCTTCAACTGCATTTTATAGGAGATGGAGAGAGCAATGATTTCCCTTCTCTTTCCACTAGTTTTGAATAGAAAAAACCAAGATGTTTCCTCAACCTCCATGCTTTTTCCTTCTTTGAGAGTTCATTTGTTTATGGCAAGGCCCAATAAGAGTTGGTGCTTTGTAGTTTCCTTTTGTATTGACTCTCTTGTGAGAAAAAGCTGGCGATTCAATCATTCTTCACGGGTTTTTCCTGTTTCAAACTTAAAACACAGGTAACACTTCCCTCTAGTGTAAATAGAGCATTTCCCTAGCCACTAATGTGGCCCATTCACTGATCAACTGCGTTATAACGCTCCTGTGTTGTTATAGTGAGGTGTTGCCTTGGCAGAGATAGGTTTAGTTTAGGTCTTTGTATTCCTTCCATATTTATCTTCTCCTCTGAGCCGATGAAGAGGTATTTTGACCTGTAACAGATGCCCCCTAAAGTGTGAGGTCAGAGATGAAGACAATGGCCGAAATAATTTACAATGTGTGTAGTAGAGATGAAGATATTGAAAGACTGAGGAAAACCTAAAACAACAACATATGTCAGAAAATATAGTATCTGCCTTGAGTCAGGAATTCCCATGCTCAGTAGCTTAAATGATCCAGGGTAAAATCTTGATACCCTTAACCAAGACCTTTTAATTCGGCTGATAAATAGAATTTCATTTCATTAAGACGTTAAAGAACTGAAATGAACAATTGTAGCTGTAAATAAGAGGAACATAAATGAACAAGATCAGCAATCATAAGAACACGTCGTTTGATGACGGAGTTCGTCCAGGAGGGACTACATCTCCGGGCCTCAGTGTCAAGATGGTGTAGGCCGCTGCATTATGTGTTGTATGAAGAGATGTACATGGATATGTTTCCCTATGACATACAAGGAAAAATTGCCCTCACGCAGGAGTGGCTTGACTTCTTTAAGAGATGTTCTACTGCAGAACTCTCATACATAAAGAAAGACTCCTATCAGTATGACCATAGATGACATGTAATAAACAAGAGTATCCCGCCAATCTTAGCAAACAAGGGATCTCAACAATACACATATGAAATAAGAGCATCCCGCCAATGTGGCATAAAAGGGGCTCATACATGACACAAATCCATAGCTGAAAGTACATCAATAACAGCATAAAGCAAGATCCCACAACTCATGTATCAACCGAGATCTGCAAGACATAATGCATCTCAACAAGAAATAAATAAGTAAGTACATGAAATACACATCATATACCTCATGCTGCCATTTGCTGAAGGCTGAATTTCTTTGCGGCTGAATCTGAAAGCACCATCAATCTTGTGGCGTCGAGAAAGTGGAAAACGACTGCTCACATGTGCAAATCTGACACCGGCATAACCCACTTCCAAAAGTGGCTGAAAAATAGAAAACTCAGATGCAGAAACTGAGCATGCCATCAGACTCGTGGCATCGATTAGTGCTGAAATGACATAAAATTTGTCCCATTTGGACAAAGTCAAAATTTCGCCCTCCTAAAAATTGAGACTCAATCAGGGTTCCGCCTGCCTCTTTTATGGCTCATGGTTCCACTACACCTGCAATTAAAAAATAATAAAACCTCGATCTTTGTGCGCACTCTTCCGCTCCTCCATGGTCTGGGCGCACTGTAAAATGTTGGGTTTATATAAGTTTTCGTGGGTGGATTAACCAAAATAATCCGTTGGCGCTTTGGTAAATCTTAGAAATCATTGAGGAGAGGTCGGGGGGTCAAATCCCACCCCTCCCAACATAGCACGACAGTTATTTTTTAAAAATAAATGGGTGCACATTTGTTTTAAAAACCATATATGAGGGGGGTAAGGTACGCATTGGGCAGCCCGCCCCCTTAACTCCCGCTGGCAGCACCATTTAGTACGACATGTATGTTATAGCCGTTGGTTGGAGGTGTGGCCGTTGTTTAAATTGTTATGGTGGCTATGTGTTGGGCTGCCCGTGGATCGGGCTGGCCCACGTGGCCAGGCGGGTTCGATTCCCGCCGGCCGATTATTATATATGGTGCCACATATGCCGACGGGGGTGGCGGGGGTCACGGCCCCCACCCCCTTTTTTTTTTTTAAATAAATTTTTGTTATTAAAACAAACTTATGCGTTTTGAAAAATTCGGTTTTGGACCGAAGGAGTGCAATTAACCAGGCCACAATTTCGCCCGAAATCTGGCCTGAGCTTGCCGGAATCCGGTGGCCGGAAAAAGTCCAATTTGTGTCCTCTTTAAGGCTGCCCAGTCACCAAGTCAACCTGGAACTTTGACCGCTTATAACTTCTTCATACGGACTCGGAATTGAGTGTCGTCTACACCGTTGGATTTAGAATTACGAGATCTACAACTTGAACTTGGTTCGAGAGAAATCCAAACACTTTGATTTTTGAGCCTTTTACTCAGGCCACTTGTACCTATACCTGATTATTCCACCTGGATCAATCCTCCCCACTGAGGAGCTTTTCGTCCTCCAAAAGCATCAAGCTTTACTTATCATCAATTGTCTGCAACTATCGTTGAAAGGCACATCCCCACATGACTCCTTCACCTGGCGTACTTCGGAATCAAGATGTAAAGCCATCATCTACAACTGCGGAAATGCAAATGTATGAAAAAGCACATCCCTTGAAGACTCCTTCACGTCACGTACTTCGGAATCGAGATGCAAAGCCAACACCTGCAACTACTGAAATGCAAATGTATAAAAAGGCACATCTCTTGAATATTCCTTCACCTCATGTACTTCAGAATCAAGATGCAAAGCCATCAAGCACAACTGCTGCAATGCAATGTCTGAAAAGGCACATCCCTTCAAGACTCCTTCACCTCTCGTACTTTGGAATCAAGATGCAAAGCCAACATCTGCAACTGCGGAAATGCAAATGTCTGAAAAAGCACATCCCTTGAAGACTCCTTCACCTCACGTACTTTGGAATCGGAATGCCAACACCTGCAACTGTAGAAATAAAAATGTCTGAAAAGGCACATCCCTTGAAGACTCCTTCACATTGCATACTTCAGAATCAAGATGCAAAGCCAACACCTGCAACTGCGGAAATTCAAATGTCTGAAAAGGCACATCCCTTGAAGACTCCTTCACTTCTGTCCTTTGGAATCAGAATGCCAACACCTGCAACTGTAGAAATGAAAATGTCTAAAAAGGCTCATCCCTTAAAGACTCCTTCACTTCTGTTTTTCAGAATCATAATGCCAACACCTGCCTAAAGCTGCAACGAACATTACATTCTCAATGTGACCAGCAATGATGCAACTATTTCCATACTTGCCACGAGTTTATAACATGCACTCGGTGGTCAAGTTTACAGCAAAATGGGAATCATACCTCAACAAAATTACAAGACCAGACCTCATCGTCGCATTTCGAAGTGATGGTAAAACTCCTCATCACTTTTACATGAAAGAAATGCATCAGACGACTCATACAATATGACCAAAACATAATCGTCACATCTCAAAGTGATGGCAACACATCGTCACTTTTTACATAAAAAGGATCCAACATACGACTTATACAACAAGGCCAAAAACAATATCATGGTCGCTTAAACGAGTGATGGAAACACATCATCACTTTCATAATAAAAATGCGACAAATGACTTACAACATGGCCATGACAAGCTTAACATCTCTAGAAAAAACAATCTAGAAGAACTATTGCTCATTTATTAAAACGAGTGGATCATTTCCCTGTGGCAAACTTGCTTGTCGATCCGCGCTTTCGACTGGTGCATGCACGAGTGCTTTGGCTTTACGGCACTACTCTGGATGAAGTTTCCAGCATGTGGCTCTTTGGTGGCCACTTCGGTCGCAATGGGTGCAAAATTTCTTTTTCCTCCAAACCTGCTTAACTGATTTCTTTTCCTGTTGGGGAGAAGGCTTTTTGTGCCTCTTCCTTCTTTGCGCTGCCATCCTCTTCCAGTAATTAGAAATCACATGGTTATTTAAACCACAAAAATAACAAGTTTTACGATGCCATATTTTACGACCATGGTTATCGACATTCTTGTAATCAAAATGCACTCTGGAATAATGAGACTTAGTATACCTTCTGGGGTGGTCTCTGGTGCGATCATGATGATGGGAGCTCGCCTCGGTTCCTTCACTGCAACGTGCACTGCCGTGGAATGATGGAAAAGTGTCCCTATAATTCCTCTTCCTTGGAGAGTTCATCATTATCTGTTTTCCTTTGATGTCCTTCGAACATCCTTCGTCAATGTACCCCAAACCTGCATAACGAGGTCATTGCACAACCTCCAATGGTTCGGTGATGCCTTGGCCACGAATGCCAAGTCCTCCTCCTCTGTACCCCATTTTGGTGAGGAGCCTCATGCCGGTACCTGTGATGGGTAACTCCACAATTCCAACTGAAATTATATCATGTGAAGAAACTGAAGAAAAATCAACATTGTTTACCTTAGGTGTTGATTGTGAAACAGATGAAGAAAGTTGTTGTAAGTCTTCGTTGTTGCGCTTCACTTCCGTCACTTCCTCTGACACGGCTTGTAGCTGAAGCTGCATCTGCTGCATCTCCTCCTTCTCTTTCTGTAGTAATGCTTTTAAGGCATCACGATCTCTCTGAAGAGTTTCGTTGTTGCATTTCAAATCTTCCCACGCCTCTGTCGTGGCTTGCAACTGAAGCTGCAACTGTTGCTTCTCCTCCTTCTCTTCATGTAGGAATGCCTTCAAGGCATCATGATCTGCTTGCAGAATTTCATTTTTGTACTTCCAATATTCCAACTCTTCTGTTGTGGTTTGCAACTGAAGCTGCAACTGTTGTTTTTCCTCCTCCTCTTTGTGTAGGAGGGTCTTCAATTCTTCGTTCTCTGCTGCTTGTTTTTCGTAAGCCTCGTACAATATGTCTGCTTTCTCTGACACCCTGAGCATGGTTTCATACATGCCCTTGACACTCTCCATGGCTCAAGTCAGCGAAAGTTCAATGTTCACGCCCTACAATCCAATCAGCAAGAATACCTGCTCCGATACCACTTGATCCAGGGTAAAATCTTGATACCCTTAACCAAGACCTTTTAATTCGGCTGATAAATAGAATTTCATTTCATTAAGACGTTAAAGAACTGAAATGAACAATTGTAGCTGTAAATAAGAGGAACACAAATGAACAAGATCAGCAATCATAAGAACACGTCGTTTGATGACGAAGTTCGTCCAGGAGGGACTACATCTCCGGGCCTCGGTGTCAAGATGGTGTAGGCCGCTGCATTATGTGTTGTAAGAAGAGATGTACATGGATGTGTTTCACTATGACATACAAGGAAAAATTTCCCTCACGTAGGAGTGGCTTGACTTCTTTAAGAGGTGTTCTACTATGGAACTCTCATACATAAAGAAAGACTCCTATCAGTATGACCATAGCTGACATGTAATAAACAAGAGTATCTCGCCAATATTAGCAAACAAGGGATCTCAACAATACACATATGAAATAAGAGCATCCCACCAATGTGGCATAAAATGGGCTCATACATGACACAAATCCATAGCTGAAAGTACATCAATAATAGCACAAAGCAAGATCCCATGACTCATGTATCAATTGGGATCTGCAAGACATAATGCATCTCAATGAGAAATAAATAAGGAAGTACATGGAATACACATCATATACCTCATGCTGCCATTTTCTGAAGACTGAATTTCTTTGCGGCTAAATCTGAAAGCACCATCAATCTTGTGGCGTCGAGAAAGTGGAAAACGACTGCTCACATGTGCAAATCTGAGACCGGCATAACCCACTTCCAAAAGTGGCTGAAAAATAGAAAACTCAGATGCAGAAACTGAGCACGCCATCAGACTCGTGGCGTCGATTAGTGCTGAAATGACATAAAATTTTTCCCATTTGGACAAAGTCAAAATTTCGCCCTCCTAAAAATTGAGACTCAATCAGGGTTCCGCCTGCCTCTTTTCTGGCTCATGGTTCCACTGCACCTGCAATTAAAAAATAATAAAACCTCGATCCGCATGCGCGCTCTTCCGCTCCTACATGGCCTAGGTGCACTGTAAAATGTTGGGTTTATATAAGTTTTCGTGGGCGGATTAACCAAAATAATCCGTTGGCGCTTTGGTAAATCTTAGAAATCCTTGAGGAGAGGTCGGGGGGTCAAATCCCGCCCCTCCCAACATAGCACGACAGTTATTTTTTTAAAATAAATGGGCGCGCATTTGTTTTAAAAACCATATATGAGGGGGGTAAGGTCCGTATTGGGCGGCCCACCCCCTTAACTCCCGCTGGCAGCACCATTTAATACGGCATGTATGTTATAGCCGTTGGTTGGAGGTGTGGCCGTTGTTTAAATTGTTATGGTGGCTGTGTGTTGGGCTGCCCATGGATCAGGCCGGCCCACGTGGCCAGGCGGG
Organism: Pinus albicaulis; assembly: GCA_034641835.2. Lineage (NCBI taxonomy): Eukaryota > Viridiplantae > Streptophyta > Pinopsida > Pinales > Pinaceae > Pinus > Pinus albicaulis. Next base: position 1,582,010,915 of record CM076582.1, on the reverse strand, counting down.
TTCGATTCCCACCGGCCCATTATTATATATGGTGCCACATATGCCAACGGGGGTGGCGGGGGTCACGGCCCCCACCCCCCCTTTTTTTTTAAAATAAATTTTTGTTATTAAAACAAATTTATGCGTTTTGAAAAATTCGGTTTTGGACCGAAGGAGTGCAATTAACCAGGCCAAAATTTCACCCGGAATTTGGCCTGAGCTTGCCAGAATACAGTGGCCAGAAAAAGTCCAATTTGTGTCCTCTTTAAGGCTGCCCAGTCACCAAGTCAACCTGTAACTTTGACCGCTTATAACTTCTTCATACGGACTCGGAATTGAGTGTCGTCTGCACCGTTGGATTCAGAATTACGAGATATACAACTTGAACTTGGTTCGAGAGCAATCCGAACACTTTGATTTCTGAGCCTTTTACTCAGGCCACTTGTACCTGTACCTGATTATTCCACCTGGATCATTAAACAACATGATTTCTCTAGAATAGAGATATGAAGAATCTATCCACCGATAAGCACAATGTGGAAGTGTCTGTCATAACAAGATCAAGCTAAAGAAGTTGTCTCCATAAACAATATCACAACTTGGGGAAGGGAACAAAACTTTAATGATGTAATTTTTGCCCCAAGGTCTTGACCGCCGATTCACTTAAGCTACATATTTCTCAACATGTGAATGAAGGAGTTGTTGTCGAGCATGTGAGAAATTGTCTAATTACCAGTCGATAATGGAAACTGTTAATAGATGTGAAGGTGGCCACCGATAATGATGATGGTCCCTAAGATGCACAGTACAATCTAGCGAGTGTGAATAAATGAGTTGAAGTTGAAAACTCATAGAATCATTCAAACAGGAGCCAATGATGAAGACTCCTGATCAAACACAAGACTACCTGCCACTGATGTCTGCAAGTATCCGGGTACTAATGGGTTTCTGGATAAACTTCCTAGATAAGATTTTGAAGTCGATAGGAAGAGATATGTTGAAAGGTAGGCACTGAGGCATCCTACATCAGTCAACATGAAATGAAAACCAACTGATTTTTTTTATGATTGAGACAATCAAGAGTAAATGGGGACGTCGGACGGCAAATAATTTCTGGAATAATGAGCAGTTTGGTTGATAAGAGGAGCAGTAGATAGCAAGATCTGCTTAAACAATAGAAGGCACTGTAACAGGGTACTAGGTAGCTGAGACTTAATGAACACCAAGGAGTTTTTTAGGATTTGACCGGTGTAGGAACACTGGGAGATGAAGGCTAATACTCATAGATGGTAGGGTTCGGCTAACTACGAAAGAGTTTTCTGGGAAATGCCATGTTCACGATTTTTGCTGCCAGATCAACCTTTCTAAAATGTAACAGAGATAGTATCCATTTTTTCCAAATTTTTCCCCATCTGATTAATTTTAACGAGTCCAGACAAGTAAACTCGACGAATTTTTCATGTTTAGAGAGTCTGAAAAATATCATAAAAGACAACTCCGTGCCCCCTCTGATTAGGTTTAACGAGTCCAAACGAGTAAACTCGGTGAATTTTTCATGTTTAGAGAGTATGAAAAATATTGTAAAAGACAACTCCATTGGGCTACCTTTGTCATGTCTTGATAACCGAACACGGCAAAGGGAGAATAGTAAGCCCGAAACAGTTCATTTTGCGTGAGTTAGTCCATCGAAGCCAGAAAAGGGAGAAATCTATGTTTGATGGACGTCTACCTCATTTTGTTATGAGTATGGGGAGACGGAGTAAACTCTGTACTCTTTGTGAAATTTTAATGAGTCCAACAAAGAAAAACTCGATGCCCTCTGTGAAATTTTTAACGAGTCATGTGGAGAAAACTCGGTTACTTTTTCAGTTTAAAGAGCTTTGAAAAAGAGGAAAAGAATGGCTCCTTACTCTCTGTCGTGGTAGTTTAGCAAGCCCGACAAAGTCAACTCAGGGTTTTTTTTAGTTTTATGAGCAAGAAAAAGGTCCCTAAAAAGAAAGCTCAGTGCTTCTTCATATCAGTTTTAACGAGTCTAAAGAAGAGGACTCTAGGTTTTTCGGATTAACGAGAAAGAAAAGACCATAAAAAGAGTGCTCGATATCAACTTCATATAAGTTTAACGAGTCCGAAGAAGAGAACTCGAGGTTTTTTGGATAAACAAGGAAGAAAAATACTATAAAAAGAATGCTTGAAGCTTCTTCGTGTAAGTTTAATGAGCCCGAAGAAGAGGAGTCAAGGTTTTTCGAATTAACGAGCAAGAGAAATACCATAAAAAGAATGCTTGAAATTTCTTGATCTCTTTCTCGTCAATATAAGGATCTATGTCGGGAATTTTCTTGTAAGACCAAGAAAACACATCATGGAATTCCTTGAAAAGGGATGTGAAGCACGCAATTTCCTCAGGATTGCAATCTTCTCCAATCTGAATATTTTCCACGATACCTATTTTGACTGAGATATCAATGAGCATTGACTTAGAAATATTACCCAAGTTCGCTTCTGAATCGATAGTTTGAACAGTCGTGTAAGCGGAGGGAACCATATCAGGTGGGTCAAAGGATGGGATTTCAGTTTTTATCACGTTTGATTCAATCATCGAAGCGCAATGGTGAAACTCTCCCCAAGGTCGTTCTTCTAGAGACATGATCTCTCAAATATATTTTTCTGTAGGCAAGACTTCATTGAGGAGATCCTTAGAGAGAACTGTGATGGGTGGGAGGTTTGTACCTTTGGTCGAAACCATAGCAGTGGAGGGTTCAGATGTAATTTGGTTGGCTTGGTAGGCCAACTCGACTGGTGAGAGCGGCATGTGATCTCCATAGGAATCAATGTTTGAAGGTGCCAGAAGGATCCATGGGTCGATAGAGCCATCCAAAGTGGTGGATATCATTGCAACCGTGTTTGGGATCTATGACGGTGGGAGAGGAAAATAACCCAGCAGGGAAGATGCCTTCAGAAGACTGGTACCGATATTGTCGTAAGAGTCAGGAAAACCTCCTATTAGGGGTACGGTGCTACTTGGTAATGTGGAATAATCAGGGGTGCAGAAGGATAATTGATCCACTGTGACTATTTTCCCATCCAATGGAAATAGGATGAGTCAGAAGAACGAATAAACAATGGCGGTCATGGCATAAGACCAACTGTGACCGAGCAATAGATTATAGTCGAGATGGCAATCTGCGACTTCGACGTCCACAGTTACCGTTTTCCCACTCAGAGTGATGGGAAAGCTAGCAAGGTATCCTTTTGGGAGGAACGCATGGCCATCAAAAGCTTTGAGGGAATTCGACGGCGGTGTTAAGGTAGGAGAACCTAAAGCGAGCTAGCAAGCTTGTGACATAACGCAGGTCGAAGCACCTTTGTCTATGACAATGCGATGGATTAGTCTCCCTTTCGACACAACCTACACCTGAAATGCGAGTTGGTGTGAGAGGCAAGGTTTATATTTTTCCATATAAAATATAGCTAGCATGGAATCTTGGGGGTCTATTCCACCAATGGCTAAAAGCAAGGCTTTCCTTTGTGCTAGACAGGTTTGTAATACTTCGAGAGCAGACATAGCTGACGGTGCCTGCGCCAAATCTTCTACAATGTTTTAGTTTTGGGCTGCACGTGCAGAGGGGTTATGAGTCATGTTTCGAAGTGTCCCTTTGTGGGGACAAATCACAGGGTCAGCAGTAGGTCGTTCGATATGCAAATCGTTGGGTGGCGGTGGATTTGAACTAGTACCAGGTTCTTGAGTATCTATGCTAGGATTTCCATAAAGCTTGGCTCGTATTTGAAGTTAAACACTCTCAATGCCATAAATGGTGGATGGTCCTTCACCAGAAGAATGTGAACCACCATTTCCCTGTTGATGGGGTTGTGGCAGATTTTCAACCATGTGTTTATGTTGCTGCTGTTGATTAGGGAAAGGATTATGAAGAACAGCAGGTGTTCACCCAGAATCCTTGTTTGCAATAAAATCGGTGCATTCCTGTAGTCGAGGACATTTGTACGTCAAGTGGTCCTCTACATAGATCTTGCAAGGAAATTTCATGGGTTTATCCTTCCCTTTGTCATTTTTGGCAGCGTTTTTCTGATTAAGGTTATTTTGATTGTCTGACTGCTCTTCCGAAGAAGATGTCTTTTTCTTGTTCTTCTTGTTTTTTCCACTAGGTTTTTGGGAAGTTTTCATAGAATTTACCTCAACGGCAGGAAGAGTGGTCGTTTGGTGAGGGGAGGTGGCAGCTGAAGATGGCTGGGAGGCTTGCCCCCGAGACTGTTTTGTGGCTACACTAGAGATTGTGCCAATGAGACCGTCGGCATGAGCTCCAGTTTTCTGAGTAGCCAGAGAATTTGGGTTACCAGGGGCATTAGGGAGAAAATCATATAGCGTGCCAGATTGTGAATAAATTAAATCCAAATGTTGGGCACGATGAATGCATTGATCTTCTGTAACTGCACTGGAAAGGCCAATGTCTTTAGAGATGTGGGGTAAGAGATACTTACAAAACCAATTAGCTAAGAGATGATCTGGGATTGGTACTTTGACTAGCCTCCTCCTATGTCTCCATTCATGAATGTGATCAGAGATATGGGTGGCAGTGTCTTGGCGCAGCGAGGTTAACAATTCCGTTCCAGTTTCAAATCTGATTTGTAATTGGAAGTGTTAGCCACCTATAAATTATGTCATATCAATTGGTGGCTAAATGATTTTTGGACAGCCTTCAAGAAAAAATTTCATTACTAAAAATTGTTGATGCTTAAAGTCTTTTAATAAAATCCTATCCTTTGGGTAATCGTCACTGCTTTTCCTCTTTTCAACTCAGAAGTTCTATTGTCATTACATGAAGAAAAACTATTGCAAGTACCATTTTCCTTTCCCCCTTCTTCCAAAAAACTAACCTCATTTTAACCCCTTCCTCTCCCATGAAAAACTCTCATTTTCATGTTTCTCCCCTATCCCCTTCATAAAAATCCATTTGATAAGGTTTTAAGACATTTCCTTTGCCTTATTGAAACCCTCAAACTCCTTTAAAAATCCTTGAAAATCCATAAAAATGCGTTTCTCATATATGGTAGACTTAAGCCCCTTTGGGCTAAGTCTTTAAACCCTTACCCTTCATGCACCTTGGTGCTAGGACCAAGTGCCAGCCATTCAAGTGCTTATTACATCACCCAATGTCGATTAGCCCTTCATCCATAACCCCCCGGTCATATGGCTTTCCATGTAACCCATGGCCCCGCAGCCGGGCGCCTGACCATATTTTATATATATCCCGCCCCCGAAAATATTGAAACCTTATGTTATTTTGAAACTTTGGGCATTTTATTATTTTCTAAGGTTTTCTGCTGGTCCAAATTTCAAAGCACTCTCCACCGTCGATCTGATCTGCAGATCGATGGTGCGCAATCCATCACCCTGGTGATCCCTGCTAACCACTCACCGTTGCAAAAATAAGCGGTATTCATCGCACCGATTTTGAGCGCACAACGGTATTTTTCATTTTGCAGCGATTCCATACACCGCTTGACGTGTGGCCTGAGCACTGTTCACAAAATTTCTGTCCATCGCGCGTTAAAGATCGGACGTGGACCCGGCGTGATATTGACGTCCACCGTCTGATATGAGGCCGCTCATCGGATGGTGATCGCTTGCCGAAGAAGCCCAACGGTTAACCAGGATACGGCATGGTCATTAAAGCATCTCTGCAATCGATCTGATCTGCAGATTGACGACCCACAATTCATCACCCTGATTCCTCCGCTTTGACTTTTCGCCTCCACTCTTGGTCGTCGATCTCTGTGCCATCGATGGCTCTGATTCAAATTCCTTTTCACTCTCCTCTGACCTCCTCTAAATCAATCTCAACTGTTGGATGATGCCATCCAAAGGCCATGCTTCCTCCACGTGCCTTCTGAAGTAGTAAACCTACACATGCATGGATTTAATAATATTTTTTCGTTTTTTGCAGGGTTTAATGGTTTTTTTTGCTATGTCTGAATAAATTTCATAAGAAGAGGGTGACAATCCTCCAGCCTCTGATCCATCAAAGAAAATCATCCATAGATTTCAAATTCATGTTTCATTAGTGATTCATGAGGCATTGATGCCATATCACCCCTGCGCAGCCCTGCACACTAGCAAAAAACACATTAAATCAAGCACAGCCAAAAAATTATCAGTGCCGAAGATAAAATATATCAGGACAAAAAATTGAAGACAGATCTATAGGGATTACGGCTAAAAATGGATTATCATAAGCCTAAAACACAGTTTAAAGAAGATCGTGAGTTTTTATATTAGACAGAAAGCATACGCTACCACATCAGAGGCTAATTAAATTCCCAGCCACCACAGAGCCACCTACAGCCTCAAAGCAATCAAAAAAGGTCGAAGTTATTACCAAACCAGGAGGTATTTTGCATCAATACACCTGAACAATTATTTCAACCAAAGGAACTTATGGTCAGTTGTCAGCAGAAGTTATTACAAAGATAACAAGGAGCCTTGAAATCAAAAAATTCTTTCAAGCAGACCTAATAGTTAATATAAATGATTTTATACAGAGGACACCTATGTAAGTTGCTTCATTGAGCCCCCAAAGGCCAAGAAGCCATTTAAGCCTGTATTAATTATTTTTAGATATCTTTTATCAGAGTCCACCTCCTCTTTATTCTATAAATAATACTGCAGAAGAAGAGTTGGTGTTGGTTGATCACTAGTTGTAATATTGGAACTCTCTGAAATAATACATAATCTGTTGAAGTTGAAAACAAATTGAAGTCTTGGAGGCCTTGATGATGTTGTTGCATGCTTGTTCCTTAGAAGGCTCTATCATTGGATCCATGAGCTTGGCTGTTGGTGAAGTATTCTGAACTGTTTAATGTTTTCTCCTATTTTCATTTTGTTCAATAATTTCTTACTACCGTAGGTTGAAAGTTTTAGGCTAAGAAATGACTCCTGGAAGCACCTTAGACCTGTTCATCCTTCACTATTTCATGTTTTCTTCTACAGAGGTATTTTAGAGTCTTTAATCTCTCTCTTTATTCCTCTTGCTTGTTTATTTCCTTAATAGTTCGAACAGTTGGATTCAGCATGATTTATGGTTCTCCCTGCTTGTCTGTTGCCACTTAAATACTGTTATTGAAGTATCCCTTTGAAGTTCGTTTGTTTACAGTAAGTCAAGGAGGTCTGTTCTGATATTTCCCTTTATCCTTGCTTAAATAGTGGTCTTAAAGGTCTTTATAGTTGTGATCATAGATGTGTTAGGTGTTCCCTCTTCTATGACTGCAAATACCAGTGAATCTTTTATGTTTTCTAAGTCACTTGAAATAAAATCTTTGAGGAAATAGGGTGTTCCCCAAATCTTAGATTTCATTTTAAAAAATTGTTTTGAAATCATTATTTTCTTAAAGGTGTGATTTGTAGAATTTATGGTTAGCCCTGTCTACCAAATAGCTCTTTATTTTTCAAATTGTGCTTTCAAATTCCCTTTGTTTGAGAATTAAATTTCTCTTTCCAAATCATTGATGTCCATCTCATTCCAAAACCAAAGGATCCTGCGGCCAAGTTATATTTTCCCTCTGATATCCCATATCCATTAATGAGTGTGTTATGACCTCTTCTTGACTCCATTTCCCAATGAACCATATGTTTCTCCACTCTATATATCTTTCCTAGACCTTTCATGTTCTATTGTATCAATTAAACTAAACAAACAAACAAACACCTGCACTTAATAACTAGTCTAAAACCAATACTCAAAGCACACAAGACAAACCTTTGCAAAAAAACATTTGAGAGATCCCTCTCTAAGAAAAGGAGGACTAGATCCTGGAACTCTAAAGATTGGTTTTGATGTTGCTTGTCTTTTGATTTTCCAAACTATCAAAACACGGAACACCAACATAATGGCGATCACGGTGGGACCTACTGAGAATACAATGGTTTGAAAACACTTCTTAAAACTCTTTAGGCCCTTATACTTGATAAAGAACACCCTCTGGACTTATCCCACCGCTCACTCCAACATAATGGTAATCACGGTGGGACCTTATGAGTTAGTGACAATCTAAGTACCCCTTAAGACTCTAGAAATCCCTTATTTTCAAAGACTATACAGTGATTATCAGCCACCTGATTGCCACCAACATAATGGTGATCACGGTGGGACCTACTGAGAATACAGTGGTTTGAAAAAACTTCTTAAAACTCTTTATGCCCTTAGACTTGATAAATAACACCCTCTACACTTATCCCATCGCTCACTCCAACATAATGGCGATCACGGTGGGACATTGAGTAAAATATTCAAAACAAAACACTCACTGTCTAGTATAACATAAGTAACCTCCCTCAAGCACCACCAAGCAATAGTAATCATGATAGGACCTGTTGAATCAGTGGCAAACTAAGTAACCCTTAGGATTTTCATAAATCCTTATCAAACATTGAAGGATTCAGTTACCAAGCCATAAGAGTGAACTATGTATGTTTTAACACCCTAGCTAAGTGTTAAGTCACATTTAGGACACTCTCATAACCTATAAGACCAGAATAACTCAGAAAAACCCAAAAAACTTTTCAGTTTGGCTTCACAAATAAGCATGGTGGTGGAACCATCCAATATCTTACCTTCATAAGAGCTAAAATGTTTCCACCTGGCGATTCCACTAGCCCAAGTAGGCCTATTACTCATCTAGGTTCCCAGATCTCTTTAGGACTGTGTTAACCAGCCTTGAAGAAATTTATAAGCCTAGTCACTTACTAGATAAGACATCGTGAGAGCTAAAATTCCCAAAAACAGTCCCTAAAACCTTAACCTCTCTCATTTTGGAAAAAACACTCTGGCTTCACATAGGATTAACACTAGATCCCATCCAGACCTAAATCCTCCTTTAATTTTTTACAATCCAGAAATAATTCTGTGGCAGACTTCTAAATCTAGAAAATCAGCTACTAATAGGAGCCTCTTAAGAACAAACTCCCTCCCTGACCTTGTTGTCTTAGAGGATTCACTCTTTGATTTACATCATACACAGAACATCTTTAGAAATAGATCTCAAGGTGATTTAAACAAGACGGACCTTAAGTTTGCAGATTTGCAACAGAGCTTTAGTAGGGAAGCCTCACCTTCCACTCCTCCTGATTCCTAGCTTCTTCATCACTTTAGCCTTTTCCATAAAAAATCTTCTCAAAATCAGTTTGCTGGCCCAAGTATTTCTTCCACTCCAATTCATACTACCACTGTGCAAAACACTCCTGTTCAGCCCACTTTCACTACTGTAAATCCACCTCTTGTAAATCCACCCTTATTTCTAGCCATGGAAACATGGTATGCCCCATTAGTGTTACCACAACCTCTACTTCCCTTACCCAATGATTACCAATCCAAAATCTCTCACTTCACTGGAAAAGAGTCTACAACAGCCCAACATCATGTAGATAGGATGGATGATGCATTTTATTACATGGAGATAGAAGAAGAAATTGTGAAGATGAGGATCTTCGCACAAATTTTAGGAGGAGATGTAAAGAAATGGTTTAAAAGCTTACCTCCTAATAGCATGAATTATCTCCCTGCCTTGCATCAAACATTTATAAACAAATGGGAACTCAAAATGAACCCTCTCCAAATACTAGCAGAGTATAACAGCCTCAAGAGAAATAAATGGGATAGTGTCCATGATTACTCCACTAGGTTCAATAGCGTTTACAACGCTCTCCCACCTCACATGAAACCTCCTCAAGGCATGGCCTTGGTAAGGTATCCAGAAGGCCTTGATGCTGAAATGACTTATGAGTTAAGGGGGAGAGATTACTTAACCTTAGAACATATGCAGAAAGGAGTTTTGAGTGTAGAAGCTAACATAATCGAGAAAAGAAATAGGTTGAGATTAGAGAAGAGGGTAACTTATAATGATGACCTACTACCGTCAACCTCAGCTTCTGACACAAAAATTGACAACCTAGTGAAGGTGATGGAGAGGATGCTTGAAAAGATCAATTTGAATGAGAGATTGCCACCAAGAGAACCTCAAAATAACCAAAACAGAAATAAAAATCAGAATTATAGAAGAGAAAACAATCAAGACAAGCAAAAGGAAAGCGACCAACAGATTATACCTCCCTTCCAACAGAACTATGTAGATTAATATGAGGAAGATAGGGAGTTGGAAAGGTTGGAATAATCTCATGTAAACTTGATTGGATCAGACAGTGGAGATGATGTTTTCCTCACTGAGGAAGAACAAGGTTTTTCCTCTTATGATCAAAATATAAACACCTATGAAGATTCTAATGACTATAGATTGGGTTTTGAAAATGCAATCATGGAGGTGCATAAACAATATGATCTTAGGAGCAAGGGGAGCATAGATAATTCAAAGGATAAGAACACTAATACTGCTATCAAGAAAAACACAGAAACTCAGCCCAAAAAGACAACAGAGAAAACCAACATTTTGGCCAAGAAACCTGACTTAAACAAAGAAAAAAGTGTCCAGCCAAATGTTGAACAGTGTACCCCTAGCACTTCAACTAGTGGTCCTAATAAAACTGTCCCAATTACCAGTCCAAACAAGGTTCAGAAAATCAAAATTGCTGAAAAGAATTCAATTGAAAAAACATATGTAAATATGAACAAGCCAATTGTTCCTTTCAGCCTTGAGGGAGAGATTGCTAAGATAAAAATTACCATTCCCCTAGCTGAACTAGTAACCTAAGAGGTGTACAAAAACCAAGTTTTGAAAGCTTTGAACCTAGGAAGTGATACTGACACTTTGAACTTGACAGATGACAAACCTAAGTTGTTGTTTGGTCTAGAAGTTGAAGGAAAATACCAAGAAGGGGTTTTCCCTCCCTTCTATGTTAGCTTGAACATACACAAGAAAATTTTACACAATGCCATGTTAGATTTAGGAGCTTCACACAATCTAATGCCCAAGGTGGTAATGGAAAGCTTAGGCTTAGAGATTACTAAACCATACAAAGATTTGTATTCCTTTGACTCAAGCAGAGTCAAATGTTTGGGTTTAATCAAATATTTATGTGTTAATTTAGTTCAAATCCCTGCTAAGAGTCTAGTAATGGATATAGTTGTAGCTGACATTCCCCCTAAGTATGGCATGCTCTTATCAAGATCATGGGGAGCCAAACTTCAGGGAAGCCTTGAAATGGACATGTCTTATGCCACCATCCCTGTTTTCAATCAAAACAGAAGACTATACAAGGAATCTCACATGAAGTACATGGTGAGCAACATAGACAAACCAAACAACACTCCAATATATTATATTCAATCAAGTTTAGATTCTTTTATCTTATGTAACGAAGATGAAATCACCCAACCAGATAAGGAAAACATGTACCCAATCAGTTCACCAGAACAATCAAACCTTCCCTTCAATCAAATTCAAAACATTGACAAGCAATAGCAACAAGAAACTGAAAATGAGGAAAATGTACTTTGGACAATAAACTTTGATGGATCCTGTAACAAAAAAAGTTCAGGGGTAGGTGTTTGGATACAAAATATGAATCAAATTTTTTCATACAAATTGGATTTCCCATGCACTAACAATATCTCTGAGTATGAAGCCCTTTTCCTAGGCTTACAATTGCTTAAACAGTTAGAAGCCCAAAAGGTATCCATCCTAGGGGATTCTGAACTTATCATAAAACAAATCAAAGGAGAATACTCAGCTAGAAATCCAAGGCTTAGGGAATATCGAAATGCTGCCCTTGATTTATTGAAAACCTTCGAAAAATATGAACTCATTTTCATCCCTAGCGCACTGAATCATCTAGAAAATGAACTCACCTTCAATGCCAACAACTGCCAAATACTTGAGATAAATTAACAACTCCGTGTAAAGGTAAAACATAGGCCCGTTGTGCCTGATAACGAAGATCACTGGAAAGTGTTTGATTCTGACAAACACAAAGATGATTTTTTGAAATCAGAAAATGATTTCAGCATACCAATATCAGAACCTAGCCATAAATAAAATTGTTTTTATATTGAACAAATCCAAAAAGTTGAAATGACATATTCTGCTGATATAAATCATTATGAAAATCCTTTCGAAACAGAGATAATTGACAACATAGACCAAGAAAACTTGGAAGTTTTACAATGCAAAAATGATAAAATTCCAAGAGGTATAGCACCTTTAGAACACCTTTTTTATTTTAATGATGTAGCCAAAGAACCAAGAATGGAGCCTGTGGAAACTAATGTAGAAGAGCATAACATAGGTGGTCTAGCAGAACCCAAGATGATTAAACTGTCTAGCAATCTCCCAGCTCACATAAAATTGCAGTACATAGAGATGTTCAAAGAGTTTAAAGATGTTTTTTCTTGGGCATACAAAGACCTAAAATCGTATGATACCAGCATCATCCAGCGTAAAATCCCTTTGAAGGAAAATAAAAAGCCATTTAAACAAAAACTAAGGAGAATAAACCCTATTTTATTACCTTTAGTTAAGGTAGAAATTGAAAAAATGCATGATGCTGGGATCATAGTACCCATTAGATTTTCAAAGTGGGTATCGAACTTAGTTTCTATTAGAAATAAAACAGGGGAAATCAGGCTCTGTATTGACTTCAGAAATTTAAACGGAGCCTCTTTAAAAGACAACTACCCCTTACCCAAGATAGACCATATACTTCAAAGGGTAGTTGGGTCAAGAAGGATATCACTCTTAGATGGGTTCTCAGGTTACAACTAGGTGTTAGCGCTCCCAAGTGATCAAATCAAAACTGCTTTTACCACACCTTGGGGCACCTTTATGTACGTCAAAAATTCCTTTCGGATTAATGAATGCAAGGGCCACCTTCCAAAAGGCCATGGACATAGCCTTTTCTGAAGACATTGGCTATTTTATAATCATTTACCTTGATGAAATAACCATTTTCTCAAAAATTGATGAAGAACATTTGATTCACCTAAGAAAAGTTCTTGAGAAGTGTAGAAAATTTGGCTTGTCATTGAATCCCAAGAAGACACTCTTTGGTCACCAAGAAGGTAAAATTCTTGGCCATGTAATTTCGAAAGAGGGAATCAAAATAGACCCTACAAGGATAGATGGAATATTGCAGATCAACCATCCAAGAAGCCTCAAAGAGTTGCAATCTTTCATCAGAAGGATTAATTTTCTAAGGAGGTTTATTCCTAATCTTGCTGAGCTATTAAAAACATTACAAACATGCTTAAGAAATATGTCAGTGTAAAATGGACTTTACCAGCTAAACAATCATTCGAACTGGTCAAACAAGCTCTTAATCAAACACCAGTCCTGATTAGCCCAGATTTCACCAAAGACTTTTATATCTTTTCTTTTGCATCTGAACATACAATAGCTGCAGTTCTACTTCAAAAGAATGATTTGGGGCAGGCACAACCAATATCCTTCTTTAGTAGGGCCTTAAGAGATGCTCCTCTCGAATATAACATCATGGAGAAGCAAGCCTTAGCATTGGTGAAAGCTTTGAAAGACTTTAGGGTCTATATTTTACACTCTCACACAATTTATTTTGTTCCACATACTGTTGTCAAGGACATTCTAAGTCAAGACCCTGATGGTAAAAGGGGAAAATGGATTGAAACTATTCTTGAATATGACTTAGAAATCAGGCCCACCAAACTAGTTAAAGGGCAAGGATTAGCAAAAATTATCGCTGAGTCTAACTTCCAAGCACTAGACAAGAATATGGTAGATGTGCTGGAAGAAATAGAAGAATCTACTGCTCCTTTTATTGAGCAAACATTTCTGAATTCTCCTTAGTATGCTGACATTATTTTTGTGCTTTTATATTTAAATGCCCCTCCTTCTTTGTCTAAAACTAAAGCTAGATTTTTGAAACAAAAGGCTTTGAGTTTTTGAATCCTAGATGGGGTGTTATATTGGAAAAATGTTGTTGGAATTTTTCTTAAATGTTTACTTGAAGATGATGCAGGGAAAATCATGCATGAGTTGCATGATGGAGAATGTAGAGGACAACTCTACTGGAAGGCCACCGCAAAAAAAATTCTTAGATATGGTTACTATTGGCCTTCCCTTTTCCCAGACACTCAGAAGTTGGTCATGTCTTGCCATAAGTGTCAAATCTTTGATGGAAAAAGAAAACTTCTTCCCTTACCCCTACATCTTATCAGAGTTGAGGCACCTTTTCAACAATGGGGTTTAGACTTCATTGGGGAAATTCATCCATCCTCCTCAGCTCAACATAAGTGGATCCTCACAGCCATTGACTTCTTTACCAAGTGGATAGAAGCTATACCCTCCAGAAATGCGAATGACTCTGTCATTATCAAGTTTCTTGAAACAAATATCCTATCCAGATTTGGTTGCCCCAGAAAAATCATAACAAATAATGTTTCTACTTTTAAATCTAAAAATATGGTTGATTTCTGTTACAAATACCACATAAACTTGGGCCATTCCACTGCTTACTATCCCCAAGGAAATGGATTAGCTGAATCTCCCAACAAGAGTCTCGTCAATATCATCAAAAAACTATTGGAACAAAATAAAAAATCATGGCACAGTAAACTGGTTCATGTCTTATGGGCTGATAGGTTAACTACAAAGAAATAAATAAATATGTCCCCCTATCAGTTAGTTTATGGCATGGATGTAATCTTTCCCACCTCATTAGGAATGCCAGTCATGAAGCTCCTTCAAGAATCACAGGTTTAAGAGAATGATATGCAGAGGATAATAAATCAAACCATCCATTTGCAGCAGACCATAGAAGAAGTTTATGAAAGAACTCAGTTAGTCCAAGAAAATATGAAGAAGCTATTTGATAAAAGGACTAAGGCAGACAATTTCCAAGTTGAAAATTTTGTTCTTAAATGGGATTGAAGGAGAGAAGAGAAGGGAAAACATGGCAAGTTTGAGAACTTGTGGAAAGGCCCCTATATTGTTCATGCTGAAAGGGGTCACAATGCATTTTTCTTGAAAGAATTGAATGGAGAATATCTGTATGGAGGTCCTGTCAATGGCAGAATGCTCAAGCATTTCTTCTGCCAAGAATCATAAGTTTCAAAGAATTATTTTTTTCATTGTAAATATCATATTCTGAACATTGCATTCAAAGTTATAAAAATCAAAAATACAAAAACAAAGAAAAGAAAGAAAAGAGGGTAGAATGTGAAAACAAGAAAGGTATATCCCCATACCAAAAAAGAGAAACAAATCTGAAAGTGTGCAAGCTTAAATGCCACTCTTGAAAAACACACTTCTAGTTAGTCAAACAGTTTAATCTTAACTAATTAGCTTTAAATTTTCTGCTGATAGGATAGTGAATTCGATTTGCCAAACTGTTTAATCTTGGCTTATTAGTAGATAGTTTAGAATAGAAATTAAAGGTTCAAACATGCTCAAAATCTGAACCTAAGTCTCTAAAAGAAAGTGACTCAAATATGTTTCAAATTCTGAGTCAAGAAAGATGTAAAGCTGGTTCTCATTAGCTCAAAATCTGAACCAGAGGACAAGCAAAGATAGCTCAAACAAAGATCAAAATAGAGCTGTAAAAAAGAGGAAGGAAATGCTTTCAAATTTCAGATCTCAAGGCTTCCATTTTATTTTAAATTTTGTGCAAAATAATGTCTATGTGCAGTTTGTCCTTATGCCATAGACCAGCATCAAGTTAGATTGTTCAATCCTGACTTGAGTGCTTTTAAATTTATGTTGTAGAAATTAGAGAATAAAGTCTGTTGGACAGTTTAATCCCAACAGACAGTAGATTAGGTAGAGAATCATATGGGCTCAACTGCTTAATCTGAGTCCATGGAGGAATAAGGAGCAGAAATAGATTAGTTTTCCTATTTTCAAAAGAATAAAATGTTGTAAAAGAGTTTGCTAATCCAAGTGCACTCTGCAAGAAGAAAAAATGTTAGACCAGTAGGATTGGGTAGGTAGAAAGGTTGTATTGATGAGGTTCCATTGTTGATTCATGAATGCTAATATGTTTCAGAACAAGAGAAGATCATCCATAGAAAGAAAGGCAGCCCAATGGATAAGGAAACTGACCAACCTCCCAGAGAATCCAAGTCTGAAATTCTTGATGCCTTCAAGAAGACACCATCCCCAAGTGGAGCCACTATTAGCCACCTATAAATTCTGTCATATCAAGTGGTGGCTAAATCATTTTTGGACAGCATTCAAGAAACAATTTCATTACTAAAAATTGTTGATGCTTAAAGTATTTTAATAAAATCCTATCCTTTGGGTAATCGTCACTGCTTTTCCTCTTTTCAACTCAGAAGTTCTGTTTTCATTACATGAAGAAAAACTGTTGCAAGTACAATTTTCCTTTCCCCCTTCTTCAAAAAAACTAACCTCATTTTAACCCCTTCCTCTCCCATGAAAAACCCTCATTTTCATGTTTCTCCCCTGTCCCCTTCATCAAAATCCCTTTGATAAGGTTTTAAGACCTTTCCTTTGCCTTATCGAAACCCTCAAACTCCTTTAAAAATCCTTGAAAATCCATAAAAAATGTATTTCTCATATATGGTAGACTTAAGCTCCTTTGGGCTAAGTCTTTAAACCCTTACCCTTCATGCGCCCTGGTGCTGGGACCGAGCGCCAACCCTCCAAGTGCTTATCGCATCACCTAATGCCAATTAGCCATTCATCCATAACCCCCCGGTCATATGGCTTTCCATGTAACCCATGGCCTCGCAGCCGGGCGCCTAACCATATTTTATATATATCCCGCCCCTGAAAATATTGAAACCTTATGTTATTTTGAAACTTTGGGAATTTTATTATTTTCTAAGGTTTTCTGCCAGTCTGAATTTCAAAGCACTCTCCACCGTCGATCTGATCTGCAGATCGATGGCGTGCAATCCATCGCCATGGTGGTCCCCACTAACCACTCACCGTTGCAAAACTACGCGGTATTCATCGCACCGCTTTTGAGTGCGCAGCAGTATTTTTCATTTTTTAGTGATTCCATACACCGCTTGATGCATGGCCTAAGCACTATTGACAAAACCACCGTCCATCACGCGTTAAAGATCGGATGTGGACCCGACGCGATATTGACGTCCACCATCTGATCTGAGGTTGCTCATCGGATGGTGATCGCTCACCGAAGAAGCCCGATGGTTAACCAGGATACGGTGTGGTCATTAAAGCATCTCTGCCATTGATCTGATCTGCAGATCGACGACCCACAATTCATCGCCTTGATTCCTCCACTTTGACTTTTTGCCTCCACTCCTGGTTCAAATTTCTTTTCGCTCTCCTCTGACCTCCTCTAAATCGATCTCGACCATTGGATGATGCCATCTAACGGTCATGCTTCCTCCACGTGCCTTATGAAGCAGTAAACCTACACATGCATGGATTTTATAATATATGTTCGTTTTTTGCAGGGTTTAATGGTTTTTTTCACTATGTTTGAAGAAATTTCAGAAGCAGAGGGTGACAATCCTCCATCCTCTGATCCATCAAACAAAATCATCCACAGATTTCAAATTCACGTTTCATCAATGATTCATGAGGCATTGATGCTATATCAACCTTGCGCAGCCCTGCGCACCAGCAAAAAACACAGTAAATCAAGCACAATCAGAAAAGTATCAGTGTCAAAGACAAAATATATCAGGACAGAAAATTGAAGATAGATCTATAGGGATTACAACTAAAAATGGATTATCATAAGCCTAAAACATGGTTTAAAAAAGATCGTGAGTTTTTATATCAGACAGAAAGCATACGCTGCCACATTAGAGGCTAATTAAATTCCCAGCCACCACAGAGCCACCTGCAGCCTCAAAGAAATCAAAAAAAGGTCAAAGTTATTACCATACCAGGAGGTATTTTTCATCAATACAGATGAACAGATATTTTAACCAAAGGAACTTATGGTCAGCTGTCAGCAAAAGTTATTACAAGGATAACAAGGAGCCTTGAAATCAATAAATTCTTTCCAGCAGACCTAATAGTTAATATAAATGATTTTATACAGAGGACACCTATGTAAGTTGCTTCATTGAGCCCCCAAAGGGAAAGAAGCCATTTAAGTCTGTATTAATTATTTTTAGAGATATTTTATCAGAGTCCACCTCCTCTTTCTTCTATAAATACTACTATAGAAGAAGATTTGGTGTTGGTTGATCACTAGTTGTAATATTGGAACTCTATGAAATAATACATAATCTATTGAAGTTGAAGAACAAATTGAAGTCTTGGAATCCTTGATGATGTTGTTGCATTCTTGTTCCTGAGAAGGCTCTATCATTGGATCCATGAGCTTGGCTGTTGGTGAAGTATTCTGAACTGTTTAATGTTTTCTCCTGTTTTCATTTTGTTCCATAATTTCTTACTACAGTAGGTTGAAATTTTTAGGCTAAGAAATGACTCCTGGAAGCACCTTAGACCTGTTCATCCTTCACTGTTTCATGTTTTCTTCTGCTGAGGTATTTTAGAGTCTTTAATCTCTCTCTTTAGTCCTCATGCTTGTTATTTCCTTAATAGTTCAAACAGTTGATTTCGGCATGATTTATGGTTCTCCATGATTGTCTGTTGCCACTTAAAGACTGTTATTGAAGTCTCCCTTTGAAGTTCTTTTGTTTACAGTAATTCAAGGAGGTCTATTCTGATCTTGCCCTTTGTCCTTGCTTAAACAGTGGTCTTAAAGGTCTTTATAGTTGTGATCATAGATATGTTAGGTGTTCCCTCTTCTATGACTGCAAATATCAGTGAATCTTTTATGTTTCCTAAGTCATTGGAAATAAAATCTTTGAGGAAATAGGGTGTTCCCCGAATCTTAGATTTCATTTTAAAAAGTTGTTTTGAAATCATTATTTGCTTAAAGGTGTGATTTGTAGAATTTATGGTTAGCCCTGTCTACCAAATAGCTCTTTATTGTTCAAATTTTTCTTTCAAATTCCCTTTGTTTGAGAAGTAAATTTCTCTTTCCAAATCATTGATGTCCATCTCATTCCAAAACCAAAGGATCCTGCGGCCAAGTTAGATTTTCCCTCTGATATCCCATATCCATTAATGAGTGTGTTATGACCTCTTCTTGACTCCATTTCCCAATGAACCAGATGTTTCTCCACTCTATATATCTTTCCTAGACCTTACATGTTTTTTTGTATCAATTCAACCAAACAAACAAACAAACACCTGCACTTAATAAATAGTCTAAAACCAATACTCAAATCACACAAGATAAACCTTTGCAAACAAAAATTTGAGAGATCCCTCTCTGAGAACAGGAGGACTAGATCCTATAACTCTAAAGATTGGTTTTGATGTTGCCTTGTCTTTTGATTTGCCAAACTATCAAAACACGGGACACCAACAGGAAGTTCTTTAGAAAATCCGTCACTAAAGAGCCAAAAGTGTTGACGACGGCGTGTGGCAATTCAATATACCACTTGGCAGCATTGCCTGTAAGGGTGTGGGGAAACAGTCAAATCTGAACACTATCATCCACCATGGAATTGGATATAGACCATAGATGAAAGGTAGTGATGTGTGTGGCTAGGTCGTCCCCTTGTTTCCCATCGAACTTTTGGATATCAGAAGGAATCTTGTGCAGTACTGGAGGCCAGAGCGAGTTGTGATTGATGGGATCATTAGTTATTTTATGGATATCGGGGATGCCCAGAGCTACCAAAAATGGAAATTGTGGATTTTCCCCCGAATCTAACCAAGGAAGTATGGGCTGACTATTTAGACCATAGGGTCCACCCATCAATGTGTTACCAGGAGGATAAGTAGGACTTTGATAAAAATTTCCTATAGGTGGAGGGGTAGGGACATATGGTTGTTATCTATAGGACATATTGTATTGCAAGGTGAACAGTTGGTTGTCCCCAGTATAAAAGTGCCCTCCCATTCCAGATGGAGGTTGGGGGGGGTTAGTCCATATGGATGCAATAGAGTTTCCCGGAGACATGCTACTACTTGCATAGTTCGGCAACAACATATACCCTACACCTATATTTGAACCACTTAAGGGAATAGTATTAACAATAGGTTGTCCCATTTTCCCTAAGGATTGTAGGGGAAGTGAAATGTTCCCTGTTACCTACGCACTGGTGACACTGCCCCCTGGTATAGTGGCCAAGGGGTTTGAACTCAGCAAAGGGTTCCAACCGAAAGGGTTGCTAAAAGGAACCGAAGTAGTCACACTCGTCAGAGGAGAAACCATGGGTCCCAACGTGGTCATGGTAGGAGTAGATCTCGAAGGATTCGGTGAACTACTGACAGTTGTGATGAACATAGGGTTGGGATTAGGTATATGTTGACTACTGGGGTTACCTAGTGATGGCATAGAACTAACAACCGGTGGGGAGGATGGTGGTGAACCTGGGATGGTTTCCATTGGCATCGACCCTGTGGATGTCGGTGGTGAAATGGATGTTTGTGCAGCCGAAGACATATCTTGGTGTGGTGGAATTTGAACTATCACATGCCCCAATGGATCCGTGAGTGGAGGATTGTAATGAGGTACAACCCATTCTATGAAAAGGTCCTCAGGATATTCCATATGATACGAGGCTATGTTTAAATCAGTGTTTTTCAGTAGAGACTGCTCTTCCATGGAAGGCACGAGTTCACCAAGGTTCAGTTGTTCCTCAAGAGGTAGAGGAGGTAGACCTTGATGTCGTCAAGACAGACGGCGTGGGTCGGACGACACCACGGTGACCTGTTTATTTTTAACAACTTTTAATAAATTTTGATGTATTATAAAGTCTCAATGACAGTAACCACACACCTAAAAAAGAAAAAAGGACTCTCTAAAATCACTCAGCAATTAGCCAGAAAAGGGTGCCCTGTCTGAGTACTACCGTTTGTTGGTGATGAAATCTAGTATCACAATAGTATACAGAGAGGGTTGGTCTAAATTACAGTTACGGTCACTCTAGAGCTTCGCTCGAACCTCAGATGATAGGTGTAAGCACTCTCGTGAAGACGAGTACCCTCCTAAAGACCGAAGATAGAGTGGGTCTGTCTGTTTCAGGTACTAGGACAGCTCGTCCTAGTCACCCTGTGTAAGTCCCTAAAAAGTATGGCCACTAAAGATACCTCAAATCACAGACATCATCAGGGGGGTCCACGGTCAAGGACAACATGCTATATGGGTAGAATACCAAGATCCCCGATCTAGTTTCGACATCCCTGAAGGGAACCCCAATATATAACACACCCACTAGATGCAGTCTAAGGCGGGCTACCTTCTTGTGCACCCAAGTGTTGCCTAGCACTGATCTCCGGTAAAGGAACGGTCTTAATAATATGAGTGCAGTAGGATTTCACTCGTTAATGACTCTAGTTTCAAGTTTTGAGATCTTGGGTGATTTTCTCACTTTTCCTAACCCAAGATCCTAGCCTAAACTACTGTTGGTGTGAGCTCAAAAAGAGTAATGTGATTGATTTTATTGTCGCTTGATTCTTAGTGTACTTGATTATTAGTCTTGCAGAGGGGGAGTGGGCGTATGAAATGTAATGAGACTCTGACTCAAGAAACCATGCAAAATATGCTCTAAATATTCAATTCGATGAAGAGTATTTCTACAAGGAGAGGTTTCTTTTCAAAATCCATGCACTAACATTCAAATAACACAGTTCAACTTTAAATATTCAGACTTCTATCTACCTCTTCTTAACAGTCTATGAACTGAAATTTTCAGAATTAACTTAGCTAAATGTAGAGAAACTAATATATATATATATATATATATATATATATATATATATATATATATATATATATATATATATATATATTCTTCTCTAAAAATTAAATGCTTTCGACACTAACTTTTCAAACAAGAGAAAACAAACAGAAATGCCAGCTTAGTAAAAAAGCACAGGGATTCAGTCAAGGAGAGATACTGATGGCCAAAAAACTTTGCAACCAAAACACAATCACATGAGTGAACAACAAATTTTGGCTGAGTAACGCAATATCTTTGAGTAAAGATAGCGTTAATCTAGAGACTAATGCAATGTATTTAAGCAGAGCCAGCATTATAACACACTGGAAAACCCACAGAGGTAGTGTTAGCCAGGGAAAATTTCTTCAGATGGTCAAACAGAAACATGATTGAACTTTGCGAGCTTTTAAAATATTTACTGGGCATAAATAATGGTTGGAAGGGTCCGTGACAGAGGAAAGAAGAGAGGAGGAAAGAAATAGTCCAAAAACTATGGGGAAACTCCCCAGCGGAGTCGTCAATTCTACTATAGGGTAAAATTCTTGGGTTGTTGGTTATAAAATATCCCTCTCAGGGCTTTCCGGTGCCTAAGGCAGATAGTAAGATTAGCAATATAGTTCACAAAGATGGCACATACATATTCATATTAACTTAAAAAAACTTGATAGAACGAGATAGAAGATAACCTCTTTAATGATCTTGGAGTCCCTTGGAGAGCACTAGGCAGCAAAGCAGAAGTTCTCCTTCACCAGCTCCAAATATTGGCCCTGCAATCAATTAAAGCACCCTTGTAATGTCTACCATAACATATATTTCCTATAAATTAAGCCAATATATAATGAACACTTAAACTATGCAAATCTAAGCCATTCCTCTCATGCTATATAAGTGATTAAATAACAATGAAAATGTCAACGAATAGAATGGACAAAACAGATACAGTTCTATTGATTTATAAAAAAAGAGGATTACAACCCTCATTTGTACCAGGCCCTCCTCAGCCTTCCAATCTCTCTATCTCTCAAAGTGGTGATGTTTTGATCAACAAGTTCTGAATGAACCTCTTTGACCTTTGACCTTCACACTACAACAATGATCTCTATTTCACAAGTATGCAAAAAATTTGACATTCCTTCGACCTTGAACCAAGAGCCTTCAACTCCATTTTATAGGAGATGGAGAGAGAAATCATTTCCCTTCTCTTTCCACTAGTTATGAATAGAAAAAACCAAGATATTTCCTCAATCTCCATGATTTTTCCTTCTTTGAGAGTTCAGTTGTTTATGGCAAGGCCCAATAAGAGTTGGTGCTTTGTAGTTTCCTTTTTATATTGACTCTCTTGTGAGAAAAAGCTAGAGATTCAAATCATTCTCCACAGGTTTTTCTTGTTTCAAACTTAAAACACGGGTAACGCTGCCCTCTAGTGTAAAGAGAGCATTTCCCTAGCCACTAACGCGGCCCATTCACTGATCAGCTGCGTTATAATGCTCTTGTGTTGTTATAGTGAGGCGTTACCTTGGAAAAAATAGGTTTATTTTAGGTCTTTGTATTCCTTCCATATTTATCTTCTTCTCTAAGCTGATGAGGAGGTATTTTGACCTGTAACAATTGTTCCTAGCCTATGCATCGCAGCCTTTACCAATATGGCGGACCCCGATATCATAGAGGAACGTCTTGCACAACTTATGGCTCTGGAGGAAGATCGGTTTATTGCTAATTTTCATCAACATGTTTAGAAGGCTCATGAAAAAGCATGGCATGATCAACATATTCACCGAAAGATGTTCGTCGTAGGTGACCTTATCCTGTTATATGATAACCAATTTGTGAAACATCTAAGAAAATTTTGACAACAATGGCTTGGTCCCTACACAGTTAAGGAAATCGCGAATGGTGGAGAAATCCAGCTAGCTACCTTGCGCGGAGACCTCGTACCAGGCTTTGTCAATGGTAGTCGACTCAAGCCTTACTGGGTTCAATGACTATATGGCAGCTGCAGTGACCCGAGACGAGTCACAAGATTGTGTTGGGGGACTGTTGGAATAGGGTCTCCTAACATGCTGCAAAACTGGTCCATTTTGGATATTTTTTATTAAATTTAATCTAGCGGAGGGGTTTTTGGGTGGGTCAAAGATCTGAAAGCGTTGTATTGGGTAAAAAGGTAAACCAGGGGTCTGAAAACCACAGTTTGCAGACCATAGGAAAGATTAGGCTAGATTGTTATAAATAGAGGACCATTTTTGTATTGTAAGGTAGGATATGATGAGCTATTGATGCGAATAGTGGTTTAAGATATCTATTTGGGTTTTGGGGAAAAGGACTCCTGCTGGCTGTGTGTGCAGAGATCCAAGTCCAGCTGTGTGTAGACCCTGCTGCTATGTGCACAGGTTGGGAAGGGAATTTTAAAGAAGAATTGATAAATGAATGAATGCGGAAGATTGTTAGAGAACTGAATCTATGAGTACTTTTGTGTGAATTATTGATAATTGATGTGTTGTGCATTTTCTGTCTTTAAGCTACGAAAGATCTGTGTACTGCATTCGTGGATCTAGATCTGTTATGTTCTGTTTATGTACTGTTATGTTGATGTTATAACAAGCATATAACTATAGATATAGTGCACATGGATGCGAATAAAGACTTGATTAACTCTGTGCAGAACAAGGTAATCTGGGAATCACAGGATCTAGCGCAGCTCTTCTTGCCTTACCCATCCTTTCTCAGAGTGCATAAACCTGGTTCCAGCACCCACCCATACTACTTTGGGTGAGACTTTGACCTACGCAAGTAGGTCACTGCCGAAAGGGCCAATAGTATAGGGGTTTGTTAGCAAACCTTGCACACCGAACTTGGGTCAGGACCCCTCGAGCCAACACAATACAAGTTGATCGCAGACTTTAAAGTGACGTTCCACAATATCCATATCTGTGCAAAGGTTTTTGTTGAGGGAATCTAGTATGAGTTGCCATTTTTGGTTACAAAAGAAAAAATAGTGCGCGTTACAGCAAAGTGGTTGCCAGCTTGGTTGGAGTCGCGCACCACAGAGGGTGCATCCTCATCAATTCCAAATACTCGCATCAAGGCCCGAACATGTACACAGGAAAGAGATAAAGGTACTCGAGTAGAGGCCATGTCAACCACAATTAACGAGACCATTGATCTGGAGAAAGAGACGACACCTAAAAATAATGGTGCAAGTACCAAGGAGATAGAGGCTCAAAATGTCGAGGAGCCAGTAGTGTAGAACATCAATGTGACCAGGCACAACTCTTAGGCCATGAGAGATCCAGAAAAGAAGAGGAAAGAGTCTAAAGCAGCCGAAGAAGAATACCTCACTCTGACTGAGGGCGACTTTAACAAAATTTCGAACATCGTGACAGCTACAACAGAAGATATGTGGACCAATATGGAGGTGTAGTACAAAGTTGCGCTCGATGGTGTGCAGAGTGGAATTTGTAGGTTTTAACCCTGTATAGAAATTATTGGAAAAAAAATCTTAAAAGCAGAAAATAAACAATAGAGAGAGCATAAAACATAAAATAGATATACATAGAGATTTTCCCCTGGATCCCAAATTGGGACGACTAGCTTGATTTTTTTTTTATATTCATTTTAGTGTTACAACACATATATATACATGCCAAAACATACATAAACCCTAATCCATTAACCCTGTATTAGAACATAATCGTAGTTCCCTTGACCGGATCTAAAAAATACCAGGGGCTAAAAACCATCATGCCCCAAAACCATGTGCAAACCCATGCACAAAACCATGGGTGAGTCATGGAAAGAATATAACACATACCCAACATTCTCTCACTTGTTGTTTTCTTTCTGTAGGGGACCACAGGAGAGCTTAGTCACTAGCCCAGCTCTGTAACACATATTTTTTCTACACCAAGATAACTTTTGAGTGCTCACAGACTTCATCAATGCATCTGCAACATTCTTCAAGGTGTCCACCTTTACCAGCAACATCCTTTTAGCCTCAACCATATCTCTCACAAAGTGATATTGAACATCAATGTGCTTTTTATTTGAATGATAAGCAGTGTTCTTAGCCAAGAAAATTGCACTTTGGCTATCACAGTCTATCCTTATAGCTTGCTGCACCAACCCCATACTTGAACACAATCTCTGTAACCAAACCACTTCTGTGCTTGCATAAGTGGCTGCTATGTATTCTTCCTCTGTAGTTGAAAGAGCCACTACAGACTATATTTTACTCATCCAACTGACTGCACCTCCAAATAGGCTAAACACATACCCACTTGTAGATCTTCTTTGGTCCAGATCTCTAGCCCAATCTGCAACAACAAAACCATGAATTTCCAACACTCTTTCCAATCCTGGTCTTCCCTGGTAGCATAAGCCATAATCACTAGTGCCTTGCAAATATCTAAAAACTTGATTCACTGTTGTCTAATGCTCCTTCCCTAGGTTTGACATAAACCTGCTCAATACTTCCATTGCATGTGCAATGTCTGGTCTAGTACAAACCATTACATACATCAGGCTACCCACTTCACTTGCATATGGAACACGGGACATATCCTCCTCTTATTATTGTCTCTTGGGGCACTGTTTAGCAGAGAGCTTTGTACCTATAGGAATTGAAACATTCACCGTTTTACTATCCTGCATATTGAACCTTTGCAATATAGTCTCGACATACTTCCTCTGGTTTAACCAGAGCTTCCTCTTTGCCCGATATCTCTTAATTTCCATGCCCAAAATATAGTTTGCAACACCAAGATCCTTCATGTCGAATTTGGATAATAGTTGGGTCTTCAAATCTTGGATAATTTCTTTGTCATTTCAAATCAACAACATATAATCCACATATGAGACCAAATAAATAACATGGTCACCAATTAATTTAAAATAAACACAATGATCCTCATTGCTTCTGGTGAAGCCAAGTCCCCGTATATAGGTATCAAATTTCTGATATCACATCCTTGGTGACTATTTTAACCTATATAGAGACTTCTTTAACCTACATACCAATTATTTCTTCCCCTTCACCATAAACCCTTTAGGTTTTTTCATGTAGATCTCCTCTTCTAGATCCCCATGAAGAAATGTTTTCTTCACATCCATATGTTCTACCTCAACATAAAATGCAGAAGCAATAGATAAAATTAATCTAATAGAAGTAACTTTGGCAACAGGAGAAAAAATGTTACAAAAATAAATTCCCAACACCTGGGAATAACCTTTTGCTACCAACCTAGCTTTGTATTTCTCCACCTTGCCTTCTATATTCATCTTCTTCTTAAACACCCATTTTCTCCCAATGGGCTTCCTTCCAGCCGGCAACTCCACCAGATCCTATGCCTCATTTTTATGCAAGGATTCCATTTCATCAACCATGGCCTTCTTCTAGAGTTTTCCATCCTCTGAATCTATGGCGTCCTTGATGGTTATGGGATCATCATCAGTTATAGTTAAAGAAAAATTTGAACAGAAATCAGATGGACTATACCTTTCTGGTTTTCTTCTTTCCCAAACTGATATTATTACAGCTGGAGTTTGTGGCTCTTTCTCTTCTGAGTCTTCTTCTATTGTAAAGTTTGATTCATCCTCCTTTAGCTGAAACTCTATCGTTTCAGGTTCCTTTGGTAGGACTTCATGTTTAACAACATATTTCACCTCTATAAACACCACATCTCAGATGTACGCAACCTTCCTTGTTTCCATGTCCCAAAGCTTGTAACCCTTTAAACCATCCTTATACCCAATAAAGATGTACCTTTCATATTCATTATCCAAATTTCTCCTTTTCTCCTTTGGAACATGTACATATGCATCACATCCAAATACCCTTATATGTGAAAGAGAGGGTTTCTTACTAGTTCACACCTCATGTGGAGTCTTATCCTCCAACGCTGATGAAGGTGATTTGTTAACCAAGTAACATGCAGTCTCCATTGCCTCTACCCAGAATTCTTGTCCTAACCCGGTACCACTAAGCATGCTTCTTGCCTTTTCCATCAGCGTTCAGTTCATTCTTTCTGCAACTACATTTTGCTGAGGTGTGTATGGGGTAATATTTTGCCGTGCTATACCACACTTCTTACCGAACTCTTCAAATTACTTCTTGTAGAACTCCCCACCATTATCTGTCCTAAGCACCTTTATCTTCTTCTCTATCTGGTTTTCCACTAGAGCCTTAAATTCTTTAAATCTATCAAAGACTTCATATTTCTTCCTCAAGAAATATATCCATGTCTTCCTTGAGAAGTCATCTATGAATGAAACATAGTACGTAGACTTACCCAGTGATGGAACCAACATAGGTCCAAACACATCATTGTGCACAAGCTCTAATATCTTGTTTGCCCTCTTAGCACCAAAAGGAAAACTCACCCAATTATGCTTCCCATATACACAATGTTCACAGAAATCGAAATCCAGAGAGCTATTAGACATACCCTCTACCATACCATTTCCATGCAGTATCTAAAGGCCCTTCTCTCCAATATGTCTAAGCCTTTGATGCCATAGCATGGTCTTTTCTCCAAAGACCGCTAGGCTTTCCACTCCACTTTTGGGAACCACAGAACTATTGCACCCATCAATAATAGTGCTTCCCTAAAGCTTGTATAGAGTTCCAATCCGAAGTCCCCGCATTAATAACAATGATCCCCGAACCGTATTATAGGCATCTTTCTTGAACACTATTTTTACACCTGCATCATCCATCTTGCTTATAGAAATTAGATTTTTGGCCAATGCAAGAATGTGTAGAACACCAGGAAGTGTTCTAATCCTTCCACCTTGCAGCTTCAACTTGAATTTTCCACGTCCGACAATTTTGGCCTTCCTATCATCAGCTAAGAAGACATCACTTCCATCATATTTCTCATACTCATAGAACCACTCCCTATGAGGAGTGAAGGGAAAGGATGCACCTGAGTCAATCAACCATGACTCATTATCTACATGTGTATTTGATGAAGAAGAAAAATACACATCCCCACCTTCATATGAGGTGGTTTTTGCCTCTGCAAAAGGAGAATCATCAAATCCCTTTCCTTTTTCAGGAGCTTTAGATCTGCAGTCCTTTTTGTAGTGCCCTTCCTTTCCGCATTTCTAGCACACCTTTACCAACTTTCCAAGAGATTTAGATCTGCCTCTAGATTTAGATCTCCCACTCGAAAAATTATTCTTGTTTCTATTCTAGGACCTTCCTCGTACATATAAGGCATCTCCATTATGACCCTCCATATTTCTCCATCTCATTTCCTTCGATAGCAAGGCTGAGACAATGTCATCAAAATTCAAGGTAGTTGTATTTCTACCTATTGCAATAACTAGACTATCCCATGAGTCTGGTAGAGAACACAAAAAATTGATGCACTTATATTCATCTGATATTTTAATATCAATAGATGACAGTTGAATTACCACAGTATTGAAGGCATTCATATGTTCTGTCACAGAGTCTCCATCCTTCATCCTCAGGTTATACAGCTTTTTCCGTAGGAAAAAATTATTCACCAAAGACATAGATTGGTACAAAGTCCCAAGCTTGTCCCACAAATTCTTCATTGTGGCTTCCCTAGATACATTCAACAATACCAAATCTAAGACACACAACCGTATTGTGCTCTTCACCTTCTGATCCAACTTCCTCCAGTCTTCATCTGAAATTGCCATTGGTTTAGTACCTGGATCTACCGTGATCCACTGGTATTTATCCACCAGTAGATCCTCCATCTTGAGCTTCCACAACTCAAAAATCTAACCATTAAAATCCTCAATCTCTATCTCTCCACTGCTCGCCATCCTCTTTCACCGCAAGAATCGATCCCGCAGATTTTCCACTGAACTGGGTCTACCATAGGCCCAAGAAAAAAACCCTCAGCAGCAAAGGCATCTCCTTGAAGCCGAAATAGCTCTGATACCAAATATAGGTTATAAACCTATAAAGAAATTATCCGCAAATGAATCTTAAAAATATAAAATAAATAATAGCGAGAGCATAAAACATAAAAAATATATACACAGAGATTTTCCCCTAGATCCCAAATCGGGATGACCATCTTGATTTTTCATTATATTCCTTTTAGTGTTACAACACATATATATACATGTCGAAGCATACATAAACCCCAATCCATTAACCCTAGATTATAACATAACCATAGTTCCCTTGACCAGATCTACAAAATACTAGGGGCCGAAAACCATCATGCCCCAAAACCATGTGCAAACCCATGCACAAAACCATGGGAGGGTTCGCCCAATAAAAAATAAGGACCAATTTTTTTTTCCTGAAAGGTGCCCCAGACCCCGAACAGGGGGGGCTATCGTCCCCCCATCTAACCACCCTATTGTGCCCAATGCAACGTATAGGGGGGGACCATCACCCCCCTTGTGACCCCCCCACGCATGACTAATCATGGAAAGAATATAACACATACCCAATAGAATTCAGGAATTGAAGATTCGGGCGAGCCTCATACAAGGGAGTGCTTCCTAGGCAAGCCAACTTAAAGCAAGCATGCCTTCTCCATGTGCAACCGATCAACGTATTTTTTCCATCGACCAGAGATATCCGCCCAATCCAAATCCTCGTAGTTTTCATCCACGTCAATTCGTCGACTATGAGTGTGAAACTCAAAGCATTTGGAGAGATTAATGTTGATCTGGTAGTGCTACCAATAGGGAAGCTTCACATGGTCCATATTATGATCATCGACGAGTTGCACTACAGAAAGGTTCAAGCCTACCACACTGCAAGTGAGTCATTATAGCAAGCCACCGAATTGCAGCAGAAATATTAGACAGTCGCAGAAGCATGTCATGCAGATGAGGCTCGGTGTGTCGCCCTCGAAGCCAAAATTGATCAAGTCTGCAGCGATGTGCCAACAGTCCCTGCCTTAGCCGCTCCTAAAAAAGATTGGAATGGTTGGTCGTTGCACTGAAGGCATCATGTGCGGAAGTGCATATTTTTAGAGCCGAATTTGAAAAAAAAATTGTAGATTTGCAGATGAAGCTACAGCTGGAAACACCTCCGTAAGTTATAGCATAGTGTATTTCATAAGTCAAGGCAGCGAAAAACAACATAGCATTTTTGGTCAAATACTGTTGCCAATTGTTAGATGAGGCCATGGGTGTCTGGACTTCGGTTAAGAATGACCCAATGGTACAACAGTTGCAAATGAAAGAGAATCAGTTCACAGATATCGGGATGGTGGCACCCATATTGGTGATCACACAGTGCCTTGCCTGCCTTCAGGAGGGTCAAGCGAGCCAAACAGAGATAGAGGATTTCCATCACCGCGTGAAGTTGTTAGAAGCACATATGTAACCATGGGTTGAGGAAGCTTGTGATTATCGCAGACATTGGATGGTGCATTTAAGAACCTTCCGAAAACCGAATGTAGCATCAGTCTGGCAGCTAAAGGGTTGATGATATGAATCTAAATGTTAGTTTTGTTATGCTAATTTCATATTCATAAGTGTAAACAGTTGTTGAAAATTTTCTTCATGTGCATAGGTTTCCTTGTGGTGTTTGTGAGTGTTAAATAGGTAACTGTGTCAAGTTTTATGTTAAATTCATTAGCATTTTAACAGTAAAATAAAGTGTTGTGCTCAACTTAGTGTTCGTAAATTGAGGTCATAAATTATCAACCAGGGTTAGTAAACTGCTAAAGTGTGGTGCACTATATGTGCCTAGGTATATGTTTCTCACTACGTTGTGTTTAGTGTTTTTATGATGTTTTTGGTTTTATGGTTTTATGTCAAGAAGGGAAAGAACTAAGTGTTGGTAAAGAGAAGTGAATGGTTACACTAAAACAGAGCAAAACCTATTCTAAACTGTGTATGACACTAAAGAACAGAAAATACAAAGTCTGATAATGACTCATCACAACATGAACTCAATAACTCATAACATGTACCCATCCAATTCCTTAATTAGAAATATATTGGAATATCTTGAGAAAAGGACAATTTTAGTGTAAAAGAGGTTCTACTAAATAAACAATCATCTTACAATCAAGAAAGGTTTAATTGTGAAATTGCAAGGGATTGCAGATCAATCAAGGCCTTAAACTGATGTCGCTAATTCCTATCCATTTGATGATGCATTAATAGAAATTCAGAACAATATTAGTTTGCAAATAATGAAGGCCGTGAAGTCTAATTTAGACAGTCAACACAACTTAAAGAACAATGAATGACACTAAGCTAGAATGCAATTGATCAGACTTGAAACACAATGACCACAACTAAACTAAAATGTATTTAACCTAACTTGAAATATAGTGAACTGGAATTGAGTTAGAATGCCACTAATCTGACTTGAAATGAAGTGAATTAAAACTGAACTAGAGTGCCATTATCAAAATTGAAATATAGTGACAGAATTAAACTAGAATGACATCTACCTCCGGAGTGCTATGACTTGACTAAAGATGCAACTAATCACTGAAATGTTTCAGCTCTGTCTCATTCGGAATTAGTGGTATTTTGGAATATTTTGTAGAACAGGACTGGCTGCAACATGTTATGTAAATGAGCATGAAAGCATAAAATTCAACAAAACACAACAAAGCTCTGAAACATCACAGCTATGTCTCATCCGAAATTAGTGATATTTTGGAAGAGTTTATAAGATTATGACTAGCTGTAACAACTTATGTAATTGAGCATAAGAACGTTGTTACAGGTCAAAATACCTCCTCATCAGCTCAGAGGAGAAGACAAATATGGAAGGAATACAAAGACCTAAATTAAACCTATTTCTGCCAGGGTAACACCTATCTAGAACAGTACAAGAGCGTTATAACGCAGTCAATCAGTGAATGAGCCGCGTTAGTGGCTAGGGAAACGCTCTGCTTACACTAAAGGGCAGCGTTACCCATGTTTTAAGTTTGAATTGGGAAAAGCCCGCGGAGAATGATTTGAATCTCCGACTTTCCCTCACAAGAGGATCAGTTCATAAAAGAAACTGCAACACACCAGTTCATTATTGGTCATTGCCATAAGAAGACTGAACTCCAAAGGAGGAAAAAGCATAGAGATCAAGGAAACATCTAAGTTTTTTCGATTCCAAAATAGTGGAAAGAGAAAGGCAACAATGCCTTTCTCCCTCTCCTATAAGAAGGAGTTGAAGGCTCTTAATTGAAGGTCGAAGGATTGCTAAAGGTTTTGCATACTTGTGGAATAGAGAATAGTGTGAAGGCTAAGAGTCAAAGAGATTCCTAGAGAGCTTGTTGACTTAGACTTCTTCACTTGAGAGATAAGAGAGATTGGGAGACTGAGGAGGGCTTGGTACAACCGACGGTTGTAATCCTCCTTCTTTCAAATTAATAGAACTGTGTTCGTTTTGTCCATTCAATGCTTAATGTTGTCATTATTGTTTGAAAATTTACATAGTATGATATGAATGGCTCAGATGTGTATAATTTAGAAGTTCATTATATATTGTCTTGATTGATAGAATATATGTTATGTTAGGATTTACATGGGTGCTTTGACTGATTGCAGGACTAAGATTTGGAGCTAGTGAAGAAGGACTCTTGCTTCGCTGCCTAGTGCTCTCCAAGGGACTCCAATATTGTCAAAGAGGTAATTCTATATCGTATTCTATCAAGTTATTTCAAGTTAATATGAACATGCTCATGCCATATTTGTGAACAGCATAGCTAATCTTATTGTCTGCCTTGGGCACCGGAAAGCCCTGAGAGGGATATTCGAAAACCAACCACCCAAGCAGTTTACCCTATAACAAACGTAAAACTAACTCCTACAACACTACAATCACACCTCATTCGACATTAGTGATATTTTGGAAGAGTACATAAGAACGAGACTAAACTGTAGCATCCAATGCAAGTGAATATAAAATGCAAAGTTCAGAAATTCAATTGAACTAGGAATGAAACGAAACTAAGTTACTTATCTAAATCATATGAATAAAGCTCCTCAGGTAGTAGGGGCGCTCTACCACCGGATTAGCACGAAAATATACTCAAGATTGACTCAGCTCATGCAATAAAATGATGTCTCTTTCATTAAAGGAGAAATTCTTCAAAACAGAGTATTTACGGTCTTCAAGATCTAGGCAACAAAACAAAATCTAACCAACCAGTTTCTCGGTCTCCCGAGTCATACTTACAATGAAATTAAATAACTACTCTTGAGAAAATCAGGGATAAGTGTCTTTCCCAATTCTAATCAAATTAAAACTCTTATTAACAGTCTTGTGCTTTACTGCAGACATCTGTAGAGTCCGTGTTTTGATAGGAAACTGCTTCTCCTCTACGTGCATAACTGCTTGGATACTTTAACTCAGACTTCGTGGGGAACAAGACATGATGGGGAAGTGTTGTGGATTTCACCCATATGCCTTTTTCCTTATAGTGACACCTGGAACCTATGTAAACATGAGGATGGCTGTAGAACAGACGACTAGCTACGGAATGCCTGTATTCTGTAGCCGAGTCTTAGTCAAAAATTACTACACCAACAAAATCATGAAAATATAACAAGTTAGCCATTATATAAATTCTTAAAGAAAATTTAATTAATCTTATTGATAATTTAAGCCTGTTAATTGATGAGGGACAAAGAAAATTAAGTAGAATGTGGTGAAAGAGAAGAACATCTTTGAGGCTCAACATACCCCCACTGCAAAGTTTTTGCATGTCCTCATGCAACTAGTCCATGTACTCTGAGACCTCTGCTAGGACATCCAACCCTATTCTTCTGCTTTGTCTAAAATTCAATGGTCTTCTGTGTAGGTTTTAACCCTGAACAGAAATTATCTACACACGAATCTTATAACAGAAAATAAACAATAGCGAGAGCATAAAACATAAAACAGATAAACACAGCGATTTTCCCCTGGATCCCAAATCGGACAAACAGTTTTCATTATATTCCTTTTAGTGTTACAACACACATATATATACATGCCAAAGCATACATAAACCCCAATCCATAAACCCTGGATTAGAACATAACCGTAGTTCCCTTGACCGGATCTACTAAAATACCAAGGGCCGAAAACCATCGTACCCCAATACCACGTGCAAAACCATGCACAAAATCATGGACGCGGACTACCCGCTGGAAATTAAGGACCAAAAATTTTCGCCCGAGCGCTGCCCCGGACCCCGACAGGGGGGGCTACCGCCCTCCCTGTGACCCCCCCGTTGCGCCCAGCACAAAGGGGGGGCTATCGCCCCCCCTCTTACCCCCCCACGCGTGCTTAGTCGTGGAAAGAATATAACACATACCCAACATTCTCCCACTTGTTGTTTTCTTTCCACGGGGGGCCACAGGAGGGCTTAGTCATTGGCCCAATTCTTCAACACCCATTGTCTCTCTACACCAAGAGAACTTCTGAGTGCTCACAGACTTTGTTAATGCATTTGCAACATTCTTCAAAGTGTCCACCTTTACTAGCAACACCCTTTGAGCCTCAACCATATCTCTAACAAAGTGATATTGAACATCAATGTGCTTTGTCTTTGAATGATAAGCAGGGTTCTTAGCCAAGAAAATTGGACCTAATCTATAGCGATCTATCCTTATCTTATACGTACCAACCCCATACTTGAACACAATCTCTACTGCAACCAAAGCTGCACTTCCTTGCTTGCATAGAGAGCTGCTATGTGTCACTTGCTGCTTTGTAGTTTAAAAAAGAGCCATTACAATTTGTCTTTTACTCATCCAACTGACAGCACCTCCAAATAGGCCAAACACATACCCACTTGTAGATCTTATTTGGCTCAGATCTCCAGCCTAGTCTACATCAACAAAACCACGAATGTCCAACATTCTTTCCAATCCTGGTCTTCCTTGGTAGCACAAGCAATAATCACTAGTGCCACGTAAATATCTGAAAACCCGCTTCACTACTGTCCAATGCTCCTTCCCTGGGTTTGACATAAACCTGCTCAATACTCCCACTGCATGTGCAATGTCTGGTCTGGTATAGACCATTGCATACATCAGGCTACCCACTGCACTTGCATATGGAACACGGGACATATACTCCTCTTCTTCTTGTGTCTTGGGACATTGTTCAGCAGATAGCTTTACACCTACAGGAATAGGAACATTCACCGGTTTACTATCCTTCATATTGAACCTATGAAATATAGTCTCGCCATACTTCCTCTGGTTTAACCAGAGCTTCCTCTTTGCCCGATCTCTCTTAATTTTCATGCCCAAAACATAGTTTGCAGCACCCAGATCCTTCATGTCGAATTTGGAGAACAGTTGGGTCTTCAAATCTTGGATAATTTCTTTGTCATTTCCAATCAACAACATATCATCAACATACAAGACCAAATAAATAACACGGTCACCAATTAATTTAAAATAAACACAGTGATCCTCCTTGCTTCTGGTGAAGCCAAGTCCCCGTATATAGGTATCAAATTTCTGATACCATATCCTTGGTGACTGTTTTAACCCATACAGAGACTTCTTCAACCTGCATACCAGTTCTTTCTTACCCTTCACCATAAAGCCTTCAGGTTGCTTCATGTAGATCTCCTCTTCTAGATCCCCGTGAAGAAAAGTTGTCTTCACATCCATCTGTTCTATCTCAAAATAAAATGTAGCAGCAACAGATAAAAGTAATCTAATAGAAGTAACCTTGTCAACAGGAGAAAAAATATCACCAAAATCAATTCGACACCACAGAGTAACCTTTAAGCCTGTAGAGCTTTGTATTTCTCTGCACACGCCTTACATTCATCTTCTTCGCACCATTTGCATACAAGGGCTTCCTTCCGACCGGCAACTCCACCAAATCCATGCATCTCCTCATTTTTGTGCCGGGATGCCATTTCATCAACCATGGCACCTCCTTCCCATAGTTTCCATCTCCCGAATCTACTGCCTCCCGCAATGACGATTCTGGGTTCATCATGGAGTTATAGTTAAAGGCAAGAGCACGAATAAGCTGAGATCATTGGTACCTTCACAGTTTGCCTTCTTTCCCGAACTGATCTTCTCAAAGTTGGAGTTTGTGGCTCTTCCTCTTCTGAATCTTCTTCTGCTGTAGAGTTTGATTCATCCTCCTCTAGCTCAAAATCTATCTTCTCAGGTTCCTTTGGTAGGAATTCATGTGTAACAACATCTTTCACCTCTCTAAACACCACATCTCGGCTGTACACAACCTTCCTTGTTTCTAGGTTCCAAAGCTTGTAACCCTTTAAACCATCCTTATACCCAATAAAGATGCACCTTTCAGATTTATTATCCAACTTGGCCCTTTTCTCCTTTGGAACATGTACATATGCATCACATCCAAATACCCTTAGATGTGAAAGAGAGGGTTTCTTACCAGTCCATACCTCATGTGGAGTCTTATCCTCCAACGCTGATGAAGGTGATCTGTTAACTAAGTAACATGCAGTCTCCACTGCCTCTGCCCAGAATTCTTGTCCTAACCCGGTACCACTAAGCATGCTTCTTGCACTGCATCGGTGTTGTTCTGTCTTCTGCAACTCCATTTCTTTGTGGTGTGTATGGAAGTAGTCTTCTATGCAGGTGCTATACCTGCTTCTTACAGAACTCTTCAAATTCCTTCTTGCAGAACTCCCCACCATTATCTGTCGTCAACGCCTTTATCTTCTTCTCTGTCTGGTTTTCCACGAGAGCCTTAAATTCTTTAAATTTGTCAAAGACTTCAGATTTCTTCCTCAAGAAATATATCCATGTATTCCTTGAGAAGTCATCTATGAATGAAACATAGTACACAGACTTTCCCAGTGATGGAACTGACAGAGGCCCAAACACATCATTGTGCACAAGTTCTAATATCTTGTTTGCCCTCTTAGCACCAGAAGGAAAACTCACCCGATTCTGCTTCCCATATACACAATGTTCACAGAAATCGAAATCCAGAGAAAAATTAGACATACCTTCTACCATACCATCTCTATGCAGTATCCGGAGGCCCTTCTCTCCAATATGTCCAAGCCTTTGATGCCATAGCATGGTCTTTTCTCCAGAGACAGCTAGACTTTCCGTCCCACTTTCAGGAACCACAAAACTGTTACACCCATCAATAACAATGCTACCTTGTAGCTTGTACAGAGTTCCAGTCCGAACTCCCCGCATTAATACCAGTGCTCCCCGAACCATCTTGCAGGAATCTTTCTCGAACACTGTTTTTACACCTGCATCATCCATCTTGCTTACAGAAATCAGATTTCTGGCCAATGCAGGAATATGCAGAACACCAGGAAGTGTTCTAATCCTCCCACCTTGTAGCTTCAGCTTGACCTTTCCACGTCC
This sequence comes from Pinus albicaulis, assembly GCA_034641835.2. Lineage (NCBI taxonomy): Eukaryota > Viridiplantae > Streptophyta > Pinopsida > Pinales > Pinaceae > Pinus > Pinus albicaulis. The sequence goes on along the minus strand of CM076582.1, from coordinate 1,581,972,969 downwards.
GACGATTCTGGCCTTCCTATCATCCCCTAGAAAGACATCACCACCATCATATTTCTCATACTCGCAGAACCACTCCCTATGGGGAGTGAAGTGAAAGGATGCACCTGAGTCAATCAACCATGACTCATAATCTACATGTGTATTTGAAGAAGAAGCCAAATACACATCCCCACCTTCATTTGAGGTGGTTTTTGCCTCTGCAGAAGGAGCTTCATCAGATCCCTTTCCTTTCTCAGGAGCTTTAGATCTGCATTCCTTTTTGTAGTGTCCTTCCTTTCCGCATTTCCAGCACACCTTTACAAACTTTCCCGGAGATTTAGATCTCCCTCTAGATTTAGATCTCCCACTCGAAACCTTATTCTTGTTTCTGTTCTGGGACCTTCCTCGTACAGATAAGGCATCTCCATTCCGACCCTCCATATTTCTCCGTCTCATTTCCTCCGACAGCAAGGCTGAGACAATGTCATCAAAATTCAAGGTAGTTGTATTGCTACCTATTGCAATAACCAGACTGTCCCACGAGTCTGGTAGAGAACACAACAAAGTGATGCACTTATCTTCATCTGAGATTTTAATATCAACAGATGACAGCTAACTTACCACAGTATTGAAGGCGTTTAGATGCTCTGTCACCGAGTCTCCATCCTTCATCCTCAGGTTATACAACTTTTTCCGCAGGAACAACTTATTCACCAGAGACTTAGATTGGTACAAAGTCCCTAGCTTTTCCCACAAGGTCTTCGCCATAGCTTCCCCAGATACATTCAACAATACTGAATCTGAGACACACAACCGTATTGTGCTTTTAGCCTTCCGATCCAGTTTCTTCCAGTCTTCATCTGACATTCCTGTTGGCTTAGTACCTAGATCTACCGCGATCCACTGATCTTTATCCACCAGCAGATCCTCCATCTTGAGCTTCCACAACTCAAAACTCTGACCATTAAATTTCTCGATCTCTATCTTTCCGCCGCTCGCCATCTTCTCTCACCGCAAGAATCGATCCCGTAGATCTCCCACTGAACAGGGTCTACCTCAGGCCCGAACTAAAAAACCCTCAGCAGCAAAGGTGTCCCCTTGAAGCCGAAACAGCTCTGATACCAAATGTAGGTTTTAACCCTGAACAGAAATTATCTACACACGAATCTTATAACAGAAAATAAACAATAGCGAGAGCATAAAACATAAAACGGATAAACACAGAGATTTTCCCCTGGATCCCAAATCGGGACGACCAGCTTGATTTTTCATTATATTCCTTTTAGTGTTACAACACACATATATATACATGCCGAAGCATACATAAACCCCAATCCATAAACCCTATATTAGAACATAACCGTAGTTCCCTTGACTGGATCTATTAAAATACCGGGGGCCGAAAACCATCGTACCCCAATACCACGTGCAAAACCATGCACAAAATCATGGACGCGGACTACCCGCCGGAAATTAAGGACCAAAAATTTCGCGAAGTGTGCCCCCGGACACGACGGGGGGCTACACTTTGTGACCCACAGGTGCGCCCAGTGCAAAGGGGGGGCTATCGCCCCCCCGCGTGTGCTTAGTCGTGGAAAGAATATAACACATACCCAACATTCTGGGCTTCCTTATGACTAACTTGAATCTTAAATTTGTAAGTGCCCTGATTAGCTTTTTTTTTTCTTCTTCAATTTTTCATTGCCCTTGTACAATTTCTCCATTTGTAGGGACAGAGTTGAATTCATATCACTTTTTAGTTTCACCTGCTCCCTCAAAATGTCATTCTCATTCTTGATATGCCTATTGAGTACTTCTAACTCATACTTATCTCTTCTTAGCATATCAATTTCAGATTTTGGTGGGCTAGGAGTTCTATCTCTACTTTATGAAGCTCTCCTCTCTAATGACTCAATATAATTGTAAATTTGTTGTTGTGCTGGGTCAATTTCTGGAGTTTCTTCATCCTCAATGTTTATGATCCCTATTTGTCTAACCTCTGTTTTCTTTAGTATACCTCTAAGTCTATGGCTCCGTCTTGGTTGAGATGGCCCTTCTCCTCTGTCTTTGGCATATTTTCTTATTATTCTCTCCTTCTTAAGCTGCTTCTTTATTTGAGCCAATTTCTCAAAAATCATCTCTTCACTGTCCTCTTGAATTGATTTACCAGTTTCAACTTCAATAGCTTTGGAAATTTCCCTTCTCCTGCTTCTTCTTGTAGGTTTGCTTTCAAGTGGAGATTCTTTGGGTTCCTCAAAATGGCTCCTCACTAGAAATTTTTCCCAATTGTCTCCCATTTTCCTCAAATGATGCTCAATTAAGATTTTGACTAACCCATGGTGATACAAAGTTGTTTCTAGAAATTGAATCCTTTTTTGAATTAATTTCCTCATCTAGAATTAATTTCTAGAATTAATTTCCTCATCTAAGAAATACATCATTAACCGAATATGATAGACATAGAGGGTACCAAATCTTCCTTCACAAGTTATAAACTTTTGTAAAATGAGCAACATGTTCCTCCACTTATTCTTTAATGATGAGCTAGGAATACCCTTTTTAAAAATGGAAACATCCATATCTGGAGTCTTAAGCATTTTCCTCCATGCTTCGTTATGGAATTCCCTATTTTTGAACCACCTTTCTCCTTGTCTAGGTAATTCCGTTGCCTCTACAATGAAAGCCTCTGTAATAGTGAATTTAATATCTCCTATCTCGACCTCTGCTCCATTGAAGGACCTTGCAAATTTTTTAGTCACCTCTTTGTGAAAACCACTAAATTTCTCCAAAAATTGCAACCAACCAGCCTGCTGTAGCATTTCTCTGATTTGTGGATAACCTTCCAAGTACTTGGCTCCGACTGGTTCGGTCCTCACTATGAGACCAATAACTTTCTCTTTTCAACCTTAAAATTACTACTCCTTTGCTCACGGTGAAAATGGCTGTTAAAGAGATGTTTCTGCCCCAAAGATGTTTCCTCTGTTTTACAGATCGGAATGGCTAAGTATTGGTTGTGGAAAGGAATGATATGGAGTGGTTATGAAACGAGTGTAATGCGGTGAGGACAATTCACACGGATTAATGAGTTGAAAGCTATCACGGAAGAAAAGACCGCAGAGATATTTTGTTAAGCAATTCAAAATCATCATTAAATACTTTGGCCTAATGACGTGACTGATCAAATCACTTCAGTACGTTAATCGTTAAGTTTTGAATGATGATCGGATATGGCAAGATGGAAGGGTTTTTGTCCAAAGTTTTTATGATGGATTTAATAGGAATGGTCAACACAACTAATTAAGATAACCTTTGTGAATCATATATGACTTAACTATGCTAAAATTTTCATGATTTTTCACCATAATAATTTCATACCTTTGCCTTTCCTTTGATTTTCTTTATGGTTTTGATATGCCTTGTCCTCAATCATTGATCTTCAGTTCCTCATAACTCCTTTGATTTTGCTTGTTGTCTTGAATATGCAGGATCAATTTGCTACTAAATCAAATGTTTACTGGATAGTGCCTTCAGGGTCTCTAGCTGCAGAATGTTTGTCTGGCTGTAGAATGTCTTCCTAGCTGTAGAATGTCTGACTGATTGCAGAATGTACCTGTAGAAGTCTTTGGAACATGAAATGGAATGGTTTGAAGCATGAATGGAATGATGGAATATGAAATGAGTTAAAAATAGATCATGGAACATGGTGTAATGGAGTATGAGTGGGGTGAATGATCAAATGAAATCAATCACAATTATGAAATGGAGTGAAAAAGTGGCCTGCAACTTCTGATGTGTATTCTTAAATTGCAGAAAAGATCAAATTTAAAGTCTGAGATGGAAATGAAGTGAACCATGTAATGAATGAAGTATGGAATGAAGTGGAGTATGGATGAATGGAATGAAATGAATCATAAGTGAAATATGGATTTACACTTATGATCTGGTAATAACTACTTGCAGAAAAAAAACAAAATGGAAAAGTTAAAGTGTCAGAAAGATTTTGATTTTCACTCTATCTTTTCTGTATAAACATGTTAATCAGTGATTAGTTTTCATGTTTATACTTTATTTTATTTTTTTATTATTTTTTACATTTTTATTTTTTTTTATATTTTATATTTTTATTTTTTTTTCAAATATCTGACTTCAAAAAATTCAATTAATTTGATGAAGAAGAAAAATTCTTCTTCATTAACTTCACATCATTTTTTTCCTGGAATATTTTGACAAACTCTTCTCTTGAAAGTGGCTTGTGATACAGCTTCAATCTATGACCATTCACAAGAAAAGTGACCTTCTCTTCATCTATTGTCCTAATTTTTATTGCTCCATTGTCAAAAATTCTCATAATTTCATATGGCCCAAGCCAATGTGTTTGGAATTTACCTTGAAAATCCTTGAACTTTGAATCAAACAAGAGAGCCCATTCACCTTCTTTGAACTTCTTTTCCTTGATATACTTATCATGCCATCTAGTCCTTTGATATTGGACTACACTTGTTTTCTGGACTGCATCTTTTATGATCTCATCCAATTCATTAATCTACTCCAATCTGTGCTTTTGTGCCTCTGTTAGATCAAGTCCTAGCTAAACTGCCATTTTGAAAGTTTGAATCTGGAACTCTATGGGAAACAAAACTTGCTTTCCATAAACAAGTTCATAAGGAGTATGGCCCGTTGTGCTTCTCCATGTAGTTCTATAGGCCCACAAGGCTTCAGGAATCCTATCTACCCAATCTCTTCTATGTAAATGAACAGTCTTTGTTAGGATCCATTCAATGACCTTATTAGTAGATTCCACTTGACCATTTGCTTGTGGATGATAGGGAGTAGATTTTCTGTGTCTGATTTTGTACCTCTCCATAATTTTCTCCACTAGCCTTGATGTGAATTGAGCTCCTTGATCTGTAGCAATTTCCCTTGGGACACCAAAACGAGTAAAAATATCCTCAAAACTAAAATTAACTACAGATGCTTCAGTAGCAGAAAGTAATGGCTTGGCCTCTACCCATTTAATAACATAATCAGTGCAAACTAATATATATTTCTTTTGTCTTGATGGAGGACTAATAGGTCCTACAAAACCAAAGCCCATTTTTCAAAAGGTTTAATATGTACCTGAGGCTGCAATGGCATCTCACTTGAAGGAGAAGGTTTCCCTACCCTTTGGCAACTGTCACACCTTTTGACATATTCTTTAGCATATTTAAAAAGGGATGGCCAATAATATCCTAAATGAAGGATCTTATAAGCTGTTATTTTATCAGAAAAGTGTCTGCCACAAGGTTCATCATGACATGCCTTGAGAATCTCAGGAATCTCATCTTCTTGAACACATCTCCTAATGATAAAATCTGGACCTGTTTTGTATAACTCATTAGCAACCCATGAATATTTTTCACTGTCATAAATGATCTTTCTCTTGTTTCTTGCATTCATTATTGAAGGAAATTTCCCTGAAACTAAATAATTAGCAATGTCAACAAACCAAGGAGTTTGAGTAGAAATTGCAAAAATATATTCATCAGGGAATTGATCTTCAACTGGAGTATTGTCTTTGATGTTTTGGAGTCTACATAGGAAATCAGCTACTATGTTTTGTTTTCCAGGCCTATCTAGAATGGTAATGTTGAATTCTTGTAAAAGCAATAACCATCTTATGACTCTGCCATTAGTAATTGATTTATTCATTAGATATCTAATTGCAGAGTGATCTGTGTGAACAAAAGTTTCATAGCCTGATATATAGTGTCTGAATTTGTTTATGGCATGAAAAACAACTAAAAACTCTTTTTCAGTTACAGTATAGTTTAACTCTGAAGGAGTCAAATTTTTACTGGTATAGTAGATGGCATAAGGAATCAGGTATTTTTGTCCCAATACTGATCCTAGAGCTGTATCCGAAAATATGAAAAGGTAACTTCCAGTTAGGTCCCCTTAAAATAGGTGCTTCATAAATTTTTGTTTTCAGGGTCTCAAAGGCTGACTGGAAATCAGGATTCCACTTGAATTCATAATCTTTTGTAAGTAATTTAAAAAGTGGAGATGCTATCTTGGTGAATTTTTCTATAAACCTTCAATAATATCCTATAAATCCTAGAAAAGTCCTAACATCTTTTTGACAACTTGGAATAGATAAGTTAGAGATGACTTCAACTTTTGACTCATCAACTCTAATCCCATCCCCTGAAATGTGATGTCCCAAAACAATTCCTTCAGTAAACATCATAAAACACTTTTCATGACTTAGTGAAAGATTTGCTTCTTTACATCTCTTTAAGAATTTTTCCAAGTTTGCTAAGGCTTCTTCAAATGTGTTTCCATAAACTTTGAAATCATCCATATATACCTCTACACAATCATGTATTAGATATGAAAAAATTCCTAGTACTGCCCTTTGAAATGTTGCTGGTGCATTACATAATCCAAATGACAATACTTGGTAAGCATAGGTACCCCAAGGACAGGTAAATGTGGTTTTGTCTTGATCTTCTACTGCTACTTGGATTTGATTATAACCACTAAACCCATCTAAAAATGAGAAGTACATTTTGCCAGCTAATGTATCTAACACCTGATCTATGAAAGGAAAGGGAAAATGATCTTTAAGAGTAACTTTTTTTAATTCCCGGTAGTCAATACATACCCTCCATTTACCATTTTTCTTTGGCACAATCACCAAAGGAGAAACCCACTGACTATCTGAAATGGGATAGATGAAGTTAACATTCAATAATTTCTGCAATTCTTCTTTAACAATCTCCCTAAGATTTGGATTCATCCTTCTCTGAGGTTGTCTGATTGGTTTACAATTTTCCTCTATGTAGATGTGATGAGCGCAAGTCTTGGGGCTTATCCCTTTCATATCAGTGTACTCCCATGCATATGCAGAAGAATGTCTCTGTAATATCTTGACTAGCTCTTCTTGTTGATATTTCTCTAGGTTCTTGTTTATGTTTAAGGTTTTGCCTGGAAATATATCAGTTGTAGAACTACCAAATTTATCCATGGAATAGAGAGACATTTGCCTTGATGACAAAAACTCAATGTTGGATTCTTCTTGAAATTGTTCATGTTTATATTCCAAAGAGGATTCAAAGTTTTCTAAGGTATTCAAAATCTGGCTATCTTCACTAATTTCTAAAATTGTGAAGAGAGGTTGTAAGTATTCTTCATCCTCTATCCATTGAGTATCATCTAATTCTGTAATTGTTCTTGCTGGAGGATACAAGGTTTAACTACAACTAATGAAAGCATCAGCTGTAGCTAACCAAGGTCTTCCTAATATAACAGGGTGTCCTCCTAGCTTATTCTTAGGAGTTAGGATCATAAAATCCATAGGATACTCCCAAGAGTCTAGGGATACTGGAATTTCTTCTATTACCCCATCTGGTTTGATCACAAATCTATCTGCTAATTTTAATAATGTGGGTGTAAAAAGAAGATTAGGAAGTTTCAGTTTATCCATGATTTGTCTACTCATAATATTGATTGCTTCTCCTAAATCAATGAGTGTGTTTTGGATCTCAATTCCATTGATGTGAATTTTAACAACTGGATTTCCTGGGTCTAGATACTTTGGAATAGAAATCTTACCCATCATGATATCTGCTATTTTTCCTGCTAGTTGAATTTTCTTTATCTATCTTATTCTTTTTCCTGTTTTCTTCATGCTCAACTCATTTATTGTCTTTGCTAAGATTGGGATTTCCTTGATGGCTTGCAATAATGGGATATTAATACAAACATTTCTTAGCTCATCTAGGAAATCATAATTAGGCACCATAATTTGTTTTTCTACACCCCTATCAATTTGTAATCTTTTTGGAAAGGGAGGTGTAGAAGTGGATGTTGATGGCTGCTCTAATATAGGAGTTGAAATTATTGGTTCTTTTTGTTTTGATTTTTCAATGTTTGGGTCTTGGAAAGTTGTGTTCTCTTCAAGACTTTTATTTACCCATAGAGAATCTTCCTCAGAATTTTCTTGCTCTTGTATGATTACAGAAGGTTTCCTCTTTTCAAGTATTCTTCCAGACCTAAGTTGAACATCACTAAGGTCGAAAGGAGTGATCAAATAAGTTGGAAAATGTTGGCCTTCTATCATGTATGTGTTCTGAGGATTTTATTGTTGGGGTTTGGTATGGGTTGGGCAGGCAACTGATTTTTTTTCTGAGGAAATGGTAATGGAAGTGGTTGATTTTGATGTTGTGAATTTTGAGAATTTTGTTGAGGATTTTGTTGAAAATTTTGTTCAGGAGGGAAATGTGGATATGGTGGATAGGATGGTGGATATTGGTAATAATGAGAGTATATTCCATAGGGATTTTGTGCTCCTTGCATCCAAGCTTGTGATTGATTTTGAAATTGGGGCCAAGGTTGCTGCCAAGAATTCCAATTTAGTGGGGGTTGATTATACAACTGATCATGAAATCCTTGTGTTTGAGGTCCTTGCCAAGGCCTCCTGGAAACAAAGTTGAGAGATTATGTGGAACTTGTAGGAATATCTTCTTGAAAGACAACTTTAAGACCAGGAAGTAAAGGACAACTCTTGGTCTCATGTTTTTCTAGGAAAATTACACAAGTCTCCACAACTTTGGCATCCAAAGGGCACTCTCTCAAGGCATGTTTCTTTTTACATTTGGGACAAAAGATTCCTAAGGCATCAGATTCAGCTTTTTGCTTATTTTGTAACTTAAGGGTGTCTATCTGTTCACTAAGACTCCCCAAGATATCATATTTGAATTCATCAAGCATATGTCTTATTTCTGCCCTACTTACTGTCCCAGAAGCAGACTTACTTGCCCTTGCAAGAGCAGGGTCTCTTGGTCCTTTCACAATTTTAGATTTCCCTCTTGAAAGGTTGATACATAATTCAGCTATCTCAGGTAATGTGAGCTGAGATATATCCCCTTTTCCCATCATGTTAAGGATATCTAACCATTCATCCCTAATTGTTTTCAACAAGAGAGCTTTCAAAGTGTCTTGGTCTAAGTTTTCCATTTTTTCTCTTTTGATGTTGTAGTTAAATCTCTCCAACAAATCTTCCAGATTTTCATCTTCTTTTTACAACATTTTAAACACTTCCTCCTTATGGTTGACTGGCATACAGTAATCCAAATACCTCTCTAGAAATTCTTGTTTCATGTCTTCCCATGTCCTAATAGAACTATTGATCAAACTCATAAACCACTTCAATGCTGCTCCTTTCAATGTTGAAGGAAATAATTTAAGTTTTTGAGCATCTTGTAAGTAGTCATAGGTTCTACATAGGACTTCAAATTCAAATAGGAAGGTTTCAGGGTCTTCATTTTTAAGTCCATAAAAGTTTGGAAGGACAGAGGGTGAAATTTTTTTCATAGTTGTATTGATTTCTTCATCTACTATAGGAAACCCAAAAGAGCTTCCCATTTCTCTTCTTCCTCTTCCTCTGCCTCCTTCTGCATCTCTACCTCATTCTCCTCTTCCTCTACATCTACCCCCTCCAAACAGTGTGTGTTCTCCATTCAAAACTCCTCCTCCCCCTTCTTCTGCCATAGTTGATTCTTCTGTAGAATTTGAAAAGTTTATGTCCCTAGCAGGGGTTCCTGAATCTTCTTCTAAGACAAGTTCAGTGGGTAAAGTAAAAGGTATTTCTAATGGAATATCTAATCTTAAGTTCTCTGGAATTCTAGGATCAGTAAAGGATGGAATGTGGGTTTGAGTTGGAGGTGTGCTGGCTCTACGTCTTGGTGAAACAAGTGGTGTTCTAGGAATCAAGCTTCTACTTCTTATGAATCTACCCCTTGAGTCTCTTTCTCTACGCATATCATTGTTTTTGGGTGGTAAGAAACAAGGCTACCTAGCTACACTTCCCCGGCAATGGCGCCAAAATGTTGTGCTCAACTTAGTGTTCCTAAATTGAGGTCATAAATTATCAACCAGGGTCAGCAAAACTGCTGAAGTGTGGTGCACTATATGTGCCTAGGTATCTGTTTCTCACTACGTTGTGTTTAGTGTTTTTATGATGTTTTTGGTTTTATGTTTTTATGTCAAGAAGGGAAAGAACTAAGTGTTGGTAAAGAGAAGTGAATGGTTACACTAAAACAGAGAAAAACCTATTCTAAACTGTGTATGACACTAAAGAACAGAAAATGCAAAGTTTGATAATGAATCATAGCAAGGAACTAAAATCACAACATGAAATCAATAACTCATAACATGTACCCATCCAATTCCTTCATTAGAAATATATTGGAATAGCTTGAGAAAAGGAGAAGTTTAGTGTAAATGAGGTTCTACTAAATAAACAATCATCTTACAATCAAGAAAGGTTTAATTGTGAAATTGCAAGGGATTGCAAATAAATCAAGGCCTTAAACTGATGCTGCTAATTCCTATCTATTTGATGATGCATTAATATAAATTCAGAACAAGATTATTTTGTAAATAATAATGCCGTGAAGTCTAATTTTGATAGTCAACAAAATTTAAAGAACAATGAATGACACTAAGCTAGAATGCAATTGATCAGACTTGAAACACAGTGACCACAACTAAACTAAAATGTCATTAACCTAAATTTAAATACAGTGAACTGGAACTGAGCTAGAATGCCACTAATATGACTTGAAATGTAGTGAATTAAAACTGAACTAGAGTGCCATTATCAAACTTGAAATATAGTGACAGAATTAAACTAGAATGACATCTACCTCCGGAGTGCTATGACTAGACTAAAGATGCAATTAATCACTGAAATGTTTCAGCGCTGTCTCATTCGGAATTAGTGGTATTTTGGAATAGTTTTTAGAACAGGACTGGCTACAACATGTTATGTAAATGAGCATGAAAGCATAAAATTCAACAAAACACAACAAAGCTCTGAAACATCACAGCTATGTCTCATCCGAAATTAGTGATATTTTGGAAGAGTTTATAAGATTATGACTAGCTGTAACAATTGATGTAATTGAGCATAAGAACATAAAACTAACTCCTACAACACTAAATTTACACCTCATTCGACATTAGTGATATTTTGGAAGAGTACATAATAACGAGACTAAACTGTAGCATCCAATGCAAGTGAATATAAAATGCAAAGTTTAGAAAGTCAATTGAACAAGGAATGAAACGAAACTAAGTTACTTATCTAAATCATATGAAAAAATCTCCTCAGGTAGCAGGGGCCCTCTACCACCGGAGTAGCACGTAAATCTACTCAAGATTGACTCAGCTCGTTCAATAAAATGATGTCTCTTTCATTAAAGGAGAAATTCTTCAAAACAGAGTATTTACGGTCTTCAAGATCTAGGCAACAAAACAAAATCTAACCAACCAGTTTCTCGGTCTCCCGAGTCATACTTATAATTAAATTACATAACTACTCTTGAGAAAATCAAGGATAAGTGTCTTTCCCACTTCTAATCAAATTAAAACTCTTATTAACAGTCTTGTGCTTTACTGCGGACATCTGTAGAGTCCGTGTTTTGATAGGAAACTGCTTCTCCTCTACGTGCATAACCACTTGGAGACTTTAACTCAGACTTTTTGGGGAGCAATAGATGATGGGGAAGTGTTGTGGATTTAACCCATATGCCTTTTTCTTTGTAGTGACACCTGGAACCTGTTAGACTCGGTCTTTTCAGTCCTCTGTCAGAGTCAAATTCACTAAAGTTCATTTCTCGTAATTTGCAATCATTAATGCCATTGTGGTAAAAAAAAGTTATTTTAGTTTCTGAGTCCAGGGTTTTGTCTTCAGAAGTGTGAAATAACATGTGCAGGCCATGAGGATGTCTTCAGCGAGTTTTTATTTCAAGATTGTCATTGTCAATAATGCGAGATTGATTCTTCTTCAAAACCCTGTTTTGAAGAAGAAATCATCAAATGTGTTTTTGTAATAAATATGTAATTTGTCAAAGTGTTTCAAATTCTACAGCTCTTCAATGGCAGCCCTGTTTCGGTTTTAGCAGCTCCTATCCCTGCAAAGCACAGACAGAAAGGACATCATCAACACAAAAAGTCAGAAGGAAATAAAAGACAGAGTTTGTATCAAAATGAGAAAGTGCCAAAGTTCTGCAGCATTGGTAGGACAGTTTCTGTTGCAGTGCCTACTGACTGTGTTGTGGAAGTTAAGTCGGAAAATCTGAAGATTATCGATCGATGCAGTGATGCTATAACTTGGAGAAAGCCATAAATGTCACCAGCTGTTAATGTGAGAGGGCGCAATTGCATTTTGAAGCTGAAACTGTGTGTTTGTGTGTGGCGCGACGCATTGATGTTGGGCACGGCGCACAGGATCAACGCGGCGCATAAAGCTAGAATTAACAGTGTCATTTCCCACAGGCGCGGCGCACCCAAAGGCCACGGCGCATTGGGTCTGCGCGCGGCGCATAGAGCCCAGAGGCCGAAATTATCTCCGAACCACCAAACTCAAACGATTTCAAGTGTGTTTGCTCCAAATAAGTTTGTAATGCTGGTAATTGTAGATTGTTTTGTTAGAATTGGTTTGTTTTGATCTATATGCATCTGTGGTTGCCGCAATCCAGTTTTCCCAAGGAGGCCATCGATACATTGGAACCACCTACAGGAATTCAATTGGATGCTTCGATGAGCTCGGAGGTGGTTTAAAAGGCAAAATGGATTAAACCTGAAAGACAAATCCGTTGCTGGCATTTTCTTCTAATAAGCTGCATGAACCATTGGTTTTTAGATTGAAGGCAAGAATAAGACTTGCGTTACAGGGCAGTCAAACAGAAGTTATGAATGCCTGTTGGGTATTGAATGTTGTAAATGCGGCGTGGGCCAAGGACTCTCGTTATCACTATCATCTCATCAGCCTTCTGAAATGCAACTGCAACAGTTTGAAGCAATGACTGGCCGCACAAATGTCTTGCCAGTAGCTCTAAATGCCAATGGATCTTTACGTCCCAGTTCATTATGCGCAATTCACAACCTGTCTATGGAAACGGTTTTGGGCACATCAACGGAACTCTGTTTCAGTTCATTAAAGGCGTATTTTTGTTAAAAGTCATTTTTATTAAATTGGTTTTATTTAAATGGCAAATGTAACGTGGCAGTCCACCTGTCGTAGAAACACCACCATTGTACAAAAGCGTAGAGAGCTTAAGCCATGGAAGCGTGGCATTGTCTGCAGCAGAGCGAGAACATAACTCCATCAAAGGTTGATGGTGATAGTAAAGAAGGCCGATGAGAGATGACTTGAGCATTAGGATTATAAAACATGCTGTTGGAGGCTAGAGGTGAGCTCTATGTAGATGATGGGAGAAGTTATGATTATAAAAAGGGGCTTACACCCATCGGAGATTTGTCTTCTCAAATGGTAGACTTACATCAGTCAACCTTGTGCTTGATAAGTCAAACAAGAAATTGTTCCCATCCAGCTGCGTCATAGAGAGAATTATTCTGTTGGCATTAAAGTCACAAATCTCAAAGGGATGAAAAACAACTGTTGTCAAACCATCAAATCATAGAGTTGACATAGAATCTGGTCCGCTAATGCTGCGGAAAGGATCATATCCTAGTGCAGTGCATGTCCGGAAACCAAATGTGCGGATTGATGAGGATTGGTTGATCAAAATTTTCTAGAGCCTTTTCTACAAGCATTTTAATGATTTCAATTATTTTGAGATCAACTAAATTAGTGTTGTTTTCCAATGATGGGAGTGCCAGCAAGTTCTTTTAAATACCTAAATTGTTTCCTTAGCTTTTTGAATGGTTAAGGAGAGCAGTTCAAGTCTGTTTATGTTATCCACGTGTTCAAAATGAACGTGCCATGCATGGGCAGGGTTAGAACTCGAGCCTTCTCATTTTCATCGCTCTATAATTGTAGTGTTGGTAGGTATTTGAAACTTAGCACTACCAATAGGATCCAATCCCAAATGTGAAATCAGCCTCGATGTGAAATAATTAACATGATCTGAACTGGTAATTCAAGATCTGACACATCCATAACTTGAATTTGATACGTCAAGATGAAAGCACCCCAAATGTTGCAAAGGATGCTAATTATGAAAAATTGGTTTTATTTAAATAGTAAAAGGGAAAGTGGCAGTCAAAGGTTGAAAGTCTAAATTTAAACGGAGACATCTACCATAGCTGGGAAATAGGAGTGGATAGTCTATTTTTTGACTTCAGTTGTGATTTGGAAGGTCTACATTACAGATGTCACCTCTTCATCAATCATCAACAGATTCGAGTAGAAAAGGGGACGCTGCTTCAGAACAGATGGCCGACTCTTCATCTTTTGTTTGTTAATAATGATTAAATAATCCCTCATTTTTTGTTGATCTGTTTTCCCACAGATAGTTTTATTTATTATATTGAAAAACATTTTTTAGGGAGAGTTCTGGAGAAGTGTGGGAGAAAAATACAGAGCTTCACTGTACAGTTTTTGACAGAGAAATAATTAAATGGCGCAGCTCTGATTTGTAAGATCCTTGCGGTATGAGTTTAGCAATTGTGTCTTTCTTTCTGTTTCATATGTAGCCTGTGATGTTTGACATTTCATTCATTATCATTTCTAATTGAATGCTTTTAAGTAGAAAGGGTAGAATTCAGCTTGCTGCTCTGCCTTGGAGAATCGTTCATTTTCTGTGTATGTTTTCTTCTGTTGAAAAGGATTCATGTATGTATGCCCTTTTCACCTTCTTAACAGTCTTTCCACTTCATATTAAATTAAATTTGATTGCTGAAACCTCATGTCTATCTCGCCTTATAAAATACCCTGCGCCTTTGATTAAATCTCTCTGCTTCATGCTGTTCCTTGATCCCATACAGCCCAAAAAACTCAGATATTCATTAAAACCCCTTTTCCTATCTATTTACTAGCCTAAAATCAGTATCCATTATAAGTCATCTCAGCCCCTTTGAAGACCTTTTGCCGAGATAGACCTGGAGAGAGCCCTCTCCTGTCCTCGTAGGGCTAGCTACGAGGCTAAGCTTGGTTTGACGTTTCCTTGAGTTTTACCTTATTTCAGCTTAAGGTAGATTCGAGCGCTAACAGAACCTATGTAAACATGAGGATGGCTGCAGAACAGACGAATGGCTACGGAATGCCTGTATTTTGTAGCCGAGTCTTAGTCAAAAATTACTACACGAACAAAATCATGAAAATATAACAAGTTAGCCATTATATAAATTCTTAAAGAAAATTTAATTAATCTTATTGATCATTTAAGCCTGTTAATTGATGAGGGACAAAGAAAATGAAGTAGAATGTGGTGAAAGAGAAGAACATCTTTGAGGCTCAACATAAAGTACTAAAAAGTAGTGATAAAATGTACTTCAAACCATAAAATGATCCAATAACACAGTATTTTGATGAAGGAGTTCACCCCTCTTGGGCTACATCTCCTTGGTCTAGCTTCCATGGCTTGGGCCTTTGTATTAAGCTCAAAATGGAAAACAATGATGTTTACAATCCTCTATTGCTCTTGAAACCTACTCCAACATGCTCAGAATGTCCAAATCTACTAGCATAGACTCTTTTTGAGCCAAAAATGGTCGAATTTTGCAAAATTTATGGGTCAATCAATTTAGCCTAGGAAAACTCCTCCATAACTGGAGAGAACTCCAATTAATTTTACTAATTTTGGAGTTCCACCGAAAATGGAAGACTCTGCCAACTCCATCGCCAATATAAGACTATTAATTAAGGGATAAGCACATTTTAATTATTGGATAAGTGTGGCTTATCGCGTTAATAGTGTGGTTTAGTTGGAGCCTCCACCGTGGTCTCTGCCTCAAGTCACATGGGCCGAGGGCTATCCCTTCGGGGCTGGCCCCCGCCCTACCCCTACCATGAAATATGTATTAAAACAAATATAATCAAATTTCATAGTATGGTAAGAACGTTTGGCGCGGCATAATGGTAAGTAGAGTTGTTTGTGTGGGTGAGGTCATGGGGTTGACCCGAACCTCTGCCCTTCCTCGAAAATAAATTTTGCCACACCATAATATATTCGACCTTTGATATAGTTTGTATTTCGTAATTTGTGAAGGGGAACATGGTGACCCCTAGCTGCACCACATGTCCTCTTCTCATTTGCTCAACCCAACAACCTATGAAAACACAACAAATCACCCAACTCAACAAACAGTCACGAAGTGACACTTGTCATAGTGTCATTGGAAAATTTAAAAGAATATTATTTTTGTCACTGAATAGGCTGCCCAGTCACCATTCTATCATTTCTGGACAAATTTTAGTTATTTTTTAAAACTAACATCAGGCTCTAACTTTCACATACTAAGTTGGATTTTGATGAAACAAAGTGCATCAAATTCCTTGCGACAAGCACTTCGCAGTTGTTCAGGTTCCGAATGATTTTGAACACTTCCATTTTTTATCTTAATATTGAGAACCTGATCATTCCTCTCCACTAGAAGCCTTTTCAACCCCAATGGATATTATCAATTTCCAACAAGTGAGGGTACAATTCCCTAACCTTCTCAATCTCTATCCATTTGGCCTTAGAAGGATTTTGTCCCTTGATTCTCACTCGAAGGTATTCGACATTCCCTCTATTTGAAGTTGTGGTTCTTCTATCAAGTATGAGAATTTGTTGAAGTTAATCAAGATATTTTGGTGATAAATTATCTATTGATGATAGCTAAACATGCTCTCCTTGATCATCAATCAACAGAGGCTCAAACAATCTCAAATTCTCAACATTAGCAATAGATTATATTTGCATATAAGGAGGCTAATATAGCTTAAATGCATTGTTACCAATCTTTTCCAAAATTCTAAAAGGACCATAATGGATTGGCTTAAGCTTTTTACCTTCCCCTTGAAGTCTCTGTTTTCTAATATATAACCAAAATTCTTCACCAAATTTTAATTTATGACCGACATGGTGTTTGTCATGCCTTGCCTTGTAGCTTCTTTGACTTTTTTCAAGTTGGTATTGCATTGTGTGATGTATCAACTGAATTTTCTCAATGAACTTCTTTTCTTTATCTATGTTGCTATAACCATCAATAGAAACATATTTCCCAAATATGAAGTCCAATGGCGATCTTGGAAAGTACCCAAGACATGCCTCAAATGACGATGTGTTTGTGGAATAATTCTTTGCCATGTTGTATGCATGTTGAATGTAATGCAATTGTTCATCCCACAACTTGGGATGTTTGCTGCAATATCATCTAAGAAGATGAATGATTTTCATTTTGACCACCTTGTTTTGACCATCGGTTTGCAGATGAAAGGTTGTACTCTTCTTCAACTTAGAGTCCATCATGTCCCACAAATTTGACCAAAAATTCCCAACAAATAGAGAATCTTTATCACTTAAAATACAAGTAAGAAGAACAAAATGAACCCAAACATTTTGAAAAAAAATATTATTTGTTTGTGCAACTGTAATTTTCTTTTTACATGGCATCAAAATACACATTTTTCTGAACCTATTTATAGCTACATACAAGTAATCATCACCTTTCCTTGACAATGGAATACCTCCTACAAAATCCATTGAGATATGCTCCCATGGACGTGAAGGTACCGAAAGTGGAGTGTACAATCCTATTTTCCTATTGCTAGGCTTGCTTATTGCACATAAATAACATCCTCTAATGAAAAGAGATAAACTATAAAAAATGTGTGGCCAATAAAAATACCTTTGGAGATTCTATATTGTCTTACCTACACCGAAATGTACAACAATCAATGAAGTGTGTGCCTCCCTTATGATATTGTTTCTTTCTTCCTGTGGAATACATAACTTGCCCAAGTGATACAACAAACTGTTATTTACATGGTAATCTAACTCTTCAATTTGGTTTCCTTGACTCAAGTTTGCATACACATCTCAAAATTCATTACCATATGCATATTTCTCATTGTAACTTTCATGCAAAACATAATTTTGCTTAAGTATGATAGATGCATTTACAATAGGCATAGAAAGCATATCACCTACCTTATTGTATATTCCCTTTTTATACGTGATAACCAAATGAAATTTTTGTATAAATCCCATCCATCTGAAGTGCCTTGATTGCTGAAACTTTGATTGTGATTGTAAGTACTGCAATGGTTGATGGTTAGTATGGATAATGGTCTCTTTACCCATCAAATAGTGTTTCCATTTCTTTACACTTTGTACCAATTCATATAACGCTTTTTCATAAGTGGGATAGTTAGTCACAGCACCATTAAAAAATTCAGAATGAAATGAAATGGACTTACCATGCTACATGAGAACTACTCCCATGGCATAATCACTAGCGTTTTTTTGAATCTCAAATGTTTTTCTAAGAACTGGAAGAGCCAATACCGATGCTGAACTGATATTTTATTTTAAAACATCAAATTCTTTTTGCTACATATCTCCCCAATGGAATAATTTCTTGACACTATTCAATGCATGTAATGGAACTACAATAGAAGAAAAATTAGAAATGAATTTCCTCGAATATTGTGCTTCCCATAGAAAGCTTCTTACCTCCATAACTATTGTGTATGTGTGTTTGGCGCATGAATGTACCAAATCACACCTTCTTAAGAGGAGTGGTTTTTTCCTCTTAAGTTCTTGGTCACAAGCAGAAAATAAAGGGATTCATTCAATTTAGGGAACATGATAAGACATAAACATACTAGATAGTGAAATAGCATGCATATTCAAACATAAAAACTAAACTAAAATGAATAATGCGAAAGCTCTAAATAGATTCAAACAACTTCAATAATCCAAATGGTGCTGCTTATGTCCCCTCTTATTGAGTGCTTGTAGGAATGAAGGATGAAACATTTAACCCACTTGCCAAGGGGCCCTTGTTGGAAAAAATACTAAGAGCGGGGGGGGGGGGGTGAATCAGTATTTAGAGCTGACTGAAAACTTTTGATTTTCCTTTCTCTTAAAACCATATGCTACATTACTAAATCCAACTTATATGTCCAAATATCTTATTATGTCTTTACTTAGATCATTGCATCATTCATTCATCAGATGTTTAGTAAGCAGTAAGCATGAACAGAGATAACAGAACAAACCATCAAACATAAGCAACACATATGAACACCAGTATTTAAGGTGGAAACCCAATTCGGGAGAAAACCACCACTGCTGTTATCTCAGTCTTCAATATTTATTATAAGGAAAACTTCTTACATTTTATGCTAGCGCAGACTTATACCAGCATGCAGGCACCCACCTGCAGAAATGCTACAACCTTTTCTCGTTCTCCAGCCACTACTGGAAGGGAGCTCCAACCCCCTGATTTTAACACTAGTTTTTACTGGTAGGATATTTCCACTTTCATACAGAAGGCTTCAACCCTTAGATCCACCAAATTTCTTCAATTTCTTCATCAGACTTTCGTCAGGTCTTCATCATTTCTTTTTGCCGATCATCATAGAGATTCATCATCACTTCCATAGGTGCATCATATATGCAGATATCTCTTAAAGAGATTTATTTATTAACAACCATTCCATGTGCACACTCTGAACCATAATGCGCTTCTCCTTATATAGTTTTTCCTTTATCAATACCATGAGTAGAAAAAAACTCAACCACTAATGGTATTCATATTAAAAGTCAAACCAATCCAAATTGAAATCCCAATCTTCGTTCTTCCATGCACGAATTGTCCCAAAGGTAATATTTATTTCCGCCAAATAATACTATAGCCAAGATTAATTAATATTGACGTGTCGCTGATGGTTTTCTTTCTTTTATTGGAATTTTATTTATCAAATTCGTGGAATTTGATAAATAAATAAATATTATTCACAACCTTTGGCTAATCTTTTCAAACAATACCACATGCGTATGGGCCTCAACACTAACATTCGTCTCCATCCAATGGCTGATATTGCGTCGCGCCGCCCCAGTTGATCGGACGGATATCGCTCGGCGAAGATGTGCGATCAATAGCACGCGATGGCCGCCGTACTTCGGTTAACCTTCGTGAATTTTTCTCATGCAACAACCGTCCGATGGCTTCCCTCCAGATCGACGGTGCTCAACCATATCGCGCGGCATCTTTGGTCGAACGTTAACGTGCGATGGCGCGCAGTGAATAGTGGTTTTCCAGGGGTCCACTTTGCCACGTGTCGAGCACTCTATGGAATCGCTCCTCAACTAGGAAATACCGCTTAACCCCGAAAGGTGGTGTGATATGGGAAATCCGGCCTCGTAAATCCACTCGCGGTTTCTCTCTCTACTCCAGGTTCCACTCAGCTTCCGCTACACAATTCTGCCTATTTTATTAGAAGAGGTTCTCCTCTTCACGCAATCATGGTGTTTCTTCATATTACAGCCTTGTTCCTTTCATCCATCTACTCCGGCGCATCACTCCGCCATACATAACCCTTGCAACTATGTTTTACATTGCTCACACGGGAACATACAGGATTATTTAGACCGATAACCCAACAATCCTCGACACAGAATTAAACAAAAAATGCACAATGACACCGAGACAATTCCTCAGTCACACACGGGATTATAAACAATTCTCTGCCGATTCCTTTTCCATCAATGACAACATTTCCAACAGCCCTTAGAAGTAGGGAGTTCTAAGACCCGATGCAAGGATGTCTTTACTTCCGAGCTACCTTGGCGCAAAGTCTCCCTCTCTCTACTCTGGTGGACTAGATTTATTGGGTGGCCAACAACTAAGTCCCCTCTATCTCTGCTTTGGATCACATACTGTTGGATTTCTTGGGGAAATTCTGGCAAGCATAACAATATGTTCTCATATTGTTCATCTTTTGGTGGCTTTTTATAGGAGAATTAAAATTCTCATTCCCTCTCTTGGTACATTGATGGATGGTGACCCAAGAGAGGAGGGTGATTCCATTGTGTACCACATTTATTCCATTTTGTGCTCGCTTGCGGTCCTAAGGAGGCTTGGGCAGTTGTCCTTACACAGCCTTAAGTGTGGGATAAATTTCTTGGAGTGTGCCTTGTGGTCCCAGAAAGCGACTTCTGCCACTCTTAGATCTGCACGGATTTTTGAGGAAAAGTCACACAAAGACGCGCTTATCAAACAAAAGTGCATGCAAAGGCACATTTTCTGGTTCCTTCAATGCACAATTTGATTTTCCTCTTAGACCTTAGATATTTTTAAATACTCCAGATTCTCTAATGTGCCTCAGCCCTGTAAATCCTTCTTCCTGACATTAAATAATGCCATTTTTTCTTGTTTTATTTTCCAGTGATAACATCCTCTCCTTAATTTGTGAGGTCTAGGAAGAACTGTATAGCCAAAATACATTATAGTTTATTTTTTATGTAATGTGTGGAGAGATAGAGAGACCTGCGTGTAGCACGGAGTTGGAGACACCTTACACCAGGTCGAAGAGTGATCATGTCCTATGGTAACCCTGGAAGCAATGTTATAATACAATAAACACATTTTTTCTATGATACAGGCATGTCCCATGCTCGTGATGCTTTGGCTAGATAAAGAAAAATCTATTTGACATATATAAATTCTATCTGTGTCACTAGTATGGTAATGAACGGTTGGTTGATGACAACAACTATTGACACCCTCAGCGGTGTTTTTTCTTTGAAAATACATGGAATTTGGTACCCACATGCGTAATCTTGGCATGGCATATAAATATGCATTGTACGCATGGGTGTCTGACTAAGACCTTCCCGTGTAAGCATTTTTGAAATTGATGCTTATAAAGGCACAGGTCTTCGACGAATTTGATCAAAGTGCAATGGTTGTAAGGTATGATACCATCTTGACATGAAATCTTGTGTTGCAGTCGAATTTCAAGAGGATCGATGACATCTGTGGCCGATGAGGCCTCCCACAATGCCACTCGAGGATGTCCCTTTTGTGGAGAGGGGTGATCTAAGGTATCACTTCCTTTTTGGAAAATAGGTGTTGATGTTGACAAAAATGAATCCTCAACCAAACAAGAGAGTCGTCAATGCAAGGGATAAAGATCTTGGATGTGATAGGATTAACATAGGCATTATGGGAAGGGGTGACTAAAAACTGATGAAGGGGATTCACTGGCCCAAGGTCGAAGTATAAAAAGCAACTTGGCAACATTCATAACTATTTCTGATGGGAAAGTCCCTAGAGTCAGTAGGACATCTAGGGTGGGCATATATTGGTTATGAATGTCATGGTAGCTTATGCATGAGGGTGTGATACTCTAACCAAGCGTGACTAGGAATTTCTACCATGGGAGAAAAAATGGATGGGTGGGTGGGGGACATAGTGCACTGTTTGCGGTATTTTTACACTTACCAAAAGAATGGAATAATGGGGTTTGGTTTGTACAAAACATAGAGACGGGTGCCCCAAAACATGAAAGTGTTCACTCATTGATGATGCGAGGAAGGTATTTTTGCTGAGGGTGGGGGCCCCATTGGTTGGTATCATGAGTGGGGTTGATGAAGCAGATGGAAAATGTCGTAGATGGGCTATGATGATGGAGATAGGGTAGGCCAAATGCGAGGCGCGACAGTACGCTTTCGATCTGCTTGCAAAACCTGGTAGTTTAGGAAAGGGGTTTTATTTCGATATGGTAAAACTTGACATGATGCATGGCGGGTGAATGGGCATGAGGTGGTTCACGGAATAGAGTGTTATGGCCATGGCGTCATTATTTTTATGATATATGGTCTACTGTGGGTGACAAGCACCATGGAGGGGAGGCTCTACCGAACAACGAGGATGTTTATCATGTGCAAGGTGGGGTGATGATAAGAATGGTCAGGTGTTTGGAACCTATTAGTGTCAGTCTTTGCAACCTTCCTCCAATGATCAAACATGCTCTTACAAAATGATTTTAAGGTGTCAAGGTCAAATTTTTTCATTTTAGTGAGTCTTCAAGTAAAATTTGGTCACTAGGTATTAGGTCTAGGGTTTGCTAACACTCCTTTAAAAGTTGTCCAAATGTCGGTCCATGTCACCATTCAACTGAGTGTACCATCATTCAGAGGGTTTTCATCAAGTTCCACTGGGTCATTTTACACCTTGTTCATGCTTCAGTTGTGCCTAGGTAAGGTTCATTTCCCTCTCCTAGGGTTTTGGAAGTAGTTTCTCTTGGATGGTCAAATCATCAGCAAAACTTGTTTCTTGATGTTCATACACCTTCCCCTATCCTTAATGTACCTTATTAAACACTTCCCATCACTAATATCCCTCAAATTCCTCATTTTCGCTCAAACCCTAGTTTCTTGCTACAACTTGACAATTTTCTAGGCTAGGCCTATGTTTTTCCCTTTTGGACCCCTGCCCCTCAATCAATCTTTGAAATTAAACTTTCCCCTACTTCCTAACATCCCTCAATACTTCCCAAAATTTTCTCAAGAATTTAGAATTCCCTTATCCTCTTAATTTCACTTCATTTCGACAAATCCCCTGTTCCACACATCGGGATAGGTTTTACTTAAATGACGTTTCTGAAAAAGAAAAGATGAATTTCGGAAAAATGAGAAAGGTTTTTGTCCAAAATAGGCCAAGGAAGAAAAAACTCCTTCAATTTTTACACAGTTGTCATGGTTTTAGAGAAATGTCAAAAATATAGTTTCCTCAGGAGAATTGACGCACCTCTGAAGTGACCTTGGTAAAATCAAGCTTTATCCTAGCTTGGTTGGCCAAATGACTTTCTTGATGAGTCAAATGATAACTAGACAAAAATATATTTCCAATGTGATATCATGATCTCAATTTGGAGTTGAGGAAGACCTTAAAACGTTGACTGCAACAGCACTTTTCCTTGAGACAGCCTCATTTTGCACATTTTGACCAGTCTTGGGAGATTTGATTTTTGACATGGAAAATAAACTCCAAATTGAAAAATTCCAGCTGGGTTGGAAACTATACTCAATAATATTTCCAAAAATCTATCCAGAACCCAATTTGGAAACCGGGAAGGTCTCCAAAATTCTCTTTCAATAAGGAACTATGCATTGGGTGAGAGGCGCGGCACGTTGGGTTTGTGGTGCGACGCATAGAGCTGCAAGCCCAATTTCACCATAAAATTCCCAAAAATTTCCAAATTTTCTCAAATACGTGGTGTGCAAGTAAGTTAATATTCCTTCCATTGCTAGTGGACAGTTTTCTCTTAAAGTTTATGATGGTTTAGTGTGATAGAATTCAAACCCTACCTCCTTCCAAATTTGCTCAAAAACAATTGCCTAGGGCTACATTTGTGTCTTTGCTACCAAGTCCACTCCATCACTCCCTCATTATTTCACTCCTTCATTCATTCTTCACTTTCATCCACTCATTCCCTAATTCCCATATTCCAAAAATTCCCTCATTCCCATATCCTAAATCCCACTATCCCAAACCCTACTCACATCCCTAAAACTCTTACTCCCATCCCTAAAATCTGTTCACACATACATTTTTAGAATCTCTTCCACACACTCTACCCATTTCATTACTCCACCATATTTTCACACTGTTATCCACAAAACCATCCATGTACAACCACATTTTTCAAAACCAAAGGAAAACAATGGAAAGAGACAGTGATCATGGGTATGAGCAAGAGATTGAACATGACCGGGAATCTTGGCGTAAGAGAACAAATTTGCACTTGGGAAAGGATGCTAGAGAAGGTCAAAAATTAGAAAAACATGTTGGGGAACATGGCATACCGCTACTTGTCAATAAATATGGTGTGCAAAGCAAGAATCAAGATCTTGAAGGCCAAATTGAAGAAGGCATCGAGGAGGTGAAAAAAGCATGATAAACTTAAGATCTTGGCCAATGCTTCCTTGGCCCAACACAACACTTAATGGAGGACACTCAGCCCAAATTTCAAAAAATTTGGGACACTTTTTGCAAGTTTGAAATTTTTGGCTTAAAAACAGGTTTTTCCGCTCGATGCGCCGCGCCACCTGGCGCTCGCTTTTGATGGGGGACTCATTTTGAGGAAAACTCAAAATTTTTGGATTTTTCATGGAAAAATATGCATGATCACCAATGGAAAATAAATTTTGACAGGTTTTGAGCCCCCAAAAAGGTCAAAAACACCCCAATAATGACCTTTCTGCCCCTTTTTTGACACACAAGAAGCAGTGTTGGGAGAACTCAGTTTTGGTGGGGAAAATAGAGGCCAAATTCCAAAATTCCACTTGTGATGGAAAGTATACAGGTATACCTTTCCAAAAATCCCACTTGGAGAAAATGTGGACACCGAGAAGGCCTCCAAAATCAGCTGCAAACAAGCGCGACACATAAGGAAATCAGGCGCGGTGCATTGGAGGATTTTGCTCATTTTTGGTCAAAAACTCTGTTTTTTGCCTAGTTTTTTCACAGTTTGACTTTTTTTCCTTCTAGTTGTCAAAATCATGATGTAATTAAATGTGAAATGATGTATTTTGATGTAATTTTTCTAAATTTTCACTCATAGAGGTAGATTCATCCATCAAAGGGTAGTTTGCAATTGAATGAATCAGTTTCCTAGTTTTTAGAGGGAAGCTGTTCCACTGCCTACTTTTTAGTTCTCAGTTTAGATTTTGTTGGAACAGCTCCTGAACTCATGAGATCAACCCCTAGAGGTTAGGATGATTTTTTTTTTGCCTATATCTTATTTTTTCTCAGTCATTAGCTTGGTTGGACTTTTGGGAATGCTTTGAGCATCATTGTACATTCATCTCTGCATTTTGGAAAATTAATAAACCAAGCTTTGCAACACTCTATGGGATTGATAGTGTGTTTTTCTCTGTAAATGTGACTTTACTGGTGTTTTATGTATGCCATTTTCTCTCTTATTTCTTCTTAAATAAAACAAACAAGGATAAATGTAGAATCCATTGAAATTGCAGTGCTCTATCTAGGGTTTGTTTAGTTATTTATGTTTTTAGCTATTTGAAGAGGATCCCTGAAGGTTTATTGCCCTCTTCAACTCCTCACCTGTCTAAAGCTCTCCATTTATTTCAATTGGAAGTGTCAAAATGGCCATTCGAGCCAACAAAACACCCTTAAAATCAACCAAACTCTTTTGCACACATAGCTAGCCTAAAATCAGTCTTCATATTAATTCATCTCAAGCCTCATTGATTATTGTTTACTGATATTGACAAGGAGAGAGCCCTCTCTCGATCTGGTAGGGCTAGCTACCAAGTTAAGCATGGTTTGATGTTACCCTAGATTCTGCCTTTCTCAGCCTGAGGTAGATTTAGGCCATAACATAGTGGCGACCATAATAGGGAAGAAAAGTTTTTTATTTGCTTTATAAAATACAGATGAAGCCTGAAGTTAGCCAGGTAGCCTTTGAAATGATCTTGCTTTGCATTGGCGAAAGTAGATGAATGCTGCTTCAGTCAATCTCCGGTCTAGTTTATGAACTGAGCATCTGGTTTCCTCAGTAAAATGTAATCAAGTTCAGATATGATTGTTGATGGTGGACAACGATCAGACATCAGAAGGCTGAAATCATTCACCTGGAAACTCTAAATCAGTTTCGAGATCAGATCCAAGGACTCCACTGGAGGATGAACCTGACCAGCAAAGACATGAAAGGACAATATGGAAATATCAGGTATTCAAGTTGGAATTTCATCCAAGACATTTTGTTCTTTGTCATAAATTATTTCTTCTCTTTTCCCGAGAATGTCAAGAAGGCTTTGCAAAGTATATTGTATTTGAGAAAATACCCTCAGCCTGTAGTTAACTCTTTCCCTTTGAAGATTGTAAATACCAAATATTTGCATGCCTTTGAGCTTGATCAAGACACTTTTTCTGAATCTTGTGATGACCGTCTTCAAAATGATGAACCTCAAGAGACCACGACTGATTCTATACCTTCTGTACATACCCCTAACCTTGTAAAATTCCATATCATTACAAGCCTCTGATTTTACCTCCTATATCCCATGCTTTCCCTAAAAATCATGATCTATATCTACCAATATTTGATGGTGAACGCGACAACATCACTGCTGAGAGACATGTTCTGACTTTTGATTATTTTCTTGACCTTTTTTAAGTTGATGAAGAGGATGTCAGTATTAGGCTTTTTTCTCTTTCTTTGCAAGGCAAAGTCAAGAATTGGTTCAAAATCCTGCTTGATGCGAGCATCGCAGATATCCAACAGTTCGTCAAAGTTTTCCTCGACAGGTAGGTGGTCAGACAGAACCCTTTCTTGATCATAGAATAATATAACCCGCTAAAAATACTGCCAGGGGAGACAGTACAATAGTTTTATGCCAGATTTAACAAAGTATATTTTTCGATGCCAATGAATATAAGGCCTCCTCCTGGATCCACTCTCTTGCACTACCCAGGTGTCTTTGATCCGAAAATGGAGTTTCAGCTGAGAGAAAGTAATCTTGCAACACTTGAAGAGATGCAGCACAGTACAGTAGATGTAGAGGCTCATTTGTTGATCCGAAGGGCAAAGTTGAAGGAAGAAGAGATTGAAAACATAGATCCAAAGGAATCGACATCTCTAGAGGTAAAGCTTGACATTTTTGTAAGTGCAATGGAAGAGATGATGCAGAGGATCATCACAAGGAATGAGTATAATGTTCAAGCTCATGGCTCGCTGATTGAAGAAGAACAAGTTGCTGATCCAAAACATTTTATTTCTTATCCCAGTTGTCATAGATCTGATAATGATTTTTTTGTAGATCATCTTGGAGAAGAGAGATATGTTGATATGACATGTATGCTTGATGATGTGTTTTATACTGTTTATTTGCCTCAGTTTGACCAGTATGATGACGATTATGTTCTCCAAACAGAAGCTAATATTGCAAACAAATCAACAGCTAGTTTGTGGAAGGAGGAAGTTCACTTTCAATAGCTCGAATACATTGATCAAACAATGCATATCAGCTACGGAAATGATGAGGAAAGTGCAGCAAATTTTGAAGTAAGTGAAGGAACTTTTCCTTTTTTTTTTGCCTCATTTCAGTTCATCAGAGACAACATTCATGCAATCAAAAATCAACTGACGATAAGTCTTGATCTAGACCATCTTGAGGGCAATGAAAACCTTGTTCAAGACTTCTCATATCCATATTTACAGCCCCCGAATGCCATTTATTTTCAGGTTGCAGATGAAGACATGGAAGCTGGCACATATGATCAAATGATACAAGATGATTCCGTACCATTTTTTTTTGAATCATTTCAGTTTTTTAAGGGTAAATTGCATAGTAAATATTCAAATGGGCAGCTTATAGAAAATCATGTAATCTCATCAGAAACAATAGAAAATGGGTTGCAGCAGTATTTTCAAGTTTTTCATGATCCAATAGCTGATGTGTTGGATGATGTCTGCAGTCAAAGTCCTTCTCCATTGACTACATGTGAGCTTGAAACGTGTGCTGATATAAACTTGATCCGGCAGCTGGTTTCTTTGTCATTTTTAGCAGGAGTATCGTCACAAAGCTCAAAACAAAGTTTTCATTCATGGTATGAGGAGAAGAGAAGTAATCCATTGGATGATATAAGTCCCAGTGTGCATGAAATTCAAGATCCTTATGCAGTTTTTTTTGAGGTGGATAGAGAATCCATATCATTCAACGGATCTGTTTCCAAGTTTTCATGGGAGTTGCCTTTCAGTAGTTCTCTCTTGTTGTTCATAAGTGAGCACTTGTGGAGAATTCAAATAGAAGCCAGAATACTTACTTGGTTGCATTGGTTGTTTCATTTCACTTGATCAGGTGATGAATGGAACAACTAGAGTAGGTTGTATTGAATAAGCTTCAGATTGAGCATATTTTCTAGTTTGTCGGTTTTGTTTAAGTATCGAGTTAGTTTTTAGTTGAGTGAGAGTCAATTTGTGTCGTCAAGTCATTAGTTTTCAGTCATGCATTTCAGCTTGAGTTTTTGACTCCATTGCCCAATGGATGAAGGCACTGTCTTCTTTCTAATGATATGTAGTTCTTGGCACCTCCAAGGAGCTACCATCCCCATTGGAGCCAATGTTAGTGTCAGTCTTTGCAGCCTTCCTCCAATGATAAAACATGCTCTTACAAAGTGATTTTAAGGTGTCAAGGTCAAATTTTGTCATTTGAGTGAGTCTTCAAGTAAAATTTGGTCACTAGGTATTAGGTCTAGGGTTTGCTAACACTCCTTTCAAAGTTGTCCAAATGTTGGTCCATGTCACCATTCAGCTGATTGTACTGTCATTCAGAGGGTTTTCATCATCATTTCAAGTTCCACTGGGTCATTTTACACCTTGTTCATGCTTCAGTTGTGCCTAGGTAAGGTTCATTTCCCTCTCCTAGGGTTTTGGAGGTAATTTCTCTTGGATGGTCAAATCATCAGCAAAACTTGTATCATGATGTTCATACACCTTCCCCTATCCTTAATGTACCTTATTAAACACTTCCCATCACTGATATCCCTCAAATTCCTCATTTTCGCACAAACCCTAGTTTCTTGCTACAACTTGACAATTTTCTAGGCTAGGATTGTGTTTTTCCCTTTTGGACCCCTAACCCTCACTCAATCTCTAAAATTCCACTTTCCCCTGCTTCCTAACATCCCTCCCTACTTCCCAAAATTTTCTCAAGAATTTAGAAGCCCCTTATCCCCTTAATTTCGCTTCATTTCGACAAATCCCCTATTCCACACATCGGGATAGGTTTTACTTAAATGATGTTTATGAGCAAGAAAATATGAATTTGGGAAAAATGAGAGAGTTTTTTGTCCCCAATAGTCCAAAGAAGAAAAACCTCATTCCATTTTTACACAAGTTTCATGGTTTTATAGAAATTTAAACAATACAGTTGCCTCAGGAGAATTGATGCACCTCTGAAGTGAAATTGGTAAAATCAAACTTTCTCCTAGCTTGGTTGGCCAAATGACTTTATTGATGATTAAAATGATAACTAGACACAACGAGCTTTCCAATGAGCTATCACGAGCTCAATTTGGAGTTGAGGAAGACCTTCACAAGTTGATTGCAACAACACTCTACCTTGAGGTAGCCTCATTTTGCACATTTTGACCAGTCTTGGGAGATTTAATTTTTAACAGGGAAAATGAACTCCAAATTGAAACATTCTAGTTGGGTTGGAAATTTGACGCAATAATATTTCCACTGAGCTATCCTGCACCCAATTTGGACAGCGGTAAGGTCTCCAAAAGTCTCCTGCAAAAAGGTGCTATGCATTGGGTGTGAGGCGCGACGCGTTGGGTTTGTGGCACGACGCATAGAGCTGCAAGCCCAATTTCACCATAAAATTCCCCAAAATTTCCAAATTTTCTCAAATCCATGGTGAGAAATTAAGCTGAGATTCCTTCCATTGCTAGTGAATAGGTTTTTCTTAAATTTTATGATGGTTTAGTGTGATATAATTCAAACCCTACCTCCTTCCAAATTTGCTCAAAAACAATTGTCTAGGGCTGAATTTGTGTCTTTGCTACCAAGTCCACTCCATAAATACCTCATTCTTTAACTCCTTCATTCATTCTTCACTTTCATCCACTCATTCCCTAATTCCCATATTCCAAAAATTCCCTCATTCCCATATCCTCAATCCCACTATCCCAAACCCTACTCACATCCCTAAAACTCTTACTCCCATCCCTAAACTTTGTTCACACATAAATTTTTACACTCTCTTCCATACACTCTACTCATTTCATTCCTCCACCATATTTTCACACTGTTATCCACAAAACCATCCATGTACAACCGCATTTTTCAAAACCAAAGGAAAACAATGGAAAGAGACAGTGATCATGGGTATGAGCAAGAGATTGAACATGACCGGGAATATTGGCTTGAGAGAAAAAAATTTCACTCAGGAAAGGATGCTTGAGAAGTTAAACAATGATAAAAACATGTTTAGGAACATGGCATACCACTACTTGTCAATAAATATGGTGTGCAAAGCAAGAATCAAGATCTTGAAGGCGAAATTGAAGAAGGCATCGAGGAGGCGAAAAAAGCATGATAAACTTCAGATCTTGGCTGATGCTTCCTTGGCCCAACACAACACTTAATTGAGGACACTCAGCCCAAATTTAAAAAAATTTGGGACACTTTTTTCAATTTTTCAATTTTTGGCTTAAAAACAGGTTTTTCTGCCCGATGCGCCGTGCCACCTGGCGCTCGCCTTTTATGGGGGGCTCCTTTTGAGGAAAACTCAACATTTTTGGAATTTTCATGGAAAAATATGCATGATCACCAATGGCCAATAAATTTTGATAGGTTTTGAGCCCCCAAAAAGGTCAAAAACACCCCAAAAATGACCTTTACGCCCCTTTTTTGACACACAAGAAGCAGTGTTGGGAGAACTCAGTTTTTGAGGGGCAAATGGAGGCCCAATTCCAAAATCCCACTTGTGCTAGAAAGTAGACAGAAAGACCTTTTCAAAAAGCCCACTTGGAGAAAATTTGGACACCGGGAAGGCCTCCAAAATTAGCTGAAAATAGGCGTGATGCATAGGGAAATCAAGTGCGACACATTGGAGGATTTTGCTCATTTTTGGTCAAAAACTCTGTTTTTCGCCTATTTTTTTCACAGTTTGACTTTTTTTCCTTCTAGTTGTGAAAATCAT
Source organism: Pinus albicaulis (assembly GCA_034641835.2). Taxonomy (NCBI): domain Eukaryota; kingdom Viridiplantae; phylum Streptophyta; class Pinopsida; order Pinales; family Pinaceae; genus Pinus; species Pinus albicaulis. Next base: position 1,581,941,524 of record CM076582.1, on the reverse strand, counting down.
GATGTAATTAAATGTGAAATGATGGATTTTGATGTAATTTTTCTAAATTATCACTCATAGAGGTAGATTCATCCATCAAAGGGTAGTTTGCAATTGAATGAATCAGTTTCCTAGTTTTTAGAGGCAAGGTGTTCCACTGCCTACTTTTTAGTTCTCAGTTTAGATTTTGTTGGAACAGCTCTTGAATTCATGAGATCGGCCCCTAGAGGTTAGGATGAGTTTTTTTTGGCCTATATTTTATGTTTTCTCAGTCATTATCTTGGTTGACTTTTGGGAATGATTTGAGCATCATTGTACATTCATCTCTGCATTTTGGCAAAGGAATAGACCAGGGTTTGTAGCACTCTATGGGATTCATGTGGAATTTTTCTTTGATAGTGTGTTTTTCTCTATAAATTTAACTTTACTGGTGTTTTATGTATGCCATTTTCTCTCTTAGTTCTTCTTAACTAAAACAAACAAGGATAAAGGTAGAATCGATTGAAATTGCAGTGCTCTGCCTAGGGTTTGTTTAGTTATTTATGTTTTCAGCTGTTTGAAGAGGATCCCTGAAGGTTTCTTCCCCTCATCAAATCCTCACCTGTCTAAAGCTCTCCATTTCCTTCAATTGGAAGTGTCAAATCAATTGCCTACCTTGCCCCATTGAGATCTCTGCAAAACTGAGCCTCATTCCCTAGACCCAAAATCTGCTTTTCCATTCGAGCCAACAAAACACCCTTAAAATCAACCAAACTCTTTTGCACACATACCTAGCCTAAATTTAGTATTCATATTAAGTCATATCAAGCCTCATCGATTATTTTTTGCTGATATTGACAAGGAGAGAGCCCTCTCCCGATCTGGTAGGGCTAGCTACCAGGTTAAGCGTGGTTTGATGTTACCCTAGATTCTGCCTTTCTCATCCTGAGGTAGATTTAGGCCATAACAGAACCTATGGTTAATTTCTGGTGGATAAATGATGTCAGGATATGCAGAGTTTTTTTGGGACTCTATCATACTGAGGGTAGAATGATACCTACTTTGGAACTTTCAGTGGATAGAGTGGTGGATGGTTTGAACACTACCTACAAAAACAAATACCCCAAGTGAAAGATTCTTATTTATTCAAATATTGTTGAGAGACATGTGCTTTATAAAAGAAGATGAGACAGGGCATACCTGTCACCACTGAAAATATGTTTTTTCGGGGGTGTAAGTGTGTGGCATCACCCTTGGGTGTTATGGAGTGATGATCAAAGTGTTGCTTTCGGTCCGGTAATTGGGCCTTGTCAACTCTCGTTATGGTCCTCCAAAATTTCTGAAAAGTGCACCATATAGGTGGATATGGCTAAATTTAGCTCATTTTTGTCAGTTGACATTCGAGGTGTTAAAAGGTTAGGGGATTTTGTGGAGCATTTCTTGTCGTTGCAATTAGCCTGAGTACCTGAGGCTAGCTATTTTTGAGTCAGGTAGGCTCCATGACATATTGCATTTTAATTTTTTAGTGTGTTGGTGCCAGGGTCCATACAATATGGGTTTGTAAGGATCTTCAGCTAGTTATTAACTTGATCGCGCGGGCAATCAAGGTATAGGCGCGCAACTTGCCCACAAAAATAAGGTTAGGCATGCAACTTTCACACAAAAATAATATTTAGACGTGCTCTTGGCACGTGTGTGAGAAAAACAGATGCGCACTCCTCACGCCTGTCTAAGGAACAACCAGGAAGAGGGCCGAAGCTATTTTTTGCAAAAAATTGTCAAATTTTGTATGTTTTTTAGTGTGACTGATGTGTGCCTGTTTAATGATAGGATGTTGTGGAGGGAGAGGGATTGGCCTAATATCTGAGCTGATTTGGATACTAATGGTCACACACACCAATAGTTGGTGCGTTGGGGTCTTCTCAAATTCATGGAGAATGTCCTCCTACGATCACATGATCATCTTCTGCGCTACCTAATCTAATGCTAGAACAGGCGGTGTAAGGTGATGGTGTTGCGAGGGTGCGACCTTGTTATCTGTCCCGAGACGGATATCTATTTTGTGACCAGGTTTCTGCCTTAGGATGAGGCTCTTCCTTATCCACTTCCTCTTGGGATAGTGGATCTTGAGAGATTTTCAGCAGGCCATTTTGGCGGGCCGCCCCTTACGGAGGGGTACATAGTGATTTCTACTATGACTGACTTGGCTGAGTGGTGTTCTATGGATGGCATTGTGTGAATGGTGAATTCATATGCTCCTCATCATGAATTAGGACCGCAGATCGGTGTTTTGCACCAGCTAAGGGCCAAACACTTCTTTGAATTTTACCGTTTCTATTATGAGGAGATGTTGGTGCAGCTTTACAAGGCCTAATATGGATTGAAGTTGTTCACTTATGCTAGCATTCTATGCAGCATCATGTATGATCGAGTGGTGTTGTTGAGACCTATGGTGGTTGTGCCTGCTGGGGGGCCATGAGAGCCTCGCATGAGGAGTTGGGCCCCTATGATGCCTTGCAGAGGGGTAGGTAGAGTGGGGCATTATTGAAATGCCACCACTGATGCTTGGTTTGAGGAAAATCCTCAGATGTTTCTGCCATTCCCTTATGCGGGGATGGACGTCCATGGAGACAAAGACATGAGTCTGCCCAGTGGATATGCTTGGGGTCCAGTAGGTATGTTTTTGTGTTTTCTACATTTACTTGAGTATTTATGTTTTATATGTGTATTATGATGAAACTGACATAGTTTTGTTACTCTTGTAGATGTTGGCGAGGTCAGATGTTCTGTGGCTCGGTTCTTGGGACATCATCCGATTCAAGGACCTCAAGGAACTCATAGGGGACAGGGAGGAGCTCCAGAGAAGCCTCTGGGTGGATCATCTGGGGGGGCGGGGGAAGTGTTTGGTACCTAGGGGGAGGGTAGTAGCTCGGTTGTTGTTGAGTGGGCTCGTGCCGAGGCGGTAGAGGCTTGCATTGCTGAGTTGACAGAGCAGGTGGCTGCTCTAGAGGTCAGAAGTCCTAATTGAGGGCGTCTCACATAAGTCTGATGATGACATCATATTTTGCCTAATTGTTTTTTTCTAAGCTGATACAAACACCATTGGTGCATATTGGTGATCAGTCAGGGTGATAGATAATCCAGGCGGCTACTGCTAAACTTTGAGACCACTGCAATGCTCCATCAGTAAATCTGAAGTAATCATCGGGTTGATAATCCATTGTGACACTAGATAGAATTTTGTGACAAGTCTTTTAGTCAAAAATTTAAAGTTTTTGGGTTTGTGTACATTGACTCTAGGGGGGGGATTCTTGTCCCTTATGGGTATAATTTCTTGAGAGAAAGGTCGTTGATGAGGTTTCTAAGGCATGTTCTGTCTGGCTCAGTGAAGATGTATGCCCCCTTGAGGAGGCATTTTTTTATGATGTAGGATCCTTTCCACAAAGTTTCAAACTTTCCTGGCCCTAGGGCTTCTTTTTCGAAATCATAGCGGAGGACTAGCTCTCCCTCAGTGAATGAGTGAGGGTTGTTGTGGTGGTCGAATGATGCTTTTACCCATTTCTTATGGGCCTCGTTGTGTTGTAGAAATTTTCATCGGCTTTTGTTGACGAACTCTAGTTGTACTAAACATTTCTCTAGAGGTTGGGTATCATTGAGGAGTTCGATGGTAGCATGTGAATTCGGGATCTCGCAGAAATCAATGCAAAATCGTAGGGTTTCATGATTTTTTACAACGGGAATAGGGTTTGCAACCTATTGTTGCTCATTTTCATTTTCCTTTATTCTATTTTCAAAAATAAAAAAACATCATATATTTAAAAAATATGGTAAAATATAAATCCTTCATATGTTTGAAAATCATTTCATTTTCGCATATTGGTTGATTAATATTTCTTTTTGGAGAGCACGTGAAGGTGGGACCAAGTGTTCCAATTAACACCCATGCTAATCATCAGGTGGGATTAAAATAAGTGTCATTTGATGTAGATAGGCGGAATCCTGTAGGCATAAATAGCATGCAGGTTAGTAGAGGAGGTGCCTCTGCAATTCATTCTGCTGACCACCAGTCGATCAAGATCGACGGTTCCCATCAAATATGGGGGCAGAACCCCGACGGATGCTCCATACCCTAGAGCACCCCCAAAGTGAAATTTGTGTCCAACTTGGAGATAGCTCATACGTCATGTCATGGTACCGTTACTTTTCCATTTAAGAATTAACTCAACATTAACGTTTGAAGCTCCATGCCACCTATTTAAGGGTTCAAGTTTTTCTTTCTCTTATCAGTTTTCATTCTCAGTTGTCCACGAAGTCATCCTAGACACTCTATTTTCTTATCTCCGCGTATTATTTTCTACCACCCTGAACTACTCCATGGCTAAGCAATCTTCTTTTTCCAGCTCTTCTACTCATATCCCTCTCATGGACACTGAGCAGGACATTAGGGATACTATCTACACCATTGAGCATTTTATCTTCTACAAGCAAGTTCTTCTGAATGAGAAAATTTTCCCCATATATTTAGCCATGACCAATTCTGGTGTTTTGACTGCATGCATCCCCAAAATGCATATTTTTCCTGAATTTGTACATTTTTTAGTGTCTTCATTGTATCCCAAAGAATGTTTCATGATGAATTTTTTAGGGAAAATGTCCTTTAGGTTAAAGCCCAATTAGTGCATCAAGCCCTATGTTATCCTAAGTCAGAGTCTTATGTCCATTTCACTGACGAATCGTTGGCATCATTTTATGGTAATATTTTTGGATAGGAATTTACCCAGGTCATCTTCTTTTTGAAGCCGAATACAAAGCGATATTCAACAGATGATAATGCATGTAGCTAATTGGAATATTGATTTTTGTTTTTATCACCTAGCAGTTGAATAAATGGGTAAGGAGGCCCATGAATAATAAAAATATGAATAAAATCCCTCATATTTTGAAAAAGGATCATCATAAGAGATAGATTTCACACCCTCATGTGTGAAAGAGGACATTTGCATGTGGACAAGGTCAAGTTTGACCAAGTCAACAACACTGGGATAGGAGGTGGAGATCATCTTGGGAGACAGTGCAGAGATAGATGGAGGAAGATTCCTTGGTGGAGGAAGCCCTAATGAGTGGGACCCAAGGTAAGATGGCTTCCATTTGTATAAAAGGAGGGCAAGGCAGCCATATGAAGAAATGTTATGGATAATTGATTTTATGGTTTGTATGACTATTTTTCATTCTCTTGTTGTTTAGAAAAGTTGTTGTGATGCTTAGCACAAGGCATTCTTGTTTAGAAATTCCTTCTCCTTTCAAGAGATGCCTCTTGAAGGATCTTGTACTTCATTTCTCCACATTCAGGCTTAAGGCCAAGCCAACTCCTTTAGCTACAACGTTATTTCTGTTGAAGTATAACATTGTGTTGCAGGGTGTTGCAGTGGAGGTTTCACAATAGCACGTCTGGAGCTATTTTTCAAAGGAAGGATATTCCATTCCTTTGGGAGATCAGTGAGGAAGAATTATGAGCTGATTTCACTATATTTGGCATCAGGCCAACCATTTTCCATCATCTACAGCATATTCCCTCTCCTTGACTGTGTTATTTCAGAGAGCATCTGCAGTGAGTGTTTGCAATGTGTGTGTGGAGGGTGAGATATTCAGTGTTAGGATCAGCCTTTCACTTGGAAGATCCATTGGAGGAGGTTTGTTTAGCTTGTGCATCATCTTCAGCCATATCCATCCAGTTATTGAGTTGCAGCTGCTACTCAGTCCTAGGACTGCAACTCCGAAATATTTTCCATTTTGCATATTTCAGGAAATCCTTCTAGGATTGCCTTGAAATTGTGTCTGGGAGTCTTGATATTCACTCCCAACATTGTATGAGCCATATATTTGCATATGTATGTTATTTTACAATCCCATGTAATAGTGTACCATCTATGACTACGTTGTACATGTTCATGAACATTCTGCAATATAGCAGCATTTCACTTTTGGCATATGTATTCATGGGAGGCTTGTTTTCCTTGATCATTTGAGTTGTATTGCACCTTTTTTCTGCTGATTTACATAATAAAATGGCTCCATGGTTTCAATACATTTTGGTATGATGTTATTCACTGTTATTTCTAGTTTTTTGTTCATGTGTTGTTGCATCCCCATTTTGGGACATTACAATGGTATCAAAGCATAATCTTGGCTCAGCTTGTGCATTCAAGACATTATGCCATTAGAAGGAGAAGCTTCTTCACATACAAAAGAGAATATGTAAAGAAGAAAAAAAGGCAAGACTCCATTATTTGGAGAAATGAAGGAAGAGAGGATTTCCCAGCTTCTTTTCCAATCTATGAAGAGCATAAAAGAAGATCTCAAGGAGATGAAAGGAGAGAGGTTTAGAAACACTTCAAGAGGGCTTGAAAGTGAAGCAAGCCCTAGATATTCACATGATGAGTGTGATAATTCAACCATATACCATCCCTCACAGTGTATTCACAATTCTGAACTACGTTATTTTTGGAGGCAATTGCTGGGAGGGTTCATTGAGCTCATCAAGAGGGTCTATTTCTGAGTAGAGGGATCAAAATTATATTTATAAATACCATTGTAGGAGGACATCATCATTTCATGTCTGCCATAGCCTCATTTCATTCATATCCAGTTTATAGTGACATCTCAACCCCAGGGTTATTGGTCACATTGTACATTTCTTGGCATTTCTAGCAAATCTTTTCCGGATTAGCTAGAAATCTTGTATTAGAGCCCACATCTTCTTTGTTGGAAATTTATTTTGTTTCTATCAGCCACATTTCACTTATATATGTATTCATCATTAGCGACACTGATATAGATAGTGCTATCTCTGCTTTTCGTCATTCTATATAGTTGCAGCAACTCATGTGTTGATTGTTTTTATCATTGGAGACATGTTCCCATTACTTGAGTGGTTTTTACCTCATGATATTTTTGTATATTTATGATGATATCTTAATAAAATGATGGATACATATTGATCTCTCTTATTTCATATTCAGATTTACTGTGTTTTACATTTTTATGAGCTATATTGTTGTTATTTCCAATTTGGAATATTACAGTGGTATCAGAACCAATATGCTATCTAGAAGACAAGAAGAAGAAAAGAAGAACAGAAAAGACAAAAAGAAGACTCCATTATTTGGAGTAAGGAAATAGGAGAGACTTCCAAAGTTTCTTTCTCAAACTTTGCAGAGCATTCATGAAGTTCTTAAGAAGATGAGAAGTGATATGTGTAGAGAATCTCCAAGAGAGTTTGAATCTGAAGAAAACTCTAGATTTTCATATGATGAGTGTGAGCATGCAGCCACACATCATGATGCACAACATAGTCCTATGCCCAAGTTTTGTATGAGGGGGATAGAAAAAGAAGAAATGCCTAAGAGAGGAACTCTTAGTGATTTTTTGCAAGAGTATGAGTCTCAAACTCGGAAGTTTAGAGATCATATCACTTTTCCAGAGTTTTGCAAGATCAAGGTGAAGAGAAGCAAGAAACATGATAGGAGTAGATTCCTTCTATCTACTTTTTATGGTTCACCTACATGTCCAACTAGAGCTTGGGTGGAGGAGATAGAATCCTATTTACAGCAACATCACATTTCTAAATATGAGGCCATCAAAGTTGCAGCGCTACATTTTGGAGGTAAGGCCTATGCATGGTGGATATTTGAGTCCTTTTCTTTGAAGAATGCAAATACTTATTCTTATGCTAGTTTTACTAAGACATTAGTGGAAATATTTGATGGAAAAATTTTTGAAACACATGTGGTGGAGCTAAACAAACATAAGAAAAAAAAAACCTTGCATGTGATGGAGAAAACCATAAACTCAACTCCACTTTAGAAAACCATTGAGGAGGCTGATATATTGCATCATACCTTGCTAGAGGCAAGACCTCTATCTCATATTCTTGAGAAAAAGGGTATGGAGATCCCTTTTTCAAAATAGGATCCAATTCTTGGGAGGTTTCCCATTCATATTGGAGAGGAAGAAAGGGTTGAGGGCAACAACGCTGTCATGTCTAGAGCTTATCTAGCACCTCATACAGAGGAAGAAGGATCTCTTGCTCAAACATGAGGGATTCTTGTATCATTCCAAGGAATTCCACAGGATCTCATATGTGGATATCAATGCACAACTCATGATCAGCATGTACCATTGATGATGGATTGTGGAACCATGTAGACACAAGGAGGAGGTAGGCAGGATGACCAACATCATTTGATGAGGAGCACACACCCTTATCTATTTCAGAGGGTTGATGCATAGAAGAGGGAGACTAGATTGCGCAGTGAGGGTAGGGACAAGTCTTTCCATTCATATATGCAGTCTACTCTTGATGTTGATGTCTCATTGCATGGAGACATTTCACCAAGGAGACCACCAGATCAGAAGATGGTGAGAGATGCTTCACATTTTGAGGCACCACTCATTGATTCCAGAGGATTGGACACCTTGGGAGAGCTTGGTACAGTGTTGAGAGTCATGGGTAGACTCAAGGAGAGAAGGAGCATTCTCTCAACATCATCATTACCCACTCTCATTTCAGACTCTATGTTGTGGCAGAAGCAACATGGGAAGGAGAACAGCCTTCAAACTTGCATATTTGGCATGGGAGATGTCAAAGAAGAGGACAACCATATGAAAAATGTTCTTCATGATGGTTCATCAGCGCTGTCACTATGGAGGATAGATCCATATTGGAATTCCCAGCTATTGGTGGAGTACTCCAAGGATTTTTTTACTTGTATGATATTGGATGACCAGTTGCATGAGGATGGATATTTAGTTAGAGATGGGGTCATCTACTATCATAGTAGGATATTCTTATCTAGAGCTTCCAAGCTCAAGAAGAATTTGCTACAAGCAGCTCATGAATATTTCCTTTTCAGCCATACTTATTCTATGAGAGCATACCACACCATCATGGAGGGGTATTTTTGGGAAGGATTTGAGGAGGAGATATATTAGAATTTGAGGAGATGCATGGATCATGTGGAGATGGAGGGGATACATAAATCTTTGGAAGAGTTAGCACAACCACCACTTTTCTCTTTGAGGATGAGAGGAGACTCATCTATGAGCCACTCCATTTGCATGGATAAAACATATGGTAAGGGTGATATTTTTTGCATAATGATTTGTATAATGTATATGTGCAACCCTTAACCATATATGTGCAGGATATTTCTCAAGGAAGGAGCATTCTTCCTTCTAGACTTCATGGTCTACTTGAGGCCATAATAAGTATTGGTGATGGCCACTCCCTAGGAGGACTTGGGGAGATTGTATCTTTTTCAGAGCATGCTCACTTTTCACCATACACCATACACTTTCTCCAAACTTGTGAGGAGATTGGGGCAGCAAGAAAGTGGTGGGGAGGCCACCCATCATTTCATTTTCTGTTGCAGTTGAGATTTAAACTGCATTGGTTGCATTTTAGGTACCATTTTCTTTCTCCCTTGCTACATATGGCATCAATTATGATTCTCATTATGGTTCCCTATGTTGTTGTTTTTCTCATTTGGGAGCATGTTTGGGGGAGAGACACATTGGTTGGATGTGTCCTTTGGGGAAGAGGATTTCCACACTTTTTCATTACATGTTATAATGGGAGCATGGGAGGTGATATGGCCACCACAACAAAACACTTGTCTCTTTATGAGGTGGGCCATGAGATTTCTTGGAGCACTTGGGCTATGACTCTCCTAAATCATTGGGAGAAAATTTTCTATGAGTTGCCATGTCCTGTTGTGCAACAGAAATTAGGAAAACTGTGTTGTGACCACTTGGGAAACTATTGGTACCTTTCAGCTCTACATGAAACCTTCAGTATTCCACTCACTTGGATGCCATATGATGGTGATTTCCTATTCATCATATATGGGATGAGTTGGGCCAGCATGATTCACAACGTTGGAGGGAAGATCTTCAGAGATCCAGTTTCCTTCTTACCACTTGGAGGCAACAATTTTGTAGCCCAAGAGCAGCAGATACTCTACAATTATCATAAGTGGAGAGGAGGACATCGTGGGGTAGGCTATTTTTTCTACCACGATCAGATTTTTAGCCCACCTACATTGTAGGAGCTCAAGGTGGAAGATGATTTGTATGAGTTATCATTTTGGAGGGTGGCTCATTTTGTATGGATGATAGCTTGGGGATGGAGGATCCACATGGGAATGATGATTCCAACTACATTTCAGATCCTATTCCTCAAAGGGACCTCTAGATAGCCCCTTATTGCCTCCATGAGTACTATACTTATTCATGATTGTAGCTATTTGGCTAGCTTGCATACTTGGGAGGGGCAATATGCAGATTCATTGATGAGACAACATATCTTCCCTTGGAGGAGTTCATCATATGTGAATGCTACAGTAGGAGGAGGGGAGACTTCTCAGTTCTATCCTTGCAGTTGCTTGAGGACAAGAAAAATTTGGGAGGGGAGGACTGTAATATTCCAAATTTAGCATGCAACTAATTAGAATATTGATTTTTGTTTTTATCACCTATCAGTTGAATAAATGGGTAAGGAGGCCCATGCATAATAGAAATATGAGTAAAATATTTCATAGTGTGAAAAGGGATCATCATAAGAGCTGGATTTCACACCCTCATGTGTGAAAGAGAACATTTTCATGTAGACAAGGTCAAGTTTGACCAAGTCAACAACGCTAGGATAGGAGGTGGAGATCATCTTGGGAGACAGTGCATAGATAGTAGGAGGAAGATTCGTTGGTGGAGGAAACCCTAATGAGTGAGACCCAAGGTAAGAGGGCTTCCATTTGTATAAAAGGAGGGTAAGGTAGCCATATGAAGAAATGTTATGGATTATTAATTTTATGGTCTGTATGACTATTTTTCATTCTCTTTCTGTTTAGCAGAGTTGTTGTGCTGCTTAGCACAAGGCATTCCTATTTAGGAATTCCTTCTCCATTCAAGAGAGGCTTCTTGAAGAATCTTGTACTTAATTTCTCCACATTCAGGCTTAAGGCCAAGCTACCTCCTTCAGCTACAACCTTACTTCTGCTGAAGTATAACGTTGTGTTGCAGGGTGTGTTGGCTCGAGGGGTCCTGGCCCAAGTTCGATAAGAAAGGTTTACCAACAAACCCCTATACTACTGGCCCTTTCAGCAATGACCTGCTTTCGCAGGTCAAAGTATCACCCGAAATAGTATAGATGGGTGCTAGAACTAGGTTTTCGCACCCTAAGAAAGGATGGGTAAGGCAAGCAGAGCAGTGCTAGATCCTGTAATCCCTGATTACCTTATTCTATGCATTATTAATTAAGTCTCTATTCGCATCCACGTGCATTATATCTATAGTTATATTCGTGTTATATCATCAACACAATAGTACATAAATAGAACATGACAGATCTAGATCCAAGAATACAGTACATAGATCTTTCACAACTTAAGGACAGAAAATGCATAATACAGCAAATACCAGTAATTCATATAAAAGTACTCACAGATTTAGTTCTCTAACAATATTTCACATTCATTCATTCATCAATTCTTCGTTACAATTCCAATTCCCTTCCCAACCTGTGCACACAACAGCAAGGTCCGCACACAGCTAGACTAGGATCTCTGTGCACACAGCCAGCATGAGTCTGTTTCCCAAAACCTAGACAGATCGCTTAAACAACAGATCGCATCAATAGCTCATCATTTCCTATCTTCTACAATACAAAATGCATCTCTATTTATAACAATCTAGCCTCGACTTTCCTATGGTCCACAACCCATGGTTTTCGGACCCCTAGTTTACCCTTTGACACATTACAATGCGTTCAGGGCTTTGATACACCCCAAAACCCCTCCGCTATGCTAAATATAACCAAAAATATAAAAAATGGACCATTTTTGCAGCCTATTAGGAGATCCCATTCCAACAGTCCCCCAACACAATCTTGTGACTTGTCCCGAGTCACTGCAATGGTGCGGCTTCGACTTGCGCACGCAAGGTAGGCAGAGTGCAGAGGAGTGGTGGGAGCACTTCCTTACTCTTCGCCGCAACATGTTGCGCAATGTTGACCATTGTCATGGAGGCAAGGCCATATGGAGCTGTGATGATCCGTTCCAACAGCCGATGGAGGTGCGTAATTCCAGATTGAGCATCTTCAGTGAGCTGGAGTGTGGTATCAGCCCATGGTTTCAACTGTTTCCGAGTGACATGCTTGTTGTGGCGAAGGTTCTCAATCCTGTCCAAGATGAATAGAAACTGTGTGGAGGCAGTGGAGGGTGAGGAGGCTATGACTTGGTCCAGAGTAGCTTCTACCTATTGCAATTCCATCTGGATATGCTGCAGCATGGAATGGTGCTGGATGTTTGGATATGTTGTAGTTGGGTAGCTGCTTCGACCAGTTGTGTGCCTTGTGTCACATTTTCTTGAATAATTTGTGTTACCTCTGTGGGCACTGTAATCTGTTGGTCCCATACTTCCTGAGGTACATTATACTGCTGTTTCCTAGCTCATTCATGGTGGTGAACTTCGCGCAACACTTCGGTGTGCAGTCCTTGTAGCTCTGTGCTAGATATCTATGCTAAATCAATTTGGATGTCCCCAGTAGTTGGATTAGGAGCATTGACGAGGGAAATTCGAGGGAGGGAACACATATTGATTCAGCTGGGTAGTGTTCTGGAGTTGTGAAGAAGCCACAGCATGTCCTTGTATCGTGGTGTTCCTGTTGTGCATGGATCGTAGACAATCCTTTTTTTTGGGAGCCTGTTGGGGTTCCTGTGATTTGACAGATATGGAAATACCAAATGACAATACAACATCAAACCACTTTGGGATCTCAAGATCTAGCCCTCCTGGATCCAGAGAGGGATCTCTTTATGGAGGTAAAGAAATGTATATATTAGAGGTTCAATTTAAGGTGTTAGGCTAGTTATAGTGCACAAGTGTTTTGTTTTGTTTGTTTGGTTGGGAAAAAATGACATAAGGGTTCAATGTAAGGTAAAGGAATGAGTAGAGAAGGATTTTCGGCAATGGGAAGATAATTCAAAGAGAATACGAGTCTATTGGGCAATGGGGTCATAAAAAGGTTTACTTGCAATTCAAATATCCAAGGCTTCCAAAGGGCTAGTCATCTAAAACAGAGGATCTCTTAAGATGATATTATGGGATGAAAAATAAGGAAATGAATGGGAATGACAAGGAAAACCTTCCAAGGTGACCACTTCGGAGTAAGTCAAGGGACAGGGCATACCTTATACCTCTATGATCATAACTCCTGATGAGGCTAACTCCGAAGACAACAAACCAATAGTCCTCCTGACTACTTTCAGATAGTAGAAAACACTTAAGTTCAAACACAGAGTGAAGTCTAAGATCAGAGAAAGAATTTTAACCTTCTCTGCTTTTGGCATTCAACTCAAAGAGATCTTAGAAAGGCTAATTGTTGGAAAGGGAACTTAGGGGATAGGGCTAATCACTAAATCTCCCTATTCTCCTATTATTTTAGCTAAACCAAACAAGAACATCTAAGAAACAAACTCCAAATTCATACATCAGTAAGTATGGGAAAACCAACTCTTTGACTAGTTAAATTAAATTGAATTTGTTCTAAGATACACAAGTAGTAGAAAACATAAAAATAAGAAAGTGCAAGAAGCATTAGGGTACTTGCAGTAGTATATCCTAAGCTAAAATTACTGTTTCTTATCAGAGAAATGAAACATGATGTAAAACAGAGGGAAAACAATAATGAAGAAGGAACACATCACCACTGATTTAGATCAGGATCCAATGAACATGCTTGTCATATTAGTAGAGAAAAACCAGTCACATAAATTCTTGTCCAATAGCTTGATATCATCTAGAAATCATCTCCCAGCCTATTTACAACTACTACTCACAAAACTCCAACTCAGTAAAACAACTTACAATCAGTAATTTTCCAACAACCAACCAACATTTTCAATGTAATTTACAGGGGTTCATATGGGGAATGAGTGATAGTAGTGGTAGATAGTGTTGGGGTTCCCATGTTTTGGCCAGATTGGCAAGACCAAAAGATGAGACAACATCAAACCACTTTCAGACCTCAGGATCTATCCCTCCTACGTCCAGAGAGGGATCTCTCTATGATTGTTTAAGGTAATGTCTTTGAAGCTGAAATTTTAAGATGTTAGGCTAGTTATAGGCACATGGTTTGTTTGTTTGATTGTCTGTTTGGTTGCTGGTCATCAGGAATGAAGGGTTCAATGTAAGACAAGGATGAGCAAAGAGGATTTAGGCAGAGGTGAAGTATTCTAGGGAGCATTCAAGACCATTGGGCAATGGAGTCAGGAAAGGGTTTACTTGTTATTCAATGTGCAGGCTTTCAGTTGGGCTAGTCATCTAAAACGTTGGATCTTAAAGATGATTGTGTGATATGAAATGTTGAGAGGGGAGGAAACAATAAATATTTAGAACACAAAGTTAAAGACCTGAGATCAGAGAGAGACTTTTAACTCTCAATGCTTCGGCCTCTAGCTTGAGGGATCTTAGAAAGGTTCAATCAATTGAAAAGGATCCTAGTGAGATAGAAATAGGGTTCTAGACCTCCCAGTGTTCCCAATTCTTTCAATTAAATCCTAACAAGAACATCTAAGAACTGATTCATTTAATTCATACATCAGCTAGCAGGCAATAACATCCACTACACTAGTTAAATCAACTGAAATCAACTCTTAGATAACACATTTAGTGGAAAACATTGAAGGCAAGGAGAGCAGAAACATAGGGTACCTAACAAGGGTAAATCCTATGCTAGATTTATGATGCGAGCCAATAGAAATGAAATGAAATGGAATGCAAGTTAAACACAAATACAGATATAAAAAAACATCACTGCTGCTTTAGATCAAGATCCAAAGAAATGTGCTTGTCATATTAAAAAGCAACACCAGTCAAGTACAACATTGCCAATAGCTGGATACTTAGTCAGAAAACATATTCCTCAGCCTATCTTACAACTTTACATAGAGACTTTGTCTCAAAAGAAACAGCTTGTAATTCTCTAATAACTGATCAACAACCTTTACAATGAGCTTCTCCATGAATTTTATAGCTGAAGAGAGTAGAGGAGGTAGGTGAAAAACTAAATGAAGCATTAAAATCAGAAAAGAAAGAGGGCCAAAGCCCATTCTATTTAAACCCTGTGCATTTATCTCTGGCACTCCTTTGGATGCAAGAGTGGTCTTCTTTAGGCTTCCATTTACTCCAGGCATGTCTCTGACGTACTCTGCTATAGCATTCTATAGTACTTCTGATGAATAAACAAAAAGGTAAATAAATGATGATAGGGTCTGCCATACTGTGAATCAAATGTTCCGATAGCATAAGGCTGTTGTCAGGCGGAAATCTTCTCAGGAACATGGCATAGAATAAAACCAATATGGATACTGTGTCCTTTTATGGAAGAATGTTCTGCTGATATGGAAACCCTGATAGTATGGTTTTCTGTGCATTGGACCTTCTGAGCGATCCATGGGGTCTTCGATTCTGGTACCTTTGCCTTCTAATAATTGGATTAAGTCTCAAAATCTGCAATTACAGGCCTTAAACGCTTTGTTTTCCCACTGATACTCCTTGCCACTCCCACAATTTCCTCTGACTATGAAATCTGTGCTTCAATGGCTCTGGACAGGTTTTTACGGAATTTGACCCTGTTCTTTTGAATACACAACCTGTCATGGCTCCTTCCCAGGAATTTATTCATAAATACCATCTCTGCGCATGCTCTTCCTTGCATTCTTTGCCACCGTGACAGTGACTGTGAATAGAGGACGCTTTCACCACCTGAAACCCTGCAAAACACACAAAACTGGTCAAGAAATCATGCACGAGGTAGGTGAATGCAGCAGGGACGATGGGAATGGTCGTGCAGCTGGTGAAATGGTGGAATAGTGTGGGATTACGGTGGAAAATGCAATGGGAGGCTTGCAGAATGGTGGCGTAGTGGGAAAATGCAGTTGGAGGGTGGCAAGAATGGAAATTTTAATGTAAAACATTAACATTTGACCTTTGAATGAATATATATAAATGGACGGGTGAGAAATACGATGAAACACATGGAATGGGTGACGTGGTGGGAGCGATCAACGGCGGGACATGCAATCAAATATGGACCATCCAATCTCGGGAGTAGATCGACGGCTGAAAATGCATCGGAGGGCGACAGATGGTGGGCCAGGGGTACGGATACCTTGGGTTAATTTCCACGCATCTTCGGGGTGCAATGACCATTGGATGGAGAGCCCCAGATCGGACGGTTGATATGCATATCGCACTGGGTCAAATTCCGAACGATAACGCGCGATGGGGGGTAGTTTTTAAATAGTGACGAAGCCACGTGTCAGGCGGTGAGTTGAATCACTCCGAAAATAAAATTACCGCCCATCCTCCAAACGTGGTGCGATGGATACCACCAGTTTTTGAACAGTGCGTGGCACGGGGACCACAGGGCAGGTGAACCTCTGACCGTTGATCTGGTGGGAAAATGAACGGTGGAGATGCGATGAACAGGCAGTGAAAGGGTTGAGCGATGGACGTTGTGGGGATCGCGACAACTGTTCGATCTGTATAGATCGACAACTCAAAACGCTCCTGATATTCAATTGTGGTAAGTGCCTTCCGCCTTGGCGCCTGGTTCTAGCGCCATGGTCGCATGGAGAAAAGGTCGAGGGGGCTGGCCTGTAGGGGGCTAAGACCCATATATGTACAAATGTGGGTTTTGGCTCATTTTTAATGCATTTTGAGGGTAGGAAAAGGCAACGATAGAGGAAACAAGGGTTTTTAAACCAAACAAGGGTCGGTGTAGGATTTAAAGGGGATTTTGGGAGGATTTAGAAGGTAAAAAGGGGAAATTTAACAAAGGGGAAAAAGGGTTAAAAAGGGACATTTTGCAGGGATACAAGGGGCAAATAAAAGCCTTTTGGAGCACCATTTTTTGCAATCAGAGAGGCTTTATAATGGGAATCAGCGAAGGGGATTTTATCAAAGGACAAAAAGCACCAGGAGACTTCAAGGATGATGTGTTTTCAGAGGAAATGCATTCCTTGAAGGCTTAGAAACATTTTATCCCCCTGTTTTCTTGTCAAAAATTTATAGGGGGGCTAACAGTGGCTCCACATGGGAATGGCTTCTTCTTGAAGGAGTCAAGAATTCAAAAAATGATCTTTGGTGTAGGCCAGATGCCTATTGCTTGAGCCACCTTTCTTCTTTGATTTTCAACTGCCACAATTGTGAAGACATCAATTTAGCAGAAAAAATACCCAAACAATCTACCTACCCATCCTACAATCCTAGCATTTTTTCTTCTAGGGTGCATTTGAACTAGCAGACCCTTTACATCATTTTTATCTTTTACAAACAAGAAAATAAACCTATTCTATTTCTACCCTTATTGCTTCATGATACCAGGTTAAACTGTTGGCCTCATATGTTTCTCTACCTAATCTAACATCTGCTGGGATTAAACTGTCCAACAGACTTCTTCTCTACATTCTACAATAGAAATTTAAAAACAGCCAGGTCAGGATTAGACTGTCTAACTTGCTGGGCTTTGCAGAAATTAAAAACAACTAACTACATGCTCACAGACCGAGCTTTATTGAGCTTTCCCTACCTACCCTACTCTAACTGGATATCTCTGATGCTCTAGGTGATACAATAATGCCAATGCAGCCAGTCAAGCAATAACAAAAAATGGAAGAAGAACTGACTGCTCATCAGAGACAACCGTAAGATGCTCTGCATGTGGATCTTCAAAACTAAGGTCACCAGAAGTGGTGACCAATTATGATGTATTTGGCTCTTGCAAAAGATTAATTCTCAAGGGGTTGAGCCAATCAGGGCCTCCATGTATTCTGCCATAGGATCAACAAAAACATGATGTAAACCTTTTTCTTCAAAGCCTCCCATGACTGGTAGGCTATCTATATCCTGGGAAGTTTCAATCATTGCATTTGCAATGTGGCCTCCGTAATCACACTCCTCCTTTTCCTGGTTGGGAGTATTTGGCAGATGAGCATAAACTAGGAATACCTCTTCTTCCTTTGGATCAAGACAAAGATGTCTGTGGGAAAGAATATCGTGCTCATCTTCACTGCAGCCTGAGATAGAGGGCTCATTATATTCAACAGTGCCATCCTCTAGTAATGCAGGCTGGTTCTGCTGAAACGGACTGAACGGGCTTCTTTTATCACCTTAATCCTTTCGGGAGAAGGCTCAGGATATTCATTCCGCTCAAGATTTTCTTCATCTCTTTCCTACTTGTCCTCTACACTGAAGAGCTACTGGCTTCTATCCTCTTGGAAAGTATAACTGATGTTCGGATATAAAGTAGAGAGAAGATTCAATGAATCTTCGTCTGCTATCATGCTTTCAATGCTTTCTCAATCAGTATCATAGATGGCCTGCATTGGCTCATCATTTTGTTGGAGTTGATGGTCGTGATATTCCTTCCATGAATCTACTGATGATGGCTCTACAAGCTCAGTTTCCCCTTGGAGGAAATCATCATCAGACAAATCATCATTAGATAAATCATAATTATAAGCAACGTCACCCATCAAATCTTCAGGACTCTCGGCAAGTCTTTCTTCAAAATACTCTGCAAGTTCACTTTCTGATTCAAGCTCTGGTTAATCATACATGCTTGGCATGTGGCTTATGTCTTGCAGTGATCCGGTTTGTCTTTCTTGAGGACAAGTAGCAGGTCTTTTCCAATCATCATTTCTAGTTTCAGCCTCATATTCTTCCTCTTTTGTGTTCAGCAGAGTATTGGCAGTCTCTATCAATCTTTCCAGCTTGTTTTCTAAAGAGATTTGCCTTATTTTCTCTGCTCAGTCTTTCTTTGTAGCCTTTAATCTCTCCTCCCTGCAATTTATGTTGAATTCCACATTAATTTCTATGCTCTGCATTTCCTACAGGCTCGAAGGCTCTCTTTCTCTTATATGGAATTCCATCTCGGGGTCAAAAGAACTCGGATAGTGCAATAGGGCCCATCCTAGAGGTGGTTTTATATTAGAAGGTATTGCATGATATACCTTATTGAACCTGGCTGAAAATTCTTGTACTGTCTCTCCTGGCTTCCTTTTCAAATTTTGATACTCTTCTAAGATGAGGAGAGCATTCTTAGGGGCTGCCCATTTATCAAGGAAAACTTGAGAAAATTGGTGAAAGCTGAAAATTCTTGCCGCTGGAAGGCCTTTCAACCAACTCTTAACATTTCCTTGTAATTACAAGGAAAAAATTCTATTGCACACATCATCTTCTTCTATTTCATACAATTCAAGTAAATCCTCAAGGTTTTGAACATGTTCTTCAGCAGTGGCCCTTTTATTTTCTCCATAAAAAACAAGCAGCTGGTTTATGAGTTCTGAAGGAAGGGGTTGGAAAATAAGAGGTAAAACCATAGGCTTATATCTTTCTATGACCTTTGTAGGTGTAGGTGGTATAACAATGGGCTCATGGCTGCTTGAAGCTTCTTCAGGAGTGGGAAATACAACATGAGCCTCTTGTTCCACCAGGTTCTTCACAGGAGTATAGGTCTGCTCATGGTCTGAAGACTGAGGCTTGAGATCTTTCCCATATTCAGTGTGGGTCTCATATTTGTACATTTGATCAGGCTTAAAGTAGGACAAAACATAGTGGTAGAGAAAAAAAATGAATTCTTTAAACCAAATCCAACCCATGTGTTCTACCCTTCTATGAGGTCTGGCCATATTTCAGGTTCTTCCTCCAGTGGAGTCTTTGAGAGTTATGGAGTGTGGAGTTTCCAGGTGGATTAATTTGACTGTTTGGAGTTGGCTTCTATCCACCACCAGCAATTAAAACCCAATCTAGGCTAAGTGGTCTTTGTTCCCCAGCGGAGTCGCCATTATGTTGGGGTTCCCATGTTTTGGCCAAATTGGCAAGACCAAAAGATGCGACAACATCAAACCACTTTCAGACCTCAGGATCTAGCCCTCCTGGGTCCAGAGAGGGATATCTCTATGATTGTTTAAGGTAATGTCTTTGAAGCTCAAAGTTTAAGATGTTAGGCTAGTTATAGGCACAGGGTTTGTTTGTTTGATTGTCTGTTTGGTTGTTGGTCATCAGGAAAGAAGGGTTCAATGTAAGACAAGGATGAGCAAAGAGGATTTAGGTAGAGGTGAAGTATTCCAGGGAGAATTCAAGACCATTGGGCAATGGAGTCAGGAAAGGGTTTACTTGTTATTTACTGTGCAGGCTTTCAGTTGGGCTAGTCATCTAAAACGTTGGATCTTAAAGATGATTGTGTGATATGAAATGTTGAGAGGGGAGCAAACAATAAAGATTTAGAACATAAAGTTAAAGACCTGAGATCAGAGAGAGACTTTGAACTCTCAATGCTTCAGCCTCCAGCTTGAGGGATCTTATAAAGGTTCAATCAATTGAAAAGGATCCTAGTGAGATAGAAACAGGGCTCTAGACCTCCCAGTGTTCCCAATTATTTCAATTAAATCCTAACAAGAACATCTAAGAACTGATTCATTTAATTCATACATCAGCTAGCAGGCAATAACATCCACTACACTGGTTAAATCAACTGAAATCAACTCTTAGATAACACATTTAGTAGAAAACATTGAAGGAAAGGAGAGCAGAAAGATAGGGTACCTAACAAGGGTAAATCCTATGCCAGATTTCTGATGCGAGCGAGTAGAAATGAAATGAAACGGAATTCAAATTAAACAAAAATACAGAGATAGAAAAACATCACCGCTACTTTAGATCAGGATCCAAAGAAATGTGCTTGTCATATTAAAAAGCAACACCAATCAAGTACAACATTGCCAATAGCTGGATACTCAGTCAGAAAACATCTTCCTCATCCTATCTTACAACTTTACACAGAGACTTTGTCTCAAAAGAAACAACTTGTAATTCTCTGATAACTGATCAACAACCTTTACAATGAGCTTCTCCATGAATTTTATAGCTGAAGAGAGTGGAGGAGGTAGGTGAAAAACTAAATGAAGAATTAAACTCAAAAAATAAAGAGGGCCAAAGCCCATTCTGTTTAAACCCTGTGCATTTATCTCTGGCACTCCTTTGGATGCAAGAGTGGTCTTCTTCAGGCTTCCATTTACTCCGGGCATGTCTCTAACGTACTCTGATGTAGCATTCTGTAGTACTTCTAGTGAATAAACAAAAAGATAAATAAATGATGCTAGCATCTGCCATACTATGAATCAAATGTTCCGATAGCATAGGGTTGTTGTCAGGGCAGAAATCTTCTCAGGAACACGACATAGAATAAAAGCAATATGAATACTATGTCCTTTTATGGAAGAACATTTTGTTGATATGGAAACCCTGATAGTGTGGTTTTCTGTGCATTGGACCTTCTGAGCGATCCATGGGGTCTTTGATTCTGGTACCATTGCCTTCTAATAATTGGATTAAGGCTCAAAATCTGCAATTACAAGCCTTAAACGCTTTGTTTTCCCACTGATACTCCTTGCCACTCCCACAATTTCTTTTGACTATGAAATCTGTGCTTCAATGGCTCTGGACAGGTTTTTATGGAGTTTGACCCTGTTCTTTTGAATACGCAACCTGTCATGGCTCCTTCCCAGGCCTTTCTTCATAAATACGATCTCTGTGCATGCTCTTCCTTGCATTCTTTGCCACCGTGACAGTGACTGTGAATAGAGGAGGATTTCGCCACCTAAAACCCTGAAAAACACACAAAAATGGCAAGAAATCATGCACGGGGTAGGTGAATGAAGCGGGGACAATGGGAATGGACGTGCAGCTGGTGAAATGGTGGAATAGTGTGAGATTACGGTGGAAAATGCAGTGGGAGGCTTGCATAATGGTGGTGCAGTGGGAAAATGCAGTTGGAGGGTGGCGAGAACGAAAATTTTAATGTAACACATTAACATTTGACCTTTGAATGAATATATATACATGGACGGGTGAGAAATACGATGAAACACGTGGAATGGGTGACGTGGCGGGAGCGGTCAACGGTGGGACATGCAATCAAATCTGGGCCGTCCAATCTCAGGAGTAGATTGATGGCTGAAAATGCATCGGAGGGCGATGGATGGTGGGCCAGGGGTACGGATACCTTGGGTTAATTTCTGTGCATCTTCGGGGTGTGATGACCATTGGATGAAGAGCCCCAGATCGGACGGTTGATATGCATATCGCGCCGGGTCAAATGTTGAACGATAACGCGTAACGGGGGGGCGGTTTTGAAATAGTGACGGAGCCACATGTCAGGCAGTGAGTGGAATCACTTCGAAAATAAAATTACCATCCATCATCCAAACACAGTGCAATGGATACCACCAGTTTTTGAACATTGCGCGGCACAGGGACCACAGGGTAGGTGAACCTCTGAACGTCGATCTAGTGGTAAAATGAACGGTGGAGATGCGATAAACGGGCAGTGAGCGATGGAAATTGTGGGGATCGCGACGACCGTCCGATCTATATTGATCGACAGCTCAAAACGCTCCCGATATTCAATTGCGGTAAGCGCCTTCCACCTTGGCACCTGGTTCTAGCACCGCGGTCGCGTGGAGAAAAGGTCGAGGAGGCTGGCCTGTAGGGGGCTAAGACCCATATATGTACAAATGTGGGTTTTGGCTCATTTTTAATGCATTTTTAGGGTAGGAAAAGGCAACGATAGAGGAAACAAGGGTTTTTAAACCAAACAAGGGTGGGTGTAGGATTTAAAGGGGATTTTGGGAGGATTTAGAAGGTAAAAAGGGGAACTTTAACAAAGGGGAAAAAGGGTTAAAAAGGGACATTTTGCAGGGATACAAGGGGCAAATAAAATCCTTTTGGAGCACCATTTTTTGCAATCAGAGGGGCTTTATAATGGGAATCGGCAGAGGGGATTTTATCAAAGGACAAAAGGCACTAGGAGACTTCAAGGATGATGTGTTTTAAGAGGAAATGCATTCCTTGAAGGCTCAGAAACATTTTAGCCCCCTGTTTTCTTGTCAAAAACTTATATGGGGGCTAACAGATAGGATTTAAATGATTCATTAAAATAGAGGGAGAAAATGTCTTCGAAGCCCATTCTATTTAATATCTTTACATTAAATTTTAGTACCCTTTAGTCAATTTATAAGTCTTTGTCAGGTTGACAATAACTTCTAGGGTGTGCTCTTGAAGTAATTTCCTGGCTGAGATGTCTTGTTTATACTTTGATACAAGTTAGGTGAAGATTTGTCTTTTAGGTCTTCCATGCTTTATAACTAATGCACTGACAGTTTTAAGGACTTCTGTCAGAGTAATAATTGTTCTGGTGCTTGATGAGGAATGGATTAGGTTGTGTGAATTGGTCCTACTTAGGGAAAAGAATGTTCTGCTGATGTCAGATCACTGATGCTTTGAATTACTGGTATGACTTGTTTATATTCGTGATCTGAGCTTTATTAAGTTTCCTTCATTGTCCTTAGCTGTGGATTAGGTACTTAAATCTTCAATATCATGCACTAATCCTTCTAATCTTCTTCTGATACTCTTTAGACTTCTGCTGACGTATGTTTGTGAATATACAGGTTATAGAGGTGCTGGAGGGTTTATGTTAGGGTCAATAATCCGATCTTCTATAAAACATGCTATTAAACCTTTCAGTGATTTCCATATTTGGAATCTTTGGCTCTGTGGTAGCCTTTCTGTGTTATATGTCACCTGACTGTGACTGTGGAGATTGTATGAATCCATCACCCTTTGAAACCTGCAAAAAATTATAACACTTTATAAAAAACCTGCGGGAGTGGGAATGACTACTTCATAGGCTCGTGAGGGTGGAAGAGCAGTGAGGAAAAAAAAGGATGCAGCGAAAAAATGGGAGGAAAACCCTGGCAGAGCAGCTAACCAAGTCCGATGGGGGTTTGAGCATGATGAGGGACGTGGACCGCTAGATCGGGATGATCTACGGTGGATATATTTTGATGAAATGTTTTGGAAGAATAGATGAATGGAAAACGAATGGATTCACGGTATAATACGATCCGTTCGATCTCAGAGATCGACGACTAGGATTAAAAGCGGAGGCAATGTTGTGGAGGGTAGCGGTATGGCGGAAACTGGGGATGGTTTTCGTGCAAAAAAATGGGTGGGAGGTAATATTAACTTTTAGAACACAATTCCATACACTGACTAACACATGGATTTCTAAAACCACTTATATTGCACGGAAGTAGTGCACTGCGGGGGAGGCTCAAAAATTATGCGAAATGCAATGTTGACCGTCGGATCTAGGGTGACATATCGGACGGTGCGGAGTTAGTGCGATGGGATGTAAGATGCAGGAGCTATGGATAGTGGGCCCAATGGTTACGTCAGCACCTTTTTCACGTGGTGGATGGGTTCAATGAGCGGAGCACGACACCATCTCGACCATTGGTTCTTGTGGAATCAATGGTCCAGATTCGTTTAAAATCGTAATGTCAAGGAAAGGAAAAATAAACGAAAGGTAAGGCTATGACGGAGGCTAATGTATTTTAAGTGCTCAATTCCGGGGCTTAGGATATATGAGATAGGGGGGCTAAAGGATATAATTCCTTAGGGGCTTAATAACTTATAAGGTAAGAATACTATTTTTAAGGCCAAAAATAGGGATTTTAAGGCCAAATGAAGGTTTCGGTAGGCCAGAAAAAGGATTTTAAAACCAAATAAAGGGAAATATTAGGTTTAAAAGGAGTTTAGGATGAGTTAGAGGTTAAAATGAAGGTTTATAGAGGAATTTTTGTGGAGGGAATAAGGGTGAAAAATGGAATTATTTGTGAGTGAAAAGAGAGGTGAGATGATGGAAAATGGAGACTCATTGGACAATTTTTTCTTTGATAAACAATAGGGTTCATTAATGGAAATAGCAGTGAAGATTCTCTAAAGGATAGAAGACACATGAAGGCTTCAAGAATGATAGATTTTCAAAGGAAATGTTTCTCTTGATGGCTTGATGACAAATTTAGCCACGTGTTTGCTTTGAAAAATTATTATAGGTGGCTAACAGTGGCTCCACATGGGGATGGCATCTTCTTGAAGGTGTCAAGAATCTCATATATAATCTTTGGAAGTAGGCCGGAGCTTGGTACTTGACCATAATTTTCTTCTTTGATCAGCTGCTACATAAGTGAAAGCATTATATCAACAGTAATACTTCCCCAAACAACTACCTACCCATCCTACTGTCCTAACATTTTTTGTCCAAGGTGCACTTAGACTTGCAAACCTTTCTCATCATTATTTTTTATTGAAAGAAAAAAATAATCTAATTCTACCCTTATTCCTCCATGAGACCAAATTAAACAGTTGGACTCATAGCTTCTCTACCTAAACTAATATCTGCCAGGATTAAACTGTCTGACATACTTTCATTCTCTACATTCTAAAACTGAAATTGAAACACAACCAAACCAGGATTAGGTTGTCTGATTTGCTGTGGGTCCATGGCATAAAGACAAGTTGTACATGAACTGAAAATTTGCATAAAATTGAAACAAAATTGTGAAGGCTTGAAATTCTGAGAATTAAGAGCATCCTTCCTTCTTATTGTGACTCAGATTTTGAGCTTTTTAGAGTCACCTTTCTTTCTTCATTTCAGCTCTGATTTTGACCCTGTTAGACTTGTTTTCTTCTTCTTTTCTGGTTCAAGTTTTGAGCATGTTAGAACCAGCCTTTCCGTTTTCTCTGGCTCATGTTTTGATCTAATTTGAGCCATTCTTTTTAGAACTGCATAGGTTCAAGATTTGAGCTTGTCTTAACCTTTCCTTTATATTTTTTTGTATATATATATTTTTTCTTTTCAAAACCAAAATAGAGCAATGGTATTTACAATGGAAGTGAAAACTTAAACTAAAATTTAGCAGAAATAATGCTTGAGCATCTTGCCATTGACAGGACCCCAAAAAGATCTGTACCATCCAATTCTTGCAGAAAAAATGCATTGGTACCAATGGCAGATTGAATGATGTAAGGGTCCTACCACAGATTTTCAAACTTTCTATGTTTACCCTTATCCTCTCTCCTAGAGTCCCATTTGAGTACCTCGTCCCCAATTTTGAAATCACAAGCCTTAGTCCTCTTATCAAACAATTTTTTGATGTTCTCTTGCACTTTCTAAGCTCTGTTGTAGACTTCTTCCCTTGTTTGTTGGAGATGTATGGTCTGATTGATCCTCCTTACCATGCTATCTTCCTCTGATTGTATTTCTTGGACCAATTTTATCACCAGTACTCCCAAACTGGTAGGGAATACTGCATCTTCTCCATAAACTAGTTGATAGGGAGACATCCCAATGGATTTCTTATTGTCAATCTTGTTGGGTTTTCTGTGTTTTGGCCAGATTGGCAGAAACAAAATACAAGACAACATCAAAACACTTTGGGATCCTAGGATCTAGCCCTCCTAGATCTAGAGAGGGATCTCTCTATAAATGTAAAGAATGATATATCTTTAAGGTCATTTTATGGTATTAGGCTAGTTCTAAAGTAGAGGGGTTTTGATTTGTTTGTTTGGTTGGAGATCATTAACTGAGAAGGTTATGTGAAGTGAAGAAGGAACTACATATAAGGATGTTTCAGCATGGGAAGATAGGTAAAGAGAAGTGCCAATCCATTGGGCTATGGAGTCATAAAAGGGTTCACTCGCATAACAACTATCCAAGGGTTTCCATAGGGCAAGTCATCTATACCAAAGGATATCTTTAGATAGGTGGTGAGGTGAGACATTAAGAAGTGGGGTGAAAGAAAGAAACCAAAGTGCAACCTAAGATCAGGTGATGACTTTTAACCTATCCTAATTTTGACATACTTCAAAGGAAACTCTCGATAAAGACACAAAGGGTAGCTTAAGATCAGGTAAAGAATTTTAACTTAGCCTGCTTTCAGCATACTCTCAAGGGAAACAATCTAGAAATCCTCATAACTGCTTTCCAAAAGTAGAAAACATTTAAGATTAAACACGGAGTAAGGCCTAAGATCAAAGAAAGACTTTTAACCTTCACTGCTTTTGACACCAATTCACAGGGAAATTTTCAAGACAAACTGTTGGAGAAGAAACTAGAGGACAGGGCTAACCATAGACTTACCTAGTTTCAATATTTACTTAGCATGAAATGAAAATATCTTTCAAGGAAAATACTTCAAGTTGTACTCAGCAAGACATGGTCTCACAAAAATTTCTTGACTGGTTATACTCTATAGAATTATCCTTAAAATACACAATCAAAGGAAAACATAAAGATAAATATTTATAGCGAGATTTAGGGTAATTCCAACAGTATGTCCTAATCTATGTTTTTGTTCTTTATTAGAGAATAATGGACAGTATGAAAAACATGAAAAGAGACAATTACAGTAAGGAAAACATCACCAATAATACAGACCAGGATCTTGTGAATCTACTTG
This sequence comes from Pinus albicaulis, assembly GCA_034641835.2. Classification (NCBI taxonomy): domain Eukaryota; kingdom Viridiplantae; phylum Streptophyta; class Pinopsida; order Pinales; family Pinaceae; genus Pinus; species Pinus albicaulis. The sequence continues at coordinate 1,581,914,141 of CM076582.1, read as the reverse complement.
TTAAATTGATGTGCAAAACTAGTCACATACTTTGAGTCCAATGGCTCTTTACAGTTCAAACTTCTCTTCCCAGCCTACTATATTACAAACTACTCGGCTACTTCACTCAATAAAAATTCAAACAATCAATAAAATCCCAACAACCAACCCTTTATAATGAATCTTCAATGAATACTTATAGGTGAATGAGGAGGTGGAGTAGTAGATATGAACTTAAATCATTCATTAAGACAGAGGGGAGGAAGTATTTGAATTCCCACTCTGCTTAATGGCTCTGCATTAACATGTTGGTACCCTTTAGGCTGGTTTAGAAGTCTTGTCAGATTGACAGTAACTTCAGGTATGTCTCTTGAAGTACTCTTTGGCTGTTGGTACTCTGTTTTGTCCTCTGAGATAAGTAAGGTGATAGAAAGTCTTTAAGGTCTTCCATGCTTCCATGATTGTTGTCCTGACAGTTTTTAAAGCCACTGTTAGTGTAATAATTGTTCTGGTGTTCGATGGAAAATGGAGGAGGTTGTGTAGCTAGTCCTTCTTTAGAGAGGAATGTTCTGTTGATCTGGCTCTAATTTTTTTTAGGATTCATTTAGCCTATTTAATCATATTCATGGTTCTAATACTTGATGACTGTGGATTAGGATTCTTAGTCTTCAATATTATGCACTAATCTTCTTAATCTTCTTCTGATACTCTTTAAACTTTTTGCTGACTTGTTTGTGTGAATATACAGGTTACAGAGGTGCTGGAGGGTTTATGTCAGGGTTAATAACCCGATCTTCAATGAAAGCATGTTATTAAACCCTCTCTGGTGTCTTCCTCTATGATCTTTGGCTCTAGGATAGTCCTTTTTCACTCTATATCACCATGACTGTGACTGTGGAGATAGAATGAATTCACCACTCTGTAAACCCTTCAAAACATGATAAACACATTATAAAAACCTATGGGAGTGAGGATGGCTACTTAGGAGGCTTTTGATGATGGAGGAGAATTAAGGAAAAATATGGATGCAGAGGGAAAATGGGGAAAAATCCTGGCAGAGTAGCTAACCAAGTGCTTTGGCATTTTGGGCACGAGGATAAATGTGAACCGTTAGATCAGGATGATCAACGATGGAGATTGGTTAATGAAGTCATTGGGGGAATAGATGAGAAAAAATGAAATGATATCACGATATAACATGGGCCGTTAGATCAAGATGATCTACGGCTGTGATTTAAAGTGGAAATGATGTTGCGGGGAGGTAGGCGGTATGGCAGAAAACCGAAAGTGGTTTTCACGCACAAAAAGGGGGAGGCGGTATCCACAAAAAAATGTGATTCCATACACCTTTTGACACGAATCCCTTTGAATACTGCCCATTTCATGTAATTTTTTGATGTTAACTCTCGGGCGCAAAAATTATGCGAAACGCATCGACAACCATCGGATTGGAGACTGCAAATCCAATGGTGCAGATCGCACACGATGGGTGAAGAGTTGTGCTAGAAGAAGAAGTGGTGGGGTTGAGTTAGGACTGTTAGATCTGCGGATCGGATGATCAAGATTAAAAGAGAAAGCGGAGTTTTTGAACAAGAGGAAAACGGGGTAAGTGAATGAGCAGAAAGATGGGAGTCGTTGGATCTGCAGGAATGGATGGAGAAGATCTAATCAACGATTAGTGAAACAGTGAAAGGGAGAAAGGAAAATGCAAAGTGCGATGAAATCTTGGCCGTCGGTTCTTGTGTATTCGACGGTCAGGATCAAATCGGGGAATCGGGACATTGGAGGAAAAGAAAAAAGGGAAAACTGTGTTTGTGATATGTGATTAAGCGTCAGCTATAGGATCGGAAGAGATCAACGGTCAGAATTAAATCGATGGGGTGATGACGGAGGGCTATGGGCGAAGCGCGAGGAGATCTTGGCTGTTGGTTCATGTGGATTCAATGGTCTAGATCAAATTGGCGGGTGCGAGTGATGAGCAAAGCGAAGAACCAATGGATCGATGCAATTAAGCGCAGACCATCGGATCTAACTTGATTGACGGTGGAGATTAAATCGAAGGTTGGGAGGAGAAGGGGCTTATCGCATCGGAAGATTGGAAGAATAAATGAAAATTCGGGGAAAGGAAACTACGATTGTGATGGGTGATAAGGGTTAGCACCTGGTTATGGCTCCGGGTCAAATGCGGAAAGGGGATAGGGCTAAGGCCGAAAGGGGCTTAAGGATTTAATGCAAAAATGAAGACTTTTAAGGGTTTTGAAGGGTTTTTAGAGGAATTTGGAGGTTCTGATAGATGGAAGGAGGGATTTTTAAACCAAATAAAGGAAAATATAAGGTTTAAAAAGGGGTTTAGGATGAGATGGAGGTTGAAATGAAGGTTTATAGAGGAATTTTTGTGAAGGGAATAAGGGTGAAAAATGGAATTCTTTGTGAGTGAAAAAGGACTGAAATTATGGAAAATGGAAGCCTTTTTTAGAATAGCTTCTTTCACAAATAGCAGGGCTCATTAATGGAAACAGTAGTGAAGATTATTTGAAAGATAGAAGACACATGGAGGCTTCAAGAATGATATATTTACAAAGGAAATGTTTTTCTTAAAGGCTCAGAAACATATTTTGCCACCTGTTTGATTTGAGAAAATATTATAGGTGGCTAACAGTGGCTCCACATGGGGATGGCATCTTCTTGATGGTGCCAAGAATCTCAGATATAATCTTTGGAAGTAGGCTAGATGCCTAGTACTTGACCATCTTTTCTTCTTTGATCAACTGCTGCATACATGATGTGCATTATATCAGCAGAAACATTTTCCCAAACAACTACCTACCCATCTTACTATCCTAACATTTTTTCTTCAAGGTGCATTTCGACTTGCAGACCTTTCACATCATCATTATTTTTCAAACAGGAAAATAAACCTATCTACTGCTACCCTTATTTCTCCATGGGAACAGATTAAATAGTTGGACTCATAGCTTCTCTACCTAAACTAATATCTACCAGGATTAAACTGTCTAACAGATTTTGATTCTCTACATTCTAAAAAATAAATTTAAATACAGAAAAATGAGGATTAGACTCTCTAATTTGGTTTGGGTCCATGGCATAAAGACAAGCTGCACATGGACTGAACTTTGCAGAAATTGAAAACAAAATTTGAAGGCTTCATATATGAAAATCACTAGCATCCTTCCTTCTTCTTGTGACTCAGATTTTGAGATTTTTAGAGTCACCTTCTTTCTTCATTTCAACTCTGGTTTTGATCTTGTTAGAGCTGCTTCTTCTTATTTTCTCTGCTGGTTCAAGTTTTGAGCTTGTCTGAACCCTTCCTTTTTATTTTTTTATATTTTTTTAGTTTTCTTCAAAGCAAAAATCAACAACTAACTAAATTCTCATAGGCTGAGCTTTATTGAGATTTCCTACCTACCCTACTCTAACTTGAAATATTTACATGTCTAGCTAAAAAACTCTCTTTTCCAATACATCCAGTCAATTAGATGATCCCATGACTGGTTTTTTCTCATCTCTTTGAGCATGCTCGATAGGCGGGGCCACTCCCATTCTCTTTGTTGTTTAGCAGTAGCTTCTAAAATGCTTCTTGTTGTCTGCAACAAGCTGCTCTTGATGGCCTTTGATCCTTCTCCAAATTTCTGCAGGAATCAAGCATAAGGATCTTGAAATAATACATGGTTGTGAGTATTTGACAAGTAGGTTTCAACCAGGATTTCTTCCTTTTCCACTGGATCAAGAAAAATATTCCTTTGAGAAAGAAGATCTTCGTCATCTTCATGGTCATCTGAACTGGAGGACTCATCATATTTGGTAGTGTTGTCCTCTTGTAACCCTGATAGGTTTTGCTTGAGTGGACTGAACTCTATGAAAAGACTAACATATTCTTGAGCAGGGTTTCTTTGATTACCTCGACCCTTTTAGGAGAAGGTTCAGGATATTCCACTTTCTCAAGAGTTTCTTCATTTATTTCCTCCTCATCCTCTGAGATGAAAAGCTCTTGATTCTCAATCACATGAAAACCATTACTGATGATATGATATAAGGCAGAGTGCAGATTCAATGAATCTTCACCTACTACTAGACTTTCATAACTTTCTTCATAAGTATCATAAATAGCCTGACTTGGCTCATTCATTTCTTGAAGTTGATGGACATTATCTTCCTCCCACAAATCTACTGATGATGGTCCTGAAAGATTATCTTCTATTTGGAAAATATCATCATCAGATAGATCAAAACTAGAAAAATCATACTTATAAGCAATGTTACCAATCAAACCTATTGGATTCTCAGCAAGTCTTTCTTCAAAATAATCTGCAAGTTCATTTTCTGATTTAAAATCTTGTTTATCATACATGCTTCGCATGTTGCTTATGTCTTGTAGTGATCTGGTTTGTTTTTCCTGAGGAAAAGGTGTGAGTCTCTTCGAATAAGCATTTCTAGTTTCACCCTCATATTGTTCCTCTTTTATGTTTAGCAAGTTGCTGACTATCTCTATCAACCTTTCCAGCTTGGTTTCTGAAGAGATCAACCTTCCTTGCTTTGCTTGGTCCTTCTTTATTTCATTTAATTTTTTCTCCCTGCACCATATGTTGTATTCGACAGTAATTGCTACATTTTGCATTTCTTCCAGGCTTGAAGGCTCTCTTTCTCTTATATGGAATTCCACCTCAGGGTCAAAGGAACTCGGATAAAGCAATAGGGCCCATCCCAAAGGTGGTTTTATCTTAGTAGGTATTGAATTGTATACCTTATTGCACCTGGCTGAAAATTCTTGTATTGTCTCTCATGGTTGTCTTTTCAAATTCTGGTATTCTTCTAGGATGAGGAAAACATTTTCCAGGACTGCCCATTTATCAAGGAAAACTTGAGCAAATTGATGAAAAATGATAATGCTTGCAGCTCGAAGGTCCTTAAACTAAATCTTAACCTTTCCTTGTAATGATAAGGAAAAAATTATAATACGCACATCATCTTCCTCTATTTCAAATAAGTCAAGTAAATCCTCAAGATTTTGAATGTGTTGCTCAGCAGTGATCTTTGTATTTTCTCCATCAAAAAGGGGCAGCTTATTTGTAAGTTCTGCAGGAACGGGTTAGAAGAGAAGAGGAAAAACTAGAGGCTTATATCTTTCTATGACCTTTTTGGGTGTAGGTAGTGCAACAAGAGACCTATGACTGCTTGAAGTTTCATTAGGGGTAAGAGATACAACATGAGGCTCTTATTTCACTAGGTTTTTCCCAAGTGTATAGGTCTGCTCATGGTCTGAAAACTGAGGCTTGAAATCTTTCCCATAATCAATGTGGATCTCATCTTTGCAGACTTGGTCAAGCTTAAAGTAGGATATAAAGTAGTTGTAGATAAAAACCATGAGTTCTTGAAACCAAATCAGGCCTGAATGTTCTATCCTTCTAGAATGTTTGGTCATGTTTCAGGTTCTTCCTCCCCTGGAGTCTTAGGTCTGTTAGGAATTTGTGGAGTCGCCAGGTGGAGGATTCTCAATGTTTTAATGAGGTTTGTTGTCCACCATCAGAAATTATACCAAATCGAGGCTAATTGGTCTTTATCCCCAGCGGAGTTGCCATTATGTTGGGGTTCCTATGTTTTGGTCAGATTGGTAGAACCAAAAGACAAGACAACATCAAACCACTTTGGGATCCTAGGATCTAGCCCTCCTAAATCTAGAGAGGGATCTCTCTATAAATGTAAAGAATGATATATCTTTAAGGTCATTTTACAGTATTAGGCTAGTTCTAAAGAACAGGGGTTTTGATTTGTTTGTTTGGTTGGATATCATTAACTGAGAAGGTTGTGTGAAGTGAAGAAGGAACTAAATAGAAGGATGTTTCAGCATGGGAAGATAGGTCAAGAGAAGTTCCAATCCATTGGGCTATGGAGTCATAAAAGGGTTTACTCACATAAAAAATACCCAAGGGTTTCCATAGGGCAAGTCATCTATACCAAAGGATCTCTTTAGATAGGTGGTGAGGTGGGACATTAAGAAGTGGGGTGAAAGAAAGAAACCAAAGTGCAGCCTAAGATCAAGTAAGGAATTTTTACCTATCCTACTTTTGACATACTTCAAAGGAAACTCTCAATAAAGACACAAAGGGTAGCTTAAGATCAGGTAAATACTTTTAACTTAGCCTAATTTCAACATACTCTCAAGGGAAACAATCCAGAAGTCCTCATAACCGCTTTCAGAAAGTAGAAAACATTTAAGATTAAACACGGAGTAAGGCCTAAGATCAGAGAAAGGCTTTTAACCTTCATTTCTTTTGACACCAACTCACATGGAAATTTTCAAGACAAACTGTTGGAGAATAAACTAGAGGACAGGGCTAACCATAGACTTCCCTAGTTTCAATCTTTACTTAACATGAAATGAAAATATCTTTCAAGGATAATACTTCAACTTGTACTTAGCAAGACATGGGCTCACCAACATTTCCTGAATGGTTATACTCTATAGAATTATCCTTAAAATACACAATTAGAGGAAAAAATAAAGATAAATATTTACAGTGAGATTTAGGGTACTTCCAACAGTATGTCCTAATATATGCTTGTTTTTCTTTATCAGAGAATAATGGAAAATATGAGAAACATTAAAGGAGACAATTACAGTAAGGAAAACATCACCACTAATATAAACCAGGATACTGTGAATATGCTTGTTCAATTGATGTGCAAAACAAGTCACATAATTTGAGTCCAATGGCTCTTTACAGTCCAAAATTCTCTTCCCAGCCTACTATATTACAAACTACTCGGCTACTTCCCTCAATAACAATTCAAACAATCAATAAAATCCCAACAACCAACCCTTTACAATGAATCTTCAATGAATACTTATAGGTGAATGAGGAGGTGGAGTAGTAGATATGAACTTAAATCATTCATTAGGGGAGGGAGTATTCGAATGCCCACTCTGCTTAATGGCTCTGCATTAACATGTTGGTACCCTTTAGGCTGGTTCAGAAGTCTTTTTAGGTTGACAATAACTTCAGGTATGTCTCTTGAAGTACTCTCTGGATTTTGGTACACTGTTTTGTCTTCTGAGATAAGTAAGGTGATAGAAGGTCTTTCAGGTCTTCCATGATTCCATGGCTATTGTCCTGAAAGTTTTTATAGCCTCTGTCAGTGTAATAATTGTTCTAGTGTTCGATGGAAAATGGAGGAGGTTGTGTAGCTTGTCCTTCTTTGGAGAGGAACGTTCTGCTGATCTGGCTCTGATTGTGTTTAGGCTTCATTTAGCCTCTTTAATAATCTTCATGGTTCTAATCCTTGCTGACTGTGGATTAGGCTTCTTAGTCTTCAATATTATGCACTAATCTTCTTAATCTTCTTTTGATACTCCTTAAAATTTCTGCTGACCCGTTTGTGTGAATATACAGGTTACAGAAGCACTGGAGGGTTTATGTCAGGGTTAATAACCCGATCTTCAATGAAAAAATGCTATTAAACCCTCTCTGGTGTCTTCCTCTGCGATCTTTGGCTTTGAGATAGTCCTTCTGTGCTCTATATCACCATGACTGTGCCTCTGGAGACAGAATGAATTCGCCACTCTGTAAACTTTGAAAAACATGATAAACACATTATTAAAACCTGTGGGAGTGAGGATGGCTGCTTCGGAGGCTCATGAGGATGGAGGATAATTGAGGAAAAAGATGGATGAAGTGGGAAAATGGGGAAAAATCCTGGCAGAGAAGCTAACCAGGTGCTTTGTAGTTTTGGGTGTGAGGATAAACGTGGACCGTTAGATCAGGATGATCAATGGTGGAGATTGGTTAATGAAGTCATTAGGGGAACAAATGAGAAAAAATGAAATGATATCACGATATAACGTGGGCCATTAGATCAGGATGATCTACGGCTGTGATTTAAAGTGGAAATGTTTTTGCGGGGAGGTAGGCGGTATGGCAGAAAACTGGAAGTGGTTTTCGCACACAAAAAGGGGGAGGAGGTGGTATCCACAAAAAAAATGCGATTCCATACACCTTTTGACATGCGTCCCTCCGAATACTGCCCATTTCATGTAATTTTTCGGTGTTACCTCTCGGGTGCAAAAATTATTCGAAACACATTGGCAACCGTCGGATTGAGACTGCAGATCCAACGGTGTGGATCGGACATGATGGGTGAAGAGCTACGCTGGTGGAAGAAGTGGTGAGGTTTAGTTAGGACCCTTAGATCTGCAGATCAAACGGTCGAGATTAAAAGAGAAAGTGGAGTTTTTGAACAAGAGGAAAACAGGGTAAGTGAATGAGCAGAAAGATGGGAGCCGTCGGATCTGTAGGAATGGACGGCAGAGATCTAATTGGTGATCAGCAGAACAGTGAAAGAGAGAAAGGAAAATGCGAAGTGCGATTAAATCTCGGCCGTCCGTTCTTATGTATTCGACGGTCAGGATCAAATCGGGGAATCGGGCCATCAGAGGAAAAGAAAAAAGGGAAAACTGTGTTTGCGATATGCGATTAAGCACTGGCCGTAGGATTGGAAGATATCAAAGGTAAGGATTAAATCGGCGGGGTGATGACGAAGGGTTATGGGCAGAGCGCGAGGAGATCCTGGCCGTTGGCTCTTGTGGATTCAACGGTCTAGATCAAATCGGCTAGTGCGAGTGATGAGTGAAGCGAAGAATTGATGGAGCGATGCAATTGAGCACGGACCATTAGATCTAACTTGATTGATAGTGGAGATTAAATCGGAGGTCGGGAGGAGAAGGGGCTTATCCCAACGGAAGATTGGAAGAATAAAGGAAAATTTGGGGAAAGGAAACTCCGATTGCGATGAGCAATAAGGGTTAGCACCTAGTTATGGCTCCAGGTCACATGCGAAAAGGGGCTATGGCTAAGGCCGAAAGGGGCTTAAGGCTTTAATGCAAAAATTAAGATTTTTAAGGGTTTTGAAGGGTTTTTAGAGGAATTTGGAGGTTTCGATAGATGGAAGGAGGGTTTTTTAAACCAAATAAAGGGAAATATAAGGTTTAAAAAGGGGTTTAGGATGAGATAGAGGTTGAAATGAAGGTTTATAGAGGAATTTTTGTGAAGGGAATAAGGGTGAAAAATGGAATTCTTTGTGAGTGAAAAAGGAGTGAAATGATGGAAAATGGAAGCCTTTTTTAGAAGAACTTCTTTCACAAACAACAGGGTTCATTAATGGAAACAACAGTGAAGATTATTTGAAGGATAGAAGACACATGGAGGCTTCAAGAATGATAGATTTACAAAGGAAATGTTTCTCTTGAAGGCTCAGAAACATATTTAGCCACCTGTTTTCTTTGACAAAATATTATAGGTGGCTAACAAATCTTTCTGCCCATAAAGCATGCACCAGCTTATTATGACATGATTTTTTATTATCCTCAAGAAGATTTTTTATGATGGTCACCAAAATCTTATTTTATGATTCTGATAGCCCATTATCTTGAGGGTAATAAGCAGTGGAATGACCAATTACAATCTGGTATCTATGACAAAAATCAATCATCTTTTTGGAACCAAATGTAGCAGCATTGTCAGTGATAATTTTCCTAGGGCAACCAAATCTAGATAGGATATGGTCTTCAAGGAATTTTATGATAATGGAGTCTGTGGCATTCCTAGAAGGGATGGCCTCTATCCATTTAGTGAAATAGTCAGTGGTTGTGAGTATCCATCTATGTTGGGCAGATGAAGCAGGGTGGATTTCCCCTATGAAGTCTAGGCCCCACTGTTGAAAAGGAGCTTCAACAGTGACTGGTTGCAAAGGTAGAGGAAGGATTTTTCTTTTTCCCTCAAAGATTTGGAATTTGTGGTAGGAAACTATCATCTTGTGGACATCTTAGAATAGGGTGGGCCAGTAATAGCCAACTCTAAGGATTTTATTGGAAGTGGTTTTCCAGTAGAAATGGTCTCCACATTCACCTTCATGAAACTCATGCTTGATCCTATCTGCATAAACTTCAGGCAAAGATTTAACCAATAAACCATTGGAATTTTTCCAATACAAAAATTAATTCAAAATGCAATAATTTCTAGCTTTCAACTTCAAAAACCTTGCCTTTGTCCTAGATAGATCAGGAGGATAATTTAGATTGATAAGCACATACAAGATATCAGCATACCAAGGTGAGTTTTGTAAATGATCTTCAACCATGGGAGCTGGTAACCCTTCATGTTCATCCAATGCATCTACCATATTTATGTCAAGGGCTTGTAAGTTAGATTCAGCCATTAATTGTGCTAAGCCTTGACCCTTGATGAGTTTAGTGGGTTTGATTTCCAAATCATATTCTAGTATCACAACAATCCACTTTCCTCTTTTGCCATCTGGATCTTGTGACAAAATGTCTTTTACCACTATGTTAGGCATAAAGGAAATAATATGAGAATGTAAAATATAAACTCTGAAATCTTTTAAGGCCTTTACCAAGGCATAGGCCTGCTTTTCCATGATATTATATTTCAGAGGTGCATCTCTTAATGCCTTGCTGGAAAATGCAATTGGTTGATCTTATCCTTCTAGATTTTTCTGCAATAGGACAATAGCCACAGTATGTTCTGATGCAAATGAGAATATGAGGAATTCTTTAGTAAAATCAGGAATGATAAGAATTGGTGCTTGGGTGAGTGCATGTTTTACCAGTTCAAAAGACTTCTTGGTTTCTAGAGTCCATTTAACTCCTACTTCTTTCTTTAGCATGTTTTTCATGTTTCTAAGGAGTTCTGCTAGGTTGGGTATAAAAATCCTCAATAAATTAATCTTCCCAATGAAGGACTGCAAATCCTTGATGTTTCTAGGGTGGCTAATCTGCAATATACCCTCAACCCTTTTTGGGTCTATTTTAATCCCCTTTTCAGATATAATGTGACCAAGAAGTTTACCTTCTTGGAGACCGAACAATGTCTTTTTGGGATTTAAAGATAGCCCATACCTCCTGCATTTCTCAAATACCTTTCTCAAATGTTTAAGGTGTTCTTCATCAGTTTTCAAATAAAGTGTGATGTCATCAAGGTAAATTACAATGAAGTACCCTATTTCTTCTGAGAATGCAATTTCCATGGCTCTTTGAAAGGTGGCACTAGCATTGATAAATCCAAGAGGCATTTTCACATACATGAAAGTTCCCCAAGGAGTGGTGAAGGCTATTTTATGTTGATCTTCTGCGAGTACTAAGACCTGGTTGTACCCTGAAAAGCCATCTAACAAATAAATCCTCTTAGAACCAACTACCTTTTGTAGGATGTGTTCCATTTTGGGCAAGCAATAATTGTCCTTCAATGAGGCTTTGTTAACGTTTCTGAAATCGATACAGAGCCTAATTTCTCCTGTATTTTTCCTTACAACCACAATGTTAGATACCCAGTCTGAAAACCTCATAGGGACTATGATTCCAGCCTCATAAATTTTCTTAATTTCTTTTTCTACCAGAGGTAACTATACGGGGTTTATTCTGCGCAGATTTTGCGTAAAAGGTTTCTGGTTTTCTTTCAATGGGATATTTTGTTGGATGATCTCTATGTCATAGGCCTTCAAGTCCTCATAGCTACAAGAAAAAACATCAACAAATTCTTTAAATAAATCAATGTATTTCAGTTTGATATGTGTTGGCAATGTTTTTGATAATTTGATCATCTTAGGCTTGTCTTTGCTGCCTATATTGCATTCTTCAATATCAGATTCAGTGGGTTCTATTGTAGGCTTCTTTGCCATGTCATTAAAATCAAAAAGGTCTTCTAGAGGAGCCAGCCCTCGAGGTATACCTTTGTCTTTAGAATGCAGTACCTGTATGTCCCCCTCTTCTTTTTGATTTTCAAACTCTCTGGTCAACATGTTTATTTGCGCAATAGGGTATGGTTTATCTTCATTAGGGGGCTCTTTATCCAAAAATTCTTTATTGGGCCTAAAATTTGAATCATGTAATTCAAACTCATTCCTGGAAAGCAGGAAATCTTCTATCTGTTTATCACCCTCAAAAATTTTCCAATATTTTTCATTCTCTTGTACTGCTGGTCTATATTTTTTTTGAATAGTGAACTATTTGTCCTTATGTGATCTCTGATATGAACTAGCATCACAATAAAATCCATTGGCAAGTATGTTTTGACTTCTAGGGACAAACACAAGCTCATATTCTACAAATTTTTTCAAAAGATCCATGGCATCGTTTCTATATTCCCTTAATCTAGGATGTTTGGCAGTGTACTCTCCATTCATTTGTTTGATGACCAATTCTGAGTCTCCATGACCAACTATCCTTTTAGCTCCCATTTTTTTCAATAGATGCAGCCCTAAGAGGAGAGCTTCATACTCTGCTATGTTGTTTGTGCATTTGAAGTTTATCCTAAAGGCATGACTCTCTGCATAATTGTTTTCAATATTGTGCAACCATACCCCAGCTCCTGCATTCCTTTTAGTGCAAGACCCATCAAAGCTCATGCTCCATAGGGGATTGTTTGCAGATTTTTTATCAGTTTCCTCCTTACTGTCATCTTGTTTCCTGAGGTCAGCAAGCTTATGGGTAATCTTCTCTCTACAGTCTTGGTTCTGATTTTATAATTCTGCAAACTGTTCAAATGTTTCTCCCTTGTTTTCCTCTGTATCTAGAGCTGCCATTATGTTTAGATTTGTTTCCTCTACTCTGTTGTTTGAATTTTTATTCTCTAGCTCTTGATCATTATTAAACTCATCATTGTAAAGGATAAAAGAGTCTAGGTCTATATGAACAGAGTAAAGAGGGGAATTTTCTAGTTTCTCTGGGCTGCTCACCATGAACTTCATGTGTCCTTTCTTATAAAGTCTTCGAGGTTGGCTAAAAATAAGGATAGTGGCATATGTAATGTCCATTTGCATTGTACCCTGTAGCTTAGCACCCCATGATATTGACAGCAACATGCCATACTTGGGAGGTACATTAGCCACTACAACATCCATTACCATGCACTTGGCTAGGATTTGGGTCAAATTTACATAGAGATATTTGATCAGGCCCAAACACTTCACTCTGCTAGAGTCAAAAGAATATAAATCCTTATATGTTCTGGTTATCTCTAGGCCTAATTTTTCCATGATCACTTTTGGCATGAGGTTGTGTGAAGCCCCTGAGTCATGCATAGCATTATGTAGGATTTTTTCATGGATATTTAGACTGACATAGAAAGGAGGCACTACTCCTTCCTAAAATTTCCCTTCAATTTTTGGGCCAAACAAGAGAGTTGGTAGATCATTGTTCAAGTTAACAGATTCATTGTTTTCTCCTAAGTTTAAAGCCTTCAAAATTTGACATTTATATACATTTTGGGTGACCAACTCAGTGAGAGGGACATAAATTTTGATTTTGGCAATTTCACTCTCCAGATTTAAAGGAAATTGACTCTTTGAAAGGTTTAGATCTGTTTTGTTGGTCACCATTTTATTAGCAAAATCAGCTTGCTAATTCTCATTATGTACATTATTTGAAACTGTTTTTTCAGGGGCACTAGCTAAAATTCTAGTGCTACTTGTTTCTATTCTTGGTTTATAAATGGCTTGGATGTCTTTGTCCTTGTTTTTTCCAGAACTCTCAGCTGTTGTTTTGTTGCTTTCAACAGTCCCTTTAGGAGTCTTTTCGGGTCTTTTCTTAATAGTGATTTCAGAGGTTTTTGGTTTGGGAGATTCTGGGTTTTTTTTGCTTATGAGATCATATTGTTCTCGGACCTGCATGATGGCATTCTCGAATCCTAACCTATAGTCTTCAGATTCTAACCCTTCTTCATCCCAATGTGTGTATGAGTTCTGGTTATCTTCTGTGAAACAAGTGTGATCTTGGTTATCCACTTCCATCATGTTTATAATAGTTCCCTCTGACTCTTATATTATTCCCTCATCCTTATCAAGGAAATTTTCTTGGAATGGAGGTATGATTTGTTGATCAGAATCCCTTTGTCTATTGGGAGGAGTGTTTCTCCTAAAGTTTTGGTTCTGGTTTTGAGACTGATTTCTATTTTGATTATTGGATTGGATAGCCATTTTCTACACCATTCTTTCTAGCCTATCCATGTTTTTTCCTAAATTATCTAATTTTGAATCAGATGTAGAAGTTGTGGTGTCTTCCTTGTAAGTTACCTTCTTTTCAGGCCTCATCCTAGCTCTTTTGGCAATCAAGTTTGCCTCCACACTCACTGCACCTTTCTGCATATCCTCTAATGTGTTATAGTCTCTTTCCCTTATTTGGTACACCATCTCAGGATCAAATCCATAAGGGAACTTCACGAGGGCTAACCCTTGAGGAGGTTTCATGTGGGATGGTAAAGCGTTGTAAACACTATTGTACCTAGCAAAATATTCCTGGACCCCTTATCCCACATTTCTCTTATTGTTATCATATTCAAAAAAGGTTTGGAGAGGGTTCTTCCTGAATTTGCACTTGTTCAGAAATGATTGATGAAAGGTGGGGAGGTCTTGGATGCTATGTGGAGCTAGATTTTTAAACCATTTCCTAATTTCTCCCCCAAGACTTTGAGTGAACAGCCTGAGTTTTATGGTCTCGTTAGCTATCTCATTTCTATCACAGTAGTCATTCATTTTGTCTATGTGTTTTGAGGAAGTGGTTGAGCCTGCAGCTTCATATAATGGAATAGAGGCCTGATATCCTTGGGGTAAAGAAACTAATTGAGCAGGTAGGACCAGGGGGTCGTACCAGGTTGCCATGGAAAGATTCTGTGGGAGTAAAGGACTAGCTTGAGCAGCAGGTATATGGATGGCAGATATACTTGGACCAACCATAGACTGTTGAGCAGACTTAGGGTGAGAGAGACCCAAGTTGTGAATGAGGTGGATATCAGGAGGTGTTGATGGAGGGATTTCTCTGTCACTAATATGTTGACCACTATGTGGCGGTGAACTTGGAGCTTCAAAGTGTGTCTAATATATACCACTGAATGACTTAGTTCTTGGTAAATTACTTGGTAAATCTAAGTCAAATTGAGTATCTGATAGAGCTGCAAGGTTTTCAGGTGCTGAGTTAGCTCTATGAATGGGTCTGACAAGAGTTGGATCCCTAGATGTGAGAGGCTTCCAAATAATGCTTTCTAGATTGTAAACTATTTTGGGAGGATTTGGATTAGGATAAGCTCTGGTATGGATTCTTCTTGAAGCCAATATGTTAAGTTTTAGATCCAAAAAGGAGAAAGCTAGCCAGATATGACAATCTTTAAGAGGCAATATAGTCTTGAACAAGGAAACTTAATCCTCAGAGTTACCTTTAGTATGGATGATGTTGTGATGAAACTGGTCTCCCAGTGGAGTCTTGTGAAAACAGAGATAATCAGCAGGCCTACTAATCACTAGTGGAGTATTTTGGTCATTTAGGAATTGTGGAGTCGCCAGGTGGATGGTTTAAAATGTTTTGAAGTAGGCTGTTGTCCACCACCAGAAATCGATACCAAATCGAGGCTAATTGGTCTTCATTGAGTTTCTAGAGATGTTTTAAGGAGTGTTTTACTCAAATTTCCCCAGTGGAGTCGCCATTATGTAGGGGTTCCTGTGATTTGGCAGATCTAGCAATACCAAATGATTAGACAACATCAAGCCACTTTGGGATCTCAAGATCTAGCCCTCCTGGATCTAGAGGAGGATATCTCTATAGAGGTAAAGAAATGTATATATTTGAGGTTCAGTTTAATGTGTTAGGATAGTTATAGAGCACAAGGGTTTTGTTTTGTTTGTTTGGTTGGGAAAAAATGACATAAGGGTTCAATGTAAGGTAAAGGAATGAGTAGAGAAGGATTTTCGGCAGTGGGGAGATAATTCAAAGAGAATGCGATTCCATTGGGCAATGGGGTCATAAAAGGGTTTACTTGCAATTCAAATATCCAAGGCTTCCAAAGGGCTAGTCATCTAAAACAGAGGATCTCTTAAGATGATAGTATGGGATGGAACAATAAGGAAATGAATGGGAATGACAAGGAAAACCTTCCAAGGTGACCACTTTGGAGTAAGTCAAGGGATAGGGCATACCTTAGACCTTTATGATCATAATTCCTAATGAGGCTAACTCCTAAGATAACAATCCAACAGTCCTGCTGACTACTTTCAGACAGTAGAAAACACTTAAGTTCAAACACATAGTGAAGTCTAAGATCAAAGAAAGAATTTTAACCTTCTCTGCTTTTGGCATTCAAATCAAAGGGATCTTGGAAAGGCTAAATGTTGGAAAGGGAACTTAGGGGACAGGGGTAATCACTAAATCTCCCTATTCTCCTATTCTTTCAACTAAACCAAACAAGAACATCTAAGAAACAAACTCCAAATTCATACATCATTAAGTATGGGAAAATCAACTCTTTGACTGGTTAAATTATATTGAATTTGTTCTAAGATACACAAGTAGCAGAAAAAATAAAAATAAGAAAGTGCAAGAATCATTACGGTACTTGCAGCAGTATATCCTAAGCTAAAATTATTGTTTCTTATCAGATAAATGAAACATGATGTAAAACAGAGGGAAAACATTAACGAAGAAGGAACACATCACCACTGATTCAGATCAGGATCCAATGAACATGCCTGTCATATTAGTAGAGAAAAACTAGTCACATAAATTCTTGTCCAATAGCTTGATATCATCCAGAAATCATCTCCCAGCCTATTTACAACTACTACTCACAGAACTATAACTCAGTAAAACATTTTACAATCAGTAATTTTCCAACAGCCAACCAACATTTTCAATGTAATTTACAGGGGTTCTTATATGGGAATGAGTGATAGTAGTGGTAGATAGGATTTAAATGATTCATTAAAATAGAGGGAGAAAATGCCTTCGAAGCCCATTCTGTTTAATATCTTTACATTAACTTTCAGTACCCTTTAGTTGATTTAGAAGTCTTTGTCAGGTTGACAATAACTTCTAGGGTGTGCTCTTGAAGTACTTTCCTAGCTGAGATGTCTTGTTTATACTCTGAGACAAGTAAGGTGAAGATTTTTCTTTCAGGTCTTCCATGCTTTATAACTAATGCACTGATAGTTTTAAGGAATTCTGTTAGAGTAATAATTGTTCTGGTGCTTGATGAGGAATGGAGTAGGCTGTGTGAATTGGTCCTTCTTAGGGAAAAGAATGTTCTGCTGATATCAGATCACTAATGCTTTGAATTACTGGTATGACTTGTTTATATTCATGATATGAGCTTTAATAAGTTTCCTTCATTGTCCTTACCTGTGGATTAGGTACTTAAATCTTCAATATCATGCACTAATCCTTCTAATCCTCTTCTAATACTCTTTAGACTTTTTCTGACCTGTGTTTGTGAATATACAGGTTATAGGGGTGCTGGAGGGTTTATGTTAGGGTCAATAACCCTATCTTCTATAAAACATGCTATTAAACCTTTCAGCAATTTCCATCTTTGCAATCTTCAGCTCTGTGGTAGTCTTTCTGCGTTATATGTCACCTGACTGTGACTGTGGAGATTGTATGAATCCATCACCCTTTGAAACCTGCAAAAAATGATAACACGTTATAAAAAACTTGCGGGAGTGGGAATGACTACTTCAGAGGCTCGCGAGGGTGGAGGAGCAGTGAGGAAAAAAGTGGATGCAGTGGAAAAATGGGAGGAAAACCCTAACAGAGCAGCTAACCAGGTCCGATGGGGGTTTGAGCGCGATGAGGGACGTGGACCATTAGATCAGGATGATATATGGTGGAGATATTTTGATGAAATGTTTCAGGAGAATAAATGAATGGAAAACCAATCGAGTCGTGATATAATACGAGCCATTCGATCTCAGAGATAGACGGTTTGGATTAAAAGCAGAGGCAACATTGTGGAGGGCAGCGGTATGGCAGAAACCGAGGATGGTTTTCACGCAAAAAAATGGGGGGGGGGGAGGCAGTATTAACTTTTATAACATGATTCCATACACTGACTGACATGTGGATTTCTAAAACCGCTTATATTGCGCGGAAGTAGCGCACTGCGGGGGAGGATCAAAAATTACGCGAAATGCAATGTTGACCGTTGGATCTGGGATGACAGATCGAACGGTACAGAGTGAGTGCGATGGGATGTAAGATGCACGAGGTATGGATAGTGGGCCCAACAGTTACGTCGGCACCTTTATCACGTGGTGGATGGGTTCAATGAGCAGAGCGCGACGCCATCTTGGCCGTTGGTTCTTGTGGATTCAACGGTCTAGATTCGTTTAAAATCGTAATGTCGGGGAAAGGAAAAATAAACGAAAGGTAAGGTTATGACGAAGGCTAATGTATTTTAAGCACCCGATTGCGGGGCTTAGGTTATATTAGATGGTGGGGCTAAAGGATATAAGCCCTTAGGGGCTTAATAACTTATAAGGTAAGAAGATTGTTTTTAAGGGCAAAAACAGGTATTTTAAGGCCAAATGAAGGTTTTGGTAGGCCAGAAAAAGGATTTTTAAACCAAATAAAGGGAAATATTAGGTTTAAAAGGGGTTTAGGATGAGTTATAGGTTAAAATGAAGGTTTATGGAGGAATTTTTGTGGAGGGAATAAGGGTGAAAAATGGAACTCTTTGTGAGTGAAAAGAGAGGTCAGATGATGGAAAATGGAGCCTCATGGACATTTTTTTCTTTGATAAACAGCATCGTTCATTAATGGAAACAGCAATGAAGATTATCTAAAGGATAGAAGACACATGAAGGCTTCAAGAATGATATATTTTCAAAGGAAATGTTTCTCTTGAACACTGGATGACAAATTTAGCCACTTATTTGCTTTGAAAAATTATTATAGGTGGCTAACAGAGCCAACGTTCATCCCCGTGACTGCACTCAACACTCCCAGGTTCTCTGGTTGGGTCCATCCTAGCAACACGAAAGAGGGCAACCTAGAGAATGCTAAGGAGTGCC
Source organism: Pinus albicaulis (assembly GCA_034641835.2). Taxonomy (NCBI): domain Eukaryota; kingdom Viridiplantae; phylum Streptophyta; class Pinopsida; order Pinales; family Pinaceae; genus Pinus; species Pinus albicaulis. The sequence continues at coordinate 1,581,895,301 of CM076582.1, read as the reverse complement.
AAAAACCAATACGCAGATAGTGGGAGCATGTTGTAGGGTGAATAAATAGCCTGGTGTGTATTAATGGTGGAGTAGCCCATCCGTGAGACTGACCATCGATCAGGTAGATCAATCTTACCATAAATGGCTACATTGATGATCTGCTGCCAATTGTTTGTACTTGTAAGATCCCTTTTTTATTAAATTAGGATGTGCAAATGGTCGCCCTACATGCTGGAGGTCGTTTCCATGGAATTTCAGACCATAGATGACACCTATATGTCGTTCGCGTACCTTGAGTGAAGGTCGACGCGAGGCGTGTCTACAAGTTGGCCATTCATCTTTTCAAGCCACACGCTTCGCCCTTGTTTGGAATGTCCTTGCACCAGAGGGATACGTCATGCGTCCTTGTGCCATTTATTACTTGAGTCATTCACAAATTCTTCAAATTACATGTGAGTCCAAGCAGGTCCATAATCTGACACATGCCTAGGGCAGCAGTACCCCGGTAAGCCTAACCGTGCAAGGCTTGATCACACCCTTGAGTGTGGTATGTCAGCAAGTGTCTGCATAGGTCTAATAACCTTGGAGTTCATCTATCAACTGGGGTCCCTCTGCGCAGGATCACCCTTCTCCAATACTTTTTCTGATCGGAGAATATAGGTCCTTGTGTAGGTGCTCCACGCAATGTTAGTGACAGTGCCCCGAGCCTGCATTCTATGAGAATATTAGGTTTGACCGTCTCCTTATTATCTTCTGCGTCCTCTGGGTAGGGCAGGTTCCTTTCCTCAGTAGAGATGCACCAGAAATTCCTAACGGTCTGAAGACATCGGAGCGTCGAAACTTCATGCAATCGGCCTTGCCAATTTTCCAGCTCCTCGTCAGAGTTAGAGAAACATTCACTGTCCTTTTCCCAGTAGAGCATTCCTTCCTCCATGGGGTTAACCAGATCTTTATCCAGCACAGTTAATTTATAAATGTGATCTAATTTCTCCTCCTCATAGGCTAGCTCTATATACCGCACACCTTCTGTTGGATCTAATGGTACTATGACACGCATACCTTTTCTTTCAAACACCATGCTATGTTTCTTGAGATTGATGACACCTCCCATGTAAATTGCCTAGTCCAATCCAAGGAGCGTAGGGTAGGGATCCTCATCTTCCACAATTTCTTTGACTTCAAAGTCAGCTAGGACCCTTACCCCTCTGATGTCAACCATGACTTTTGGTAACCGCCCCAGAGGGATGATTTTTTGTTGATTGGCCATTTGCAGTTGGATGGTGGACCATTCTAATTTAGGTTCTCCCATCCGTTGCCATGTCTGCTTTGGTAATACATTCACATATGACCCCAGATCTAAGATAACCTGATCCATCTCGTAGTCACCAATCTGCGCAGTCAATCACATCTCTCTCCTAGTGTGCTTCTTATAGCTGTATAGTTTGTGTACATCCTTGGTTTCAGGGATCAAATTGGTCTGAACTGCGCAGGCATTCAGTAGTGCTTGGAGATTACCTATATCCTGTAGATTTCGCAGTAGCTTTAAACATGTCTTTAAAAAGGGCTCAACCCCTTCCTCTATCTAAGGTTGCATTGGCGGCTGCGTAGATACTTTTGGTGTTGTCTGTTCTTTGAAAGGCACCCCTCCCTAGGAGGAAAGCTCCTCTTTTGATCCATGGGTGACTAGCCCACTGCATGTCATGAATTTTACATAGGGATCCACCTTTCTTAGCACAGATTTAACTCTTTGTATCTTCTGCGTAGGGGTGGGCTTCTTTTCCTCCATCTTGGCTATTAAAATTGGGCAGTCCTCTACCTCATGGTCCAACTGCCTACAATATTTTCATGATGGCCTAGTGGGATTTGGGCATTCTCTGCCAAAGTGCCCTATTTCCCCATAGTTATAACAGACTAACTACCCATGTCCTCGTCCTATGCTTCCTTCTCGACCTCCTCTACCTCGGGCTGGTGATCCTCCAAAGTGCGCAAAAAGTCTCGGCGACGCAAGGTCTGATTGTACCCTATATAAGTTCCCACGATCCATCATTAAGTCATAATTATGACAGTTCTACTCATATTAGTTCTGGGACATATGCACCTAATCAAGGGAAATGGTTCTTATCATGTAGCCCTGCTACCCTAAAATCATCACACCATAGTGCAGGTCTATTTGAACTTGGTCATAATAGGATGGGTTCCCTACTTACCCCTGGGCATACAGAGCTAGGTCCTACTGCTTGCATGTAATCCATCAGCAGAGGGCATGAATCCTTCATATGGCCAGAAACCTGGCATCGTATGCATCAGAGATCTACACAACCATCCTTTCCTCACTCTTTTCGTAGGTTTTGTATCTCCATACGCATAGCCCCAAGTTGCTCCTAGATTTGTTGTACCCCTGCTGACGTATCTTCTCGGGGGCAACCTCTAGTTTCATAGAAACTTCCACAACCTTCTCCTATGACTCAAAGGTCTGATGACTCATTGGCATGTGCAGGTGAGGTAACAACATAGTGATGAACCATTCTGTATGTTGTCTATTATCATATTCAAATCCTCCTTCCCTAATTGCTTTCTTCAGTCGTTGATCAACCTCCTATGTTGACTCAGACGCACCTTATTTGAAGTCCTTTACTTCTACTACCAATTGGGAATAATATTTTGGCTTCTTGAACTGGTGCTTTAAAGCGTCCTTAATATCTTGAATAGATGCACCCCCATTCTGGGAAATATACCGCATATACCAGTCAAGGGCCCTATCCTTGAAGGCCAACAACAACTGCACCCTTTTTACCGTATCACTCGCCACATTCTGCGTGGACCATATAGAGTCTGCAATGAAACAAAATCAATCCATATCCTCATCTCCTACCCCCTTGAAAATAGGTAGTTTCAAATGTGCAACCATATCATTGTCTAGGGAGGGTGGCAGTATAGGCGAATTCTTACCTTTTCATGACCTAGGTGGTGATGTAGCTAGGGGATCTTGCATAGCTGGTTCCTGCAATGGATTGTAGGTAGATCTCCCTCCATCACAGTTGGTCTGATAGTATTTAACACTACAGATCGCGCTCCCATCTAGCTCCGAGGTCATTCAGTGAGTATGACTACACATAATTCTTTTTTTGTATAGTAATTTCTTGATCAGCAATAGTAACGTCCTCAGGAATTCACCTCAGAATCCTTTGAAGAATCTTCGTTCAGCCTCAAAGTATGATACAAATTGATCAATGGCAAATTCCATCACAAATCCTCCCAGTACACTATCCACCCAGTGATCCACCGTGCGTGTGATAGTATTATCAGCTTTTTCTAGCTGCTCAAGAAGCTTTGGGGTCCACTGAGTGACTCGCTCGTCCTTCCAACACTTCTATAATTCCACAAGCCTGGCTAGCCACTCCTGGAGTTCAATCACAAAGGTTACAAAGAATATTTCATAGCTTTTAGTAAGAATGTACCTATTTTTCCACCTTTCCGCCGTTAATTTCTCACTGCAGTTTTCTTTTAGTACGAACTCCTGGATTTGTCTTTTGAACCAATCTTCGATCTCTTTTCTTTCAGGTTTCCAGTATTATTTTTTCATTACCTGATTCCACTCTCATACTTCTTCCGATCCCGGCAACGGAACCATTTTTTGGCTCGAGGGGTCCTGACCCAGGTTCGGTAAGCAAGGTTTGCCAAAAAACCCCTATACTACTGGCCCTTTCCACAGTGACCTACTTTCGCAGGTCAAAGTCTCACCCGAATTAGTATGGGTGGGTGCTAGAACCAGGTTTCCGCACTCTGAGAAACCATGGGTGTTGGGCAGTGAAAGAGGTATGAAATTCCTATGTATTTGTTCATTCTTTTACTATAGATATACTTTTGTTTTCCTTGGAAAGGTAATTTACCATGAGAATTGCAATTAAATTGGAAAGATTTATGTTTAGCCTAAAAGATGACTAAAGATTGTTTTTATTGGCAAAACAGGAATACGAAGAGGTGAGTAGCTGTATCAAAGGCATGGCTGAAGACAATCTGACTCCTACTCCATTCGTGACGAACCATATCCAGCTGAAGCTAAGAAGATCTGAACGGATCGCCCAAAAGGGGCAGGGGACAGCTCGACCTTAAACAAAGTAAACATAACAATGATAAAACAAGGAAGGAGCGAATCCCTCAGGATCGGAAGATCCTAAGGGATCTCTGTGAAAATTTATCATATTTCTTGATTTGTTCGTCCAAGGATCAAATATAAAGGCAATGATCTCTAGTGACCAGGAACGGGGAGGGGATACATTGAAAAGACATTTTTCATTGAAATACTTTTATATTTCCTTTGCAATCGAATGATTATCGACTCTCTGTCATGAGAGAACGTTGTCTGTAATGTCTTTTGGATTAATATAAAAACACAGGTTTCATCTGCTCTTTAGAATTCTGAGTTAAGCCCAGCGATATTTCACTGGCGCTAAGGGCCCAGCTCTGGTGGATTACTATGTTGTTGTATTATTAATCTTTATTTGTTGATGCGTGAAGTGTGTTTCATATTTACTTCATTTACAGAGTCATTTCATTGATTTTTAAAGCAAGTGCTGAACCATTGTTGTTTCATTCTTTACCGCAATTACATTTAACGATCAGTTATCTTGTTATTATATTTTGGCTTTGCTGTTCCGTAATTACAGTAAGTTGTTGTTCCATTTATCTATGGTTTTTGATTGGATTACGATTAACTGTTGACAGGCTTGAGTGCGATGATTTACTTATTTGAATTAAATTTGCAATTGTTTTTCATTTTATGTTGTTGTTCCTTTTCTGGATTTCATTTCCTTTCAGTTGTTTCACTTGCTTTAAGATCCCCAAACTGTAGAGGATAGAGATATTCGCTCCAAGTCCCCAGATTTGGTCATCTTACATCGATTTCTAGGGGAAAGAGTTACTGCTACTGCATCCTTGATCGATGTTCAGCAAGATTTTTGTAGTTTAGCTTTTACATTCCTATCATCATAATTAGGTTTCCTTTCCAAGAATTTATTACTTTTGTATTTCTGTGCTACATCCTCACAAGCATTGCTCTTAGATAATTGCAGCCTCAGACATAGTACACTCTTGAGATAAAAAGACGCTCCCAGATTGATGATTAATGTAGGCTAATTAGGTGTTTAAAAGATACCTTTTTATGGTCCAACATTTTGGCGCCGTTGCCGGGGAGAGTGTATGCCATTTTACAGGAGTAATGCACAGCTGATTTCCTTCTAACCTGATAACATTTTGAAAACTGCATTAATTAGGGGAATGAAAGATCAATGGGTTGAAACATTAAATCTTATGGGAAAAGGTGATATATATCAAGAGATATATTCTGACATCATTGATTTGTGTATCAGGTGCTCAAGAGGTAATACAAGGTTGAAATCGGCAGAACGTGACATAATTACAAGGGAAAATAAAACCTCTAATGAGGGTGTGACTCATGCAGAGATCGGAAATCTGTTAGAAGACTTTAAGACAGACATACTAGGGACTCTAACAACACCGTTTGACATCATGCAAGCCAAGCAGAAGCAGGCAGAAGCAGAACAAAACTTGGAAATATTTTTGCCCAGATGCAGAAAGAAACACAGCCACAAAGAATGCCCGTTGGATACGGTTAAAATCTGTGCCATTTGCACAAAATACCACCCTACAAAAGGATGCCCATCGCTTCCTGGCCTAAAATTAGTATATAAGGAGGCAGAGGAAGAATCAGAAGTGGTATGTTTGCTCAACCAGTGCCGACAGTGGCAGCCATGACCATTAGGTATGCAAAATGATCCATTTTCTTTTCAGCCTCCTCAATATAATGCTCAACAGTATAGTGGAATGTGGCAGAATCAATCACCCTTCCCTAATTGGTCACAACAGCCATTTCCTCCCACACCTTGGCCTAATCAAATGAATCAAAATAACTGGCCTAGCCTTCCTTTTTATCCACCATTCTGGCCTATGCAATGGTCCCCTTCTACTTCTCAAAACCAGCCCTGGCAGTTAAACTCGCAAAAATCTCCAAATCAGCCAGTTGGATCAATTCCTCTCTCTCAACCGACACTGCCAGCACCTTACCCAAACCCCCAGACTAATGTAAGACCCCAACTCCCAACCCAACCCAACCCAACCCAAACCCAAACAACAGACCAGTTCAGACTGTACAAATAATGGAACCTCCAGAAATAGAAACTGAACTCAGGGAGTGCAATGATCTTCAATTAAGGTCTGGGCGTATAGTTGAAACATAGAGAAATAATAATGATCATATTGAAAATCAGTTACCTAAATAACAAACAGAAAAAACTGAGAAGGAAGTGCAACAAAAAAATCAACAAAATAAAAAACAACAGATAACAACTTCCTCTCCACCATTCCCAGAACGATTAATGATACCTTGACCATTAGAAAAACCTAATTATGATCTTCTGGGAGAATTAAAAAATTTATGTATAAAAATCCCTCTCCTCCAAGCTATTCAAGATATTCCCATATACGCAAAAACCATTAAGGAATTATGCATAAAGAAGCCAAAGAGGAGAACAACAACCAATCCTACTGTCCAAATAGTTGGTACCTTATCTAATTTATTATCAGGAATGGAAACACCTATCAAATATGAAGATCCAGGAAATCCTATAGTGACAGTTCAGATCAATGGACAATCATTTCCAAATGCCTTAGTTGACTTAGGGGCAGCAATCAACATTTTAACAACCACTACCTGTCAGAAACTTGGCATTACATCACTTGAACCAACATCAACCTTGTTGGAGTTGGCTGACCGATCAGTAGTGAAAGCAGAAGGCACCTTACAAGATGTCATGGTATCTGTAGATTCCTGGGAGTACCCTGCTGACTTCCTGGTTATCAATCCCAAGAACTGACTAGATGGACATCCATTAATTTTAGGTAGACCTTGGTTGGCAACTACCAATGCTTATATTGGATGCCGACAAGGCAATATGACCATTACAAGGGGAAATTATGTCAAAAACTTAGCTTTATATCCCCCAGCCCAACCAAGTCTATCAATAATTAAAACAAGACAACCACCTGCATCATATTTTGAGGAAAACATGAGGTCACCTCTAACTATAGAAGAAGCTCTGAATTTTAAAGATCAAATAGAGGATGATATCATTAGTAATTTTATCAATAAATCACAAACTGAACCTCATTTGCAATGTCACATGATTGAAGCAGCATTCGACAATAAAGAAGAAGAAGATCCTTTCAAAGATATTCATGATCAGGAAATACCTACTACCTCTGTAAATAATATCAAAGTTGTAGAAATTGAGCTAGGTAAAACCTTGAACATTAACAACGATCTTACTGCTGGACAAGAAGAGAAATTAATCCACTTGTTACGAAAATACAAAGAAGCCTTTGCATGGGATTACCCCGACATGAAAGGAATTTACCCTCAATTATGTACTCACCACATTTATATTGAGAAAGATGCAAGACCCATTCGTCAACCTCAAAGGAGACTAAATCCTCACCTTAAAGACATTGTGAAAGATGAATTACAAAAACTATTAGATGTCAATTTTATCTATCCAATATCTGATAGTAAGTGGGTCTCCCCATTAGTGGTGGTACCTAAAAAGAATGGGAAGTGGAGGATATGTGTAGATTACCGTGAACTTAACAAGGCAACACAAAAATACCACTTTCCCCTTCCTTTCATTGACCAGTTATTAGACACATTGGCAGGGAAGAAATTATTTTCATTCCTGGATGGCTTCAGTGGGTATAACCAAATACAAATTTCCCCTGAAGACCAGGATAAAACTACTTTTACCTGCCCATGGGGTACATTTGCCTACCGAGTCTTACCTTTTGGCATCTGCAATGCCCCTGCTACTTTCCAAAGAGAAATTCTCAGCATCTTTGTAGACCTAATAAATGAAGGCCTCGAAGTATATATGGATGATTTCACCCCTTATGGGGATGACTTTGAACCTGAATTACAAAATCTATAAAAAGTATTGCAAAGATGCATTGACACCAGGCTTTGATTAAGCAATGAAAAATGTCTTATGATGATGACTGAGGGAGTTATCTTAGGACATTATATTTCAGCAGACGGAATTCAAGTATACCTAGCCAAAATTCAAATACTCTTGTTAATTCCTACACCCACCACACAAACAGAGGTACGTAGCTTTCTTGGATTTACTGGTTACTATAGAAGATTTATAGAACATTATTCTCGAATAGCTGCACCTTTATATGCACTGACTGGAAACATTGATTTTGTTTGGACAGATAAATGTGACAATGCTTTTAATAATTTGAAGAAGCTCGTTGCAACAGCCCCAGTGCTGAGGGGCCCAAACTGGAATTTTCCGTTCCAAATTTCATCTGATGCCTCAGACACAGCAATCGAAGCAGTACTTGGGTAGGAGGAAGACAAGAAGCCATATGCAATTTACTACATTAGAAAAAATCTAACCCCTGCTGAATTAAATTATACTGTGACTGAAAAAGAATTTTTAGCTGTAGTCCATGCTATAAATAAATTTAGACATTATATCACTGGGTATCCTGTAGTGCTTTACACAAATCACTCTGCCATTAATTTTTTAGCAAATAAGCCTATTACAAACGGAAGAGTGACAAGATGGTTGATTTTACTGCAGGAATTCGATATTACGATGAAAGATCGACCGGGCAAGGAGAACCCTGTAGCTGACTTTCTGTTAAGAATGCCAAAGCCAACAGATACAGAAGCAGTTGAAGACCACTTTCCGAATGAACATCTCTTCGCTGTTACTACTAGAACACCATGGTATGCTGATATAGTGAACTACTTGGCAATAGGTAAATTACCCAAACATCTATCCCTTAATGAAATAAAGCAAATAATACATCGTAGTACCCGTTTTTCTTGGATTGGTGGCTACTTATTTCATACAGGTGCAGATATGCAAATAAGGAGATGCGTTAGGGAGGATGATGTATTTGACATCTTGAAAGCATGCCATGATGGACAGTGTGGCATACATTTTATAGATCACAAAACTGCCCATAAAGTTTTACGAACAGGCTACTATTGGCGTACTACTTTTAAAGACGCTAAAAAATTTGTGCAGGCCTGTGATAGCTGTCAAAGGGTAGGACGCCCTGGGCAGTCTGATGAAATGCCCTTAAACCCTCAACTAGTGATTGAACCCTTTGGATGTTGGGCACTTGACTTTGTTGGTCCCATTAGCCCTCCATCAAACCAGAAAACATATATCCTAGTTGCAACTGAATACGTTACCAAATGGGTTGAAGCAGAGCCCCTTTCAAAAGCTACAGAGGATTCTTTGATTCAGTTTCTTTTCCAAATCTTTGTTCGCTATGGCCTCCCAAGAGACATAATTACAGATGGTGGACCATAGTTTGTAGGTAACAAATTAGCTGAAACATTACTGGATTATCATATTCAGCATAGAATTACAACTCCATACCACCCACAGGCCAATGGCCAAGTCGAGAGCACGAACAAGGTAATCGAATCTATATTAACAAAAAATATTGCTTTGCATAGATGAGATTGGGCCTATAAATTTCCAGAAGCACTGTGGGCGTATCAAACAACATGGAGACCTACAACAGGCTATTCGCCATATCAACTAGTATTTGGAAAAGAACCCATCTTTCCTATCGAATTTGAAATTCAAACATTAAGAACAACTCAAAAGGTGGGTCTAAATTTAGATGAAGCCCAGGCTAAAAGACTGCAGCAACTTAACGAATTAGATGAAATTAGACTCTCTTCTCTCCAGCATACAACATTAATTCAGCAGCAGAGAGCCAAATGGCATGACGCCCATATCAAACAAAAGATCTTCCACGAAGGAGACTGGGCACTCTTATATGATTCTCGGTTTCAGGATTTCCCTGGAAAGCTCCAGAAAAGATGGCTTGGACCCTACGAAATACAGAAAGTTCATAACAATGGCACTCTCACATTAGTAACCATTGACAGATCTGGGCATTCCTTTAAGGTGAACGGTCATCGCGTCCGATTGTATCACAAGCCGCTCACCCGAGAATCCTTTTACCAACAGTTACGGGAAGATTCGATCATGGAAATTCTTGATGAAGGGGAGAATTCCTCCTCGGCACCAGTTTGATAAATCATTCCTTTTTAATTTTGTACATAAAGCATGTTTTTCTGTTTTTGATTGTTTTTTTACGAAATTCGTTTTTTTCTGTTAATATTTCTTGAATTTGGTTTCTTTCAAAACAATGAAAAAAATAAAAAAAAATTTGTTTTTTTTTTCGCGATGCTGTTCCTTTTTAAAGGAACAACACTTCTGCTATTCCTTTTCAAAGGAATAGCAGTTTCGCAGAATGCTTTTGCTGTCCCTTTCTAGAGGAACAACACTTTCGCCGAATATTTTTCTATTGTTTCGTAGTGTTTTTGTTGTTCCTTTCCAAAGGAACAACATTTCCGCAGAGTATTTTCTTGTTGTTCCTTTTAAAAGGAACAACAGTTTCACAGATTGTTTTTGCTATTCCCTTTTAAAGGAACAACACTTTTGAGCAATTTTGTTTTTGTTTGTTTTAAGCTATCATTTTGATTTCTTTTCACTTTTCTAAGGGCAAATATATCATTTATATACAGTCATACAAGTTTAAGCTCACTGAGATCAGCACATCAAAACAAATCGTCATTTTTTAAGGGAATTGCTTAGTAATAAAAAAAAAGAGGAAAAAGGGGCATGATCAATAACATAACATTGCTATTACTATCAAATTAATCTGATCGATTATTTTTATCATGATTAGTTCTCTCCCATATGCTATAGCTTTCTTTGATATTTATCTTTGAAATGGAAATAAGGGTATATTTTTTTTCTATTGAGATGTTCAGAATTTTTCCGCCATTCCTACTCTTAAGGAGTGTTGAGCCATCCCTTATGAATAACTGAGGAAAAGTGTTGTTTGAAAAAGAAAACATTTACATATTTTAATGTTTTTGCAGATGGAGGATAGGGGGTCTCATTAAGAGCTAGCCTACCGTGATCATAGAGAAGACAGTGAAGTGGCATTCCCATTATGGCCACCAAACCAGGGAAATGGTCCAAAAGACAATTGAAAATCAAGAAGTCCTTGGAACAGGAGGTCTCATCATGAGCCGACCTACCCACCTTTCACTCCTTCCCGGTGAACGACATTATTATTTATCTGGTCACCAAGCCAGTACAATGGCCTCCGTCTTGCTACTCAAAAAGAATATAAAGAAACAAAAAGAAGCACTTCCTCAGTATGAATAAAGGACAATGGTTCCGTGGGTTACAAAACAACTCTGTCAAGGTTATGGACACCTGTGGGCAACAGAGCTCTGTTGATGGTATTGAAGTCACATTTATGCACATCAATAGTTATTTAACTCTTTTTCCTATATGTTTATTTAATATCAAATGAAATGCATGAATTCCTTACTTTTATTGTTGAACCTATTATGCATGAAAATTATTATGAATCGATCATATTAGTTTATATGGTAAATAACGCAATTATATTTATGTCAATCCTATTCTATCCCTTTCCCTCGCATTTGAATCATTACAATGCGATTTCCTATTCATTACCGATTTATCTCTTGCATTGATTTCAGCGATCGCTTAATTTGGTTGACTGTATCATAATTATGCCTGTTTTTTTTTTTTTTCACTACTATCCTATTGCTGTGCCACACATGCCACCCTCAATCGACAGTTGAGGAAGACCTTTATTTCATTTTGGGGCACGGATGAATGCATGCAGATCAAACTTCGAGATTCTCTTCACCTGTACATGAACTAAATCTCCACATTAGATTTCTTTACCATATTTGGACTAAAACCCCCATATTTCTGGGAAATAACAAGTTTCAACGAACTGTGCTATGTTGTTCCATTGAAATTACTATGTGTTGTGAAGAAATTAACAGAGCGCAGAGATGGGAGGACGCCCAATCCACAGTGAACCACAGGTGTTGATCGTCTCTGATGCTGCACGAGAAATTTTAGAGAGACTAGGATGGACTACCTATTTTTTGAGAATGCAGCAACCCCATCAAGCAGTAGCTACCGAATTATTATTAAACCTGCAGGAAGGATCCTCTATAGTCAGAGGAAGACAGATGGCTGTGTCCGATGAGATAATTGCAGAAGTGTCTGGCATCCCCGTGCAAGGAACTGTCTGGACCCAGAAGAAGATTAGGATTCGTGAAGCCATAAAAATCTTTCAAGATGACGGACAGACGCTAACTGTCAAAGGTAGAGGAGTCCACCCGGCGTCACTAGGTGAACCATGGACCGAATTTTCCAGGATTTTGTAGGCTTACATAACATGCGACGGTAGAAAAGACATGGTAAGACCTCACCACCTTAAGCTACTAGCTGTGTTAAAACAGAAATGCACTATTAATCTGCCTGCATTCTTAAATTATTTGTTGCATGATATTTCTCGTGGAATTAGAAAAGCCCAACATGAAGACATGGTGGTTAGCCACCATTGTTTAATTTGACTGATAGTAAGTTATAGCCTCGCCCAACAGCAGACCAGTTGGGAAGAATTTATTGAAGGGGGTTTAGCTCTGCCTGCTCCGAGACAGAAAAGAATGGTCGACTTAATAGTTGAGCCCTCCACTCATAGAAAATAATTCCGATCGAAGCGAAGTAAGAAAATAATGGAGGAACTTCCGGGCAGTAGCAGCCAGCCCCTGAAATTGAACAGCTCAGATGAAGAGGAACAACCTCCACAGTTGGAGGGAGCAAGTCCTCGTGCTGAGGAAGAACAGGAATTAGAAGGATAAATTCGTTACGCAGACGAGGAAGAAGTAAGTAGCGAAAAACAACCCAGTCCGAAGGAAGGGGAAATTCGTTACTCAGATGAAGAAGAAGTAAGTCATCATACCAGTAGCGAAAAACAACTCAGTACAGAGAAAGGAGAAGTACGTTATTCGGATGAAGAAGAGATTGAGGGAAATTCAGAGGAAGAAGAAGTTGAAGGAGAAATTTGGTATTCAGATGAGGAGGAAAGAAGTTATCACACCTGTGATAGGGAAGAGGATAATCGTAGCAGCAGTGGGCATGAAACAGAACCCACTGAAAATGTCAATGTAAGCCCTTCACACGAAGATCAATTGGCCTAGATTTTAGCCAACATGACGGAGTATGCACGCCCTCATAGCCCTTTGAACCTTAATATCGATATCAATCAATTACCATAAAACTCTGCTGTCGATAGAGAAATAACTGAAGAAAATCTTAATGAAACAACAAACCCTAGCGAAGCTAGGGTTGCTTCTTCCGAGAGGTATGAACAGGAGGAGGAAAATATTGAATCAATACCTCAATTGGAAACCCCCCAGGGCATTGCAGAGTCAGTTGAGAAGATGATTCCTAAGGAATATATCCAAGAGCATGAGAGCATGGAAGAAGAACCCCAAGAAGAGGAGCAAGGAGAAGATTTCACTGAAGGCACGGCTCAAAACCCTGTCGAGCAGATGGGTTCGGATGAACAAGCCACTGTTCCCTTAAGAAGGAAGAAGAAAACGACTGAGGTTGAGAAGCTTTGCAGGGAAAGGATAAAACTTCATAGACTGATAGAACAGCTCAGGTAAACGATTAGGGTTCTAAGAATGAAATAGACACCTAAGCGAGCCCTTAAAAGAAGAAACATTGCTGTTAAGAGAAGATAAAAAAGGAGAAGGGTAACCACTAATAGGAACCCTCAAGTAGAAGAAGACACCATGCCTAAACCTAACTATGAGGATGTGGAGCAGAAAACGGCTGTTCCAACACCAGCTGTTCCAGAGGAACCTGCTCTAAACGAAAATACCGAATCTAGCAGTCAGCACACCTTCAATGATCCAACATTAGTTAGACTGCAAGAATAATTGACCCAGGCCCGAATTGAAAGACAGAATTTGGAAGAAGATACTGTCCCAAGGAATAAATATCAAGAATTGCAGCAACAGATGAAAATTACTCATGAGGCAGAAGCTGAAGCTCATGAAAAATGACGAGAGGCAGAGATAAAAGCTGATAAGGTAAGCAACGAATTAAAACTAGCACGAAATCAAATGAACACTCTCTGCTCCTTATATACTGATGTCTTAGCCTGTAGGTGCCCTGCCAAAAACTATGCTTTATTTCTGTTAGAAAGATATTTTCAATTAAAAATCAAGGCAGTTAGGGCTGGAAAATCAATAGAGCTAAGAACTATAAATGACCTGATATTATGCTGCAAGCTTTATGGGGACAAAGTACAACGCTTGTTATGTGAGTTTTATCTGCATAATCTAATACTTGAAAATTACTGTGAATCAAAGCCTAGCCCTTTCATTGGAGATGTACAGTTTCAGGCATTCATTTCTTTTGTCGTAAATCAATTAAAATGGCTTAAAGCCTACAATGTCTTTCAAAGGCAGGAAAATGAATTGGATCTATGGGTCAGAAGTGAACCTTAGGACCCACGTCAATTATGGGCTAGACAGAAAAGTATAATGATAAGGAAAGGCGTTACCCAAACTCTGGGGCCTGTTCATAATTCAATCATTCTAAAAGGAACATATTATTTTTCATCTATTAGGGATCAAGCTTATGTAGCAGCCAAGGTCCGGTGGAGAACCTCGAATCAAAACATACAAACTAGGGAGCCATTCAATTATAGGAATTTTGGGCTAGCTGCAGACCGTTTCATTTCCTATAGCCATCTTGTTTTAAAAGAAGGACCATTCTGGTTAGGATGTAGGTTCTGTAGCCCCATTATTTGGTACCCTGCCTTGGACTACAAAGCTATTTATGAGCTTCCCGAGGGGCAGACAGAACATATTCTTGAAGAATTAGCTGCACACCATGGTTTTAGGCCTCTTAATGATAAACCTTCTCCAGCTTACTCTTTGACTGCTCTCCATATGAACTATAGTTTTCATGAGGGCATGAAAAAGGTTAAGTTGGGGGGTATGTTGGGCAGTGAAAGAGGTATGAAATTCCTATGTATTTTTTCATTCTTTTACTATAGATATACTTCTGTTTGCCTTGGAAAGGTAATTTACCATGAGAATTGCAATTAAATTGGAAAGATTTATGTTTAGCCTAAAAGATGACTAAATATTGTTTTTATTGGAAAAACAGGAATACGAAGAGGTGAGCAGCTGTATCAAAGGCGTGGCTGAAGACAATCTGACTCCTACTCCATTCGTGACGAACCATATCCAGCTGAAGCCAAGAAGATCTGAACAGATCACCCGAAAGGGGCAGGGGATAGCTCGACCTTAAACAGAGTAAACAGAACAATGATAAAACAAGGAAGGAGCGAATCCCTCAGGATCGGAAGATCCTGAGGGATCGCTGTGAAAATTTATCATATTTCTTGATTTGTCCGTCCAAGGATCAAATATAAAGGCAATGATCTCTAGTGACCAAGAACGGGGAGGGGATACATTGAAAAGACATTTTTCATTGAAAGACTTTTATATTTCCTTTGCAATCGAATGATTATCGACTCTCTGTCATGAGAGAACACTGTCTTTAATGTCTTTTGGATTAATATAAAAACACAGGTTTCATCTGCTCTTTAGAATTCTGAGTTAAGCCCAGCGGTATTTCACTGGTGCTAAGGGCCTGGCTCTGGTGGATTACTATGCTGTTGTATTATTAATCTTTATTTTTTGATGCGTGAAGTGTGTTTCGTATTTATTTCATTTACAGAGTCATTTCATTGATTGTTAAAGCAAGTGCTGAACCATTGCTGTTTCATTCTTTACTGCAATTACATTTAACGATCAATTATCTTGTTATTATCTTTTGGCTTTATTTTTCCGTAATTATAGTAAGCTGTTGTTCCATTTATCTATGGTTTGTGATTGGATTACGATTAACTGTCGACAGGCTTGAGTGTGACGATTTACTTATTTGAATTACATTTTCAATTGCTGTTCATTTTATGCTGCTGTTCCTTTTCTGGATTTCATTTCCTTTCAGTTGTTTCACTTGCTTTAAGATCTCCAAACTGTAGAGGATAGAGATATTTGCTCCAAGTCGCCAGATTTGGTCATCTTACATCGATTTCTAGGGGAAAGAGTTACTGCTACTGCATCCCTGATCGATGTTCAGCAAGATTGCTGTAGTTTAGCTTTTACATTCTTGTCATCGTAATTAGGTTTCCTTTCCAAACATTTATTACTTTTGTTTTTCTGTGCTACATCCTCACAAACATTGCTCTTAGATAATTGCAGCCTCTGACAGAGTACACTCTTGAGATAAAAAGACGCTCCCGGATTGATGATTAATGTAGGCTAATTAGGTGTTTAAAAGATACCTTTTTATGGTCCAACAATGGGTAAGGCAAGCAGAGCAGTGCTAGATCTTGTAACCCCTAATTACCTTATTCTATGAAGCGTTAATTAAGTCTCTATTCACATCCACGTGCACTAGATCTATAGTTATATGCTTGTTATATCATCAACACAACAGTACATAAATAGAACATGACAGATCTAGATCCAAGAACATAGTACACAGATCTTTCGCAGCTTAAGGATAGAAAACACATAATACAACAAATACCAGTAATTCATATAACATTACTCACAGATTCAGTTCTCTAACAATCTTTTGCATTCATTCATTCATCAATTCTTCCTTACAATTCTAATTCCCTTCCCACCCTACACATGCAGCAGCAAGGTGCACACATAGCTGGACTAGGATCTCTGCGCACACAACCAGCAGGAGTCCGGTCCCCAAAACCCATACAGGTCGCTTATACAACAGATCGCATCAATAGCTCATCATTTCCTATCTTCTACAATACAAAATTCATCTCTATTTATAAAAATCTAGCCTCAACATTCCTATGGTCCGTAACCCATGGTTTTTGGACCCCTAGTTTACCCTTTGACCCATTAAAATGTGTTCGGGGCTTTGACCCACCCCAAAACCCCTATGCTATGCTAAATATAACCAAAAATATAAAAAATGGACTAGTTTCACAGCCTGTTAGGAGACCCCGTTCTAACAGGGTGTTGCAGTGGAGGTTTCACAACACCACTTCCAGAGCTATTTTTCAGAGGAAGGAGCTTCCATTCCTTTGGGAGATTAGTGAGGAAGACTTGTAAGCTGATTTCACTATCTTTGAAATTAGGCCCACCATTTTCCATCATCTACAGCACAGTCCCTCTCCTTGATTGCGTTATTTCAGAGAGCATCTACAGTGAGGGTTTACAGTGTGTGTTTTGAGGGTGAGATATTCAGTGTTAGGATCAGCCTTTCACTTGGAAGATCCATTGGAGGAGGTTTTTTCATCTTGTACATCATCTTCAGCCATATCTATCTAGTTATTGAGTTGCAGCTGCTACTCAGTCCTAGGATTGCAATTGCGGCATTTTTTCCATTTTGCATATTTCAGGAAATCCTTCTAGGATTGTCTTGAAATTGTGTCTGGGAGCTTAGATCTTCACTCTCAACATTGTATGAGCTATCTATTTGCAGATGTATATTATTTTAAATTCCCATGTAACAGTGTACCATCTATGACTATGTTGTACATGTTCATGAACATTCTGGAATATAGCATCATTTCTCTTTTGGCATATGTATTCATGGGAGGCTTGTTTGCCTTGATCATTTGAGTTGTATTGCACATTTTTGCTGCTGATTTACATAATAAAATGCCTCCATGGTTTCCATACATTTTGGTATGATGTTATTCACTGTTATTTCCAATTTTGTGTTCATGTATTGCTGCATCCCCATTTTGTGATACTACAGATAAAGAATTACCATTGGATATTTTTGATGCAAAAGTCAACCAGTATTACAATCTCTGCCAAATATACTTGGAAAAGAGGATGTTGTTCAAATTGACAAGTCAGTTTTGGGGTTATTTTCCTTGATGATGAAGCCTAAGGTGTTTTTTGATATTCCCTCTTACTGGAAATAGGTTTTTAACACTCAACTTATGAGCTTGTCCCTTACTGGGTCCTTCAGGTTCCCTTCATTTATCACTTATATATTATTGTATCAAAATGTAGAATAATTTTTACATTTGGGGAAAAAAATTATGGATGTAAATAAGAAAATACAGTCAGTAGTTTTCTGGATAGATATAGTAAGAAATGAACCAGATGAGGAAGGGGTATTTGATTTTGTTAATTATTTTATGCTAATTTCTTATAAGGTTTTGAATGGGGTTCCTCCTCCTTGTTTCTTGCCCAAAGCTCAGGATTTTCTTCAATTAAGTACTAACTGTAAATTTAGGGATTGGTTTGTATATGAAGATCATTCAGAAATTAGATTGTATGGAGCTGGGATAGAACCTTATAGATTGCCCATTTTTGTCCCCATGAGATTTTTTGAATTGGAATTTATTAGACAAAGTTTGAATGTAGATCAAGTAAATTTTGTTCCAATCAAGAAGTTTCATTTTTTAAAGTTTCGTATGTCTCTGGGACCATTCATAGTGAATATGAGGAAAACATCAAATGAAGCTAAGAGGATGTTAAAAGGCATGCACTTGTTGCTAGGTGAGAAATGGGCCTATGATCCTCACAAGGTAATCTCCAACAGAAGGGTTGAAAATGGCTATTCTGCTTTTATTCATGATAGTACTACTAAAATAGAGAATTTGGCTAGTAAAATTCTTGCAAACTCTGCTAGTTCCAACATTCAAAATCCCATAATTTATGAAAATTTGAGCAAAAGGAGCAAAGAGAAAGTTGTTGATTCTGAAGATGAAGAGCAGAAAGCTGAGAAGAGGACTAGATTGATTGAAGAAATACCAAGCACCCAACCTAGTTTCCTCCTTCAATTAGGAGATGTTCATAATGCACCAGCCTCACCGTCAAGACATGGAGATGTTCAGGATCAAGTTCCTTTGATCAAGCAATTTTTTGCTCAAATTGTAGAAAAGAATCAGTAAATGAAAGCTTGTATGGAAGCTCAAGCTTAGTATCAAATTACTCCTGACCAAACTAGACTATTGACTTCCATAGACTTAGAAAGGGATCAGTTTAAGATTTATTTTTCTCACCCATATGAAATGATATTAGGGTCATCAAGTAGTTTTAAAACTATTAATTTAACTGTTGATGTGAAGAAGATCCATTTACTTAACAAAGTAAATTTTCATATGCAGACATGTCAGTTGATTGTTAATGATCTGACAAAAACTAGTGCAGTTGCTCATAAGGCAGAAAACATGTTAAGAAAAGTGATCGAGTAGTTAAAATTAGAGAAGTATATTTCCAAGGCCCTTTCAACTCAGAATGAAGAGTTGAAGAAGATAATTGTAATAATTGGAGTGGATCATAATGATAAATCAGTTGTACAGAAATTGTTACAAAGTGCTAAGTCAAATATAAATGTGTTGAAGAAGAAGTTAAATTTTCCTACTGGAGAACACTCAATGGCAGTAGAGGTAGCAGAGGTTGAGAATGAAAAAGAGAATCTTTTATAGCAGTTGTTGCAAAAAGAGGAGGAGGTTTATAAGTTAAAGGAGTTTGTAATTAACTTGCGAAGTTAAATTGACTCTCATTCTTGCAGCATAGTCATGTCATCCGGAACTGATGATCTAGCAGGAAGATTATCCCAGTTGAGCACAAAGTTGAAGATGGCAGAAAATGATCTCAAGAAGACTCAGAGAGAGTTGGAGGTAGTGAAAAGGATAATGAAGGACAAAAAAGGAGAATTCAATAAGTATAAATTAGATTTCGAGATAGGAAATAATGAAATCAAGAGTCTTAAGGAAAAGTTGAAAGGAAACATAACTCTGATTCAATCAAAATACATTCTATGGAATGAAATCATTGAAGTCATGAAAACAGCTTGGGAATCCTTCAAAATAGTGTCAAAGGAAAAGAGCGTTGTCATAGATTTAGAGGAAGTGGTTATGGAAAACAAACAAAATACCCTTAATAGAGATTTATGGGCAACGAAATTCATTGATTTCATCAATTCAAAGAGAGATCAGGAGTTGGAGGAAAATGAAATTAAAGATAGGACATTGTGTGTTCTAGAGATGAATAATTTGATTGTAAAATTTTTTTGTAGGAAGTCAACTAAGAAGAAGTTGACATAAATTAAACAAGCTATAAACAGATTTGATAATATATTTGACAAAAGGGCCAGAGCATGATTGCCTTCATGCTGGGATCTCAAAGGCAGTATTCTATCATGGGATTCCTATTAACCATTATTAGTGCTAGAAAAGAGTAATATTGATAATACCCATGAGAATACTGCAATCCTAAAAGGAGCTATAGTTGTTAATTTCTTGCAGAGGCATTTTAAATTACTTTGGTTAGTAAATTCTTTGTTCACAGAATGACCTACTTTCAATAGGATCACTTCCTTCAACCTAGAATATCATAATTTGATCAATTCTCCCAAAACCTACATCGAAATCTGGAAGAAGTGCAGAGCATGGATGACTAGTCCACCGGGTGACACCTCAACATCTCAAAAGGACACATCAGTGAATCTGGAGAACAAAATGACATCCAATCAAATCCAGATCCAGAAAATAGATTGAGGATTTAGTTTTATTTATATTTTGTTAAAAGATCAATATTGTAATAAAGTTTTTAATTGCCATGTAATAGGTAGTTTACATAGTTCTCGGTAGTTCAAGTAGTTACAAGTAGTTCCAGCAGTTACAACTACTTTGTATTGTATTTAAAGAAATGAAAAAGAAAGAGGAGGGTTCCGATTTTTGGACCTTTGGATGACTGTAAATTTTGTATTGAATTTTCTGATAAATTAATGAAAGAAGATCAAGTTTCTTTCACCTGTGTTGTAGCCTCTACAACACCCTCCAAAAAACCCCCACTTTAAAATTTTTTGGAGCCCCTTGAGCACAAAGAAAAGTTAAGTAGAAAATCAGGAAAACTAAGTCGTTGAGTCGCAATTCCTAAATTTGTGAAAACCTGTGACCCCGCGACCTTGCAACCCTGCGACCTTGAGGTCGCAAGGTCGCAAGGTCGCGAGGTCGCATTCCCCTCGAATCACCTCAACATGTGACCTTGCGACCTCATTAAATGCCCGCACGTGTGACCCTTTTATATATTGGAGGTTGCTAGGTCGCATTTCGCATATGCAACGGATAGAAAAAATGGCTCCGACAGGTCAACTGGAGCGCGATTTTCTGGTGTAAGTTTCCATTTTTCCTCTTGTTGTTTCCTTTTTGATTATTATTTCCAAATCCCTACATCCCTCATCCTTTAAATTTTCATTTTCCTCAGCCATTGTTTTCATTTCTTGCTTAAGGTTTCCTTTTGATTCCAGTTTTCACCACATTTGCCCAACTCATCACAATTTTTTATCCAACTTCTCATGGCTTGTTCCCCAATCCAAAAGCTATCCCTTGACTCTGTCTGGACCCATTTAGCCTTGTATTTTTCTAGTTAAAGGGAAAACAACTTCATGCTGCGCGCGCCCAAAACCCCCAACAAGCCCTAGCGCGACTTGCGACCCCGTGACCCCGCGACCTAGTCGCCAGGTCGCAAGGTCACATTCTCCCGGTTTCTCAAAACTTGTGACCCCGTGACCCCGCGACCTAGTCACAAGGTCGCAAGGTCGCATCCCTTTTCATTTTCCGCAATCTGCGACTTAGCAATCCCGCAACCAAGTCGTAAGGTTGCAAGGTCACATTTCCGCTTTTTCCTGAAATTTTCGACCCGCGACCCAGCGACCCAGTCACATGGTCGCATCTTCATCTTTTTTCACAATCCACGACCCCATGACCCTGCGACCCAGTCACAAGGTCGCACCTTGGCCATTTTCTTACAACCTGCAACCCCGCAACCCAGTAGGCCATCTATTAAGTTTTTCCTGTGTCCCAATTGAAGTAATGGATAAAATTTAATTGGTCTTATATCATCATGGTGTCTTTCTTATCTTGGGAATATTTCATGAATATGACAGGTGAATTTGAAGCAGACTTGGAGTGTATACCTGTCCTCTTGGATTCTAGCGACATGAGGCCTCCAATGTCCCGGAAGAAATACAAGCACGTGGTAGTGGAATATGTGGAGATGGACATGCCAATGTACCCACCCCCGATATACAGAGATACTCTTTGCACATTTTCCAAAGGGGACAGCATGCGTTGGTACCAAGTGTACGCGGAGTTCACCAAAACGGAATTCCCAGAAGACCTCCTGGATCGGGAGATATACTTATAGGTTAAAAGGTCCAAGCTACATCTAGCAGGTGCTCACCCGACCATATTCCCGTGCCCAGAGGTGATAGATTGGATTTTACAGAAAACAGATCCCAAGAAGTTCGTGATTAGAGACAGCGAAGGCAAGGCTTTCGCAACGCTCGAAGGCTCTGATGCCCATGTTTATTAATCTTTTCCTGAGCGAGAAGAAGAATTCACAGAATATTGGGCTATTGCTCATGCATTTCCTGTAGTTGACACTATAAGGCAATGGTGGGAGGAGCCTGAGAAGTTTAAGGTCAAGAAAGACCAGGAATATCCGGTGGTGAGCCTGAGAAAAGTATATAAATTAGTAGTTGCCATGCTTTGCAGATTGTACGGGTGCCCTGATGCCACTACCTTCAACGACACATGGGAAAATCTCATGGAATATGTCACAATGCATGACACCCGTTTCAACTAGGCTAACATATTGATGACGTCCATGCATACCAATTTATCCTCAGCATTGGTACCAGATGAGGGAATGCCTTCTGAATTCTATATGGCCTCTTATTTATTGGATGCCATCTGTTCGAGGTTGCATTTTGAAGGATGGGTACATAGCTGGTATCCCACACTGACCCGTGCAATTCATCTACAAACCAAGGTGTTTTGGGAATCAAGTTACAAACAAGACATAGAGCCAATCTTCCAAGTATTCATCCCCGCTCTATACACAAAATTATTCGGCCAAGATGCCCCTTGCATGTCGTGGAGAGCCAGGGAAATGCTAAGCCAAGTGGCACATTGGTTTCCTTTCGCAGAATATACATTCATCCGAGTCTTTGGCTCGTTCAGGGCACCACATGTTATGCCTCATTTCGTTACAGACAAAGTTCTCATGCAAGAGGTCTGCTTCCAAATGTTTTCGGGTTTCTCTAGGGTCCTGTCCAAAGGTAAGAAGAAGCCCTGGCCCGCGCTACCCCTCACTATCGGCGCATACACAGTTAAAGACTTCAGAGAGGTAGATGCAGATGGAGAAGAGATGAAAAGTTATCACTTTAGTTCTTTAGAATAATGAACATACGACCCAGAGCGAATAGTTCCTAAACATTGCAAGAAGGCTAAATTCAAATGGAACTATCAGCATGTTGAACGCTTGGGAGAAGTTGAAAGAATGAACTGGTACAATTCATATAGAAAACTTGCTCTGGGGGCAGACTCTGGCCAAGAAGACCCGGATGACCAAACCTTGGAAGAAAGGAGTCATAAATTAGGAGGTGCTTCTTCCTCTCTAGCTAAAAAGCCTCGGACCAGTACAGGGCATAATACCTCTACCCAACAGAAAAGAATAGAGGCCAAAGCCCAGCAAGAGAAAAAAAATAAAACGAAAGTGGACGAGGATAAAACGCAACAAGAGCCTAAAGATAGAACAGAAGAAGAAGCAGGCCGAGGAGGCCAAGAAGGAAAAGGAGGAAAAAGAGGCGAAGGCTGCAACAGAACAGAAACTCAAGAAAGAGCTAGACAAAGCGGAAGCTGAACGCCAGAAGAAAGCAGAGCAAGCTGCAGTAGCTGAATGGAAGAGGAAAGCTGAAATAGAAGCAGCAACAGAAGCGGAGCTCAGGTAGAAGAAAGAACACGAGAAGGCAGAAGTCGAATGCCTACAAAGGGAAAAGGAGGAAAAGAAGAAGAAAGAAGAAGAGGATGAAATGCTAGAAGACATCGAGGTATCTGTTGGAAATATGATGCAGAGTGTTGTCCTTGATGGCAACCCACTTGATAAAGTTGATGGAAACTTGGTGAAATGAGAT
This sequence comes from Pinus albicaulis, assembly GCA_034641835.2. Lineage (NCBI taxonomy): Eukaryota > Viridiplantae > Streptophyta > Pinopsida > Pinales > Pinaceae > Pinus > Pinus albicaulis. The sequence goes on along the minus strand of CM076582.1, from coordinate 1,581,871,362 downwards.
TGTTGGCTATATGATGCAATGTGTTGTCCTTGATGGAAACCTACTTGATGAAGATGTTCTTGATGGAAGCCTACTTGATGAGTTTCCTATGATAAGCAACCTATGTGTCAAAGATGTAAGAATGATGTATCTACAGATCAGTTCAGATGTGACAGAGAAAAGAATTCCAATAAGTACCAGAAAAATGATAAATATAATATGACACAATGTATACGCTACTTTTGTGAAGGCAACCCGTGTATACATACAATGTATACGCCACTTTTGTGAAGGGAACCCGCGTATACATTCAGGGTTAGCATATATGTAGTTTTTATGAGGCGAAGTTGCATATACACGCGGAAGTGAATGCTCCAAGTCGCGTATGCCCTTTTGCGCTCTAAAATTATGATACCAAGGGGCATTACCATGGTATTGGCCCATTGTATTGAGCGCTGGATTATCTAATTGATCCCATCCAGGAATACCATCAGAGGTTGAGTGGTTTTGACTCATGGTATTGAAAAAGGATAATCTATATAAGGAGAAGAAGATCATTGTGCAAAGTGTGCAAGATGTCTAGGTTTGAATGAATACTTCTCTCTGAAGTATATCTGTATGGAATGAGTAACAGTTTAATGATAGATCTGAATCTGTGATGCAACTATGAAGAAATGATGAAGAAGGCTATCTAGATCTGAAATGTATCTTCTAGATCTATTTATGAAATGTCTAGATCTGAAATGAGGTGAACATCTGTCTAATGTGAAGGGTTAATGCTGCTCTATAATTTCTGAAGATCTATACGTTGGTTTGGAACAGCGGAAGCACGTATATACGCGGATTTGATAAAGAGAAAGCGCGTATGTGTTGTGAAGTTAGTTCTGAAGTTTGTGCAGATGTATACGCGGGTTTATGTGAATGGAAGTGCGTATATACGCGATATTAGTGAAAGGAAAGCACGTATGAAAAGCTAGGGTTTGCTGAAGTATGAAGTATAAAATGTCTGATCTGTTCAGCTGTGTTACTGCTATCTAATGATGATAAATTCTTCTGATCTGGGTTGTCTGAATTGTTAAGTTTGAGCTTAAATGTGTGGAGTGGGTCCAGTCTGAAAATATGATGAAACGTGACCTGCAAGTTGTTCTCTATTGAAGTTGTTGGATCCAGTGTGAAAATTGATGAAACGTGGTCCATAGAGGTGCTGAGGGTTGTAGCCTTCAGTCAGGGGGTTGTAGCTCCCTTCCAGGTGAGGTTGGTAAACGAGAGCAGGGGGTCATATCTCCCTTCCAGGAGAGGTTGGTAAACGAGCGCAGGTGGGTGCCTGCATGCTGGTAGGAGGCTGCGCAAACACATATGTTGTAAGATGTTTTCTTTATAATTAAATATTGAAGGCTGAGCAACGGCAGCGGTAGTTTTTCCCAACTTGGGTTTCCACCTAAAATCTTTGAACCCCACCTAAAATCTTTGGTGTTCTAGTGTGATGCTTATGTGTGATGGTTTATTATGTTCTTACTGCACATGTTCTACTGTTTATTGAACATCTGATGAATGAATGATGGAATGATATATGTGAAGAATTAATGGCATAATTAGATCTCTGTGTATACGCGAGTTTCATAAAGGGTATCTGCGTATATACGCGAGTATGTATCAGGAAAGTAGCGTATGGGTTTTAGAAGTAAGAAAAAGTGAAAAGTTTTTGAGTATGCCCTAAATACTGATTCACCCCCCCTCTCAGTATTTTTCCCAACAATTGGTATCAGAGCAGGTCCTTCTGTAGAAGCTTGATCGCTTGAAGGAGATCCGTCGCAATGGGAAGTCATGAAGGAGTAATGTCTATAAAGCCACCTCTATTCAATGGAAGCAATCTGATATTCTGGAAGGTACGAACAAAAGCATATCTGCAAAGTCTTGGTGCAGATGTATGGGAAATCGTGGAAGAAGGCTATCAATATCCGACAAGTATTCCTACTGATGCGGCTGAAAGGAAGAAGTATGAAATCAATGCCAAAGCAGTGAATGTCTTATTAGGAAGCATGTCTGAATCAGAATTTGCTAAAGTGATGCAGCTACATTCAACAAAATAAATATGGGACAAAATCATTCTAAGCTATGAAGGAGACACAAAGGTAAAAAGTGCAAAACTCCAAACTCTTAGAATTGAATATGAAAATTTGAAGATGCATAGTGATGAGAGTATTGCTAGTTTCTTTCTTCGTCTGGATGATATTGTAAATCGAATGAGAAATTTGGGTGAAACCATAACTGATACTACTCTGGTGGAAAAGGTCTTAAGATCCTTGACTTCTAAATTTGACTCTAAAGTTTCGGCTATTGAAGAAAGGCAAGATCTGCAAACTCTTTCTATTGTTCAATTGCATGGTATTCTGACTGCTTTTGAAATGAGACAAGGAGGACCTTCCCAAATCAGAGAAGCTGTTTTTAAGGCATCTACAAAAGGAAAGGAAAAGGAAGTTGTCAAAGAATCCAGCTATATATCCGATGAAGAAGAAGCAAATTTCGTGAGAAAGCTCCAACTAGGTACTGGAAGATTCAAAGGTAAGCTTCCCTTCAAATGTTTTGAGTGTGGAAAAGTTGGTCACTATGTTGCTAAATGTCCTTATAGAGAAAAACATGGTAAAGGGAAACAATTTGAAAAGAGGAAGAGTTATTATGCAAATGAAGATGATGATGAAGTGTCCAGTGAAGATGAAGAAGATTCTGACCAAGCTCTACAAGTGCTCATGGCAAAGAAGCAAAAGAAGAAGATTACTCAAGGAAAGGAGATACCTCAGAAATCATGTATAGCAGAAATTGAAGAAGATGAAATAGGTATTGATCACTGTTCTTGTATTTTACTCTCTTGTGCATGCAAAGGTAAAGATAGTGAAAGTAACAATATGGATCTAGAAGAAGCTGTCAAGATTAAAGTTGAAGATCAGCAAAAATCATCTAAGGAGAGTGAATCTATAGACAAGTATCAAAGGTTTCATGCTTATGCATCCAATCGAATGAAAAGACTAGAAGCAGAAATCAACGATCTAAATGCAAATCTCGAAATATCAAAAAGGAAGAATGAAGGTCTTGAAGCTGGAATCATCTCTCTACAAGCAGATCTTGAAGCATCAAGTAAGAAGAATGAGGAACCTCTACAATCATTTGAAAAGAAAGGTCTTGAAGCAGAAATCATCTCCCTCAAAGAAGACCTGGATGCATCAAATAAGAAGAATGCGGGACTTGAAGCAGAAAACATATCTCTGAAAGAAAATCTCGAAGCATCGAAGAAGAAGAATGAAGAACTCTTACAAAATTTTGGAGAGCAAGAAAATGGGCTGAAAGAAGAGATTCTAAATCTGAATAACCAAGTAGAAGACGGAAGAAGGAAAGAAGAAAGCGTGAAGAAGAAATGCCAAGCCTTGGAGGTGGAGGTAAACATTCTCAAAGGTAAATTAGAAGAAAAGGTTAAACTTTTGAGGTTTCAAGATAGTACTAAGATTTTGGACAATATTCTTAGTAGTCAAAGGTCTCCTTCTATCAAACTTGGTATGGGTTTTCATGAAACGGTTAAAGGAGAATCTAGTTCACAAGGAAGTGCTAAAGATTCAAAGGATGTCAAAGAAAAATCTGAAGTGTTGAAAGAAACAAAAGGTCAACCGACAATCATGAATTATCAAAGGAAATCATTCAATAATGTTGAATGCTTTAAATTTCATAATCATGGACATGTTTCAGCCAATTGTAGAAGAAGATTGTTTCAGCCACAAACAAATAGATCCTACATAGAAAGGTACTCTGGTTTCTTCAAGGGATATTGTTTTTCATGTAACAAGTATGGACATAAAGCAACTGATTGCAAAAGAAGGAAGATTAGAAATACTCATTATGATTCTTATGCTTACTTTTCTGGTCATGCAAGATATTATGCCTGTAACAAATATGGACATGTGGAAAAAGAATGCAGGATGAATAGATCTGAGAAATTGGACAATTTCTAGCCCACAATAAGAAGTTTCAAGCAAAGCTGGAGAAAGAAGGAGGACCGGTCAGAAACGTAGGGAATACTGACCCTACAGCAGTCATCCGCTTCTAAAGCTTACTTCTCTGAATGACTGCAAGAAGTGATGTGAGATACATTATAAGGATTAGTAATTTATCGTCACAGGGGGAGCAATGTATGATGATTCTCATGGTTGTTTTGGTTATTATGGCTATATTTATTTCTGACAGTGCATCTAGTGTGAAGAAAAGATAGGAACAGAAGGTTCAAATTCAGGGGGAGATGAAGGGGTGAAATTTTCTATATTTCACTTTCCATACGCGGTTTCGATGAAACAAAGTCGCGTATACACGCGAGTTCCAGCAGACACAGTCGCGTATGCATTGATGATAAGAGAATTGATATGACAGTTGAAGATCAGGAGCAGAGGTTCAGGGGGAGCATCAGTCTGACTGTTAATTATTGTATTATTGACACTGTATTTGCTTATTACTTAGTTCTAAATGATGATGACATGTTACATGGTTTCTTATGGTGAGATTATGGATGAGCCCTAATTGCTTTTTGAAGAGTATCCTTTGTTTTCACACATGGATGAGATGGAAGCTTTATGATTCAGAGATAAGGACAGATCATGTAGAGATTGTTGCTGATGACTTTTTGTTGAAGGTATTCAAGTTGCACATGCTAAGGAGGAGTCTTGGTCATATGGAAAGGATGCTTGGATGCACTTTTTCAGGGGGAGCATTAGTCTTGCTGAGTATAATGCATTGTTGGCATTATGATGGTTCTGAAGCATGATCTCCCTCTTGAGGTCTTTCTGGTATTGATCATAAAAATTCATATTTGTATTTTGATGAAAAGGTCATGATGATACCTATGATGTAAAATTGTAATATTCAGTCATGTAAGGACTTGTCAAATTTATAAGCCCACTTCGTTGGGTAGTTCAGTCAAAATATGTAAACCCACTTGGTTGGGTAGCTGAGTCAAAATGTGTAAACCCACTTGGTTGGGTATTTGAGTTCATATGTAAATCCACTTGGTTGGATCTTTGATATATGTATGGGTCCTTGGTGATAGGAAAATTCATAGAGTCATGTACTTCATTGAAAATATAGCGTGAACTCAGGGGGAGCATGGTAACTTCAATACACATCAGATCTGCATGGGAAGCAAAACCGTGTCTTGGTTTTGATCCGCCCTTTGCCCTTGATGTCAAAGGGGGAGAGTGACATGGTGTTTGAATAAGGGAAGAATATCATGATGCTTAATGTATCTATCTCCTGTGGTGATCAAGCATGCAAAATAAAGTCAAAGGGGAAGTTGCACGCGGTAGTACGGTGTTGTCCTTGATGGCAACCCACTTGATAAAGTTGAATGAGATTGTTGGCTATATGATGCAATGTGTTGTCCTTGATGGCAACCTACTTGATGAAGATTTTCTTGATGGAAGCCTGCTTGATTAGTTGCCTATGATAAGCAACCTATGTGTCAAAGATGTAAGAATGATGTATCTACAGATAAGTTCAGATGTGACAGAGAAAAGAATTCCAGTAAGTACCAGAAAAATGATAAATATAATATGTCACAATGTATACGCTACTTTTGTGAAGGCAACCCGTGTATACATACAATGTATACGCTACTTTTGTGCAGGGAACCCGCGTATACATTCAGGGTTAGCATATATGCAGTTTTTATGAGGCGAAGTTGCGTATACACGCGGAAACGAACACTCCAAGTCGCGTATTCCCTTTTGCACTCTAAAATTATGATACCAAGGGGCATTACCATGGTATTGGCCCATTGTATTGAGTGCTAGATTATCTAATTGATCCCGTCCAGGAATACCATCGGAGGTTGAGTGGTTTTGACTCATGGTATTGAAAAATGCTAATCTATATAAGGAGAAGAAGATCATTGTGCAAAGGGCGCAAGATGTCTGGGTTTGAATGAATACTTCTCTCTGAAGTATATCTGTATGGAATGAGTAACAGTTTAATGATAGATCTGAATCTTTGATGCAACTATGAAGAAATGATGAAGAAGGCTATCTAGATCTAAAATGTATCTTCTAGATCTGTTTATGAAATGTCTAGATCTAAAATGAGGCGAACATCTGTCTAACGTGAAGGGTTAATGCTGCTCTATAATGTCTGAAGATCTATACGCTGGTTTGGAACAACGGAAGTGCATATATACGCGGATTTGATAAAGAGAAAGCGTGTATGTGTTGTGAAGTTAGTTCTGAAGTTTGTTCAGATGTATACGTGGGTTTATGTGAATGGAAGCGCGTATATACGCGATATTAGTGAAAGGAAAGCGCGTATGAAAAGCTAGGGTTTTCTAAGTCTGAAGTATAAAATGTCTGATCTGTTCTGCTGTGTTACTGCTATCTCATGATGATAAATTCTTCTGATCTGGGTTGTCTGAATTGTTAAGTTTGAGCTTAAATGTGTGGAATGGGTCCAGTGTGAAAATTGATGAAACGTGACTGCAGAGTTGTGCTCTATTGAAGTTGTTGGATCCAGTGTGAAAATTGATGAAACGTGGTCCATAGAGATGCTGAGGGTTGTAGCCTTCAGTCAGGAGGTTGTAGCTCCCTTCCGAGTCGGGGGTACGGTAAAAAAAAAAAGAGCGGGGGTCGTGGCTCCCTTCCGGGAGGCGGTAGCGAGCACGAGTGGGTGCTGCGTCTTTGGTAGGAGGCTGGCAAACTGTATGTTGTAAGATGTTTTCTCTATAATAAAATATTGAAGGGTGAGCAACTGCAGCGGTGGTTTTCTCCTGATTTGGGTTTCCACCTAAAAATCCTGGTGTTCATGTGTGATGCTTTGTGTGATGGTTTATTCTGTTCTTACTGCACATGTTTACTTTTTATTGAACATCTGATGAATGAATGATGGAATAATATAAGTGAAGATTTAATGACAGATCTAGATCTCTGTGTATACGCTAGTTTCATAAAGGGGATCCGCGTATATACGCTAGTTTACTGAAGGAAAGTAGCGTATGGATTTTAAGGAATGAAAAAGTAAAAAGTTTTGAATATGCAGTAAATACTGATTCACCCCCCCCTCTCAGTATTTTTCCCAACAATTGGTATCAGAGCGTGGTCCTTCTGCAGAAGCTTGATCGCTTGAAGGAGATTCGTCGCAATGGGAAGTCAAGAAGGAGTAATGTCTATAAAGCCACCTCTATTCAATGGAAGCAATCTGATATTCTGGAAGGTACGAACAAAATCATATCTGCAAAGTCTTGGTGCAGATGTATGGGCAATCGTGGAAGAATGCTATCAATATCCGACAAGTATTCCTACTGATGCAGCTGAAAGGAAGAAGTATGAAATCAATGCCAAAGCAGTGAATGTCTTATTAGGAAGCATGTCTAAACCAGAATTTGCTAAAGTGATGCAGCTAAATTCAGCAAAAGAAATATGGGACAAAATCATTCTGAGCTATGAAGGAGATACAAAGGTAAAAAGTGCAAAACTCCAAACTCTCAGAATTGAATATGAAAATTTAAGGATGCATAGTGATGAAAGTATTGCCAGTTTCTTTCTTCGTCTAGATGATATTGTAAATCGAATGAGAAACTTGGGTGAAACCATAACTGATGCTACTCTGGTGGAAAAAGTCTTAAGATCTTTGACTTCAAAATTTGACTCTAAAGTTTCACCTATTGAAGAAAGGCAAGATCTGCAAACTCTTACTATTGTTCAATTACATGGTATCCTGACTGCTTTTGAAATGAGAGAAGGAGGTCCTTCTCAAAACAAAGAAGCTGCTTTTAAGGCGTCTACAAAAGGAAAAGAAAAGGAAGTTATTAAAGAATACAGCTATATATCCGAAGAAGAAGAAGCAAATTTTGTGAGAAAACTCCAACTAGGTATTGGAAGATTCAAAGGTAAGCTTCCCTTCAAATGTTTTGATTGTGGAAGAGTTGGTCACTATGCTACTAAATGTCCTTATAGAGAAAAACATGGTAAAGGGAAACAATTTGAAAAGAGGAAGAGTTATTATGCAAATGAAGATAATGATGAAGTATCCAGTGAAGATGAAGAATATTCTGACCAAGTTCTACAAGTGCTCATGGCAAAGAAGCAAAAGAAGAAGGTTACTCAAGGAAAGGAGATACCTCAGAAATCATGTATAGCAGAAATTGAGGAAGAAGAAACAGGTATTGATCACTGTTCTTGTATTTTACTCTCTTGTGCATGCAAAGGTAAAGATAGTGAAAGTAACAGTATGGATCTAGAAGAAGCTGTCAAGATTAAAGTTGAAGATCAGAAAAAATCATCTAAGGAGATTGAATCTATAGACAAGTATCAAAGGTTTCATGCTTATGCATCCAATCGAATGAAAAGACTAGAAGCAGAAATCAACGATCTAAATGCAGATCTCGAAATATCAAAAAGGAAGAATGAAGGTCTTGAAGCTGGAATCATCTCTCTACAAGAAGATCTTGAAGCATCAAGTAAGAATAATGAGGAACCTCTACAATCGTTTGAAAAGGAAGGTCTTGAAGCAGAAATCATCTCCTTCAAAGAAGACCTGGATAAATCAAATAAGAAGAATGCAGGACTTGAAGCAGAAAACATATCTCTGAAAGTAAATCTCGAAGCATCGAAGAAGAAGAATGAAGAACTCTTACAAACTTTTGGAGAGCAAGAAAATGGGTTGAAAGAAGAGATTCTAAATTTGAATAACCAAGTAGAAGATGGAAGAAGGAAAGAAGAAAGCGTGAAGAAGCAATGCCAAGCCTTGGAGGTGGAGGTAAACATTCTCAAAGGTAAATTAGAAGAAAAGGTTAAACTTCTGAGGTTTCAAGATAGTACTAGGATTTTGGACAATATTCTGAGTAATCAAAGGTCTCCCTCTATTAAACTTGGTCTTGGTTTTCATGAAACTGTCAAAGGAGAATCTAGTTCACAAGTAAATGCTAATGATTCAAAGGAAGTCAATACAAAATCTGAAGTGTTGAAAGAAGCAAAGAGTCAACCGACAATCATGAACTCTCAAAAGAAACCATTCCCTCCTAACTATAGAAGCATCAATAATGTTGAATGCTTTAATTGTCCTAATTATGGGCATGTTGCAGCAAATTGCAGAAGCAGAATGTTTCAGTCACAAACAAGCAGATTCTACACAGATAGGTACTCTGGTTTCTTTAAGGGATATTGTTTTTCATGCAGCAGGTTTGGTCATAAAGCAGCTGATTGCAATAGAGGAAAGAATAGAAGAACAAAGTATGATTATTATGCTTACTTTTCTGGTCATGCAAGATGTTATGCCTGTAGCAAATATGGACATGTGGAAAAAGAATGCAGGATGAATAGATCTGAGAAATTGGACAATTTCTAGCCCACAATAAGAAGTTTCAAGCAAAGCTGGAGAAAGAAGGAGGACCGGTCAGAAACGTAGGGAATACTGACCCTACAGCAGTCATCCGCTTCTAAAGCTTACTTCTCTGAATGACTGCAAGAAGTGATGTGAGATACATTATAAGGATTAGTAATGTATCATCACAGGGGGAGCAATGTATGATGACTCTCATGGTTGTTTTGGTTATTCTGGCTATATTTATTTCTGACAGTGCATCTAGTGTGAAGAAAAGACAGGAACAGAAGGTTCAAATTCAAGGGGAGATGAAGGGGTGAAATTTTCTATATTTCACTTTCCATACGCGGGTTAGATGAAACAAAGTCACGTATACACGCGAGTTCCAGCAGACACAGTTGCGTATGCATTAATGATAAGAGAATTGATATGACAGTTGAAGATCAGGAGCAGAGGTTCAGGAGGAGCATCAGTCTGACTGTTAATGATTGTATTATTGACACTGTATCTAGCTATTTCTCAGTTCTAAATGATGATGGCATGATAAATGGTTTCTAAATGATGAGATTATGGATGAGCCCGGATTGCATATTTGCTGAAGAGTATTCTTTGCTTTCACACATGGATGAGATGGAAGTCTTATGATTCAGAGATACAGACAGATCATGCAGGGATTGTTGCTGATGGCTTGTTGTTGATGGTGTTCAGGTTGGACAAGCTAAGGAGGAGCCTTGGTCATATGAAAAGGATGCTTGGATGCAAATTTTTAGGGGGAGCATTAGTCTTGTTGAGTATAATGCATTGTTGGCATTATGATGGCTTTGAAATATGATCTCTTTCTTGAGGTCTTTTTGGTATTTGTTACAAAAAGTCATATTTGTAATTTGATGAAAAGGTCATGTTGAGACCTATGATGTAAATTGTAATATTTAGTCATGTAAGGACTTGTTCAATTTGTAAACCCACGTGGTTGGGTAGTTGAGTCAAAATATGTAAACCCACTTGGTTGGGTAGTTGAGTCAAAATGTGTAAACCCACTTGGTTGGGTATTTGAGTTTCATATGTAAATCCACTTGGTTGGATCTTTGATGTATGTATGAGTCCTTGGTGATAGGAAAAGTCATAGAGTCATGTACTTCATTGAAAATATAGCATGAACTCAGGGGGAGCATGGTAACTTCAATACACATCAGATCTGCATGGGAAGCAAAACCTTGTCTTGGTTTTGATCCGCCCTTTGCCCTTGATGTCAAAGGGGGAGAGTGACATGGTGTTTGAATAAGGGAAGAATATCATGATGCTTAATGTATCTATCTCTTGTGGTGATCAAACACCATCGTGGTTGCCATCAAGTCCAAAGGGGGAGATTGTTGGCAATATGATGTAGAGTGTTGTCCTTGATGGCAACCCACTTGATAAAGTTGATGGCAACTTGGTGAAATGAGATTGTTGGCTATATGATGCAATGTGTTGTCCTTGATGGCAACCTACTTGATGAAGATGTTCTTGATGGAAGCCTACTTGATGAGTTGCCTATGATAAGCAACCTATGTGTCAAAGATGTAAGAATGATGTATCTACAGATCAGTTCAAATGTGACAGAGAAAAGAATTCCAATAAGTACCAGAAAAATGATAAATATAATATGTCACAATGTATACGCTACTTTTGTGAAAGAAACCCGCGTATACATACAATATATATGCTACTTTTATGAAGGGAACCTGCGTATACATTCAGGGTTAGCATATACTCATTTTTTATGAGGCGAAGTTGCGTATACACGCGGAAGCGAATGCTCCAAGTCGCGTATGCCCTTTTGCGCTCTAAAATTATGATACCAAGGGGCATTACCATGGTATTGGCCCATTGTATTGTGCGCTGGATTATCTAATTGATCCCGTCCAGGAATACCATCGGAGGTTGAGTGGTTTTGATTAATGGTATTGAAAAAGGATAATCTATATAAGGAGAAGAAGATCATTGTGCAAAGTGTGCAAGATGTCTGGGTTTGAATGAATACTTCTCTCTGAAGTATATCTGTATGGAATGAGTAACAGTTTAATGATAGATCTGAATCTGTGATGCAACTATGAAGAAATGATGAAGAAGGCTATCTAGATCTGAAATGTATCTTCTAGATCTGTTTATTAAATGTGTAGATCTGAAATGAGGCGAACATCTGTCTAACGTGAAGGGTTAATGCTGCTCTATAATTTCTGAAGATCTATACGCTATTTTGGAACAGCGAAAGCACGTATATACGCGGATTTGATAAAGAGAAAGTGCGTATGTGTTGTGAAGTTAGTTCTGAAGTTTGTGCAGATGTATACGCGGGTTTATGTGAATGGAAGTGCGTATATACGCGATATTAGTGAAAGGAAAGCGCGTATAAACTTGGGGTTCTTTGAAGTCTGAAGTATAAAATGTCTGATCTGTTCTGCTGTGTTACTGCTATCTGTTGATGATAAATTCTTCTGATTTGGGTTGTCTGAATTGTTAAGTTTGAGCTTAAATGTGTGGAGTGGGTCCAGTCTGAAAATATGATGAAACGTGGCCTGCAAGTTGTGCTCTATTGAATTTGTTGGATCCAGTGTGAAAATTGATGAAACGTGGTCCAAGGTAGTGCTGAGGGTTGTAGCCTTCAGTCAGGGGGTTGTAGCTCCCTTCCAGGTGAGGCTGGTAAACGAGAGCAGGGGGTCGTAGCTCCCTTCTAGGAGAGGCTGGTAAATGAGCGCAGGTGGGTGCCTGCGTGCTGGTAGGAGGCTGCGCCAGCACATATGTTGTAAGATGTTTTCTTTATAATAAAATATTGAAGGCTGAGCAACGACAGCGGTGGTTTTCTCGCGACTTGGGTTTCCACCTAAAATCCTGGTGTTCATGTGTGATGCTTATGTGTGATGGTTTATTCTATTCTTACTGCACATGTTTACTGTTTATTGAACATCTGATGAATGAATGATGGAATGATATATGTGAAGAATTAATGGCATAATTAGATCTCTGTGTATACGCGAGTTTCATAAAGGGTATCCGCGTATATACGCAAGTATGTATCAGGAAAGTAGCGTATGGGTTTTAGAAGTAAGAAAAAGTGAAAAGTTTTGAGTATGACCTAAATACTGATTCACCCCCCCCCCCCCCCTCAGTATTTTTCCCAACAGTATCTCCCCTTGAGGTACCTCTAGTCAGTACACGAGCCCCGCTCTCTGATGCCAACTCCTCCTAGGGACAAGAGGAGGAAGTATTCGACCTCACCAGGCTCACATTTGATCAATTCTCTTTCAAAATCCTATAAGAGAAAAGAAGAAGCCTGTCGCAAAATCCTTCCACCACATCCATGGTCGCAACCGGCAAAGACATAGTCCTTGATACTAGGACTAATCCCATGATGATAACATCGGCTGGCACAACTTTCGCTACAGCCACAGAAGAAAATGTGACCAATATGAGTAGAGAGATCATTTCTCTACAAAATAAACTACAAGAAGCAGAGCAGCGGGAGAAAAGGGAAGAACAGGAGAGGACGGCATTGAAAGAGGAGGTTCAACAACTCTGAAACAAAAATCCCCCTGTCAATGAAGTTTTGCTTGCCATGCTAAAGGAGTGCGATGTATTAGAGGCGACCATGAGGCAAGTGTATGGGGAAATGTTCACCATAAAACAAACAGTCGCCCCATTGGTAAGAGCACGAGCGGAGACTAAGCAGAAGCACGAGTAGCTAAAGGAGGCCTTAGCTGCCTTGGATAGAATGATGGACTGGACAGTGCGGTACCCTCAGGCTCCTGAGCACTTGCCAAAGAAGTATTTGATTTATACGCAAGATGCCAAAGTCCAAATCCGTATGAAAATGCAATCCAAGGATAAGCTATCCAAGTATTTGGAAAAAGTAATGTCTGCATACGAACACCTGATCAGCGGCATCGACTCGATGCACACCCTTCACCACATTCCTTCGCTGGGGGCATTGGACGAGGGGAAAACCTGGGAACAAGTAGATCAAGAGATCCATTCATTTCTACAACCCATTAAGCAAGCTGTTGTCGCCCCTAATCTTGGAGCATCATGAGAAAATTTGGGTCAGTTTCTTGTCATGCTAGTATGGATTTACACCAAGCTCGCCTCTCTTTCCAACCAGATCTCACAGAAAAGGGAAAATCTAGTCCCAAATGCTTTGGAGTGCATGCATCGGTTGAAAGACGAGGTCCCTCTGGTTTCCCCCATAGCAGCAGAGTATCAGACCTGGCAAGATTTCCTCAAAGAACAGCAGATCGATGCCTCTGACCTCAAAATTGTGCGCTCATCTCCATAGCCCAGTGGAAGTAAGTCGCTGGTAGCATTTAGAGGCAGGTCACAGGTCGCACTCACTAACCAGGTCGTAGGTCACAATCTCCTTTCGGGTCGCAAGGTAGCTCAACAGGCAGGCAGGCAAAGAGTCAGGAAGCCCAAAGAGAAAGTTTTGTTCTATAAAGCTCCCTCCAGGGAAAATGTAAAGCATCTTTTTTTTTGTAGACTCAAGAGCTATACAGCATTGTATTGAAAGATAACACTCTTGTGCATATGAATATAGATACCTGTTAAAACTCCTTTTGGATCTAATGTGTTTTGCTGTGCGAACACTATGAGTACTTCTTATACAGTTTCAAACATATTTTGATTAATGAAGCTGCACTCTTAATGGCATCATTTATGCATTATGGTTTTATGTACTCGTGTTAATGATGTTTAGTTTATATTTCTTTCTTAATGGATGTTAATGACTTTGTTTATTAGCATTTCGTTTTATCTTTCAGGAAGTAAATTGGCATCTCGCCATAAAGAACTATTTATTTTGTGGTGAGAATAGCCTGCAAGCATAACCCCAAAGATGTGTTGCTAACGACACCTCCTTCGGCGTGTATGATTTATTAATTATCTCGCTACCCATAGTGTTATATACAAGTTTAATGCATCAATAACGTATCTTGTAATCGTGTGAATAAGTGTGTGTCCATAGGTTCAATCGAGTTCTTTTGAGACTAAAGGGAAGGTGACTTAAGCGGTAGCCGGACCCACACCCCGGACGAGATCCCTATTCCAAACGGCTCAAGGTCTAATTGGGACTTTCTACCAGGGAGATCCCCTACTATTGGCCGGACATATTTTCCCGTCAACAGAATTGGTGCTAGAATGAGGGCTTGAATGGCATCCTCCAAGCATACAACCAACATTCCATCACAAATTCCCCATGGGGAGGTCATAAACGACGACGCTATCCCTCCCTCGTTGGAAGATATTCCAGGGGAGGAGGTTCCATATTATGAAATTACCAGAGAGCAGCTGACAGCCTTGCGCCCAGCTACCCGCAATCTCATCAGGGATTTTCGATATGCCCCAATCATGAATTTCTTGACACATAATAGGACCCCTACTGAAAACCTCACTCGTAATGGTGCACTAGTGAGTTCCATACCTCATTTGGCGAATCTCATGGTTGAAGACCTTGCCACTGCTATCCAGAACAACGAATCGATTCTTGAACTCCAAATAGGTGAAGAATAATTTGGCAATACTGAACCCTTCCCTGACCCTCAGCCTAACCAGACCCAACCGAACAACAACCAAGTGCTTCCCTCGCCTGGGGAAGGTGAAGGAGATAGAGGCCGAGGGGACGTAGGTGGGGGAAATAGAGCTCGCAGAAATGAAGGTGAAGTGAATAGAGCCTGCCGAAATGAAGGTGAGGAGAACAGAGGCCGTGGGACTGGAGGTAGAGGAGATAGAGGCCGTGGCCAAGGACCCCGTGCCAACCACCGCTGCCCAAACCCAAATAGGCCACCTATCTACAATTGGGGATATCTTAGAGACATGGCCAACCGAGAGAGATATCAAGATGAACACTCTTGCCATGAGGGAGAAGCTTCGGTGTCAGGTACGAGGAGTGAATCTGAGCCTGAGATCAGGCACCACCAGTACTCTAGGAGAGTGCAACCACTTGCCTGGATGGCCCAGTTCCCATTAGATCTTTTGGGCCCCCTCTATGACCTGCCCAAGCACCCTGAGAAACATCTCCCCAAGTTTGATCCTGAGAAAGGAACCTTGGCCGAGGATCATATAAGCAGCGTCTATCTTTCCTTGCAAATCATGAGGGTTCAAACAGATGATGTCGCTTCTTGCCTTTTTCCGCACACTATTGAAAACAAAGCGACCGCCTGGTACCGCTCCCTCCCAAGTGCCTCCATTACGTCATGGGACCAGTTCAGTCGCGTATTCCTGCAGAAATTTTCAGAAGACAAAACCCCTTCCATGCTCCTTACAGAGTTAAGCACCATTAAGTGCCATAAGAAAGAGAAGGTTAGAGACTTCAACTAGCGCTTTGCCACCATACTGCAAAATTTTCCCCCCAACCTGGCATTGGACGACTCTATTACCATAGAATACTATAGAAGAGCTCTCCCTAGGGATATCGTCGTCTTTGTAAAATGCGAAGCTCGGCCCACCCTTGCAGCGAACTACGCAGCCGCCCTCATTGTAGAAAGAGACATGCTTTCTATAGGATCCATCGATCACGAGGGGAGATATGACCACAAACCAATCACGAAAAAGGGTCAGTCCTCCACAAACAAAACCACAGATAAGGATAAGGATTCTTTCGACTTCGAGAGTATAGGAAAGACCCTCAAGCTATTGAAAAATGAAGTCTTCGACCTGAAGAGGAAGGGTATAGAATCCACGACTAGCACCAAGGCACCTAAGCCCTTTTTCAGAAAGAGCAACCCCAACACCAGCCGACCCCCGTCCAACCCGAACACTATTCTTAACGTGGAAGAAATAAGAAAAAATAACTTCTGTTCTTTCCACCAGGCTGCCCAATCTGAAAAAACATGCCCACAATGGATCGGTAGCATGACGACAGTGGTAAATCAGCTTCTGGATGATCAAACCCCAGGAGATGCGGGGGAGGATTATGCTTCCGACCATGATGAGGAGTTTCCCCCGGATGAGGAACTAGGGTCCTCGGTTCTTTCATTTGATATTATCCATGGGGACAACAATCTTACCGTCACTGACATCAACATGGCAGACAATCCTAAGGCCCAACCCGTAAGAAAATACAGCCTTAGGAGCAAAGGACCAGTCCCCAAACCATCTTTTGAGGAGAAGAAAAGGGATTTATTAAGGAAAATACTTCCCTCGGGAAATGAAAAACAAGCTGTGCCTGAGAAGCCCACCAATAACAGCACCCGAGCAAATAAAAAAAGCAAGCTCCTGGTGGGGTCCCCCAAAACCACTACCGAGCCTTGTCCTCAACCTGATTCCTCTTATAACATTGTAGAGGACATGAAGAAAACCATAGCTAACATCTCCCTCTACAAGCTTGCCTGCATCACAAAACAATGAGAACTCATTCTTAAAGCCTTCACCAATACCTCAACTACTAAGCTTGTGAGCAATACGTCCACGCAAGCCAGTCCGAGTGTTCAGTCTATTGTGAACGCCATCAATGCGAATTCCAGGGGATATACTCCTCCCTTCCTGTTATATTTTGAGATTTTCAACTTCAACGTCCATAACTGTCTAGTTGACTCCGATGCATCCACAAACGTCATGCCCCTATCAGTTTGTAAGAAGCTGAACATCCGCCTGGAGAAAACTGACGTGAGGATCATCCAACTTGACAGATCGCAGGTACCAGCTGTAGGAGAGCTAAATAACGTCATCATCCACCTTTCATCCAATTCTAGAGTCCACCAATGTATTGACATTGTGGTTGTTGACATTCCGAAAGCCTACGGCCTATTACTTAGCAGAGACTGGTTCAGCAAGCTGCAAGGGTATTTTGCCACTGACTGGTCCCACCTGTGGCTACCTTACAAGGGCTGAAATAACCAAATCAGGGTAGAAAGCGAACCATATATGAAATATACCGTGACTGATTTGGATGCTACTAACGAACCCATTAGTTTTTCCCAGGAGGAGCTTGGCATGTGCTTCTTGGAAGCCATTTTCGAATGTTATCATCCTCCTTAGTCTCTAGTAGATCCTGAGATCCAATCTGAACTAACACTCGTCGCAGAAGACCAAGCCACTCCCGTCTCACACCAAACTGAAGTCCTGCCCCAAACTACAACCCCAAAGGAGCCAGAAAATGACGTGTGGACCCTGTACTATGACGGTTCCAAAACCCATGACGGAGCTGGCGCGGGCTGCATCTTGCTAGACCCTCAAAAGAACAAATTCTTGATTTCGTGTTGGCTTGAGTTCCAGTGCACCAAAAATACTGCTGAATATGAAGCTCTAATCCTCAGACTCAAGAAGGCATTGTATTTAAAGGTAAGGTGCTTACAAGACATTGGAGACTCCGAGATCATTACTCGGTAGGTACGCAATACCATTCATTTTTTGTCTCTGCATTTAAAATCTTATCAACAAGAGGTATGGCATCTTATTTATGCTTTCGATTGGAATTAAATCTGTTCTTAGAATGCACAATGCAGCAGCTAATACTCTAGCTAATGTTGCTGCTAGATTTACCCCTTTGGGGGATGGATTTTCTATTGAAGTTATATATAGACCCTCCGTGCTAGATAATATTACTAATTTACGCGTTTTTTATGATGATCAACAGATATTGGATTTTATGCTCAATATTGAAGTGTTCAAAGACGCGGAAATTGATGAGGCGGATCACGACCAAGCTTTGCAGAAAGAGCATGGAAAATGCAAGGAGAACCCCATGCCCAAGGGGATAGTGTCACTTGAAAAGCTCTTTGATCTGCAAAGCTGATTTCGTAGCCCCCCAAATACCAAAGTACAAAGTTCCATCTTGGCACATCGGCAAGTGAACTTGGGATCAGATGAGAACCCAAAGTTCATTAACCTTGGGAAAGACTGTACTGATGAAGAGACGCAGGACTTCACCCAACTATTTCAGAAGTATCGAGACGTATTTTCTTGGACGTATGAATATTTACGTACGTACGATACTCGGATTATTCAGCACGTGATACCCATGAAGGAAGGCGTGAAACTGTTCCAACAGAAGCTCAGAAATGTGCATCCTAATTTGGAACCGATGATTCTGAAAGAACTTAAGAAGCTTTTGGATGCACACATCATCTTCAAAGTTCATCAGTCCACATGGGTGTTAAATTTGGTCCTGGTATGTAAGAAGTCTGGCGACATCCGCTTATGTGTGGATTTCTGGAATTTGAATCGAGCCTCAAATAAAGACAATTACCCAGTGCCACCTATGGAACAAATATTCCAAGCTGTGTCTGGGTCCGAGATGTTCTCCTTATTGGATGGGTTCTCTGGTTACAACCAGGTGCTTGTAGCTGAGCCAGACAGATTGAAAACTACCTTTCGGACCAAATGGGGAATGTTCGCTT
The DNA here is from genome assembly GCA_034641835.2 of Pinus albicaulis. Lineage (NCBI taxonomy): Eukaryota > Viridiplantae > Streptophyta > Pinopsida > Pinales > Pinaceae > Pinus > Pinus albicaulis. Next base: position 1,581,852,676 of record CM076582.1, on the reverse strand, counting down.
TCAGGCGCATGCCTTTTAGATTGATAAAGGCGGGGGAAAATTTCCAACGGGCCATGGATATAGCTTTCCGTGGTTTGATAGGGCAGAGCGTGGTAGTCTATTTGGATGACGTCATCGTGTTTTCAAAACACCGGGGCGATCATTTACGCCACCTCAAGCAAATCTTCGAGAGGTACAGGAAGTACGATATTTCACTTAACCCGAAGAAGAGTGTTTTCGCTATAGCGGAAGGAAATTTGTTGGGCCACATTATAACTAAGCAAGGCATTGTTGTAGATCTAGAGTGGGAAAAAGCCATTGCCCAGATTTCCCCCCCGAGCAGTAAGAAAGAAATGCAATCTTTCCTAGGAAAAATCAATTTTTTCCGTAAATTCATATAAGATTTCGCCCAGATAGTCAGGCCTTTGCAGGGGATGACAAAAAATAATGCAGTTTTCAAATGGAATCTGCCAGAGAAGGAGGCCTTCGAAAAAATCAAGCAGGCTATAGCTGAAGCACCATCCCTCCAAAGTCCAGACTTTGGCAAAGGCTTTATCCTGTATACTTTCACTTCAGATTCATCACTTGCAGCTGTCCTCACACAGAAATATGGAAAAAATGATGAACGGCCTATTTCCTTCATGAGTACTGGTTTACAAGGAGCTGAATTGAACTACCCTAAAATCGAAAAGCAAGCCTATGTGGTCTACAAAGCAGTCAAGAATTTTAGGCCCTACATCTTGAAAAACCATGTCACAGTTTTTGTCCCTCACCCAGCTGTCCGCTCACTGTTTGTGCAGCAAGAGCTAGGCGAGAGGCGAGGCAACTGGGTGGCGTGCCTGCAAGAGTATGATTTAGAGTTTAAACCAGCACACACCATTAAAGGACAAGGATTATTCCAAATGGCTGTGGAGGCTGCAATTTCACATGGAGTTGAAGAAGAGTGTTGGGAACAAGAAATCGACATGTATCAGAGTGACCACATGCCTCAGCAGAGAAGCCATTCTTGGTACTCTGACATTTCAGGATACTTAGCCTAGGGCGTCCTGGACCCTGCTCTAACTGCCCGACAAAAACGCGCGATAAGACTCAAAGCTGCATCTTACCAACTGATCCAGGGTAAGATTTTCAAGAAACATTATGATGGAGTAATGCTACACTGTTTGGAACATGATGAAGCGCAGAAAATCTTGACCGAGCTGCACGATGGACCAGCTGGAGGTCATTTTGCAGCTGATACCACCGCCCATAAGATAATGCGCGCAGGATACTATTGGCCAACCCTTTTCAGAGATGCGCATGCATATGTCCGAAAGTGCACTCAGTGCCAAAAATTTGCAAACTTGGAAGCACGGCCATCCACCCCTTTACTATCAGTAGCGGTAGAAGAACCTTTTCAACAGTGGGGTTTGGACGTGATTGGTGAAATCATACCTCACTCTTCCAAGCAACACCGGTACATTCTTACTGCTACCGATTATTTCACCAGGTGGGTCGAAGCATCACCTTTACGCCAAATCAATGATAAAGAGGTAATATAATTCGTCACTCATTCCATTATCACCAGGTTTGGTGTTCCAACTTCCTTGGTTTTCAATAATGCATCTTACTTTTCATCTTTTAGATTGTATAATTTTGCTCTGGAAAACGGTATTGTTCTTAAACATTCTGCAAATTATTATCCCCAAGGAAACGAGTTAGCTGAGTCAACCAATAAAAATCTTATCTGCATCATTAAGAAGACACTGCTGTCCCACCAGCGCAACTGGTACAACGCCCTTCACAACGCTCTTTGGGCTGACCATGTCACGCCCAAGTCCTCCCTAGGTACCTCTCCATATTTTCTCATGTATGGAAAATAAGTTGTTCTTCCTCCCCATTTATCTCTCCCTGCCCTTTAGCTGTCCTAAGAATGTCATGGTACCCCATGCCCCACCTTGCAGACTCGGATTGACACCCTACTGAAGTTGGAGGAAGAAAGACAAAAAACCTGGGAAAAGTTTGCCATCCACCAAAGATGAATGAAGAGATGGTTTGATAGAAAATCCGCAGAGAATAAAAATTTTGAGGTAGGAGACCTGGTCCTGAAGTGGGATAAAGCTCATGAAGAAAAGGGAAAACATTCCAAGTTCCAAGCACTATGGACTGGTCCTTTCCAAGTTAAAGAGAAATTAGGTTCCCACACATTTAGACTGCAAACTCTTGAGGGAAGAGTCGAGGTCCTCTCGGTAAACGGGCATGACCTCAAACATTACTTCACTTAGCAGCTCGTAGAGGGCTGTCTTATCCTTGTACCATAGTTTCCATTTTCGTTCCTTTTGTCAAAAAAAAAAAAAATATAAAAATGGAAGGACTTGTCAGAGCTACGCAATTGGCTCACTGCAACAGGTTCTATGCTGATGGAAGGCCTTTTCCTGATAGACACGAAGGCGGTAAAAGCTTGCTTTTTATCGGCACCTAAAGGTAGTACATGACCTAGCTCAAGCCATCAAGCGGGAGGAGCCCACCTAGCAAGTTTGAGAGGGTGTCTGCAAAAGGAAAGCGTGATACGGCGATAACTAGATCGGAAGGGAACAAAGGTACTCCATGTTACAATCAGGGCATTCGGGAAAAACCAAAGTCCTCATATCAGACCAGAAGCAACCTCTCTGCAAGTAAAATAAGTCAGGATCCCTCATCCGCCCAGGCAAAAAAAAAATTCCCATCTCAAATAAGTGCCACGAGCACATCTAAATAAGTGCCCCAGGCACATTCAAAATAAGTGCAATAGCACACTAATAAAGGGTAAAGGATTGAGAAAGGCTTCCTATGTAGAGAGGTGATGTAACGACTCCGCTAGGGTACTGACCAGGCTCGCTGGTAGCAGAGCAACGTTCATGACTCCTAGGCAGTGACTCCGCCAGGGCCGAGAGATTCGCTCGCAGCGGAGCAACACAATGAGGACAAAATCACCGTACCGGACCCTGTAGCCGCCTGGAGTTCTCCAACCCTTTTTGATCGAGAGACCTGAAATAATGAAATTTGGTTAAGCAGCACCCGAAAAAGCTAGCAATCCAAGCAACCCCGCAAGGTGCAAAGGCAAGGCAGTGTTGACCTTAAGGTAAAGGGAACAACTAGTGAAGGCCCCTCCCTCCCCCCTTCAAGGCTAACCATCAACAGAGACTCTGAATTCGACCAGTGAATTGCCATTTGTTGTAGCCTCTACAACACCCTCCAAAAAACCCCCACTTTAAAATTTTTTGGAGCCCCTTGAGCACAAAGAAAATTTAAGTAGAAAATCAGGAAAACTAAGTCGCTGAGTTGCAATTCCTAAATTTGTGAAAACCTGCGACCTCGCGACCATGAGGTCGCAAGGTCGCAAGGTCGCGAGCTCACATTCCCCTTGAATCACCTGAACATGCGACCTTGCGACCTCATTAAATGCCCGCACGTGCGACCCTTTTATATATTGGAGGTCGCTAGGTCGCATTTCGCATATGCAGCGGATAGAAAAAAACGGCTCTAACAGGTCGACTGGAGCGTGATTTTCTCGGGTAAGTTGTCGTTTTTCCTCCTGTTGTTTCCTTTTTTATTATTCTTTCCAAATCCCTACATCCCTCAGCCTTTAAATTTCCATTTTCCTCAGCCATTGTTTTCATTTCTTGCTTAGGTTTCCTTCTGATTCCAGTTTTCACCACACTTTCCCAACTCATCACAATTTTTTATCCAGCTTCTCATGGCTTGTTCCCCACTCCAAAAGCTATCCCTTGACTCTGTCTAGACCCATTTAGCCTTGTATTTTTCTGGTTAAAGGGAAAACAAATTCACACCGTGCGCGCCCAAAACCCCCAGCAATCCCTAGCGCGACTTGCGACCCGCGACCCCGCGACCTAGTCGCCAGGTCGCAAGGTCGCATTCTCCCGGTTTCTCGAAACTTGCAACCCCGTGACCCCGCGACCTAGTCGCAAGGTCGCAAGGTTGCATCCCTTTTAATTTTCCGTAATCTAAGACTTAGCGACCCCGCGACCCAGTCGCAAGGTCACAAGGTCGAATTTTTTCTTTTTCCTAAAATTTGCAACCCGCAACCCAATGACCCAATCGCAAGGTTGTATCTTCATATTTTTTCACAATCCGCGACCCCGTGACCCTGCGACCTAGTCACAAGGTCGCAAGGTCACACCTTGGCCATTTTCTTATAACCTACGACCCCACAACCCAATAGGCCATCTATTCAGTTTTGCCTGTGTCCCAGTTGAAGTAATTGATAAACTGTAATTGGTATTATATCATCATGGTATCTTTCTTATCTTGGGAATCTTTCATGAATATGACAGGTGAATTTGAAGCAGACTTGGATTGTATACCTGTCCTATCGGATTCCAGCGACATGGGGCCTCCAGTGTCCCGGAAGAAAGACAAGCACGTGGCAGTGGAAGATGTGGAGATGGACATGCCAATGTCCCCACCCTCGATATACAGAGATACTATTTGCACATTTTCCAAAGGGGACAACATGCGTTGGTACCAAGTGTACACGGAGTTCACCAAAACAGAATTCCCAGAAGACCTCCCAGATCGGGAGATATACTTACAGGTTAAAAGGTCTAAGCGACATCTCGCAGGTTATCACCCGGCCATATTCCCGTGCCCATAGGTGATAGATTGGATTTTATAGAAAACAGATCCCAAGAAGTTCGTGATCAGAGACAGTGAAGGCAAGGCTTTCGCAATGCCCAAAGGCTCCAAAGCCCATGTTTATTGCTCTTTTCCTGAGCGAGAAGAAGAATTCACAGAATATTGGGCCATTTCTCATGCAGTTCCTGTAGTTGACACTATAAGGCAATGGTGGGAGGAGCCTGAGAAGTTTAAGGTCAAGAAATACTAGGAATATCCGGTGGTGAGCCTCAGAAAAAGTATATAAATTAGTAGCTGCCATGCTTTGAATATTTTACGGGCACCCCGATGCCACCACGTTCAACGGCACATGGGAAACTCTCATGGAATATGTCACAGTGCATGGCACCCATTTCAACTGGGCTAACATATTGATGACCTCCATGCATACCAATTTATCCTCAGCATTGGTACCGGATGAGGGAATGCCTTCTGAATTCTATATGGCCTCTTATTTATTGGATGTCGCCTGTTCGAGGTTGCATTTTGAAGGATGGGTACATAACTGGGATCCCACACAGACCCGTGCAATTCATCTACAAACCAAGGTGTTTTGGGAATCAAGGTACAAACAAGACATAGAGTCAATCTCCCAAGTATTCATCCCTGCTCTATACAGAAAATTATTCGGCCAAGACACCCCTTTCATGTCTTGGCGAGCCAGGGAAACGCTAAGCCAAGTGGCACATTGGTTTCTTTTTTCCGAATATACATTCATCCAAGTCTTTGGATCGTTTAGGGCACCACATGCTATGCCTCATTTCATTACAGACAAAGTGCTCATGCAAGAGTTTTGCTTCCAAATGTCCTCGGGTTTCTCTAGGGTCCTATCCAAAGGTAAGAAGAAGTCATGGCCCCCGCGCTACCCCTCATTATCGGCGCATACACAGTTAAAGACTTCAGAGAGGTAGAGGCAGAGGGAGAAGAGATGAAAAGTTATCACTTTATGGCTTTATAATACCGAACATACGACCCAGAGCGGATAGTTCCTGAACATTGCAAGAAGGCTAAATTAAAATGGAACTATCAGCATGTTGAACGCCCGGGAGAAGATGAAAGAAGGAACTTGTATAATGCAGATAGAAAACTTGCTCCAGGGGCAGACTCTGGCCAAGAAGACCCGGATGACCAAACCTTGGAAGAAAGGAGTCATAAATTAGGAGGTGCTTCTTCTTCTCTAGCTAAAAAGCCTCGGACCAGTACAGGGCATAGTACCTCTACCCAACAGAAATAAATAGAGGCCAAAGCCCAGCAAGAGAAAGAAAAGAAAATGAAAGAGGACGAGGATAAATGCAAGAAGAGCCTAAAGGCAGAACAAAAGAAGAAGCATGCCGAGGAGGCCAAGAAGGAAAAGGAGGAAAAAGAGGCGAAGGCTGCAGCAGAACGGGAACTCAAGAAAGAGCTAGAAAAAGAGGAAGCTGAATACCAAAAGAAAGCAGAGCAAGCTGCAGCAGCCGAACGGAAGAGGAAAGCCAAAATAGAAGTAGCAGAAGAAGCGGAGCTCAGGCAAAAGAAAGAAAATTAGAAGGCAGAAGCCGAACGCCTACAAAGGGAAAAGGAGGAAAAGAAGAAGAAATAAGAATAGGATGAAATGCTAGAAGACATCGAGGTATCTCCCCTTGAGGTACCTCTAGTCAGTACACGAGCCCCGCTCTCTGATGCCAGCTCCTCCCAGGGACAAGAGGAGGAGGTATTCTACCTCAACAGGCTCACATTCGATCAATTCTCTTTCAAAATACGACAAGAGAAAAGAAGAAGCCCGGCGCAAAATCCTTCCGCCACATCCATGGTCGCAACCGGCAAGGACATAGTCCTTGATACTAGGACTAATCCCGTGATGATAGCATCGACTGGCACAAATTTCGCTACAGCCACGGAAGAAAATGTGACTAGAATGAGTAGAGAGATCATTTCTCTACAAAATAAACTACAAGAAGTAGAGCAGCGGGAGAAAAGGGAAGAACAGGAGAGGACGACATTGAAAGAGGTGGTTCAACAACTCCCAAACAAAACTCCCCCTGTCAATGAAGTTTCTCTTGCCATTCTAAAGGAGTGTGATGTATTAGAGGCGACCATGAGGCAAGTGTATGGGGAAATGTTCACCATAAAACAAACAGTTGCCCCATTGGTAAGAGCACGAGCGGAGACTAAGAAGCACGAGAAGCTGCAGGAGGCCTCAGTTGCCTTGGATAGAATGATGGACTGGACAATGCGGTACCTTCAGGCTCCTGAGCACTTGCCAAAGAAGGATTGGATTCATATGCAAGATGCCAAAGTCCAAATCTGTATGAAAATGCAATCCAAGGATTTGGACAAAGTAATGTCTGCATACGAACACCTGATCAGCGGCATCGACTCAATGCACACCCTTCACCACATTCCTTTGCTGGGGGCATTGGATGAGGGGAAAACTTGGGAACAAGTAGATCAAGAGATCCAGTCATTTCTGTAACCCATTAAGCAAGCTTCTGCTGCCCCTGATCTTGCAGCATCACGAGAAAATTTGGGTTAGTTTCTTGTCACGCCAGTATGGATTTACACCAAGCTCACCTCTCTTTCCAACCAGATCTCACAGAAAAGTGAAACTCTAGTCCCAAATGCTTTGGAGTGCATGCATCGGTTGAAAGAAGAGGTCCCTCTGGTTTCCCCCATAGCAGCAGAGTATCAGACTTGGCAAGATTTCCTCAAAGAACAATAGATTGATGCCCCTGACCTCACAATTGCACGCTCATCTCCATAGCTCAGTGGCAGTAAGTCGTTGGGATCATTTAGAGGCAGGTCGCAGGTCGCACTCACCCTCCAGGTCGTAGGTCACAATCTCCTTTCGGGTCGCAAGGTAGCTCAACAGGCAGGTAGGCAAAGAGTCAAGAAGCCCAAAGGGCAAGTTTTGTTCTATAAAACTCCCTCCGGGGAAAATGTAAAGCATATTTTTTTTTGGAGACTCAAGATCTATACAACATTGTATTGAAAGATAACACTCTTGTGCATATGAATACAGATACATGTTAAAACTCCTTTTGGATCTGATGTGTTTTGCTTTGCGAACACTATGAGTACTTCTTATACAGTTTCAAACATATTTTGATTAATGAAGTTGCACTCTTAATGGAATCATTTATGCATTATGGTTTTCTGTACTCGTGTTAATGATGTTCAGTTTATATTGCTTTCTTAATGGATGTTAATGACTTTGTTTATTAGCATTTCGTTTTATCTTTCAGGAAGTAAAGGAGCATCTCGCCATAAAGAACTATTTCTTTTGTGGTCAGAATAGCCTGCAAGCATAACCCCAAAGATGTGCTGCTAACGACACCTCCTTCGGCGTGTATGCTTTATTAATTGTCTCGCTACCCATAGTGTTATATACAAGTTTAATGCATCAATCATGTATCTTGTAATCATGTGAATAAGTGTGTGTCTGCAGGTTCAATCGGATTCTTTTGAGACCAAAGGGAAGGTGACTTAAGCGGTAGCCAGACCCACACCCCGGACGGGATCCCTATTCCAAATGGTTCAAGGTCTAATTGGGACTTTCTACCGGGGAGATCCCCTACTGTTGGCCAGACATATTTTCTCGTCAAAAACCTGTTGATGTTGATATGTCTTTCCATCTTCACTCTATATTTATTCTTCTTTGAATGAAGTGAAGTAATGTAGCTTCAGGTCTCTTTTTACATCTGTAAGTAAGAGTTAAACATCCTTAATGTGCACTCCTTCACTCCAAATATTCTGTTTACAAAAGTTCTTCTGAGATTTAAAGTGATAGATTATTTTTCTCAACATATAATTTTGAGTTTCCTTTCCATTCTTCATCTCATTTCATTCAATATCAGCACTTTTAAGGCTTTCATTATATCAGATTATTGAGGGTGTTAAAGAATTGAATTCCAAAGGTGTGAAGCAGAGACCATTTGATATTAACATTTTGTGACATACATTTATAAAATTTCTTGAGCACTGATTCCTTACCACAACCAAGGGATTGTTTCTTGAGATACAACATTTTTTGGCGCCATTGTCAGGGATCAAAGAAGTGAAGTTCATTTTCCCTGGATTTTCTTTCTAATTCCTCTGGTTATTCAGTGAGGAGGAAATATTAGGCTTTTTTTATTCTTTTCAGAATTTTGGCTTTCAAAAGGCCTCACACAAGGTCAGATACCTCGTAGCAGAAATTTCCTACTTTGTCAGATCCATAAAATTTGGTTTCTGAAAAGGCTCAAAAACCAAAAACACCTTCAACACCTGATCCTACATTGTCTTCTCCTAGCACCACTTCTCACAAACCTTTGTTTGAAGATATTTCCAAGGAACTCTCTTTCTTGGAACAAGATTCTCATTCCACACCCATTCATTTTCAAGAACCCAAGTTAGAAGAACATTCTTTCGAGTTTGTTTCTTATAACTTTACACAAGCTCAACCAAATATAGTTGTTGGTTCTTCTTTCATTGTTCATCAACCCACTCCCATATCATGCTTCTCACCACCTTAATTCACTTTCACATCAGGTTCATCAACCTCAACCACCCAAGGAGTAGTTAAACAAGGTGTAAATATTGCAGCACCATATTTCTTAATGAGTAGATATGCACTTCCAAATATTACACAACCAATGAATTCCATGCCTCAAGAATACCTCAAATTACATCCTCGGTTCACTGGAGAAGATGAAATAATTGCAGAACAACATTTACCCCTGTTTTTCACTTTCACTGAGAATTTAAATGTAGAACATATTGATGTTGTAATGAGACTATTTGTGCAGTCTCTAAATGGAGAGCCTAGAAAATGGTTCAAAGCTTTACCAAATGGTTCAATTAATAACTGGGAAGGGTTAGAAAATAAAAATCACCCAGAGATGGGGAGAAATAGAGATCATGGTTACTCATTGACAAAGTTTAATCCAATTAAAATAAAGCCTAATGAAAACATTTATGAGTTTGTAAAGAGATTAAACAAATTGTACAATAGTTCACCTATAGAGATGAACTCCCCCCCCCGCCCCACTTATTGGAGAAAAGGTAGTTTTTGTTGGGGCTTTTGAAGCTAATTTTAATTTTACATTGAGAGAGAGAAGAGCCCCTACTATTGAAAAAATACATATTGATGCATTGGAGATTGAGGCTAATATGACTGCAGCTGGAAAAATGAAAGAGAAGCAGTCAGTTCAAGAGAAGGGAAAAGCAAAAGAAGAATCACCATAGGATCAAAGAATTGATGATATGACAAAGGTGATCAAGAATTTTTCAAACAAGCTAGTTAATATGGAGTTAGACAGTAAAAACTCCCAAATACCTACACAACAAAATGGAGGAGGATTTAATCTTCAATTCAGAAAACATCCCACAAATTTGGGAGATGGAGAGAAGATATCAAGACCAAGTTCAAGCGCTACTGTACATAGAAGCATCGCCTGCATAGTCAGCAGAGGATGATAAAAAATAAGCCAAAGATAAAATATTTTCTATGTACATGACAGGAGATGAAGAAGAGGAAGAATGTGAGGGAGAATATGCTGAACAAGAAGTGTCTTTTGATCAGGATGAGATGGATGAGTATTGTAGGTGATTTACAGATTTTATGCAAGCTGAGTTGCATAAGAGGTACGATTTAAGATATAGAAAGAGATCAAGGTTGCAGGATGATGAAGGTTAACAACAAGATTATGCTCATTCTCCAATGGCGACTCCACCACAAAAGAACTCAGTAAAACAAGTAGATAAATGAAAACAACATGTAAATGCAGTAAATAGAACAGAAGTGGAATCTTCCCAAAGCAAGTATGTTGATATTAATATTTTGGAGAAGGTCGTTCCTGTGCCTGAACAGATTTCAAATCCTAGAAGAAATGAAGAAGAACCTGAGAAGAATGTCAAGCATATTCAATTTTTCAGTCTATCAAAAGAATTGGAGAAGTTCAAGATTGAGTTGCCTCTCCTTGAATTAGCTACAACACCAAGTTACAAAAAAAAAAATTGTTGAATTAATTAATCTCTCACAGATTGAAGACATAGGTGATACTGTGAATTTGCAAGAAGAAAAACCAGTAGTCACTTTTGGTACTCACGTAGAAGGAGTAGATTCTTTTTTTCCTCCGTTTTACATTTCATTGCTTCTTCATGATTTTGTCCTCCATAATTGCATGTTGGATTTAGGTGCTTCTCACAACCTTATGCCATTGTCTATTATGAAAGAGTTGAATTTACAAATTACTAAACCATACAAGGACCTATACTCATTTGATTCTAAGAGGGTTAAATGTGTTGGGCTAATCAAAGACATGGTAGTATCTTTGGCACAGATTCCAACAAAAATTATTATGATGGATATAGTGGTTGTTGATATTCTAGCTAGATTTGGAATGCTCTTGTCAAGATCTTTGGGAGAAAATTTGGGAGGAGTTTTAAATTTGGACTTCACTTATGATACCATTCTTGTTTTCAATGGGGAAGAAAGGAGGTTGTGTTTTTATAGCATCATTTATCACCAGCTTATACTTGATTATTTATACATTGGCCTTGGGCAACCCTTCCTTTTAGACTTGGACTCATTTCTCAAAAAACTGTATCTTAAACCCTATACGTGACTCTGCCCAGAATTTTCTGTGTATATACGCGAGTCCATGCATAGATAATTTCATATGCCATTTTAAACATTAAAAATATATATTTTCCCTATTTTAGAGGCGGCGTTTACGGTTGTTCCAGTAACTTAGCCACCCCAGCCCGTGGCATAATTGTTCCCAACTGTAAAAAATAGATTGAGGGAGTATAAAATCCCCTCAAGGGAATGGCCTAAGGGAGGAGAGAGATAAATATAGATATTATATGTTGTTGGAGCCATATTATAGCCTGATATATTCCCGTGCCTCCTGCACTTCCCAGATATTTGCAGGAAACCCTTGTTTCCTTGAGATGCTCACCACCCTATCTGACATCCATTGTGCATTATCCTTGAAAGAAATCTTGAGAGGACAGGGCTGGACGGATCCAGAGGACGGTATGCTCGAAGGCCATGGAATATTTCAGGCAATCTCTCCACATTTAGTTACTGTACATGTCATTAATAATGGAAGAGCCATCTTGTTCCTAATGTTTACGTGTAAACAATATTTTATACATGTGTAATGATCATCATTTGAACATTTAATATTGTTTTTATGATGTTATGCATGATTTCCACTAACATATAGAACATATATATGTTGTACAACTAGGATTTTGTGTTCGTTATTTGCCGATTTATAGATTAAGGAGCACAAAGTGTTGTAGGGGGTTTGCACCCCGTGGGATCTACTTCAACCGAGGGATATACGAGTAAGGTCTGCAACCTGTATATTCTAGTTATTTTCATAGAAGTTGGTTAAGTGAGTCCTTCTTGTAATGGCATGACCCTGATCTATGAAGATTCATCAACCCAAGACTTTTAGGGTAACATTTCCCAAAACAGAAATGGCAACTCCACTGGGGATCACATTCTTGTGATTTCCCATCTGGGTTGTTTTATCTATCTTATAGGTTCCTGACAGGTTTTATCACTTTTTACAGTCTAGTAAGTCTTGTTTTCAATCAAACAAAAGACTTGGTCGCTTGATCAAGCCTGAATTTTTATTTTTTCCTCATCTTTATTTTCATACGTAGCGTTTTCTTTGCACATTCGCGTATACCTCCTGTTTTTTCCAAAGGGACCTGCGTATATGTGAGTTTCCTTGGTTACAACCATGTATACATGCTAGTTTCACACTATAAAACTGCGTATGGCTGGAAAATTTTGAATATTTAAGTTTTCAGCCTTTATAGTCTTTTATGTCTATCTTGAGCCATTCCTGTGGTGTCTTTAACGTCTCTGAACTGTGTTTATGGTTATTTCATATCCATTTTCTCTCTTGTTTTTGTTAAAACCTAGCCATTTGGTGAATTTCCTTGTTTTGTGTGTTTTAAATTACAACTGAAGCTGCTAGTCATCAATAATTTTTACTATCTGTAGATGACTAAATTTCAATTCTAGATTTCTAAAACCAAGATTCCTAAATATTGTGACTTTTAGAAATGTCACTACCTTAATTATCCTTAAATCAAAATTTTCACTATTCTACTATTTTTCCATTCCATGGTTAACCTACCACTCTTAAAAAACCCTTCATGAGCTTGTGCCACTCATCTATATCATATTTTCCCACCTATAGCCACAATACCCTATTTTTCTTTTGCCCATCACTCCACTTCCCATCTAGGGTTACCAAACAACCTTTCCTTTCCATGTTCACCAGGTCCCTCAAGGTTTGATGGTCTCAAAACCATCTCTGTAGGCTCTTTAGATAAACCAAGTACATTGGATTTTGGACCTTCAAAAACATTACTTTGTCAATACTCTATTTTTACACTTAAAGACTCTAAAAACCAATTTTATTGAAAGGCCAAGTCAAAGACTCCTCCCACTAGGTCAATTACGGTTTCATAGCTTGTAAGGTCATCATTGGTGTTCCAAATATTGCTTTTATTATGCAAAAGGATGACTCATATGTATTGGAATACCAAGACATGGTTATTCAAAGAAGATCTAATAGTCCCTAAAGAATACTACCTTGTCAAAATTCAAGTTTTAACACTGTTACTGATGAAATAGGTAACCTGACCTCAAAACGGGAACTCTAGCCCAAAAAGACTCAAAAAACATGTTAAAACACCCCAAAAACAAAAAAAATGTATCCCAGAACGGACTTGGTTTTTTTTTGAAAGTCAAATTTCAACATTTTATAAAATTATGCTAAAAACAAAATTGTTTCTTGAAAAAAGGATTGAAAAAACACCCTCAAAACAAAACCAGTTAATGCTGGAATAACAAAAAGAAAAAATTGTGTCATATTTTTGACATTTTTAAAAATAGAGATAACATTTTTTTATTTTTAAAATTCAAACATTAAAAAAACCATAAAATTTAAGAAAATAAATAAATTTAAAAAATAAAAACATTTTAAAGCTTAAAATTTAAAAATATATAGGAATAAAAAAATAAAAATAAAAACAAAATAAAAATTTTAATTCAAACATTAAAAAAATCTAAAATTTAAGAAAAAAAAAATTAAGATTAAAATTTCAAAATATATAGAAATAAAAAAAATAAAAATAAAAACAAAATAAAAATATTAACTTAAAAAAAAAAAAAGTTAAAAAAAGAAATAAATTATAAAAAATAAAATATAGAAATTAAATTTAAAAAGAAAAAGAAAATGTTTATTAAATTTTTAAAAAATTAAATTAAATTTAAAGAAATATATTAAATTTTAATAAATTTAAAACTTTAAAAAAAAAAAGTATTGAAATTAAAAGTAAAAAATGAAAAATTAATTAAAAATAAAAAATAAAAAATAAAATACAATAAAAATATTAAATTTAAAAAAGTATATATTAAAAAAACAAATAGATTTTAAAAAATAAATTAAATTTAAATTATAAAAAATAAAATATATATATATATATATATATATATATATATATGAACTTTAAATTTAAAAAAAAAATGTTAATATTAAAATAACAAATTAAATTAAAAAATAAAAAAATTTTAAATTTTAATAAATAAATGAATAAACAAATAAATTTTGAAATAAAAAATAAATTTTAAATATAAAGAAAAGAAAAGAAAAACATCGTTAAAATAAAAAGTTAAAAAAACTTTGAAAATCAATTAAAATTGAAAAATTGAAAAAAATAAATTAAAAAAAATATATTAAATAAAAAACAAATTAATTTGAAAATATTAAGTTTAATTAAAAAAAAATCTAATTTTAAATACACAATTTTAATTGAAAAAAAAAAAAAAACATAAAAATTTAAAAAAATATTAAATTCAAATAAATTAAAAAAAATATATACAAAACTTACTAAATTTTAAAAATTTAAATGAAAAAACTAAACATAAAATTTAATAATAAAAAAATTATTAAAAAATTAAAATTAAAAAAAAAATCAATTAAATTAAAAAAATACAAAATTTAATAAAAATTATTAACAAAATTTAGAAAAAAAATTTAAAAACAAAGAAAAATGAATAAAATTAAAAAATTAAAAATAAAAAAAAAAACAAAAAAAATTAAAACAAATTAAATTTCAAATATAAAAATTAAATTCAAAAAAAATAATTTTAAATTTTTTGAATTTAAAAAAAAAAATCAAATTAAAAAAAAAAAAATATTAAAAGAAATAAAATATTTTTTTGATCGTGATGGCGCCGCCAATCAGTGTCTCACCCAGGTGGCAACGGAGGCCGATTACGGGAATCACCCTCCTGCCTCCTCCCGTAGCAAAATTCCAAGATTGGCCTCCGCTGGAGGTGGCGGTCAGGCGAGCATTTTGAGCGGGTGGGGGGGCACATACACCAACCTCCTTGCTTCATGGCCATTCTGCCTTTTTGGGCAGGCAGATTAGCGACATACCATGATCGAAATTTTTTTTTAATATTTTTAATTGATTTTTAAATTCAAAAAAATTTAAAATTATTTATTTTTTCGTTCAATTTTTTTTATTTTAGATTTAATTTACTGTTTTTCTTTTAAATTTTGTTTTAAAATTCAATATTTTAGATTAATTATTTTTTAAAATTTAAAATTTATTTATTAAATTTATTAAATTTTAATTTAATTTAATTTAATTTTTTAATCTTTTAGTTTATTTAGTTTTTCATTTTTAAAATTTATAAATTGTTTCATTTAAAAAAAAAACAATAAATTTATGGATATTTGTTTTTTAATTATCGTACGTGGTTTTTTTCTATTTTTGTTTTTTAATGTGAGGCTTTTTTTTAATTTTTATTTAATTTTCTTTTCTATATATATATATATATATATATATATATATATATATATATATATATATATATATATATATATATATATATATATATATTAAATTTGTTTTTTTTGTTAATTTTAAAATTTGTATTTTTTTTCTTCTTATTATTATTTTTTTAATTTAAATTTTTAAATTTAATTTTTTCTTTTTTTTATTTTATTTTTTTTATCTAAATTTTATTGTGTAATTTAAATTATTTTTAAATTTTCCATTTTTTTTTTTAATTATATGGTTTTTTTTAATAACTTAGAAAAAAATGTTTTTGATGTTTTTTATTTTTATTTTTTTGGTTAATTTTTGTTTTTTTACTTTAAATTATGTGTTTTTTTTTCAAATTTTGTCATTTCTTTTGATATAATTTTCGAATATTTTTGTTTTTTTTTTGTTTTTTTCTAATTATTTTTGTTTAAATTTTTTATTTTTAAGAGTTAATTTTGTTTTTTGTTTTTACATTTTTATAGGTTTTTTCATTTGTTTTTATATATATATATATATATATATATATATATATATATATATATATATATATATATATATATATATATCTATATCTAAGTTTTGTGTTTTATTACCAACATTAAAATCACCACTCTAAGAAAAAAAGGTTGATGCTGCATCAATACGTTTCAAAATTAGCATGAAAATCACCGCTCTAAAAAAAAAAAGTTGCTGCTGCATCAATACGTTTCAAAATTAGCATGAAAATCACTAACATTTTAAAACAAATATTCATACTTCATAAATAAAAATATTAGAGTGTCAAAAATGTGCTAAAAAAAAAACAGTTGATTCTGCATCACCACTTTTCAAAATCGAGTGCTTTTTATGCTACCAAAAAAAAGTAGGTAATAGTGCGGTTACCTATTTCATCGGTAACAATGTTTTTTGTGAATGCTAATATTTTGAGACTTCTACAGGAGTGTTAAAAGATCCATCAACAGAAATTTGATGAGGCAGGAGGTTTGATCCTAAATCAAGGCAACTCATGGAAAGAAGACAGGAAAGCACTTGTGCTTAAAAAAACCTAGGGTTTTGGAAAGATAGTCAAAATAGGTAAAGTGAAGATGTTAGGCCTCCATAATGACAACAGAAAGAAGGCTTGAAGAGATTTTTGTGTGTGACATCCTAAAATTTGTCAAAAGTGAGTCTACCATGCCTAAGGATCAGTGAAAGAGGTAAAGAGTATCAGTGGACAAGTTTTAAATTATAAATTTAGGCACCTGCAGATCAAAAGTGGCCTAGGGAGGTGAAAGGGCATTGTCTAAAACCCATGGTAGTGGCAAAAGAGTGATTGTCTCAAAGGTGTCAGGAGCAGATGTATCAAGCCTTAGAATTAAAAAGGTCAAAATTCACCATGTTTAGCAAACCTACATGAAAGATGGTTAGTAAAAATTGTGAAAGAAAGCACATAAAACTATGCAAACACCACTGTGTCCAATCCTCCATGTTAGCCACCAATAAAAATTTTTATATCAAATGGTGGCTAAAATTTTTTTGGAGCCTTCAAGAAATAGGTTTTATTGCTAAAAGTGTTATCTCTTGAAGACTCATGGATACATCATGCCCTTGTTTCAATCTTCACTATTGTTTCCTTTTCCAAACTCAGAAATTATGTTGATTCCATAGAGAACAGACTGCTGCAAAAGCCATTTTTCCCTTCCCTCCACCTCAAAACTAACCTTCATTCTTCCTCCTCTTTTCCTCATAAATTTCCTCTATTTTCCCTTTTTTCCATTTCCCCCTTCATAAAATCCACCTTACAGAGTTTAAAACTCCTTTTTAAACTCTGTCGAAACCCCAAAATCCATCAAAAAACTCTAAAAAAGTCATAAAAATACACTTTTTTTTTTACTCGGGGTTTAAGCCCCTTTGGGTTAAATCCTAAACCACTTCCCCACATGTGCCCTAGTGCTAGAACCAAGCGCTAAGCCCTTTCGGCGCTCATCGCATCGGAAAAAATCAAAGTGCACAAGTCTTTTTGTTAGGTTGAGATTTCCAATGCGATTGGTCCTTTATTACATAACCCCCGATCTTATTATCGCCTCATATAACCCTTGTACCCACATCCGGCGCTTAAACATTATATAAACCCATTCCCGATTAATATTTTCCTTTGTAAATTTCATAAACCCGCTTTCCTAAGTTTTGGTCTAAAACCCGCTGGAGCAATGTTTTAATGTAAATGGGTAGATTGAAAATCCCACATCAAAATTCTGATGCGATTGAGCCCCATTATATAAACCCCGCTCTCCACTTTACTCCATATAACTTGCACCTGGACTAAGAGCTAAAGGTCCCAAAGCACTAATTGCATCGCAAAAATCAAAATGGTTAGATTGAAAGACCGACGTTGAAGTTCAGATGTGATTGGCCCGTATATATATAAGACCTGGGCATATCACACTCCATATAAACCAATGGCCCCGTAGTCGGGCGCTAGACCATTTCATATATACATATTCCGCCCCAAGCCACCAAAACCTTTACATTTCGTTAATTTTTTATTCTCATAAGTATTAAAGGGTTTCCACCGGTGCCATACTTGAGATAATCTCTGTCGTTGATCTTAAGCTGATTAGACGGCCCGTGCAATATCGCATCGCAAGTTTTCACTGGATGCATTTGTTCCCCCTTCCGATTGACTAACCCTGATTGATCCTCCACCATTGCATCCATCCGCCATAATTTTAATCTGACGGCCCTCATTTGCTCCGATCGCAAACCTTTCCTCCGCCTTCAAACCCCTCTGATTTATTTCCCACCATCGATCTAATCTGTAGATCGATGACCAGCATTCAATCGCATCGGTGCCATATAATTTCTTCCCCCCGCCGATCGCATGAATCCGATTGCATCTAGACCGTCCACGTGTCCATATCGGACGGTCCAGAATGCGTCTCCCGACTTTGGGTAAATGTTATACACCCCACTTCATAATGTTGTTTCAGCCAATCATAGCCATTGATCTTTGCAGATCAACGACCCTCATTAACCCTTCTCTGCCCTTGTATTATTTTCGTTCATACCCTAAATTCAATTCTGGCCATCGATCTTCTACATCCAACGACTCATATTAAACCCGACAGGCCTGCCTCCTGTGGGTCCTGCCTTCTTCAAAATCTAATCTCGGGCATCCATCTTACATCTAACGGCTCAGATTAAAACTTCCCTCCCCGCTATCTGCCCACGCACCTATCCCATATCGCGCTTGTTCTCCACCATCCGATCTGAGACCCCAGATCTAATGACCCACATTCCATGTCGCGAAACTTTCAACGCGAAGGATAATTTCCTAAGGGCCGCGTGATATAGGTGGTTTTGAAAATCCACGTGTCGGACAGGGATGCATATCGTGTTCCAAAAGGCAAAACCGCCTCCCCGCCCTTTTTCTGCGCAAAACCCATGGTTTTCACCACCAAAACCACTTTCCTCATTTTCTATTATATTTATCGCGTGTGTTTCCCACCGTCGATCTTTGCGGATCTATGGCTCAGTTCTAATCTCCAGTTACATTATCAGCCTCCACCATCCCCAAAGGTTTTCAATGTAGATTATCCACCGTTGATCTCGCAGGCCAATCTCATCCGACAGCCCACGATCATCCCGAAACCCCAATTTCAATTTTTGTGCATTTTACCTCTACCAAAGGAAATTTCGCCTATTTTCTTTGTTTTCTTCTGAACTTCCATAATGTGACCATTTACATTATGTTTCTCCTGATTCATCCTAATCGTCGATCTCTGCAAATCAATGGATCTGACTTGTTTCTTCCCACCGCTCTCCTTTTGACCACCATGTGTAGATCTCCACCGTTGGATGCTGCCATCCAACGACCACGCTTCTCCCCACAGCCTCCTAAGCAGTTTTACCCATCAATGCAGGATTTCTTAATTGTTTCTCGTATTTTGCAGGTTCTATATTATTTTTCCTTTATATTAGAGGAAAACTAAAGGCCGGGGATGACGGTCCCCCACACCTTTGTGCATACAAAAATATCATGTAATAGGGTTCTAATTCACGTTTTGTCAATTCTTCATGGGCATTGATCCCATATGAGTCCTCTGCGGCACCCGCACATCAACAAGACACAGTGAATGGAAATTAACAAAGAGTATCAATGTTGAAGACTAAAACAGAGCAGAATGGAAGATTAAAGCCTAATCCACTAATAAAACACAGATTTAAAGTGTATTAATAGTGATTAAAGAAAAATCAAAAGATCTTCAGACAGAAAGGGCCTCCACTACCACATCAGAGGAAAATTTATTCCTCTCAGCTACCCATTTCCACCTGTAGCCACAAGCATTAAACAAAGGCTGAGTTATGATTAGAACATCGGATATTTACCTCAGTGCAGACGAATAGCTAATTTTTCCAAAGAAACTTAATGCAAAAAATATCAGCAGAGTTATTAAAACATAACACAGAGCCCTAAAAGTCAACAAAAGCTCCCACCGAGCTTAATTCTTAAATATAAAACAATTAATACAGATAGAATAGCTCTAAACTTCTCCATCAAGCCCATTAAAGGCCGAGAAGTATTAAGTCTGTATTAATTGACTTGGGAGATCTTTTATCTCCTCCCACCTCCTCATTTCTTCTATAAATACTCCTGTAGAAGATGAGAAAATGTTGGTTGCAGAACTTTGAAATATACTTGTGCTCAAAACTTCTAATTGTAAATAGTTTTCAAAGGCTCTTGAAGCTCTGCTTGTGATAGAATAGTTAGGCTGAGAAGTGAAGATGATTGTTGAACTGAAACATTGGACTTAAAGTTGCAACTAATTTGAAGCATCAATACAAGCTGATTTATCGGATCTTGGTCTATGTCAACGGTGATGTTATTTCTTATTGTAAATCGTTATTTTGTTTCTGTTTTCACTTTGTCCATCTTCTCTGATAAAGAATAGAAAGCATAGAGTTAACATTTATTGTATATCAGTACCCTTGTCTGACTGATAAGATTTATCTTAATGTTTTCTTCCAAATTGTGTTGTTTAGGAATGATTTAATTCAGTTTAAGCAGTTAGGAATGCTGGCGTTTCCTCGTCCTATTGTCTAGGCTAATTCTTATTCTTGAAAGTTATTTTCAGTTTATGTTAAGTAGAGATGAACTAGGGAAGTCTATGGTTAGCCCTTTCCTCTAGTCTCTTCTCCAAAGGATGTCTGAAAGTTTCCCTAAGAGTGTGTTGAAAGCTGGCTAGTTTCAAAGTACTTACCAGATGTTATACCATTCCTTGTTATTATTTGTTTTCCCTTGTGTTTAAATGTTTTCTATTTAAAGTGTATTAAAAGCTGGATATTTTCAAAGTACTTACCAGATATTGGATTACTTTTATGTCTTTCTTAAGTGTATGTCAAAAGTTGGCTAGTTTCAAAGTACTTACCAGATCTTGGGCTGCTCTTTGTTCTTAATTTGTTTAATTCCCCTTCTTGTTGTATCTTTTCCTTCCATAAAATCAGCTTTAAAGAGATCCTTAGACATAGATGACTTTCCCCATGGACTACTCTTGCTCCTTGTTGTTTCAATTAAACCCTATTATGACTCCATAGCCCAATGGACTAAAACCAGCATTACATCCACCTTTTTAGCCAAAGCTTGTTCTATTTGCTTGCAACTTCACACCTTTGAAACTCTTTTCATTTAGGACTTTCCACTCAAATTATAATCATGCTCAACCATCCAGAACAAACAAAAACCCTCAGACTTCATAACTAGCCTAATATCATTACCCAAAACCTTAAAGATAAATCCATCTTTACACTTATTGGAGAGATCCCTCTTTGGATTCAGGAGGGCTAGAACCTAGAATCCCAAAGTGTTTGAAATAGTGTTTCTCCCTATAGTCAGACTTTTTCCAATCTTGCTGATTATAGGGATCCAGCATCTCTGGTGACTCCGCTGGGGAAGTCTGAGTTATTTTCATTTCAAATAATCATAAGACATCAGAAATTCCTTTCTTTAAAATGATATTTGTTCTGTTAGTTGGTTGAACCATTAAGCATAACATCTCTGGCAAACAAAAATTGTTTAGTGAGTAAAAGCAACCCTTTTCAAGCACTACCAACATATAGTAATCATGATGAAACTTGTTTGAATCAGTGAAAAACTAGGGAAACCCTAGGATTCTCATAAAGAGTTATCTAACCTTGAAGGATCAACTGACTTAGCCATAAGAGCAGATTGTTTTTGTCTCATAACCGTAGCTAAGCTTTGAAATAGATCTAGGACACTCTTAACAACTAATAGGACTGAAAAATAACTCAAAAAACCCAAAAATATTTCAGATTGGTATTCAATAAACATGGTGGTGGACCATAAAACCTTTTACCTCCCTACGAGCTAAAAAATTCCACTTGGCGACTCCACAATACTTAACAGACCTTAAGACTCCACTGGGAAGAACCATTATCATTGTAACATCATTCAAACTCAGTTAGAGGATTGTAGGATTAAAATTTGTGTAAAACAGATTAGTTAACCTCTCAAATATTTTCATATCTGGTTAAGCCATCTCTGTTTAAGTAGGGTCTGAAAAACACAGCATAGTGGTTCCTAGAAAGATTCATACTAGAGCCTATCCTGACCTAGATCCACCTGAGATAGTTGATAACCCAGAAAGTATCCTTAGGAATTCTCTTAAGATAAAATTTTCAACTGTTTTCAAATCACCTTTGAGAGCTAATTCAGTTCCTGAAAATCTTGCAACTCTACAACAATCACAAGCAAATCTAAGAAATCCATTTAGAACTAGGTCTCTTGATGATTTAGATCAATTGGATTCTGACTCTTCAATTTCATCTCCTGCAACAAGTGAAAATCCTGGTAGTAGAGAAACAACACCACCTAATTCACGTTTCTTTTCCAATTTAGGTGTCTCTCATCCAAGATCAACTCAGAAATCTATTTCTGGTCCATCCACATCTCTTCATCCTACATCCACTTTCCAAACCACTCCACTTCAACCCACTTTTCCTTTTGTTAATCCACCTCTTGTAAATCCACCTCCGCCACATATCATGGCAGCATGGTATGCTCCCTTAGTCCTTCCTGTACCATTAGCCAATCTTCCACAGGACTATCAGTCCAAAATACCATTGTATGATGTCAGTAATGCTACAACTGCATCACAACATGTGGATAAGATGAATGACTATTTTGATAGAAATAAAATTGATGATGAATCTATCAAGCTAAGATTATTTACTCAGAGTTTGGCGGGAGAAGTAAGAAAATGGTTTAAAGGCTTAACCCCCCATAGTATCAATGATCTCCAAGCCTTCCACCAGACATTTTTAAACAAATGGGAAGTAAATAAGAATCCTCTCCAAATCCTTTCTGATTATAATAACCTCCACAGAAACACTGGGGAAAGTGTACAAGCTTATTGTACTAGATTCAATAGTGTATATAATGCACTTTCCCCAGATCTAAAACCTCCACAAGGCTCAGCTCTAAATAAGTTTCCTGAAGGGTTTGACCCTGAGATGGCCTATCAGCTGAGAGAGAGGGATCCTGCAACTCTTGAAGAGATGAAAAAAGGGGCTCTTGTTGTGGAAGTTAACTTAATGGAGAAAAGGGCAAGAATGAAAAATGAGAAGAGAGTGTCCTTTAGAGAGGAATCTACCCCTTCCACTTCCAGCTCAAAGATGGAAAAAATGATGGAGGAGATGATGAAGAAAATGATCATCCTTGAGAGAGCACAAGCAAGCCAAAATCAAACTGCTCCTCAAAATAGAAACCAAAACCAAAATCAGAATTTTAGAAGAAACCAACCTATAAACAAACCTAGGGAAGGTGATCAACAGATCACTCCTCCCTTTCATCAAAACTATGTAAGTGAGGTTGAAGAAACAGATGAGCAAACAGAGGAAGATGATATCAACATGTTGGGGGTAGATAATGATGACTTTGAGGTTCATTATGATAGGAATCAAGGTCTTTACACACCCTATGATGACAAAAGAAATGAGGATGAAAGCTATTATCAAGACATGGAAAATTTCATCATATAATATCAAAAAGAGTATGACCTTAGAAGTAAAACCAATCAACAAACTCCCAACACCAAAACCTCTGACAAATATTCACAAAACAACACTATAAGTAAACCCAACGTTGTAAGACAGAAAGACAAAATAGTGGCTAGAAATCCTGATAAGGGTAAAGAGAAAGGCACTCAAAACAGTGAAAAATAGAGTGCATACCTTAGCAGTACTAACACTTCAGTTAGTACTCATGTTAAAACCATTTTGTCAAAAGTAAATAGAAAAAATCAGCAAAAAGATTTTGCTGAGAGAGTGGTAGCTAATAAGGCTGAGACAAGCACTTCAAAGAATCAAATTCCTTTTAACTTGGAGCAGGAAATCTCCAAAATTAAAATATCTGTTCCCTTGACTGAGTTAGCTACCCAAAATGTATATAGGACACAAATTTTGAATGCTTTAAACATAGAGGACAATAATTACACAGTCAATCTTAACGATGACCAAACGAAGCTTATTTTTTGTCCTAATATTGAAGGTAAATATCAAGAGAGACTTGTTCCTCCCTTTTATGTAACTTTAAACGTTCACGACAAGATTTTACATAACGGTATGCATGATTCAGTGGCGTCTCATAATTTAATGCCTAATGCTGTAATGAAGAGCCTTGGTCTAGAAATCACCAGACCTTATAAAGACCTTTACTCCTTTGACTCAAGCAGAGTAAAATGTTTAGGATTAATCAAATATCTCTGCGTTAACTTAGCACAGATTCCAGCCAAATGCTTGGTTATGGATATTGTTGTGGCTGATGTGCCCCCAAAGTATGGAATGTTATTATCAAGATCTTGGGGGGCTAAGTTACAAGGGACTATGCAGATGGACATGACCTATGTGACCATCCCTGTGTTCAATCAGACTAGAAGACCTTACAAGGAGTCTCATATGCAATACACGGTTACAACCCAAGATAGACCACAAAAATCTCCTCTGTATTCTATAAATACAAGCCTCGATTCTTTTATCCTATTTAACGATGAATCTTTCATTGAATAGGTGACTTTAACTGAACTGATGGCTGATAGAGAGGAAGAAGAGCACAACACAGAAGTGTCAAAACAGTTTGCTGAACCTTTAAACTTTAGCAAACCAAACATAGGTCATGAGCTACAAATCGTGCATCCATTTCTTTTAAACCTTGATAGTCGAGTTAGCAACCCTCAACACAACGAAAAACCTGAGGATTTGAAACGAATTCAACTAAGCACTGATTCTCAACAACAATTAGAAAGCATGTTAGTCGAAGAGGACAGTACCCAAGATAAACCCAAATCTAGTCCTCTGTGGAGTATGAAATTCGATGGGTCATGGACTATAACTAATTCTGGTGCAGGTGTCTGGATATGCAACACTGAGAACAACCACACAAAGAGAATTTCCTGTAAATTAAAATTTTAGTGTTCTAACAACATAGCGGAGTATGAATCCCTGCTTTTAGGCTTACATCTGTTGAAAAATTTAGGAACCAAAAGAATTAAAGTATATGGGGATTCCAAATTAATCATTAGGCAAGTCAACAGGGAATACAACTCAAATCACCCAAGACTTAGGGCCTATCGAAACGATGTCGTGGATCTTTTAAAATTTTTTGAGGAGTACCAGATAATTTTTGTCCCAAGAAAAAGAAATATCATGGCTCACGGCCTATATTATGCAAATAGAACATGCTTAATGCCATATGAAACCAAATACTGCACAACTCAGATAAAATTCAGACCAACCGTTCTCGATAACGAAAAATATTGGCAATTGTTCGACAAAGACAAACAAATAGAAGACTTCATGCAATTCAGAAATGAATTCGAACTACATAGTTCAGATTTAGATTATGATACAGACTGCAACAGTGAAGAAAATTTTCTTTATCAAGAAGAAAAATATCCTGAGCTTGCTAATATTAATCTTTTGTCTAGAAAACTTGAAAACAAAATAGAGACGAGTGAAGTGTTAGAAATAGAGGAGTTAGAAACCCTGCAGGCCAAAGATCAGAGTTTACCTAAGGGTCTGGCTCCTTTAGAAGAGTTGTTTGATTTTAATGATGTGGCCAAGAAGCTAAAACTGGAGCCTGTAGAGACTGAAGTGGAAGAGTGCAATATAGGTAGTAAAATGAAACCTATGACGATTAAGCTGTCTAAAACCTTACCAGCTCACATTAAACTCAAATACATAGAGTTGTTTAAAGAATTTTCTAATGTTTTTGCGTGGAGTTACGAAGATTTTAAATCCTATGACACTAAAATAATATAGCACAAAATCCCTCTCAAGGAAAACAGAAAGCCATTCAAACATAAGCTGCCCAGAATAAACCTTGTTCAGCTGCCTTTGGTTGAGAATGAAATCAAGAAAATGTATGAAGCAGTTATTATTGTCCCTATTAGATATTCTGAGTGGGTGTCTAATATAGTGTCAGTTAGGAAGAAAACAAGAGAGATCAGGCTTTGTATAGACTTTAGAGACTTAAACAAAGCTTCATTGAAAGATAACTACCCTTTACCTAAGATGGATCATATTTTAAAAAGGATGGTAGGGTCTAAAAGAATTTCTTTGCTAGATGGCTACTCAGGGTATAATCATATCTTCGTTCGCCCTGATGATCAATTAAAGACAACATTTACTACACCTTGGGGCACTTTCATGTATGTGAAAAATCATTTTGGTCTAGTTAATGTTGGTGCAACATTCTAAAGAGCCATGGACATAGCATTCTCCGAATAACTGGGCTACTTCATCATTATTTACCTGGATGATGTCACTGTTTTTTCAAAGAAAGATGAAGAGCACTTAGAACATTTAAGAATAGTTTTTGAGAGATGAAGAAAGTTTGGGATATCTTTGAACCCTAAGAAAACACTTTTCGGTATCCAAGAAGGTAAGCTTCTTGGGCACGTTATTTCAGAAGAGGGTATTAAGATTGATCCGAAGAGGATTGAGGCCATACTGCAAATCTCTCATCCTCGAAATATCAAAGAGTTGCAATCTTTCATTGGAAAGATTAACTTTTTGAGAAGGCTCATCCCCAACTTAGCTGAGCTCCTTAGGAATATAAAAAAAATGTTGAAGAAGGAGAAAGGGGTAAAATGGACCATGGAAGTGAAGAAGTCCTTTGAGCTGGTGAAACAAGCGTTAAACAAAACACCATCTCTGATAAGTCCTGATTTTTCAAAAGATTTTTATATTTTTTCATTTTCATTAGAACATACAATAGTTGTTGTCCTTTTACAGAAAAATCCACAAGGACAAGAGCAGCCTATTGCATTCTTTAGCAAGGCATTGAGAGATGCCCCTCTGAAGTATAACATTATGGAAAAACAAGATTTTGCTTTGGTTAAAGCTTTAAAAGACTTCAGAATATACATCTTGCAATCCCACATCATTGCCTTCGTCCCAAATTCAGTTGTGAAAGACATTCTAACACAGGACCCAGATGGTAAGAGAGGTCAGTGGATAGCTGTTATTCTTGAATATGATTTGGAGATAAAGACCACTAAACTCATCAAAGGCCAAGGTCTAGCTATATTAATGGCTGAATCGAATTTTGAAGTTCTTGATATTAATATGATTAACGCTTTGGATGAACAAGAGGAAATCTCAACTCCCATTGTTGAAGACCAATTTTTGAATTCCTCTTGGTATACTGATATTCTTTATGTTTTGCTTAATTTGAATACACCTCCTAGTTTGACAAAAAAAAAAGGCAAGGTTTCTGAAGTTAAAAGTTGTAAACTATTGCATTATAGATATATGTCTTTATTGGAAAAATGCAAGTGGTATATTGCTTAAATGTTTTCCTGGGTATGATGCAGAGAAGGTTAAGCATGAATTCCATGATGGAGAGTGTGGAGGCCATTTATACTAGAAGACAACAACCAACAAAATCTTGAGGGTTGGTTACTATTGGCCTACTCTTTTCCTTGATGTACATAAGATGATAATTGCTTGTCATAAATGTCAACTTTTTGAAGGAAAAAGGAAGCTACTACCTCTACCTCTGCATCCAATCACTTTTGAAGCCCCTTTTCAACAGTGGGGACTCCACTTCATAGGAGAAATACATCCACCATCCTATGCCCAACATAGATGGATTCTCACTGCCACAGACTACTTCACTAAATGGATAGAAGCCATCCCTTGTAGGAAAGCCAATGATTCTGTCATTATAAAACTCATAGAGACTAATATTCTCTCTATATTTGGTTGTCCTACCAAGATCATCACTGATAATCCAACAGCATTTAGATCAAAGAAGATGGTTGAATTCTTTCACAAGTATCAGATAACATTAGGGAATTCCATAGCCTATTACCCTCAAGGTAATGGACTTGCAGAATCCTCAAACAAGAGTTTAGTGAAAATAATCAAGAATTTGTTGGAGGAAAACAAAAATTCTTGGCACACAAAGCTTGTGCATGCACTTTGGGCTGACAGATTGACTTTGAAGAAATCTATTGGCAGTCACCCTACCAGCTTGTGCATGGAAGTGATGCAATATTTCCTACCAGCCTTGGTGTGCCAGTTATGAATTTGATTCAAGAGGTTCAGTCTAAAGATAATGACATGATCAGAAGGATAAATCAGAATATTCATCTTCAACAAACCAGAGAGGAGGTTTATGACAAAGAATTGCAGAAACAAGACAACATTAAAAATATTTTTGACAGAAGAACAAAGGCCAACAATTTCAATGTTGGGGACAAGGTTTTAAAGTGGGACTCAAGGAGAGAAGACAAGGGAAAGCATGGAAAATTTGACAACTTATGGCTTGGACCTTACTTCATTCATTCAGCTGCTGGAAATAATGCCTTTTTCTTGCAGGAGTTGAATGAAGCAGAATTGTTTGGGGGTCTTGTCAATGGCAGGATGCTCAAGCATTACTTCTCTCGATCCATGTCATGTTTTGAAAAGCCTTTTTATATTTTTTCTCATTATAAATATTTCATCCACCATTGCATTCAAAGTTAGAAAAATAAAAAATACAAAAACAATGAAAGAAAGAAAAGAGGGCAGATTGTAAAAACAATAAAGGTACAACCCCATACCAACAAAAAGAGAAACAAATCTGAAAGTGTGCAAGCTTAAGTGCCACTCCTGAAGAACACACTTCTAATTAGTCATATAGCCTAATCTTGACTAATTAGTTTTAAATTTACTGCTGATAGGTTAGAAAAATTGATTTGACAAATACTTTAATCTTAGCTTATCAGTAGGTAGTTTAGGCTATAAATTAAAGGTTAAAACAAGCTCAAAATCTGAACCTAATTTTCCAAAAAAGAATGACTCAAATCTGTTTTAATCCCTGAGTCAAAATAGAGGGAAAACTAGTTCTAATAAACTCAAAATCTGAACCAGTCAACAAAGGAAAAATAGCTCATACAAAAGAAAAAACAGAGCTGAAAAAAGATGAAGGAGGTGCTTTGAATTTTCAGATCTTAAGCCTTCCATTTTGTTTTAGTTTTCTGCAAAATAATATCTATGTGCATCTTGTTTATTTTTTATGACATAGATCAAAATCAAGCTTCACTATTCAATCCTGACTTGTATGCTTTTGAATTTCTATTTTAGAAATTAGAGAATAAAAATCTGTTAGACTGTCTAATCCTAAGAGATTGGTAGATTAGGTAGAGAATCTTATGGAATCAACTGTTTAATTTGAGTTCATGGAGAAATAAGGAGTATAATTAGATTATTTTTATGCTTCCAAAAAGAATAAAATGTTGTGAAAATATTTTTCCAATCCAAGTGCACTCTAAAGAAGAAAAAATGTTAGATTAGTAGGATTGGGTAGGTAGAAAGCTTGTATCGATGAAGTTCCATTGTTTTCCATGGATGCTAACATTTTTCAGAACAAAGAAGATCATCCAAGAAAAGAAAGGCAGCCCAATGAATGAGGCACTAATTATCCTCCCAGAGAATGAAAGTCTGAAGTTCTTGATGCCTTCAAGAAGGCACCATCCCCAAGTGGAGCCACTATTAACCACCAATAAAATTTGTCATATCAAATGGTGGCTAAAACATTATTGGAGCCTTTAAGAAATAGGTTTTATTGCTAAAAGTGTTATCTCTTGAAGACTCATGGATACATCATGCCCTTATTTCAATCTTAACTGATATTTCCTTTTCCAAACTCAGAAATTCTACTGATTCCATAGAGAAAATACTGTTGCAAAAGCCATTTTTCCCTTCCCTCCACCTCAAAACTAACCTTCATTCTGCCTCCTCTTTTCCTCATAAATTTCCTCTATTTTCCCTTTTTTCCATTTCCCCCTTCATAAAATCCACCTTATAGAGTTTAAAACACCTTTTTAAACTCTGCCAAAACCCCCAAATCCATCAGAAAAATCTGAAAAAATCATAAAAATACACTTTTTTTTGTACTAAGGGTTTAAGCCCCTTTGGGTTAAATCCTAAACCACTTCCCCACATGTGCCCTACTGCTAGAACTAAGCACTAAGCCCTTTCGGCGCTCATCGCATCGGATAAAATTAGAGTGCGCAAGTCTTTTTGTTAGGTTGAGATCTCCGATGCGATTGGCCCTTTATTACATAACCCTCGATCTTATTATCGCCTCATATAACCCTTTTACCCACATCCAGCACTTAAACATTATATAAACCCATTCCCGATTAATATTTTCCTTTGTAAAGTTCATAAACCCACTTTCCTAAGTTTTGGTCTAAAACCTGATGGAGCAATGTTTTAATGTAAATGGGTAGATTGAAAAGCTCACATCAAAATTATGATGCGATTGAGCCCCATTATATAAAACCCACTCTTCGCTTTACTCCATATAACTTGCGCCCGAGACCAAGAGTTAAAGGTCCCGAAGCACTAATCGCATCACAAAAATCAAAATGGTTAGATTGAAAGACCGTCGCTGAAGTTCCGATGCGATTGGCCCATATATATATAAGCCCTGGGGCTATCGCACTCCATATAAACCGATGGCCCCGCAGTTGGGCTCCAGACCATTTCATATATACATATTCCACCCCGAGCCACCAAAACCTTTGCATTTCATTAATTTTTTATTCTCATAAGTATTAAAGGGTTTCCACCAGTGCCATACTTGAGATAATCTCCGTCGTTGATCTTAAGCTGATCAGACGGCCCGCGCAATATCACAATGCAAGTTTTCGCTAGATGCATTTGTCCCCCCTTCCGATTGACTAACCTCGATCGATCCTCCGTCGTTGGATCCATCTGCCATAATTTTAATCCGACGGCCCTCATTTTCTCTGATCGAAAACCTTTCCTCTGCCTTCAAACCCCTCTGATTTATTTCCCACCGTCGATTTGATCTGTACATAGATGGCCAGCGTTCAATCGCATCGGTGCCATACAATTTCTTCCCCCCGTGGATCGCATGACTCCGATTGCATCTAGACCGTCCACGTGTCCATATCAGATGGTCTAGAATGCATCTCCCAACTTTGAGTAAATGTTATACACCCCAATTCATAGTGTTTTTTCGTCCAATCATAGCCGTTGATCTCTAAAGATCAACGGCCCTCATTAACCCTTCTCCACCCTTGTATTATTTTTGTTCATACCCTAGATTCAATCCTGGCCATCGATCTTCTACATCCAATGGCTCATATTAAACCCGATAGGCCTACCTCTTGTGGGTCCTGCCTTCTTCAAAATCTGATCTCAGCCAGCCATCTTACATCTAATGGCTTAGATTAAAACTACCATCCCCGCTATCTACCTGCTCACCTATCCCATATCGTGCTTGTTCTCCACCGTCCGATCTGAGACCCCAGATCTAATGGCCCACATTCCATGTCTCGTAACTTTCAAGATGAAGGATAATTTCCTAAGGGCCGCGCGATATAGGTGGTTTTGAAAAGCCACGTGTTGGGTGGGGACACATATCACGTTCCAAAAGGAAAAACCCCCTCCTTGCCCTTTTTCTGCGTGAAACCCATGGTTTTCACCACCAAAACCACTTTCCTCATTTTCTATTATATATATCGTGTGTGTTTCCCACCGTCGATCTTTGCAGATCTACGGCTCAAATCTAATCTGTAGTTACATTATCGCCCTCCACCATCCCCAAAGGTTTTCAACGTACATTATCCACTGTTGATCTCGCAGGCCGATCTCATCCGACGACCCACGATCATCCCGAAACCCCAATTTCAATTTTTGTGCATTTTACCTCCGCCAAAGGAAATTTCGACTATTTTCTTTGTTTTCTTCCGAATTTCCATAATGTGACCATTTACATTATGTTTTCTCCCAATTCATCCTGACCGTTTGTTAGCCACCTATAAAATTTGTTATAGCAAAAGGTGGCTAAAACTTTTTGAGCCTTCAAGGAAAAAATTTTATTACTAAAAAGTGTTGGCTCTTGAAGACACTTGAAGGCCTCATGCCTCTGTCCAAATCTTCACTGTTGTTTCCTTTCCAAAACTCAGAAATCTTGCATATTTCCAAGACAAAATACTACTGCCAACTCCATTTTCCTTTCCCTTCCTTTTTCTAAACTAACCCCATTTTAACCCCTTCATCCCCCATAAAATCTTTCATTTTTCATGCTTCTCCCCTTTCCCCTTCATCAAAATCCCTTTGATAAGGTTTTAAGACCCTTTATTTCCTTATCAAAACCCTCAAATTCCTTTGAAAACCATTGAAAATCCATAAAAATGCATTTTTTTATATTATAGACTTAATCCCCCTTGAGCTAAGTCTTTAACCCTTCCCTTCCATACGCCCTGGTGTTTGAACCAGGTGCTGAGCCATTTGGGTGCTTATCGCAATCGGGGGAAAACACAGAATGCAAGCCTTTCCCTTTATTAAAAACCCCGATGCCGATTAGCCCTTTTTTCTATCTCCCTCGGTCATATTATCTTCCATGCGCCCAAAGGCCCCGCAGACAGGTGCCAAGCCATATTGAATATTAATATTTCACCCCCAAAAGTATAGACCTTCGTTTATATAAGTTTTTCGATTTTTATTATGTCCTGAAGATCTCTTCCAGTGCAAGGTTCTAATTTCTTTCCACCGTCGATCTGATCTGCAGATCGACGCCATGCAATCCATCGCCCCAGTGGTCCCTGCCAGCCTCTTACTATTGCAAAACCAAGCGGATTTCATCGCGCCGCTTTTGAGAGGGCGACAGTTTTGTCTATTTCGCAGCGATTCCATACGCCGGTTGACACGTGGCCTTGAGAACTGTTGATAAAACCACCCTCATCATGCGTTAAAGGTCGGATGTGGAGTGGGCGCGGTATTGATGCGCACCGTCTAATCTGAGGCCTCTCATTGGACAACGATCTTGCTCCAAAGAAGCCTGTGCGATAACCACAGGTATGGTGCAGTCATAAAATAATTTCCACCGTCGATCTTATCTACAGATCGACGGCCCATACTCCATCGCACCAGTCCCCTCGTCCACAGTGGCAGTCGATGGTCCCTGCGCCACATCAGGGTCCACGCGACAATTTTAATTGGGGCGGGTCTTCATCGTTTCTCCACCTAGTCTGCAAATCTGGACCCAGGAACTTTATTCAGCATGGTTTTATTAAACAATTTTGAAGTCCGAGTGTGTTTTATAAGGTTTTGACATATGATCTCTGCCATTGATCTTGTGGGCCGGTCTCATCCAATGGCCCACGATCATCCCGAACCCCACACACCATTTTTAACTATTTTTCGCCGAAACAAAGGTTTTTAACCTATTTTCTCCATTTTTCCAAATAAAGCGACTTCTTCGCTCGGAATATTCACCTCCACTCTCGACCGTCGATCTCTGCGTGATCGATGGCTCCGATTAAAATTCTTCTACCACCTTCCCTTTGAATTCCTCTGATCAATCTCAACCGTTGGATGATGCCATCCAATGGCCATGCTCCCTCCATGCGCCTTCTGAAGCAGTAAACCTATACATGCAAGATTTTATAACATTTGTTCATATTTTGTAGGGTTCAAATGGTTTTTCCGCTATGTCTGAAGAAAATTCAGAGTTAGAGGGTGACGATCCTCCCGCCTCCGATCCATCAAAGAGAATCATTTGTAGGTTTCAAATCCACATTTCGTCAATGATTCATCAATCATTGATGCCACATGACCCCTGCGTAGCCCTGCACCCTAGAAAAACACAATGAATCGGGCACAGTCAGAGAGTATCAGTACCGAAGACAAAATATATCAAAACAAAAGATTAAAGACAGATCTGTGGGGATTATGTCTAAGATGGTTTATCAAAAGCCTAATCCCCAATAAAAACACAGTTTAAAGAAAAATCATAAAGGTTCATCATACAGAAAGCCTCCACCGCCACATCTGAGGCAAGTTGATCCCTCCAGCTACCACGATCATGATCAGATATCTGCCTCACAACACAGCCAGAGAGTAAAATCTGCAAATAAACTTAATGAAAAAATATCAGCAGAGTTACTTTGACATCACACAGAGCCTCAAAGGTCAAAAAGAGCTCCCACCGAGCTTAAATTGTTATGTAAATGATTTAATACAGAAGACACCTATGTAAGCTTCTTCATTGAGCCCCCAAAGGCTGAAAAGCCATTTAAGTCTGTATTTATTATCTTTAGAGATCTTTTATCAGATCTCACCTCCTCATTCTTCTATAAATACCTCTGTAGAAGATGAGAAATTATTGGTTGCAGAACTTTGAAATATATTTGAGCTTAAAGCTTATGATTGTAAATAGTGTTCGCTGGCCCTTGAAGCTCTGTTTGTGTCTAGATTAGTTAGGCTGAATAGTGAAGATGATTTTTGAACTGAAACATTGGACCTGAAGACTGTAACTAGTTTGACATCAATAACAAGCTGTTCCTTGGGATCCTGGTCTATATCACTGGTGAAGTGCCCCTTTCTTTGTTATTGTTTTTTCCTTCTATGCATGTCATATTGTTCACTATTCTCTGATAAAGAACAACATTTATAGAGTTAGGATTTACTGTTTACTAGTACCCTTCTCTAACTGATAAGCTTTATCTCAATGTTTTCCTCCAATTTGTTTATTTAAGAATGATTCAATATATTTTAAGCAGTTATGAATTTTGGTGTTCCCTCGTCCTACTATTTGCTTTAAACATTATTCTTGAAAGTTATTTTCATCATTTTCTTAATCAAGTTAGACTATAAAAGTGATGGTTTTCCCTATTTCTAGTTCCTATTCTCCAAAGGCAAATTTTGAAGGTTTCCCTTGGTGTTGACTAAAAGCAGATTAGGTTTAAAAGTACCTTATCTGATCTTAGGTTACACTTTGTTTCTCTTATGTGTTTTCATACTTTCTGAAGGTAATTATGCGGATTACTGGATTGTTTTCCAATTAAGCTGCTTCAATACAAACTTGCCCAAGAAGTCTATGGTTAGCCTTGTTCTTGGTTGGTTTTAAACAATTACTAAAGAGGGTTTTCTTGTTTGGACTGACTATAAATCCCTTGTGAAATTATTATCAGTTTCCTCCCCTCCAACACTTTATTGTTTCCATTCCATCATTTTAATCTCAATAATCTTGTGATATAGATGACTTGCCCCTTGGATCACTCTTGATGTTTTTGCTCAATTAAAGCCCTGTTATGATGCCATAGCCCAATGGACTAAAAACCAACATTATATCTATATTTTTAGACATAGTTTTTCTATTCACTTGCAACTTCTCATCTTTGAAACTCTTTGCACTTAGAACTTTCCCCTAAAAAAACAATCATGCTCAACCATCCAAAAACAAAACAAACCCTTGGCCTTCATAACTAGCCTAATATCATTACCCCAAGCTTCAAAGACAAATCCATCTTTGCACTTATTGGAGAGATCCCTCTTCGGATTCAGGGGGGCTAGATCCTAGAATCCCAAAGTGGTTGAAATAATGTTTTTTCTGTGATTGGACTTTGCCAATATTGCTAATTACAGATTCCTAACATTTCTGGCGACTTCACTGGGGAACTGAGTCAAATTTACATCTTATTTTCCTTTAGAAATTTCATAAAACCTTGTGAGTCAAAAGAAGCCTTTTCAAGTACTACCAAGAAATTGTAATCATGATGAAACTTGTTTGAGTCATTGAAAAACTAGGCAAACCCTAGGATTCTCATAAGACTTTATCTAACCTTGAGAAATCAGCTGGCTTAGCCATGAGAGTAGACTGTCTTTGTCTCATGACCATAGCTAAGTTTTGAAACAGAGTTAGCATATTCTTAGAAAACACACAACTGAAAAATAACTCAGAAAAACCTAAAAATATTTCAGATTGGTATCCAATAAACATCGTGGTGGAACATAAAACCTTTTACCTCTAAAAGAGCTAAAAATTTCCACTTGGTGACTCCACAATCCTTAGCAGACCTTAAGACTCCATTGGGAAGAACCCTTGTCATTATAACATGGTTTAAAATTTCGTTAAAGGATTGTAGGATTTGAATTTGTCAAATAGAATTAGTTGACCTCTTAAAGGTTGTCATATTTGGTTGAGATTTTCCTATTTATTTGGGTCTGAAAAACACAGCATAGTGGCTCCTAGAAAGATTCACACTAGAGCCCATCCTGACCCTGATCCACCTGAGATAGTTGATAACCCAGAAAGTATCCTTAGGAATTCTCCTAGGATTAAATTGTCAACTGTTTTCAGATCACCGTTGAGAGCTAATTCAGTCCCTAAAAATCTTTCATCTCTACAACAATCACAAGTTGACTTAGTAAATCCCTTTAGAGCTAGTTCTCTTGGTGATTTAGATTAGGTAGATTTTGAGTCTTCACTTTCATCTCCTGAAACAAGTGAACATCCTGGTAGCAAAGAATCAACACCTCCTGATTTGCATCTCCTTCACAACCTAGGTGTCTCTCACCCAAGATCAGCTCAGAAGTCTATTCCTGGTCCATCCACTTCTGCTCACCCTACATCCACTGTTCAAACCACCCCATTTCAACCCACTTTCCCTTTTATTAATCCACCCCCACCACATATCATGGAAACATGGTATGCTCCCTTAGTCCTTCATGTACAATTAATCAATCTCCCACAGGACTATCAGTCCAAAATTTCATTATATGATGCTAGCAATGCTACAACTGCATCACAACATGTGGATAAGATGAATGACTACTTTGACAGAAATGAAATTGATGATGATTTCGTCAAGCTTAGATTATTTGCTGAAAGTTTGGGGGGAGAAGTAAGAAAATGGTTTAAAGGTTTAACCCCCCATAGTATTAATGATCTCCAAGCATTCCATCAAACATTCTTAAACAAATGGGAAGTAAATAAAAACCCTCTCCAAGTCCTTTCTGATTACAAAAATCTCCATAGAAACACGGGGGAAAGTATACAAGCTTATTGTACCAGATTCAACAGTGTATATAATGCACTTTCCCCAGAACTAAAACCTCCGCAAGGCTCAGCTTTAAACAATTTTCCTGAAGGGTTTCACCCTGAGATGGCCTATCAGCTGAGCGAAAGAGATCCTGCAACTCTTGAAGAGATGAAAAAGGGTGCTCTTTCTGTGGAAGTCAACTTGATGGAGAAGAGAGCAAGAATGAAACATGAAAAGACAGTATCTTTTATAGAGGAATCCACACCTTCTACTTCCAGCTCAAAGATGGAGAAAATGATGAAAGAGATGAGTATAATTGAGAGAGCACAAGTGAGCCAAAACCAAACTGCTCCTCGAAATAGAAATCAGAACTAGAATCAAAATTTTAGAAGGAACCAACCTCCAAACAGACCTAGGGAAGATGATCAGCAGATCACTCATCCCTTTCATCAAAACTATGTAAGTGAGGTTGAGGAAATAGATGAAATAACAGAGGAGGATGATATTAATATGCTGGGGGTAGATAATGATGACTTTGAGATTCATTATGATAGAAAACAAGGTCTTTATACACCTTATGATGACAGAAGAGATGATGATGAAAATTATTATCAAGACATGGAAAATGTCATCATAGAATCTCAAAAAGAATATGACGTTAGAAGAAAAACCAGTCAAAAAAATCCCAACAACAAAACCTCCAAAAAATCTTCACAAAACAACACTACAACAAAGCCTAGAATGGTCAAACAAAAGGACAAAATAGTAGCTGTAAACTCTGATAATGGTAAAGAGAAAGGCACTCAAAACAAAGAAAAACAGAGTGCAGACATTAGTAGTACTAACATCTCAGCTAGTACTCCTATTAAAACAATTTTGTCAAATGTAAATAAAACAAATCAGCAAGTTGATGTTGCTGATAGAGTGATAGCTAATACGGCTGAAACAAGTACTTTGAAGAGTCAAATTCCTTTCAGCCTGGAGTAGGAAGTTTCAAAGATCAAAATCTCTGTTCCCCTCACTAAGTTAGTTGCTCAGCATGTAATTAGGAGCCAAAAGAATCAATGTGTATGGGGATTCAGAGTTAGTCATTAGGAAAGTCAATGGGGAGTATAACACAAATCATCCCAGACTTAGGGCCTACCGAAACGATGTCATGGACCTTTTAAAAACTTTCAAGGAGCCCAAATTGATTTTTGTCCCAAGAAAAAGAAATATTGGGGCCCACAATTTAGCCTTTGCAGCTAGAACATGCTTAATGCCATATAAAACCAAATACTTCACAACTCAGATAAAATTTAGACCAGTCGTTCCTGATAATGAAAATTATTGGCAGGTGTTCGACGGAGACAAACAAATAGAAGACTTTATGCAGTTCAGAAATGAATTTGAACTTCAAAGTTCAGATTCAGATTATGAAACTGATTGCCCTAATGACGAAAATTTTCTTGGTGAAGAAGAACTGCCTCCTGAACTTGCCGATTTAAATCTGTCGTCAAGCAAACTTCACGGCAAAACAGAATGGATTGCAGAGGCAAAAGTAGAGAACTTAGAAACTCTCCAATCCAATGATGAAATTTTTCCAAAGGGCCTGTCTCCTTTAGAAGAGTTGTTCGATTTTAATGATGTGGCCAAGAAGCCAAAAATGGAACTTGTAGAGACTGAAGTGGAAGAGTGCAATATAGGCAGTGAACTTAAACCGAAAATGATTAAACTGTTTAAAAATTTTCCAGCTCACATTAAACTTAAATATGTAGAGATGTTTAAAGATTTTTTTGATGTTTTTGCAGAGTTACAAAGATCTTAAGTCCTATGATGCCGAAATAATACAGCACAAAATCCCTCTCAAAGAAAACCAAAAACCATTCAAACAGAAACTACGCAGAATAAACCCTGTTCAGTTTCCTTTGGTTCAGAAGGAAATCATGAAAATGTATGATGCTGGTATTATTGTCCTTATTAGATATTATGAGTGGGTATCTAATCTGGTGTCTGTTAGGAATAAAACTGGAGAGATCGAGCTTTGTATAGACTTTAGAGACTTAAACAAAGCTTCGTTAAAGGACAACTACCCTTTACCTAAGTTGGATCATATTTTACAAAGGGTAGTGGGGTCTAGAAGAATTTCTTTGCTTGATGGCTACTCAAGGTACAATCAGATTTTAGTTCACCCTGTTGATCAATTAAAGACAACATTTACTACACCATGGGGCACTTTCATGTATGTGAAAATGCCTTTTGGTCTAATGAATGCTAGAGCAACTTTTCAAAGAGCCATGGACGTAGCATTCTCGGAAGAATTGGGCTACTTCATCATTATATACCTTGATGATGTCACTGTGTTTTAAAAAACAAATGAAGAGCACTTAGAACATTTAAGAAAAGTTTTCGAGAAATGCAGAAAGTTTGGGATATCTTTAAACCCTAAGAAGACACTATTTGGTCTCCAATAAGGTAAACTTCTTGGGCACATCATTTCAGAAGAGGGTATTAAGATATATCCAAAGAGTATTGAGGCCATATTGCAAATATCTCATCCTCAAAACATCAAGGAGTTGCAATATTTCATTGGAAAGATTAACTTTTTGAGAAGGTTCATCCCCAACTTGGCTGAGCTCCTTAGGAATATCACAAACATGTTAAAGAAGGAGCAAGGGGTAAAATGGACCTTGGAAGCAAAGAAGTCCTTTGAACTAGTGAAACAAGCGTTAACCAAAACACTGGTTCTTATAAGTCCTGATTTTTCAAAAGTTTTTTATATTTTTTCATTTGCATCCGAACATACCATAGCTGCTGTCCTTTTACAGAAAAATCCACAAGGACAAGAGCATCCTATTGCATTCCTTAGTAAGGCATTGAGGGATGGCCCTTTGAAGTATAACATTATGGAGAAACAAGCTTTTGCTTTGTTTAAAGATTTTAAAGACTTCAGAGTGTACATCCTTCACTCACACATCATTGCCTTTGTCCCAAACTCAGTTGTTAAAGACATTATAACACAGGACCCAGATGGTAAGAGAGGTAGGTGGATTGCTGTTATTCTTGAATATGATTTAGAGATAAAACCCACTAAGCTCATCAAAGGCTAAGGTCTAGCTAGATTAATGGTTGAATCCAATTCTGAAGTTCTTGATATTAATATGATTAATGCTTTGGATGACCAAGAAGGATTCTCAACTCCTATTGTTGAAGACCATTTTATGAATTCTCCTTGGTATGCTGATGTTGTTTATGTTTTGCTTAATTTAAATACACCTCCTCGTTTGACAAAAAAAGGAAAGATTCCTAAAGTTAAAAGCTGTAAACTATTGCATTATAAATAAATGTATTTATTAGAAAAATGCAAGTGGTCTATTGCTTAAATGTTTTCCTAAGTTTGATGCAGAGAAGGTTAAGCATGAGTTCCATGAAGGAGAGTGTGGAGGTCATTTATACTGGAAGACAACTGCTAAAAAAATTTTGAGGGCTGGTTCCTATTGGCCTACTCTTTTTCCTAATATACATAAAACAATCACAGCCTGTCATAAATGTCAACTTTTTGAAGGCAAAAGGAAACTACTACTTCTACCTCTGCATCCAATCACTGTCGAAGCTCCTTTTCAACAGTGGGGACTTGACTTCATAGGAGAAATCCATCCCCCATATTCTACCCAGCATAGATGGATTCTCACTGCCACAGACTATTTCACTAAGTGGATAGAAGCCATACCTTGTAGGCAGGACAATGATTCAATTATTATAAAATTCATGGAGACTAACATTCTCTCCAAATTTGGCTGTCCTACCAAGATCATCACTGATAATGCAACAACATTTAGATCCAAGAAGAGGGTTGAATTCTATCACAAGTATCAGATAACATTGGGGCATTCCACGGCCTATTACCCTCAAGGTAATGGACTTGCAGAATCCTCAAACAAGAGTTTAGTAAACATAATCAAGAAACTGTTGGAGAACAAAAAAAATTCTTGGCACACAAAGCTTGTTCATGTACTTTGGGCTGACAGACTGACATTGAAGAAATCTATTGGCATGTCACGTTTTCAGCTTATATATGGTACTGATGCAATTTTTCCAAACAGCCTTGGTGTACCAGTGATGAATTTGATTCAAGAGTTACAAACTGAAGAAAATGACATGATCAGAAGAATAAATCAGACCATTCATATTCAACAAACCAAAGAGGAGGTTTATAACAAAGCATTACAAAAACAGATCAACATCAAAAGGTTTTTTGACAGAAGAAAAAAGGCCAGCAATTTCAAAGTTGGGGAAAAAGTTTTAAAGTGGGAATCAAGGAAGGAAGACAAGGGAAAGCATGGAAAATTTGACAACTTATGGCTTGGCCCTTACTCTATTCATTCAACTGCTGGTAACAATGCCTATTTCTTACAAGAATTGAATGGAGCAGAATTGTGTGGGGGTCCTGTCAATGGCAGGATGCTTAAACATTACTTCTCTTGATCCATGACATGTTCTGAAAGCCTTTTTATCTTTTCTCTCATTATAAATATCTCATCCATCATTGCATTCAAAGTTATAAAAATCAAAAATACAAAAACAGTGAAAGAAAGAAAAGAGGGCAGATTGTGAAAACAAGAAAGGTATAGCCCCATACCAAAAAAGAGAAACAAATTCTGAAAGTGTGCAAGCTCAAATGCCACTCCTGAAGAACACACTTCTAGTTAGTCAAACAACTTAATCTTGACTAATTAGCTTTAAATTTTATGCTGATAGGATACTGAATTCAATTTTCCAAATTGTTTAATCTTGGCTTATCAGTAGATAGTTTAGGATAGAAATTAAAGGTTCAAACACGCTCAAAATCTGAACCTAAAATTTCTAGGAGAGAATGACTCAAATCTGTTTCAAATTCTGAGTCAAAAGATGTAAAAATCTGGTTCTAATCAGCTCAAAATCTGAACCAGTTAGTAAAGGGAAGACAACTCAAAACAAAATTCAAAATAGAGTTGTACAAAAGAGGAAGGAAATGATTTGAAATTTCATATCCCAAGCCTTCCAATTTTTGTTTTAAATTTTCCGCAAAATAAATGTCTATGTGCAGCTTTTTTTTATGCCATAGATCATGGCAAGTCAAAAATCTTAATCTTGACTTGACTATTTTTAAATTTATGTTATAGAATGTAGATAATAAAGTCTGTTGGACAGTTTAATCCCAACAGACAGTAGATTAGGTAGAGAATCATATGGGCTCAACTGTTTAATCTGAGTCCATGGAGAAATAAGGAGTAGAAATAGATTAGATTCCTACTTTCAAAAGAATAAAATGTTGTGAAAAGAGTTTTCCAATCCAAGTGCACTCTAAAGAAGAAAAAATGCTAGATCAGTAGGATTGGGTAGGAAGAAAACTTGTATTGATGAAGATCCATTGTTTTTATGACTGCTAATATGTTTTTAGAGCAAGATCATCCCAGCAAAGGAAGGGCAGCCCAATGGATGAGGCATAGGTCAGCCTCCCAGAGAACACAATGAATGTGGCACAGGTCAGCTTCCCAGAGAATGCAAGTCTAAAGTTCTTGATGCCTTCAAGAAGGCACCATCCCCAAGTGGAGCCACTGTTAGCCACCTATAAAATTTGTTATAGAAAAAGGTGGCTAAAAATTTTTGAGCCTTCAAGGAAAAAATTTTATTACTAAAAAGTGTTGGCTCTTGAAGACTCTTGAAGGCCTCATGCCTCTGTCCAAATCTTCACTGTTGTTTCCTTTCCCAAACTCAGAAATCCTGCATATTTCCAAGACAAAATACTGCTACCAACTCCATTTTCTTTTCCCTTCCTTTTTCTAAACTAACCCAATTTTAACCCCTTCATCCCCCATAAAATATTTCATTTTTCATGTTTCTCCCCTTTCCCCTTCATCAAAATCCCTTTGATAAGGTTTTAAGACCCTTTCTTGCCTTATCGAAACCCTCAAATTCCTTTGAAAACCATTGAAAATCCATTAAAATGCATTTTTTTTTATATTATAGACTTAAGCCCCCTTGGGCTAAGTCTTTAACCCTTCCCTTCCATATGCCCTGGTGTTGGAACCAGGCACTGAGCCATTTGGGCGCTTATCGCAATCGGGGGAAAACACAAAACGCAAGCCTTTCCCTTTATTAAAAACCCCGATGCCGATTAACCCTCTGTTCTATCTCCCTCGGTCATATTATCTTCCATGTGCCCAAAGGCCTCGTAGATGGGCATCAAGCCATATTGAATATTCAAATTTCGCCCCCGAAATTATAGACCTTCATTTATATAAGTTTTTTGATTTTTATTATGTCCTGAAGTTTTCCGCCGGTGCAAGGTTCTAATCGCTCTCCACCGTCGATCTGATCTGCAGATCGACGGCGCGCAATCCATCGCCCTGGTGGTCCCTGCCAGCCAGTTACTATTGCAAAACCAAGCAGATTTCATCGCACCGCTTTTGAGAGGGTGGCAGTTTTTTCTATTTCGCAGTGATTCCATACGCTGGCTGACACATGGCCTTGAGCACTGTTGATAAAACCACCTAATTGTGCATTAAAGGTTGGATGTGGAGTGGGCACGATATTGATGCACGCCGTCCGATCTGAGGCCACTCATCGGACGGCGATCGCGCTCCGAGGAAGCCCGTGTGATAACCACAGGTACAATGCAGTCATAAAAGAATTTCCGTCGTCGATCTTATCTATAGATCGACGGCCCATACTCCATCGCCTCGATCCCCTCGTCCACAGCGGCAGTCGATGGTCCCTGCGCCACATCAGTGTCCACGCAGAAATTTTAATTGGGGCGGGTCTTCATCGTTTCTCTGCCCAGTCAGCAAATCCGGACCCGGGAACTTTATTCAGCATGGTTTTATTAAAAAATTTTGAAGACCGGGTGTGTTTTATAAGGTTTTGACATATGATCTCTACCGTTGATCTTGTGGGCCAGTCTCATCTGATGGCCCACAATCATCCCGAAACCCACACACCATTTTTAACTATTTTTCGCTGAAACAAAGGTTTTTAACCTATTTTCTCCATTTTTCCAAATAAAGCGACTTCTTCACTTGGACTATTCACCTCCGCTCCCGACCATCAATCTCTGCGCGATCGACGACTCCGATTAAAATTCCTCTACCGCCTTCCCTTTGAATTCCTCTGATCAATCTTGACTATTGGAAGATGCCATCCAATGGCCATGCTCCCTCCACGTGCCTTCCAAAGCAGTAAACCTATACATGTAGTATTTTATAACATTTGTTCGTATTTTGCAAGGTTCAAATGGTTTTTCCGCTATGTCTGAAGAAAATTTAGAGGTAGAGGGTGACGACCCTTCCGCCTCCGATCCATCAAAGAGAATCATTTGTAGGTTTCAAATCCACATTTCGTCAATGATTCATCAACCATTGATGCCACATGACCCCTGCGCAGCCCTGCACCCTAGCAAAACACAATGAATCGAGCATAGTCAGAGAGTATCAGTGCTGAAGACAAAATATATCAGAACAGAAGATTAAAGATAGATCTCTGGGGATTACATCTACGATGGTTTATCAAAATCTTAATGCCCAATAAAAACATAGTTTAAAGAAAAATCATAAAGGCTCATAAGACAGAAAGCCTCCACCACCACATCTGAGGCAAATTGATGCCTCCAACTACCACGATGCCACCTGTGCCTCAAAGCATTCATGTCCGAGGCTGGAGTTATTGATCAAGATCAGATATCTGCCTCACAATGCAGCCAGAGAGTAAAATTTGCAAATAAACTTAATGACAAAATATCAGTAGAGTTACTTTGACATCACACAGAGCCTCAAAGG
This sequence comes from Pinus albicaulis, assembly GCA_034641835.2. Classification (NCBI taxonomy): domain Eukaryota; kingdom Viridiplantae; phylum Streptophyta; class Pinopsida; order Pinales; family Pinaceae; genus Pinus; species Pinus albicaulis. The sequence goes on along the minus strand of CM076582.1, from coordinate 1,581,808,080 downwards.
TCAAAAAGAGCTCCCACCGAGCTTAAATATTTATGTAAATGATTTAATACAGAAGACACCTATGTAAGCTTCTTCATTGAGCCCCAAAGGCTAAAAATTCATTTCAGTCTGTATTTATTATCTTTAGAGATATTTTATCAAATCTCACCTCCTCATTCTTCTATAAATACTTCTGTAGAAGATGAGAAATTGTTGGTTGCAGAACTTTGAAATATATTTGAGCTTAAAAATTCTAATTGTAAATAGTGTTTGTTGGCCCTTGAAGCTCTGTTTGTGTCTAGATTAGTTAGGCTGAATAGTGAAGATGATTTTTGAACTGAAACATTGGACCTGAAGACTGTAACTGGTTTGACATCAATAACAAGTTGTTTCTTGGGATCTTGGTCTATATCACTGGTGAAGTGCCCCTTTCTTTGTTATTGTTTTTCCCTTCTATGTATGTCATATTGTTCACTATTCTCTGATAAAGAACAACATTTATAGAGTTAGGATTTACTGTTTACCAGTAACCTTCTCTAACTGATAAGCTTTATCTCAATTTTTTCCTCCAATTTGTTTATTTAAGAATGATTCAATACAGTTTAAGCAGTTAGGAATGTTGGCGTTCCCTCGTCCTACTGTTTGCTTTAAACATTATTCTTGAAAGTTATTTTCATCATTTGCTTATTAAATTTAGACTAGAAAAGTGATGGTTTGCCCTGTTTCTAGTTCCTATTCTCCAAAGGCAGATTCTGAAGGTTTCCCTTGGTGTTGAATGAAAGCAGATTAGGTTTAAAAGTACCTTATCTGATCTTAGGTTACACTTTGTTTCTATTATGTGTTTTCATACTTTCTGAAGGTAATTATGCCGATTACTGGATTGTTTGTCAATTAAGCTGCTTCAACACAAACTTGCCCAAGAATTCTATCGTTAGCCCTGTTCTTGGTTTGTTTTAAACAGTTACTTAAGAGGCTTTTCTTGTTTGGACTGACTATAAATCCCTTGTGAAATTATTATCAGTTTCCTCCCCTCCAACACTTTATTGTTTCCATTCCATCATTTTAATCTCAATAATATTGTGATATATATGACTTGCCCCTTGGATCACTCTTTATTTTGTTGCTCAATTAAAGCCCTGTTATGACTCCATAGCCCAATGGACTAAAAACCAGCGTTATATCTATCTTTTTAGACATAGCTATTCTATTCACTTGCAACTTCTCACCTTTGAAACTCTTTGCACTTAGAACTTTCCCCTCAAAAAATAATCATGCTCAACCATCCAAAAACAAAACAAACCCTCGGCCTTCATAACTAGCCTAATATCATTACCCCAAGCTTCAAAGACAAATCCATCTTTGCACTTATTGGAGAGATCCCTCTCCGGATTCAGGAGGGCTAGATCCTAGAATCCCAAAGTGGTTGAAATGATTTTGTTTCTGTGATTGGACATTTCCAATTTTGCTAATTACAGATTCCTAACAACGTCAATCTCTACAGATCAATGGATCTCACTTGTTTCTTCCCACTGCTCTCCTTTTGACCACCATGCACAAATGTCCACTGTTGGATGTTGCCATCCAATGACCACACTTCTCCCCACTACCTCCTAAGCAGTTTTACACATCAATGCATGATTTCTTAATTGTTTCTCGTATTTTGCAGGTTTTACATGATTTTTCTGTTATATTAGAGGAAAACTAAAGGCCAGGGATGACGATCCCCCATGCCTTTTTGCATACAAAAAGATCATGTAACAGGTTTCTAATTCATGTTTAGTTAATGATTCATGGGCATTGATCCCATATGAGCCCTCTGCGGCACCTGCACATCAACAAGACATAGTGAATGGAAATTAACAAAGAGTATCAGTGTTGAAGGCTAAAATAGAGCAGAATGGAAGATTACAGCCTAATCCACTAATAAAACACACATTTAAAGTGGATTAACAGTGATTAAAGAAAAATCAAAAGATCTTCATACAGAAAGGGCCTCCACCACCACATCAGAGGAAAATTGATTCCTCTCAGCTACCCATTGCCAACTGTAGCCATAAGCATTCAACAGAGGCCGAGTTATGATCAGAACATCAGATATTTACCTCAGCGCAGCCGAATAGTTAATTCTGCTAAAGAAACTTAATGCAAAAAAAATCAGCAGAGTTATTACAACATAACACAGAGCCCTAAAAGTCAACAAAAGCTCCCATCGAGCTTAATTCTTAAATATAAAACAATTAATAGAGACAGAACAACTGTAAACTTTCCCATCGAGCCCATCAAAGGCCAAGAAGTATTAATTCTATATTAATTGACCTGGGATATCTTTTATCTCCTCCCACCTCCTCATTTCTCCTATAAATACTCCTATAGAAGATGAGAAAATGTTGGTTGCAGAACTTTGAAATATACTTGTGCTCGAAACTTCTGATTGTAAATAGTGTTCAAAGGCTCTTGAAGCTCTGCTTGTGATAAAATAGTTAGGCTAAGAAGTGAATATGATTGTTGAACTGAAACATTGGACTTAAAGTTGTAACGGGTTTGAAGCATCAATACAAATTGATTTATGGGATCCTGGTCTATGTCAACGGTGATGTTATTTCTTATTGTAAATCGTTATTTTATTTCTATTTTCACTTTGTCCATCTTTTCTGATAAAGAACAACAAGCATAGAGTTAGGATTTACTGTATATCAGTACCCTTCTATGAATGATAAGCTTTATCTTAATTTTTTCTTCCAAATTGTGTTGTTTAGGAATGATTTAATTCAGTTTAAGCAGTTAGGAATGATGGCGTTCCCTCTTCCTACTGTCTAGGCTAATTGTTATTCTTGAAAGTTATTTTCAGTTTATGTTAAGTAGAGATGAACTAGGGAAGTCTATGGTTAGCCTTGTCCTATACTCTCTTCAACCTTGTCCTCTAGTCTCTTCTCCAAAGGCTGTCTAAAATTTTCCCTAAGAGTGTGTTGAAAGCTGGCTAGTTTCAAAGTACTTACCAGATCTTAGACCATTCTTTGTTATTATTTTTTTTCCCTTGTGTTTAAATGTTTTCTATTGAAAGTGTATCAAAATCTGGCTAGTTTCAAAGTGCTTACCAGATCTTGGATTACTTTTATGTGTTTCTTAAGTGTATGTCAAAAGCTGGCTAGTTTGAAAGTACTTACCAGATCTTGGGCTGCTCTTTGTTCTTCATTTTTTTAATTCCCCTTCTTGTTGTATCTTTTCATTCCATAAAATCAACTTTAAAGAGATCCTTAGACATAAATGACTTGCCCCATGGACTAATCTTGCTCCTTGTTGTTTCAATTAAACCCTATTATGACTCCATAGCCCAATGGACTTAAACCAGTATTACATCCATCTTTTTAGCCAAAGCTTGTTCTATTTTCTTGCAACTTCACACCTTTGAAATTGTTTTCATTTAGGACTTTCCACTCAAATTATAATCATGCTCAACCATCCAAAACAAAAAAAAACCCTCGGACTTCATAACTAGCCTAATATCATTACCCAAAACCTTAAAGATAAATCCATCTTTACACTTATTGGAGAGATCCCTCTCCGGATTCAGGAGGGCTAGATCCTAGAATCCCAAAGTGGTTGAAATAGTGTTTCTCCCTGCAGTCGAACTTTTGCCAATATTGCTGATTACAGGGATCCAACACTCCAAAGAGGACATCAAATGAGCATATAAATTCTCAAGGATAAAAAAAAATCACACAGAGGTTTTTAAGTCTCCTACACGGTAAACTGTCAAAGGACTTCGTGAAAAGTTAGAGGATGAAAAACATTAGGAAAGTGGGTTCTCAAAGTTTGATTTATTTTCCTAGACTATAAAGGATCATTTTTTTTCTCTTCATAGCTTATTATGCATTTTCAAAGAAAATCAGAGCATCCAAGAGAGAAATTTGGGCATTTCAGTCAAATTTTGGGCAAGTCTACCCAGGGCTGCGCGTTCAGAGATGCGCGCTACGCATTCGTGCAGGCGCTACATGTTCACCCAGGAAATACCGACAGGACCAGACTATGTTTAGGCACTATGCCTAGGAAATCCCAACACGCCCAAAATGCATTCAGGCGCTACGTGTTGGGCAGGGAGGACCCTAAAACGTGTGCAGGTGCTACGCGTTGGGAAGGGAGGACCCAAATCGGCATGCAGGTGTAGCGCTTTGGCCTGAAGCTCCTCTTCACCTGCAAGCACCTAAAAAACATCAAAAAACTCCTTCAAGCTGCTATCAAGGGTTTTCAAGGACATTATAAATTGGTAGGTGGATGTATTGCATTTTACTACAATGAATTTTGATGGTTTGAAGTCAAGAAGAATTGAACCAACCTTGAGGATTGGAAACCCTAAATCCTCCTGATCAAAACCCCGTTTAAACCTCTATCACCTACAAACCAGGATATATCAGTCAAGTAGGGTATGAAGTAGTGTGGTTGTAGTGATTTGAAATTAAACATTCATCAAAGCTTGAAAGGCTCAATCATACACCTACACCTTCCTCTCACTCACTTGCAAAGGCTACCTTACACCATCATTCCAATTCACTTCTCATATCAAGTTTTACAAACATAGCTAGGGTTTGTTTAAAAATAGTAGTAATAAAAATGTTAGGAGAAGGAGGAAATGTTAGTAGTGAAGAAGGCCAAGTGCCTATGATACAGAAACACAGAGGTGGGAATTTTAATAGGTTTGAACCCCAAGACACTATGGAGCTTAATTCCTCTCCTATGATTGTCACATGTTTTCAAAATGTAGGGTGTTTTCATTTTTGTGAAAAAGTCCAACAAGTACAAAGTCACCCAAAGCTCACAAGGTTATTCATCCTTAACCTACATGACAAACAATCGAAATTTGCAGAGGTGACCTTTGAACTCTCCTCAAATAAAATTTCCCATGCTACATGCATACCCAATGTTGGTGAAAAATGGTTCAAAAGAGAAAATTTAGACATAAGCCACTATGAGCCATTTCTTAAACCCGGATACAAAGAAGGTTTCAAAACTATCTTCCCCTTTTCACATTTGCTGGAGAGGTATGCACCCTTTATGAGGGTCATCATGAAATACTTTACATGTGAGGGAAGGTACTCTAGACTTTACTCCTATCATATCATATTACTCATGCATTTCACTAGGGTTAAGATGCTTCATTTACCCTACCACCTCTATAGGAGTATCGATAAGATGTCTTCTATTGTTCAAAGGAGGAACTATTCCCAAAAAATGAAATTTTTTTTTCATCACTCTTTAATCAAGATGGTTATGATACATCATTTGGAGAAAAAAAGCATTGATCTGAAATTGTGTGAACAAAATATTTCTTATAAATAGATTGACAGTAGGGGCTTTTATTGGTTATTTCATCTTTACTAGAAAGGATGAAACCAGAAACTTCTGGCCCTCTTACTGGCTCTGCCTAAAGAAATATAATGTAAACACTAAATAGATCTGATCAATGAAAGTATTTGTTTATGTATCCAAAGTATTCATTAACCAAAATTTTATGTGTGAATAAGCAAGTTCAAGTATTCTGCAATGAAAGTAATGTGGTTTGAAGTGAAACTAATGAGTTGTGATCACTGTATAAGTCTGATTGGGAAAAGTGGAATTATGAAAAGTTACTATTTAATGTAGTAAAATCTAAAATATAACAGCAAAAATGCACAGCATAACAGTAAGCATTTGTTTAAGCAGTTCACCCCTCTCTTGGGCTACCTCTGCTGGGTCCAAAAGCCTCCAAATAGGCTTTTCTCTCTTTCATTAATGCTCAAATTAAGTATTACACTGTGTAGAAAGCCTCAAAAGGAAAAATTAGCTGCAAATTCAGAAACAGAGGACTGAAATCAGTAAAAATCGACTATTCATTCACCTCCAATGGATGAGTATAGTCCAACATAGTTGATCTTTCACCAAGCCCTGGTGGCTCCACAACCAAAATCGCTGATAAAATCACTGATAGAGTGCCCTGATGGCTTTGCAACCTATCTCAACAGCTCTAGAATGCTTCAATACCCCAAAATAAAAATAAAAAAATCGCTTCAATTGGACTTTCCTAGCCAAAGTTATGGCTAACTGAAGTTTTGCCCAGTGTCCCCTAGGAAAACTCCACTAAATGTGGAGAACTGGAGTTAACTCCAGTTAAAAATGGAGACGGGCGCTAAAATTGGGGAACTGCTGAAAATGCCGCCGAATATGAGGTGCTAACGGATAAGCCCCATGTGGCCGCACCGATCGGACTTCATAAACAAACTTATAGTTATATTCGGCATGAATAAGGTTTAAAACCGCATTTTAAATAAACTCCACACCAAGCGCTATATCCACGGAACCATGACCTGACGTGTTACGCGCCAATGGAAATTAAAACTTTAAATATGATTTTGAACCCAATCCTTTCAAGAACCATTTCCATGGCCCAACGGTTGGGTCGTTCTGTTGCCACTGCCCCGACCCAGGGTCGAATCCTGTCCGCGACACAAAATTTTTGATACACCATTTCCATTTGACCTTGGAGCTACGTGGCAGCCTCCGGGCTGGCCACATGGCGCCCTTTGATTGGCTGCTTGTGGAATATTCCACAGAATATTCTATGGAATATTCCATGAAATATTCCCAGAATATTCTGTGGAATATTCTTTTTTTTAATAAAAATAATTTTTTATAAATTCAAATTTTGGCCATTTTTTTAACTGAAATTGAGAAAATTCAAAGCTGAATAAATTTCTCATACAGTGTCAATTTTTAGTGTTTTTCACGTCTACAGGATCTTTGTTTCGAGCTCTTTCCAGTCGTTCTGGTTTGGACCAATTCTAAGCAACTTCATTTTTGAGCATTTTTCTACAAGAGACTAGATCTCCTGATCACACCTCCTAAATGGGAAGCTTTTGGACCCCAAAAGCTCTCTGATTACTGAAACTGATGATGTGGAGACTGATTCTCCACTCTTCCCCCTTGAATAACTGAAATCTACCCGATTTCATCAAATGGAGCTTTTGAGAAAATTATAATCTGTCTCTGGAATCAACTGATTGACCATTGCTAAGATTGATGGAGTCATGATGCAAATTATTAAAATTTGCAGAACAAAAACTATAATCTGCAGAAAACAAACTTTTTCTACACTCATCAAACTTCCTAGAAGACTTAAAATAACCTTCACCTTGCAAATTGTTCCCATGGTGAATTCTACCATTCTGAAACCAACTTTGTCCCATGCTGAATTGTGTGTCCTTCTTTCTTGCACTGCTTTGCTTTGACACTTCATTCTCTGCATTGGCTGACCCAAAAGGTAATTTGCGCAACATAACATCATCTTCTTTCAAAGAAAAAATGTTATTAAACTGAGACATATTATTAGCAACATCATAAAAAGGTGAATGCTCAAAATCTGGTCGTTTCAACATTAACAAAGTTAGACTTTGACTTGCATTAACCAATCTTTTCAATTGACTTGCATGGAGTAAAGAAGATTCCAGCTTCTTCTTGTGTGCTCTCATAATGTACTCTTTACCATCTTTGAACAAGTGATACTTGTTTTCATGGCGATGAAAGATGGCCTTCCTGTCAAATAAATAAGGACTTCCCAAAACAATACCTGAGATATCAAGCGACACCACATCAAGTTCCACTGTGTCAATAAAGTGTGCAGTTATTGGAAAGCACAATATGCACTTCCTTGAAACTTTCAAATTGGAATCCTTGCATATCCATCCAAGTGGATAAGGCTTCAGATGTTGAATGGTCTCAAGTTTAAGCTGCTTGACCAAGTCTTCAGATATAAGATTCGCTTGTGACCCACTGTCAAATAGTGTGTCAATTTTGGTATGTTTTGAAATTACCCTTGTTGGGCCATGAATACAACCACTTTTAACATTTATTTCATCCATTTTTACTCTTCTTTATCATGTCATTTATTATAATTTATCATATAAATCCATTTTATAATGATTTACGCTCTTATGGATTAATATTATTTATTCTCCTTTATTTTTAATAAATTGATGATTATTATGCATAATTTTATCAATGATGGTTTATTAATATATTTTGTAATTTCATTCACCATTTTAGCCTCCAAGATATTTTCCAAACTGCAGATTTGATTTCCAAATCATCATGAAATATTCCAACTCAGAAATCCACTGGAATAAGAAGTGACCGTTTTGCGGTTGAGATTTTGAGAAAATGAAGAAGAATCTTGAAAATTCGGAACATGAGTTTTGTCCAGAACGGGCCCAATTAACTTTGGCAAAGAACGGTTTGCCCAAATTTGGCCTGTATTGAGAGAAAAGTAGGGTTATTTTAGCATGCTTTTCTCATATTTGTTGTTGTGTCCGTCCTCCAAATCTCAGCTGCAAAGCCAAATTTGCCTTGCTCTTGTTAAAATATTGTTGCAAATATATTTTCTGGTTGATCAAGTTGTTGGGAACAATCCAATTTTGTTGTGAGAGATCCTATTTACTATTTAATTTCTCCTCCTTTTGATTATAAAAGGAGAGCATGTATTATGTATTAGAGGACAATAGAACGTTGGATCATAGTTGTTGCTTTTGTGAATTGTAAACTTAATCAAAAGTTGTATTATTGAAAGCACGATTCCATTGTAATGCTACTCCAGTTTAATGATTAATTGAAGTTGTTGTTCCACTCGCATCATCTGAAGTAGCCTGACCAGTCCCTGCTTGGTGGTTAAGGGCCCGACCCCTGGCAGCGTGAACTGCTCCTTTTTGTTATATTTCCAATTCCTACAGCATGTGATCGATTTTCTACATTCATGTTACTGTGAGTTTATTTCATTAGTTTTTTTTCATTTTACTGTCTTTATGTATTACGTGCTCTGTTTATGAGTTATTTCATTATCGTATGATCTGAATCTTATTTCTTACATCGTGGGTTAATTGAGACAGCATATTTCCTTACTTAGAACATCCTTGAATTCATGGAATTGATATTGGTTCTATCTTAATTAATTCATAATTTCATGTTTAATACTTTACTATTTTATTATAATGGATTGCGTTGCCATTCCTTCCCAATTTAACAAGAGTCTTAATCCTCGAATTACTTATCTTGTTATGCTTCATTGTTCGGCATTTGATGTTCCATTCCATTTGCTGTTTCATTTAACTGCTGTTTATTTCAGAGTGCAGATATAAAGCTTCGCTATTCAGTTCGTTATTCAATAGGATTTTCCATTTAATAGAGTTTTGTTGTTCAATTCCATTAGTTAATATTTTATGTTCGATTCTTCTAGTTTTAGTTTTTTATTCATTTACATTTCTGTTCGATTTCAATGTGCTATTCAGTTTCAATTCATTAGTTTCAAGATTTTTTTCCTTTCAGTTATTTTCATCAGCACGAAGATTGAGTTTGTTTTCATTTCGATTGCTTTAAGATCACCAACTGTAGAGGACACTGGTTATTGCTTCCAAGTTCCTAGATTGGTTATCTTGCATCGATTTCTAAGGGAAGGAGTTATTGCTACTGTATCCCTGATCGATGTTTTGCAGATTGGTTTAATTAAGGTTTCAGAGCATTTCCATTTATGCTGTTGTAATTATATTTCTTTACAAGCATCCATTTACTCTTGTATCTCTAACACTGTACTACATCTCACACAACATTACTCTTGGATAAATTGCTGCCTCAGACTGAGTACACTCTTGTAATAAAAATTCGCTCCTAGATTGATAATTAATGTGAGATAAATAGGTGTTAAAAAGACACTTTTTATGCACTCAACATTTTGGCGCCGTTTCCGGGGAGAGTGTATTCTGTTTAGAAGGAGTGATGCACATTTGAAATTTTTTCTGCTTGGGAAGAATTGGGTTTTAAAGACGGAAGGTAAGAACCTGTGCACCGAGTAAGGAACATACTTGCTCACTGCCTGCTTCACAGCAGAATTGGGTAAATTTTTTTAGGTAGGAATGAAGGCTTGTTGTTTTGAATGACTAGAAAATCTAAACAAGACAAAATTCCTCCCAAACCTGAAAAACCTAAGGGACTGGTGACCCTTGGGAGAAGGACCTTTATTGACGAAATTCTTAAGAAAACTGAATCTCAGCCATTAGTAGGACCTAGGAAAGTTATTTCTAGACAACCTACTACTTCCCTTCAGGCCACAGAGTCACCATCTATAGCCTTTGCTGAGGTACATAACCAAACAGAAGAGACTGAGCAAAATTCCCAAGAAATTGAGAATTCTTGCCCAATTTTTTTTACAAGAAGGGAAGTTGGCCTCTCATACCCTACTATTTATCAACATGCATTTTTGGAGGCCTTATTTTTGAAATGGATCCACTAGAAATACTCTTGTATATAAGAATATTCGATTTTCAAAGAAGAGTAGATTAGTGGAGAAAATAAAATAAATAAGGAAATAAACACATTTTTTTAATTTTATTTTTGTAAAAAATAGTTGTTTCTTTGTTGCAACACGCTGTGGAAATCAACATTGATGATAAATATTATAATTCATTTGTGTATGTAGATGAATTATATTGAAAATAAACACTCTAAAAACACTTATATTCATTTTTATCATCCATATGGAAAAATTGTTTGAATATCATTTTTTTGGCTTGTGGGCTTAATGAAATTTCTGAAAACAAAGTTGGGACAGTCATGTTTTGGGGGACCAAAAGTGAATATTTTTAAAAATTGTTTCTCTCGTAAGTATTCCCTGATTTCTAATTTCTAACCCAATTTAAATCATTCAATTTGGATTTGAAACGAAAAATTTAGAACCAAAACATTGACAGGGTGTCTAGTAGGCAACTCAACAACAGAGTTGGGACAGTCCATTTTTGGAGGCCTAAATGATTATATTTTTAAAATTTGTTTCTATGGTATATTCCCATATGAATCTAGCTTACAACTCAATTTTAATCACTCAATTTTGATATCGTATGAGGAATTTATGACCCAAATACTGACTTCCTATCATAAATCAGCACTCTTGAAACTCTGTTTTCTCGGTTGTTCCCTAGAATATTTAACCCATCAATTCTTCTTGTATTCAAAACTTGTTTCTATTGGAGATCAATAAATTAATATAATTTAAGCTCCAATTTGAATCAGTTCAATCCGCCATTAAACGAATAATTTATGCTTGAAATACCAACTGTTGGTATGAACTGGAAAATCGAAAATGACTCTATTATGCAGGTTGTTCTAAGAAATTTTAACATACCATTACATGGAATTTTTAGAACTTGTTTCTATTGGAAATAAAAATTTTGAATTAGCTCTCATTTGGCTTTAGAATCACTCGAATCGGACGAAAAACAAAGAATTTATGATTGAAACACCGCAGGTTAGCATGATTGGCCACTGCTCTCCCGCAGGTAATAAATTAATTTTACTTTGTCCATGGATTTGTTCTACAGAGTAGCTACTTGTTAGTTTTTTTCATAATTATTGGATTATGGGAGCCTGATCACCTCTCTTTCTCCATGATTTAATGTTTTATTGCAGGTAGACACTCGTTTTTTTGCAAGTCTTAGCAGAACAAAGAAGGTCAATTTATGGACGAGTGATTCTTGAAAGAAATTTTAGTAAAACAAGGGCATTTCATCCAGTTCATTACCTAACAGATTTATAACAAGAAGAAATGAAGAATTGGTCCATATTTCAAGATTCATGTTATTGCTGCCAAAATATTTTTTAAAGATCATTTTTTTTCCCATTAATAGAATGATATTCCTTTAGGAAATAACATCATAGCTGTTGTAATTTAATAAAGTGTTGTTTCTTTTCTGATTTCTTTTATATTTTTGTGTTTTAGGTGTTGATCCCTTCAAATTTCAATTTTCACTCCAGTGGTAATTGAACAATAAGTACCCCACCATGCAAGTTTCAATTGCAGAAGGCAATTTTTCTGTAGCACCAATTCTGTAAAAAATTATTTTTTCTTGAAACCTACACATAAACTTTCATTTCTACTTAATTAGATTTGTTTGGCAATGGATTGCACATTAGCTTTGTTCTTCCTTCTATTTTTTTCCTTTTTGCGTGTTTATATTTTTTTGTTGTTCCTCTTAAGCGACAATTATTGTTCCTCTTAAGGAACAACAGTCGTTCTTCTTAAGAAGCAGTGTGTTTATGTGTTTATTTTTGTTGTTCCTTCCAAAAGGAACAAAATTTTCGCTAATTAGTGTTCTTTTAAAAAAGAACAACATTTTTTGCATGTTTTCGTTGTTCCCTTCAAAAGGAACATCACCACTCGTTTTTTTGCTGTTCCTTTCAAAAGGAACAACACTGCTCATTTTTGCTGTTCCTTTCTAAAAGAACAACAGTTTTGCTGTTCCTTTCAAAAGGAACAACACCGAATGTTCTTGTTGTTCCTTTCCAAAGGAACAGCATTTTCGCCAACTGTTCTTGCTGTTCCTTTTCAAAGGAACAACATTTTCGCAGATTATTCTTGCTGTTCATTTCCAAAGGAACATCATTTTTGCAAATTGTTTTATTGTTCCTTTCCAAAGGGACAACACTTTTCGAGTGCATTTTTCTTCTTTGTGAACAAATTTTTGAGATTTTTTTTTTAATTTTTCATAACTCTTTGAAAGACAAACATACAATTTATGGAATGATACACAATCATACAAATTAAAGCTTACTGTAATCAGCAAATCAAAAGAAAACGTCATTTTTAAGAAAGTTGTTTAGTAATGATAAGAAAAAGGAAAAAGGGACATAATCAATATCATGATCTTGTTGTCTTACTACCACTAAATTCATATGATCGATTATATTTATCATGTTGGTTTTTTCCCATATTTTATAACTTTCTTTGATTTTTACTTATGGAGTAGGAACAAGGGCATATTCTTTTTTATTGAGCTGTTCAGACTTCTTCCACCATCCCTACTCTTAAGGAGTCTTGAGCCATCCTTTATGAATAAATAAGAAAGTGCTATATGAAAAGAAAAATATTTACATATTTCATAAATAATTTTATAATTTGGCAGATGGAATATAGGGGGTCTCATCAAGATCCGGCCTACCATGTTCATAAGGAAGCAAGTGAAGTGGCATTCCTATCATGGCCACCAAACCAAGGATATGGTCCAATGGACAATTGAAAAAATTAAGAAGTCCTTGGAACAAGAGGTCTCATCACAAGCCGGCCTGCTCACTTTTCACTTCTTCCCAGGGAATGGCATTGTGATTTATCTGGTCACCAAGCCAGCACAATGACCTCCGTTATGACAATTAACAAGCACTTCCTCGGCATAAATAAAGGACAATGGTTCCAAGGGTGAGAGAGAAACTCTGTCAAGGTTATGGACACCTGTGGGAAACAGAGCTCTGATAATGGTATTGGAGTCACATTTATACACATCAATAGTAATATTAAACCCTTTTTCCTATATCTCTATTTAAATATCAGATGAAAGTATGAATCCTTAATCTTTGATTTTGAACCTATTATACATGAAAATCATCATAAATCGATCACATTAGTTTAAGTGGGTAATAAACGCATTTCTACTTATGTTTTTCTTAAGTTGTCCATTTTCCTTATCCTTGAATCATTACAAAATGCTTCTATATCTATTTACGATTTATCACATGCATGGATTTCAGTAAATGCTATAATTTCATTGATTGTATCATAAGTATGTATGCCTTTCCATGCTGTACAATTGTTGTGCAATACGTTGCTCTTTTATTTTGTTGATTTGCCACAATATTGATATTGCATTTTTACAGAATTTTTTCTGCTTGAACTTTTTTGCATGCATCTTATATATTGCCATTTAAAACTAAAACCGTGGATTCAAGAAAATTGCATAAAGAATTGTGATTTATTTACACGAGAACAACAAGTATGGGGGGAAATTCTATTCGCAGCACGATCACACTATTGCAACTAATAGCAAAGGCTCGCGAACGCGCACATGACTTCCACCTTTTGCATCACTTTCAGTAACTGCTCAGCCTACATCAGCTTCAACAAAGGCTAGTCCCTACATGTCCTTCCATATTTTTTTGGAGGTAACACTTGAGGTAAAATAGCATAATTTTCTGATTTATTATGAATTTAGGAGAATTTCATGAAAATCCATTGAGCATTGTTTATCATCATTCATTCCACATCTTTACCACTTCCCATTTTTTTAGACATGTCTCATCTTTCAGTTTGGGGGAGTTTTGATTTCCTTTATTTATTTCTTATGGCCATGTCAGTAATCTTCTTTGATATTCTTATTCATTCTCAACACCTCCCTTATTCCATGTTGTTTTACACCAAACATAGATTTCAACAGATTATAGCAACCACCTCTCTTTATTTTCTAGCATCGCATGAGGACATGCTAATTCTTCAGTTTGGGGGGGGGGGGAATTGCTACACATGATAGATGTTTTCCAGTTTCTTTCTCATTTAAGGCATACAATTTCATTTTTATACAGTGCAAAAATTGATTTGCATATATCTTTAAAAATATGAACTAAATTTTTGTGATTTCTAGATAACAAATAAGTATCATTAAAATACACAAACCCAGATAATTTCACGCTAAATTAGTTCATAAAATTTAGAAAATTATGCACTATCACCTACAACCATTTTTTTTATATATCTCATGATCCGTGCATCAAAACGATCTGATTTTTGAGAAAATGGTTAATGAAGTTTGTTGTTACTTATGTCACATTTTTCTGCAACTTCATATACATATAATTGAATGTCAATTATAAAAACTATTGTGCCTTCATCAAGATTGCTAAAATTGAATATTCATTATTTGAGGAAAAATTCATTTGTTCCATCCATTTCATGAGTTGGGTTTTGTCTTTGGGTTGCATGAGGACATGCAATATATTCAGTTTGGGGGTATGTTGGGCCGTGAATACGACCACTTTTTAACATTTATTTCATCCATTTTTACTCTTCTTTATCATGTAATTTATTATAATTTATGATATAAATCCATTTTATAATAATTTATGCTCTTATAGATGAATATTATTTATTCTCCTTTATTTTTAGTAAATTGATGATTATTATGCATAATTTTATCAATGATGGTTTATTAATATATTTTTTAATATCATTCACCATTTTAACCTCCAATATATTTTCCAGACTGCGGATTTGATTTCCAAATCATCATGAAATATTCCAACTCAGAAATCCGCTGGAATAAGAAGTTACCATTTTGCGGTAGAGATTCTGAGCAAATGAAGAAGAATCTTGAAAATCCGGAACATGGGTTTTGTCTAGAACGGGCCCAATTAACTTTACCCAAAGAATGGTTTGCCCAAATTCAGCTTGTATTGAGAGAAACACATGGTTCTTTAAGCTTTATTTTTTCATATTTGTTGTTGCGGCCGTCCTCCAAATCTAAGCTGCAAAGCCAAATTCGCCTTGCTCTTGTTGAAAGATTGTTGTAAATATATTTTCCAGTTGATCAATTTGTTGGGAACAATCCAATTTTGTTGTGAGAGATCCTATTTACTATTTAATTTATCCTCCTTTTGATTATAAAAGGAGAGCATGTGTTGTGTATTAGAGGACAATAGAACGATGGATCATAGTTGTTGCTTTTGTGAATTGTAAACTTAATCAAAAGCTGTGTTATTGAAAGCACGATTCCATTGTAATGTTGCTCCAGTTTAATGATTAATTGAAGTTGTTGTTCCATTCGCATCATCTGAAGTAGCTTGAGTAGTCCCTGCTTGGTGGTTAAGGGCCCGACCCCTGGCAGCGTGAACTGCTCCTTTGTGTTATATTTCCAATTCCTGCAGTGTGTGATAGATTTGCTACATGCATGTTACTATGAGTTTATTTCATTAGTTGTTTTTTATTTTACTGTCTTTATGTATTACGCGCTCTGTTTATGAGTTATTTCATTATCGTATGATCTGAATCTTATTTCTTACAGCGTGGGTTAATTGAGACAGCATATTGCCTTACTTAGAACATCCTTGGATTCACGGAATTGATATTGGTTCTATCTTAATTAATTCATAATTCCGTGTTTAATAGTTTACTATTTTATTATAATGGATTGCGTTGCCGTTCCTTCCCAATTTAACAAGAGTCTTAATCCTTGAATTACTTATCTTGTTATGCTTCACTGTTCAGCATTTGATGTTCCACTCCATTTGCTGTTTCATTTAACTGTTGTTCATTTCAGAGTGCAGATATAAAGCTTCGCTATTCAGTTCATTATTCAATAGGATTTGTCGTTTAATAAAGTTTTGTTGTTCAATTCCATTAGTTAATATTTTATGTTCGATTCTTCTAGTTTTAGTTTGTTATTCATTTACATTGTTGTTCGATTTCAATGTGTTGTTCAGTTTCAATTCATTAGTTTCCAAATTTTGTTCCTTTTAGTTATTTTCATCAGCACGAAGATTGAGTTTGTTTTCATTTCGATTTCTTTAAGATCACCAACTGTAGAGGACACTGGTTATTGCTTCCAAGTTCCCAGATTGGTTATCTTGCATCTATTTCTAAGGGAAGGAGTTATTACTACTGTATCCCTGATCGATGTTTTTCATATTGGTTTAATTAAGGTTTCAGAGCATTTCCATTTATGCTGTTGTAATTAGATTTCTTTATAAGCATCCATTTACTCTTGTATCTCTAACACTGTACTACATCTCACACAACATTACTCTTGGATAAATTGCTGCCTCAGACTAAGTACACTCTTGAAATAAAAAGTCTCTCCCGGATTGATAATTAATGTGAGATAAATAGGTGTTAAAAAGACACTTTTTATGCACTCAAAAATCCTCACATGGAAAAGCTCTATCCTCCTATTTTCTTCATGAGTATCTTTGTGACAATTCAAAGAGCTAGAACTAGGACTTGTGTCTTGCACCACTTCTTTCCCCTTAATGTTGTTTAAAACCATGGCTATGCTTTTTTTGTCATCTCCTGAGTCTGACCCTAAGTCTTGCTCAACTGTTGCTACAATTTTTTCCTTTTCTTTGGTCTTGCTTTTGTTCTTATATTTTTCTGGTTTCAGTTCAGGATGAAGCTTCCAAAAATGACCTTCATCATGACTTGTCTTCGAACAGTTCTTTCAAAAGAACTTTCCTTTCTCTTTTCTTGAATTTGCAATTCTTTTCTTTCCTTTGTTTTTTAAATTACTATCCTCATCAAAATTATTCTTTCCTCTAGCTTCTAAATGTGTAGCCTGAACAAAGACTTCATCTAAGCTAGTAGGATTAAACATTAGAATAGTATGTTGAAGGTAATTGTGCAAACCTCATATGTATTTCAACAAGGTGTCTTGACTTTGTAAGTCTACTCCAAGTAGAAGTGCTCTCCTTCTAAACTCTTGGGTATAATCTTACACATTTTGACCCTTAAGTTGCCTAAACTTTTGCCAATTCATGATTATTTTCTGAATATGAGCAAGAGGATAAAATTGTTTCTTAATAGTAGTAATAAACTCATTCCAAGTTAGATTTATCTTACCATGCTTTTTAATCTCCTCTTTGGTCTTGGCTTCCCACCAAACCGAAGCCGCTCCATCCTTTCTCAAAGAGGCTAATTGGATTTTTGTGTCATCATCATGCAAATTCTGAATTCTTAGATAGACTTCTAGCTGTCTAATCTAGTTATCCAATTTTTCTGCATTAACATCACCATTAAACATCGGCAACTCAAACTTCACATCAAGCTTTAACAAAGGATTTCTAAGAGATGTTTTTGTTTTGTGTGACTGATTAACAGAATTTGAAGAGGATGATGTGGAGGAAGAGGATGACGATGGAGATGAAGGATCACCATTTCCTCCATTCCCTTTCTTAGACTCATCCTTGTCTTTCTTCCCTCTTGAAGAATCTCCTTCTTCTCTTTGGTTTCTAGACCCTTCTCCAGCAATCCTATCATTTCTCTCCTGCTATAGAATCCTAACCATCTCAGTCATGTCCAAGAAAGCTTTTCTAAAGACTCTTTCTTCTTCTTTGGGATCCATTTCCTCATGTACTTCTCCTTCTTTGGAAGACATGTTTGTGGTTGATTCTAAAGCTAACGAGGATGAAATGGAAGGTCGACATAATGGCACTCTAGCCCTCCTTGGTTGAGGATTAACTTTTTCTCTAACCAATTGACCTTCCCCTCTTTTCAATTTCAGCCTAGTAAGCATCAAATTTTGCAGAATAACACAATCTTCTTGCACAAATTTCACAAACTCTTAAGTAAAACCTAGAGCTCTTATACCAATCTGATCTGAAATTGTGTGAACAAAACATTTCTTATACAGATATTGACAGTAGGGGCTTTTACTGGTTATTTCACCCTTACTAGAAATGATGAAACCAGAAGCTTCTGGCCCTCTTACTGGCTCTACCTAAGGAAATATAATGTAAACAATAAATATATCTGATCAATGAAAGTATATTTTTATGTATGAAAAGTATTCGTTAACCAAAATTTTATGTGTGAATAAGCAAGTTCAAGTATTCTGCAATGAAAGTAATGTGGTTTGAAGTGAAACTAATGAGTTGTGATCACTGTATAAGTCTGATTGGGAAAAGTGGACTTATGAAAAGTTATTGTTTAATGTAGTAAAATTTGAAATATAACAGCAAAATTTCAAAGCATAACAGTAAGCATTTGTTTAAGCAGTTCACCCCTCTCTTGGGCTACCTCTGATGGGTCCAAAATCCTCCAAATATGCTTTTCCCACTTTTATTAATGCTCAAATTAAGTTTACACTGTGTAGAAAGCCTCAAAAGGAAAAATTAGCTGCAAATTCAGAAACAGAGGACTGAAATCAGTAAAAATCAACTATTCATTCACCTCCAATGGATGAGTATAGTCCAACACAGTTGATCTTTCACCAAGCCCTGGTGGCTCCACAACCAAAATCGCTGATAAAATCACTGATAGAGTGCCCTGATGGCTCTGCAACCTATCCCAACAGCTCTAGAATGCTTCAATACCCCAAAATAAAAAAAAAATTGCTTCAATTGGACTTTCCTAGCCAAAGTTATGGCTAACTGAAGTTTTGCCCAGTGTCCCCTGGGAAAACTCCACTAAATGTGGAGAAATGGAGTTAACTCTAGCTAAAAATGGAGACGGGCACTAAAATTGGGGAACTGCCAAAAATGCCACCGAATATGAGGTGCTAACGGATAAGCCCCATGTGTCCGCACCGATCGGACTTCATAAACAAACTTAGAGTTATATTCGGCATGAATAAGGTTTAAAACTGCATTTTAAATAAACTCTGCACCAAGTGCTATATCCATGGAACCATGACCTAACATGTTACGCGCCAATGGAAATTAAAACTTTAAATATGATTTCGAACCAAATCCTTTCAAGAACCATTGTCGTGGCCCAACGATTGGGTCGTTCCGTTGCCATCGCCTCGACCCAGGGTCGAATCCTGTCCGCGACACAAAATTTTTAATACACCATTTCCATTTGACCTTGGGGCCATGTGGCGCCCTTTGATTGGTTGTCTGCAGAATATTTCGCAAAATATTATGTGGAATATTATACGAAATATTCCCAGAATATTTTGTGGAATATTCTTTTTTTTAATAAAAATAATCTTTTATAAAGTCAAATTTTGGCCATTTTTTTAACTGAAATTGAGAAAATTCAAAGCTGAATAACTTTCTCATACGGCATCGGTTTTCAGTGTTGTTCTCGTCTACAGGATCATTTTTCCGAGCTCTTTCCAGTCATTCTAGTTTGGACCAATTCTAATAAACTTAAATTTTGAGCATTTTTCTACAAGAGACTGGATCTCCTGATCAGACATACCATGGGAGGTGTTCATTTCTCATCAAGTGTTCACAAACCCACAGCTCCATCCTCAGAAAAATTTTCCCTCATCATCTCATCCTCCTCCCCCTACTTCCCCATCATCTCCTACTGATCATGCTTCATCATCTACACATGTATCCTCACATCAAGAAAACCTTCCTTCCTCACTTTATCCCGATGCATCAGATCAAGAGGGAAGTGAGCATGATGAGAAATAAAATACTAATGAAGGAGAGAGAAATAATGATGAAACAAGCATTGAAGAAAAAGAGAGTGAAGAGGCAAAGGTTAGTAATGAAACAAAGAACATAGAGGTAGATGACAATGAAGATGAGGCAAATAATGAAGAGAGCATCCAAGATAATGATGATGATGTTGGAAAAAAAGAGGACAATGATGACGCAGAAAACATGGTAACTGATAGCAATAATGATGCTAATAATAACAATGATACCAAGGATTAGAATGTCAGTTAAGTTGATGATAACAGTGAAGAAAACGAAGAGGTTGATAGCAGTAGTGAAGACGAAGACAGTAAAGAGCATGATAGTCATGACAGCAGCCATAAAATCCACGAGTACAACATGAATATCACTGATAATGACAGTCAAGATGAAAAAAATAATGAAGACACTGAAATGGTCAAAATCAAACCTCTTTCTTTGACTTACCAAAGAGGAGAAAGGAATGTGTTTTCTACCTCTAAAAGGCAAGGATCCATGCCTTCTACATCAACAAAAAATCTTGAAAAATTCAAGGAAAAGGTCAGTATTGTAGATAAGAAAGGCAAGCGTCAAAATAAACAAGAGCACCAACTCATTAACCTTGATAGTGAAAATGAAGATGAGGACAGGGTTACAAGCATCTTGCTCAAAAGCAAGGATGCTGAGATCAGAGACCTACAAAGAAAGCTTGGCATGGAAATGTATAACATAGAGTATTATAAGAATGAAAACAAGCAACTAAAGAAGACACAAAGGGACCTTGGCCTACAGAAGAATATGGCCAAGCACTATGCCTTGAAGAACAAATTTGCAAGGGCCAAGCTCAAAGGAGCCCTTGCCGAAATACAACCACTCAAGGAGGAAAAATATCAAGAAAACCTTGGAATCCTTGCTAAATATTCTCTACAGGCCTCCCAAAACCCACGAGGAATATAATTTCAAATTTTGGCAAGTTTTTGACATTTTTGTTTTTTTTACTGATATTAAGGGCCGAAAGCGCAACACCCTTGGCACTATGCTTTTCCTACAAGCATACAATGGAAGTAAAGTTTACATTTTTGGATCCATAAACCCAAGGAAATTATGCACACCAAATTTCAAAGCATTTGGAGCATTTTTTGTCCCTCAAAAGGGCCACAAACATGCCAATTTTCACCTTTCTGCCATGTTTTCAAGGCTGGAAATGCACCTAGAGAAGCCTTGGGAGATTTAATTTTATAACAATTTAATGAATCCCAATCAGAACACCAAATGTATTTTTGGAAATTGGACTCAACATTCTTTCCAATGAGCCATCACAGAGCCAATTCCGACATCGGGAAGTCCATCAAAACTTGGCTGCAATTCGACCCAATTTTCCTATGTAGGCACTGCGCTTTCAGACCTATGAAGCTGCTCCCTTGAAAAAAATTCAACAAAACACACTGAAGGATATTTTCGAGACCTTTTTGGGAAAATCTTTTGGGTGTGCAGCCTGATTATCTTGTTTACTTTGTATCACAACATTGGACCCCTGTACCTTAAAAGGGGCGGCAACGCCGCCTGTAATTAATCGCTGTCGTGGGGGGTCCAGGAGGGGGCGACAGCGCTTTTCGGAGCCCCCCCTGGGCAGGGGTTTTCGGGGGCAGCACCCCAAAAGCTAAAAATAGATGTAAAATTTCCTTGTAAAAGTATAGTAATTTCTAGTCAATCTGGGCCGTTCATTAGGCAAATGATCTGACGATATAAGTTATGTTTAGATTAGGGTTTTTTTCCTGAGAAGGCAACCACTCGCTTTTATGAGGGTATTGTATTGTGGCTATACATTGTGTGTGTATTCTCAGAGCGAGAAATAGAGAGGGAGACTGTGAGAGAGAATAGAGGATATTACAGCGGATCTGCTGTAGGTTTTGTCTCTTCATTTTTGCTAGATAATAGAAAGGAAGGACTTGTTGTTTGGGGTGGACGTAGCCCAAACTTGGTGAACCACGTATATCTGTGTCTCTCTGGTTTTATGTGTTTTGTGTGCTTGTATTTTCCTCATATTTTATGTGTTGCATTGCTCTGTAATATTTAATTTTCTAACAACTGGTATCAAAGCCGAAGGTCTATTTGGCTGATAAACTCGCAGGAAAGAAGGGTTCCTGGTTCGAGTGGGAGAAATGGCGGAAGATGGTAAATTTAGGGTCAAGAAATTTAACGGACAAAACTTTCCGTTGTGGAAGATGCAGATGGAAGATTATCTGTATCAGAAAGATCTGTACCTACCATTGAGAGGAAAAACAAAGAAGCCGGCGGCCATGACAGGCACAGAATGGAACATTCTCGATAGAAAGGCACTCGGAATAGTACGGTTGTGCCTTGCGGCGTCAGTCGCCTTCAATATTTCGAAGGAAACAACAATAGAGGGTTTGATGTAGACGTTGGCGAAACTATATGAAAAACCCTCGGCCTCAAACAAGGTATTTCTTATGAAACGACTATTTAATATGAAGATGTCAGAAGGTGGATCTGTTGCGGACCATTTAAATTAATTTAATATAGTTACCAGTCAGTTAAGTTCTGTAGGGGTAAACTTTGATGATGAAGTTAGAGCTTTTTTATTCTTGTACTCATTGCCAGAGATTTGGAATGGTTTAGTAATGGCCATTAGTAAATCTGTCTCTAGATCTAGTACTTTAAAGTTTGATGATGTTTTTGGTGCTATCCTTAGCGAGGAAATGCGACGAAAAAGCTCTGGTGAGACATTGGGTAATGCTTTGAGTGCAGAGTCTAGGGGAAGAAGAATGGAAAGAGGAAAGAGCTCGGGATATCACAGTAAATCAAGGAAAGGCAGATCCAAGTCCAGATCAAGAATATTGTGCTGGAATTGCGGAAAGAAAGGACACCTAAAGAAAGACTGTAGATCTTGGAAGGGAAAAGAAGGAGACAGACAGCAAGAAAACAATCATGAAGCAAATGTGACAGGTGATGTGTTACAAGATGCTTTGATTGTTTCTTTAAAAAATGTTGTTGATTCTTGGGTTGTAGATTCAGGGGCTTCATTCCATGCCACACCTGATAAGAAATATTTTCATGACTATGTTCAAGGAGATTTTGGACAAGTTCATTTGGGTGATGATAAACCCTGTAAAATTATTGGAATGGGTAAAGTTCTTGTAAAACAACAGAATGGAAACCAATGGCTACTAAAGGAGGTAAGGCATGTTCCAGATCTGAAGAAAAATCTGATTTCAACAGGGCAGTTAGGAAGTGAAGGTTGTGTGACAACTTTCACAGATAAAACTTGGAAGGTCACCAAAGGAGCGCTGGTAATAGCAAAAGGTGAAAAGGTTGGTACATTGTATTTATGCAATGGTATTTCTAACTCTGTTAATGCTTTAACTTCCAAAGGAGCAGATGCAACATTATGGAATCATAGGCTCGGACACATGAGTGAGAAGGGAATGAAGATTCTTCACTCAAGAAATTTGTTGCCAGGTTTGAAGAATGTTGATTTGGATTTCTGTGAGAATTTCATTTATGGAAAACAAAAGAGAGTCAGATTTCTCAGAGTTGGGAAAGAAAAGAAGAGCGAAAAATTGGAGCTTGTGCATACAGATGTATGGGGACCTGCTCAAGTATCATCTCTTGGTGGCTCTCGCTATTATGTTACGTTTATTGATGATGCAACTAGAAAAACTTGGATTTATTGTATTCAAAATAAATCTGATGTATTTGATACTTTCAAGAAATGGAAAGCTTTGGTTGAGATTGAGACGGGAAAGAAGTTGAAGTGTCTCAGATCAGACAATGGAGGTGAATATTGTAGCAAAGAGTTTGATAGGTACTGTTCAGAGCATGGAATTTGTAGAGAGAAGACAGTTCCAAGAACACCACAAGAAAATGGTGTGTCAGAAAGGATGAACAGAACAATCATGGAGCATGTAAGGTGCATGAGATTGCATGTAGGATTGCCTTTACAATTTTGGGCAGATGCTGTAGATACTGTTGTTTATCTAATAAATAGAGGGCTTTCAAGTTCCTTGGATGGTGGTATTCCAGAGGAAGCATGGACAGGTAAAAAGGTAAACTACTCTTTTTTAAAGCCTTTTGGTTGTGAGGCCTTTGTCCATATTAATAAAGAAAACGGAACAAAGCTTGAGGCAAAATCAAAGAAATGTACCTTTATTGGATATGGTGCTAATGATTTTGGTTATCGCTTATATGATTATGAAAATCAAAAAATCATTAGGAGCAGAGATGTAATATTCAATGAAAAGGTCTTGTATAAGAATCAGTTGTAGGAAAAGAAACAGGAAAAAGAAAGCAAGGAATACATGGTTCTTGATGAGATAACTGAAAAAGTAAAGGTGCCTGAAAATAATAATAATCAACAACCACAGCAGCAACAACTACCACAACAGCAACAGGCACCTCAAACACCTGAAAGTGGTGTTAGAAGATCTACTAGGATAAGTAGACCCCCTGAACGATACTCTCCTTCATTATATTATTTATTGTTGACTGATTATGGTGAAACCGAATGTTATGAAGAAGCAATGCAGGTTGAAAGCAGGAATAAGTGGGAGCTAGCCATGGAAGAAGAGAACCAGACTTGGGACTTATTCAAGTTGCCTGCAGGTAAAACGACATTGCAAAATAAATGGGTTTAAAGGCTGAAGGAAGAAGATGGAGGAAAACAGAGGTACAAAGCTAGAATTGTGGTGAAGGGGTTTGCACAGAAGAAAGGTATTTATTTTGATGAAATATTTTCTCCTGTTGTTAAAATGAATTCAATCAGAACTATTTTAAGTCTTGTAGTAGCAGAAGATTTACATCTTGAACAGTTAGATGTAAAGACAACATTTCTCCATGGAGATTTGGAGGAAGAGATGTACATGCAGCAACCAGAAGGATATGAGGTAAAAGGGAAAGAAAAATTGGTGTGCAGGTTAAAGAAGAGCTTGTATTGCTTAAAACAGGCTCCAAGGTAGTGGTATCTAAAATTTGACAAGTTTATGTCTGAACAAGGTTATACTAGATGTCACTCTGGTCATTGTGTTTATCTAAAAAGGAAAAATGATGGCAGCTATATTATATTGTTATTGTATGTAGATGGCATGCTTGTTGCAGGGTCTAACATGCAGGAAATAAATGTGCTCAAAAGAAAATTGGAAAATTCATTTGCAATGAAGGATTTGGGAGCTGCAAAACAAATCCTTGGTATGAGGATAACTAGAGACAAGAAAAATCGCAAATTAACACTGTCTCGGAATGAGTACATAGAAAAGGTGTTGAAAAGATTTAATATGCAGAATGCAAAACCAGTTAGTACACCTTTTGCTAGCCATTTCAAACTTAGTAAGGAGATGTGCCCAAAGACCCAAGAAGACATGGACTATATGTCTAAAGTTCCATATGCATCAGCAGTTGGAAGTTTAATGTATGCAATGGTCTGCACAAGGCCTGATATTGCACATGCAGTGGGAGTTGTAAGCAGGTATATGAACAATCCCGGAAAAGAACATTGGATGGCAGTAAAATGGATTCTCAGATATTTGAGAGGTACCACAAATCAAGCATTATGCTTTGGTGGTTCAAACATTGCTCTATAGGGATATGTTGATGCAGATATGGCAGGTGACAGAGATAAGAGGAGGAGCACTACAGGATATGTATTTACTGTAGGTGGAACAACTGTCAGTTGGGTTTCAAAAATCCAAAGTGTTGTTGCACTTTCAACAACAGAAGCCGAGTATGTTGCTGCTACGGAGGCTAGTAAAGAAATGATTTGGTTACAAAGGTTTATGGATGAATTGGGTAAGAAGCATGATATGGGCACACTATACAGTGATAGCCAAAGTGCTATTCATCTTGCAAAGAACTCGGCATTTCATTCCAGGACTAAACACATACATCTCAAGTACCATTTCATACGGTCAGTATTGGAAGATGGAGAGTTGAAGCTGGAAAAGATACACACTAGCCATAATCCTGCAGATATGCTAACAAAAGTTGTAACCAGGGAGAAACTGAGAACATGCTCAGTTTCAATTGGTCTTCAAGGATGACGATGAAGATGAGGAACAACGAGGTCCAAAGAGGAGTCATTGTCTAGCAAATGAAGAAGCGGTGGAGTTGCTACAATCAGTCTCCAAGTGGGAGATTGTTGGGTGTGGAGCTTGATTATCTTGTTTACTTTGTATCACAACATTAGACCCTTGTAACTTAAAAGGGGCGGCAACGCCGCCCGTAATTAATCGTTGTTGTGGGGCGTCCAAGGGGGGGCGGTAGTGCTTTTCGGGGGCAGCACCCCCGAAGCTAAAAACAGATGTAAAATTTCCTTGTAAAAGTATAGTAATTTCTAGTCAATCTGGGTCGTTCATTAGGCAAATGATCTGATGGTAGAAGTTATGTTTAGATTAGGGTTTTTTGCCCTAGAAGGCAACCCCTCAATTTTATGAGGGTATTGTATTGCGGCTGTGTATTGTATGTGTATTCTGGGAGCGAGAAACATAGAGGGAGACTGTGAGAGAGAACAGAGGATATTACAACGGATCTGTTGTAGGTTGTGTCTCTTCATTTTGCTGGATAATAGAAAGGAAGGACTGGCTGTTCAGGGTGGACGTAGCCCAAACTGGGTGAACCACGTATATCTGTGTCTCTCTGGTTTTATGTGTTTTGTGTGCTTGTATTTTCCGCATATTTTGTGTGTTGCATTGCTCTGTAATATTTAATTTTCTAGCAAAATCACCCCAGCTTTGATTAAGGAGTTATGTTTAGGTTATCTTTTATTTATTACAATAGTTATTATGTGCCTTGGGCCTCGCATGGCCTCTTTGGACATAAATGAAATTTATGGTGTATAATGGTTTCTAGAAGCCTCTTAGGGTTTACACCTCCTAATTTTATAATTAAATAGAGCCTTGAGGCCTTATTGTAATTATTGGTTGGTTGCTGAGCATAATATGATATAGACTCTGAGTTTACTTGTGAAATTGGCTTTGATATCTTGTGATGGCTTTGGACTGAGGAGATGTGGATTGAGCTTATTCTTAGAATTCATGAAGCTTTGTTGAATGGTGATGTATTCCACCTTGGTACATGTTTTCTTCAGTTCTCATTATGTTTCTTTGATCATGGGATAGAAATCTTAGAGTAGGATATGTCTTGTTGGCACCCTGCTTTTTCTGCATCATTTGATCTTTATGTTTTCTTCCTTGAATTTTAAATAATGAATTCTTAAGTTCTCTTTATTTTTACTGAGATTTTATGTTGAAAATATAATTGTTTGCAAGTAAGTTTCAGAGAATTATTAACTGCTCTCTAAGTTTAACCATCTATTGCTCTAAGGTCTGCTTAGTATTGTTTGGTTGAAGAATGCTTCATTACTCTTCAAGATTTTACTATGCTAATAATTATGAAATATTTTCCTTGTTATTAGTCTGTTAAAGGATCCTTGATTTCCCCTTAACCTAATATATTCTCTCCTCCATGTTCATTTCACTCACTCAAATCCTACTTAGAACCATTTTTCCTTGTCAACTTTCCCTTTGAACTATCCTTGACTCATTTTTTTTACTTTTCAAAACCTTTTCACACCCCATAGCCCAATGGATTTATCCTCTCTTACTCTACTATTTCCCTTGACAACCTACCCAACCAAAACAACAAACAAACCCTAATCCCTATAACTAGCCTAAAATCAAACAAGTTAAATCCTTTACATAAGCATAGAGAGAGCCCTCTCTGAGTCAAGGAAGGCTAGGTCCTAGGACTCCAAATATTGGTTTGATGTTACCCCTGTTCATATGTTCTTGCCAATATAAAAATTATGAGTACCTAACATAGTGGCAATCGTGGTGGGACATCTCAGTCAGTAACATCCTAAGTACTCCTTAAGACCTCAGAAAACCCTTGTCGGAAATAGTATCCGGTGATTCATCACCACCTCAGCACGCCTAACATAGTGGCAATCGTGGTGGGACATCTCAGTCAGTAACATCCTAAGTACTCCTTAAGACCTCAGAAAATATCTGTTAAACTTAGAAAACTTGAAGTGTTAGCCAAGAGTAGTACCAAACTGATTCACCATGCTAGTAACATAATGACTCAACTGGACCACACTCATTAGAGACCTTAGTGTTACATAGTGAAACTCAGAAAACCCCTGAAAATATCTCTAGATTGGTTTTTATCAATATTTGGTGGTGTACCACAAGTACATATCCTCAAAACAACAACAAAAAAATCCACCCGATGACTCCACTAGCCCTAGTAGGCCTACTAGCTCCACTAGTTCTTCTATACTCCTCTAGGAATGTGTCAAATCAATCCTATGGTTTAAAGGCCTAGTCACACACTATGTAAGATCAATAAATATTTAGAGAGGTCTACCTTTAAAAAACATTCACAAAATTTTCAGCCTCCCCATATTGTAGGTCTGAAATCTGGATTCACGAAGGAATAACACCAGATCTCACCTTGACCCCAACCCTCCTATCATAGTTGATGACCCAGAGAAGAATTTGTGGAAGACTTCTATGGTTCAAGATTCAACTAGTGTTAGAACAATCCATAGAGCAAGTTCTGCCCGTAAAAATCTCACAACTTTGCAAGATACCAAATTTGACTTGCATTATCAAAGAAACCTATTTAAAACCAAGTACCAAAGTGGGATAGACCAAATAGATCTTGAACCTACAAATTTTCACCAAAGTCTTAGCAGAGAAGCCTCTCCTTCTACTCCTCCTAATTTCCAGCTTCTTCATCACTTTGGCTCATTTCATTCCAAATCTGCTCAAAATTAGTATGTTGGTCCAAGTACTTATGCCACACCCACTCATACATCCACTGTGCAAACAACTCCACTTCATCCTCCACCTCCTCCCATAAGCCCTCCCCTTGTAAATATTCCTTGGATCCCATTACCTCCCATCATGGTAGCATGGTATGCCCCTCTGGCATTACAACAACATTTACTACCTTTGCCAAATGACTACCAATCCAAAATCCCTCATTTCACTAGAGCTGACTCTACCACTACCCATCAGCATGTAGACAAAATGAATGATGCTTTTGACTACATGGAAATAGAAGAGGAGACCATACAAATGAGAATGTTTTCCCAAAGTCTAGGAGGAGGAGCAAAGAAATGGTTCAAAAACTTAACTCCTAACAGCATACATGACCTCCCTTCTCTTTATCAAACATTCATAAACAAGTGGGACATTAAGAAAAATCCTCTTTAGATCCTTTCAAAGTATAACAACCTTAAAAGAAATGTTTGGGAAAGTGTCCAATATTACTGCACTAGGTTCAATAGTGTATACAATGCCCTCCCACCTCACATGAAACCCCCACAGGTCCTAGCCCTAGTAAAATTTCTAGAAGGCTTCGATCTAGACATGGCCTACCAGTTGAGAGGAAGAGAACCCCTAACCTTAGAAGACATGCAAAGAGGAGCTATCAGTGTAGAAGCCAATCTGATTGAGAATAGGGCTAGGATGAGGTCAGAAAAGAGAGTTACATACAAAGAGAACATTGTGACCTCAACCTCTTCTTCTGATGCTCAAATTGACAGCCTAGTTAGGACAATGGAAAGAATGATGGAGAAAATTAGCTTGAATGGAAGAACACCTCCTAGGGAAAACCAAGCCAATCCTCAAAATAGAAATAGGAATCAAAACCTCAGAAGGGACCCCCCTCAAATCAGACAAAGAGAGAATGGCCAGCAAATCAGACCTCCTTTCCAAGAAAATTATGTAGATGAAGAGGAAATAGAGGATGAAGAGCCAGAATAAAACCATGTAAATGTGATAGGCTCTGATGATGAGGACAATAATTTTCTCACCGAAGAAGATCAAGGCCTATTTTCCTCAAATCAAACTAAAACAAACTATGAGGATTCTGAAGACTATAGATTAGGATTTGAGAATGCCATCATGGAGGTTCATAGGTAGTATGACCTTAGGAGTAAGAAAAACCAAGATGCCTCTAAAAAAAAAAAAATTGACATTGATGTTAGGAATACCCCTGAAAACACTCCTAAGAGGAAAACTGAAAACACAAACACCATGGCTAAGAAACCTGACCAAAATAAGGACAAGACTAGCCAATAAAACGATGCCCTAATCTGCCCTAGTACATCAACTAGTGGCCAATTGTCACTAGATGTTTCCAATATCAAGATAACCATACCTCTTACTGAACTAGTTACTCAAGATGTGTATAGGTCCCAAGTTTTGAAATTTATGAACATAGGAAATGACACTGACACTCTAAACTTGACTGATGACAAGCCTGAGTTGTTGTTTGGACCTGAGGTGGAGGGAAAATTTCAAGAAGGATATGTACCTCCCTTCTATGTTAGCTTAAACATACATGAAAAAATCTTGCACAATGCTATGCTAGACTTTGGTGCTTCACACAATCATATGCCTAAGGTAGTGATGGAAAGGTTGGGCCTCGAAATAACCAAAACTTACAAATACTTGTACCATTTTGATTCAAGTAGAGCCAAATGTTTGGGTCTAATCAATGATCTA
The DNA here is from genome assembly GCA_034641835.2 of Pinus albicaulis. Classification (NCBI taxonomy): domain Eukaryota; kingdom Viridiplantae; phylum Streptophyta; class Pinopsida; order Pinales; family Pinaceae; genus Pinus; species Pinus albicaulis. The sequence goes on along the minus strand of CM076582.1, from coordinate 1,581,777,619 downwards.
TGTGTCACTCTTGCACAAATATCAGCCAAGAGCCTATTCATGGGCATAGTAGTTGCTGACATTCCCCCGAAGTATGGCATGCTTTTATCTAGATCACGGGGAGCCAAACTTCAAGGGAATATCCAAATGGACATGTCATATGCTACCATCCCGGTTTTTAACCAAACAAGGAGATTGTATTGGGAAACTCACATGAAATACATGGTAAGCAGCAAAGATAGGCCAAACGACACCCCTCTTTATTCCATCCACTCAGACCTTAACTCATTTATCTTGTACAATGAAGATGACATTAAGGAACAAGTAAATGAAAATGAGAAAGAGTTAGGCCTACCAGAACAGTCATATCAAGCACCAAATGAAGAAAATGACATCCAAAACTCTAGTAGCCCTGAACAACAACATAATGGTGAATCCAAACTTGAATCACTTTGGAGCATGATATTTGATGGCTCTTATGGAAAAGCTGGTTCATGAGCTAGTGTTTAGATACACAACACAAATGAGGGTCACTCCTACAAACTAGATTTTCAATGCACTAACAATATTGTAGAGTATGAGGCTCTTCTCCTTGGTTTACATTTGCTAAAAGACATAGGAGCTAAGAAAATTTCAGTTCTAGGATATTCTGAGTTGATCATTAGAAAAATCAAAGGAGAGTATTCAACCAAAAATCCTATGCTAAGAGAATATAGGAATGCTGCCTTAGACCTCCTGAAAACTTTTGAGAAGTATGAACTTACCTCCATTCCTAGAGCTCAAAACACCCTTGCTAATGAACTTTCCTTTGCTTCCAGCACTTGCCAAACACCTCATACAAATGAAAAATACACAATAGAAGTCAAGTGCAGACCAGCAGTCCCGGATAACATTAATTATTAGCAAGTATTTGAAAATGACAAAGAGATTGAAGAGTTCTTGTAGCCTAAAAATAAGTTTGAATTGTCAAAATCAGACTTAATCCATCAAGAAGATTGTCTTGTTGAAAAACAAGCCCACAAAATAGAGCTGCCTTGTATTGCTGATATAAACATGCTAAAAGACCTTGAGGTTTTACAATGCAAATATAATTCAGAAAGACCTTGAGGTTTTACAATGAAAATATAATTCATTACCAAGAGGTCTTGCCCCATTAGAAGAGCTGTTTGACTTCAATGATGTTGCTAGGAAGCCAAAAATGGAAACCACCGAGGCTGATGTAAAAGAATGCAACATAGGCAACATAGAAAAGCCCAAAATGATCAAGTTGTCCAAAACTCTGCCACCTCACATAAAACAACAATACATTGAGTTGTTCAAAGAATTCTAAGATGTTTTTGTATGGGGTTATGAGGACTTGAAGTCTTATGACACAAGCATTATTCAACATAAAATTCCTCTCAAAGAAAATAAAAAACCTTTCAAGCAAAAATTGAGAAGAATAAACCCCATCCTAGTCCATTTAGTTGAGAAAGAAATAAAAAAGATGTATGATGCTGGGATCATAGTCCCAATCAGGTATTCAGAATGGGTTTCAAACCTTGTGTCAATTAGGAAGAAAATCGGGGAGATTAGGCTATGTATAGACTTTAGAAACTTGAACAAAGCTTCCCTGAAAGACAACTACCCTTTACCCAAGATGGATCATATACTGCAAAGGGTGGTAGGTTCTAAAAGAATCTCATTACTTGATGGTTTTTCAGGTTACAATAAGGTACTAGTACTTCCAAGTGATCAACACAAAACTACCTTCACTACACCTTGGGGCACCTTCATGTATGTCAAAATGATTTTTGGGTTAATGAATGCGGGGGCTACTTTCCAAAGAGCCATGGACATAGATTTTTCCGAAGACATAGGCCACTTCATAGTCATATACATTGATGACATCACTGTCTATTCTAAAACTGATGAAGAACACCTAGTCCACTTGAGAAAAGTCTTTGAAAATTGTAGGAAGTATGGCCTATCTTTAAATCCTAAGAAAATATTGTTTGGTATTCAAGAAGGAAAACTCTTAGGACACATCATTTCCGGAAAAGGGATAAAGTTAGACCCTAAAAGGATTGAGGATATCTTACAAATCAGCCACCCAAGAAACATTAAAGAGCTGCAATCTTCCATTGGAAAGATAAAATTCCTAAGGAGATTCATACCAAACCTTGTTGAACTCCTAAGAGACATCACGAAAATGATGAAAATAGGAGTAGGAGTCAAGTGGACCATGGAAGCCAAACAATCCTTTGAACTGGTAAAACAAGCACTTACTCATACACCAGTTCTAATTAGCCCCGACTTTACCAAAGATTTCTTCATTTTCTCCTTTGCATCAGAACATACTATCGCTGCCGTACTGCTTCAAAATAACATAATGGGATGAGAACATCCCATAGCTTTCTTTAGCAAAGCATTGAGGGATGCGCCTCTAAAATATAATATCATGGAGAAACAAGCCTTTGCCTTGGTAAAAGCTTTGAAAGATTTTAGAATTTAAATTTTGCATTCCCATATCATAGCTTTTGTTCCACATAAAATTGTTAAATACATTCTAAATCAAGACCTGAATGGTAAATGTAATATCCCAAAATGGGAACAGCTACACTATTGGGAATATCTCACGATATTACCAATGTGGAGATCCAGCAATACATAAACATGACTGGAAATAGCAGTGAATAACATCAACTTCAGAAAATGCAATAAGATCTCATAGCCAACTTATTAATAATATGGTAGCAGAAAGTGTACAAGATCTTGAGGAAATGATCACTCAATCTTAGGCAAATCCATCATCAAAGACACCAGTACAATAATCATGAAATACACTGCTACATATGATAATCCAAGCTATGACTGTGCAGTCTATGAAGGAGAGCTGCTGCAAAATAATTTCAATACATGGATACAACAATGTATAGCTCAAATAAAGAAGGGGGAGGAAGATCTCAACCCCTGGAAACTACAATACACAATCTTTAAAAGGATTGGATGAAATATGGCAATTCTGCAAAAATGCCAGAGTTTCTGGGTAGCAGCTACAACTTGGAAATTGGAAATGGATGAATATGGCTGATGATTCCACAAATGATGGTTGAATCTCATCCAAAGGATCTATCTGGTGAAAGGGTGATCCAATCCCTGAAAATCTAACCCTCCAAAATAGTGGAGCAATTCCCCACTGCAATTGCACTAAAAAATAACGCAGTCTAGAGAAGGGACTGTGATGTTGGTGAAGAGAAGTGCTTGGCCTGATGCCAATGATCTGCAATAAGCTCAGGAATCTCCCTCACTAACCTCCCATAGGAATAGAATCTCCCTCCTCTAAAATATGAGCCAAGGAAATGGTGTTGTGGAGTCCCTACTACAACACCCTGCAACACAAAGTTATCATGCTTCAGGAATAACGTTGTGACTAAAGGAGGTGGCTTTGGACTTGAACTAAGATATGTGGATAATGAAGAAAAATCCCTCAAGAGGCCTCACAAGAAGGAGAAGAAATCCTAAATAGGAATTCCCTTGGAAACTTTGCCAAACAACAAAATAATGCACAATGTCTTCATAGACAATACAATGAAATCAATAATCCAATTCATGAATAACAATGGCTTCCTTGCCCTCCTTTTAAACAAGTGAAAGCTCTCTGTCCATGGGTCCCACTCATTAGGGTTTCCTCCACCAAATATCCTCTTGCTCATTCACACTACGTTGTCTTCTAAAGTGATCCACTCCTCCTATGGCAGCATTGTTGACTTGGTCAAACCTGACCTTGTCTTCATGCATTTGCCCCTTTTCACAATTAAGGGTGAAAAATAAAGCTACTCTGATGATCCATTTCACATTATGAGGGATTTTTTTCATGTCTTCAATAATAATTGGTTCCCTTACCCATTTATTAATCTTCTAGGTGATTAAAACAAAATTTTAATATTCCATTTAAATATGTGCTAAAATGGGAATATTACAGTCCTCTCCTCCCAAATGTTGCTTGTCCTCAAGAAAATGCAAGGATAGAAATGAAGAATCTCCACCCATGGCATGGAGTCTGAAATATGTTGAGGAACATCTTCCCCATGTGGATCCTCCATCCCCCAAGCAATCATCCATGCAAATTAGTTACCTCCCAACATGGCAACTTCTGAAAGTCATCTTCCACCTTTGGCTCCTGCAATATAGGTGGGCTGAAAATCTGATCTTGGTAGACAAAATAGCTTACCCCATGTTGTCCTCCTCTCCACTTAGGGTGCAGATTATATGCTGATCTTTGCCTGCAATAATGTTGCCCTCAAGTGGCAATATGAAGACTAGACCTCCAAGGATTTCTCCTCCAACATTATGAAACATGCTGTCCCAAATCATCTCATATGTGATGAGTTGGAAGTCACCATCATATGGCATCCAATAAATCATATGGCTCACCTCAAATGGAAACAAATGTTTTGTTGTAGTGGCCACATGTGCTCTCATGCTCCCATTAGAACATGCAATGAAAATAATGTGGGAGATCTCTCTCCTAAGGGACACATCCAACCAATGTGCCATTCCCCCAATCATGCTCTCAACAAAGATAAATACAATAGCAACATAATGAACCATAATGAGAACCATGCTTGCTGTCATGTGTGGCAAGGGAGAAGGACAATGACCCCTCAATTTTAACCAATGAAGTTTGACCCTCAACTACAAAAGAGTATGACAAAAAGTGTGGCCTCTCAACTACTTGCTTGTTGTCCTACTCTCCTCAAATGTATGGAGAAAGTGAATGATGTATGGTGCAAGGTGAGCATGTCCTCCAAAATAAATTTCCTCCCCAAGTACTCCTAGGGAGTGGTCATGAATAGTGCTCATGGCCTCAACTAGACCATGGGGTCTACAAAAAATAATGCTCCTCCTTGGAGCAACACCCTGTACATATATGGTTAAGGGATGAATATACAGATCATCATGCAAATAAACAATACCCTTACCATAAGTTTTATGTAAGAAAATGGAGTGGCTAAAAATTGAGTCTCCTATCATACTCAAAGAGAAAAGAGGTGTTTGTGCTAACTCCTCCAAAGAGTTATGTATCTCCTCCATCTGCACATGATCTATGCATCTCCTCATATGTTGATTTGTCAATATCATGCAAGCAAGATGATCCTGGGAATACTCCACCAACAGACCGGAGCTCCAACATGGATCTATCCTCCATAGTGATAGTGTTGATGAGTCCTCATGAAGGATATTTGTCACATGTTCATCTTCTTCTTTGACATCTCCCATGCCAAAGATGCAAGTTGGAAGGTTGCGATCCTTCCCCTGTTGCTTCTTCCACAACGCAGAATCTGAAATGAGAGTGGGTAAAAATGATGCTGAGAGAATTTCTCTCTCCTCTTTGAATTTTCCCAAGACTCTTAGCACTGTGAAGTTATATCCCAAGGTTCCCACTCCTCTGAAATCACTAGGTGGTGCCTCAACTAGTGAAGCATCCATCCTCCTCTGCTGATCCAGTGGTCTCCCCAAAAAAATTTCTCCATGCAATGAGACATCATCATCAAGAGGTGATTGCATATATGAATGAAAAAAAATTTCCATGCTTCCACTACGCAATCCAATCACCTTCTTAGGTGCATCAACCTCCAGAAATGAATAGGGATGTGTACTCCTCATCTCATGATGTTGGGTCTTCTCCCTACCTTCTCCTTGTTTCTCCAAGCTTCCACACCTCCTCAACAATGGCACATGTAAAACATGAGTTGTGCCTTGATCTCCATACATGAGATCCTAGGGACTTCCTTGCAAATATTCAATAATCCCTCTACCTAGAGCAAGATCTCCTCCTTCCTCTGCATGAGGCACTAGATAATCTCTAGATGGCACAGTGCTATTTCCCTCAGCTTCCTCAACATATATGGGCAACCCTCCAATATTGTTGCTGCAAATATGGAATCTCTCCCAAGGTGGAAGTAATTCCTAATCATCAAAGGCCAAGGAGTATCCTCTTTGCACCATGATATTTCCATCTCCTACTCCTACAAAATCATATAAGAAATTAGAGCAAATCTGCTTTGGCTCTCTAAAGAATAACCCTAGCAGCAAATTTTTTTGCTGCTTCCTCATGCTCTCATCATACAAGATATGTGATGAAGACATAGTGGATGATATGAATGTTGCATCATCACTATGAACCCGTAATATTTTCTAATCCATGATGCTATCATCCTACCACATCTTCTCCATCCTCATACCCTTGGAAAGAGTGTATGTCAAGTGATGGCCAAACTCCTTCAAGAGTAACTAGTGCAGTCAAGCCTCTTGCTGCCCGGTATCATAAATTTGCAAGTAGCTCACCAGATTCTTGATCATCATCCACTCAACCAATTGTGGATGTCTCCTTCCATCCTTCATCTTGGTACTCCTCCCATGAGGGCTACCATCATCCCAAATTAGCTTCTTGAATTTCATGGGACCTTGAAATGCAATCTTCCAGAGGATCAATTTGACCCTATAAGGACCCAAATAGGTGGTAGGAAAAAACCTCCCATCATGATGTGCATGGCTCAAGAAATTTCCAACACAGTCATGAGAGATTTTATCCATCTGAAGATGTCCTCCATCTTCTATATGCTCCTGTGAGAAGGGAAGAACCTCCTCAAACTGCTGAAGAATCTTGCACTCCATGATGCGTGGGAGTGCACCTCCACTGGAATATCTCCTTGAGATCTCCTCCTCATGCATTTTCCTCCAAAACCAAAGAGGCCTTGGATCTGCTGCCAGTAGAAGTCTCTCTTCGAGCTGTGGCATACTCATTGAGAGAGTGTCATCTAGAGAGGAGAAATAGTTTCTTTTCTCCAGATGTCTACTCCTTCTCTTTGCTTCCTTCATGGCTTCCTAAATGAAGTTGTCCTTTGAGTGCTCACATGAGGAATGGCTCCTCTTTTCTCCATCACTGCTCTTATGCAGCGCAATGTTATTCTACTACTCTATGTCAACTGCATGCAGTGATGTTGACCCATCCAAAGTGTTTGCTAAAATGACATGAGATGGATTTTTAATCATACCTTGGTGAAATGTGGAAGCACCTTGCAGGGCTGCAAGAGTTTCCTCCTCATAAGTGTTGGCCTCCCAAACTGTTGAAGATGAAGGCTACTCCTACATGGTCTCAACAGCACTTGTACATGCCTCATCAACTGTTGGTGAGGGCTCCTCTTTCATTTTGCCAAATATTCTGATAATTCTTTGAGAAAAATCATTAAGAGTTGAAACCCTTGCATGGCTTAGATGGCTGATCCACTAATTCTTTGCTTCACCTTCAAGGTGCAGCGTTGCAACTTATACAGCCTCTTTGTCTACTGCAGGATGTAGTAGGAATAAATCCTCTAGATTCTTCACCGAAACCTTTGCTGCACATGTAAGTGATCCATCAAATGTGGACAATAGAAATCTTTTGCCTCTCATCATCCCATAGCTGTGGGGTCTTCTTTCTTATTTCTGTTGAATAAATTGTGGAAAAGCCAGAGTCTCTTGGAAGGCTCTAGGTTTAGCTCGGTATTCAGCAAGGTAATCACTTAGAACATCAAATTCCAAGTGTTCTTCATTCTTCTGGTCTTCTTCTTTGTGAGAGTATGAAGTGTATGGTCCTTCCTCTTTTCCTTCTTCAATATTCTTGACCTCCTTGGAGAGGTTCTCTCTGGATCTGAAAATGGATGAGAGCAAGCTCATATTATTCATCATCTTGATCTTCTTTGGCTGAGACTCATAGGTTGAGCCAGAGATCATGCTCTGATACCACCGTAATATCCCAAAATGGGAACAGCTACGCTATTGGGAATATCTCAAGATATTACCAATGTGGAGATCCAGCAATACATAAACATGACTGGAAATAGTAGTGAATAACATCAACTTTAGAAAATGAAATAAGATCTCTAGCCAACTTATTAATAATATGGTAGAATAAATTGTACAAGATCTTGAGGAAATGATCACTCAAGCTTAGGGAAATCCATCATCAAAGACACAAGTACAATAATCATGAAATACACTGCTACACATGATAAGCCAATATATGACTGCATAGTCTATGAAGGACAGCTGCTGCAAAATAATGTCAATACATGGACATAGAAATGTATAGCTCAAATAAAGAAGGGGGAACAAGATCTCAACCCTTGGAAACTACAGTACACAATCCTTAAAAGGATTGGCTGAAATATGGCAATTCTGCAGAAATGTTGGAGTTGCTGGGTAACAAATGCAACTCAGAAATTGGAAATGGATGAAGATGGTTGATGACGCTACAAATGATGGCTGAATCTCATCCAAAGGATCTCTCAGGTGAAAGGCTGATCCAATCCCTGAAGATCTCACTCTCCAAAATAGTGGAGCAAGTCCCCACTACAATTGCACTAAAAAATAATGCAGTCTAGAGAAGGGACTGCATTTTTGGTGAAGGGAAGTGCTTGGCCTGATGCCAATTATTTTCAGTAAGCTCAGGAATATCCCTCACTAACCTCCTAGAGGAATATAAGCTCCCTCCTCTGAAAGATGAGCCAAGGAAATGGTGTTGTGGAGTCCCCACTGCAACACCCTGCAACACAAAGTTATCCTTCTTCAGGAATAACGTTGTGACTGAAGGAGGTGGCTTTGGCCTTGAGCCAAGATATGTGGAGAATGAAGAACAATCCCAAGAAGGAGAATAAATCCTAAACAGTAATTCCCCTGGCAACTTTGCTAAACAACAAAATAATGCACAATGTCTGCATAGACAATGAAATCAATAATCCAATTCATGAATAACAATGGATGCCTTGCCCTCCTTTTAAACAAGTGAAAGCTCTCTCTCCATGGGTCCCACTCATTAGGGTTTCCTCCACCAAATATCCTCTTCCTCATTCACACTGTGTTGTCTTCTAAAGTGATCCACTCCTCCTATAACAGTGTTGTTGACTTGGTCAAAACTGACCTTGTCTTCATGCACTTTCCCCTTTTCACACTTGAGGGTGAAAATAAAGCTACTATGATGATCCCTTTCACATTATGAGGGATTTTATTCATGTCTTCAATAATAATGGGTTCCCTTACCCATTTATTAAGCTTCTAGGTGATAAAAACAAAATTTTAATATTCCATTTAGCTATGTGCTAAAATGGGAATATTACAGTACAAGGGGTAAATGGATTACTATTATCTTAGAATATGATTTGGAAATCAAACCCACTAAAATGATTAAAGGACAAGGACTCGCAAAACTCATGGCTGAATCAAATTTTCAAGAACTGGACATGAATATGATTGATGCATTAGAGGAATAGGAAGAATTCATAGCTCCACCCATTGAGATGTATTGCGAATTCATATTGGTATGTTATTCTTGACGTCACCGTGATTTAGCAGTTAGATAGAACATAAATTTACAGTAACATCAGACCAGTCTTTGGAGTCCTAGGACCTAGCCTTCCTGGAATCAGAGAGTGCTCTCTCTATATTGTGCAAAGGATGTGAACTTGTTTGCTTTTAGGGTTTGATTTTAGGCTAGTTGTTAAGTTTAGGCTTTGTTTTTTTGTTTGGGCTGGGTAGATGATAAAGTAGAATAGATGGAATGAGATATTTTCAAGTCATTGGGCTATGGAGTCTAAAAAAATTCCTGGAAGGTTTAACAATGGATCGGTGAGCATCACAGGAAAAATTTAGCATGGTCAGATGGATTCTCAAGGTTTGGTGAAATGAAATGAACATCAAGTTTGTGAACAAAGTAGGGCAAAGGGAAATAAATAATCCTTTGTGAAATACTTAAAACAAGAAGGGACTTCAACACTATTTAGCATAAATAAGTAATCAATAGACAAGGCACACCAATAAATCTTTGGTTCCACTGAAGAAAATAAGAATTTCAAACAAACAATCCAATGAAATATAGAGGGCGAGAAACTCATTTAACTTTTAGTGATTTCACATTCAAGGTTAGGAAAAATTTAATATTAACACATAACTTTAATCGAGGAAGAGGGAACTCCTAATCACCATTGATCAAAGCTATAAAGATCTTTGAAATATTTTTTCAAGCATGGACAAAGGGTATGATCGAAACATAGCCTCTTTGGCAAACCTAAACAATGGTGCTTCAAAGAGAGACCTCAAAACGGTGTTTTAGTGATATCAAACAAGCATGGCTTACCATAAAACATCTATTATATATATTGTATTAAACCATTCATAAGATAAAAAATCTTGGGTGGGTCTAGAGAGCAACTAAGAATTCTCTAAATTGACCTAGCAAAGGAAAACATAGAAGAAGTGAAGGATAAACATAGCTAAGGTGTCCCTAAACAACATTTCTTAGTCTAAATATTTTGTCCTACTGCAATATAGAAGGATGAAACAAAATGATACACAAGAAAAAAATAATTGAATAGAAGCACATCACCATTAACCAAGCTCAAGGATCCTGCAAGCAAGCCTTCTCCATCAATAAGAAAAACAAGCCATTCACAAGCTCCACAACACCAATTTCTCTTCAAGCTCCAAAGACTATGGATTACTCAGAAGAGTGATAAAAACAACCATAAAACATGAATCCTCAATGCTCTATTTAACAACAAAGGAGGAAAAAACATAATAGAGTCTCTAGAAGCCCATTGGCTAATAAAAAATGTCACTTTTGTCCTTGAGACCTTGCAAGGCCCAAGGCACAAAATATCTAAAACAAAATATATTTTCGGGAATTTTTAGCAAAGAAATTGACATTTGGGCTCTTCCATGCCTCCAAAAACTTGCCAAGCATACATTGTTGAATTTTCCTCTGTAAGGACGCAGCACTGAGTTTTAAGATGAATTTCCATGCCAAGGGTGTGGCACAGGAGCAAGAAAGCTGGGTCAACTTGCAAAAATGTTTTGAAGCCCTTCCCAATGTTAGAATAGGCTTCGTGATGGCTCATGGGAAATCCCATTGAGTCTAGTTTCTAGAAATAACATTGGTTTTCTAATTGGACCCTGTAAATAGTCCAAAAAGAAAAAATTCCAAGGCTGGTAAAGGCGCAACACATGTCCTGTGAACTAGGAAGAAAGGTGAAAATTAGGGTGTTTTTGACCCTTTTGGAGGACCAAAACAACTCCAATTGACCTAAAAATTTGTGAGCATGCTAAAATTGAGCTGAGGATTCCAAAAATGTAAGCCTTTCCTCCTGATGATTCTCTGATAAAAATCATATCACCATGGGTGCTACCCCCTTGGCCCTCCAAATCAGAAAAAAACCAAAATGTGTCAAAATTCTACCAAATTTTGTGGAAGTGTGCCTCATGGGTTTTGAGAGACCTATAGAGAATCATGTGCCAATATTCCAAGGTTAGCTTGGACTCTTGCTTCTTTTATTTCTTGGATATTGGTTTGATCCTTCTTAAGTTTAGCCCTTGTAATTTGGTTTCTCCAGGCATAATTTTTAGTCATCCTTCTTTGGAGATCAAGATTCTGATTTGATTTCTTCAATTTAGCCACCAAGTGTATGTTGGCTCTTTCCAACCAAGGCTCCCGATCATGTGTTATCTCCATGGCCAACAACTCATCTAGAGGGAGTTGTTCTGCTAAGGCTGATTCTTGTTCCCTTTGTTTTGCCAATGCCTTCTTCAACCCCATGGTTCTAGGTCTCCTCCTAGATTTTCCCTCCTCATCCTCACTCTCTTCATAAGTTCCCATGAAATCTTCTAGTTTTACTTGTGCCTTTTGGGCTTCTTTCCTGGCCTTGATGTCTCTAGCCTCATAAATAGCAATTTGTGCTCGTAGCTGCCTATTCTCCAAGTCAAGGGCATGATTCATAGTCTTGGCCCTATCTAAATTTTCTTCGAGATCTTCAATGAGGGAATTTTGGTTATGCAGGAGCAAGTAGTGATCCTTGCTTCATTCTCCATATCACTCTCCACCTAAATGATTTCAAACTCCCTCTCAACCTCATGATCTTGTTCTTCCTTTACCTTTTTTTTTCCTTTGTCAATATTCTGAGCTGAGGTGGATGGCATGATCCTTTGCCTTTTATAGGCAGAAAACACAATCCTCAGCCATCCTTCATAGGTTAATTAGAGCGGTGTGATTGTGGTCTTTTTTGTGTCTTGATCATGGCTTTGATCCTTCTTGTTTTCATCACCCTCTTCATTTTCATCATTAGCATCATAGTTCATTATGTTTTCAGCCTCATCATCATACTCTTTGCTCTCAATATCATCATCACTTTCAACCTCTTCACTGATTTCTACATTTTCATTTTGTTCTTCATCAAAGCTTATTACCTCTTCATTGCTATGATCTTCAATTTGAATATCAACCCCTTCATTTCCTTCATTATTTTCAAGACTGTCATTAGCCTATTCTTGACTTTCTGCACAATCATCATTTTCATTTTTTTCATCTTTGGTGCTTCTTTCCTCTCCACTGTAGTGATCTTCAGTTTCATCATCATCCTCTTAACCTTTTTCACTGTCTTCATGACTATCATGACCATTTTCCTCTTTCTTGTTTTGTCCATCACTGAGGCTTGCTTCACAGGTGTCACTTCCGCTTTTAGTTTTTGCATTATCCTCACTTTTTTCGTCTTCATATATGTTGCCTTTAGCTTTTGAATTTTCCTCATTTTCATCATCTTTATCATTGTCATCCTCTTCCATATTTTTTGCCTCTTCATCATTGTCATTTTCCTCTTCCTGATTATCTTCATTTTTTTCCTCTTCATCATTGCCATTTTCCTCTTCCTCATCATCTTCATTTTCTACCTCTTCATCATCATCCTCTGCCTCTTCTTCATCATCCTCTTTTTCGTTGTCCTCTTCTTGATCTGATTCTTTAGGAGAAGGTGAGGAAGGGAGGTTTTCTTAAGGGGAGGATTCATGTGCAGATGATGATTCATGGTTAGTGGGGGGTGATGGAGGAGTGGAGGGAGGTGGATGAGATGATGAGGGTAAATTTGGCTAATGATGAGGCTATGGGTTTGTGAAAACTTCATGGACGATGAACACTTCCCATGGAATACCATGTTGCTCTAATTGATGCAACACAATCATCTCGATAAGAGAATGGTGAAAAATATTTTTCATTTTTTGTGAAGGAGGTCTCTTTTGCACAATGTAAGACATATTATCAATACTTCTATAAAGATAATAATGAAAATGTAACAATTTTTCCCTAGTGAAGTGCATGATCAGTCTTATATGGTAGGAATAAAGCCTAGAAAACGTACCCTCATAGGTGAAATATTTCATAATGCCTCTCATCAAGGGTGCATATCTCTCCAGTAGATGTGAAAATGGAAAATGGATTTGCAGTCATCTTGCTATCTGGGTTTCAAGAAAGGTTGATAATGGCTCAAGTCCAAATTCTTATGTTTGAACCACTTTTCTCCCATACTAGGTATCTCGGTGGCCATAGAAATGGTATTGGTGGATAGCTCAAATTTCACTCCTACTAAGTTTACTTGATGGTCATGGAGGTTAAGGATAAAATTCTTGGTCAACTCAGGATGACTTTGGAACTTTGTGTACCCTTTCAAAGAAGTCAAAACAACCCACCTCTTGGAAATATGCAACTGTCAGAGGAGAGGCCATCAATTCCTTGGTATTTAGTGGCTCAAATCTGTTTAACCTTCCACCCTTTTTTTGTTGTCTTCTAGGCCCTTGGCCTCCCTCTACACTGTCACTATTAGTTTCCTTTGACATTTTTCTTTTTTACTGCTACCTTTGAAAATCAAAACCCTAAATCTGCTTGTGAAATAATATGAAGAGGGCAAGTGAGATGGTGATGAGAAAGGAAGTGATTTGCAAGTGGAGGGGAAGGATGAGTGAAGATGAAAAATTTGGGCAAAATAAGAAGGTCAGGTAATTCTGGTTGCAAGCCACTAATATGCCAAAACCTGTTGTGAAAGTACCTTAGTAATGACAATAACCTGAGAGGGTGAGGAAAAGTAATGTTAAGGCTTGGCAGTGTGGAGGCTAATTTTGCAAATGGAGATATTATTTTGGTACATGAGAAACTTCTTAGCAAATAATTCTCAGTGTGTCTTTATCATGTAGATGGATGAGTGTCTTTTAAACAGCAATGTTGTTAGCATGGAGACTAAGATTTTCTCCTCCTTTAGGGTTTTTTACATTTCTCTCTAAGTTCACCTTTTTAAACAACATGAGAGGGGGAAAGGCATATACATACCTCTTATAAAAACCTTTAGGATATACCAATTAGAAAATTGGAGGAGTTTTGAGGCGTTTGGAAGATTGCACATGCGTACAGGGCTTCTTGGCTAAACGTGTAGCATAGGAGAGTAGTACCGGGCTAGTCGAGTCTCTGCACGAGCTTTCAGGCCAGTTGAGTCTAAATGCATAGCACATGGGCGAGGATTGAATGGGCCTGTCGGGATGCTGATGAAGAACGTGCAGCGCGGGTGCCCAACATTAGGCCAGTCGAGTGGCTACACTGGCCTGTCAGGCTGCTCTGTGCATAGTCAAACAGTACCGCACCAGTCGGGCCTCTTCTAAACGTGCCCAGTGCGTAGCACCCAGGCTTGTCGAGCCTCTTCTGAATGTGCTCAGTGTGTAGTGCGCGGGCCTGTCGGGCCTCTCCTGGACGTGCTGAGTGCGTAGCACCCGGGCGAGGTTGCATACTACTTCTGGGCAAGGGATGCCGGATCTGCACGACGTAAACACACATCACTGGGTCACATGTGCGCAGTGCTTAGTGTGTTTTATAGGGCAGACAAGCTCCAGGAGCGTAGTAGGGGTTTTCATGCCTGTGGCACAGGGAAGATTTTTCCCGAAGTTTTCCAAAACTTAAAAAATTTCTCTTGAAGGCTTTCGCTCTTTTCAAATGCAAAAATAAGATATGAAGAGAGTACAGAGGTCCTTTATACTTCTTGGGGAAAATAAATTAAACTTGAAAACCCACTTTTGCTAATGTTTTGAGTTTCTTTACCACTTTGAGTGATATCTTTTTGACCTTTTATTGCAAGTGACTAGAAAAATTTTCAAAGTAGCTCTTCTTCCTTTGGTGGTAGCTTTCTGGAGAAATGAAAAAGGTCTTTTTTAACCTTGAGGGTCTTGGTACTGTCAAACCTCTTTTTCCTTGCACTAAGAAATTGAAAACATGTTTTTATCCTTTTTTAACATTTCTAAGTGTGAGTGACATGAAAACATGTTTTCTTTCCTCCTTACTGATTTTGGGCAGTGAGGCATAATAAACCTATCTCTAACAAGTGCTTTTTGTTCATAACCATGTATGCCATTTCCCTTTGAGGCAGCTCTAATTTGCATGTGCCATGTAATATTGATCTTGTCACTTCTGACATTCTTGGATTTTGACAACTTTAGTCACATAATAGTAACCTCATGATTAGCTTGATTTCTCATCTTGAAACTCAACCCTAGGCTTTTATTCCTTTGACCATTTGAGGGCAATTGGCTTCTCTTGAAAACTTGACCTCCCTCACTGATACTCTTTGCATTCTTTCCTTTGAGGCAGTGAGATATTTTACCTTGAAAAACCCTAGGAGTCACCTTTAATAGTCCCTGCAAACCTTCTGTGTGATACATTGGATCCTTGTTGGGCATACTACTGGTCAAATCAGGCTTGTGAATCCTTCTTTTCTTGAACATAGGCTGTTTCCTCCTTCCTTGTTGTGGATTTCCTTTAATGAGGAGCAAGCCTCTTACCTTACCAATTTTTTCTGTTGATAATCATATTAACACCCCTGTAGAAATGTCAAAATGAATAGTTATCCTTTGCAGCACCTAAACTTGATAAGGAGGTCCTCCTTGTAGACATTTCTGATCTATCTTGGACAAACAGGTGCTGATTTTCTCTCATAGTTGATTCAGCTTCTAGAAAATGAAAAATAGTGATTTAGAACACCCAAAATAACCCTACAATCTACGAAACCCTAGTGACCTAGTGGGAGGCTCTTTTGACTTGTACTTTACTGAAATTAGGCTTGGGATCTCAACAATGTAAAAGCAGAGCATTTTGATCAATGGGTGTATTTGAGTATATAGAAATGGATGCACTTGACTGATCTAAAGAGCTCATAGAGGTATTTTGAGACCATCAATGCTTAATATATCTGGTGAACATGGGAAAAAAGTAGGTTGGTTGGTGATCCTAGATGACAAGTGGAGGGGTGAGGCAAGGTAAAATGGAGTACTAAGGTCATGGGTGGTAAAATAGGATAAATATGAATGGCATGAGCCCATGAGAGGTCCTCTAGGGGTGGTAAGCTAACCATGACATGACAGAAGAGTGAAAAAGTGAAAAATTTATCCTAAGGATAATGAAGGCAGTGAGATTTCTAAAACTCACAATATTCATGAATCTTGTTTTTAGAAATATAGGACTGATATTTAATCCTCTTCAGATAGCAAAAATTACTGATGACTAACAGTGGCTCCACTTGGGGAGGGAAGCTCCTTTTCAGGAGGTGTCCAGAACTTCAGATATCAAATCTATGAGTTTTGAAAACCAATGCCTTATCCATTGGGAAAATCTCTCTTCTTTCATTTGCTGATGTTTCTCTTGAAGCTATGATCTTAAGAATCTGAAAGGACATGATTGCTTCAAACTCATTTCTACCTACCCATCATACTTTGCCTAACATTTTTTCTTCCTTGGGTGCACTTGAACTGGAAAGCCCTTGAAATTTTTTTATTTTGAAAGCATGAAAAAGTACCTACTTGTATCCTTATCACTTCCAAGAGTTCAAATTAGGCTAGTGAACTCTTTTATTCTCTACTTAGTCTAATCGTCTGTCAAGATTAAGCTGTTTGACAGACTTTATTCTCTAATCTATTGACATGAAATTGAAACTATGGTCAAACCAGGATTGAACAATGTGATTTGCCATGGGTTGTGCCATTTGAACAAGCTGCACACAAACATTATTCTGCATACTAAAAAACTAGAAAGCATGATCTGTGATTTAGAAATTGTTAGGCATCCCTCTCTTTCTCTTTGGTTCATATTCGAGCATTTAGAACCAATATCTTTTCTTCCTAATCTATCCTACTGACAAGTCATGATTAAATGGTTTGACGAGTCTTCTTTTACTAACCTATTAGTAGAAATTCAAAACATGTTCAGCCATGATTAGGCTAGATGACTGAACAAGAATCTTTTCTCTTAACCAGTAGTGGCATTTAGGCTTGCACACTTTCAGAAATACTCTTTTTTCTGGGTATGGGGCTGTACCTATTATTTTCCTACCCTTTTTTTATTCCTTTCTTTTTTTTTCTGTTTTGTATTTTTTGAAAAAAAAATTTGAAACTAAAGCTAGAAGGATGCTCATAATGTTGAGCTTATTTTCTCCTATCTATCCTAATATAACTTGGAGAATTTTGATGTTATAAATGAGACAATAGTTCCAGTGCAGCTAGTTAAGTAGTAACAAAAATAGGTAGACAACCTGACTGCTTGTCAGAGGAAACAACAGTATACTTGGATTATGTATCTTCATAATCAAGGTTATCATATGTAGTGGAAACTTTTGATGTATTTGATCCTTGTAAAGAATTGATGTCTTGAAATTTTAGCTAATCAAGACATTCAAGTAATCTGCTATAGGATCATCAAAAGCATGAAGTATACTTTTTGCTTTCAGGCCTTTCATGACTGGTTGGTCACTTGTATCCCAACCATTATCTTTGAAAACCTCATCTTCGGTCTGGTTGTTGGAAGCACAATCATCTTCATCCTACAAGTCAAAAGGTAATACAATTTCCTCTTGCTTAGGGGAAGGGAGGTTTTCCAAAAATTCTTTAGGATCTCGGAAATTGTATGACTGAATTTGATAATTTAAAAGTTTAATGTTAGTTTCATATTTTTCAACCACTATCTCCAGAAAAATTTTCTTAACTTTAGGGTCAACTTTGCTTGACCTCAAAATGAGAAAGACAACCTTTAGGAGATCATCATCAAGCTGAAGTTCTGCTAACTAATTTGAAGTTTCTCTATATAGAAGGTCTAACACCAACCTTTCATTTTGTTCAAGCAGTCCAAGAAAAGGGTCACTACATCCTTTCAACCAATCTAGAGTCTTCTACTAGTGGAGTCTTTAGGTATATTGACAGTTGTGGAGTCTCCAGGTGGAGGATTTCAATTTTGTTATCCACCATTAGCAATACAAGACAGAGAGGCTGAAATTTTATGAATGTTTTTGAAAGGCTAGCCTCTCATAGTGTTTTCTAAACTCACACAGTGTGTGACTAGGCCTCTAAACCTCTCAGGGCTGATTTGACACAATCCTAGGGAAGTCTATGAAAACTAGTAAAGCTAGTAGGCCTACTGGAGGTTAGTGGAGTCACCAGGTGGATGTTTTTACAGTTTTGAAGATAATTATTTGTGGTCCACCACCAACAATTTACAGAAACCAATCTATGAATATTTTGGGGTTTTTTGAGTTCCTTTATGTAGCCCTAAAGTTTTAATGAGTGTATTCTAGTTGAGTCATCATTTTTATGGTGAAACAGTCAAATTCTACTCTTGGCTAGCAGTTGATTTTTCTATGATTAGATAAGGGTTTCTGAAGTCCTAAGTAGTACTTAGATTGTCATTAATCCAGAAATTCCCATCGTGTTCACCATTATGTTAGGGCGATGAGGTGTCGATAAATCAATAGATACTATTTGACAAGGCCTTCTGAATTTTCTAGGATGTATAAGTTTGTTACTTACTCAAAACGTCCCACCGTGATCGCCATTATGTTAGTTGGTGATGAGGTGGCGATAAATCAATGGATACTCTTTAACAAGGGATTCTACAGTCCTAAGGTATACTTAGATTGTCACTAACTCAGAAGGTCCCACCATGATCACCATTATGTTAGTGTCTCGTGATTTAGCAAATTGGCAGACCAAATGCACAGGGTAACATCAGAACAGTCTTTGGAGTCCTAGGACCTAGCCTTCGTGGACTCGGAGAGGGATCTTTCTATATTGTGCAAAGGATGTGAACATGTTTCATTTTAGGGTTTGATTTTATGCTAGTTGTTAAGTTTACGGTTTGTTTGTTTGTTTGGGTTGGGTAGATGATCAAGTAGAATAGATAGAATGAGATCTTTTCAATTAATTAGGCTATGGAGTCTAGAAAAAGTCATGGAAGGTTTAACAATGGATTGGGGAGCATCACAGGGAAAATCTAGCATGGTCAGATGGATTCTCAGGGTTTGGTGAAATGAAATGAACATCAAGTTTGTGAACAAAGTAGGGAAAAGGAAAATCAAGAATCCTTTGTCAAATACTTACAACAAGAAGGGACTTCAACACTATTTAGCATAAATAAGTAATCAATAGACAGGGCACACCAATAAATCTTTGAATCCACTTAAGAAAATAAGCATTTTAGACAAACAATCCAATGAAATATAGAAGGAAAGAAACTCATTTAACTTCTAGTGATTTCACATTCAAGGTTAGAAAATATTTAATATTAACACATAACTTTTATCAAGGAAGAGGGAACTACTAGACATCATTGATCAGAGCTATAAATATCTTTGAAACAATTTTTCAAGCATGGACAAAGGGTATGATCGAAACATAGCCTCTTTGGCAAACCTAAACAATGGTACTTCAAAGAGAGACGTCAAAACGGTGTTTTAGTGATATCAAACAAGAAGGGCTTGACATAAAACATCTATTATATCCATTGTATTAAACCATTCATAAGAAAAACTAGCTTGGGTGGGTCTAGAGTGCAACTAAGAATTCTCTAAACTGACCTAGCAGAGGAAAACATAGAAGCAGTGAAGGATAAACAGAGCTAAGGTGTCTCTAAACAACATTTCTTAGCCTAAATCTTTTGTCCTACTACAATATAGAAGGATGAAACATAGTGATACACAAGAAAAAAATAACTTAATAGAATCACATCACCATTAACCAAGCTCAGGGATCCTGCAAGCAAGCCTTCTCCATCAAAAGAAGCCATTCACAAGCTCCACAACACCAATTTCTCTTCAAGCTCCAAAGACTATGCATTACTCACAAGATTCATAACAAAAATGATAAAAAATGAATCCTCAATGCTCTATTTAAAAATAAAGGAGGGAAAAACCTAATAGCATCTCTAGAAGCCCATTGGCTAATCATAAATGTCACTTTTTTCCTTGAGACCTTGCAAGGCCCAAGGCACAAAATATATTTTCGGGAATTTTTAGCAAATAAATTGACATTTGGGCTCTGCCAAGCCTCCAAAAACTTTCCAAATTTACATTGTTGACTTTTCCTCTGTAAGGGTGCAACACTAAGTTTTAAGATGAATTTCCATGCCAAGGGCGTGGCACAGGAGCAAGAAAACTGGGTCAACTTGCAACAATGTTTTGAAGGCCTTCTCGATGTCCGAATAGGCTCTGTGATGGCTTGCTGGAAATCTTGTTGAGTCTACTTTCTAGAACTACTCTTATTTTTCTGATTTGAACCCCGTAACCTGTTCAAAATGTAAAAATTCAAATTCTGGTAAAGGCGCAGCACATGTCATAAAAACTAGGCAGAAATGTGAAAATTAGGGTGTTTTTGACCCTTTTGGAGGAGAAAAACAACTCCAATTGACCTGAAGCTTTGTAAGCATGCTATAAATGAGCTGAGGATTCCAAAAATGTAATCCTTTCCTCCTGAGGATGCTCTGAGAAAAAGCGTAGCACCATAGGTGCTACCCCCTTAGCCCTCCAAATCAGCAAAAAACCAAAATTTATCAAAATTCTCCCAAATTTGGTGGAAGTGTACCTCATGGGTGTTTAGAGACTTGTAGAGAAGCTTGTGCGAAGATTCCAATTTCAACTTTGCCTTTTTATTCTTTTAGTGCTTGTATCTTCGTTTGAGTCTTCTTGAGTTTAGCCCTTGCAATTTGCTTTCTCCAGGAATAATGTTTAGTCATCCTTCTTTGGAGATCAAGATTCTAATTTGATTTCTTCAATTTAGCCTCCAAGTGTATATTGGCTCTTTCCAACCAAGGCTCCCAATCTTGTTCTATCTCCATGGCCAACAACTCATCTAGAGGGATCTGTTCTGCTAAGGCTAATTTTTGTTCCCTCTGTTTTGCCAATGCCTTCTTCAACCCCATAGTTCTAGGTCTCCTCCTAGATTGTCCTTCCTCATCCTCACTCTCTTCATAAGTTCCCATGAACTCTTCTAGGTTTACCTATGCCTTTTGGGCTTCTTTCCGAGCCTTCATGGCTCAAGCCTCATAAATAGAAATTTTTTCTCCTAGCTTCTTGTTCTCCAAGTCAAGGGCACCATTCACAGTCTTGGCCCTATCTAAATTTTCTTGGAGGTCTTCAATGAGGGCATTTGTTTTTTCTGGAGGAGAAATTTTGTGATCCTTGCTTCATTCTCCTCATCACTATCCACCTGAATGATTTAAAACTCTCTAGAAACCTCATGATCTTCTTCTTCTTCCTTTACCTTTTGTTTTCCTTTGTCAATCTTCTGAGTTGAGGTGGATGGCATGATCCTTTGCCTTTTAGAGGCAGCAAACACAAGACTTTCCCCTCTTTGATAGGTTAATGAAAGCAATGTGATTGTGGTCTTGTTTGT
This sequence comes from Pinus albicaulis, assembly GCA_034641835.2. Classification (NCBI taxonomy): domain Eukaryota; kingdom Viridiplantae; phylum Streptophyta; class Pinopsida; order Pinales; family Pinaceae; genus Pinus; species Pinus albicaulis. Next base: position 1,581,756,112 of record CM076582.1, on the reverse strand, counting down.
GTATTCATCATGGTTGTGATAATTGTTGTTGTCATCACCCTCTTCATTTTCATCATTAGTATCATTAGTCATTATGTTTTCTGCCTCATCATTGTACTCTTTGCTCTCAATGTCATCACCACTTTCAACCTCTTCACTGATTTATGCATTGTCATTTTCTTCTTCATCAAAGTTGCTTACCTCTTCATTGCTATGATATTCAATTTGACTATCAGCCCCTTCATTTCCTTCATCATTTTCATGTCTATCATTAGCCTCTTCTTGACTTTATGCACAATCATCATCTTCATTTTGTTCATCTTTGGAGTTGCTTGACTCTCCACTATTGTGATCTTTAGTTTCATCATCATCCTCTTAACCTTTTTCACTTTCTTCATTACTGTCATGACAGTTTTCATGACTGTCATGACGTTTTTCCTCTTTGTTTTTTTATCCATCACTGAGGCTTGCTTCATGGGTGTCACTGCTACCTTTAGTTTCTGTATTTTCTTCACTATTTTCATCTTCATCTATGCTGCCTTTAGCTTCTACATTTTCCTCACCATCATCATATTTATCATTTTCATCCTCTTCCATATCTTCTGCCTCTTCATCATTGTCATTTTCTTCTTCCTCATCATCTTCATTTTATGCCTCTTCATCATCATCTTCTGCCTCTTCATCATTGTCATTTTCCTCTTCCTCATCATCTTCATTTTCTACCTCTTCATCATCATCCTCTGCCTCTTCTTCATCATCCTCTTTGTCATTGTCATCTTCTTGATCTGATGCTTTAGGAGAAGGTAAGGAATGGAGGTTTTCTTGAGGGGAGGATTCATGTGCAGATGATGAGTCATGGCCAGTGGGGGGTGATGGAGGAGTGGAGGGAGGTGGATGAGATGATGAGGGTAAATATGGCTGATGATGAGGCTGTGGGTTTGTGAAAACTTCATGGGCGATGAGCACTTCCCATGGAATACCTTGTTTCTCTAATTGATGAAACACAATCATATTCATAAGAGAATGGTGAAAAAGACTTTGCATTTGTTGTGAATAAGGTCTCTTTTGCACAATGTAAGACATCTTATCAATAATTCTATAAAGATAATAAGGCATGTTAGGGTCCCGTGATCTGGAATATTGGCTAAACCACATGACAAGGTAGCATCAAACCAGTCTTTGAGGTCCTAGGACCTAGCCTTCCTAGACTCAGAGAGGGCTCTCTCTATTATGCCAAGGATGTGAGCTTGTTCACTTCGGATGATTGATTTTATGCTAGTTGTTAAGTGTAGTTTGTTTGTTTCTTTTGGGTTGGGGTAAGATGACTAAGTAGGATAGGTGGAAGGAGAGATTATCAAATCGATAGGGCTATGGGGTCAGATGAAGTCGAGGGTGTCTAAATGATGAAATAGAGTGTATTGCAGGGCCGATTTAGCAAGGTTAATGGATCCTCGGGTGATGTATGAGGTGTAATGAAAATTAATTTTGGGAAAAACTAAGAGCTATTAAAAATATATAGTCTGAAAGAAATAGCTCATGAGGTAGGGCAAACCATTAATCTCTATGAACAATACTCAAACTGATAAACATGTAAGATGAACATTCTGGTGATACATAGAAGCATTAGAACTCCTAACTTTAGAAATTCACCTTTAGGTTTTTGAGAAAACACATAAGATAAAAAAACAACTCAATATATGGAGAGAGAACTCCTAAACAACATATATCAAACTATTGGGAACTCTGAAACAAGCTGGTAAGCGTGGGAAAGGGAAAGATTGAAACAAGACCTCTTTGTCTTAACCTAATCAATCAATATTCCATAGAAACGCTTCACAATAGGGTTTTGAAAACTTTAAATAAGAAGGGAATACCATGACTCATATTTATAAGCTAACATAATAAACATTCATGAAACAAAAACAAGTTTTAGTGGGCCTAAGGAGTAGTGAAGAATTTCTTAAGATGACTAAAAGAAGAAAACATCAAAACTATAGAAAACATGAGGTTTGAGGTGCTTCCATGAGCATATCTAAACCTATACTTTTCTGATCTATAGCAACCAAGAAGACTGAAACAAAATTAGGACAAGAAAAAATTAAAAAGTTATGAAAACATCACCATTCACCAAGCTATGGAATCCTGCAAGCAAGGTTCTCCAACATCAAGCCACACAAGCCATTCATTCACTTCATAAAACCAATATCTTGTCCAAGCTCATAAAACCATGTATTGCTCTTAAACACATCAAGTCCCAACTGTTTACAATGAATCCTCATGTCTTATATAACAAATTAGGAGAGGATATCCTAGTAGAGAATCTAGAAGCCTATTGGCCAAAGAGAAATATCCTAACTTTTCCTTGAGGCTTTGCAAAGCCCAAGGCACAAAAATATCTAAATAAATATCTTTTACGAATATAAAGGGAAATAAAATTGACTTTTAGGCCTGAAATTCTTAATAAAACTTTCCAAATTAAAATTTTTCCCACTCAGCCATAGGAGCATAGCACATGTGTCAAACAGTGAAAAAATGCCAGGTGTGTAGTGCAGAAATAGGCCCTGTTGCAGCAGTCTTTTGGAGGTCTTCCCAACACTGTATTTGGCTCCGTGATGGCTCGTTAGAAAGCATGATGAGTCTAGTTTAAAAAAAAAATTGAGTTGTGCTAAGTGAATTCCATTTACCTTCTCAAAAATCAAATCTCCTAGCACTGCGCTGTGCGTAACACATGGTCTAAAAAGGAGGCAGAAAGGTCAAATGTTTTATGTTTGTTGACCTTTTTAGGGGGTAAAAATGCTCCAAATGATCTGAAAATTGGTGAGTAGACTGTTGGTGATGTGAAAAATCCAAAAATGTAAACTTTGAAAGCTGAATATGCACCAAATTTGTGTGTAGCGCCTAGGGTGTTGCGCTCCTAGGGGTCAAAATTTGGAAAAAACAAAAACATGTCCAATTTGCCTCAAAATTGGTGGATAGACCCCTCAGGAGGTTTTGGATACCTATTGAGAATCCTTAGCCATGACTCCAAGTATTTAATGCACTTTGGTTCTTTTTAGGTCTTCTAGTTCAATGAGGGCCTTCTTTAGCTTGGTGCTAGCAAGCATGCTTTTCCTTACATAATGTTTGGCCATTTTCTTTTGTAGGGCAAGGCCCCTCTTAACCTCCTTGAAATGCTTATGTTCCTCTTTGTAATAGTATATTACCCTTTGATCCATATTAAAATCCCTTTCCCACTCCTGACATTGTGCATATTTTTCCAAGAGGAGCAACCTAGTTTTCATCTCTTGGTCCTCATTGTCACTATCTAGATCAATGAATTGAGATCCTTGAGAAGTCATCTTGATCCTTTTGCTCCTTCTTACCTGTACCTTATGCTCACCTTTTTTCACCTTTCCCTCTCTTTTTTCTTGATGCTTGATTTCCGGAGGAGAGATGGCCCTTTACCTTTTTGAGGCAGCAAACACATCTCCTCTGCCTCTGTGATAGGTACATGTGAGAGGTCTTATGATGGTGTCTCTACTTTTGGAGGTGCCAAAAGCCTTTTCATATTTGTCATGGCTTTCATGAGTCACTTTATGCTCCATAGGGTTACTTATTTTTTGACTTTTGAACTCATCATCATCCTTTCTTTTCTCATTGTTTTCCTCACTGTCATCTTGACTCTCAAACTGACCACTATCCTCTTCATTTATCTCATTTACTTCAGCGCCTTTGTCACTATCATTAGTTTCACTGTCATGCTCAAATTCATTGTTTCTTTTCTTATTACCTTCATTAGATTCATGTGCCTCCTCCCTACAGTCTTCATATGTTTTTTTAGTGTCATCTTCCTCATCATAAGAACCACTATTTTGACCCTTTTGCTCATCATGAGGCTCACTGATTTTAACTCTGTTTTCTTGCTCACTGTTTCCTTCTTGAGAGGATGCCTCTTCCTGGTCATCATCATTCTGCTATTCCTCTCCTTGACACTCTTTTTCTATCCCATAATATTCATTATTTTCGCCACTTTCATTATCTTTATCAAGCTTAGCATTTGCCTCAGTGTTTTCAAACTTTGTCTCACTTGCATATCTCCCTTGATTTCTATTGTCATCAATTTCTTGTTTGTTGTGGCTATTATCTCTTTCCTACTCACTACTACCCTCTTCTTTGTTTTCTTCATCTTCTTCAGTTTCTAACTCATTTTCCTGTTCCTCATTTTCTTCATTTTCCTCTTCCTCATTATTGTCATCTATTTTCTCTTCATTAGAGTCATTGTCAGCTTCTTCACTTGGTGCAATAGGAGAAGAGATAGGAGGTGAATTCCTTTGTGGAGAAGGCATAGGCAGAGATGATGGAGGAGTGGAGGTAGGTGGTTGTGAAGTGGAAGGTAGATTCTGCTGAATGAAGGCTTGGGGATTTTTAAACACAATATGTGAGATGAAGACTTCCCAAGGGATTCCTTGCTGCTTTAGCTGGTGTGAGACAGTCATTTTGATCAAGGAGTGGTGGAAAAGGCTTGGCATTTGGTGGTCATAGCTTATTTTCTTGACAAGTGAGGCCATCTTGTCAATGCTCTAGAAAAGGCAGTATGGTAGGTTCATTATTTTGACTTTGGTGAAGTGCATTAGTAACCTTATATGATATGAGTAAATCTTGGATTATCTCTCCTCACAGGTGAAATATTTGATAATTTTCTTCATCAGCAAGGCATACCTCTCTATCAAGTGGGAAAAAGGAAAAACAACCTTGCAGCCTTGTTGACAGCTTGGTTTTAGGTAGGGCTCATAATAGCTCAACTCCAACTTCTTTTGTTTAAACCATATCTCATCGATGTCTGGTATACCTGTGGCTTTAGAAATGGATTTAGATGAGAGTTCAAATTTCACTCCGGCTAGGTTAACTTGGTGATTTTGTAAGCCAATGAAGAACAATCTAGTCAAGTCAGAGTGGCTTTTGACTTGCTTGACCTTTTCACAAAACTGATAACACCAAACATCCTGAAAGTATTAAAGGATCATGGGAGAGGAGGTAATTTGAATGGTGTCTAAGGGCTCAAACCTATTCGCCCTTCCTCCCTTGTGCTGAGGCTTGGTAGGTCTTTGAATTTCATCATTGCTAGTGTGAATCTCTACTTCGGACATGGTGGTTGGTTCTTTAGCACAGAAGGATTTTTGAAAAAATTTTGAGGGCCTTTGGGTAAAAAGGCTACAACGAGTGAGGTGATTGCATAATTTTTAAAATGGGGGCCAAGATGGAATTTTTTCAGGAGTGCACTCAATGTTTTAGAGGTTTTCTTGCTGTCACTCAATCTCCTCTAGAATACACAATAGTTTTTTCTTTTTCAAACCCTAACCAGATATATTTAAAACTGATTTCTTAGGCAACCTAGGGTTTGGTTTAATTAAGCCTTTAAATATCTCTTTACCTAGGAAAATGAAAGCTTTTGAGGCAAGAAAATAAACCACCAACCTTGTTTCCTTGATTACAGAAAATTTGGAGGCGAAAAAATGAATTTTTGACTTTTTTTAGCAATTTTAGACAAACCTTGTCTGTGCATAACACTGGTGCATAGCGCTGGGTCGTCTCGGGCCAGTCGGGCTCATAGGAGATTAGCGCAGGTGCGTAGCAGGCCAGAGATGGGCCATTTGGGCTTCAGGAGTGTAGTGTTGGTGCATAATAGGCAATTTTATGTACTCTGCTGTGTTTTTTCATAGCGTCGGGCTCTGGGTGTGCAGCGCAGTGTTAAATAACACTGCAGCTGCCTCTCTTGTGCGTAACACCTATATATTTTCACTGATTTGCACAGAAACTCTTGAAATCTCTTCTTAATGGCTTTCTTCAGCTTGGAGATGAAAAATGATGTAGGGGAACACCCAAAAAGGCTTTTATAACCCATTTGAAAATATATTTGAAGCCAAAACCCACTTTTGTAATGTTCATGTTTATTTACTTTTTCTCACTGTGTCTTTGACTGTTTTGGTGTTGCAGGTGGCATATTTGATTAACAAAGTTGATTTTCTTCACTTCTGGAGGCCTCTTAAGGCTCTTTTTAATTTGAAACTTTACCTGAAGACACCAAGCCTATTCCTTTCAACGCTTTTTGGAAAAAGAAATTATTTTTTACTTTAACACTTATAAACAACAAACTCATCCCTTTTTTCCATTTCTCCTTTTGACTGATATTCTATGTTTGAAACATTTTTTCCTTTGACCTTGAAACCATCTGCTATCATGAAGGAGGTTTATTTTTCACTATTTTGACCATTTTTGTCTATCTTCCCAAGCTTCTGAGTCTTTAGGGATGTTTAGAAAAAGGCAAACAGAGTTGTCTCCTAATTTCTCAAAGAGACACTTATCAAACTCACTTATTTATGTCTAAAATCCTTCAGTGATCATTTGAATAGGTTTAGGGGTTCTTTGCCTTGGTAACCTTAGCATTTCTCGTTTTTCTTGGTCAAGAAAGCCATGAAGCTTGATTCCCATTAAACACGTACCTACTATTTTCTTCTTGCTATGAATGGTCCTCTTATGATGATCCTCCTTTTTTACCGTACCTGATGGATAATCTGATAACTTTTTGGCCCTTTATGCAGGCAAATTTTCACTCTACAAGATTCATGTTTGAAGCCAAATAACCTTTTAAGGATATTTTTGATTGATGTACAGTGTTGCTTATGTGCCATTGTCTTTTATGACCTGCATGGACCTTTTGATGGGAAGCACTTCATAACACTATCTCATGAGATTATGTTCTCCCTTTTAAACTTTAAGCCTATTTATATCTTGCTACCACTTTTGGATGCCTTTATGAGCTTTTTAGGTCTCCTTATTTACCTCTGTTTCTGTTGTCTGACCATTCACAAAACATTTCTGCAGAAATGCGTGGATATGGTAAATTTCTCCTTTGCATGATTACCACTTGATCGAGAGGATACCTTTGGAGGGCTTTGATGTTCTTTGGCCAATTATAGGCCTCATCCTTGTGTTCACTTGATTTCAACTTTGAATACCTATGGAAATATTTAATTTAGAAACATGATAGTGCATAACCTAGGTGACCCTATTTGAATTATTGTAATGTCCTTGGAATAGGTTTTTGACTGAAAACTTGAATCAGGGTTTGGATGAGGAGACAGGGTTTTTGACACTCTATTATGCACTACCATCCTAGACAACTAGAAAACCTTGTTTTACTTAAAAGAGATTTTATACAAGGAGTTTTGACAACACCATTGCTTGAGGAACTTGGTGAGTAAGGGAAAAAGTTTAGTCTACTTGGTGAAATAAGGTATGAAAATAGAGGGCTTAGGCAAACAGAGACATAGTGTCATAGGTGTTGGGGTTCCCATGTTTTGGCCAGGTTGACAGAGACCAAAAGATGAGAAAACATAGAACCACTTTCAGACCTTAGGATCTCTCCCTCCTAGGTCCAGAGAGGGATCTCTCTATATGAGTCAAAGTATATGTCTTTGAAGCTCGGATGTTATGATTTTAGGCTAGTTATAGGCTCATGGTTGTTTGTTTGATTGTTTTTGTTTGGTTGGAGGGAATCAGGAAAAGAAGGACCAATATAAGACAAGGATGAGCAAAGAGGAAGCTTAGGCAGAGATAGATAACTCAGAGAACATCAAAGCCATTGGGCAATGGAGTCAAGAAAGGGTTTACTTGTGTTCCATGTGCAAGCTTTCAGTTGGGCTAGTCATCTAAATCATCTGGATATTAAAGGATAGAAGATGGAATGGAAAATTAAGGACTGAAAATGAAAGGAGGAGAACCATCTAATTCTGTCTATAGATCAGGTGAGAGGTCATTTAACTCCAGGCCTGCTTGGACAAAATCAGAGGCAATTTACAAGGGATCTTAGAAAGGCTAGTTGGTCATGCAAAGATCCTAGTGGACAGGGCTAACACTAATCCCCAGTGTTCCCAAACCTTCCAGCTAAATCCTACCAAGAACATCTAAACATGGACTTCATCAATTCATACTTCAGAGAGCAGGCAATATCATCCACTACATTGGTTAAATCAATTGAAATCAACATTCAGATACACATATAAGCAGAAAACATTGAGGTAGGGAGAGCAGGAAACATAGGGTACCTAACAAGGGTGAATCCTATGTTATACTTCTGTTGCCTACCAGTGGAAATGAAATGAAATGTAGCATGTAATGAGAGCAAGTCAATCACAAATACAGAGAAAGAGGAAACATCACCAGCTACTTTAGATCAGGATCCAAAGAAACATGCTTGTCATATTAAAAACAACACCAATCAGGTACATCATAGCCCATAGCTTGAACCTTCAGTCTGAATATATCTATTCTCAGTCTATCTTACAATATTACATAGAGAACTTGTCTCAAGAGGAACAATGCTTGCATTTCACTGATATCTCATCAACAACCATTACAATGTTTCCTTCTGTGCTTTATAGCAGATGGTGGATAGAAAATCGACTGAGAAGGTAGGTGAAAATTAAATGTATCATTAAACACAGAGTAGAGAAATAGGGCCGAGGCCCATTCTGTTTGAATACTGAGTATTTAATGTCTGTCACCTCTATATGCAGGGATGATCTTCTTCAGATTTTCCTTTACTCCAGACATGACTTTGCTGCATTCTGGCGGCCATACTTTGTTGTACTTGTGGAGAATAAACAAATGGTAAATAACTGCTAAAAGGTCTGCTTCATAAATGTTCTAATTTCTTTGAGCTGCGGTTAGGGTAGAAATTCCTTCAGGGACATTCTTTTACTGTTCAGAGGACCCTTTGGATGGATCCTCGGGGTCTTCAAACTGCTGCTGTGCATTCTAAACTTGTGATTAAGGCTTAAGATCTTCATTAGTTTGTTTTATTCTCTCTGCTCTATACTGGGACACTCCGCTGCTTCAATTCCATCTCTGACAGGTTAGCTCGAGTTTTAATGGCGATGGGAGATTTTCAGAGTTCGAAATCCTACTTTTCTTTAGTGCAAATCCAATCATCCGCTTTCCTTGACAATTCTATAGCAGCGCCGACCCTTGGATTTAGTTCTGTCTGCAAACTTCTCCATTAAGATGGTATGACAGAAATATAGATTCTTTCACCTCTAGCGACCCTGCAAAACAACAAACTGTGAAGAAAAAAATGAAGGTGAATGACGGATGAGGTGGATAGAGGTAATGGACGCATTTGGTGACATGGCGGAAGAAATTACAGAGGAAACAGTGAAAACTTGCTCTGGTTGGGGTTGGCGGAATACAGAGAGAAAATGCATGAAAAACATTAAAAAACACGAACTTTGAGCGTATATACACAAGAGAATGAGAGACTGTACGGGGGGTGTACGTGGAGTGACATGGCGAGGCGGGGTGACGAGGAATGGTCAATGGAGGATAAACAAATCTGGACCGTCAACCAAGGTGGAGATCGACGGTGGGGAGCAAAAGGTGGCGGACTAGCAGGCACGATGGTCGGGCGTTAAGCAGTGCGCAAGTTCGATGAATGAGCGTCGTTGGATGAGGGCTCCAAGATCTGACGGCCGTCATTTATTCCGCTACCCGTCTATCACCCAAACAATAGCGCGTGAAATGAAAGCAGTTTTGCTGCCATACATGAGACACGCGGCCAGCGTTGAGTGGAATCGCTAGGTGATGGAAGAAAACCGCTAACTCGCAGATGGTTGTGCGGAATTTACCGGCGGGTTTTCTGAAACTGCGCAGGCTGGAGGGGGTCCACATGTCAGGCGTGTTCCATGACGTTAGAACTAGAACAGATCAACGGTGGAAAATGCGCCCGAAGCGCTCTGGCTATGAACCGTTGATCTGCGGATTTAAACGGACGGTGGGGATGAACTGCGGGGGGCCAAGGTGTACGGGCACGGGAATTTTGGAGCGACCCCCCATAGTGAATAAAAACCGTTCGATCAGGTTTTCCAACATCCCGAGGAGTCAACTGCGGGGGTTCCATGGTTTGACTCTACGGACAGAGAAAAACCCCCGCAAGTAAAAAGCCTTGGTCACAGCGCCGGGTCTTATGGAAAAAGGTGCGGAGGCTAATGGGGAAGGGGCTAAGGCCCAAAATATGATTTGTGCACATTTTAAAGCATTTTTTAGGCCCAAGGGAAGGAACGATAAGGAGGTGAGGTGGAAAATTATGGAAATAAAGGGTGATGGGGAAGATTAAGGGGAAGAAGGGGGGTAAAATGGGAGTATCTGCAGGGGTATAAGGGGCAATAATGGGCTTTTGAGAAATGAATCAACAGAAGGACTACATGTTAGGTACAACACACAGAGACTTCAAGGAGGATGAATTTTCGGGGAAAGGCATTCCTTGAAGGCTCCAAAACAATCCAGCCCCTAGCTTGCTTGCCAAGAATTTCACAGGGGGGCTAACAGTGGCTCCACATGGGGATGGCTTCTCCTTGGAGGAGTCAAGAAACCAGAGATGATCTTTGGAGTAGGCCAGATGCCTGCTGTCATAAGCCATCTTTCTTCTTCAATTTTAGCTGCCACAGTATGATAGAAACATCAGCAAAAATATTTCCCAACCAATCTACCTACCCAAAATACAGTTCTACAATTTCCCCTTGGGTGTATTTGAACTAGCAGACCCTTTACATTATTTTATTTTGAGAGAAAAAACAAACCTACTCTAAATCTACCCTTATTTCTCCATGAGGCCAGATTATACTATTGGCCTCATCTATTTCTCTACCTAATCTAATACCTGCTGGGATTAAACTGTCAAGTAGGTTCCTTCACCTACATTCTAAGACAGGAAATTTAAAAACAACCAAGTTAGGATTAGACTATCTGACTTGCTGGATAGAAACTTGTAGAAGACAAAACTGTGAAGGCATGGGATTCTGCAATTTTGGAACATCCTTCTTTCTCTGTGACTCAGGTTTTGAGCATGTTCGAGTCACTTCTTTTCTTCGATTTTAGCTCTGGTTTTGGGCATGTTAGAGCTGATTCTACCTTTCCCTTCTAATCCAAATTTTGAGCATATTAGGACCAGCTTCCTCGCTTCTTGTATGGACTGATCTTGAGGCAGGATGTCTTCGTGAGCCTCATCTTGAGAATTTTTCTGAGCAAGAGAAAAATCCAGACCAAGACTGTCATACATGCCTTGCTTGTTCACTTGGTCTGGAGTATGCACTTACTCTGGAAAATGCACGGGCTTATCTGGATCTGTTATTTGTACTTTAAAGGTCCATGTTTTGAGCATGTATGGACCTATCCTTTCACTCCGTTTTTTTTTTTTGGAAAATTTTCTCTCTCTTTTCTTGAAAATAAAGACTGCAATGGTATGTACAATGGAAATGAAACTGGAAAATGAAAATCAATAGAAGTAGTGTTTGAGCATCCTGCCATTGACAGGACCCCCAAACAACTCTGTGCCATCAAGTTCTTGCAGAAAAAACGCATTAGGACCCACAGTGGCTTGTATGATATATGGACCTTGCCACAAACTGTCAAATTTACCATGTTTGCCTCTGTCCTCTCTTCTCGAATCCCATCTCAGAACCTTATCTCCAAGCTTGAAGTCTGAAGCTTTGGTTCTTTTGTCAAACTATCTCTTTATGCCTTCCTATACTCTGACAGCTCTGCTATAAACCTTCTCTCTTGTTTGCTGCAGATGGATAGTTTCATTGATTCTCCTTACCATACTGTTTTCCTCTGATTGGATCTCCTGGACACACTGGAACTCCAAGACTAGTAGGAAAAAATTCTTCTGTCCCATAAACCAGCTGAAAGGGTGACATGCCAATAGATTTCTTTGTAGTGAGCATGTATGCCCACAAGGCATGTATCAAATTTTTATGCCATGACCTTTTGTTCTCTTCTAGTAGCTTCTTAATGATTGTAACCAGGCTTTTATTTGATGATTCAGCTAGGCCATTACTTTGGGGGTAATAGGCAGTTGAATTTCCAAGTGCTATTCCATACCTGTGATAGAAATCAATCATTCTTTTGGATCCGAAAGCTGCAGCATTGTCAGTGATTATTTTCTTTGGACAACCAAAACGAGATAATATGAAGTCTTCTAGGAACCTAATGATGACAAAGTCAGTGGCATTCCTAGTGGGTATAGCTTCTATCCATTTAGTGAAGTAATCTGTAGCAGTTAGGATCCATTTATGTTGTCCAGAGGAGGCAGGATGAATTTCTCCTATAAATTCTAGGCCCCATTGCATGAAAGGGCCTTCTATGGTGATCGGTTGCAGAGGGAGGGGAAGGAGCTTTCTTTTTCCCTAAAAAAATTGGCATTTGTGGCAGGCAAGAATCATTTTATGGACATCACTAAAGAGTGTAGGCCAATAGTAACTACCCCTAAGTATCTTATTTGCAGTGGCTTTCCAACTCAGGTGGCCTCCACATTCCCCGGCATGGAATTCTTGTTTGACTCTTTCGGCTTCAGCTTTAGACAAGCACTTCAGCAATAGGCCATTTGGATTCTTCCATTATAGATTCTCATTCATAATGCAGTAATTCCTAGCTTTGAGTTTTATGAATCTGGCCTTTGTTTTAGACATTTCTGGAGGGGCATTGAGACTAGTGATCACATAAAGGATATCAGTATACCAAGGAGAGTTCTGAAACTTCTCCTCAACATTTGGATGGGGCAATCCTTCCTGCTCATCTAAGGCATTAATCATGTTAATATCAAGGGCCTGTAGATTAGATTCGGCCATTAATTGGGCCAGGCCTTGACCTTTGATCAGTTTGGTGGGTTTTATTTCAAGGTCGTACTCCAAGATGGTAGCAATCCATTTGCCCCTTTTCCCATCTGGGTCTTGGGACAAGATATCTTTGACCACTATATTTGGCACGAAAGAAATGGTGTTAGAATGCAGAATGTACACCCTAAAGTCTTTTAAGGCCTTAATCAGGGCATAGGCCTGCTTCTCCATGATGTTGTACTTTAAGGGTGCATCTCTTAAGGCTTTACTGAAGAAGGCTATAGGCTGTTCATTACCTTCTAAATTTTTCTGCAGCAAAACTGCAGCTATTGTGTGTTGGGAAGCAAATGAGAAGATCAGAAAATCTTTTGAGAAGTCAGGGCTGATAAGGAAAGGGGCCTGAGTGAGTGCAAGTTTTACTGACTCAAAATATTTCTTGGCTTCAACAGTCCACTTAATTCCTGCATCTTTCTTTAGCATTTCAGTCATTTTTCTAAGGTGCTCAGCAAGATTAGGAATGAATCTCCTGAGGAAATTGATCTTCCCTATAAAGGACTGCAACTCCTTGATGTTCCTTGGGTGTGTGATTTGAAGTATTCCCTCAACTCTCTGTGGGTCTATCCGGATCCCTTTCTCAGATATAATGTGGCCCAGAAGTTTACCTTCTTGCAGCCAAAAACAATTTTCTTAGGATTTAGGGACAGACCATACCTTCTACATTTTTCAAAGACTTTCCTCAGATTTTCAAGTGTTCTTCTTCAATTTTAGAAAAGACAGTCAAGTCATCCAAGTAGATAACTATAAAGTGTCCAATCTCATCTGAGAAAGCAATGTCCATCGCTCTCTGGAAGGTAGCTCCAGCATTCATCAATCCAAAAGGCATTTTCAAGTACATGAAGGTGCCCCATGGAATGGTAAAAGCTGTTTTGAGTTGATCTTCTGGGAGTACCAGAACCTGGTTGTATCTTGAAAAACCATTAAGCAGGGAGATTCTCTTAGAGCCTACTACCCTTTGTAGGATATGCTCCATTCTAGGCAAAGGGTAGTTGTCTTTCAGGGAGGATCTATTGAGGTTTCTGAAGTCTATGCATAGCCTGATCTCCCCTGTCTTCTTCCTTACAGCCACTAAGTTTGACACCCAATCAGAAAACCTTACAGGTACTATTATGCCTGCTTCATACATCTTTTTAATTTCCTTCTCTACTGCAGGCAATTGTTTTGGATTGATCCTACGGAGTTTTTGTCTGAAAGGTTTCTGATTTTCCTTCAAGGGTATTTTGTGTTGTATGATGTTGGTGTCATAGGCCTTTAAGTCTTCGTAGCTCCATGCAAACACATCAATTAATTCCTTAAACAAGTCAATGTATTTTTTCTTCATGTTTGCAGGTATAGACCTAGCCAGTTTTATCATTTTGGGTCTGTCTTTAGTGCCTATGTTGCATTCTTCTATATCTGATTCTGCATGTTCTATGGTGGGCTTCTTTGCTACATCATCGAAATCAAAGAGGTCCTCTAAGGGTGCCAGGCCTTTGGGTATATTCTTGTCTTTGGCCTGCAGCACATCGACCTCTTCATTTTCTGCGTTTTCACTATTTTCGTTAAAATTTCCAGTTTGCTCGGAAAAAGAATTTACTTCTATGTTACAGGGTGTTTCTTGCTCATCTGGGGGATCCTCGCTTGGGCAGATATCATCAGAAGTTGAGTCTAAATCTGAAAATTCAAACTCATTCCTGCCCACCAGGAAATCTTCGATCTGTTTGTCTCCTTCAAAGACCTGCCAATATTTTTCATTGTCTGGCACTGCAGGCCTGAATTTGGTCTGAATGATAATTTGTTGGTCAACTGGGGCCTTAGGATATGAGCTAGCTAGGCAAGCTAGTCCATTTGCTATTGTATTTTGACCCTAGGAATGAATACTAACTCATATTCAACAAACGTTCTCAGCAAATCCAGAGTGTCATTCCTGTATGCCCTGAGCCTGGGGTGTTTTGCTGAATACTCACCATTCACCTGTTTGATCACTAACTCTAAGTCTCCTCTCACATCTATCCTACGGGCTCCTAATTTTTTCAATAGATTCAGACCCAGGATGAGAGCCTCATATTCTGTAATATTGTTTGTGCATTTGAAATGCAGATTCACAGCATGGCTTTCTGTGTGGTCATTTCCTGTGTTACGTAGCCACACTCTTGCTCCAGCGTTTTTCCTAGTACAGGACCCATCAAAGTTCATTTCCCACAGGGGTTCGTTGTTTACTTCGTCTTCATCCCCTCCCCTACAGCTGGATTTTCCATTATGTTGAGTTGTGAGGTTTGTGCTAGGAGGGGGGTCATTTTTTGGTTCATTATGGGCATGGAGATCAGGGACGTGGCTGGCTTCCTGTTTTTGTTCTGTTTCTGTTCCATTCATAGTTACTTTTTCAGTATTTTTCCCATGGTCCTCATCATCGTATTCTTCTAGAGTAGCCATTATGTTGAAATCCATGAGCTTTACGTTTGTGTATCCGTTATCTGATCTCGGCTCTTCTGAGGATTGGTCATTGTAGAGAATGAAAGAGTCTAGATCTGTATGTACAGAGTATAATGGTGAATTTTCAGGTTTCTCGGGGCTACTGACTAAGAATTTCATCTGAGATTCTCTATACAGTTTTCTAAGTTGGCCAAATATAGGGATAGTGGCATATGAGTCGTCCATATGCATTGTTCCCTGCAGTTTGGCTCCCCATGATCTAGATAGCAGCATGCCATACTTTGGTGGCACATCTGCCACCAAAACATCCATGACCATACACTTGACAGGAATCTGGGTCAGACTCACACATAAATCCTTGATCAGTCCTAGGCATTTTACTCTACTAGAGTCAAATGAGTATAAGTCTTTGTAAGGTCTGGTAATTGCTAGGCCTAGCCTTTCCATCATTACCTTAGGCATTAGATTGTGTGATGCACCAGAGTCGTGCATGGCATTATGAAGGATCTTGTCATGAATGTTAAGACTGATATAAAAAGGTGGAACTACCCCTTCCTGAAACTTTCCTTCAATTTTTGGACCAAAGAGGAGGGCAGGTTGATCATCATTTAAATTTACAGTATCGTTGTTTTCCCCTAGGTTTAATGCTTTCAAAATTTGGCCTTTATATACATTCTGAGTGGCCAGTTCAGATAATGGTACAGAGATTTTGATTTTGGCAATCTCCCTCTCTAAATTGAAAGCGGACTGCGTCCTGGAAACACTTGACTCTGTTTTATTTGCTACTATCTTAGTAGCTGAATCAATTGGTGTTTTCTCACTATGTACAAGATTGGGGATGGTTGTATCAGGAGTACTAACTAAAGTGCTAGTACTGCTAGTTGGTTGACCTTGTTTTTCAGTGTTTTGGTTGTCTTTTTCTTTGTCTTTTCCAGAACCTTCAGCTGCTGATTTGGAATTCTCAGCAGTTGCTTTAGAAGTTTTGTCAGGATTTTTCTTGATTGTAATCTCAGGAGTCTTGGCTTTGGGATTATCTTGGTTTTTCTTGCTCCTAAGTTCATATTTTTCCCTGACTTGCAACATGGCATTTTCAAATCCTAATCTATAATCCTCAGACTCAAACCACTCCTCATCACAACCAGTGGTGGAGGGCTGGTCTTCTTCTGAATCATAATTTAGGATTGAGACTTCTGTTTCAAACATGTTTATTGCATTCCCTTCAGACTCTTCTATGATTCCCTCATCCTCATCTAGAAAGTTTTGGAAAGGGGGAATAACTTGTTGATATGATTCTTTCTGTCTGTTGGGAGTGGCATTGTTGTTTCTTCTAAAGTTCTGGTTCTGGTTTTGATTTTTGTTTTGGTTACTAACTGTGACAACCATTCTATCGATCATTTGTTGTAGCTTATCCACATTTTTAGATAATCTATCATAGTTTGGATCAGAGTGTTGGAAATATGATGCAAAGTGTTGTCCTTGATGGCAACCCACTGAATGAAGATGAAGACATGCGACTGTTGACATATGTTGTCCTTGATGGAAATCCACCTGATGAAGTTATTCCTGACTCGATAGACTTGGTAAATGATGATGAGTGGTGTTCGTGAAAGGCAACCCTCTTGATGAAGATAATGGCAGCTTACTAGATGAAGTTGTGCTTGAAAGAATATGTTCTTGATGAAGGAAATCTGATGTATCTACAGTATGTACAGAAGGCAATGAAGAAAGGATTTCAGCATGTGCTAAATCTTGATGAAAAGAGTATGTCTCTTGGTATACGCAGATTGTCCTAGGGAAAGTCGCGTATGCACGCGGAAATGAACGTTCCAAGTCGCGTATGGGCAAAAGCGCTCAAAAAGTGCAAAACCAGGGGTAACCACCATGGTATTGACCCATTGAATTGGGTAATGATTCGCCTAATTGACTCCGTCCAGGAATACCATCGGAAGTAATGTGGTTTTGGCTCATGGTATTGAAAAAGGGTAAATCTATATAAGGAGAAGAAATTCATTGTGCAAATCATGAGTGTGGGTGCAAGATGTCTAAGCTTGAATGAATACTTCTCTCTGAAGTAGATCTGAATGGAAAGGGTTACACTTGAAGATAAATCTGAATGTATGATGCACCAATGATGAAGAAGGGGATCTAGATCTGAAATGCATTTGTATTTGCTAGATCTGATTATGGAAGGTTTAGATCTGTGATGAGGCAAACATCTAGGCGAACATCTGTCTGAAGTGAAAGGGTAAATCTGAACTGAATATCTGATCTGAAGAAGTATGCTGCTCTGGAATAATTGAAGATCTATACGCTACTTCGACGCGGAGGAAGCGCGTATATACGCAGCTTCAGCGAAGAGAAAGCGCGTATGCGCAATAAAATATACACTGAGGTATACGCCGGTTTGTGTGGACGGAAGCGCGTATATACGCGAAATCAGTGAAGTAAAAGAGCGTATGCAAACTAGGGTTTGCCGAAGCAAGGGGTATGAAATATCTGAGCTGTTCTGCTGTGTTTATGCTATCTGATCTGTGTTGATATGTATCTGTTGATGATGTATGGTTGTGCTTAAAAGTATGGAAAGGGTCCAGTATGAAAATATGATGAAATGTGGCCTGCAAGTGGTGTTCTATTGAAGTGGTTGGATCCAGTGTGAAAATTGATGAAACGTGGTCCAAGGTGGTGCTGAGGGTTGTAGCCTTCAGTCAGGGGGTTGTAGCTCCCTTCCAGGTGAGGCTGGTAAACGAGATCGGGGGGTCGTAGCTCCCTTCCAGGAGAGGCTGGTAAACGAGTCAGGTGGTCGTAGCTCCCTTCCAGGAGAGGCTGGTAAACGAGCGCAGGTGGGTGCCTGCGTGCTGGTCAAGTCTGCGCCAGCACATATGTTGTAATATGTTTTCTCTATAATAAAATATTGAAGGCCGAGCAACGGCAGCGGTGGTTTTCTCCCGACTTGGGTTTCCACCTAAAAATCCTGGTGTTCATGTGTGATGCTTTGTGTGATGGTTTATTCTGTTCTTACTGCACATGTTTACTGTTTATTAAACATCTGATGAATGAATGATGGAATGATTTAAGTGAAGATCTAATAACATAATTAGATATCTGTGTATACGCGAGTTTCATAAAGGGTATCCGCGTATATACGCGAGTCTGTTTCAGGAAAGTAGCGTATGGGTTTTATGAAACCAATGCCAAAGCAGTAAATGTCTTGTTAGGAAGCATGTCTGAATCAGAATTTGCTAAAGTAATGCAGCTACATTCAGCAAAAGAAATATGGGACAAAATCATTCTGAGCTATGAAGGAGATACAAAAGTAAAAAATGCAAAACTCCAAACTCTTAGAATTGAATCTGAAAATTTGAAGATGCATAGTGATGAAAGTGTTTCCAGTTTCTTCCTTCGTCTAGATGATGTTGTAAATCGAATGAGAAATTTGGGTGAAACCATAATTGATACTACTCTAGTGGAAAAATTCTTAAGATCCTTGACTTCAAAATTTGATTCTAAAGTTTCAGCTATTGAAGAAAGGCAAGATCTGCAAACTCTCACTATTGTTCAATTACATGGTATTCTGACTGCTTTTGAAATGAGGCAAGGAGGCCCTTCTCAAATCAAAGAAGCTGCTTTTAAGGCATCAACAAAAGGAAAAGAAAAGGAAGTTGTCAAAGAATCCAGCTATATATCTGAAGAAGAAGAAGAAGCAAATTTTGTGAGAAGACTTCAACTAGGTACCGGAAAGTTCAAAGGTAAGCTTCCCTTCAAATGTTTCAATTGTGGAAGAGTTGGTCATTATGCTGAAAAGTGTCCTTATAAATAATCCTCGGATAAAGGAAAAGAAGTAGCAAGAAGGAATAAGAATCGATCTAGCACAAGAAAAAGCTATTATACTAATGAAGACAGTGATGGATCATCTAATAGTGAGGAAGAATGTGAAGAAGACTTTAGACTTCTCATGGCCTTTGAACAAAAAGAAGAAAAGGATACTTTCGTGGATGCTCTAGAGGACAATGATTTTCTTGAAGAAAACAATCAAATCAAGGTAAGCCTAGAGGAAAAGAGCATAATCATAGAGACTCTTGAAAGTCAGCTTGAAGCTAAAGAAAAACGCATTGAGGAATTGGAGTGTGAAATAGTAAGTCTAAGGAAAGATAATGAGAAGGTGAAGACTCTCAATCTTAGATTTGCTAGAGGTTCAAAAACCTTAGATGAGATTATCAAGACACAACGGTCTCCTCTTATAAAAACAGGCCTTGGATATACTGGGGAATCCTCCCAGACCTCAACACCAAATTATCTAAAAGCAGTCACAACTGGTTCTCTTCACTCAGCCACTCAGCAAGGGAACAAAGGTTCTTTACAGGTAAAGCATGGTCATCTCAAATCAAGGATCACGAACAGGGAGATCCCTCAAAGAAGCAACAACCAACAGGTAAATTCAAATAGAAGATTTCATGATCGCCGAAATTTCTACTTCAATGGACAATGTTTCTCATGTCACAATTTTGGTCATAAATTTGTTCAATGTGTTGCATATAAAACCATCATGACAAGAGAAGAAAGAAAGAAAAGGATGAATATTGAACCAAAGAAGAATACCTATAACAACTTTTCTCCTCTTCAAAATGAAGTTGAATGTACTTATTGAAATAACTTTGGTCATGAAGAATCTGAATGCAGGAGCAAGGTCCAGCCAAATGAACATGTTCCCTCAAGCTCTAAAGTACGGAAAAAGAAAGAAATACAGGTTGAAAATTGTGGGATAGCATTATTTGCAGAAGGTGAAGAAAATCAATGGTACATTTATAGTGGGTGCTCAAGACACATGACAGGTGACAAAAGCAAACTTCTTACATATAATGCTCTAGAAAAGGAAAAGAAAGTTACATTTGGTAATGATACCCCTGCTGTAATTAAAGGAAAAGGGTCAGTATTTCTAAAAGAAAAGGTGAAGACTAGTGATGTCATGTATGTGGATGGATTAAGGCATAATCTATTAAGTGTAAGTCAAATGTGTGATCAAGGAACATAAGTGGTCTTTAGTTCAAAGGAATGTGTGGTTCGTGATCTTGATACAGGTAAAATCATTATAAAAGGAAAAAGAAATCCTAGCAACCTGTATGTACTAAACGGTATAGATCAATGTTACTTGAGCAAGTATTCAGAAAATTGGCTATGGCATAGAAGGTTGGGGCATCTGAGCTTCTCTCAAATCAACAAAGCAAGCAGACTTCAAGCTGTTCGTGGTCTTCCCAATATTAATCTACCAGAAAGCATCATATGCAAATCTTGTCAATTTGGTAAGCAGACCAGAGTACGTTTTAATGCCAAAGAAGGATCATCAAGTAAGCCTCTTGAACTCATTCATACTGACATATGTGGACCTATGAGGAAGAAGTCACCACGTGGGGAAGAATACTATATCTTATTTATTGATGATTACTCTAGAATGTGTTGGATCGGGCTCATTAAACACAAAGATGAAGCATTTGAAAAATTTCAGATCTTCAAAGCTTTATTTGAAAATGAATTAGATCAAAAAATCAAGTGTCTTAGATCTGATCGAGGAGGAGAATATACTTCAAATGAATTCTCTGAATTTTGTGAACAACATGGCATAAAAAGACAATTCTCTGTAGCAGGTACTCCACAACAAAATGGTGTAGCAGAAAGAATGAATAGAACAATTAAACAAATGGCTAGAGCTATGCTCGATGATTCTGGAACTCCTGACATGTTTTGGGGAGAAGCATCACATACAGCAGCTAACATTCTCAACAAGGCTCATGTTCGGGTAAATAGTGACAAAACTCCATATGAACTCTGGTATGGTAAATCTCCATCTGTGAAGAATTTTAGAGTTTTTGGAAGTAAATGCTTTATCAAAAATAATGATGAAAAGCTTGGCAAGTTTGAACCTAGATCAGATGAAGGGATATTTCTTGGTTACTCATCTTCAAGCAAAGCATACAAATGTTACAATAAAAGGCTTCTAAAGATTGTTGAATGTATTGATGTTGTTATTGATGAGTCTCCTGCAGCTCCTAAAGAAGAAAAACAAACAACAAAAGAAGATGATGGTGACCTATGTCCTTCTACATCAAATGATATAGACAATGGATCCAATGAAGAACCTGAAGATGATCTATCTAAAAAAGCTCCATCAAGATATGTGCAAAAGAATCATCCTGAATCTCAAATTTTGGGTGACAAGGAATCAGGTGTACGAACAAGGAGAACTCTTGTGGGATCTTCTAATCATCTAGCACTTCTATCCACAATTGAACCACACAATGTCAATCAAGCTAGCAAAGATGAATGTTGGAAGCAAGCCATGAATGAAGAACTTGATCAAATTGAAAAGAATGACACTTGGGAATTGGTACCAAGACCACATGATAAAAATGTCATTGGAACTAAATGGATATTCAAGAACAAGCTAAATGAGAATGGGGATGTTGTAAGAAACAAAGCTAGATTGGTCTGCAAAGGGTATACTCAACAAGAAGGTATAGACTTTGAAGAAACTTTTGCTCTTGTGGCTAGACTTGAAGCCATAAGAATGTTTCTTGCCTTTTCAAGTTATCAACAAATCAAAGTCTATCAAATGGATGTTAAATCTGCTTTTCTTAATGGTGATCTAGAAGAAGAAGTATACATAGAACAACCGGAAGGATTCATTTTGGGAAATGATGCAAATCTTGTTTGTAGACTTAAAAAGGCTCTATATGGTCTCAAACAAGCTCCAAGGGCTTGGTATTATCGCCTTGACAAATATCTTCATCAACAAGGATTTTCAAAGGGGTCTGCTGATAGCAACTTATACACAAAAGTTGAAAATGATAAACTATTGATTGTGGTTGTATATGTTGATGATATCATTTTTGGGAGTAATGAAGAATCTTTGAGTCAAAAATTTGCCTCTGTCATGCAGCAAGAATTTGAAATGTCCTTACTTGGAGAACTAACATTCTTTCTTGGCTTACAAGTGCATCAAACTGCAAATGGTATATTCCTATCACAAGAAAAATATCTTAAGCAAATTCTGAAGAAGTATGGCATGGAAGAATGCAAACCTGTAAGTACACCAATGATAACCGGATGCAATCTCAGCTCTCATGATGATTCTCCCACGGTGAATCAACCAGAATACAGATCAATGATAGGAAGTCTACTTTATCTCACTGGAACTAGACCAGACATTATGCATGCAGTTGGGATTGTTGGACGATTCCAAGCTAATCCAAAGGAGTCTCACCTTCAGGCTGTTAAAAGAATTTTCAAATATCTGCAAGGAACTCAAGACCTTGGTCTATGGTATCCAAAGAATGCTGATCTTACTCTTCATGCTTAGACTGATGCAGATTGGGCTGGAAGTATTGATGATCAGAAAAGCACTAGTGGTGGTGCATTCTTCATGGGACCCCGGTTAGTATCTTGGTTCAGCAAGAAGCAAAATTCTATTGCCTTATCTACAGCAGAAGCAGAATATGTGGCTGCCGCATCTTGCTGCACTCAACTCCTGTGGATGATGCAAACCTTACAAGATTTTCAAATCAAATGTACATCTCCTGTCCCCATTAAGTGTGACAATACAAGTGCCATCAGTATTTCAAATAATCCTGTTATGCATTCGAAGACCAAGCACATTCCCATCAAGTATCACTTCTTACGTGAACAAGTGCTTGAGCAAAAGGTGAAGTTGGAGTATGTTCCCTCCAAAGAACAAGTTGCTGATATCTTTACCAAACCTCTGCCCAGGGAAGCGTTCGAGTATCTAAGACAGAAGCTGGGAGTGTTCTCTGCCAGTCAAAAGAACAATTCTGCATAAATTTAGAAGATGGCATTGTATACGCGGGTTCTCTGAAACACAGTCGCGTATATACGCGAGTTCCTGCACAGAAAACCGCGTATGTCTGATTGCTGACATTTTTCTTATTGGAGTCAGCTCTCTTCAGTTCATCTGTAGTGCTGTTTGGTATCTCTGATACTGTTTGGTATCTCTGGTGGTGTTCCAGTTCTCATAATTCTGTTTCTATTTTTTTGATGAAGATGTTTTGATGAGTTGTTGGTGAAAGTGTCTAGGATGCACAAACTAAGGGGGAGCCTTAGTCATATGAAAAGGATGCTTGATGCACAGATTCAGGGGGAGCATTAGCGTTGCTGAGTATAATGCATTTTTGGCATTATGATGGTTCTGAAATATGTTCTCTTTCTTGAGAACTTCTTGGTATTGGTTATGAAAAGTCATATTTGTATTTTTGATGAAAAGGTCATGTGGAGACCCATGATGTAAAATTGTAATATTCAGTCATGTAAGGACTTGTCAAATTTGTAAACCCACTTGGTTGGGTAGCTGAGTCAATTTTTGTACACCCACTTGGTTGGGTAGCTGAGTCAAATTTGTAAACCCACTTGGTTGGGTAGTTGAGTCTCATATGTAAATCCACTTGGATGGATCTTTGATGTAAGTATGAGTATTTGGTGATAGGAAGTTCATAGAGTCATATACTTCATTGGAAAATATGTTTGAAGATTCAGCATGAACTCAGGGGGAGCTTGGTCACTTCTATGTATATCAGATTTGCAGAATGCTTCTTACACATGTGGAAAAAAGGGGGAGAGTATGCTTGTTTTTTATCAGCCCTTTTCCCTTGATGTCAAAGGGGGAGAGTGAAATGGTGTTTGAATGGTGTCAAAAATGGAGAGAAGGACATGGTGTCATTGTACTCTTAATGTACCTATCTGTTGTGGTGATCAAACAACATCGTGGTTGCCATCAAGTCCAAAGGGGGAGATTGTTGGAAATATGATGCAGAGTGTTGTCCTTGATGGCAACCCACTGAATGAAGATGAAGACATGCGACTATTGACATATGTTGTCCTTGATGGCAATCCACCTGATGAAGTTATTCTTGACTCGATAGACTTGGTAAATGATGATGAGTGGTGTTCGTGAAAGGCAACCCTCTTGATGAAGATAATGGCAGCTTACTATATGAAGTTGTGCTTGATAGAATATGTTCTTGATGAAGGAAATCTGATGTATCTACAGTATGTACAGAAGGCAATGAAGAAAGGATTTCAGCATGTGCTAAATCTTGATGAAAAGAGTATGTCTCTTGGTATACGTGGATTGTCCTAGGGAAAGTCGCGTATGCACGCGGAAATGAACGTTCCAAGTCGCGTATGGGAAAAAGCGCTCAAAAAGTGCAAAACCAAGGGTAACCACCATGGTATTGACCCATTGTATTGGGTAATGATTCGCCTAATTGACCCCGTCCAGGAATACCATCGGAAGTAATGTGGTTTTGGCTCATGGTATTGAAAAAAGGTAAATCTATATAAGGAGAAGAAATTCATTGTGCAAATCATGAGTGTGGGTGCAAGATGTCTGAGCTTGAATGAATACTTCTCTCTGAAGTAGATCTGAATGGAAAGGGTTACACTTGAAGATAAATCTGAACAAGCAGATGTGACCAATGATGAAGAAGGGTATCTAGATCTCAAATGTACTTGTATTTGCTAGATCTGTTTAGGGGATGATTAGATCTGAGAAGAGGCGAACATCTGTCTGAAGTGAAAGGGTAAATCTGAACTGAACATCTGATCTGAAGAAGTATGCTGCTCTATAATGATTGAATATCTATACGCTACTTCGACGCGGAGGAAGCGCGTATATACGTGGCTTCGACGAAGAGAAAGCGCGTATGCGCAATGAAATATACACTGAGGTATACGCTGGTTTTTATGAATGAAAGCGCGTATATACACGACATTAGTAAAGGGAAAGCGCGTATGCAAACTAGGGTTTGCTGAAGCAAGGGGTATGAAATATCTGAACTGGTCTGCTGTGTTTCTGCTATCTGATCTGTGTTGATAAGTATCTGTTGGTGATGTATGTTTGTGCTTAAACGTATGGAAAGGGTCCAGTCTGAAAATATGATGAAACGTGGCCTGCAAGTGGTGTTCTATTAAAGTGGTTGGATCCAGTGTGAAAATTGATGAAACGTGGTCCAAGGTGGTGCTGAAGGTTGTAGCCTTCAGTCAGGGGGTTGTAGCTCCCTTCCAGGTGAGGCTGGTAAACGAGATCGGGGGGTCGTAGCTCCCTTCCAGGAGAGGCCGGTAAATGAGTCAGGGGGTCGTAGCTCCCTTCCAGGTGAGGCTGGTAAACGAGCGCAGGTGGGTGCCTGCGTGCTGGTCAAGTCTGCGCCAGCACATATGTTGTAAGATGTTTTCTCTATAATAAAATATCAAGGTCGAGCAACCCAGCCGAGGGTTTTCCCCGACTCTGGGTTTCCACCTAAAAATCCTGGTGTTCATGTGTGATGCTTTGTGTGATGGTTTACTCTGCTCTTACTGTTCATGCTTACTGTTCATTAAACATCTGATGAATGAATGATGGAATGATTTAAGTGAAGATCTAATAACATAATTATATATCTGTGTATACGCAAGTTTCGTAAAGGGTATCCGCGTATATACGCGAGTCTGGTTCAGGAAAGTAGCATATGGGTTTTAGAAGCAAGAAAAAGTAAAAGTTTTGAATATGCAGTAAGTACTGATTCACCCCCCCCCCCCTCTCAGTATTTTTCCCAACACAGAGGTGGAAGCTACATTTTCATCCCTATATGTTACCCTCTTCTCAGCTCTCAGTCTTGCTCTCTTTTCAATCAGGTTTGCCTCTACGTTAACTGCTCCTTTTTGCATGTCCTATAGTGTGGCATATTCTTTATCTCTAAGCTCATAGGCCATGTCAGCATCAAAGCCTTTGGGATATTTTTCTAGGGCCATGCCTTGTGGAGGTTTCATATGTGGGGGGAGAGCATTATAAATGCTATTGAATCTTGTTGTGTAATCATGTACACTCTCTCCCGAATTCCTCTTAAGGCTTAGGTATTCTACTAGGAGTTGGCGAGGGTTTGACCTAGTCTCCCATTTGTTTATGAATGTCTGATATAGAGCAGGAAGGTCTTGGATGCTATTAGGAGGCAGATTTTTAAACCATTTCTTTACATCACCCCCCAGGCTCTGAGCAAAGATTCTCATTTTGACTGTTTCATCATAAATTTCCATATAGTCAAAAGAGTCTTCCATTTTATCTACATGTGCCTAAGCTGTGATGGATTCTTTGGCAGTGAAGTGAGGGATTTTTGATTGATATTCATTTGGCAAGGGGATAAGAGGCTGAGGTAGAACTAGAGGTGCATACCAGGCTGCCATTGTGATGTTCTGATGAGGTAAAAGATTAACCTGAGCAGCTGGTATATGGATGACAGGGATATTAAGACCAACAGAGGCTTGTTGAGCAGATATAGGGTGAGAAAACCACAAGTTTTGGACAAAGTGTATATCAGGTGGTGTAGATGGAGGGGTTTCTTTGTCCCTAGGGTCTGGCTGGTCTGAAACACTGAATGACCTAGTTCTAGGTAACCTGTTTTGAAGGTCTAGGTCGAAGAAAGGCTCTAATAGAGCTGCAAGATCTTCTGGTGCAGAATTAGCTCTACGAATGTTGCTGGAAATAGTTGATCTCCTACTTACAGGTATTCTCTTGAGGATTTTCTCAGGATTATCAACTATTTCAGGTGGGTTTGGATTAGGGCAAGCTCTCATATGAATGGTTCTGTGAGCCAGAATGCTGCTCTTGAACTAAGCAGCTTAACCCTACTTGTTACTTCTATTGTGGTTGATATTGTCTCAGGGCTGGTCTCCCAGCGGAGTCTTCATTATGTTTCGGGTCTGATCTCCCAGTGGAGTTTGATGTGAAACCAAGATGATCAGCAGGCCTACTGGTCACCAGTGGAGTCTTTTAACATTTAGGAGCTATGGAGTCGCCAGGTTGAAAGGTTTAAGGTATTTCAGGGGATACACTGTCCACCACAGTGCTGATGAAATATCCCTTGTCAAGGATATCCCACTAAACACAACAAACTCTAACCAGAGATTGACTGGGAGGGCATTTACCAGATATATCACCTCAAAGAAGAGGATGATATCCGGAGGCTACCTGGACCTTTCCAGGCTCTATCTAAGAGTATGGGGTAAAACACACAAGAGGTAAGTGGAATGGGAAGGATAAGTGTTTTACTACCAACCTAACCAGAGATTCTAGGTTTTATGAGGTTTGGAGATGTATCAAGATGAAAGTACCCAGAAATCCCCAGTATGGTTGCCATTATGTTGGGGTTCCCATGTTTTGGCCAGGTTGACAGAGACCAAAAGATGAGACAACATAGAACCACTTTCAGACCTTAGGATCTAGGCCTCCTAGGTCCAGAGAGGGATCTCTCTATATGAGTCAAATTATATGTCTTTGAAGCTCGGATGTTATGATTTTAGGCTATTTATAGGCTCATGGTTGTCTACTTGATTGTTTGTGTTTGGTTGGAGGGAATCAGGAAAAGAAGGACTAATATAAGACAAGGATGAGCAAAGAGGAAGCTTAGGTAGAGACAGATAACTCAGAGAACATCAAAGCCATTGGGCAATGGAGTCAAGAAAGGGTTTACTTGTGTTCCATGTGCAAGCTTTCAGTTGGGCTAGTCATCTAAATCATCTGAATCTTAAAGGATAGAAGATGGAATGGAACATTAAGGATTGAAAATGAAAGGAGGAGAACCATCTAATTCTGTCTATAGATCAGGTCAGAGGTCATTTAACTCTAGGCCTGCTTGGACAAAATCAGAGGCAATTTACAAGGGATCTTAGAAAGGCTAGCCGGTCGTGCAAAGATCCTAGTGGACAGGGCTAACACTAATCCCCAGTGTTCCCAAACCTTCCAGCTAAATCCTACCAAGAAAATCTAAACATGGACTTCATCAATTCATACATCAGAGAGCAGGCAATATCATCCACTACACTGGCTAAATCAATTGAAATTAACATTCAAATACACATATAAGCAGAAAACATTGAGGTAGGGAGAGCAGAAAACATAGGGCACCTAACAAGGGTGAATCCTATGTTATACTTATGTTGCCTACCAGCGAAAATGAAATGAAATGTAGCATGCAATGAGAGCAAGTCAATCAAAAATACATAGAAAGAGGAAACATCACCAGCTGCTTTAGATCAGGATCCAAATAAACATGCTTGTCATATTAAAAACAACACCAATCAGGTACATCATAGCCCATAGCTTGAACCTTCAGTCTGAATACATCTATTCTCAGTCTATCTTACGATATTACACAGAGAACTTGTCTCAAGAGGAACAATGCTTGCATTTCACTGATATCTCATCAACAACCATTACAATGTTTCCTTCTGTGCTTTATAGCAGATGGTGGATAGAAAATCGACTGAGAAGGTAGGTGAAAATTAAATGTATCATTAAACACATAGTAGAGAAATAGGGCCGAGGCCCATTCTGTTTGAATAGTGAGTATTTAATGTCTGTCACCTCTATATGCAGGGATGATCTTCTTCAGATTTTCCTTTACTCCAGACATGACTTTGCTGCATTCTGGCGGCCATACTTTGTTGTACTTGTGGAGAATAAACAAATGGTAAATAACTGCTGAAAGGTCTGCTTCATAAATGTTCTGATTTCTTTGAGCTTCTGTTAGGGTAAAAATTCCTTCAGGGACATTCTTTTACTGTGCAGAGGACCCTTTGGATGGATCCTCGGGGTCTTCAAACTGCTGTTGTGCATTCTAAACTTGTGATTAAGGCTAAAGATCTTCATTAGTTTTCCTTATTCTCTTTGCTCTGTACTGGGACACTCCGCTGCTTCAATTCCATCTCTGATAGGTTAGCTCGGGTTTTAATGGCGATGGGAGATTTTCAGAGTTCGAAATCATGCTTTTCTTTAGTGCAAATCCCATCAGCCGCTTTCCTTGACAATTCTATAGCAGCGCCGGCCCTTGGATTTAGTTATGTCTGCAAAATTCTCCATTAAGATAGTACGACAGAAATATAGAGTCTTTCACCTCTAGCGACCCTGCAAAACAACAAACTGTGAATAAAACCATGAAGGTGAAAGACGGATGAGGTGGATAGAGGTAATGGACGCATTTGGTGACATGGTGGAAGAAATTATAGAGGAAACAGTGAAAACTTGCTCTGGTTGGGGTTGGAGGAACACAGAGCGAAAATGCATGAAAAGCATTAAAAAACACGAACTTTGAACGTATATACGCAAGAGAATGAGATAGTGTACGGGGGGTGTACGTGGAGTGACGTGGCGAGGCGGGGTGACGAGGAACGGTCAACGGAGGATAAAAAAATCTGGACCGTCAACCAGGGTGGAGATCAACGGTCGGGAGCAACAGGCGGTGGACCAGCAGGCACGATGGTCGGGCGTTAAGCAGTGCGCAGGTTCGATGAATGAGCGCCATTGGATGAGGGCTCCAAGATCTGACGGCCGTCATTTATTCCACTACCCGTCTATCACCCAAACAATAGCATGCGAAATGAAAGCGGTTTTGCCATCGTACATGAGACACATGGCCAGCGCTGAGTGGAATCGCTGGGTGATGGAAGAAAACCGCTAACTCGCAGATGGTGGTGTGGAATTTACCGGTAGGTTTTCTGAAACTGCGCAGGCTAGGGGGGTCCACATGTCAGGCTTGTTCCATGCCGTTAGATCTAGAACAGATCAACGGTGGAAAATGCGCCCGAAGCGCTCTGGCTATGGGCCGTTGATCTGCGGATTTAAACGGACGGTGGGGATGAACTGCGGGGGGCCAAGGTGTACGGGCACGAGAATTTTGGAGTGACCCCTCATAGTGAATAACAACTGTTTGATCGGGTTTTCCCACATCCCGAGGAGTCAACTGCGGGGGTTCCATGGTTTGACTCTATGGACAGAGAAAAACCCCCGCAAGGAAAAAGCCTTGTTCACGGCGCCAGGTCTTATGGAAAAAGGTGTGGAGGCTAATGGGGAAGGGGCTAAGGCCCAAAATATGATTTGTGCACATTTTAAAGCATTTTTTAGGCCCAAGGGAAGGAACGATAAGGAGGCGAGGTGGAAAATTAGGGAAATAAAGGGTGATGGGGAAGATTAAGGGGAAGAAGGGGGGTAAAATGGGAGTATCTGCAGGGGTATAAGGGGCAATAATGGGATTTTGAGAAATGAATCAGTAGAAGGATTACATGTTAGGTACAACACACAGAGACTTCAAGGATGATGAATTTTCGGGGAAAGGCATTCCTTGAAGGCTCCAAAACAATCCAGCCCCCAGCTTGCTTGCCAAGAATTTCACAGGGGGGCTAACAATAGGCAGAGGTGGAAAACATAGTGAGAGTGCGGGACATCAGTTTAGGATTTGGTCTTGTTTGGGTGATAGATTGGCCATGCTTTGACAAGGAAGTGGGATAATGAAAAAATTTCTCTTTGAGGAGATTTCTAGAACTCACATGATTCTTGAATTATGTTTCTAGAAATCTTGGAAAAATAATTTAGTCATGTTGGAAATAAAATCACTAATAAAATACATAAAACACACATAATAAACCAGAGACCAAATATTGGCAGAAAAGGTTTCAGCCTCATGGCTTCCTCACATATTTTCTCTTTTTTAAAAGAATGTAGTATTACAATTAAATAGATGAGGAGACTGTGTCTCAAGATAGTGTGTGCTATCTTAGATAATTTCTCAACCAAACACACACCAATATAGGAGCTACCTAAACTAACTCTTATCTTAGAGGAACAACCCAATCTAAAGAGTTAGGCATAAATTCCTAACTTTTAATATTTAATTTATTTATTTTATTTTTGGATTTATTATTTTTTTATGAGAGATTCTAACATTCCCCCCTTAAATGATAAGTCCAAAATAAGAATGAGGAACCATCTTCCAAGTTCTCATGTTGATCCTCAAAAAAATTGACTGAAAAACTGACAAAGATGGATGTTGAAAAATTGCAAGCTGAAGAGACCATGAGTCAGCTGCATGCCTGATTCATCTCTGAATTTCGCTTGACAACTCCATCACCTACCAAGTTGAAAAAGGATCCATATGTCCTTTGCGTGAAATAAACATCCTTTGTCCACTGACAAAAAATTTTGAACGCCCACCGGCTGATGATGTTAAAAACAACTCATTGTTGTTTTTGTTGTGTTGAAAACTGCTCACTGTTACTTTGTTGTCGACTGCCCACTGGAAAATTTGTTGATGCCCACTGGCTATTGAATATGCCCACTGGCTACGAAAGCTTCCCACTAGCTGCTTTTGCTGGTTTTTTCAAGACTTTCAGTCTAACAACCACTGTCAATTTCATTGAAATTTTCCCCCCTTTTTCAGCTGAAAGGAGAGACAATTCTATGGAAAGTATTCCTGAACTCCCCCCCCCCCCTCAGGTGTAGGAGTGTTTCACTGGTGTACTCCCCCATTAAACTGCATGAGAGTACCATTTTATTTTCACTGTCAGTTGCACTATGTGTGATTGTATTTAGTTGTAGAACTGAGACAACATTTTGACTGTGGATGACCGTTCCCAAGGATCCATCCATTCATAATGTATCTTCAATTTGGCTTATTGTTTTTGGTCATAGCATTTCTCAGATGAATGATTTGGCTTGCCACAATGGCGACAAGGATAGAGATCAAAACACTAATCTTCCATATGACCGGTTCTTTGACAATGAGGACATTTCGATTTGACTGCAACTGCGAGTTGTGTGAATTTCTGTTTGTTTGCAACTTTCTCAGAACTTGCTGAGGTGATTTGTTCAAGAAATCCTGCATTAACAAACTTAATTAGCTTGGAATAATCTGGGATATGCAAGTTGGCATCATATTTGACATATCCTAAGCCTCATCGATTTCTGTTACTTTGGATTTCTTCCCATGGCTTGATGATGGGCTTAGAAGAAAGTTGAACTGGAACAACTTCGACACTTGAAGCTATTTGGATGAATGACTTATCATTTGGACGGTTAAAAGACTTGGAAGCATCACTCTTCTCTTGCAACTCATTTCTTTGTAGTTGCGACTCCAGTTGAAGAAAATCAATCATTTCATTTGTCTGTTGTAGATGTCGTGAAATAACAACAAGAGTTTTTTTGCTTATTTGCACCATATCTTCAACATTTCAGAGGATCAAATTGTGAAGAATTTGTATCAACTGGATATATAGTGCCATGTGAACTCTCTCGCTTGAATTCAGGCTCGCCTGTCTTGAACTTGATTTGAACTTTGGTGAATTGAATGTGCTCACTTGATGGTAAAGACACACTCACTTTCTTATTTCTTTAAGATCATGTTTTCTTGTGATGGGTCACTTGATTGAGTTTATCACGCTCGCTTGCTTCAGAATTTTCTTGATCTCTTGGTGAAACTTGTTTTGCTTTTTTCACACTCACTAGAACTCACACTCGCTTGCTGTAGATTTCAACATGCTTTATTGGTGTTAGAGTTGACTTTGCTTGTTTCCTTTGATGGTTGCTACAATAAATTTCACGTTGGCTCACTTGATGTTTTCAAATTTGTACTGACTTGATGGAACTTTCTTGAATGAATATTCACGCTCGCTTGATGACGATCACTTTTCTTGAACGCTCGCTTGAATTGGATTTATTACTTCATGCTCACTTGAATGAATACTCACACTCGCTTGCAGGAGATGTGAACTTGTTGTTTGTTTGCTTTAGAGTTAAAACCCATGCACTGAATTGATTTTTCTTAAAGGAAGGGTGTCAAACACTGTCGAAAATGCATCTAAGAGACAAATGACAAGTTCAATCTTGATGACACACTTAATGAATTCAATTAGAATTAATTTGACTTAGTTGAAGGGAATTGACGCTCTTGAATTCTTATCAATTTAAAACATGGGTGTCAGTTTCAACTGAAAGTGCACCCTTACAATCCAACTCAAATTACAAATTCTTAAATTTATGTGCAAGAATGTTGATGTATAATTTTCTTTGAAGCATTGGAGTTTCTAGATTCATGAACTTGATTGTATTGAGTGAATTTTCTTGTTGTGGTAGAATGTTTATGTTGACAATCTTTGATTATGTGTTGTAGTGACGCAAATGCATGTGTTGAGTTTAATTATCGTTCCGTGCAGATACTTTGTTACATGTGTTGTGCTTGCTTGCATTGAAATTTATGTATGAGTTAAATGAGATCATTTATGTGTCAAAACTAGACACAAATCATAAGCAACATCATGAAGCCATAAAAACACATGCCATGATAAACACACACATTGTGTACCTAAGATCCCCTTATTCAATTTCGGGCGGATCTAGGACACAATCACCAAAAAATATATATATATATGATTTATTAAAATTTGGATTACATAATCGTTCAGCTTCACAACATCTTCATGGAATCGAAGTTCGAGAACTTCATGGAAAAAACATCTGATTCAACCTCCTACAACAATAAGCTTTCCTTTAAAAACTTATCACTCCAAACTTACAAAATATGCACCTTATTTCTCCACAAAATTACTTTCAACATTCAACTTATCACTCCAATAATTACAAAAGTAAAATCTCCTTATTAAATCAAAAAATTACAAGGAAACAATACTGTCACACCTTATTACTCCTTAAAGATTTTTTTTTTTTTACATTTATCACTCCTCACCTTATTTCTCAAAATTACAAAATTTAATGCACTTTATCACTCTATTTTTTTATTTTTTTTAAACATCAACCTTATTAGAAAATAAATTCCAATATACACCCTTATGACTCCCAAAATATGTTATCCACTTCTTTTTCCTAATTCCCTCACTATTCACATTGAGAAAATTCTTTTCATAAATGAATGCAAAGGAAATTCTGGTTGTTAAATAAATAGACTTACGTAGTTCCCCAAGTTCTCCAAGGCAAAACGCACATTCCGAGACATAAAGAGATGGAGAGAAAAAAAACCATAAAGAGATGGAGAGAAAAAATCATTGGAAATTACAGATGGAGAAGAATCATTTTCTTGAAATTGTTTCCGCAAATGGATTTGAAGGCATAAATTATGACGAGTCCGAGAAAGAAACCTGAGGGGGCAAAGGTTGTGCGGTTAATTTTATTTACATTGGCGGTGATGAGTTTTTTATTTTTTTACAATTGTCTCTTTGAAAGATGTAATGACGAGTGTAATACTTCGGAGGCCTCATGACAATAAGAATATGGTATCGGTCACACTCACATTTTAGAGAACGAATTTAGATAATAACATACCTCCAGATATTCAGAAATTTCATTGTCGACTTCATTACGATGCCCTTCATTTTGGATGCACCATGGACAAATTGCAGTCAAAGATAGAAAATACCTTTGGCTGGCCTGTTGTTTGTCTTCAACTGGTTCAATGGAAGAAGCACCCATGGATTAAAAAATGAGCTCAATATATTACTGTGCCCCTTTCATTGCATCGACTTCCACCATAGAACTAGGTCGATGCATCTCTATGGGAAAACGACAATGAACAAGATGATATAAGAAAAGTATGTTGAACCCTTAGTTAAACTGAGAGGGGGGGGGTGAATCAGTTTAACACATTCATGAGCTTTTAAACTGACCTTTAAACTTATTTACAACTTAATTTCATGATCAACTTTATATGTGAGCAATCTTAATATGTGAGAAGCAAGTATTAAGATAATGTGACAACAGACTTAATATGAGAGTAGCAAGTATTAAGCAGATTGAATAAACCATATCAACACATAAACATCACACACAGAGATAACAGATATAAGTGGAAACCCATAAAGGGAGAAAACCACATCTTTTTATTGTTGTGATGCAAAGGCAAGCTCCAACTCCCTCTCACCATTGATTTTCTGTAGGCACCAACCTATAAGAGGCTCCGACCTCAATTCTACAAGCTACAAATTTCAAGGAAGCTCCAACACCCATAAATTTTCTATAGGCACCAACCTACAGGAGGCTCCAACCTCAGTCAGTTACAACTGGCATCTATCAAGCTACAACATGATAGGGAAGCTCCAACTCCCTCACTCTCTCAAAAGAAAACACTTTCTGATTTACCCTGGATATCAGCTCTGTTCTGTACCTTCTTCACTGCTGTCCTCTAGCTTTCTTATCTGTCTTAAATCATCTCTGACTTTTCACAACATCTCTTTCTACTCCTCCTTCTTATCTTCTTTGCCTCAATTCTGCATTCTCTAACCTCTCTATGCATATCAATGTGATATCATTTATAGAGTTCATCACATGACTGTTTGTATCCCACATGGAATTCAAAGTGAATAGCCCTGAATCTTTTCCTTCTTCCTTCTCATTTCTTTGTCCAGCTCTAAAAAAATATAGCAATTTATACCAATTTTTGTTTTACAATGGAGTTTTGTTTTCCTATCGGAGACTTGCCTTTGCATCACAAACAATATAAAATCAGTTACAACATTTACATTCACATTTTTAGTTACATATTTAAATTTCACTCAGCCCTTGGCTTGCTGGTTTTGTCTTTTCTCCTGCTGTCATGTAACTGTCCTGCATACCTCTATTGTTCACTTCCTTTTTTCAGTTTCTGTACTCTCTCCTTCTTTATGTGCTTGGACACCTGTAAAACCCACATTCTCCAAGTTTACTTTGTATATAAAAATGCATTTCCATTCATTTTCCCTACTCTGGAAACTAACTAAATGTATGCGGAGGCTTTTCTTTTCACATCTGATGGTTATCAAAACCACATTCCCCAGATCTCAAATTTGAGTGAATTTAACTCACCTTCTGGCAAATATAAAACTATGTGGAAGCTTTCTACAAGTAAAAGTTATAGAACCATATATATATATATCAGGACCCACATATTCCAAAGTCTTCACCCTTAATTTATTTCAAAAAATGGACCCTTTTAATAGGTTTACCACAGACCCTTTGAGTTAATTACCTCTCAGTGTTGTATTCATTTCTCAATACACTACCATATCCTTTGTAAACAAACAAACATATGTCATGTCTGCCGCTATATTTAAATCATACCATTCATATAAAATATATGGAATAATCATTTGAATATTACAATTTGGATCATTGTGAAACTCTAACTTTCAATCCTCATGTGCGGCGTTTCCCTTATGAAGAATACACAAACCCCAAATTTCATTTGCGAAGGATTTCACTTTATAGAACTCTTAATGTATTCGGGCCCACATCCTTGTTCAACGCATATCAAACAATATATATATATATATATATATATATATATATACACCTTAGACTTACCAAGGTACTTATATAAACAAATTGCATCAATATATCACCACAGCGTATATAACTTACTGTGCTTAGACCTTGGTTAAAATATCAACTACCAGCCACGCTAACATCACATCCAATGATACCATTCAAATTTCACAGCCCTGAACTCCATATGCCACTGGGCCCCACATCCTAAAGGTTATTTCAATTAAATCTTTCACTTTAATGTTTATGCACCTTGACATATAATCCAACGAACACCTTGCTCTCGCGCTCCAAACAAACAATCCTATGGAAATCTCGCGGTTAACTTGCACGAGGCTTAAAACTCAAAATTTGCGTGATGGACTGGGCCCCAACGCTTAAACCGCCCTTCTTATCTAACGGTGAATAACTTATCGCGCTCCAAATCCAAATCTGACGATCCTAGCGTAATATCGCGCAATTAAGGTGCACGGTGGTTAATCTTCAAAAGTTGCGCAATGTAAATGGTTTTGGAAAACCAACTTAGGACATGCATCAAACAAAGACTTATATCGTGTTCAAAAAGGTGAAATCTGCTTACCACTCAAGGGCAGCACGATACTGCTTGTTTCTTCCACCAAAACTGCCCTCATTGTTCCTCACGGTTCCGTTCATGACTTAGGGTTCCAGTTCTTATAGTTCTGATTCAATGTTTTGCTTTTCCTTTTGTTCTTTGCATTTAGAAATTTCCATTCCTTTGAAATCGGGATCATGGTCAGGGTTCTGCTTCCTTCTGTTCTATTTCAATTTCACCTTTTCATGTGTTAACTTTTAATTCACTCAAATATTAACACGACATTCCTCCCTCACAGTGAACCGCTCGAAAAATCATCATATTTATTTGTAACTTCCACCTTTCTTTCCTTCGTTAATACAGTGGCTTCTCTGCATTTATTTATTGTGCATGACAGTGCATAGGCAGTGCATGTCAGTGCAGGAACGTTTCTCTGTATTCACTGTATATTATGTTGCTTCTTTTTTTTGCCCTGCTTCTTCAAATGGCCCTTTTTCACAACTGCTCGACCCTCTGTAGCTCTTCATATCTCTCTAGCACTATGCAGGTCTCTTTGCTATCTCTCTGCTTCTATGCTACTCTCTTTGCTATCTCTTTGCCTCTCTCTACTTCTATGATGCTCTCTTTGCCTCTCTCTACTTCCATGCTACTTTCTTTGCCTCTCTATGCTTCTATGTTGCTCTCTTTGCCATCAATGACAACATTTCCAACAGTCTCCCCCTTTGGCATTGATGGAAATACACTTCCTCTGCTTGCCTTTTAGAATACCCTTTCTTCTGTTACTTGCTTTTCCTCCCCCTTTGACATCAATGGCAAAGGGTTGCACATTTCCTAGTGTGCTTTCCAAATCTTGTCCATAATATTCTGATCTTGAGGACCTGTTCCATGCTCTGCTCACTTGCTCTAGTTCTTTTGTGACAATATTTGGTGACTGATCTCCCCCTGCTATGATGTTTTCTTTTCTGATCTCCCCCTAGAATGATGCTTTCGTTTCATGTCAGAGAGTAACATCTGCATACACTACTCCTAGTTTGTCTCTTAGATATTCGAATGGTTCTTTAGCAAGGGGTTTTGTGAATATGTTTGTTGTTTGTTCCTTTGTTGGTGCATATTCCAGCTTTACTACTTTCTGTGCTACTTGTTCTCTGAGGAAGTGGTACTTTATTGGGATGTGCTTTGTTTTTGAATGAATTATAGGATTTTTTGATATACTTATTGCACTTGTATTGTCACATTTGATAGAAATAGGTTCATCAATGCTTACCTTCATGTCTTGGAGAGTTTGTTTCCTCCACATTACTTGTGTGCAACAAGATGCTGCTGCTATGTATTCTAATTCTGCTATAGATAGAGAGATGGAAGTTTTCTTCTTGCTTAGCCATGCCACCAGACTTTTTCCCAAATAGAATGCTGCTCCACTTGTGATTTCCTTTCATCCACACAACTGGCCCAATCTGCATCTTTATATGCTGTCAAAGTGAAATTTTTTCCTTTTGGATACCATAGCCCATGATGTGTAGTCCCTTGTAGATATCTAAATATTCTCTTGATTTCTAGTAAGTGATTTTGTTTTGGTGCTGCTTGATATCTTACCACAAGTCCTACAGCCAGCACAATGTTTGGTCTAGAAGCTATTAGGTATAGCAGACTTCCAACCATGGATCTGTAAAGTTTTTTATCTACATCAGTTGATCCATCATTTTCACAAAGTTTGCATCCAATGATCATGGGAGTTGACAGAGGTTTGCAGTCTTCCATTTTGAACCTTTTCAGCATCTCTCTTAAGTATTTTTCTTGTGAGATGAATGTGCCTGTGTTCTTTTGTTGAATTTGAAGTCCTAAATAGAAGGTGAGCTCTCCAATCATAGAAATCTCAAATTCTGATTTCATTTCTTCAGAAAACCCTTTTGCTAACTCATCTTTGTTGCTTCCAAACATGATGTCATCTACATACACTACTACAATTAAGAGTTCATTTTAATTTGCCTTTATATATAAATTGTTGTCTACTCCTCATTTCTTGAATCCTTGTTTTTGTAAGTATTTGTCCAGCCTTGAATATCATGCTCTAGGGGCTTGTTTCAGACCATACAAGGCTTTCTTTAATCTACACACATAGTCATGTTTATCTGTTAAAGAGAATCCTTCAGGTTGTTCCATGCAAACTTCTTCTTCTAGATCTCCATTTAGGAAGGCAAACTTCACATCCATTTGATATACCTTGAAATCATGATAACATGCAAAGGCCAGAAACATTATGATTTCTTCCATTCTGGCTATAAGGACAAAGGTTTCATCATAATCAAGACATTTAATTTGTGAATATCCCTTGCATACAAGTCTAGTTTTATTTCTGATTACCTGCCCTTGTTCATTCATCTTGTTTTCTAATATCCATTTTGTGCCAATGAAATTTTTCCCACTGGGTCTTGGAACTAATTCCCACGTATTGTTCTTCTCAATTTGGTCCAATTCTTCATTCATAGCATTCACCCAACATTTTTCTTTGTTGGCTTCTTCAAACTTCTTTGGCTCTATTTGAGATAGCATGGCTAGGTATACTTCTTCTGTCTGTTCAGCTAGTTGTCTTCTTGTCTGGACTCCTACACTCTTGTCCCCAATGATTTGATCTTCTGGATGGTTCTTTTGAGTGTATATTGAGGGACCTTTTGAGTTTAACTCAGTATCTTCTGTTGTCTTGCTTATTTCATCATCATCTTGGTTCTCTTCTTCATGATCTTCTGGAGGATTGCTGCAGCCTGTACTTCTTGTCTTGTTTGGTAGTTCTTCATCAAATCTTACATAAATGCTTTCCACAATTTTTTGAAGTGTTTTGTTGTAGCACCTGTAACCCTTACTCTTGGATGCATATCCAAAAAATATTCCTTCATCTGCTCTTGCATCATACTTTCCTAGATTTTCATCATTATTTTTTATGAAACACTTGCTTCCAAAGACTCTAAAGTGCTTGATTGATGTTGGTTTACCATGCCATAGTTCATAAGGAGTCTTGTCACTGTTTGGTCTTAAATGAGCTTTGTTAAGAATATGCACAGCTGTGTGTACTGCTTCTGCCCAGAAGGTTTGGGGAATGTTACTTTCTTGCATCATGGCTCTGGCAATCTGTTGTACAGACATGTTTTGTCTCTCTGCCACTCCATTCTGTTGAGGTGTACCTGCAATTGTAAACTGTTGTGTTATCCCATGCTCATTGCATAGGTCTGCAAAATCATAGTCTGTGAATTCACCTCCTCTGTTTGATCTAATGCACTTTAGCTTGCATCCTGTTTGATTTTCTGCCAATGCCTTGAATACTTTGAATTTCTCAAGTGCTTCCGATTTATATTTGAGAAATGCAACCCATGTCATTCTGGAAAAATCATCTATTATCAGCATGAAATAGGATTCTCCACTTCGTGTTTTAGTTCTTGAAGGTCCACACAGGTCCATGTGTACAAGCTGAAGTGGCCTACTTGTTGATAGCTCATCTTTGGTCTTAAAGGATGTGCGGGTCTGTTTGCCCAATTGGCAAGATTTACATATGGTATTTGAAGGCTTCTTTATTGCTAGCATATCTCTGACTGCTTTCTTCTTGCTCAGACTGATGATATGGTCGAAGTTAAGGTGTCCCAATATTCTATGCCATAACCATGACTCCTCAAGTTTGCTAAGGTGGCATGCTTCATTCTCTTCTTTCACTATGTAGACATTACTTTCTATTCGAACACCTTTGATCAGGGTCTTTCCTGTGGTGCTTGATCTTACTTCACAGTCTTGTGCTCTAAAAAGAACTTCACAGCCTTTATCACACATTTGACTGACACTAAGCATATTTGCTTTCAGCCCATCCACAAATAGTACATCTTGGGCCTTTCCTCTGCCATTATCCAGACTGACTAAGCCTTTTCCTTTGATTTTCCCTGCTTTATCATTGCCAAAAGTAACATTTCCAGATTTCTTTTCATCAAAGGTTATAAACTTGTTTCTATCTCCAGTCATATGCTTTGAGCATCCACTATCCAAATACCATTGGCTTTTCAGGTCTTGAGCTATTAGAGCCAGGTCACATTTATTCACCTTCTTTTTCCACTGCATGCATCCTTTTGTTTGGTACCTTTTCTGAGATGATGGACCACATTTTCTGAGAGGACATTTGGAAGACATATGTCCAATTTTATGGCATACATAGAATTTGATCATATTTTTAGCAGGATCATGAGTACGAGTAAACTCTCCATGATTCATAAACCTCCTTGAGGTTTTGAACATCAATATTTTTCCATATGTTCTACATTCTATGATTTTATGGCCAAATTCCTTACAGTAAAAACAGTATCCATAAAAACAATTTGCATACCTGATGAAGGGTTGTTTTCTCCATTTGTTTGCTTGAGGTAATCTTTTCATTGTTCGCATCCTTTGCTGGTTTGAATTAATTCCCCTTGTATGACAGTATGCATCAATATGTCCTAGTTTGTGGCAGACATAACAGGTGGCATTTTTCATAGGGGGGAAGAATCTCCTTTGATGGCTTCCAAATTTGACATATTCAGGAGTATATGAGCCTTTTTTAGTTGACTGTTTATTTATTTCAATCTTTGTCATTTGAGGTTCCTTCTGGTTTCTGTCTACTTCATTGCAGGTTTCTTCTTCTGTAGGAATCTTCTGAGTTTCTTTATTATCCTCATCTGCTTTTACAAAACTGATATTTTTGTTTTCCTTTTCTTTGCCTTTGCTTGATTCTCCTTCATAGCCTATCCCAGTCTTTATCAGAGGAGATCTTTGAGCATCTAGAATTTCATTCAACTTATCAGAGCTTGTCATTTGAGAAGTATTTATTAACATTTTCCTTTGGGCGTTTTCTAATTTCTTCCTCAAGCATACTACTTCTTCTTCCAATTTCTTTTGTTCTTGAATTTTATCCTTAATTTGCTTAAGTAAAATGTCTTCTACCTTCTTGGCTTCTTGAAGCTCTACTTTCAACTAAATAAGGACTTCTGAATTTTGTTCTTCTCTTACATATTTGAGGAGAATGTCTTTCTGTTTTCTACACTTCAGTTTGAGTCTGTCAATTTCCTCCTGGGCACTTCTTAGCTCCCCCTCAAGATCAAATTCACCTTCTTCCTCATCTTCTAGAAGGAATCCTTCCAGCTCTTCTATAGCCATCAATATAAATTCGGAGGTTCCTTCTTCACTTGAGGGTTCATCTGAGTCTTCAAATGCACTGCTATCTTGTTGAGCATAGAAAGACTTTCTATTGAATCTCTTCCCTTTCTGCCAGTTCTTTGATATTGTTTTCTCTGATTCTTGAGTCTGATTCTTTGTTTTCTTATGAGGACACTTAGCAGCATAGTGTCCAAATCTTCCACAATTAAAGCATTTAAATGGAAGTTTACCATTATATTTACCTAAGCCTCTATCCAATTTCCTGACAAATTTTGCCTCTCCTTCATCAGAGCAAGAGCATATATCTTCCTTTTCTTCTTTCTTCTTCTCTGTCTTAAAGGCTTCCTCCCTCACATTTGACTTCCTCTGTGGCAGTCTCATCTCATAAGTTGTTAGATTTCCAAGTAATTGGTTCATGGTCAAGGTTTCCCAATCAGTTGTTTCTTCTATGGAAGAAACCTTGGTGTTAAAGCTGGGTGGAAGAGATCTTAGAATATTTTGTACAATTACAACTTCTTTTATGGTTTCTCCTAGAGCTTTCATGTTATTCACAATTTCTGCAACCCTTAAAAAGAAGCTGGCAATGTCTTCATCATCATTCATTTTTATATTTTCAAACTGGGCTCTATAGACTTGAAGTTGGCTGTCTTCACCTTCTTATCTCCCTCATGGATGTTTTCTAGAGTATCCCACATTTCTTTAGCAGTCTTTCTATGCATTACTTTGATAAATTCTGCCTCACACAGTCCATTTAAGATTGCATTCATGGCCTTTGCATTAGCTACAAAATCTTGTTTGGCTTCTTTCTCTGAGTCAATTGCCTTTGGGGCATATCCAAATTCCACAGCAGCCCAAAATTCTATTCCTAGAGACATTATGTATGTTCTCATTCCGATTTTCCAAAAGGCATAATTTGCACTGGTGAGAAAAGGGGCTTTATTGGTTGAGCTTCCTTGTTGACTAGCCATCCTGGGGACCTAAGATCTCCTTTCAGTTGTTAAACTAATACAAAAGGAACCTGCTCTAATACCAATTTTTGAACCCTTAGTTAAACTAAGAGGGGAGAGGGGGGGGGGGGGGGTGAATTAGTTTAACACATTCATGAATTTTAAACTGACCTTTAAACTCATTTACAACTTAATTTCATGATCAACCTTATATGTGAGCAATCTTAATTTGTGAGCAGCAAGTATTAAGATAATGTGGCATCAAACTTAGTATGAGAGCATCAAGTATTAAGCAGATTGAATAAACCATATCAACACATAAACATCACACACAGAGACAACAGATATAAGTGGAAACCCATAAAGGGAGAAAACCACATCTTGTTATTGTTGTGATGCAAAGGCAAGCTCCAACTCCCTCTCACCACTAATTTTCTGTAGGCACCAACCTACAAGAGGCTCCAACCTCAATTCTGCAAGCTACAACTTGCAAGGAAGCTCCAACTCCCATCAATTTTCTACAGGCACCAACCTACAGGAGGCTCCAACCTTAGTCAGTTACAACTGACATCTATCAAGCTACAACTTGATAGGGAAGCTCCAACTCCCTCATGTTAGTCATCAATATTTTTCACTTGTCGGTGATGACTAGTTGTTACAGCCAAGTTTTCTAGCAGATGATCACAAAATTTGTCAAATTTTCCAACTGGAAAACACCCATAAACACTTTTTCCCTCCTACCTTTTTAATCAACCCATGACGAGACAAAACCTCATTTTCAAGCCCTATCTAGCCTTAGCCATACTAGCTTGTCCATCAGCTCCAAAGAGAATAATCCAAACTGTCCAAGAAGTCTCCCCTAAGTTAGGTAGTGGTGCTTTAGGCATTTCTCCCTTGGAAAACCATCCTAAAGCCAAAGAACCTGTTAGGGATCTATAATTTTGGCAGACTAGTGAGACTAAAACTGCAAAAACAACATTGTTTCAACCAACTTTGGGATCCTAGGATCTAGCCCTCCTGAATCCAGAGAGGGATCTCTCCAATATGTGCAAAGATGGATTTGTCTTTGAAATTTGGGGTAATGATATTAGGCTGGTTATGAGGGCCAAGGGTTTTTTTTTTTTTTTGGATGGTTGAGCAAGAATATTATTTTGAGGGGAAAGTTCTAAGTGCAAATAGTTTCAAAGGTGAGAAGTTGCAAGTGGATAGAGCAACTAGGTTAAAATATAGATATAACGCTAGTTTTTAGTCCATTGGTCTATGGATTCATAACAGGGATTTAATTGAACAACAACATCAAGAGTGATCCAAGGGGCAAGTCATCTATGTCACAAGATCACTGAGATTGAAATGATGGAATGGAAACAATAAAGTGTTGGAGGGGTGGAAACTGATAATAATTTCACAAGGGATTTATAGTCAGTCCAAACAAGAAAAAGCCTCTTAAGTAACTGTTTAAAACCAACCAAGTGCAGGGCCAACCATTGAATTCTTGGGCAAGTTTTTATTAAGGCATCTTAATCGACAAACAATCTAGTAATCCACATAATTACCTTCAGAAAGTATGAAAACACATAAGAGAAAAAAATGTGTAACCTAAGATCAGATAAAGTACTTTTAAACCTAGTCTACTTTCAGCCAACACTAAGGGAAACTTTCAGAATCTGCCTTTGGAGAATAGAAGCTAGAAACAGGGCAAACCATCACTTTCTATTCTAAATTTAATAAGCAAATAAGGAAAATAACTTTCAAGAAAAATGTTTAAAGAAAATAGTAGGATGAGGGAACTCCAGCATTCCTAACTGCTTAAATTGTATTGAATCATTCTTAAACAAACAAAAT
Organism: Pinus albicaulis; assembly: GCA_034641835.2. NCBI lineage: Eukaryota > Viridiplantae > Streptophyta > Pinopsida > Pinales > Pinaceae > Pinus > Pinus albicaulis. The sequence continues at coordinate 1,581,711,391 of CM076582.1, read as the reverse complement.
AAGAGGAAAACATTAAGATAAATATTTTCAGTTAGAGAAGGGAACTGATAAACAGTAAATCCTAACTCTGTAAATGTTGTTCTTTATCAGAGAATAGTGAACAATATGGCATACATAGAAGGAAAAACAAATAACAAAGAAAGGGCACTTCACTAGTAATATAGACCAGGATCCCAAGAAATAGCTTGTTATTGATGTCAAACCAGTTACAGTCTTCAAGTCCAGTGTTTCAGTTCAGCAATCATCTTCACTATTCAGCCTAACTTATCTATTACAAACAGAGCTTCGAGGGCCAGTGAATAATATTTACAATCAGAATTTTCTAGCTCAATTAAATAACAATGCTCAAAAACATAGTCAACCAATAGTTGCTCATCTTCTACTGACGTATTTATAGAAGAATGAGGAGGTGAGAACTAACAAAAGATCTCAAAGATCATTAATACAGATTAAATGACTTCTTGGCCCTTTGAGGGGCTTTATGGAGAAGTGTACAGGTGGACTACTATATTAATGTTTACAATTATGAATTTAAACTCGGTGGGAGCCCTATTTGACTTTAAGGCTCTGCGTGCTGTGTGGAGTAACTCTGCAGATATTTCTGCATTTATTCCCTTGTAGAAGTAACTTCCTGGCTACGCTAGAGGTGACTATCTTCATCTGATCAATAACTTCAGCCTCTGTGTTGAAAGCTTTGAGGCACAGGTGGCATTTAGGGTAGCTGAGGAATCAATTTACCTCAAATACAACAGTGGAGGTCTTTTCTTCCTTTTAAACACTTATAATTCTCTTTAATGGTGTTTTAATCCAGGGAATTAGGCTTTTGATAATCATTCTTAGCCGTAATTCCCCAGATTTGTCTTTAATCTTCATCTGTTTTGCTTTGTCTTCAAACTTATACTCTTTAATTGTTCTTTTGAATAAAATAGTGTCTTGTTGATGTGCAGGGCCGCACAGGGCTTTTATGGTATCGGTGCCTATGGAGAATTTGATAAAACGTGAAAATAGAGCCCAGTGGGTGGTTCCCTTTTGATAAATCAAAGGCAAGGAAAACGTCTTTCCCGGCCCTCGACTTTCCTTCATTATACAATGGAAAACCATTAAAACACCTGCAAAACACAAAAATAATTAAGAAATCCTACATTTTTTGGTATAAATGCTTCAGAAGGTGGGGAAGGAGCGTAGCCGTTGGATCTAGACATGTGGACGGTTCAGATCTAATCGGAAGATCGTAATCGGTGGGAGGAGAAAAAGGGGTGCGATGAAAATCTCCGATGCGATTGCACGATCGGGAGGGCAGAGGCGATTAAGCGATGGTCGTTGATCTTAGAACGAGATCAACAGTGGAGAATGAATCGGGGGATTCGCAATCGAAGGTCGGGGATATAACGCAGCGATTGAGAAAATGCGATGTGATTGAGAAATGGAATGCGACGAAGTGTGGGTCGTTGATCTAAAGATTAGATCAAAAGTGGAGAATAGATCAGGTGATCGGTGATCGGGGGTTGGAACATGACACAGCGATTTAAACTTTGCGATGCGATTGAAGCCTCCGATGCGATGGAGCGATGGACGTTTGATCAGCTTTCGATCAACAGCAGGGATTAGTTCTAAGAATGAAACGGCGGAAAACCCTTTTAATATATGAAAACTCAAACTTTGGAAAAAAAAAAGGTTTTATGCTTTGGGGGTGGAAAATATATAAAAGGTGGATAGGCACCCGACTGTGGGGCCTTTGGACTTTACGAAATATAATAGGCCTCGGGGCATATATAATAAAAAGAGGCTAATCGCAATTGGGCCATCGGGCCCGGTCTTTTTAATCTACCCATTGGAAAACTGTGATGCGATCTAGCGCTTGGGACTTCGACCCTCGGTCCTGGGCATAGTTCATATGAAACGGAGGCGGGGAAAGTTTTAACACACGAGACCCAATCGCATCGAAACTTTGATACGGGTCTTTCAATCTAACCATTGTGAAAAACTTCGATTGCAGTTGCACAATCGTCTCTTTTCAATCAACCCATTTAATTTTAACACGTGATTTTGTTTTTCATACCAAAACTTTGAAAAAGTGGGTTTTTGGATTTTACAAAAGAAAAAGCAGATCGGGAATGGATTTTCAATGGTTTTAAGCGTGGAGGCGAGCCCACAGGATATATATTAAAATAATATGATCGAAGGATAGGGCTCAATTGCAATCGGAATTTTGAAAGACGTCAAAACAAACTGGTGCGCTAATTTTTTGCGATGTGATCGGGAAGGTTTATATAAAAGAGTTGATCGCATTGGGGTTTTTAAAAGGAACACAAGACTTATGCACCATCGAAAGTTTCCGATGCGATTAGTGCTATATGGGTTTAGCGCTTGGTTTTTATGACAAGGGCACATGTGGGGAAGTGGTTTAGGACTTAGCCCAAGGGGGTTTAGATCCATAGTAAAGACTTGCATTTTATATGAATTTTCAGAGTTTGTCAATGGAAATGGGGGTTCCGAAATAGTTAAAAAGTGAGTTTTTAACTATGGAAAGGGGGTTTTATGAAGGGGAGAAGAGGAATCATGAAAACAAAGGGGTTGTTATGGAGAAAAAGGGGAGAAAATGAAGGTAAGTTTGGAGGAGGGGGAGGGAAAAAACGATGGTTTTACAGCAATTTCTTCTCACGAAAACAACAGAATTTCTGAGTATAAAAATGGGAAAAACAATGAGGATTTTGGACAGAGGCATGAGGCCTATAAGGAGTCTTCAAGAGCCAAGAATTTTTAGTGATAAAATTTGTTCTTTGGAGGCTCAAAAAGTCTTAGCCACCTTTTGGTATAACAAATATTATAGGTGGCTAACAGTGGCTCCACTTGGGGATGGTGCCTTCTTGAAGGCATCAAGAACTTCAGACTTGCATTCTCTGGGAGGCTGACCTATGCCTGATCCATTATGCTGCTCTTCCTTTGTGTTGTGACCAGCAACAACCCCCCTTTTATTTAATATTAGTAATGATACTAAATAAATGGGGACCCTTAGATAAAAAATCCAAAAAATCAATTAGGATTTGTTTGCCTTTTCAAATAAAACTTTCTATCATAAACTTATAGAAATCCCTTAGAAAGAACATTAAAGAAACACTTAAGTTTATGATAGATTACGATAAAATTGCTCTTTAAACAAAATAGAGCATCCATAGAAAAATGGTATATATCTTTTATAAAACTGAAAATGTGATTTTGCGCTTTTGCGATAATGCGACCCTAAAAGCCTATACAACAAACGCATTGATCGCAGATCGCATAGCGCAGAAAACATAAATGATTAATGAATACCTTTTGTGCTATTTTCAATTTTGCGCTTTTGCGAGATTTGCGATGTGCGACATTGCGATATTGCGCAATTTTCACTTTTGCGCTATTTTACATAACTGCGATGACTTCATTTTGCAATATTGTGATATTGCGACATTGCGATATTGCGATATTGCGCAACAAATCGCAGATCGCAATGTCGCAGATTCATGTAGGCGCGCTATCCAAAGGCAATCTTCCCATATATCAAATCTGTTATGCACTTTAATGATTAAATTAAATGATTGGATTGAAAATTAATGGTAAATGAGATTGTGTTTGAATTGAAAGTCGTTTCACGATTAAAATATTATATTTCATCCGCTTTCACATTTAAAATAGTCTCATCACCTTTCTTATGTCATTACTCTCATTTACTCGTAAAACGCAGGCACGAAGGAGCAAACGTCTATACAAAGCTTTCATGAAACACTATGGGTAAGAAGGAGAAGAGCTCGAGTTTTGAAAACAAAGAAATGGCTTCGCTGTATGCAGACACCGCTTGTAATAAGGATGCCGGTATATCCACTTGAGAAGGAATGTATAATCTGCTAGAGGAAGAAAACCCTGTAGTGATGAAAGTTGTAGCTACAGCAGGTTCCAGTAATACGTCTGAGGCAACCCTTAGGGAACTGGCTTGCTCATTTCTGCATAGAATAGCGGCAAGGCCAAGGATTCTCCCGTATACGGACATGGTAAAATGGGTGCTGGACAGCACTGATATTTCAGACAGGAAATTTAGAACTCCATTTGAAGAGCTAATCGGGTCATTCACCACGGAAGACGTGAAGCTGATGTATAAGTTGCCGGAACCTCAAACGCCTTATAATAAGCAATTTATGGAAAAATTTGCCAGAGAACATGCGAATTTGTCAGAATGCACACAGGAATGGACCAAAAGAGATGAACCATTGAAGAAAATCAAACACGAGTGGACAATACCAAAAAAGGATGTTTCAGACGTTGCTCACAAGTTCAAATATCCAAATGGGCAAATTGACACAGTTTTTACCACAAGATAAGGTATGTAAGTTTGCCAAAATTATCCTCTATAGAACTTTTAGAAGTTACTAAAGAAGCTATTGGAGATCAAGAAGTTCTCAGAGAAACATAAAGCTCTTCTTGAGAGAATTCGGGAGTTGAAGAAGACTTGAAATAACTGTAAGACAAAATGAGGAAACATTGACCAAATTCAAGGCACTTCATGCTGAGTAAGGAAAAAGATGTGGAGCGTGTTCGGCACAGAGAAAAATTACTGCGAAAGGTCAAATCGATAAAAAGAAACTACTTTGGCTAAAGTATGATATGAGAAAATGGTGAAGCAAAATCAAGATGAAATTGCAAAATTAATAAGAGAGCAATAAGCTCAAATAAAGGAAAATGCACAAATCAAAAGGGCAGAAAAGGCGCAGAGGAGGCGGCTACAGCGGCAAACACTCTTACAGATTGTGTAAATGATAATTTACACAAAGCTAATTTAATTCCTGAAACTGTTCCAGGATATCTCCCACAAGCACATCAGCTGCAAGCAGAATGGAGGCAAAAGGCAGAAGAAAGAGCAAAATCTATCCAAGGGTTGACAAGATTGAATTGGGACTCATACTAGATGTACTTGGTAAAGCCACACAGTCAGCACAGTGCACTTAATTGTATCATCAATGCTACAGAGAAGATTGCTCCTACGCTTGCTGACTCTGTCTTTTCAGGACAGTTGAATTCCGAAGTCGGTCAACCGCATCTTCTCAAAACTATGCTAGATGCCTGCAAGTTTAAAGATCAAGTTCATAGATAGATAGATTTAGTTTTAATTTCACTGTGTTTTAGCCTAGGAAAAGGACGGTCATTGAACCGAATCCTTAATTTTTGTAATAAACTATTTTTAGATTTAGTTAAATAGTATTTAAACCCTTCTCATGCATTTAGAGAAAGGTCTTGGATCTTAATATTTTTTGACTTGGAGATTTCATTTCTGTACTCCATTGTCTTATATATTTTTAAAAAGGATCACATCTGGTGATTTTCATGCGGAATTATCTTTGAAGTGTTGCATTTATGTACCTTGGAATCTGATTTTGCATTAGAGTTACTGGATTAGAGTATCACATTGCATTTGAAAGTCTTCAGGATGAATGAGGTATTTCTATCCTTTCACTGCTGATTTCTTTTGTCTTATGATATTCGCTTTAAAATTGCTATCATTTATATATATTTGTTTTCACAACGCTTCCTTTTATATATCATTTCTGAGTATAATTGAAACGTTATCTTTCATGAGTATATATAGATGGTATACAATGATGAATGCAATATGCTAATACAACTCTGTTTAATTTCTTAAACAGAGTTATCTTTATTTGTTTCTGCATATTTCAATTTAAATAATAATACATTTACATGGTTATTGTTAAATTGGAACAATCTTAAGTTGTATTCACATATAGTTATCCGGGTTAGTGTTAGAATTTCTTTATCAGTATTTAGTTTAAATTAGATAGTTTTATTTCAATTAATTTAGTCCCATTTCCACCCATCCAAACCAATCCATTTAGTTATAAGGAAACTGGTCCTTTAAATCCAGTCGGAGCCACCATACCAAACGGAAAAGGAGTTGTCTTAAGGTCCCGACCGGGTGGTTTTCCCCGATGTTTGAACCAGAGATTTTCTAAGCTTAAACGTTTTTGGCGCTAGAAGGAGGGCCTGAGCTATGAATGGCAAGTAAATATTTATCCACAAGCCATTCTGAGAGCAAAACACCCTCATTAACTTCTTCAATTTCTTCTGAAATTCAAAATCCTAGAGAATAAATTGCAGAAAATATTCAGACACCCACTACCAAAATCTCAAAACATTCAGACAATCAACATCCTGAGTCTCCCGAAGTTCAAGACTTAATTCATAAATTGAAAGGATTCTCATTATCTCTAGAAGAGTCTGAAATATCTGAAGGTAGTGTAACTTCAAAATTTGTTTCTTCAAAACCTCTTACTAGGCTTCAAAGTGAAAAACTTGGTATTTCTCCGAAAGAATTCCCTTTACCTAGTAGAGTCAAGACAAGAAAAACTCAATCGGAATTAGTAAGTGATATAAGTTCAACATCTAATATTAAAATACCTGTTCCCGAAATCCCTTCTCAACAAAGTACAGTTGTTTCCATATCATCTCCACAAACATCTTCCCCTCAATCCTCATCAATCTCAACATCATCTATTCCAACCGCTTCTATTCAAACACCACCAGTTTCTACTATCCCTCTGATAGTTGTTCCAATAATGGCACAGAGACCATGGTCTACTCCAGGGGCAGTCAACATGGTTGCACCTTTACATGATTTACCAGACAATCCTGGAAAATGGCTTCCAAAGTTTAGCCCAAATCTTAACATTCAAGCTGAAGAACATATCAATAACTTTATGCTGGCTATTAATTTGAATGGAGTCATACATGAAAATGTTGTAGTTAGATTATTCCCTTATACTCTCCAGGGAGTAGTAGGATCATGGTACTTTTCATTACCATCAGGATCCATAACAAGTTGGGACATTTTTGCAGATCATTTTTTAACCAAATTTGGAGATGACCGATCAATTGCAACTTTACTCAATGACCTCTCAAATTTGAAGATAGAACCCAAGGAACCCATTAAAGAATTCAATGGTAGATTCAACAAACTCTTGAACAAAATTCATAGAGATTCACAACCCAGTGAACAAGTCAGAATTGAATGGTACATAACTGCTTTACCCTCAAACATAGCAATTTTCGTGGACAGAGCTGCAAAGCCTACATTAGCTGAGAATATGAAAGAAGCTATTGCAGTGGAAAAACGTATCACTTCTCTGGAAAATAAAAATGCTATCGAGGAAATGAAATCAAAGAAAGTCAGCTTCAAAGATGATTCAAAGAAAAAGGCCAAAGATCCATACGACATGGAAGGTTTACAGAAAGTTCTTAAAACCATGTCAAATGAAATGGTTGAAATTAAAAAACAAATGGCCGAAAATTCTACCAAGAAACCATTCCGAAATTATAGAAGAAACCAAGTTGAATCTAAACCTCCTAATGCAATCTCTAATGCAGAATCAGAAGAAGAGGAAGAGGAAGAAGATATATCTATAGTATCAGATGAAGAAAATGAAAATGAAGAAATAGCTGAATTGAATGGAATGTGGGATTTTATTCTCCCTAATTCTGATAGTGAAGAAGCTATGCTTGTAAGTACTAGGAGTAAATCCACAGCGGAACCAGTGCAAACAGTTCCTAAAAAGAAAATTACAACACCAAGTACCAAAGACAAATCCCCTGTAAAGAAAACTTCTCCATTACCTACTCAAAATCAACCATCCTCTTCTAATCTTCCTACATCAACAGCAAAGACTTTAGTAGTGTCAGATCCTATGGAATACAACATTGTCGAGGACATGAAAAATATCAAAGCTAATATTTCCGTACATGAACTCAGCAAACTAAAACACCAGCAAAAGTTGTTATTAAAAGAATTAAACGCTACACCAATTGCTCCTTTACCAAGCGGTGTAGTTGCAAAAGCAGCGAGAGGAATTGGTAAGCCACCAGATAAGGTAGATGCTACTGATACTGTGCTCATTGGGGAAAAGTAAAATTCTCAAACTCCTCATTTTCTTTTGACTTATGAGATGTACAATAAAAATCTGCACAATTGTTTGATTGATTTTGGAGCTTCCTCCAATATAATGCCTACTTTTGTCTGTGCCAAATTGAATATCGAACCACAAAAATCAGCAGTTCATATCGTCCAATTGGATCGCTCTAAGGTTCAAGTTGTAGGATAAATTAATTCAGTTACTATCAGATTAGCTTCTGATCCTAGGATTGTCCAAAGAATTGATATTCTGATTGCTGATATTCCTGAATTCTATGGATTAATCTTGAGCAGGGACTGGTCTACGAAACTTAATGGCTATATCTCAACTGATTATTCGCATATGTGGCTTCCCTACAAAGGGAAACCAAATCAAATTAAAATTGAACGAGAAAAACATATGACGCACACTGTCACTGAATTCGAACAACCTAATGAGCCTGTGGCATTCAACAACAATATTCTTGGAGGTTATTCTGCTTAATCATTTCTTGGAAACTTCGAAGCACCTCAATCACCTTTTTCTGTAAATACTTTTGTTTCTCAAATAGAAAATTTTTCACAATCTGATTCTTCCATAATTGTAAATATTTCTGATGTAATTGTAGATAAGTCAATAGATAAAACTTTATTTTGGTCGTTATATTTTGATGGATCAAAGTCTAGTGATGGAGCTGGAGTAGGATGCATCTTAATTGATCCATATGGAGAGAAAACCATGCTGTCATGTAGGTTAGAATTTGAGTGTACTAACAATACCGCAGAATATAAAGCCTTGGTTCAAGGACTTTATAAAGCTATAGGGTTAGATGTTAAATACTTGAAAGTCTTTGGTGATTCCGAAATTGTCATAAAACAAGTTAGGAATACTATTCATTGCCTTTCAGGACATCTTAAACACTATCAAACCTTAGTACAAGATCTCACCACTCATTTTTTAGCATTCAATATTTCTCCTATTCCTAGGAATCAGAATACATCAGCTGACTTGTTAGCTAATGTTGCATCTAAACTCCTACCTGCTGAAGATTGCAGTCCTGATAGGTTTTTTGTAGAATTGATTTTTTGTCCATCTGTCCCGGATAATGTTAGAAATTGGAGAGTATTCTATCATGATTAAGATATTCTAAATTTCACGACTTCAGAGAAATCATATGATGAACAAATTATTGATGAAGATGATCATGATTTACAAATTGCTTCAAAAGGTAATGAAAATCCCATTCCAAAATCTGTTATTAAATTAGAGGATTTATATGACATTAAAGACAGGTTCAAGAAAGTCACTAATACTAAACTTCAAAGCTCTACCTTGAAGTTTGAATTAGTAAATCTTGGTTCTAATTCTAAACCTCAAAACGTTAACTTAGGACTCAATTTAACACCAGAGGAAAGGAATGCGTTCATTAAACTTCTGAAAAAGTATAAAAACGTTTTTTCTTGGAATTATGATGATTTAAAAACGTATGATACTTCGATTATTCAACATACAATTCCAATGCTTCCTGATATTAAACCTATTCAACAGAAGTTGAGAAAGATCCATCCAAATCTTGAAAGTAAAATCAAATCAGAACTTAATAAACTTTTAAAAGCCAAAATCATTTTTCCAGTCAGGCACTCCAATTTGGTTTCCAATATAGTACCTGTAAGGAAGAAGAATGGTGATATAAGAATCTGTATTGATTTGAGAAATTTAAATAAGGCATGTTTAAAAGAAAATTTCCCATTTCCAACCATGGAACATATACTTCAAAAGGTAGCTGGTTCTGAACTTATGTCTTTTCTCGATGGATTTTCGGGCTATAATCAAGTTTTAGTTCATACAGATGACAGATTGAAAACAACTTTCAGAACAAAATGGGGAACTTATGCTTATCAGAAAATGCCTTTTGGTCTAATAAATGCAGGAGAAACTTTTCAAAGGGCCATGGACATAGCATTTAAAGGTCTGATCAATAAATCAGTTGTTGTTTATCTTGATGACATAACAATATTTTCAAAAAAGAGAGCCAATCATCTACATGATTTAAAACAAATATTTGAAAGATGTAGAAGGTTTGGTATCTCCTTAAATCAAAAGAAATCTTTCTTTGCTTTAGATGAAGGAAAACTCTTAGGATTTGTTGTGTCAAAAGATGGTATATATATTGATCCAGATAGAGTGAAAGAAATTTATGATATTTCTTTACCTCATAACAAAAAATCCATGCAATCATTTCTTGGACAGATCAATTTTGTTAAAAGATTTATTCCTGATTTTTCTTTTATTGTTTTACCTATGCAAAATATGATCAAGAAGAATTCAGTATTCAAATGGGGGCAGAAATAGAAAGAAGCCTTTGAGGCAATCAAACAAGCTATCATTAATGCACTAGCATTGAATACCCCGGATTTTTCTAAAGATTTTACTTTGTATACTCTAGCCACTGAAACATCCTATGCAGCCGTTTTAACACAACTCAATGATCAAGAAATTGAAGCACCAATTTCTTTCTTTAGCTCAAATCTGCAAGGCGCTGAGCTTAATTATTCCGATATTGAAAAACAAGCCTTTGCTGTGTTTAAATCATTCAAACATTTCAGACCTTTTCTCCTGAAAACACACACAAAAATCATTGTCCCATTCTCTGCAGTGAGGCAATTATTAATCCAAAAAGAAGTAGGAGAAAAAAGAGCTAACTGGGTAACAGCCTTGCAAGAATATGATATTGATATTAAACCAGCTAAGATTGTTAGAGGACAAGGGTTTTGCATATTATTGGCAGGAGCTCATAACATACCAGAAAATCAAGATTCAAATCAAGATATTCAAGTAAGTCAGATAAACGTTACAGATTCTGGATCTCAGTATGCTGATCTTATCTATTACATGAAAAATGGGTATGCTCCTTCTAATCTCAGCTATAAGAGTAAACATGCTTTAAGGTTAAAGGCTATTAAATATGAGATCATTGATAATGTGTTATTTAGGAAAAATTATGATTCAATTTTATTAAGATGTCTTGAAAAGACTGAAGCTGAAAAGGTTTTGCAGGAATTGCATGATGGACCAACAAGAGGTCATTTTGGAGGTGATACCACAGCTCACAAAATAATTCGTGCTGGGTATTATTGGCCTACCCTTTTTAAAGATACGCATGATTACGTAAAGAACTGCCAAATTTGTCAAACTGCAAGTGGAAGACAAAGGAAACCAGCTTTTCCTTTGCAACCAGTGACTATTGAGCAACCATTCGAACAATGGGGGCTTGAGATTATTGGTGAGATAGTACCTCATTCTTCCAAACATCACAAGTACATCCTTACTGCAACTGATTACTTTACAAAATGGGTAGAGGAAATCCCGTTGAAGGTAGCCAATTCTGATGCAATTATTGATTTCATAGATCAATTCATCATAACCAGGTTTGGTGTACCTCAAGCTCTTATATTTGATAATGCATCTTACTTCTCTAGAAATAGTTTAATAGAATTTGCAGCCAAAAGAGGTTTTAAATTAAAATATTCAGCAAATTATTATCCATAAGGTAATGGTTTGGCTGAATCCACTAATAAAAACCTTATCAAAATCATTAAAAGAATCATTGATCAAAATCAAAAGAATTGGCACAAATCTTTAATCTTTGCGTTATGGGCTGATCGTATCACTGAAAAAGCTTCAATAGGGACTTCACCTTTCAATCTGGTTTATGGAAAAGAAGCTGTGATACCATCAAATTTAACTCTTCCATCATTAGCCCTAGTGCAATTTATTGAAGAAAATCTTTCTTCATCCATTCAATTGAGATATGATCAAATCCTTAAATTAGAAGAAGATAGGAATAAAGAAAAAATTACTCATGAAAAACATCAACAGCTTGTAAAATCTTCTTTTGATGCAAGTTTTACCAGCTCAAAAATTTTGTCAATTGGTGATCTTGTTCTGAAATGGGATAAAGCACACGAAGAAAAAGGTAAACATACCAAATTTCAGAAAATGTGGCTTGGACCATTTCAGATCATTGAGAAGATAGGCCCAAATACATTCATACTCCAAGATCTAACAGGTAAGAGAGAATCTCTTCCTGTAAATGGGCTTATCTTGAAGAAATTCTTTTCATAAGGAGGTAACCCCTTCTTAAACTGTACATATTTCTTTCTGCAAAGTTTTTGATTGTTTTTGTTTTTGCAAATAAAGGTTGTTTATGAGTCTCTGATTGACTGTTTACTATTTAAGAAAATTTCTTCGGAAAAATATTATAAATATTTATTTTGTGTAAATAAGAATTTTTAAAGTAATGATCACAGTTTTTGAATAGTTTAAAATAAGATGTTAAACTTTGAAAGATTATTTCAATTATTTGCATGATCTTTTGAAAACTTGAGAAGAATGTAAATCATCATAAATTTATTAAGCAGAGAAAGGTTATCTATCAAAGTAAAGATTTTTTCAAAGTTTTGGAACTTCAAAAAAAAAAAAACTCTAAGAATTGTCATCCATTGATTCTTAAGGATAAAACTATTTCACCCCATCCATTTAAGTTGTGATTTTTTAGAATGTAATTCTAAGAAATTATATGAAAATTTAAGAGATAAGAGGTCTCATTATGAGCCGACTTACCATGTTCATAAGGAGTAATAAAACTGACATTACCAATACCGCATACCAAAACAGGGTAATGGCTTATAAATATAAGACAAGGGATCTCATCACGAAACAGCTTGTTCAGTTTAATTATAACTAGTGAATGGCATTGTTATTAACTGGCTGCCAAACCAGAACAATGGCTCTTAAAATAAAAATAAATAAAAGACAAAAACATGAGAGAATAGGTCTTATGAATTTATCTTTTAAAAAGTCATAATTTTAATTGGATGGGACAATGAATGGTTAATGGTTTAAAGGTAACCCTGTCGAGACTATGAACATTTGCTGGCAGCAGAGGCAATACCTATGACAATAGAGTATATTATAAAACCAAAACTTGGAGAGAACCACTTACTTCATTATTAACACCAATCAAAGCTTAAGATAACCCAAAATGTTTTTATTCTTAAGGAATTAGAAAGAAATTATGAAATGATTTTTATTTCTTTTTCATAGTTACATTTTATTTGAATTATCCTAAGACAGTTTTCATTATCTTTAAAAATCTTTACTTACTAAAGATATAGTGTTCATTTTATTTTTTCAGAGATAACTGTTTCTTTCAGTGAATCGCCAATTGTTGTGACCAGCAACAACCCCCCTTTTATTTAATATTAGTAATGATACTAAATAAATGGGGACCCTTAGTTATAAAATCCAAAAAATCAATTAGGATTTGTTTGCCTTTTCAAATAAAACTTTCTATCATAAACTTATAGAAATCCCTTAGAAAGAACATTAAAGAAACACTTAAGTTTATGATAGATTACGATAAAATTGCTCTTTAAACAAAATAGCGCATCCATAGCAAAATGGTATATATCTTTTATAAAACTGAAAATGCGATTTTGCGCTTTTGCGATAATGCGACCCTAAAAGCCTATACAACAAATGCATTGATCGCAGATCGCATAGCGCAGAAAACAGAAATGATTAATGAATACCTTTTGCGCTATTTTCAATTTTGCGCTTTTGCGAGATTTGCGATGTGCGACATTGCGATATTGCGCAATTTTCACTTTTGCGCTATTTTACATAACTGCGATGACTTCATTTTGCGATATTGCGATATTGCGACATTGCGATATTGCGATATTGCGCAGCAAATCGCAGATCGCAATGTCGCAGATTCATGTAGGCGCGTTGTCCAAAGGCAATCTTCCCATATATCAAATCTGTTATGCGCTTTAATGATTAAATTAAATGATTGGATTGAATATTAATGGTAAATGAGATTGTGTTTAGATTGAAAGTCGTTTCACGATTAAAATATTATATTTCATCCGCTTTCACATTTAAAACAGTCTCATCACCTTTCTTATGCCATTACTCTCATTTACTCGTAAAACGCAGGCACGAAGGAGCAAACGTCTATACAAAGCTTCCACTAAACACTATGGGTAAGAAGGAGAAGAGCTCGAGTTCTGAAAACAAAGAAATGACTTCGCTGTATGCAAGCATCGCTTGTAATAAGGATGCCGATATATCCACTTGGGAAGGAATGTATAATCTGCTAGAGGAAGAAAACCCTGTGGTGATGAAAGTTGTAGCTACAGCAGGTTCCAGTAATACGTCTGAGGCAACCCTTAGGGAACTGGCTTTCTCATTTCTGCATAGAATAGCGGCAAGGCCAAGGATTCTCCCATATTCAAACATGGTAAAATGGGTGCTGGACAGCACTGATATTTCAGATAAGCAATTTAGAACTCCATTTGAAGAGCTAATCGTGTCATTCACCACGGAAGACGTGAAGCTGATGTATAAGTTTCCGGAACCTCAAGCGCCCTATAATAAGCAATTTATGGAAAAATCTGCCAGAGAACATGTGAATCTGTCAGAATGCACACAGGAATGGACCAAAAGAGATGAACCATTGAAGAAAATCAAACACGAGTGGACAGTACCAAAAAAGGATGTTTCAGACGCTGTTCACAAGTTCAAATATCCAAGTGGGCAAATTGACACAGTTTCTACCACAAGATAAGGTATGTAAGTTTGCCAAAATTATCCTCTATAGAACTTTTAGAAGTTACTAAAGAAGTTGTTGGAGATCAAGAGTTCTCAGAGAAACATAAAGCTCTTCTTGAGAGAAGTCGGGAGTTGAAGAAGACTTGAAATAACTGTAAGACAAAATGAGGAAACATTGACCAAATTCAAGGCACTTCATGCTGAGTAAGGAAAAAGATGTGGAGCGTATTCGGCACAGAGAAAAATTATTGCGAAAGGTCAAATCGATAAAAAGAAACTACTTTGGCTAAAGTATGATATGAGAAAATGGTGAAGCAAAATCAAGATGAAATTGCAAAATTAATAATAGAGCAATAAGCTCAAATAAAGGAAAATGCACAAATCAAAAGGGCAGAAAAGGCAGCAGAGGAGGCGGATACAGCGGCAAACACTCTTACAGATTGTGTAAATGATAATTTACACAAAGCTAATTTAATTCCTGAAACTGTTCCAGGATATCTCCCACAAGCACATCAACTGCAAGCAGAATGGAGGCAAAAGGCAGAAGAAAGAGAAAAATCTATCCAAGGGCTGACAAGATTGAATTGGGACTCATACTGGATGTACTTGGTGAAGCCACACAGTCAGCACAGTGCGCTTAATTGTATCATCAATGCTACAGAGAAGATTGCTCCTACGCTTTCCGACTCTGTCTTTTCAGGACAGTTGAATTCTAAAGTCGGTCAACCGCATCTTCTCAAAACTATGCTAGATGCTTGCAAGTTTAAAGAACAAGTTCATAGATAGTTAGATTTAGTTTTAATTTTACTGAATTTTAGCCTAGGAAAAGGACAGTCATTGAACCGAATCCTTAATTTTTGTAATAAGACTATTTTTAGATTTAGCTAAGTAGTATTTAAACCCTTCTCATGCATTTAGAGAGGGGTCCTGGATCTTAATATTTTTGACTTGGAGATTTCATTTCTGTACTCCATTGTCTTATATTTTTTAAAAAGGATCACATCTGGTGATTTTCATGCGGAATTATCTTTGAAGTGTTGCATTTTTGTACCTTGGAATTTGATTTTGCATCAGAGTTACTGGGTTAGAGTATCACATTGCATTTGAAAGTCTTCAAGATGAATGAGGTATTTCTATCCTTTCACTGTTGATTTCTTTTGTCTTATGATATTCTCTTTAAAATTGCTATCATTTATATATATTTGTTTTCACAACACTTCATTTTATATATCATTTCTGAGTATAATTGAAAAGTTATCTTTCATAAGTGTATATAGATGGTATACAATGATGAATGCAATATGTTAATACAACTCTGTTTAATTTCTTAAACAGAGTTATCTTTATTTGTTTCTGCACATTTCAATTTAAATAATAATACATTTTCATGGTTATTGTTAAATTGGAACAATCTTAAATTGTATTCACATATAATTACCCGGGTTAGTGTTAGAATTTCTTTATCAGTATTTAGTTTAAATTAGATAGTTTTATTTCAGTTAATTTAGTCCCATTTCCACCCATCCAAACCAATCCATTTAGTTATAAGGAAACTGGTCCTTTAAATCCAATCGGAGCCACCATACCAAACGGAAAAAGAGCTATCTTAAGGTCCCGACCGGGTGGTTTTCCCCGATGTTTGA
Source organism: Pinus albicaulis (assembly GCA_034641835.2). NCBI lineage: Eukaryota > Viridiplantae > Streptophyta > Pinopsida > Pinales > Pinaceae > Pinus > Pinus albicaulis. Next base: position 1,581,695,202 of record CM076582.1, on the reverse strand, counting down.
AGCAGAGATTTTCTAGGCTTCAACACTTTGCTAGGATGATCTTTCTCTGAAAAAATATTAGAAGCTATGAAAACAATGGATCTTCATCTACAAGCTTTCTACCTACCCAATCCTACTGATCTAACATTTTTTCTTCATTTAGAGTGCACTTGGATTGGAAAACTCTATTTACAACATTTTATTCTTTTGAAAGCAGGAAATATAATCTATTTTTACTCCTTATTTCTCCCTGAAATCAGATTAAACAGTTGAGTTCAGATGCTTCTCTACCTAATATATCATCTGTCGGGATTAAACTGTCCAACAGACTTTTATTCTCTAATTTCTACAACAGAAAATTAAAAAGCATTCAAGTGAGGATTAAATATTCTTACTTGATGCTGGTCCATGGCATAAAAGACAAGCTGCACATAGACATTTATTTTGCAGAAAAATTAAATCAAAATGGAAGGCTTTTAAGATCTGAAAATTCAAAGTACTGCCTTCCCTTTTACAGCTCTGTTTTGACTCTTACTTGAGATGTTTTTCTTGTTTTCTGGTTCAGATTTTGAGCTAATTAGAACCAGATTTACATCTATTGACTCATAAAATAAAACATATTTGAGTCATCTATTGCTTGGAAACTTAGGTTCAGGTTTTGAACATGTTTGAACCTTTCATTTCTATCCTAATCTACCTACTGATAAACCAAGATTAAACAGTTTGGCAAATCAATTTCACTATCCTATCAACAGTAAATTCAAAAGCTAATTAGTGAAGATTAGGTTATTTGACTAACTAGAAGTGTGTTTTGTAGGAGTGGCATTTAAGCTTGCACACTTTCAAATTTTCTTCTCTTTTTGGTATGGGGCTGTACCTTCTTGTTTTTCACAATATGCCCTCTTTTCTCTTTCCTATTGTTTTTGCATTTTTTATTTTTCTAACTTTGAATGCAATGGTGGATGAGATATTTATAATGGGAAAAAGATAAAAAAAGGCTTCAAAACATTTCATGGATCAAGAGAAGTAATGCTTGAGCATCCTGCCATTGACAGGACCTCCAAACAATTCTGCTCCATTCAACTCTTGCAAGAAAAATGCATTGTTACCAGCAGCTGAATGAATAGAGTAAGGTCCAAGCCATAGGTTTTCAAACTTCCCATGCTTGCCCTTGTCTTCCCTCCTTGAGTCCCACTTTAAAACTTTGTCTCCAATCTTGAAATTGCTGGCCTTTGTTCTTTTGTCAAAAATCCTTTTAATGCTATCTTGTTTCTGCAATGCATTTTTGTAAACTTCCTCTCTGGTTTGCTGAAGATGAATGGTCTGATTTATTCTTCTGATTATGTCATTGTCTTCAGTTTGCAACTCTTGAATAAACTTCATTACTGGTACACCAAGGTTTTTTGGAAAAATTGCATCAATACCATACACGAGATGGAAAGGTGACATGCCAATGGATTTCTTCAAAGTCAATCTGTCAGCCTAAAGTGCATGAACAAGCTTTGTGTGCCAAGACTTTTTGTTATCCTCCAACAATTTCTTGATTATGTTCACTAGACTTTTGTTTGAGGATTTTGCAAGTCCATTACCTTGAGGGTATTAGGCCATGGAATTCCCCAAAGTTATCTGATATCTATGGCCGAACTCAACCATATTATTTGATCCAAATGATGTTTCATTATCAGTGATGATCTTGGTAGGACATCCAAATCTGGAGAGAATGTTAGTCTCCATAAATTTTATAATAACTAAATCATTGGCCTGTCTACAAGGTATGGCTTTTATCCGCTTAGTGAAATAGTCTGTGGCAGTGAGAATCAATCTATGCTGGGAAAAAGATGGGGGATGGATTTCTCCTATGAAGTCAAGTCCCCACTATTGAAATGGGGCTTCAACAGTGATTGGATGCAGAGGTAGAGGCAGGAGTTTTCTTTTGCCTTAAAAAATTTGACATTTATAACAGGCAATGATCATCGTATGGACATCATGAAAAAGAGTAGGCCAATAGAAACCAGCCCTCAAAATTTTGTTGGATGTTGTCTTCCAGTACAAATGACCTCCACACTCTCCTTTATGGAATTCGTGCTTAACCTTCTCTGCATCAAACTCAGGCAAACATTTAAGTAATAGACCCCTTGCATTTTTCCAATAAAGACATCTATCTATAATGCAATAGTTTATAGCTTTCAATTTAAGGAATCTTGCCTTTGTTTTTGTCAAACCAAGAGGTGTATTTAAATTAAGCAAAACATAAACAAAACATAAACAATATCAGCGTACCAAGGAGAATTCATAAAATGATCTTAAACTATAGGAGTCGGGAATTATTCTTGGTCATCCAAAGCATTAATCATATTAACATCAAGAACTTCAAAGTTGGATTCAGCCATTAATCTAGCTAGACCTTGGCCTTTGATGAGTTTAGTGGGTTTTATCTCTAAATCATACTCAAGAATAACAACAATCCGCTTACCTCTCTTACCATTTGGGTTCTGTGTTAGAATGTCTTTAACCACTGAGTTTGGGACAAAGGAAATGATGTGTGAGTGAATGATGTATACTCTGAAGTCTTTCAAAGCTTTAACCAAAGCAAAAGCTTGCTTCTTCATAATTTTATACTTCAAAGGGGCATCCCTCAATGCCTTGCTAAAAAATGCAATAGGCTGCTCTTGTCCTTGTGGATTTTTCTGTAAAAGGACAGCAGCTATGGTATGCTCCGATGCAAATGAAAAGATATAAAAATATTTTGAAAAATCGGGACTTATTAGAACCGGTGTTTTGGTTAATGCTTGTTTCACCAGCTCAAAGGACTTCCTTGCTTCCAAGGTCCATTTTACCCCTTGCTCCTTTTTCAACATGTTTGTGACATTCCTAAGGAGCTCAGCCAAGTTGGGGATAAACGTTCTTAAAAAGTTAATCTTTCCAATGAAATATTGCAACTCTTTGATGTTTCGAGGATGAGAGATTTGCAATATGGCCTCAATCCTCTTTGGATCTATCTTTATACCCTCTTCCGAGATAATGTGTCCAAGAATTTTACCTTCTTGGAGACCAAATAGTGTCTTCTTAGGGTTTAAAGATATTCCAAACCTTCTGCATTTCTCGAAAACCTTTCTTAAATGTTCCAAGTGCTCTTCATATGTTTTTTAAAACACGGTGACATCATCTAGATAGATAATGATGAAGTAGCCCAGCTCTTCCGAGAATGCCATGTCCATGGCTCTTTGAAAAGTCACTCCAGCATTCATTAGACCGAAAGGCATTTTCACATACATGAAAGTGCCCCATGGTGTAGTAAAGGCTGTCTTTAATTGATTAGCAGGGTGAACTAAGATCTGATTGTACCCTGAATAGCCATCCAGCAAACAAATTCTTTTAGACCCTACCACCCTTTGTAAAATATGGTCCATCTTGTGCAAAGGGTAGTTGTCTTTTAACAAAGCTTTCTTTAAGTCTCTAAAGTCTATACAAAGCCTGATTTCTCCATTTTTCTTCCTAACAGACACCAGATTAGATACCCATTCAGAATCTCTAAAAGGAAAATAATACCAGCATCATTCATTTTCATGATCTCCTTTTGAACCAATGGTAACTGAACAGGGTTTATTCTGCGCAGTTTCTGTTTGAATGGTTTTTGGTTCTCCTTGAGGGGAATTTTGTGTTGTATTATTTCAGTGTCATAGGATTTAAGATCTTCGTAAATCCAGGAAAAAACATTGGAAAAATCTTTAAACAGCTCAATATATTTAAGTTTAATGTGAGGTGGTAAAGTCTTAGACAATTTAATCATCATAGGTTTAAGTTCACTACCTATATTGCACTATTCTACCTCAGTCTCTACAGGTTCCAGTTTTGGTTTATTTTCCACATCATTAAAATCGAACAGCTCTTCTAAAGGAGCCAGACCTTTAGGAAAACTTTCATCTTTAGAATGCATAGTTTCTAACTCCTCTGTTCCGGATTCTACATTTATTTATGTTTCATTTTTAAATTTGCTTGACAAAAGATTTATATTGGAAATTTTGGGAGACGGTTCTTCTTCATCAAGAAAATTTTCTTCCTTGCAGTCTGTTTCATAGTCTGATTCCGAACTGTTTAGTTCGAATTCATTTTTGAATTGCATGAAGTCTTCTATTTGTTTGTCATTGTCAAACACCTGCCAATATTTCTCATTATCAGGCATAGCTGGTCTGAATTTTATTTAAGTCGTGCAGTCTTTGGTGTTATGTGGCATCAAGCATGTTCTAGCTGCATAGGCTAAGCTGTGGGCCGCGATGTTTCTCTTTCTTGGGACAAAAATCAATTGGGACTCTTCAAAAGTTTCCAAAAGGTCCACGACATTGTTTCGGTAGGCCCGAAGTCTGGGATGATGAGCATTATACTCCCCATTAACTTGCCTAATGATTAACTCTAAATCCCCGTGAACTTTAATTCTTTTGGCTCCTATCTTTTTTAACAAACGTAAGCCTAAAAGCAGGGACTCATATTCGGCTATGTTATTGGAACACTAAAAGTTTAGTTTACAGGAAATGTTTTCTATGTGATTGTTTTCAGTATTAGTAATCCAAACACCTGCTCCTGCGTTATTTTTAGTGCAGGATCCATCAAAAAACATACTCCATAAAGGACCGTTTTTGGTTTCGATTGTTCGGTTACCGTCCTCTTCAACTAACGTGCTCAAGAGTTGTGGAATGTCAGCACTTAGTCGTATTTTTTTTTATTCACCAGGATTTGCGTTCATTTGAGGGTCGTTTTCTTTAGTGTCTAAGTTCAAAAGCGAAGGACGTATGACCTGTAATTCAAGACTCTTATTTAGTTTGCTAACGTCTTCCAACACAGAAAACTTTTTTGTCAGTTTTGTGGTATTTAACTCCTCCTCTCTATCGGCCTCTATATCTGTTAAAGTTATTTTCTCATCTAATGTTTCTTCGTTAAAAAGGATAAATGAATCAAGGCTGGTATCTACAGAGTATAAAGGGGAGTTTTGTGGTCTGTCTTGACTTGCAACCGTGTATTGCATATGATACTCCTTGTAAAGTCTTCTATTCTGATTGAAAACAAGGATAGTCGTGTAGGTCATGTCCATTTGCATAGTCTCCTGTAACTTAGCTTTCCAAGACCTTGATAGTAACATTCCATACTTGGGGGGGACATCAGCCACAACAATATCCATAACAAGGCATTTGGCTGGAATCTGGGCCAAGTTAACGCAAAGGTCTTTGATTAATCCTAAACACCTTACTCGGCTGGAATCAAAGGAGTATAGATCTTTATATGGTCTGATAATTTCTAAACCAAATTTCTCCATCACCGCTTTAGGCATTAAATTATGAGAAGCCCCGGAATCATGCATAGTGTTGTGTAAAATTTTGTCATGAACATTTAAACTTACATAAAAGGGAGGAACAGGCCCTTATTGATATTTACCTTCAATCTTTGGACCAAAAATAAGCTCTGGCTAGTCATCATTAAGATTGACTGTATCCCCACTTTCCTCTATATTTAAAGCCTTCAGAATTTGGGTTCTATATACATGTTGGGTAGCTAACTCAGTCAAGGGAACAAAGATTTTGATTTTGGAAATTTCCTGCTCCAGGCTGAAAGGATTTTGGCTTTTAAAAATGCTAGTTTCAGCCTTATTAACTGTCACTCTATCAGCATTATCAGCTTGCTGATTTTTCTTATTTACATTTGACACAGTTGTTTTCACAGGAGTACTAGCTGAAGTGTTAGTACTACTAGTGCCTGCACTCTATTTTTCATTGTTTTGAGTGCTTTTCCCTTTATCTTTATCAGAATTTATAGCTACTATTTTGTCCTTCTGTTTGACAACTTTAGGCTTGGTTATAGTGTTGTTTTGTGAAGATTGGTCAGAGGTTTTCGTGTTGGGAGTTTGTTGACTAGTTTTTCTTCTAAGGTCATATTCTCTTTGAGACTCAATGATAACATTTTCCATGTCTTGATAATCATTTCCATCATTATCTCTTTTGTCATCATAAGGTGTATATAGACCTTTTTTTTTTTATCATAATGAATCTCAAAAACATCGTCCTCCACCCCGAACATGTTGATATCATCTCCCTCTATTATCTCATCCATTTCCTCAACCTCACTCACATAGTTTTGATGAAAGGGAGGAGAGATTTGTTGATCATCTTCCCTAGGTCTGTTCAGAGGTTGGTTCCTTCTAACATTCTGATTTTGGTTCTGGTTTCTGTTTTGAGGAGCAGCTTGGTTTTGATTTGCTTGTGCTCTCTTAATTATGCTCATCTCTTTCATCATTTCTTCCATCATTTTCTCCATCTTTGAATTTGAAGTAGAAGGTGTGTTCTCCTCTCTAAAAGACACTCTCTTTTCACTTTTCATTCTTTCTCTCTTCTCCATTAAGTTGACTTCCACAGAAAGAGCACCTCTTTGCATATCTTAAAGAGTTGCAAAATCTCTTTCTCTCAGCTGATAGGTCATGTCAGAGTCAAACCCTTCAAGAAACTTGTTTAAAGCTGAGCCTTGTGGAGGTTTTAGTTCTGGGGAGAGTGCATTGTATACACTATTGAATCTAGTGCAGTAAGCTTGCACACTTTCCCCAATGTTTCTATGGAGGTTCTTGTAATCAGAAAGGACTTGGAGCAGATTCTTCTTTACTTCCCATTTGTTTAAGAACGTTTGATGGAAGCCTTGGAGATCATTAATACTATGGGGGGCTAAAACTTTAAACCATTTTCTTACTTCTCCCCCTAAGATCTGAGAAAATAACCTAAGCTTGACAGAATCATTATCAATTTCACTTTCGTCAAAGTAGTCATTCATCTTATCCACATGTTGTGATGCAGTTGTAGCATTTCTAGCATCATACAATGGAATTTTGGACTAATAGTCCTGTAAAAGATTGACTAGTGGTACAGGAAGGACTAGGGGTGCATACCATGCAGCCATGGCAGGAGGTGGGGGAGGATTTACAAGAGGGGTAGTGGGCTGAAGTGGAGTGGTTTGGAAAGTGGATGGAGGGTGAGTAGAAGTGGATGGACCAGGAAAATACTGCTGAGTTGATCTTGGGTGAGAGACACCTAAATTGTGAAGGAAATGCAAATCAGGGGGTGTTGTTTCTCTATTACCAGAATGTTCACTTGCCTCAGGGGATGAAAGTGAAAATTCAGAGTCTAGCTGAGTTATGTCATCAAATGAACTAGTTCTAAATGGATTTACTAAGTCAGGTTGTGATTGTTGTAGACCTGTAAGATTTTCGGGAACTGAATTAGCTCTCAAGGGTGATCTGAAAACAGTTGATAATTTAATCCTAGGAGACTTCCAAAGGATGCTTTCTAGGTCATCAACTATCTCAGATGGATCCGAGTCAGGATGGGCTCTATTGTGAATCTTTCCTTCTAGAAGCCACTATGCTATGTTTTCTAGACCCAAATAAACAAGAAAAGTTCAACCAGATATGACAATCTTTAAGAGGTTAACTAGTCTGTTTGAAACTCAATCCTACAATCCTCTAACTAAGTTTGAAAGATGTTATAATGATAAGGGTTCTTCCCAGTGGAGTCTTAAGGTCTGTTAAGGATTGTGGAGTCACCAAGTGGAAGTTTTTAGCTCCTAAGAAGGTAAAAAGTTTTATGGTCCACCACCATGTTTATTAAGAACCAGTCTGAAATATTTTTAGGTTTTTCTAAGTTATTTTTCAGTTGTATGGTTTTTAAGAATATCCTAACTTTGTTTCAAAACTTAGCTACGGTTATGAGACAAAAAATTTTTACTCTTATGGCTAAGCTAGTTGATCTTTCAAGGTTAGATAAAGTCTTAAGAGAATCCTAGGTCTTATCTAGTTTATCACTGATTCAAACAAGTTTTACCAAGATTACCATGACTTGGTAGTGCTTGAAAAGGCTGCTTTTTACTCTCAAGGTTTTATGAAGTGTTTAAGGGAAATGTGTTCCCCAGCGGAGTCGCCAGAAATGTTAGGGATCTGTAATTTTAGCAGACTGGTGAGACTAAAACTGCAGAAAAAACATCGTTTCAACCAACTTTGGGATTCTAGGATCTAGCCCTCTTGAATCCGGAGAGGGATCTCTCCAATATGTGTAAAGATGGATTTGTCTTTGAAATTTGGGGTAATGATATTAGGCTAGTTATGAGGGCCAAGGGTTTTGTTTGTTTTTGGATGGTTGAGCATGAATACTATTTTGAGGGGAAAGTTCTAAGTGCAAAGAGTTTCAAAGGTGAGAAGTTGCAAGTGGATAGAGTAGCTAGGTTAAAATATAGATATAACACTGGTATTTAGTCCATTGGGCTATGGAGTCATAACAGGGATTTAATTGAACAACAACATCAAGAGTGATCCAAGGGGCAAGTCATCTATGTCACAAGATCATTGAGATTGAAATGATGGAATGGAAACAATAAAGTGTTGGAGGGGTGGAAACTGATAATAATTTCACAAGGGATTTATAGTCAGTCCAAACAAGAAAAATCCTCTTAAGTAACTGTTTAAAACCAACCAAGTGCAGGGCCAACCATTGACTTCTTGGGCAAGTTTGTATTAAAGCATCTTAATCGACAAGCAATCCAGTAATCCACATAATTACCTTCAAAAAGTATGAAAACACATAAGAGAAAACAAAGTGTAACCTAAGATCAGATAAAGTACTTTTAAACCTAGTATTCTTTCAGCCAACACCAAGGGAAACTTTCAGAATCTGCCTTTGGAGAATAGAAGCTAGAAACAGGGCAAACCATCACTTTCTAGTATAATTTTAATAAGCAAATAAGGAAAATAACTCTCAAGAAAAATGTTTAAAGAAAATAGTAGGATGAGGGAACTCCAGCATTCCTAACTGCTTAAACTGTATTGAATCATTCTTAAACAAACAAAATAAGAGGAAAACATTAAGATAAATATTTTCAGTTAGAGAAGGGAACTGATAAATAGTAAATCCTAACTCTGTAAATGTTGTTCTTTATCAGAGAATAGTGAACAATATGGCATACATAGAAGGAAAAAAAAATAACAAAGAAAGGGCACTTCACCAATAATATAGACCAGGATCCCAAGAAACAACTTGTTATTGATGTCAAACCAGTTACAGTCTTCAAGTCCAGTGTTTCAGTTCAGCAATCATCTTCACTATTCAACCTAACTTATCTATTACAAACAGAGCTTCAAGGGCCAGTGAATAATATTTACAATCAGAAGTTTCCAGCTCAATTACATAACAATGCTCAGCAATGTAGTCAACCAATAGTTTCTCATCTTCTACTGAGGTATTTTTAGAAGAATGAGGAGGTGAGAACTAACAAAAGATCTCAAAGATCATTAATACAGATTAAATGACTTCTCGGCCCTTTGAGGGGCTCGATGGAGAAGTGTACAGGTGGACTACTGTATTAATGTTTACAATTATGAATTTAAACTCGGTGGGAGCCCTATTTGACTTTGAGGCTCTGCGTGCTATGTGGAGTAACTCTGTAGATATTTCTGCATTTATTCCCTTGCAGAAGTAACTTCCCGGCTACGCTGGAGGTGAATATCTTCATCTGATCAATAAATTCGGCCTCTGTGTTGAAAGCTTTGAAGCACAGGTGGCGTTTAGGGTAGCTGAGGAATCAATTTGCCTCAAATACAGTGGTGGAGGTATTTTCTGCCTTTTAAACACTTATAATTCTCTTTAATGGTGTTTTAATCTGGGGAATTAGGCTTTTGATAATCATTCTTAGTCGTAATTCCCCATATTTGTCTTTAATCTTCATCTGTTGTGCTTTGTCTTCAAACTTATACTCTTTAACTGTTCTTTTGAATAAAGTAGTTTCTTGTCGATGTGCAAGGCCGCACAGGACTTTTATGGTATCGGCGCCCATGGAGCATTTGATAAAACGTGAAAATAGAGCCCAGTGGGTGGTTCCCTTTTGATAACTCAAAGGCACGGGAAATGTCTTTCCCGGCCCTCGGCTTTCCTTCATTATACAATGGAAAACCATTAAAACACCTGCGAAACACAAAAACAATTAAGAAATCCTGCATTTTTTGGTATAAATGCTTCAGAAGGCGGGGAAGGAGCATAGCCATTGGATTTGGACACGTGGACAGTCCAAATATAATCGGGAGATCATAATCGGCGGGAGGATAAAAAGGGGTGCGATGAAAATCTCCGATGCGATTTCGTGATCAAGAGGGCAGAGGCGATTACGCGATGGTCATTGATCTTAGAACGAGATCAACGGTGGAGAATGAATCAGGGGAGTCGTAATCGAAGGTCGTGGATATAACGCAGTGATTGAGAAAATACGATGTGATTGAGAAATGGAATGCGACGAAGCGCAGGTCGTTGATCTAAATATTAGATCAACGGTGGAGAATAGATCGGGTGATCGGTGATCGGGGGTTGGAACATGACACAGCGATTTAAACTTTGCGATGCGATTGAAGCCTTTGATGCGATGGAGCAATGGCCATTTGATCGGATTTCGATCAACGACAGGGATTAGTTCTAAGAATGAAACGGCAGAAGACCCTTTTAATATATGAAAACTCAAACTTTGGAAAAAACAAAGGTTTTATGCTTTGGGGGCAGAAAATATATAAAAGGTGGATAGGTGCCCGACTGTGGGGCCTTTGGACTTTACAGAATATAATATGCCTCGGGGCGTATATAATACAAAGGGGCTTATCGCAATCGGGCCATCGGGCCCGGTATTTTTAATCTACCCATTGCAAAACTGCGATGCGATCCAGCGCTTGGGACTTCGACCCTCGGTCATGGGCATAGGTCATTTGAAATGGAGGCAGGGAAAGTTTTAACACACGAGACCCAATCGCATCAGAACTTTGATGTGGGTCTTTCAATCTAACCATTGTGAAAAAATCTGATTGTGATTGCGCGATCGACTCTTTTCAATCAACCCATTTACTTTTAACATGTGATTTTGGTTTTTATACCAAAACATTGAAAAAGTGGGTTTTTGGATTTTACAAAGGAAAGAGCGGATTGGGAATGGATTTTCAATGGTTTTAAGTGCGGAGGCGGGCCCAAAGGATATATATTAAAATAATATGATCGGAGGATAGGGCTCAATCGCAATCAGAATTTCGGAAGACGTCAAAACAAACTGGTGCGCTGAGTTTTTGCGATGCGATCGGGAAGGTTTATATAAAAGAGTTGATCGCATCGGGGTTTTTAAAAGGAACACAAGACTTGTGCACCATCGAAATTTTCCGATGCAATTAGCGCTATATGGGTTTGGCGCTTGGTTTTTATGAAAAGGGCACATGTGGGGAAGTGGTTTAGGACTTAGCCCAAGGGGGTTTAGATCCATAGTAAAGACTTGCATTTTTTATGAATTTTCAGAGTTTTTCAATGGAAATGGGGGTTCCGAAATAGTTAAAAAGTTAGTTTTTAACTATGGAAAGGGGGTTTTATGAAGGGGAGAAGAGGAATCATGAAAAAAAAGGGGTTTTTATGGAGAAAAAGGGGAGAAAATGAAGGTAAGTTTGGAGGAGGGGGAGGGAAAAAAATGATGGTTTTACAACAGTTTCTTCTCACGAAAAAAGAAGAATTTCTGAGTATAAAAATGGGAACAACAATGAGGATTTTGGACAGAGGCATGAGGCCTATAAGGAGTCTTCAAGAGCCAACAATTTTTAGTGATAAAATTTGTTCTTTGGAGGCTCAAAAAGTCTTAGCCACCTTTTGGTATAACAAATATTATAGGTGGCTAACAGAACCTCCATCTGATATCAACCAGTCTTACAGACCTTCCTATTCTGCAAATAAAGTTTGGTTACACCCTTAAGTCGCACCACTAACAAGCCTTGAAGTCTCAGCAATACATAATCCATAGGTCAAGCTGATATTAGGTAAATATACAGTGTTTCAATGTTTTTATCAAAGAGCAGAAGTATACTAGTGTTCCAGAAGACAGTATTAAACTCAACCTGAGAAGACAGCTGCTTCTCATGTGGTTTTGAGCCTGGGATGCAAATGATGTACAAAGAGTTATCTCATTAAGCTCCTGCAATCATAGTGAAAGGTTAGTGAATTATAAATGACAAGAAATGCTTTGCAGATACTAGCCAGGCTGCCTCTGATTGTCTAAAGATGCAAAAAGGTATTTTAAGAGCAGAATTACATGTCTCAGAGAAATTCCCTTCATGGCATATTGTCATTTTGTCATTTTCATTTTCTTAAATATGAATAGGCAGTAAACGAAAAGGTAACACTGTTTGAAAAAACTGATGAAATGGTAAGACTGAGAAAACCTCCTCCATACATGAGCAGAGGGTTGAAAGACTGAAAGAACCTCCTTCATTTTACAAGCAGAGGGTTTGGCACTGTGATAATGGCCTCATTCATCTAATAAGCATAGGGCTAGGGACAGAGTTTTATTTTAGGGTTTTCACTGACTGAAAGGAAAATTTTAAGAGCAGTGGGAGACAATTGAAGGCTTCTGAATAGAAAATGATGTTAAAAGCAAAGGCAAAGCAGTGGTGCTTCAAAAAGGTGTTTACATGAGTTTCACTATTAAAACACAAAATTGAAATACAGTGTGAAGCTAATGGGGTGATTATCAATGAAGAAATATTGTTAAGCAAAATGGCCAAGGAAGTCAAACAATCTTGGTCTCAAACTGACTTCTGCCATCAAATACAAAGAAAACGACTAACAGTGTGTTCATAAACCTTCTTCAATTGGTTAAAATAGGGGTTGAAAATAAGTCAGGCATTTTTCAAAAATAGGCCTCCTTCATGACAAGAAGGAGGCTCACCATTGTGTAAAGGTAAAGAGCATTCATTTTTAGTATGGCTTAGATTTCAAAGGGACTGCTGTCAAAATGGTAAAATGAATGAGAAATTCATTATTCTTACAGACCTTCTTCACAAAAGAACAAAGGGACAGTTTTCCAATTTTACATTTTAAACTTCAGCTTACCATCTCCTGCTATATCTCCATAAAAGTTGAAGACTGGATTACTTTGTCAATCTAAGGTTAGTCAGTTGCGTTGATGATGGAGACTTTTTGTAAAATATTTTTTCACTTACAGTTTCGAATGAGTTTCTTCACCCACAGTCAAAAGAAAGGCTCAAAGAGCACCTAACAGTTTAATTAGCTTCACAGTGGGCATGATCATTTTGAAAACATCAGGAGCAGAGAATGTCAAAATAAGCTTCAAAGTGGTGATTTATCTCCTTGCAAGAATGTCAAAGAAAGCCTCACATATCGTTTATGTGTCTTTCAACAAGGTTTCTTTTTCAATGATAAAACAGTGAAGAGGCAGTAGAAGAGTATTTCCTTGATGAGAAAAACACTGAGAGAGATGTTGGCCTTTAAAATGGCTTTCTCACTTTGAAAAGGGGTCACATGTATGAGGATCTACAAAAAGTTATCCACAACACTTTAAAGAGTCCTAGTCGAAATATTGGGTTTGTTATATTTTGAATATTATAAATGATAAAGTCGGGCTTCATTTTTCGTTTTACAACCAATACCTCTTGCAAAAAGGCTTCAAAACCCTCATAAAGATTTCAAATCCAATTGGCCTTTTCACCTTCAAAAGGAAATAGGAGACCGTTGCAAACCTATTTGCAATTTTCAAAACGCAAACAACACCTCCTCCTAGCTTCTCACTAGACTGAAGAGGCGTTTCAAACTAATTTACAATTTTTTCAGGCTTTCTAGCCTGCACAACGCACCTGGAAAAATGCACGGCACGTTCAAAAGTAGACATGCAAAGGCTGTGTATTGTGGCGCGGCGCGCCTGTAGGCACCAGTCACAACTGCCCGAAGGCCGACCCGACACCTGTGTTACTGTGCGGCGCTTATCCTTTTGAATGTGCCGCGCCTGTTTGAACAATCAAAATGCCTCCAAAGGGTCTTGAAGCTACTCAACTCTTCAAGCAAAGGCCACAAACCATCATCAAGGTATTTTTATTTGCCTCATTGGTGCATTCAATTTTCTAAAGGGGTGATTGATGCTGTGTATTGAAAGACTAAACAGTGATTGAATAGAGAAGGTCTTGGTATAAAAGCGAGGTGTTTGTTACGGTATTGACAAATATTGTTACAGTGGGAGGCTAGTGGTGTGTTTGTATTGGTTTCAAAAGGCCTAAACTATTTTCAAAACAGAGTAATGAAACATATGCTAGTGACTAGACAGAAAACACCGTGTTAGAGGTTGTTAAAATTGTTGAAGATGTCCTAGCAAGGGTGAAAACAAAATTAATCCCTATTGGAAAATCTAAGGTATAAACAATGTTTGTAAAAGGAAATCAAAGAGATTGAGGTCAAAACAGTGTTTAAAGGGTGAGGATTTTGGTCCAAAATTAAAAGGTGCCACTGCTATAAATGCGAAGAGAAAGAGATTGATTAGAGGGCAGTGCTTCTGAGAAAACTCAGAGCTTTTTGTTGCTATGATTGTTACACATTTTTACATTTTTGGGTGGATGTTTAAAACCATCTAAAAATACCCTAACTGCTTTAAAAAAAATTTGGTGTCCTAGCAGTGGTGAAAACAGTGTTTGTGAAGGGAAAATAATAGTCCTAAGGTGAACACAGTTTTATAAGGTGAAAGTTTGACCATTATAAAATGCCTCCTCTGTGTTATGAAATAGAAAACTAGTGCTTCCTCCTTTGTCCCATAAAGAAGACTGTGGTGAAAGATATTTTAACCCAATTTGAAGGTGTTTTTGTCTACCTGTGTATGAGAAATAGTGAATACAGGAAGAGTGTTTTTGATTGGGAGGGGTGTTTTGTCTTTGTATAAATACAAAGATGTCTTGTTTATACCAAAACACAAATGATCCTTGTGAAATTACGCAAGCACAGTAATCATTTGACTGTGTGTGCTTTTTATTTGATAACTATTTGTTGATTGGCATAAAAAGAGACAAAACAGTGATTTGTAAGCAGCAGAAAGTTGGTGTTAAAGAACCTTTTCACATAGCATTTGAAGCAGTTTGCCTTGGTCAAACAGTGACTAACGAGGAGGACAGAGGTGTGTGCTTGATAAAACATTCCAAAGGCCATTTGAGACAGCTTGTTGTTGCAGAGAACATTCAAAACAAGATGCCTCCCAGGCAAGACAGTAGGAGTGGCCTGCACAAGAGATTTGAGCCTGTTTCCACTAAAGAAGTGAATGCCCATCCATCAGTGTTGTTTAATTTCCATGAGGTTGGGTGTCTAGATTTTTGCCAAAGAGTGCAAGAGGTGAAGAGCTATTCCCCTTTAACACACCTTTGTTCTTTGAGGTTTCAAGAGAAGCATTTTCAGCTGGCAGGCCTAGATTTCAAATTCTCTCCAAGGTCCATCTTCAAGGCCACTAAAATCCCTTATGTCGGGGAGAAGTGGTTTAAACAAAGCCACCTGGACTCAGAAGAATACAAGCCCTTTCTGAAGCCTAAGCACAGAGATTCATGTCCATCCATTTTCCCCTTCTCATATCTACTGACTAGTTACGCCCCCCTCATGAAGATCATCATGAAATACTTCACTTGTGAGGGAAGATTCTCCAGAGTTTATGCCTATCATATCCGATTTCTCATGCATTTTATGAGGGCTAAATTGTTAAATCTCCCTTTATTTCTACATAGAATCATTGAGAAAATGGCCTCCACTGTTTAGAAAAAGCCTCCTTCTCAGCAGACAACCTGCCTCTTCCATCACTCCCTCATCAAAATCATCATTCTTCATCAGCTTGAGAAGAGGGAGGTCTCTTGGGATACTTTCATCACCCATCTGGATTTCTCCACTATCCCTCCAATTCACACATCTCCTTCACATTCTACTCACCATCCTTCACCTTCTTCTAGCAAACCTATTCCCAAGAAGCTCAAGTTTACCATAGAACAAACAAAAGAGCATGATGAGGAAGAAGAGCATGAGAAAGAAGAGGAAAGTGATGATGAGAAACATCATGATGAAATAGCGCAGCAAGGGGATGAATATGAAAGTGATGATGAGCAGCATCATAGTGAAGCAGAATATCAAGGGGAAGAAGGGCATGATGAACAACAACAGCCACAACATGATGAACAGGGGCAGCCACAACATGATGAACAATAGCTTCAAGAAAAAGAACAATAGCCTCATGAAGAAGAAGGGCAGCATGATAAATAGGTGCAACACAGTGAGGAGGACATCCCTCAAAAGGAAATGCAAAAGGACAGCCAAGGCATCCATGAAGAAATCCAAGACAGTGGCAAAAATGAGGAGCAAAGTGACAAGGGTAAAGAGCGCATGGAGCATGTGCTAGCTGCCTCTCCTAGGCAAGGGGCCATGCTCTCTTCTCCGAAAGTGGCCAAGCCCTGGACATCGAGGAAAAGGGTGCCTATATTTGTAACTCCAATTGTGACTAGGGCCCTCCGAAGCAAGGGAAAATTGCCCAGGAAGCCCATTGTCGAATTTCCCAAGAGGAGGAAGACTAAAAGAGCCACCCAAAGCAAAGGGAAGGATAAGGAAGAAAGCAGTCATGAACAGGAAAGGGAATTCGACCTCATCCAAATCCAAAGTGATGATAGTGATAATGAAGACCGGATCCTAGAAAATCTCTTGATCAATAGAGAAAACCAAATTGATGCTTTGAGGACTGATCTTGATAGGGCTAGGAACTTCAATCACTTTTTACAAGTTCAAAAAAAGCAGATGAGTGTCCATATGGCTGTATATGAGACACAGGCCATCAAATACAAAAAGGAGGCCTCCAAAGCACAAGTGATATTGGAAGAACTCATGGGTGAGTTTGATGAGAGTGAAGGTGAAGATCAGCCTAGACGAAAGAGGCCAAGAACCATGGGGCTCAAAAGGGCCCTTGAGAAACAAAAGGAAGAAGAAGATGCCCTTCTCCAATCTACCCCTCTCACTACATTGTTCGAACAAGAGATAGAGAACAATCGAGAAGCATGACTTGAGAGAGTTAATGATCACTTGGAGAAGAAATTGGAGAAGGAAAATACAGACTTGGACCTTCAATGGAGGATGACCGGACATTATAAAAATCTCAATCAGTTTGACTGGCGGAAATTGAAGGCCGCTCAAGAAAAACTCAAGGAGGCTAAAGGGAAGCGCCCGACACCAAAATTGAGGAAAGACACCTCAAGGCTCCAAATTTTGGCCTCAAATTCACAACATGTTTCTGAAAACCCTTGAGGGTCATGCTCGCCAAGTTTGGGCGAAATTCGATAATTTTTGGTTTTTTGTCATTTTTGGGTTTTTGGCCAAAACTCATGGGCATCGCCATTTCAATTTGGAGCTTCCTCAAAGGATGAAAATGGTATCATTGGATGCCATAATTTCAAGGGCACATACTCAGCAATTTTCAAATCAATTGAAGATAATTTTCTCCCCCAAAATGGCAAAAAACACTCGCTTTTTCTACACTCTACCCCGTTTATCAGCAAGGCCTATTTTTTGGTTTTTTACACACAGGTCTATTTTTGGAGGACTTTCAGTGGTCATTTGGGAGAACAATAAACATTTTCAGAAATTAGACACTCATAGCTTTCCAACGAGCTGTCATGAGCCTCATTTCGACATCGGGAAGGCCTCCAAAAGTTTCCGGCAAGTCAGGGGGGCTTTTGCTGATGTATTTTTTGAGTATTTTTCTAAAAATTGAACCTTTCAAAAGTGACTTTTTCATGTGCGTTTAGCTATTTTTGTAAATGATAAGTTATGAAAAGTCAATATATTTCATTTTTTAACATTTTTGAGATATTTTATTAGATATTTTGTGCCTTGGGCTTTGCAAAGCCTCAATGACAAAATCAGATATTTTGGATAGGCCAATGAGATTGCAAGTTGAACTAAGAGGTTTTCCTCACTTTGGCCTATATATTCCAAAGGCTTTCATTGTAAACAAGGGAATTTGAACTTGATGAATAAAGCAATATATGGTCATATAAGCTTTGGAAACAACGTACAGATGAAATAGGTAAACCCGGCCTCAAAGAAAACGGGAACTCTAGCCAAAAGACTCGAGAAAACTTCTTGAAAAAGCTTTAAAAACAAAAAAGTGTATTCCAGAATGCACTTGGTTTTTTTTTAAGGTCAAATTTCAACATTTTATAAAATTATGCTAAAACAAAATTGTTTCTTGAAAAGAGGATTGAAAAAACACCCTCAAAACAAAACCAGTTTATGCTGGAATAACAAAAAAAAAAAAATTGTGTCATATTTTTGACATTTTTAAAAATAGAAATAACATTTTTTAATTTTTAAAATTCAAACATTAAAAAAAACCTAAAATTTAAGAAAAAAAATAAATTTAAAAAATAAAAACACTTTAAAGCTTAAAATTTAAAAATATATATGAATAAAAAAATAAAAATAAAAAATTTAATTCAAACATTAAAAAAAAAACCTAAAATTTAAGAAAAAAAATAAAAATAAAAATAAAAAAAATAAAAAAATAAAAAAATAAAAAAATTTAAAGATTAAAATTTAAAAATATATAGAAATTAATTAAAAAAAAAAATTATAAAAAATAAAATATAGAAATTAAATTTAAAAAAGAAAAAGAAAATGTTTATTAAATTTAAAAAAAAATTAAATTTAAAGAAACATATTAAATTTTAATAAATTTAAAAATTTAAAATAAAAATTAAAAAAAAATATTGTTGAAATTAAAAGTAAAAAAATTAAAAATTAATTAAAAATAAAAAGTGAAAAATAAAATACAATAAAAATATTAAATTTAAAAAAATATATATTAAAAAAACAAATAGATTTTAAAAAATAAATTAAATTTAAATTATAAAAAATGAAATATATATATATATATATATATATATATATATATATATATATATATATATATATATATATATGAACTTAAATTAAAATATATATATATTAGATTTTATTAAATTTTAAAAAAAAGTTAATATTAAAATAACAAATTAAATTTTAGAAAAAAAATTATTAAATTTTAATA
Organism: Pinus albicaulis; assembly: GCA_034641835.2. Classification (NCBI taxonomy): domain Eukaryota; kingdom Viridiplantae; phylum Streptophyta; class Pinopsida; order Pinales; family Pinaceae; genus Pinus; species Pinus albicaulis. Next base: position 1,581,676,305 of record CM076582.1, on the reverse strand, counting down.
AATAAATGAATAAACAAATAAATTTTGAAATAAAAAATAAATTTTAAATATAAATAAAAAGAAAAAAAACATTGCTAAAATAAAAAGTTAAAAAACTTTAAAAATCAATTAAAATTGAAAAATTGAAAAAAATAAATTAAATAAAAAATAAAATAAAAAACAAATTAATTTGAAAATATCAAATTTAATTAAAAAAAAATCTAATTTTAAATACACCATTTTAATTCAGATCAAAAAAATACAAAAATTTTATGTAATTGAAAAAATAATAATAAAAAATTAAAAAATTAAAAAAATATTAAATTCAAATAAATTTAAAAAAATACAAAATTTACTAAATTTTAAAAAATTAAATGAAAAAACTAAACATAAAATTTAATAATAAAAAAAAATATATGAAAATTTAAAAAAAAAATCAATTAAATAAAAAAAAAATACAAAATTTAATAAAAATTATTAAGAAAATTTAGAAAAAAAAATTAAAAAAAATTAAATTTCAAATATAAAAATTAAATTAAAAAAAAAAAAATTAAATTTTTTGAAATTAAAAAAAAAATAAATAAATAAAAATCAAATTAAAAAAAATATATATTAAAAAAAAAAAAAAATTTGATCGTGGTGGCGCCGCCAATCGGCCTCCCGCCCAGGTGGCGGCGGAGGCTGATTCTAGGAATCACCCTCCCGCAGCGGGAGGCCGATTCCGAGAATCACCCTGAGGCTAATTCCAGGAATCGCCTTCCCGCGACGGGAGGCTAATGCCGGGAATCTCCCTCCCGCCGCGGGAGGCCGATTCCGGGAATCGCCCTCCCGCCGCGAGAGGTGGGAGGGCGATTCCCAGAATCGGCCTCCAGCCCTGGGAGGGCGATTCCGGGAGGCCGATTCTGGGAATCGCCCCCCCGCCGCGGGAAGGCGATTCCCGGGAATTGGCCTCCCACGGCCGGAGGGTGATTCCCAGAATCGACCTCCTGCGGTGGAAGGGTGATTCCCAGAATCGGCCTCCCCCGGTGGGAGGGTGATTCCTAGAATCGCCCTCCTGCCACCCTCCCGAAATTGCCCTCCTGCGAAGGGAGGGCAATTCTTGGAATCGGCCTCCCGCGGCAGGAGGGCAATTCCCAGAATCGGCCTCCCGCCGAGGGAGGCCGATTGGCGGCGCCACCACGATTAAAAAATTCTTTTTTTTTTAATTTTCTTTTTAATTTTTAATATATATATTTTTTTAATTTGATTTTTTTATTTTAAATTCAAAAAATTTAAAATTATTTTTTTTTAATTCGACTTTTTTATTTTAAATTTAATTTGTTTTAATTATTTTTGTTTTTTTTTTTTTATTTAGTATTTTAGATTAATTATTCTTTAAAATTTAAAATTTATTTATTAAATTTATTAAATTTTAATTTAATTTAATTTTTTTTTTTAATCTTTTAGTTTATTTAGTTTTTCATTTTTAAAATTTATAAATTGTTTCATTAAAAAAAAAAACAATAAATTTATGGATATTTTTTTTTTTAATTATTTGCACGTGGTTTTTTTCATTTTTTTTGTTTTTCAATGATATTTTTTTTTTTTAATTCTTGTATTTTAATTTTCTTTTTAAATTTTAAATTTTTTTTTTTTTTTAATTTGTTTTTTTTGTTAATTTTAAAATTTGTATTTTTTTTCTTCTTATTATTATTTTTTTAGTTTAAATTTAATTTTTTTTTTTTTGTATTTTTTTTTAATCTAAATTTTAATTTTGTAATTTAAATTATTTTTAAATTTTCTTTTTAATTATATGGTTTTTTTAATAACTTAGAAAAAAATGTTTTTGATGTTTTTTTTTTAATTTTTTTGGTTAATTTTTGTTTTTTTTTCTTTAAATTATGTGTTTTTTTATTTCAAATTTTGTCATTTCTTTTGATATAATTTTCAAACATTTTTGTTTTTTTTTGTTTTTTTTTAATTTATTTTTGTTTAAATTTTTTATTTTTACGAGTTAATTTTGTTTTTTTACATTTTTATCGGTTATTTTTATTGTTTTTATCTAAGTTTTGTGTTTTATTACCAACATGAAAATCACCACTCTAAAAAAAAAAGGTTGATGTTGCATCAATACGTTTCAAAATTAGCATGAAAATCACCACTCCAAAAAAAAAAAAGGTTGATGCTGCATCAATACTTTTCAAAATTAGCATGAAAATCACTAACATTTTAAAACAAATATTCATACTTCATAAATAAAAATATTAGAGTGTCAAAAATGTGCTCCAAAAAAAAAAAGGTGATTCTGCATCACCACTTTTCAAAATCGGGTGCTTTTTATGCTACCAAAAAAAGGTAGGTAACAGTGCGGTTACCTATTTCATCGGTAACATTGTTTGGAAGCAATACTTGTCTCATGCTTTTGGACAGTTTCTTGGATGTTCTTGGATGATGAAAGATGATTGTTGTTAGATTCCATGACTTGGTAGAATAGTATAGTGTCTCTCTCTCTGTTTTGTTTCCTAGTTTTCATTCATAAATCCATGTTCTTGCTTGCTATAAAACAGTAGAGAAAAAATTTGAGACATGCTCTTGGAGGCATCTCAAATTTCATGTTTCTTTATAGCTTCCATGTTTTCTTCATTCTTAGTCATGTTAAAGAATCCATGATTTCTTTTTAATAACTCAAGAATATTGTTTTCTTGTTTCATTTATGGTTTTATGCATGCTAAGTATGATTTACGGTACACCTTGCTTACTCATGGCTAGCGATAGCTCCACCTATGAAACCTCTCTTTGATTGCTTAGATTTTCATTTGTTGAACCAAGGAGGTCTTGTACTGATCTTGCCCTTTGCCTAAAACTATGCAATCTTGTTTTCAAAGTGCCCAATAGCTTGAAGCACTATGTTTAGGCATTTCGACATAGTAATTTGAGTTGTTTGTCTGTCTTAAATGTATTTCCCCAAATTTTGATAGCCATTTCCTAAAGTTAGAGAGTTATATATCTCTATGCATGGCTTGAATGTTTATTTCTATGCATTGATTAGCTTATAGTTACATTTCTAAAGACTAATGGTTTTCTCTACCATGTTTATGTCAGCTATTAAACTATTTGTGCTTGAAATCCTTTGTTATTCACAAACTTGATGTCCATCTCACTCCACTTTTCTCAAAGATCCATTTTACCTCGAATCAAATCGGCCCTTCAACAACCTTGTATCACCATCTGAAAGCTTTCTTGACCTTTTCGACCCCATAGCCCAGTTGATCTGACATCTTTTTACCTATCTTATGTCTTTACAGTCGATTTCATCCCTCACAACTAAAAAAAAAAAAAACCAAAACCTACTTCTGCTTAGCCTACATCGAGAACGATAAGAAAACACTTTTATCCATACACAAATAGAGAGGCTCTCTGAATCCAGGAAGGCTAGGTCCTTAGGCTCCAAAGATTGGTTTGATGTTACACTGTCATTTGGCTTGCCAATCAGCCAAATCACGGGACACTAACATAATGGCGATCACGGTGGGACTCTGAGTTAGTGACAATCTAAGTACACCTTAGGACTCCAGAAATCCCTTATCTTCAAAAATACTTGCCATTTAGCCACCTCATCACCACCCTAACATAATGGCGATCACAGTGGGACCTTCCGAGTTAGTGATAATCTAAGTACACCTTAGGACTCCAGAAATCCCTTATCTTCAAACATACCTTCCATTTAGCCACCTCATCGCCACACTAACATAATGGCAATCACGGTGGGACTCTGAGTTAGTGACAATCTAAGTACACCTTAGGACTCCAGAAATCCCTTATCTTCAAATATACCTGCCATTTAGCCACGTCATCGCCACACTAACATAATGGCGATCACGGTGGGACCCTGAGTGATAAACAAACTTAGATTCACTAAACATTCTAGCAGCCTTAAGAATACTATCTAATTGACTTATCCCACCGCTCACTAACATAATGGCGATCACGGTGGGACCTTCCGAGTTAGTGACAATCTAAGTACTCCTTAGTAACTCTCGAAGTCTCAATCAAACTTAGAAAACTTAAGTGTTGTTTGAAGAGTAGAAGCTATCTCTTTCACCATCTTAGAAAAATGATGATTTAGTTATAGGAAACTCTTCCAAACCTCATAGGCTACATAAAACTCAAAAAACCCCAAAACATTCCCAGATTGGATTTTCCCTAGTTACTGGTGGTCGACCATAGCTACATATTTACAAGAACAACCAAGTTCCACCTGGCGACTCCACTAGCCTCCAGTAGGCCTGAAAACTCCATAAAAAAACCAAAAAATTCATAAACCATACCTTTCTGTTGACTCATCCTTCCAAAAGCTTAAAACTAATGGCGAAAACTTTGTAATCAGTGACAAACTAAGTATAACTTAGCGATTCACAAGACTTCACCTAAAACATAGGAGATAAGCAGAAATCGTCTTGCCAAAAAGAACCATTAGCTTGTCCATACATCCTAGCAAACTGTTGAAACCAAGTGAATCACTCTTCTTTGCAAGTTTTCATCTCAAATTTTTCTATAAAACTTTTTCTCGAAAGCATCTTTGATAGTGTTGGTGGTGGACCATAGTTCTCATAGAAATCCACCTGGCAACTCCCCTAGTCCATCTTTTTGTTTTGACCATCCTTCACATCAATAAAACCCTAGAGGGGACATCCATCCGAAACAATCACAAATACCATCCTCTCTAAACTCTAGACTCGAAATCTGGCTTCACAAATAATCAACACCAGATCTCATCCAGACTCAAATCCCCCTATCATAGTAGATGACCCAAAGAAGATTTTGTGGCAAGCTTCCGGAACTGGCAATTTTGCTACCGATAGGTCCATCCGTAAAGCAATATCAGTACTTTAACATCTCACAGCTTTGCAGGATTCCCCCTTTGACTTAAAATCAACAAAAACCCTTTTTAGAAGTAAGTCACAAAGTAAGATAGACTTTGACGATATTGAGCCCCTAGATCTGCCACAGAGTCCTAGTAGAGAATCCTTGCTTACTACACCTCCTGACTTTCAGCTTCTCCATCACTTTGGCTCCTACCATCCCAGATCTGCTCAAAATCAGATCACTATTCCAAGTACATCCTCCACACCCATCCAAACCACTACTGTTCAAACCACCTCAGCTCATCCCATAAGCCCTCATTTTGTACATCATCCATTAGCTCCCGTCATGGCAGCCTGGTATGCACCCTTGGTGTTGCCACAACCTTTGGCTTCCTTACAAAATGACTACCAATCCAAAATCTCGCACTTTACCGGAGTTGAGACTACCACAACTCAACAACATGTAGATAGGATTAGCAATGCCTTTGAATACATGGAAATAGAAGACGAGACAATCAGAATAAGGATGTTCGCCCAAAGCCTGGGCGAAGAACCCAAAAAATAGTTTAAGAGCTTAACTCCAAACAACATCCAAAATCTCCCAGAACTCTACCAAACCTTCATAAACAAGTGGGAAATCCGAAAGAACCCCTTTCAAATCTTGTCAGAGTATAACAATCTAAAACAGGAAAATGGAGAAAGTGTCTAAGGATACTGCACTAGGTTCAACAGTGTGTATAACGCCCTCCCACCTCACTTCAAACCTCCACTTGGCTCAGCCTTGGCAAAGTTCCCCAAAGGATTTGACCCAGACATGACTTATCAACTGAGAGACAAGGACCCCCCTATCTTAGAGGAAATGAAAAAAGTGGCCACAAGTGCAGAAGCCAACTTAGCAGAAAAAAGAGCCAAGACTAGATCAGAAAGGAAAGTTACACACCAGCATGAGGTCTCTACTTCAACCCCTTCCTTAGATCCTAGAATAGATGACTTGGTTAGGTCCATGGCCAAAATGTGGGAAAAGATAAGTGAAAAGATCACTCTTAGGGACAACCAGCCAAACCCTCCAAATAGAAACTGGAACCAAAATTTTAGGAGGGAACAACCTCAAAACAAACCAAGGGAAAATGACCAACAAATTAGGCCACCCTTTAATGAAAATTATGTGGAATAATATGATATGGATATAGAACCCATTGGTAAAAATCATTTGAACCTCATAGGGTCTGATAACGAGAGTGAGGTTTACCTCACAGAAGAAGAACAAGCATTTTTCTCTCCGAATTAGGATGAAACCAACTATGAAGTTCCTGAGGATCCTGCCATAGATTTTCAGAATTCCATAGTATAATCTCATTGGCAGTATGACCTTAGAAGTAGAAAAAACCACGACAACTCCAAGAAATGTAGCTCAAACACTGCTAGAATCCCTGATACCATCCTTAAAAAAGCAGTGGACAACAACAAAATCATGGTCAAGAAAACTGACCAAAACAAAGATAAAGCTATTCAAACAAGTCTTGGCTCAGATGCTCCTAGTACTTCCATAAAGATTCCTGAGATGGCTGTGTCAAACAAAATCCCAAAACAAAGTCAAAAAACTCAGAACATAGAGAAAGTCATGGCTGAAAAAACTGAAGCAAACCTGTCTAAAATACAAGCACCTTTCAGTTTTGAGGGAGAAATTTCCAAAATAAATATTACCATGCCTCTCACTGAACTTATCACCCAAGGCACTTATAAATTTCAAGTGTTAAAGGTCTTGAATATAGGAAATGATGCGAACACCCTTAATCTAGATGATGACACTCCTGAAGTGTTGTTTAGTCCAAAAGTAGAAGGGAAATTCCAAAAAGGAACCACTCTTCCCTTTTACATCAGTCTGAATATCCATGATCAAATCCTTCACAATGCCATGCTAGACTCTGGAGCCTCGCATAATCTCATGCCAAAGGTTGTAATGGAAAGATTAGGACTAGAAATCACAAGACCATACAAAGACTTATATTCATTTGATTTGAGTAGAGTCAAATGTCTAGGCTTGATCAAGGATCTTTGTTTCAGTTTGGCCCAAGTACCTGCAAAACATCTGATCATGGACATAGTGGTAGCAGACATCCCTCCCAAGTATGGAATGCTTTTATCCAAATCTTGGGGAGCCAAGCTTCAAGGAAATATTCAACTTGATATGTCCTACGCCACTATTCTTGTGTTTGACCAAACTAGAATACTCTATCGAGAATCACACATGAATTATATGATCAGCATCTAAGAGAGGCCAGATAACATCCTGATGTACTCCTTGCATTCTAATCTGAACTCTTTCATTTTACACACTCATGAGGACATTGAAGAACATTCAGAAGGATTTGAAACAAACTTAGACCCACCACATCAGTTGCCCCAAGTTCTCTATGATTAACTGGACACTCAAAAATATCATGATCATGAATAGCTATGTCTTGAGGAAAGAGAGTTTGTTCCTTTTGAAACAGGGATGGAGCAAGAAGCACAAACCATTATGTACTATCAAGCAAATTTCTCAAACCTTAGGCAAACATTAGCAGTAACATCAGGCAACTTTTTTAGAATAGAGGCATTACAGGACTTACATATCACAAACCTTTTTGGAACTCAAGAGCAGGGAAGCTGAATGTTCTTACCATACCTTAAGGATTTACCATCACATAACTCTACCATTTCAAATGAAACCTTGACTGTAGCCATAACAGCTCAAAATCCAGAAAAAATGCATGATAAGCTTCTTATGAGAGGATATGATGACTGTAGTTCAAATATACCTGAGTTAATTGAACTGGCTAACATTCTGTCACTCCACCAAAGACTTAGAACTGCTAGAATTGGAAATCTTATTCAAAATACTACTTCATACTGAGAAAACAGTGAGAAACACTATGCCACTTCCATCACTCCAAGAAATAGCTTCGATAAAATAAAATACAAAAATCTGAACCAAACAGTAATAATCAAAGATAAAATAGCTGGTCATAGGATTTGTTTTGATTTTAGAAACACTAATACACACCCTTGTGACATAAATTTTATCCTTCCTGCCCAAGACCATGATATACCAATGATAAGTGATTTTAATCATATGTCTTTGCAAGATGATGTTTCAGGTTATAGCCAAATGATTCCTTTGCAAAGCAGGCAGCTCAAAGAAGTTTTCCAGTATGCTGGAAGTAGTTCCAGTTTCAAACCCAGAATTGCAAAACCATCAGATATAAAAAATATGCTCCTAAAAGCCATGTTTCCAGTTCTGAATTTCTACATTTTGATGTACCTTGATGATGTCATCATATACTTCAAAAATGACAAAGAATATCTGCATTATTTGAAAAATATGTACAACAAAGGAAGGAGTGGAAATCAGAGGTATAAAGAGGTGCAACGGGAAGATACGGGGTTGTTCAGATATTCATGCATGAATCCTTATGTCATGCTTGAAAGAGAGAATTTTCCAAAATTTTCTTTTCAAGAGCTGAGTGGACCAAGAGTGGTAGGATATCCTTATGAGGATAAGATGCTTAAGTTTCGCCATTTCCAAGATTTCTGAGTCAAAAAAATTTCAATCATTGTATATACCATTGTTTGAAAAATAGATCAAAAACCTAAAATTCAAAAACAATAGAAAAATAGAAAAAGAGGGCAGTTTGAAAAATAGAAAGAAGGCCCCATGTTCAAAAAATAGTCATTCGGAAAGCGCGCAAGTCTAAATGCCGCTACTAGTGCTCAAATGTCTTGTTCAGTTGTCTACCCTAATCATAACTGAACATGTTTTAAATTTATTTGCTGATAAGTTAGTGAGTGGAAAGATGGTCAACATTGTGTAAGCTTGACTTATCAAAGAGAGTAAATTAGGAAAAGATACTGGTTGCACATGCTCAAAACAGAACCAAAGAGGGAAGCGGGGCTGAAAAACAGATTGTGTATCCTAGCCCCACTTTTCTAGATTTCATTTTATGCAAAATAATATTTGTGTGCAGCTTGTCTTTCATGCCACAAGTACATGATAAATCAGACTGTCTAATCCTGATTTGGTCATTTTTAAAGTTCATGTTTTAGATTAGAGAATAATATCCTGTCAAACAACTTAACCTTGACAGTCGATCTAGCATAGGTAGAGAAACCAAGGAGTTCATCAGCTTAATCTGAACTCCTGGCAGATATAAGTGTAGAACTATATAGGTTCATTTTTCAAAAAATATTATGTCAAAGGGTTTCTAGTACAAATGCAGCCAAAGGAAGAAAAAATGTTAGGAAAGATAGTGGGGTAGGTAGAAATATCATTGATGTTAATCATGCTGTCAATTTTTAGAAATAGCATCAAGGAAGAAAGATATTTGCGTCAATGGATAAAGGCACTGGTCTTCAAAGAACCAAGATCTGAAATTATGGACACCTCCTAAAAAGGAGCTGCCCTCCCCAAATGGAGCCACTGTTAGTCATCAGTATTTTTCACTTTTTGGTGATGACTAGTTGTTACAGCCAAGTTTTCTAGCAGCTGATCTCAAAATTTGTCAAATTTGCTAGCTGGAAAACACCCATAAACATGTTTGCCCTCCTACCTTTTCAATCAGCTCATGACAAGATAAAACATCATTGTCAAGCCCTATCTAGCCTCAGCCATACTAGCTTGTCCATCAGCTCCAAAGAGAATAATCCAAACTATCCAAGAAGTCTCCCCTAACTTAGGTAGTGGCGCTTTAGGAATTTCTCCCTTGGAAAACTATCCTAAAGCCAAAGAACCTCCATCTCAACCAGTCTTACAGACCTTCCTATTTTGTAAATGAATTTTGGTTACACCCTTAAGTCGTGCCACTAACAAGCCTTGAAGTCTCAGCAATACATAAGCCATAGGTCAAGCTGATATTAGGTAAATATACAATGTTTCAATGTTTTTGTCAAAGATAAAACATATACTAGTGTTCCAGAAGACAATATTAAACTCAACCTGAGAAGACAGCTGCTTCTCATGTGGTTTTGATCCTGGAATGCAAATGCTGGACAGAGAGTTATCTCATTAAGCTCCTATAATCACAGTCAAAGGTTAGTGAATTATAAATGACAAGAAATGCTTTGCAGATACTAGCCAAGCTACCTCTGATTGTCTAAAGATGCACAAAGGTATTTTAAGAGTAGAATTACATGTCTCAGAGAAATGCCCTTCATGGCATATTGTCATTTTGTCATTTTCATTTGCTTAAATATGAATAGGCAGTAAAAGGAAAGGTAACACTGTTTGGAAAAACTGATGAAATGGTAAGACTGAGAAAACCTCCTTTATACATGAGCAGAGGGTTGAAATATTGAGAGAACCTCCTTCATTTTACAAGCAGAGGGTTTGGCACTGTGATAATGGCCTCCTTCATCTAATAAGCAGAGGGCTAGGGACAGAGTTTGATTTTAGGGTTTTCACTGACTGAAAGGAAAATTTTAAGAGAAGTGGGAGACAATTGAAGGCTTCTAAATAGAAAATGGTGTTAGAAGCAGAGGCAAAGCAGTGGTGCTTCAAAAAGGTGTTTACATGAGTTTCACTGTTAAAACACAAAATTGAAATACAGTGTGAAGCTAATGGGGTGATTATCAATGAATAAATAGTGTTAAGCAAAATGGCCAAGGAAGTCAAACAGTCTTGGTCTCAAACTGACTTTTGCCATCAAATACAAAGAAAACCACTAACAGTGTGTTCATAAACCTTCTTCACTTGGTTAAAACAGGGGTTGAAAATAACCCAGGCATTTGTCAAAAATAGGCCTCCTTCATGACAAGTAGGAGGCTCACCATTGTGTAAAGGTAAAGAGAATTCATTTTTAGTATGGCTTAGATTTCAAACGGACTACTGTCAAAATGGTAAAATGAATGAGAAATTCATTATTCTTGAAGACCTTCTTCACAAAAGAACAAAGGGACAGTTTTCCAATTTTACATTTTAAACTTCAGCTTACCATTCTCTGCTATATCTCCGTAAAAGTTGAATACTGGATTACTTTGTCAATCTAAGGTTAGTCAGTTGCCTTGATGATGGAGAATTTTTGTAACAGAGTTTTTCACTTATAGTTTCGAATGAGTTTCTTCATCCACAGTCAAAATAAAGGCTCAAAGAGCACCTAATAGTTCAATCAGCTTCACATTGGGCATGATCATTTTCAAAACATCAGGAGCAGAGACTGTCAAAATAAGTTTCAAAGTGGTGATTTATCTCCTTACAAGAATGTCAAAGAAAGCCTCACATATCATTGATGTGTCTTTCAACAGGGTTTCTTTTTCAATGAGAAAACAGTGAAGAGGGTGTAGAAGAGTATTGCCTTAATGAGAAAAACATTGAGAGAGATGTTGGCCTTCAAAATGGATTTCTCACTTTGAAAATGGGTCACATGTATGAGGATCTCCAAAAAGATATCCATAGCACTTTAAAGAGTCCTGGTCAAAATATTGGGTTTGTTATATTTTGAAGATTATAAATGATAAATTCGGGCTTCATTTTTCGTTTTACAACCAATACCTCTTGTAAAAAGGCTTCAAAACCCTCATAAAGCATTTCAAAGACAATTGGCTTTTTTACCTTCAAAAGGAAATAGGAGACTGTTGCAAACCCATTTTCAATTTTCAAAACACAAACAACACCTCCTCCTAGCTGCTCACTGGACCGAAGATTTGTTTCAAGCTAATTTACAGAGTTTTCAGGATTTTTAGCTCGCGCGGCACACCTGGAAAAATGCGCAGCGCGTTCAAAAGCAGACATACAAAGGCTTTCTATTGTGGCATGGTGTGCCTGTAGCAGCGCACGGCACGCCTGTAGGCACCGGTCACAACCGCTAGAAGGCCGACCCGACACCTGTGTTACTGCGCGACGCTTATCCTTTTGAACATGCCACACCTGTTTGAACAATCAAAATGCCTCCAAAGGGTCTTGAAGCTGCTCAAATCTTCAAGAAAAGGCCACAAACCATCCTCAAGGTATTTGTATTTGCCTCCTTGGTGCATTCGATTTTCTAAAGGGGTGATTGATGTCGTGTTTTGCAAGACTAAACAGTGATTGAATAGAGAAGGTCTTGGTATAAAAGCGAGGTGGCTGTTACGGTATTGACAAAGATTGTTATAGTGGGAGGCTAATGGTGTGTTTGTATTGGTTTCAAAAGGCCTAAACTGTTTTCAAAATAGAGTAATGAAACATATGCTAGTGACTAGACAGAAAACACCGTGTTAAAGGTTGTTAAAATTGTTGAAGGTGTCCTAGCAAGGGTGAAAACAAAATTAATCCCTATTGGAAAATATAAGGTCTAAATGATGTTTGTAAGAGGAAAGAAGTGAGCTTGAGGTCAAAACAATGTTTAAAGGGTGAGGATTTTGGTCCAAAATTAAAAGGTGCCACTACTATAAATTCCAAGAGAAAGAGATTGATTAGAGGGCAGTGTTTCTGAGCAAACTCAGAGCTTTCTATTGCTATGATTGTTACACATTTTTACATTGTTGGGTGGATGTTTAAAACCATCTAAAAAGACTCTAACTGCCTTCAAAAAACATTGGTGTCCTAGCAGTGCTGAAAACAATGTTTGTGAAGGGAAAATAGTAGTCCTAAGGTGAACACAGTTTTATAAGGTGAAAGTTTGACCATTATAAAATGCCTCCTTTGTGTTATGAAATAGAAAAATAGTGCTGCCTCCTTTGTCCCATAAAGCAAACTATGGTGAAATATTTTTTAACCCAATTTGAAGGTGCTTTGTCTACCTGTGTATGAGAAACAGTGAATACAAGAAGAGTGTTTTTGATTGGGAGGGGTGTTTTGTCTTTGTCTAAATACAAAGCTATCTTTTTTATACCAAAACACAAAGGATCCTTGTGACCTTACCCAAGCACATTAATCATTTGACTTTGTGTGCTTTTTATTTGATAACTATTTGTTGATTAGCATAAAAAGAGACAAAACAGTGATTTGTAAGGAGCAGAAAGTTAGTGTTAAAGAACCGTTTCACACGGCATTTGAAGCAGTTTTCCTTGGTCAAACAGTGACTAACAAGGAGGTCAGAGGTGTGTGCTTGAGAAAACATTCCAAAGGCCATTTGAGATAGCTTGGTGTTGCAGAGAACATTCAAAACAAGATGCCTCCCAGGCAAGACAGTAAGAGTGGCCTGCACAAGAGATTTGAGTCTGTTTCCACTGAAGAAGTGAATGCCCATCCATCAGTGTTGTTTAATTTCCATGAGGTTGGGTGTCTAGATTTTTGCCAAAGAGTGCAAGAGGTGAAGATCTATTCCCCTTTAACACACCTTTGTGCTTTGAGGTTTCAAGAGAAGCATTTTCAGCTGGCAGGCCTAGATTTCAAATTCTCTCCAAGGTCCATCTCCAAGGCCACTAAAATCCCTTATGTCAAGGAGAAGTGGTTTAAACAAAGCCACCTAGACTCAGAAGAATACAAGCCCTTTTTGAAGCCTGAGCACAGAGATTCATGTCCATCCATTTTCCCCTTCTCATATCTACTGACCAGTTACGCCCCCCTCATGAAGATCATCATGAAATACTTCACTTGTGAGGGAAGATTCTCCCGAGTCTATGCCTATCATATCCGATTGCTCATGCATTTCACGAGGGCCAAATTGTTAAATTTCCCTTTCTTTCTACATAGAATCATTGAGAAAATGGCCTCCACTGTTCAGAAAAAGCCTCCTTCTCAGTAGAAAGCTTGTCTCTTCCATCACTCCCTCATCAAAATCATCATTCTTCATCAGCTTGAGAAGAGGGAGGTCTCTTGGGATACTTTCATCACCCATCCGGATTTCTGCACTATCCCTCCAGTTCATACATCTCCTTCACCTTCTACTCACCATCCGTTGCCTTTTTCTAGCAAACCTATTCCCAAGAAGCTCAAGTTTACCATAGAAAAAACAAAAGAGCATGATGAGGAAGAAGAGCATGAGAAAGAAGAGGAAAGTGATGATGAGCAGCAACGTGATGAAATAGGGTAGTAATGGGATGAAGAGGAAAGTGATGATGAGCAGCATCATAGTGAAGCAGAACAACAAGGGGAAGAAGGGCACGATGAACAACAACAGCCACAACATGATGAACAGGGGCAGCCACAACATGATGAACAGTAGCCACAACATGATGAACAAAAGCTTCAAGAAAAAGAACAGTAGCCTCATGAAGAAGAAGGGTAGCATGATAAACAGGTGCAACACAGTGAGGAGGACATCCCTCAAAAGTAAATGCAAAAGGATAGCTAAGGCATCCATGAAGAAATCCAAGAAAGTGGAAAAAATGAGCAGCAAAGTGACAAGGGTAAAGAGCCCATGGAGCATGTGCTTGCTGCCTCTCCTAGGCAAGGGGTCATGCTCTCTTCTCCAAAAGTGGCCAAGCCCCAGACATCAAGGAAAAGGGTGCCTAGAGTTGTAACTCCAAATGTGACTAGGGCCCTTCGAAGCAAGGGAAAATTTCCCAAGAAGCCCATTGTCAAATTTCCCAAGAGGAGGAAGACTAAAAGAGCCACCCAAATCAAAGGGAAGGACAAGGAAGAAAGCAGTCATGAACAGGAAAGGGAATTTGACATCATCCAAATCCAAAGTGATGATAGTGATAATGAAGCCCGGATCCTAGAAAATCTCTTGATCAATAGAGAAAACCAAATTGATGCTTTGAGGACTGATCTTGATAGGGCTAGGAACTTCAATCACTTTTTACAAGTTCAAAACAAGCAGATGAGTGTCCATATGGTTTTATATGAGACATGGGCCATAAAATAAAAAAAGGAGGCCTCCAAAGCACAAGTGAGATTGGAAGAACTCATGGGTGAGTTTGATGAGAGCGAAGGCGAAGATCAGCCTTGGCGAAAGAGGCCAAGAACCATGGGGCTCAAAAGGGCTCTTGAGAAACAAAAGGAAGAAGAAGATGCCCTTCTCCAATCTACCCCTCTCACTACATTTTTTGAACAAGAGATAGAGAACAAACGAGAAGCATGGCTTGAGAGAGTTAATGATCACTTGGAGAAGAAATTGGAGAAGGCAAATAGAGACTTGGACCTTCAACGGAGGATGACCGGGCATTATAAAAAGCTCAATCAGTTTGTCCAGCGGAAATTGAAGGCCACTCAAGAAAAACTCAGGGAGGCTAAAGGGAAGCGCCTGGCACCAAAATTGAGGAAAGACACCTCAAGGCTCCAAATTTTGGCCTTATATTCACAACATGTCTCTGAAAAACCTTGAGGGTCATGCTCGCCAAGTTTGGGTGAAATTCGACAATTTTTGGTTTTTTGTCATTTTTGGGTTTTTGGCCAAAACTCATAGGCATCGCCATTTCAGTTTGGGGCATCCTAAAAGGATTAAAATGGTATCATTGGATGCCATAATTTCAGGTGCAGATACTCAGTTATTTTCAGATCAATTAAAGATCATTTTCTCCCCCAAAATGGAGAAAAACACTCGCTTTTTCTACACTCTGCCCCGTTTATCAGCAAGGCCTATTTTTTGGTTTTTTACACACAAGTCTATTTTTAGAGACTTCTAGTTGTCAGTTGGGAGAAAAATAAGTTGTTTCAGAATGTATACACTTATAGCTTTCCAACAAGCCATCATGAGCCTCATTTTGACATCGGGAAGGCTTCTAAAAGTTGCCGGCAAGTCAGGGGATCTTTTGTTGATGTATTTACTGAGTATTTTTGTAAAAATTGAACCTTTCAAAAGTGACTTTTCTTCATGTGCGTTTAGCTATTTTTGTACATGATAAGTTATGAAAAGTCAATATATTTCCCTTTTTTAGCATTTTTGAGATATTTTATTAGATATTTTGTGCCTTAGGCTTTGCAAAGCCTTAACGACAAAATCATATATTTTGGATAGGCCAATGAGATTGCAAGTTGAACTAAGAGGTTTTCCTCACTTTGGCCTATATATTTCAAAGGCTTTCATTGTAAACAAGGTTGAACTTGATGAATAGAAGTAATATATGGTCATATAAGCTTTAGAAGAAATTCTTGTCTCACGCTTTTGGATAGTTTCTTGGATGTTCTTGGATGATGAAATAGGATTGTTGTTGGATTCCATGACTTGGTAGAATGGTATAGTGTCTCTCTCTATGTTTTGTTTCCTATTTTTCATTCATAAATCCATGTTATTGCTTGCTATAAGACAATAGAGAACAAATTTGAGACATGCCCTTGGAGACACCTCAAATTTCCCGTTTCCTTATAGCTTCCATGTTTTCTTCATTCTTAGTCATGTTAAATAATCCTTGATTTCTCTTCAATAACTTAAGAATATTGTTTGCTTGTTTCATTTATGGTTTTATGTATGCTAAGTATGATTTGCGGTATGCCCCGCTTACTCATGGCTAGCCATAGCTCCACCTATGAAACCTCTCTTTGATTGATTAGATTATCATTTGTTGAACCAATGAGGTCTTGTACTGATCTTGCCCTTTGCCTAAAACTATGCAATCTTGTTTTCAAAGTGCCTAATAGATTGAAGTACTATGTTTAGGCGTTCCAACATAGTGATTTGAGTTGTTTGTCTGTCTTAAATGTATTTCCCCAAAGTCTGATAGCCATTTCCTAAAGTTAGAGAGTTATATATCTCTATGCATAGCTTGAATGTTTATTTCTATGCATTGATTAGCTTATAGTTACATTTCTCATGATTAATGGTTTTCCCTACCATGTTTATGTCAGCTATTAAACTATTTGTGCTTAAAATCCTTTGTTATTCACAAACTTGATGTCCATCTCACTCCATTTTGCCCAAATATCCATTTTACCTCGAATCAAATCGGCCCTTCAACAACCTTGTATCACCATCTGAAAGCTTTCTTGACCTTTTCGACCCCGTAGCCTAGTTGATCTGACATCTTTTTACCTATCTTATGTCTTTGATCAGTTCATCCCTCACAACCTAAAAACCAAAACCAAAAACCAACTTCATAACTAGCCTAAAATCAGAACACAATAAGAAAACACACAGATATCCCTTACACAAATAGAGAGAGCCCTCTCTGTGTCCAGGAAGGCTAGGTCCTTGGGCTCCAAATATTGGTTTGATGTTACACTATCATTTGGCTTGCCAATCAGCAAAATCACGGGACACTAACACCTCACTCTCTCAAAATAAAACACTTTCTTATTTACCTTGCATATCAGCTCTGTTCTGTACCTTCTTCATTGTTGTCCTCCAGCTTTATTATCTGTCTTAAATCATCTCTGAATTTTCAAAGCATATCTTTCTGCTCCTCCTTCTTCTTATCTTCTCTGCCTCAATTCTGCATTCTATAACCTCTCTATGCATATCAATGTGATGTCATTTATAGAGTTCATCACATGACTGTTTGTATCCCACAGGGAATTCGAAGTGAATAGCCCTGACTCTTTGCCTTCTGCCTTCTCATTTCTTTGTCCAGCTCATTCAGAAAAATATATCAATTTATACCAATTTCTGTTTTACAGTGGAGTTTTGTTTTCCTATCGGAGACTTGCCTTTGCATCACAAAAAATATAAAATCAATTACAACATTTACATTCACATTTTCAGTTACATATTTAAATTTCACTCAGCCCTTGGCTTGCTGGTTTTGTCTTTTATGCTGCTATCATGTAACTGTCCTGCATACCTCTATTGTTCACTGCCTTTTTTCAGTTTATATGCTCTCTCCTAATTTCTGTGCTTGGACACCTGTCAAACCCACATTCTCCAAGTTTACCGTGTATAAAAAAATGCATTTCCATTCATTTCCCCTGCTCTGGAAATTAACTAAATGTATGTGGAGGCTTTTCTTTTCACATCTGATAGTTATCAAAACCACATTCCCCAGATTTCAAATTTGAGTCAATTTAACTCACCTTCTGGCAAATATAAAACTATGCGGAAGATTTCTACAGGTAAAGGTTATAGAACCATATATATATATATATATATATATATATATATATATATATATATATATATATATATATATATATATATATATATATATATATATATCGGGACCCACATATTCCAATGTCTTCACCCTTAATTTATTTCAAAAAATGGACCCTTTTAATAGGTTTACAACAGACCCTTTAAGTTAATTACCTCTCAGCGTTGTATTCATTTTTCAATACACTACCATATCCTTTGTAAACAAACAAACATAAGTCACGTCCGCCACTATATTTCAATCATACCATTCATATAAAATATATCGAATAATCATTTGAATATTACAATTTGGACCATTGTAAAACTTTAACTTTCAATCCTCATGTGCGACGTTTCCTTTATGAAGACTATACAAACCCCATATTTCATTTGCGAAGAATTTCACTTTATAGAACTCTTAATGTATTCGGGCCGACATCCTTGTTCAACGCGTATCAAACAGAATATATATATACCTTAGACTTACCAAGGTACTTCTATAAAAAAATTGCATCAATATATCACCACAGCGTATATAACTTACTGCGCTTAGACCTTGGTTAAAATATCAACTACCAGCCATGCTAACATCACATCCAATGATAACATTCAAATTTCATAGCCCCGAACTCCATGTTGGGCCTTAGTTTTGGTCTTATTTTGCTCAAAAGAAACTTATTAATCCATCTATTTTCCATCCATTTTCCATTCATTTATTCCATTTTGACATATATTTGATATTGATTCAGGTATTTAATTTTAATTTTTCAAATTCTAAAGTTTTTATGAAAGTTTGATTTTTAGTGCAAAATTGGTTGATTCAGAAATTCCCGTAATAGCTATATGGTTGATGTGGTTGCAGGACACTTGGGCACGAATTGAATGCATGGATGGACAGCTTGGCAACTAGGACTAAGCCACCTATGCTTAGTTCGAACAGAACAAGCTTTATTAGGCCCATTTAGTTCTAGTCAATCATGACTAGTCATTCAGAAATCCCATAGAAATAGGGCAGTTTTGAGATTCTATGGAATTGGCCATATTTCTTGGGATAAGAATAATGAATTCGACTTAGATAGGTGGATGAGAAGTAGATGGGTTTGAGTAAAAATAGATCAGTTTGTTTCATGAGACTTCTTATTTAAAGCCAAAGCTTTGATGGCTTATGTATTATTATTATTGACTTATTATACTTTTATATTGTGACAACTTTGGATTGAGAAGTTAATTTGAAGACTTGTGTTGTTATCATTTTGCTGTTCAATGCTGTGGATGTGTAACTGAAGTTAAGCTTCTGAGATCATTTATCAAGTGTGCAAGGCAAGGGTGGAAGGGCCCCCATTCCAAGCTAAGTACACTTTCTTGTTAACTAGTTTTATTTCCTTGTAATTTGATGATTGTAGAACTGGTTTTTCAAAGCTTTATTTCAGATTGTTTCATGGTTCATGCATAGTGATTGATGTCATTAGTTTATAGCTGATTCATCACTTTATCAAGTTGGAAAAACATATGTATCAAGTTGAGCATCCCTTCTATGAAAATGATGAATTAGAGTTGGTTTCTTTTGTTTGTGTGCAAGCAGTTTCTTGTTGAGATTTTTGATATTAAGATGAATGAATTATAATGGAACACTTTACATGTCTCTTAAGTTAAGAGCTTCTTTCATTAATAATTTATCCATCTTAAGTTCTTGGTTTTAATCTCTAATTCATTAAGTGGTAATTGAGGTGAAAGTGGATTTCTTGAGTCAAGAATCATTTCAATGTTATTCCTCTTTTTAAACTAATTGAGTTAGAGTTATAGAATAACTTATCTTTCAAGGTTTGATTATATCTGATCTTCACATATAGTGAACTTGCCTCAAAGCATAAACTACCCGGATTGATAATAAATAATTGTGTTAGTTTAGGTACATAAATTAGCTCAACATTTTGGCGCCGTTGCCGGGGAGGCAAATATCGGCATAGTCAATAGAAAAAAAAAAAAACACAAAAACAGTAGTTACACTTTTTAGTTATGATTCTTTATGCCTAGACATAGAGATCCTCATGGTAGATTTATTAAAAACCCCCCACAAATAGAGATAGGATCATCAAACACCCCAGTTACTGGTAATCCAATCATTGAGGAATTGGCAGAAAAACAAAGAAGTGGACAAAGATTAACTTTGATTGAGAGACAAACTCTGTTAGCTTGGGAAGCAAAGCAAAAAGAATCTTCAACTTCTGGAAAACAAAAAGAAATTATCAAAGGAAAACAATCTTTATTTCCATCCATAAATCCTCCTATCTTCGACCAACCCGAAACTCCACTTAAAATTGAAACAAATCAACCAATGGCAGAAGAGGGACATGGATCTGTTATTCTCACTCCTGAACAACGAGCTCAATATGAAAGACAACAAGCAGAATGGAGAAGAAAGAGAGAGGAGGATGCAAAACAAGAAAATGATAGAAAAATAGAAAACGATCAGAAAAGACAAGAAGATGAAACTACCTTTGGCTTTCCAATAATAGACACAAGTGCAATATTAGGAGAAGAAGTGAAAATGAAAAATATTCCACCTTCTGTATTGCCAAATTTTTATGGAATGTCAACAGAAGATCCAGATTCATTTATGTTTGAATTTGATATTCTATGTAGAACATATGGATATACTGATGACATTCATAAACTTCGTCTTTTTCCTGCAACATTAAAAGCAGCAGCCTTGAAATGGTTTATGGATTTAGGAGAACATACAATAGCTTCTTGGGATGATATGAGATCAGTCTTCCTTAAAAAATATCAGGCTTATTGCAGATCTAGAGATTCAAAGGAAGATATTTTTAGAATGACACAACAAGAAGATGAAAGTTTAGAAGAATATTTGGAAAGATTTTTGTATAATCTACAGAAATCTAAACATCACTCTCTAAATCAAGAAACCATTCGAACAATCTTTCTCAAGGGTATAAGTGATGAATATCTTGACATCTTGAATGTGATGGGTAAAGGAGATATCTCAAACCTACCATTCGAAGAAATTGTTGACTTATGTCAAAAATATTCTAGAGGAAGAGCAAAAACAGGAAGAAGAGAAGTAAGTTCAAAAGCAGCAAAGTCAGCTGCAGGAGGGATAACACGAGATGAAATAGGAAGTTTATTGGAAAATTTCAAAACAGATCTTTTAAGTACATTAGGGACACAAGTAGATGTGCTAAAGGCAAATAAGAGGAAAGAAGAACAAGACCAAGCTTTAGCAATCTTTTGTCCCAAATGTAGAAACAAACATCCATTAAGAGAATGTCCTTTGGATAGTGTTAAGAGTATTCAGGTTTGTGGTCTTTTTACAGAAAAGCATTCCACAGAAAATTGTCTAAAATTGAAAGAATTACAAATGAATTCAATTGAAGAAGTGCCAGGAATGGAAGGTTTTTATTATGTAGCACCACGAAGACCATGGCAACCTAGGATGCCTCAGCAAAATCAGCAACAATTCCCTCAACAAAATTACCTTTATCCACCTCAAAATCCTTGGACCCCTCCAATGCCATGGCAAGCTTGGCCTCCACAACAATATCCACAACAACCTGCACAAGGTTGGAGGGGATATGGTTATGGAAACCAGCCACCTCAACAATACCAGCAACAATATCAATAGCCATTTACATATCCACAATATCCTCAATCCATACCATTTCAACAACAACATTCTGCATATCCACAATCCATCCCATATCCGTAGCAGAATCCTCCACCGTTGTTGACCCAACCACAACAGTTGCAGCTACCCACAAATCAACCCAGACCAACTCAATTACCAGCACAACCAATTGCAAATCCAAATAATAAGGTGGAAAAAGCTGCATACACTGTAGAGGAAGCAACATGTTTTCCCACATATTCAATTCTTCCTCTTAATGAAGTCCATCTAAGGTCTGGAAAAGTGCTTAAAAAGGATTCTCCTCCAATTATAGAAGAACCAATCGAACAAGGAGAATCACCTGAAACATCACAAACTAAGATACAAATTCAGAAAGGAACAAACATTACAACACAAACACCACCTTATCCTGAAAGGTTAGTGGAACAACAAAAAGAAATAACCCTTCCCTAATTTGATATTTTAGATGAGTTAAAAAATGCTTATGTAAAAATTCCTTTGTTGAAGGCAATTAAAGAAATACCAATATATGCTAAAACAATAAAGGAATTGTGCATTAAGAAATCACAGAAAAAGAAGAAGGATCCTACTACAATCCAAGTCATTGGTAAACTAGCAAGCCTCATGTCTACAGAAACCAAAATAGAGAAATATATTGATCCTGGTATCCCTATGGTTACTATATCAATAAATAATTTCTCAGTACCAAACACATTAATAGACTTGGGAGCAACTATAAATGTAATGACAATGGAGACAATGAAAACTTTGCATTTGAACAACATTAGATCAACCTCTACAATCTTAGAACTAGCAGACAGATCTAAAGTTGTTCCTGAAGGAATATTGGAAGATATCATAGTCTCTTTGGATTCATGGGAGTATCCCGTTGACTTCCTTATCTTGCAACCAAAAACAAATTTGGGAGGACATCCTCTAATCTTAGGCAGACCATGGTTAGCTACCGCTGATGCCTTCATAGGATGCAGATCAGGAAGCATGATTATTTCACATGGAGATGAAAGGAAACATATTGCTCTTTATTCACCTGCACAATCAACTTCTTTAGAATCAGTGCTTGAAGCTCAAGAAAAACAGCAAACTAAATCAGTTTTAAGTATAAATAAATTCTTTGATTTAAGAGAAGAAGAAGAGAATGAAGACTTAATGGATCTTTTCATTCCAGAACCAAGTATTTCAGAGCAGCTTAGAGAAGTGCAATATGAAGCTGCAAATAACCTTTTGAATCAATGTTTTCAGGAAACCTGTACTATTCAAACTTTGCGAAATTCTTTTATAGACATCTTTCCTGTAAACACAATGTCCAATCCAACAATAAAAACAATTGAGGTAAGTCCTGGAAAACATTTAAACATTGGAAATGAGTTGCAATCAGAACAAGAGAAAGAGGTAATTGCACTATTACAGAAATATTCAAAAGCTTTTTCCTGGGATTATACTGACATGCAAGGAATCCATCCTAACACATGTGTCCACCACATCTATACAGATGATCAAATCAAACCTGTAAGACAACCTCAACGAAGAATGAATCCTATGATGAAAGAAATAGTGAAAGAAGAACTTCAAAAATTGTTAAATGTTTGATTCATCTATCCTATTTCAGATAGTCAATGGGTTTCTCCACTAGTTATTGTTCCAAAGAAAAATGGAAAGTGGAGGGTATGTGTGGATTATCGAGAACTAAACAAAGCTACACTCAAGGATCATTTTCCTCTACCATTTATTGATCAAGTGTTAGATTCATTAGCTGGAAAGAAATTCTTCTCTTTCTTAGATGGGTTTAGCGGGTACAACCAGATTAGAATAGAAACAGAAGACCAAGACAAGACAACATTCACTTGCCCATGGGGAACCTATGCATATAATGTTTTGCCATTTGGTTTATGTAATGCACCTGCAACTTTTCAACGAGCAGTGCTTGCAATTTTTGCTGATCTAATCCATGAATGTGTAGAGGTTTATATGGATGACTTTACAGTTTATGGAAACACATATGATGATTGCTTAAATAATCTTGAGAAAGTGCTGAAACGATGCATTGAAACAAATTTGTCATTAAGCAATGAGAAATGCTATATAATGTTGACAGAAGGAATAGTTCTGGGACACCATATTTCTGCTTCAGGAATTAAAGTGGATCCAGCAAAAATTCAAGTCCTAGTAACCTTAATGCCTCCTACAACACATAAAGAGGTAAGAAGTTTCTTAGGCTATGCAGGCTATTATAGACGATTTATTGAAAACTTCAGTAAAATAGCCCAACCTCTGTTTAAATTATTAGCAAAAGATATTGAATTTCACTGGACAAATGACTGTCAAAATGCATTTCAAAATCTAAAAGAAAAATTATCAGTTGCACCCATTCTCCGTGGGCCAAATTGGTCTTTGCCATTTCATATATCAACTGATGCATCTGATACTGCAATAGGTGCCTCCCTTGGACAGAAAGAGAACTTGTTCAATTATGCAATATACTTTATAAGCAAGAATCTAACACCTGCAGAATTGAACTATACAATCACCGAGAAAGAAATGTTAGCCGTTATACATGCAGTAAACAAATTCAGACATTATATAACAGGATATCAAGTTTTCATTCATACAGATCATTCAGCAATCAAATACTTGATGAATAAACCTATAACTAATGGAAGAGTAACAAGATGGTTACTACTACTGCAAGAATTTAATATCACAATACAAGACCGGCCAGGCAAGGAAAATCAAGTGGCTGACTTTCTGTCCCGCATACATTCACCTAATGATCCAAATCCAGTTGCAGATAACTTTCCCGATGAACATTTGTTTGCTATCACAGTAAAAACACCATGGTTTGCAGACATGGCAAACTATTTATCTTCTGGAAAGTTACCAACCCAATTCACTAAAAAGCAAAGACACAAAATTGTTAGAGAAAGTTCTAGGTATAGTTGGGTAAATGGTGATTTATTTTATACTGGTCCAGATTTGATAATTAGAAAATGTGTGCGAGAAGATGAAATATTAGATATTCTAAGAGCATGTCACGATGAACCATGTGGTGGCCATTTTGCAGATAAACGAACAGCATATAAGGTGCTGCAACTGGGCTACTACTGGCCATCCATCTTCAAAGACTCTAAAAAATATGTGAAGCAATGTGACAGTTGCCAAAGAACAGGGAGACCAATCACAAGAGATGAGATGCCGCTGAAGCCACAAGTCCTCATAGAACCATTTGAGCAATGGGCGCTTGACTTTGTTGGACCCATCAATCCATCATCAAATGGAAAGAAGTACATCTTAGTATGTAAAGATTATGTAACCAAGTGGGCAGAGGCTAAAGCAGTGAATAGAGCAACAGAAGATATAGTGGTCAACTTTCTTTTTAAAGAAATCTTTGTCAGATATGGAGTACCTAGACAAATTGTAACAGATCAAGGAACACAATTTACATCAAAACTGGTACGAGATCTAACAGAGAAGTACAAGATCAAACACAGAACATCTACACCATATCATCCTCAAGCAAATGGGCAGGCTGAATCAACAAATAAAGTCCTAGAGAATATCATGACAAAAACAGTACAGCTGAACAGAAAAGATTGGTCTGAAAAATTACAAGATGCACTATGGGCCTATAGAATTACATGGAAGAATACAACTGGTTTTAGTCCATATCAGTTAGTATATGGAAAAGAGGCCTTATTGCCTATAGAGTTTCAAATACAAACATACAGACTAGCAGCTGATTTAGGACTAGACCTGACAGAAGCACAACAGCAGCGGATCATGGAACTGAATCAGTTAGATGAGCATCGTCAACAAGCCATAGAACATACTACATTGGTGCAACAACAAAGAATGAAGTGGCACGACAGATATATCAAAACAAAGACATTTCGTAAGGGAGATTGGGCATTACTTTTTGATTCCAAGTTCAAAGATTTCAAAGCAAAGTTCACAACACACTGGCTAGGCCCATATGAAATTGATGAAATCTTCGACAATGGAGCAGTCAAAATCAAGACAATTGACCAGGATTCCACCTCCTTTATAGTGAATGGAAATAGGCTCAAAGTTTATAATAGGCCTATCAGTAAAGAAGCATTTATGAAACAACTGACAGAAGATACAGAACTGGAAGTCATGGCACACCAAGCTCAGCCATCTTCCAGTCCTGTAGTTGAATAAAAATAAAAATAAAAAAAAATAAAAAAAAAAACATAAAAAAATAAAAAAAAACATAAAAAAATATATATAAAAAAAATAAAATAAAAAAAAATAAAAAAAACATAAAAAATAATAATTTGTTTGCTAGTGAAAACCAGGCAACTGGCACTATGCAAACACGAATTCATAGGGGAAAATCAAGGCAACTTGGACTCTATGAATTCCTTTTCTTGTTCTACTGTTCTCATATAATTTCAATACAGGTACTCTCCATCAACAATTGACTTGAGGACAAGTCATATCTTAAGCAAGGGGGAGACTTGTATTAGATCTTTAGCTGGGAAGCTGAAGTATAGAAGAAACTTGTATTGTCAACAGAGGGACCTGAAAGAAGAAATCAATACAGAGGGACCTGAGAGACCTTGCAATGTCAAAACAACATGTGCATATTATGTAAGCAGTGCAGAGGGACCTGAAACAAAGAATCATTACAAAGGGACCTGATTTTTCAATTCAAGAACCAGAGCATGAAGAACAAGGAGCAGCAATAAAATTCACTTTTTGATTCATCTACAACATGTGACTTCATTCCACCTGTACAAACATCATCCAGGGAAGTATATGTATAGTCATTTTGTGCTTGAAATTCAAATTTTTCTTAGGAATTTTTAGTTTTTGTTAAGTTAAAGTTAGTACCTGAGGATATTCAATATTCCCCATACATATCCTATATTCATTATTCCCTATACATATCATTATTCCCTATACCTATCCTATCTTCATAATACCCCTATACATATTCCATTTCATTCATACACATTTCTTATACATATTCCCTATAATCCTAAGTATTTTTCTTTTTGAGCAAAAGACCAAGCTAGGACAACTTTTTACACCTGCATACACAAATCAAGCATTAGTATGGTGATGATTTTAAACATGACCTAAGATGGTCATTTTAAAATCATAAAAATGTGCATAAAAGGCAAAACAAATAATGCGCTATATGAAAACTATATACCATAAGTGTAAAAGGAATGCGTTAAAATCATCTATATAAGAATTCAGCGCAAAGGATATAAGATTAATACGCACAAGAGATAAGGTTAATGGTATATAATTAACGCGCATATGGTATAAAGATAAGCAAAGGTATATGGCGCATACAAAACGAAGGACGGGCACGATGGTTATGATCTGGTTGACAGGCTTGACAGGATATGGTATAATGATAATTACATATACAACGCAGGAGCATCATTGCACGTATGGACACACGGCGGAAGTAATAAGTTCATGCAGAAGGTGGCAATGATACGGGTATATCATTCAAAGTAAAACGCGTTGGTGGTAATGAAACGTGCATGTCATAGCACACGACAATGGAAATCAACGTGCACGGTGGTGACAATACAGGCATATAATGTAAACATAGCGTGCACGGTGGTGATAACACAGCCATATCATTCAAATTTAGTATACGCCGGTGGTGGTAGTACGAGTATATCATTTAAACATAGCACAAGGCGGTGGCATCCTCATGACACAGTCGGGCGACTGGTCAAAGAGGACAGCCATACCAACCGCGCATCATAACACCAATAGGCACGGTACACCATGAGCTCGGTCAATTCATGACCGTTTCAACCTCATTCCTCATTGCCAGAGCTCAGAAGGAAGGCAAAACATCAATCCGGAGAGAAGAGAAGGCGTTTGAAGCAGCGAAATAGTGAAAATCGCTCCAGGAAAGCAAGAAGGCGGATTTATGAAGGGAAATCGCTCCGGGTTCAACGATCAGAGATAGCAGATTTTCAGGATTGAGTCAGGTAATAGTGAAGTTCATTTACACTCAGCGATTATGGAATATTGCTTGACATTAACTCTTAGATCCTGTGCTTTGCCACCAGCTCAGTTAACCGAAATAATAGGGATTTGGAGCGCCCGGTTACACTCCACGCGCTCGTTGACAGTCAGGTAACTACAAACCCGTGATTATCTCCAGATTGACAGCACTTAAGGATTGTTGATAGATTTTGATGCGCAGCATTTTGAGGGAAACTCATTGCATGAGTAACACGTTTTAACGGAATGCTGTGATTGAAGTAGTATGGCGGTGGTTGTTTGTGCACTAAACCGTGTTCTTCTGAGTGAACTATGCGCACCAATATTTTCACAAACAGTTATCATGAAAACAAAAAAAACGCCATAAAACATTTGCTGCCACTGCGTTTTGTTTTTGTTTTGACGGGGGATCGAATGCCTGATTGTCACATTGAATTATGGTTGCAAAAGGGAGTCGGGTTTGCTGAAGCCGTGTTGAGGCCGAGAGCTTTTTGCATATTTTTGCATTTTTATGCTAAGCCTGCAAGCAATAATTTTTGCAAACACCTTTGCTTAAGCCAAAAACATTGTGAAAATTTTGATTAGGCCGAGAGCACTCTTTAATTTTTATTTTATTTTATATATACACAGTAAATCATGTTTGTGTGATTTGTGATACTGCGTGTGTATTTAATAAAAAAAACAGAGACCAGTGTATTAACAGAAGTATACAGGTGTTGCTTGTATTCAACAGGGAATTCAGAGAGTGCTATTGCATGGGAATATATCAGAGGTTAAAAGTGCAGAGTTGAGTTGAGTCAGAAGAGGAAGGTAAGCTTCTTTGCTTACTGAATTTCATTTTAAAAAAAACGATAGTCATAATTTTTATTAAAATGAAGTTAGTAACAGCAGAAGCCTACATTGATTGGTTTACAGAAACAATGGCAAACAGGGTAGAGCCAAAATTTCAAATAGAAAGTTGGGGAAAAGAGACTATAGAAAAACTCTATCAGGCAGGAATGATAGGCTTCTTACAGAAATTTAATGGCCATTCTGAGGAGATAACCAAAGATTTTATAAATAATTTCAATCAAGACCAGACTCGAGTAGGAGAAATCATTGTTCCAGTAACCCAAGAATACTTGTCCAAAGCCTTAGATTTGCCAATGCTAGGGGAGAAGTATTACAAAGGGCTACACTTCAAGGAGAAAGCATGGACTTTCTTCCTTGAGAAAAACCGGAAGGGAACATTTGATATGACAAAAGGTATACCCAGGGAATGGTTTAATGAGCCATGGGGAGAATTAGTCTTGATTATCCAAAAGTTTTTGACTTGTGACCGAGGATATAGTGTTGCCCATTTATATCATGTTAAACTTCTACAGCACATTAAGGGAGAAGATAGGATTAATTTACCTTATTTCCTATATAAAAGCCTCTTAAGAATGATTGAAACAGCAAGACATGAAAACAGGCTTAAGGCAGGACAAATGTATCATCAAGGATTGATTAAAATCCTAGTTGAGTATCAAGTGAGATTGCAGGGCATAGTGTGGAGAGAATTCATGGTTAAAAATCATTTTACTGAACAGATTAAAGAGGTACAAGAGAAAACAGAGAAGGAAAGTAAAGGAGTGATGAATTCACCCTTATATCCTAGAACAAGAGCCAAACAGCAAAATAATATGGCCATGGATAATGAAATATCTGTGATGTCTATTCCCAAAATATTTACAAATAAAAGTCCCATTAATTTAGACAGGGAAGAAGAAACATATTTTCCAAGACCACAAGAAGAAAATAATATTCCACAAGAAGAATTTGATAGGGATTCTTCCTATGATGATGAAGCAGCAGCATCATTAATGAAAACAACTCAGGATTTTGAAAAAGAAATCAATGATGGGAAAATCAGGGATTTAACTGATCAATTAGAAATTAGTAAAATTGTGGAAAAACAATTAAAAGAGGAGAACAAAGCAAACAGGAAAGAAAATGATAAATTGGTCAAAACAAATGAAAAATTAAAAGAAGAATTGGGGAGATTGAAAAGGAAGAATGATCTAATTTCTAAACAAGCATTTAAATGGTTGAAGGAAAAGAACATGTGGCAGGCCAAGTATGAAAAGCAGAAGGTTAAAGCAGCTTTGTTCAAAGAAATACATGACACAGGTTTGGATTATTTGGCAAGGGCAGCACAACAGGAAGCATCGACAGGTACAACATCTACTTCAGAAAGAAGGAGGTCAAAGAGGAACAGGCAAGCATGGGGACATGCTTGATGATAAGCAAGGGAGAGATGTTGGGCCTTAGTTTTGGTCTTATTTTGCTCAAAAGAAACTTATTAATCCATCTATTTTCCATCCATTTTCAATTCATTTATTCCATTTTGACATATATTTGATATTGATTCAGGTATTTAATTTTAATTTTTCAAATTCTAAAGTTTTTATGAAAGTTTGATTTTTAGTGCAAAATTGGCTGATTCAGAAATTCCCGTAATAGCTATATGGTTGATGTGGTTGCAGGACACTTGGGCACGAATTGAATGCATGGATGGACAGCTTGGCAACTAGGACTAAGCCACCTATGCTTAGTTCGAACAGAACAAGCTTTATTAGGCCCATTTAGTTCTAGTCAATCATGACTAGTCATTCGGAAATCCCATAGAAATAGGGCAGTTTTGAGATTCTATGGGATTGACCATATTTCTTGGGATAAGAATAATGAATTCGACTTAGATAGGTGGATGAGAAGTAGATGGATTTTTTTGAGTAAAAATAGATCAGTTTGTTCATGAGACTTCTTATTTAAAGCCAAAGCTTTGATGGCTTAGGTATTAGGATTATTATTGACTTATATACTTTTATATTGTGACAATTTTGGATTGAGAAGTTAATTTGAAGACTTGTGCCGTTATCATCTTGCTGTTCAATGTTATGGATGTGTGACTGAAGTTAAGCTTCTGAGATCATTTATCAAGTGTGCAAAGCAAGGGTGGAAGGGCCCCCATTCCAAGCTAAGTACGCTTTCTTGTTAACTAGTTTTATTTTCTGATTGTAGAACTGGTTTTTCAAAGCTTTATTTCAGATTGTTTCATGGTTCATGCATAGTGATTGATGTCATTAGTTTATAGCTGATTCATCACTTTATCAAGTTGGAAAAACAGATGTATCAAGTTGAGCATCCCTTCTATGAAAATGATGAATTAGAGTTGGTTTCTTTTGTTGGTGTGCAAGTAGTTTCTTGTTGAGATTTTTGATATTAAGATGAATGAATTATAATGGAACACTTTACATGTCTCTTAAGTTAAGAGCTTCTTTCATTAATAATTTATCCATCTTAAGTTCTTTGTTTTAATCTCTAATTCATTAAGTGGTAATTGAGGTGAAAGTTGATTTCTTGAGTCAAGAATCATTTCAATGTTATTCCTCTTTTTAAACTAATTGAGTTAGAGTTATAGAATAGCTTATCTTTCAAGGTTTGATTATATCTGATCTTCACATATAGTGAACTTGCCTCAAAGAATAAACTACCCGGATTGATAATAAATAATTGTGTTAGTTTAGGTACATAAATTAGCTCAACACTCCATATGCCACTGGGCCCCACATCCTAAAGGTTATTTCAATTAAATCTTCCGCTTTAATGTTTATGCACCTTGACATATAATCCAACGAACACCCTGCTCTCGCGATCCAAACAAACAATCCTACGGAAATTGCACGGTTAACTTGCATGAGGCTTAAAACTCAAAAGTTGCATGATGGACTGGGCCCCAGTGCTTAAACCGCCCTTCTCATCTAACGGTGAATAACTTATCGCGCTCCAAATCCAAATCCAACGATCCTAGCGCAATATCGCGCAATTAAGGTGCACGGTGGTTAATCTTCAAAATTTGCGTGATGTAAATGGTTTTGGAAATCCACCTTAGAACACGCGTCAAATAGAGACTTATATCGCATTCAAAATGGTGAAATATTATTACCACTCAAGGGCAGCGTGATACTACTTGTTTCTTCCACCAAAACTGCCTTCACTGTTCCTCACAATTTTGTTCATGACTCAGGGTTCCTGTTCTTATAGTTCTGATTCAATGTTTTGATTTTCCTTTTGTTCTTTGCATTCATACAATTCCATTCCTTTGAAATCGAGGTCACGGTCAGGGTTCCACTTCCTTCCATTCAGGGAAAATTTTAAGGATGGAAAATTATCTTGAAGTTTAAAAAATTGGCGAATCTCACTAGTCCCTAATATGAAAACCATAAAATGTTTATTGATGTATTTGTAAAAAAAATCAAATTTATAATGCTATTATATATACTCTCTATATAATGTTGGCGATTTTCCATGTAATATAATTTTATATTATAAAATTTGGGCGAAAAATTTTGATAAAAAAATGGAAATTGGCGAATCTTTTTTTTGGAAAAACCATGGAAATTTAGCCCACCTACGAATATTAGCCCCTAAAATTTTCCATGCTTCCATTCTATTTCAATTTCGCCTTTTCATGTCTTAACTTTAATTCACTCAAATATTAACACGGCATTCCTCCCACACAGTGAACCGCTTGACAAATCATTATATTTCTTTGTAACTTCCGCCTTTCTTTCCTTTGTTAATACAGTGGCTTCAACTGATATAAGTAAACAAAGTTTTTAATGTAATTAAGCATTATTAACCATTCTCTGTCCATGATTTTGCTGGTTGCATTGAAATGTGAGAAATCTGCATTTCTTCATGGCTATTCCTAGTGTGGTTAAACTCAGGCTTCGTCCCACAGAAGGTAGTTCCTTTGTTTTACAAATCTCTGCCTGTGACTTGACTACCACACTACCATTCCAACCCTATTCAACATGACCGTTTCTCTGCATTCAGTTATTGTGCATGATAGTGCACAGGCAGTGCATGTCAGTGCAGGAATGTTTCTCTGTATTCACTGTATATTCTGTGGCTTCTTTTTGCTGCCCTGATTCTTCAAATGGCCCTTTTTCACAGCTGCTCGACCCTCTGCAGCTCTTCAGATCTCTCTAGCGCTATGCAGGTCTCTGTTCTATATCTCTTCTTCTATTCTGCTCTCTTTTCTATCTCTCTACTTCTATGTTTCTCTCTTTTCCTCTCTCTTCTTCTATGCTGCTCTCTTTGCCTTTCTCTGCTTCTATGCTGCTCTATTTGCCTCTCTTTGCTTCTATGCTGCTATCTTTTCCATCAATGACAACATTTCCAACAAAGTATGGACTTCCCAATCCCTACAAATGTCTATCACATGCAGATTATGGACTCTCGAATATGCTCCTCTCAACACGCAGTCACTGACTTTAAAAACTTGAAAAAAATTGATGCCTCCGACCAATCCACACTCTTCTCACACTCAACATCCACACACACAACCTTTCCATTCTCCATGCTCACCACATTAGAAAGGACGCTTTGCAACCAACATAACTAGCATGAGGTGACATAAATGGATCTGAATTCTCTTTCATCACAATTCGTGCCTCTTCAAGGCCACATATGTCTTAGGTCAAATTCCCACGCAGATCAACAATATCACATCAACAAGCCTCAACAACCACGCTCCAATCTCACTGCAATCAATTCTTCAACGTTCAGCCACGACTGCGTTTCCAAGTCTGAAATTTGTAGTTTGGCTTGACTTAAGTATTACGAATTCCACACAAGCTCTGAATTCAAAATACATATACTAGGAAAAGAGAAAGGTTTCATTACATCGCCTCATTAGTGCCGACCTACGGGAAAGAAAGAGGTTGGAAAGTTAGTTGGGCTTCACATCTAGAATTAGGATAGGAGGACCTGGGATAATGAAGTTTAGACTAAGACCCCTCTTGTCCAAGTGTTATAACCTAATTTTTGGATGGATGATTAGAATATTGCTTGGATGGATAGATTCTCCTCTTGGAATGCTATCCACTGCAGGAAAGAAAAATAGTGGAGATCATGTTCTAATATCCAATTCATAGCTTTATCTATCCATTTTATAGATCACGGAGTTCGAGAAGATATTACTCTCTCGTGCGAAATGAGTCTTCCTCATGCTGAAACACATACCCACTCTATCTGGACGCATGTAGTAACACAAAATAAAACAGATCCAACACAAATGCAAAGAAATAAGCTTCCACAAACTTCATCGTAGGAATATGAGACGAATCTTTGTTGACAGCAAATTCTCTACTACAATTTTTCGTTAACTGAAGAACTCTCACCTTTCAAAGTCCCATTTTCGCAGCGTCAACTCAGAAATTTCAAAAGAATTCTCGTTCGAGAATAATGTCGAGAAGATTATGTCTTTCTTTAACTCTGAATTCATAGAGCTCAAAATTTCAGAGATATTCACCACACAACACCTCCAAATACAGAAGAACACGGTGCAAAAATGTTGTTGCGGTCTGCTAAATGTTCTTGCATCCTTGAAAGGAAAAACGAGCCCATTTTCATTGGTTTTGACCCAAATTCTCGCCAAATTCACCGCTTTTGGCCACATAAAAGAGATAAATAATGCTTGAACTACACCAATTCTCGTTGTATTTCAAAGCATTTGTACCAAGCCATAATCTTCTTCTCACTCAGATTTCTGCATCTTAAATCTAGATATTAAGCATAGTCTAGACGTTGACAGGCGAACTCATGTTGACTCCTTCATTTCCAGATCAATTCCCCCATGACCGCCTCTTACGATCTAAGAAATTCGCTAGATCTCGATCTCACTCTTAATCACAAATTGACAGAACTCCAACTTCACACAGCTAAAGTCTTAATCTCAATGAGCTGATGTTGTTCCCAAGGCATGAGGAAATCAAGCTTAGGGATTACTCACGTAGAAATTACTCATGGAGAAATTACTGGCAGCCTTCCTCACACAGATCCACTGATGCCAACTTGTCCCTCCTCCTCACTCAGCGTTCTCAACCTATGAGGAAAATCACTGAGCTCTCACCTACAACTCTTCAAAAACCCCATACTAGAAATTTCTCTCATATTTACCAACGTTGGGCTCTCTTCACCGGCTCTACACATAGGAAGATCAAACTGTGGACAAGTCCACACTGAACAGAAAACACACATACTACTATTACAAATCCTGAACAAGCCTTTAGCTCTGATACCACATGTTGGAAATAAAATCACTAATAAAATACATAAAACACACATAATAAACTAGAGACCAAATATTGGTGGAAAAGGTTTCAACCTCATGGTTTCCTGGCATATTTTCTCTTTTTTAAAAGAATGTAATATTACAATTAAATAGATGAGGAGACTGTGTCTCAAGATAGTGAGTGCTATCTTGGACACCTGGGTTGAGATAATTTCTCAACCAAACACACACCAATATAGGAGCTACCTAAACTTGTTGATCAGCAACTGTCATTGATTTCAACCCAAGTAGCACCAGGGGCTAACCCAATATTGCATGGAAATTTTGACCTACCAAATTAATATATTCTGGGTCAATAATTATTTTGATGTTTTCTACTTGTTGAGATGTTTCCATTGATATATGGCATGCCATGTAATTCTTCACGGTTTGAGAGATATTCATGTTTGAAGTTTGTACCCCTAGTTAGTGGGCTAAAACCCCTTGGGGTTGGGGCATGGGTCATTGAAAATTCATAATTAATATTTTTTAAGCTCCTAAGATCCCTCCCACGTTCACTTTTTGAAGCCCCTCTCAACTTAAGCATTCATATAAATTGTGATCTTCATTTCCACCTTTTGCATGGGATTTGGCCATCTAAAACAGGTCATCGTGGTATTTTCGCTCTATTTTTTTTTTACAAAGGCTCAGAAGCCGAAATTGTTATGAGGTGAAGCCAAAATCCTGAGGAAGCTGCAGTAAAAATTTTAGATCAATTTGCACAATATTTTTGGAGATATGATCTATGGAAGTAAGAATTTTTGCAGGATCCTGAAATTTATCTCAAAGAAGTGACCTTGGTAAAATCGTCATAAATCTCTCTCTGAGTATCATATTGGAATTCCATAAAATGTTGTAGATAGTGCACAGTATGTAGTTTTCTCTACATCAATTTCAGAGGCAAATGAAGAAATAGTGACACGTGGCACTCCATACAAGTGCACTCTGCTGAAACAGTCCATAATTAGGGCAGTGTGAGAAATTGGTTATAACTCTCTCTTGAAGAATCAAAATTGGGTCAGACCTATGGCATTGGAAAGAAGACTCAGAGGAATACTAAAAAACTGAAAATTAGATATTGAGGATCTGAAATAACAGAGATACACTAGATTCAATATCGAGCCCCTAGAAGGAAAGAAAAAGCTAGATCATGTGTTGTCAAGGATTGCAAAGGACCAGACTTTCTACGACAGAAAAGAAAAACAAGGTGCAGCAGAGGATAGCATGACAAAAGCAGCAACCAAGGTGCATAACAGCAGCAATAAGTTCATCATATGAAGTCTTCAAGTGGGCAACACTGCATACAATCATTGTAAAGGTATCATTTTACTTAGTCATTGTAAATACATTATTGTAAAAATTGTACTAGTGTCTATCTGCCAAGGGTTGAAGAGGTAGTTTTGGGAGGTTTAGGATCATCATTAGGAGGTTGTGTCAAAGTTGGGGTTATGGTATAGTATATATTCTTCTTCTACATAATTCTATATCATTGTAAAGTGGACCATTTTCCCTGGTACGAGAGTCCATTCTTCTTTTATTCTTCTATAGGGTGGTAGAGTGGTGCTAGGGTGAGCTGTATCTCATTGGGTGTTGGGGCATCCGTTCAGTGACTACTAAAGAATCTCGGGCGTTGGAGTGTCCATCCAGTGGGAGCTGGAGAATAATGATTTTCTAGATTCTAGGAAGTTGGAGCTTTATTTTCAATTGGAGTTGAAAATAATTATTAGAAAAGCATTAGGTGGTTTTTGTCCCGGAGTGGGTTTCCACATTAAAAACTGTGTGCATTTATGTTCCTCTTGTTTGCTGCTATCATTGTAAAAACACTGATAATAATTGAAGATTAACTAATGCTCTAATTGAAAGAAATATCGATTCACTCCCCCTCTCAGTATTTCCAACAATTGGTTTCAAAGCTTGGTTCCTTCAATAGCAGTTTACCAGCTGGAAGGAGTTCATGGAGTATACCAAGAATGGTGTACCTCTATTCAAGGAAAATAATTATGCACTTTAGAAAGGAAGAATGGAGGTCTATCTCTTGGTGCAAGGTTACAAATTATGGGACATTGTTCAAAATGGATTTACATCAACTGTGGATGAACAAGGTAAGAAGAATTTGGTAAATGATGCAAAAGAAAAGAATATTATTATCAGTGGACTTATTGAATCTGCTTATCATAAGGTGTTGGGTTGTAAAACCGCCAAAAATTTATGGGACAAGCTTGAGAATATATATGCAGGTGACTCAAATTTCAAATAAGCAAAGCTTCAAATCTATAGAGAAAAATTTGAGCAACTCAGAATGAAAGAAGATTGCAACATTGCTGCATACTTTCAATACGTTGATGAAATAACTAATACTCTAGAAGGATTGGGAGAGCCAGTTGATGTGAAGACTATTATACGGAAGATTCTTAGAACGTTACTAGGGAGATTTAACTCAAAGGTATCGGTCTTAGAATACAGTGCAAATCTGGAAAAACTCAGCAAAGAGGAATTACATGGAGTTCTCATAGCATATGAAATGAGACTTGATGAAGAAGAGGGTACTTCGCATCTAGAAAATACGTTCATTGCGTCTAAGAAAACCAATAAGGGTAAACAACCTTCAATTGAAAAGACATGCACCTGCAAGTGTGAAGAAAAGGGAGATGATGAAGAAGGTCTTTCAGATGAAGAATATGCTTACTTCACGAGAAAACTACAAATTGGTAAGGGAAAATTCAAAGGTAAACTTCCATTGATATGTTTCAGCTGTAATGAGGTTGGGCATTTTGCAGCAAAAATTCCAAACAAAAGTAATGGCAACTCAAAAAGAAAGAAAGGCTTTAAGAAATTCAACAAGCAAGGATCTAAAAAGAACTTTCTCTCTAAAGAAGATAGCTCATCATCTGATGAAGACAATGATAGTGAAGAAGAAGCCAATGAGAGAGTATTGTTTATGGCCAAGCACAATAAGCCCAAGCACAATAAGCAAGAGGTATCAAACAATGAAGAAGAAGGATGGACCATAGACGAATTTTATGAGGAAGCAATCAAGCTTATAAAAGATCTCAAGGCAGAGAATATCCGTTCCAAAACTCTTGAAGAAAAATTTCAAGGTCTCAAAATTGAAGTTGTAGAACACAAATGCATTGAAGAGTCACTTCAAAATAAGTTGGAGGAAAGCAACCAAGAAAGGGAAGAATTAGAAGCCGAAGTAGTCTCACTGCGTGAGGAAGTGAAGAATGGAAAAACTATCCAAAACTATACCAACAGCTCAAGGGCATTGGAAGAACTCATCAACAATCAATGATCTTACAACAAAAAAACTGGAATCGATTACAAATAAGAAGAAGCATGACCTTATGCAACAAAATACAATGAACCTATGAGATTTGACATGCATGTAGACTTCATTGGACAAGATTCGCAAGAACAACCTTGCAAGACAATTCCTCGACAAAAATTTCCATCTAGGTACCAACATATTTTTTATGGCTATTGTTATTCATGTGGAAAATTTGTTCATAAAGCTGTAGAATGTCGCACGTACCCTAGGAACGAATACAATTCCAGGATATCTGTCAAATATGAACCTCCCAAGACTCAGCGAAATATCAATATATTTGAACATTTAAGAAATAATATTGAATGTTACAAATGTTGAAACTTTGGACACATAGCCAAAGACTGCAGACTTGAAAATCCTCCAGAAGAATCTTCGAAGCCACAGAATGAACAAACATGGAAGAAGAAGAAGAATGATAATTGTGCTCTCGCTCTCAAGGCTCAAAAGAACAAAGATGTGTGGTATGTTGATAGCGGTTGCTCAACAAATATGACTGGAGATAGAAATAAATTTGTATCTCTGAAAGAGAAGAAGGATGGAACCATGCCCTTTGGAAATGATGGATCTTCAAATGTTATAGGATCAGGTACTGTCACTCTCGGAAGCAAAGATTTTCTAGCCAAGAATGTTCTATTGGTTGAAAACATGAATCAAAATCTGCTCAGTGTTGGACAAATGTGTGATCAAGGACACACAATACTATTCAACTCCACGAAATGTGAAATCAGGAAAGGCATGTATGGTGAAATTGTGGCTACAGCAAGTCGAGCTCCAAACGACATATATGTTCTGGATGAAGAAACTAAAGCATGTCTAATAGCTAAAGAGGATGATACAGTAATTGGTAGCAATGATGGTCGACTAAGTAAGAATTTTGCTACAAAGGTGCAAAGTGATTTGGATATGTCTTTAGTTGGTTGCAAATTGAGCATTGATGACTCATCTAAGGATGTGGATCAAAGGTTGTACAGATCTATGATTAGTAGTCTTCTATATGTAACAGCCTCCCGACCAAATGTTATGCAAGTAGTTGGACAAGTAGAAAGATTCCAAGCAGCACCAAAATAATCACATATTAAATATTCGCCAGCATTGGAATATCTTTGCCAGAAGCTTGGGATTCTCCCAAGTTCTCATTAGATTTTCCTTTTTCAAAATATAAAGGGGGAGAGGAAGTGTGTACAGGTCTGCAGGACGGTTGTGTGTTAGCGTGAGTAGAAGTGTGTACAGGTCTGCAGGATGGTTTTGTTTCACGGGGAGTTACCCTTTTCCATTGATGTCAAAGGGGGATAGAATGTTGTAGGAAGAGGTGTCATGACCACAGGGGGAGTACTTGTGTTGCCATCAATTCCAAAGGGGGAGATTGTTGATCAGCGGTTGTCATTGATGTCAACCCAAGATGCACCAGGGTCAATAATTCTTTTTATGGTTTCTACTTTTCAATATGTTTCCATTGATATATGGCACGCCATGTAATTATTCACGGTTTGAGAGACATTCATGTTTGAAGTTTGTACCCCCAGTTAGTGGGCTAATACCCCATGGGGTTGGGGCATGGGTCATTGAAAAGTCATAATTAATATTTTTTAAGCTCCTAATATCCCTCCCACGTTCACTTGTTGAAGCCCCTCCCAACTTAAGCATTCATATAAATTGTGATCTTCATTTCCTCGTTATGCATGGGATTTGGCCATCTGAAACAGGTCATCGTGGAATTTTCACTCTAACGTTTGTTTTACGAAGGCTCAGAAGCTGAAATTTTTATGAGGCGAAGCCAAAATCCTGAGGAAGCTGCAGTAAAAATTTCAGATCAATTTGTACAATATTTTTGGAGATATGATCTGTGGAAGTAAGGGTTTTTGCAGGCTCCTGAAATTCATCTCAAAGAAGTGACCTTGGTAAAATCGTCATATATCTCTCTCTAAGTATCGGATTGGAATTATGTAAAATTTGGAAGATATTTCACAGTATTTAGTTTTCTCTCTATCAATTTCAGAGGCAAATGAAGAAACAGTGACATGTGGCATTCCGTAAAAGTGCGCTCTGCTAAAATAGTCCATAATTAGGGTAGTGTGAGAAATTTGGTATAACTCTCTCTTGAAGAATCCAAATTGGGTCAGACCTGTGGCATTGGAAAGAAGATTTAGAGGACTACTATAAAACTAAAAATCAGATGTTTAGGATCTGAAATAACAAAGATACACCAGATTCAATATCGAGCTCCTATAAGGAAAGAAGAAGCTAGATCATTTGTTGTCAAGGATTGCAAAGGACCAAAATTTCTACAGCAGAAAAGAAAAAAAAGGTGCAGCAGAGGGTAGCATGACAAGAGAAGCAACCAAGGTGCATAACAGCAGCAAGAATTTCATCATATGAAGTCTTCAAGTGGGCAGCACTGCATACAATCATTGTAAAGGTATCATTGTACTTAGTCATTATAAATACATTATTGTACAAATTGTACTAGTGTCTATCTGCCAAGGGTTGAAGAGGTAGTGTTGGGAGGTCTAGGATCATCATTAGGTGGTTGTGTCAAAGTTGGGGTTATGGTCTAGTATATCTTCTTCTTCTACATCATTCTATATCATTGTAAAGTGGACCATTTTCCCTGGTATGGGAGTCTATTCTTATTTTATTCTTCTATAGGGTGCTAGGGTGGTGCTAGGGTGATTTGTAGCTCATTGGGTGTTGGGGCATCCGTTCAGTGACTACTAAAGAATCTCGGGTGTTGGACCGTCCATCCAGTGGGAGCTGGAGAAGAATGCTTTTTTAGATTCTAGGAAGTTGGAGCTTTATTTTCAATTGGAGTTGAAAATAATTATTAGAAAAGCATTAGGTGGTTTTTGTCCTAGAGTGGGTTTCCACCTTAAAAACTGTGTGCATTTGTGTTCCTCTTGTTTGCTGCTATCATTGTACAAACACTAATAATAATTGAAGATTAACTAATGCTCTAATTGAAAGAAATATTGATTCACCCCCCCTCTCAGTATTTCCAACAAAACTAACTTCTATCTTAGAGGAACAACCCAATCTAGAGAGTTAGGCATAAATTCCTAACTTTTAATGTTTAATTTATTTATTTTATTTTTGGATTTATTATTGTTTTATGAGAGAGGCTAATAATTCATCTAAACAGGTAAAAATTACTGATGACTAACAAGGCAAATGTAATGGATTTTCCCTAGTGAAGTGCATGAGCAGTCTTATATGGTAGGAATAAGCTTAGAAAACCTACCCTCACAGGTGAAATATTTCATGATGACAATCATCAAGGGCACATATCTCTCCAATAGATGTGAAAATGGAAAAATGGATTTGCAGTCAGCTTTGTATCTGGGTTTCAAGAAAGGTTGATAATGGCACAAGTCCAAATTTTCCTGTTTGAACTACTTTTCTCCCATAATAGGTATCTTGATGGCCATAGAAATGGTATTGGTCGAAAGCTCAAATTTCACTCCTGCTAAGTTTAATTGATGGTCATGGAGGTTAAGGATAAAATTCCTGGTCAACTCAGGATGATTTTGGACCTGTTGTACCCTTTCATAGAAGTAAAAACAACCCACCTCTTGGAAATATGCAACTATCATAGGAGAGGCCATCAATTCCTTGGTATTCAGTGGCTCAAAAATATTTACCCTTCCACCCTTTTTCTACTGGCTTCTAGGCCCTTGGCCTTCCTCACCACTGCCACTACTAGTTTCCCTTGACATTTTTCTTTTTTACTGCTGCCTTTGAAAATCAAAACCCTAAATCTGCCTGTGAAATGATATAAAGAGGGAAAGTGAGATGGTGATGAGAAAGGCAGTGATTTGAAAGTGGAGGGGAAGGATGAGTGAAGAAGGGAAATTTGGGTAAAATAATAAGGCCAGGTAATTCTGAATGCAAATCACTGATATGCCAAAACCTGCTGTGAAAGTACCTTAGTAATTACAATAACCTAAGAGGGTGAGGAAAAGTAATGTCAAGGCTTGGCAGTGTGGAGACAAATTTTGCAGATGGAGATATTATTTTGGTAGATGAGTAACTTCTTAGCAAAATAGTCTCAGTGTGTCTTTAGCATGTAAATGTATTAGTGTCTTTTAAACAGCAGTGTTGCTAGCATGGAGACTAAGTTTTTCTCTTCTTTTTGGGTTATTTACATTTCTCTCTAATTTCACATTTTTAAATAGCATGAGAGGGGGCAAGGCATCTACATACCTATTATAAAATCCTTTAGGAGGTACCAAGAAGAAAATTGGAGGATTTTTGAGGTGTTTGGAAGCTTGCACAGGCGTAGAGGGCTTCTTGGCTAAAAGCGTAGCACAGG
The DNA here is from genome assembly GCA_034641835.2 of Pinus albicaulis. NCBI lineage: Eukaryota > Viridiplantae > Streptophyta > Pinopsida > Pinales > Pinaceae > Pinus > Pinus albicaulis. The sequence continues at coordinate 1,581,634,138 of CM076582.1, read as the reverse complement.
AGAGTAACATCGGGCCAATCAGGTCTTTGCACGAGCTGTCGAGTCAGCTGAGACCAAATGTGTAGCACATGAGCAAGGTTTGAATGAGCCTGTCGGGCTACTGCTGAAGAACGCGCTGCGTAGGCGCACAACGTCGGGCTAGTCGGGTGGCTACACAAGCCTGTCGAGCCATTGCGTGTAGAGTCAAATGCTGCTGCACCTGTTGGGCCTCTTCTGAACATGCTCAATGTGTAGCACCCAGGCTTGTCGGGCCTCTTCTAAACGTGCTCAGTGCATAGCTCCTGGGCCTGTCGAGCCTCTTTTGAATGTGCTACGTGTGTAGCACCCAGGCGAGGTTGCACACTGGTTCCAGGCACGGGCTGCCAGGTTTGCACGATGGTAAACGCATAGTACTTAGTCACAGCCGCATAGCACTTAGTGTGTTTCACATGGAAAACAAGCTCCATGAACGTAGCAGGGGTTTTCAGGCATGCAGAACAAGGAAGATTTTCCCAAAGTTTGCCAGAACTTCAAAAATTTATCTTGAAGGCTTTTCGCTTTTTTCAAATGCAAAAATAAGATATGAAGAGAGAAGAGTGATCCTTTATACTTCTCGGGGAAAATAAATTAAACTTTAAAACCCACTTTTGATAATGTTTTTATTTTCTTTATCACTTTGACTGATATCTTTTTGACCTTTTATTACAAGTGACTTGAAAATTTTTCAAATTAGTTCTTATTCCTTTGGTAGTAGCTTGCTGGAGAAATGAAAAAGGTCCTTTTTAACCTTGAGGGTCTTGGCACTGTCAAAGCTCTTTTTTCTTTCATTGAGAAACTGAAAACATGTGTTTATCCTTTTTTGACATTTCTGAGTGTGAGTGACATAAAAACATGTTTTCTTTCCTCCTTACTAATTTTGGGTAGTGAGGCAAAATAAACCTATCTATAACAAGTGCTTTTTCTTCATAACCATGTATGACATTTCCCTTTGAGGCGGTCTTGATATGCAGGTGCTATGTCATACTGATCTTGTCCCTTCTGACAGTCTTGGATTTTGACAACTTTAGTCACATAACAATAACCTCATGATTAGCTTGATTTGTCATCTTGAAACTCAACTCTAGGTTTTTATTCCTTTGACCATTTGAGGGAAATTGACTACTCTTGAAAACTTGACCTCCCTCACTGATACTCTTTGCATTATTTCCTTTGAGGCAATGAGATATTTTACCTTAAAAAACCCTAAGAGTCACCTTTAACAGTCCCTCCAAACCTTCTGTGTGATGCATTGGATCCTTGTTGGGCATACTGCTGGTCAAATTAGGCTTAGGAATCCTGGTTTTCTTCAACATAGGTTTCTTCATCCTTCTTTGCTATGGATTTCCTTCAATGAGGAGCAAGCCTCTTACCTTACCAATTTTTTCTAATGATAATCATATTGACACTCTTGTAGAAATGTCAAAATGAACAATTGTCCTTTGCATCACTTAAACTTGATAAGGAGGTCCTCCTTGTAGACCTTTCTGATATATCTTGGAAAAAAAGGTGTTAATTTTCTCTCATATTTGATTCAACTTCTAGCACATGTAAAAAAGTGATTTATAACACCCAAATAACCCTCCAATCTATGAAACCCTAGTGACCTAGTGGAAGGCTCTTTTGACTTATCCTTTACTGAAATTAGGCTTGGGATCTCAATAGTGTAAAAGTAGAGATTTTTTATCAATGGGTGTATTTGAGTATATAGAAATGGATGCACTTGACTGATCTAAAGAGCTCATAGAGGTATTTTGAGACCATCAATGGTTAAGATATCTGGTGAACATGGGAAAAAAGTAGGTTGGTTGGTGATCCTAGATGGAAAGTGGAGGGGTGAGGCAAGGTAAAACAGAGCACTGAGGTCATGGGTGGAAAAATAGGATAAAGATGAGTGGCATGAGCCCATGAGGGGTCTTCTAGGGGTGGTAAGCTGATCATGACATGACAGAAGAGTGAAACAATGAAAAAGTTACACTAAGGATAACGAAGGTAGTGAGATTTCTAAAGCTCACAATATTCATGAATCTTATTTTTAGAAATCTAAGACTAATATTTAGTCATCTTCGGATAGAAAAAATTAATGATGACTAACACTGATATTTTATATGTGATTCTTTATCTTAATGCTCCTCCTACCTTGTCCAAAAGAAAAGCTAGATTCTTGAAACAAAAGGCTTTAAATTTCTGCATCATAGATAATTTTTTGTATTGTAAAAATTATGTTGGCATCTTGCTTAAATGTTTTCTTGAAGATGATGCATATAGAATCATGTATGAGTTGCATGAGGGAGAGTGTGGAGGTCACCTCTACTGGAAAACCACTGCCAACAATATCCTTAGAGCTAGCTACTATTAGCCTACCCTTTTCCGTGATACTCACAAACTAGTGATGACTTGCCATAAGTGCCAAATATTCGATGGCAGGAGAAAAAATATACCTTTACCTCTGCATCCTATCATTTTTGAACCTCCTTTTCAAAAATGGGGTTTGGAATTCATTGGAGAAATCCACCCTACCTCATTTGGCCAACACAAGTGGATCCTCACTACTACAAACTATTTCACCAAGTGGATAGAGGCCATCGCTTCTAGGAATGCCACTAACTTAGTCATCATCATATTCCTGGAAACCAAATTCTTATCCCAGTTTGTCTACCCAAGAAAGATCATCACCGATAGTGTTGTTGCATTTAAGTCCAAGAAGATGGTGGACTTTTTCTACAAGTACCACATCACACTAGGGCATTCAATAGCTTATTACTCTCAAGATAATGGGATGGCTGAGTCCTCTAAAAAAATCTTAGTGAAAATCATCAAGAAGCTTCTAGAAGAGAACCAAAAATCATGGCATAGCAAACTAGTTCATGCAGTATGGGCTGATAGACTAACCACCAAAAAATCAATCGGTATGTCTCCCTATCAACTAGTGTATGGCATGGATGTAGTCTTCCCAACATCCTTGGGAGTTCCAGTGGTGAAGCTCCTCCAATAGGTGCAATCAGAAGAGAATGACATGCAAAGGAGGCTGAACAAAACCATTCATTTGCAGCAGTCAAGAGAAGAATTTTACAAGATGACACAAGTAGTGCAAGAAAACATCTAGAAGATATTTGACAGAAGGACCAAGGCTAGTGATTTTCACATTGGAGACAAAGTGCTGAAGTGGGATTCAAGGAGAGAAGACAAAGGAAAACATGGAAAATTTGAAAATTTATGGAAGGGTCCCTACATCATCCATTCAGTTAGAGGTAACAATGCATTCCTTTTGCAAGAGCTGGATGGAACTAAGGTATTTGGAAGTCCTTTCAATGGAAGGATGTTCAAGCACTATTTTTGTCAAATTTCCTAATTTGAAACTTTCATTAACTATACATAATATTTCTTGATGAAAGATAAGAGAAAAAAAACACAAAAACAAAAAAAGAAGTAAAATAGGGTAGGAAAATAAAAGGTACAACCTCATACCCAAAAAGAGTATTGTTGAAAGTGTGCAAGCCTAAACGCCACTACTTGTAAAGAAAAGGAGTCTTGTTTAATCATACAACCTAATCATGATTAGACATGTTTAAATTTATGCTGATAGATGAATGAAATAAGACTTATCAAACTATTTAAACTTGACTTGTCAGTAGGATAGACTAGGAAAAGAAATTTTAGGTTGTCAATGCTCAAATCTGAACTAAGGATAAAGAGAGGGATGCTTAAACAAATTCTAAATCACAACCCTCATGTTTTCTAGTTTTTATTGTACAAAAATAAATATCTGTGTGCATCTTGTCCAAAATGCCACAGCCCATGACAAATCAAATTTCTTAATCCTGGTATGATCATGTTTTAAATTTCATGTTAGTAGCCTAGAGAATAAAAATTTGTCAAACATATTAACCTTGACAGATAAAAGGATTAGGTATAGAATGAAAGAGTTCATCAGCATAATTTGAACTCTTGGAAGTAATAAGGGTACAAGTAGATAGTTTGTCTTGTTTTCAAGAGAAAAAGAATGTCAAGGGTTTGCCAGTCTAAGTGCACCCAAGAAATGGAGCTAAAGCAAGCATGTATTTCTGATTTTGAGATCATAGCTTCAAAGAGAAAAAATCAGAGATGAAGGAAAGAAGTCTGCAAGGTGCAAGTAAGGCACTGGTCTTCAAAACTCAGAGATTTGAGCTCTGAGGTCTTGGAGACCTCTTGAAAACGAGCTGCCCTCCCCAAGTGGAGCCACTGTTAGTCATCATTAATTTTTACTATCTCTAGATGACTAAATTTTAGTTCTAGATATCTAAAAACAAGATTTCTGAATATTGTGACTTTTAGAAATATCACTGCCTTCATTATCCTTATATCAAATGTTTCACTATTCTACTATTTTTCCATTCCATGGTTAACCTACCACTCTTAAAAGACCCTTCATGAGCCTGTGCCACTCATCTATATCCTATTTTCCCACCTATAACCTCATTACCTTTTTTTTCTATTGACCATCACTCCACTTCCCATCTAGGGTTACCAAACAACCTTTCCTTTCCATGTTCACCAGGTCCCTCAAGGGTTGATGGTCTCAAAACCATCTCTGTTGTTTCTTTAGATAAACCAGGTACATTGGATTTTGGACCTTCAAAAACATTACTTTGTCAACACTCTGTTTTTACACTTAAAAACTATAAAAACCAATTTTATTCAAAGGCCAGGTCAAAGACTCCTCCCACTAGGTCAATTAGGGTTTCATATGTTGTAAGGTCATCATTTGTGTTCCGTTTTTTTTTTTCTTATGCAAAAGGTTGACTCAAATGTATTGGAATATTGAGACATGGTTATTCAAAGAAGATCTAATAGTCCCTAAAGAAGACTACCTTGTCAAAATTCATGTTTTGTGAATGCTAAGGTTTTGACACTTCTGCATGAGTGTTAAGAGATCCATCAGCAGAAATTTGATGAGGCAGGAGGTCTGATATTGAATCAAGACAAATCATGGCAAGAAGACAGGAAAGCACTTGTGCTTAAAGAAACCTAGGGTTTTGGAAAGATAGTCAAAGGAGGTAAAGTAAAGGTGTTAGGCCTCCATAATGACAATAGAAAGAAGGTTTGAAGAGATTGTTGTGTGTGACATCCCAAAATTTTTCAAAAGTGAGTCTACCATGTTTAAGGATTAGTGAAAGAGGTAAAGAGTATCAGTGGACAAGTTTTAACTTTTAAATTATAAATTTAGTGTAATATCTCAAAAGAGGGAAAATCTACACCTTTGGGAATATCTTAAGATATTCCAAAGTGAAGCTACAACAATATGTAAAACACCTCCTACGGAGCAGCAATGAATACATTAACACATAAAATTCTAGAATAATTAAATAGCCATCATGTCATATTATAGCAGCATAAGATAAACAAATCTATGAGGAAATAGTCACTCAACATGGTGCTGCAAACCTCAAGGGAAATGTACATGAGAATATGAAGAATTCTGCTACATGAATAAAGCCCTAGGCCATGACTGCGCAATCCTTGAAGTAGAACTACTGAAAAATGATAATGAACCACATATATGTCAATAGGAGCTCAAATAAATAAGGGGAGAATGATCCCAACCCCTGAAAATACAATACATCAATCCTTAGAAGGATTGGCTACAATACATGTACAAAATGGGATAATGCAATAATGCCAGAGTTGCTGGGTAGAAGCAGCAACTCATAAAAAAAAATAGAAGGAGATGACTGAATATGATCTACAATCTAAAATCGCCTCCTCCAATGGATCACTAAAGTGAAAGGCTGATCCTTCCACTTAAGATTTCCTCTCCAATCAATCTTGCAGTCCCCCACTGCAAATACACCATGAGAATAATGCAGTCCAGGAGTCATACTGCGTTGTAGGTGAACTGGAAAACGTTGGCCTGATACCAATATTTGCAAATCTTCCCAAGAACACTCCTCAATGATCCCCCAATGAAATAGATATCCTCTCCTCTGAAAATTAATTCCCGGAGTGATGTTGTGGAACTCTCCCCAGCAACACCCAACAACACAACCCAGCCACCAATGGAGACTGCACTGTAGCTAAATGAAATGCTTTGGCCTCGAGCCTGGATATGGGGATAATGAAGTGAAATCACTCAAGAGGTATCTCGAGAAGGAAAGGAAATCCTAAACAGGAATTCCCTCAGCAACTCTTTCTAAACAACAAAAATTTTCTCCAAGTCTAAACAGACATGGAAATCTATAATTCATAACATGAGAGACAGTGGTTGCCTTGCCATCCTCTTATACAATTTTAAGCTCCCTAGCCATGGGCCCCACTCATTAGGGTTTTCCTTCTCAAGGAATCTTCCCTCCTCTTTCTCTGCACTGTCCCACAATGTGCTCTCCACCTCATGCTACTGCGCTGTTTGACTTGGTCAAACCTGACCTAGTCATCCTGCAAAAACCCCTTTTCACACATGGAGGTGTGAAATCAAGCTCCAAAAGTGATTCCCCTTAATTATGAGAGGATTTTTAAAAATGGATGGCCTCCTACCCATTTTATTCACCTCCTAAGTTCAAATGTCAAAAATTAATATTCCACAATATTTTGGAATATTATAGTCCTCCCCTCCCAATTGTTGCTTATCCTCAAGCAACTGCAAGGATAGGACTGAAGAGCACCCTCTTCTCCCAAACAACAACCTGATAAGATGAAATCCTCCAAGGATAAAAGTTCTGCATCATCAATATATCTCCAAGTTGCCCTTCCAAAGCGTGAAAGCCATCTTTTGGGAAGCATCCCAAATAGCTAGCGCTGTGTGACAATGAAACATCCATGGAAGCAACAATGGGATGTTTGAAGATTATCTTAAAGCATGAGGGCTGATATAAGTTGGGTCTTATTAGCCCCATTTGAATCTCTCCTCCCCAAGCTATCAACCAAGCAAAATGAGCCACCCTCCAAAATGGCAACTTGTGCAAATTATCTTCCACCTAAAGCTCCACCAAAGTAGGTGGGATAAAATTTTGGTTATGGTAGACATAGTAGCCTACCCCATGCTATCTTCCTCTCCACGTAAGACAAGTGTAGAGTATTTTCTGATCTTGGGATGCAATAGTGTCACCCTCAAATGGAAAAAAGGAAGCTAGACCTCCAAAGGTCCCTCTCCCAGTGCTATAAATCGAGCTAGCCCAAACCATCTCATATATGATGGATAAGAACTCACCTCCATATGGTATCCCATCCATATCATGGTCATCCTCAGCAAGAGAGAAATATTTTTCTATAGAGGCCATGTCCCTTCTCATGCTCCCCTTAGAGCATGCAATGTAGAAGGTGTGGGGATGCTTCTCCCCCAAGAACACATCCACTCCATGTGTCCCTCCTCCAACCATGCTCCTCATATAGGTAAGAATAATATCAGCAAGTAGGATCATTATTAGCATCATATTGAGAGAAATACCGAAGGCTTCATATGGTGCTGGAAGGTACCAACAGTCTCCCAAGTGGTCACAGTGCAGTTTTCCCCACTGCAGCTTCAGAAAATGGTATGGAAAGTCGTCTCTTGACAAATGGCTTGCTATATAAGTCATCAAACCCACTATTAAATAGTAGATGGCTGGATATGTCACTTGAGAATACATGAAGGAACCATATACTTGCCCCGGATCACACATTATATGGTTTTCTCCATCATAATAGTTGGCTAAAAATATACCATGGAGTCTAAAGAAAACCTTACCCCTTTGTATATCAATGCACTGCAAGGACATGGTAAGTGTATACAAATATAGTGATGATCAATCAATAAGTGCAACAACAAAGCTCTTACCATGTGATGGAAGCAATATGGTGACAAGATCCATAGATGAATCCTCCATAGCGGTATGGCATATCAATCTAAAGAGGAATGAACCACATGCTGCATGAAAATCCTCCTTCTCATGCTTGGAAATCCAATTCAAGGAGAACATACCATAATAACCAATGAGTCCATTCATCACTCTACCAATCTCACCTCCTCTATGCCCACCAAGTGCATCAGATATGAAGTGATCCTGGGAACACTCCATCAACAAGTTCATGCTCCAAAGTGACAGCGCTGCTGGACTATGCAAATAGGCTCCTGCCAACTCATAAATCCAATCTCTGACATGTTCAATGTCAAAGACTCTTCTCATAATGTTTCCATCTCCTCCCATTACAACATCATACAAAATGTGAGAGTGTTAGAAAATTATATATTATGGAGTAATGCAACACATAAAATATGTGGAAAATACAAGCAAAGAAAACACATAAAACTAGAGAGACACAGATATACGTGGTTCACCCAGTTTGGGCTACATCCACCCCGAACAACCAGTCCTTCCTTTTTATTATCCAACAAAATGAAGAGACAAAACCTACAACAAATCTACTCTAATATCCTCTGTTCTCTCTCACAGTCTCCCTCTCTATTTCTCGCTCTGAGAATAAACACAATACACAGCCGCAATACAATACCCTCATAAAAGTGAGGGGTTGCCTTCTAGGGCAAAAAACCCTAATCTAAACATAACTTCTACCATCAGATCATCCACCTATGAATGGCCCAGATTGACTAGAAATTACTATACTTTTACAAGGCAATTTTACATCTGTTTTTAGCTTCAGGGGCGCTGCCCCAAAAACCCCCCACTAGGGGGGGGCTCTGAAAAGCTTTTCCACCCCCACTGGACCCCCCACGGTAGCAATTAATTATGGGCTGCATTGCCGCCCCTTTTAAGGTACAGGGGTACAATGCTATGATACAAAGTAAACAAGATAATCAGGCTCCACACCCAAAAATCTCCCACTTGATAACTGATTGTAGCAACTCCACCGCTACTTCATTTGTTGGACAATGACTCCTTTTTGGACCTGGCTATTCCTCATCTTCATCGTCGTCCTTGAAGACCAATTGAAACTGAGCACATTCTCAGTTTCTCCCTGGTTTCAACTTTTGTTAGCATATCTGCAGGATTCCGGCTAGTGTGTATCTTTTCCAGCTTCAACTCTCCATCTTCCAATACTGACCATATGAAATGGTACTTGAGATGTATGTGTTTAGTCCTGGAATGAAATGCTAAGTTCTTTGCAAGATGAATGGCACTTTGGCTATCACTGTATAACGTGCCCATATCATGCTTCTTACCCAATTCATCCATAAACCTTTATAACCAAATTATTTCTTTACGAGCCTCTATAGCAGCAACATACTCAGCTTCTGTTGTTGAAAGTGCAACAACACTTTGGATTTTTGAAACCCAACTAATAGTTGTTCCATCTAAAGTAAATACATATCCTATAGTGCTCCTCCTATTATCTTTGTCACCTACCATATCTGCATCAACATATCCCTATAGAGCAATGTTTGAACCACCAAAGCATAATGCTTGATTTGTGGTACCTCTCAAATATTTGAGAATCCATTTTACTTCTATCCAATGTTCTTTTGCTGGATTATTCATGTACCTGCTTAAAACTCCCACTGCATGTGCAATATCAGGTCTTGTGCAAACCATTTCATACATTAAGCTTCCAACTGCTGATGCATATGGAACTTTACACATATAGTCCATTTCTTCTTGGTTCTTGGGGCACATCTCCTTACTAAGTTTTAAATGGCTAGTAAAAGGTGTACTAACTAGTTTTTCATTCTACATATTAAATCTTTTCAACACCTTTTCTATGTACTCATTCTGAGACAATGTTAATTTGCGATTTTTCCTGTCTCTAGTTATCCTCATACCAAGGATTTGTTTTGTAGCTCCCAAATCCTTCATTGCAAATGAATTTTCCAATTTTCTTTTAAGCACATTTATTTCCTGCATGTTAGACCCTGCAACAAGCATGTAATCTACATACAATAACAATATAATCTATCTCCCATCATTTTTCCTTTTTAGATAAACACAATGATCAGAGTGACATCTAGTATAACCTTCTTCAGACATAAACTTGTCAAATTTTAGATACCACTACCTTGGAGCCTATTTTAAGCCATACAAGCTCTTCTTTAACCTGCACACCAATTTTTCTTTCCCTTTTACCTCATATCCTTCCGGTTGCTGCATGTATATCTCTTCTTCCAAATCTGCATGGAGAAATGTTGTCTTTACATCTAACTGTTCAAGATGTAAATCTTCCGCTGCTACAAGACTTGAAATAGTTCTGATTGAAGTCATTTTAACAACAGGAGAAAATACTTCATCAAAATCAATACCTTTCTTCTATGCAAACCCCTTCACCACAAGTCTAGCTTTGTGCCTCTGTTTTCCTCCATCTTCTTCCTTCAGCCTGTAAACCCGTTTATTCTGTAATGCAGTTTTACCTGCAGGCAACCTGACTAATTCCCAAGTCTGGTTATGCATTAAGGAGTCCATCTCTTCTTCCATGGCTAGCTCCCACTTCTTCCTGCTTTCAACCTGCATTGCTTCTTCATAAAATTCGGGTTCACCAGAATCAGTCAACAATAAATAATACAATGAAGGATAGTGTCATTCAGGGGGTCTACTTATCTTGGTATATCTTCTAACACCACTTTCAGGTGTTGGAGGTGCCTGTTTCTATTGTGGTGGTTGCTACTGCTGTGGTTTTTTATTATTATTATTTTCAGGCACCTTTATTTTTTCAGTTATCTCATCAAGAATTATGTATTCCTTGCTTTCTTTTTCCTGTTTCTTTTCCTACAACTGATTCTTATACAAGACCTTTTCATTGAATATTACATCTCTGCTCCTAATGATTTTGTGATTTTCATAATCATATAAGCGATAACCAAAATCATTAACACTATATCCAATAAAGGTACATTTCTTTGATTTTGCCTAAAGCTTTGTTCTATTTTCTTTATTAATATGGACAAAGGCCTCACAACCAAAAGGCTTTAAAAAATAGTAGTTTACCTTTTTACTTGTCCATGCTTCCTCTGGAATACCACCATCCAAGGAACTTGAAAGCCCTCAGTTTATTAGATAAACAAAAGTATCTACAGCATCTGCCCAAAATTGTAAAGGCAATCCTGCATGCAATCTCATGCACCTTGCACGCTCCATGATTGTTCTGTTCATCCTTTCTGACACACCATTCTCTTGTGGTGTTCTTGGAATTGTATTCTCTCTACGAATTCCATGCTCTGAATAGTACCTATCAAACTCTTTGCTGCAATATTCACCTCCATTGTTTGATCTGAGACACTTCAACTTCTTTCCTGTCTCAATCTCAACCAAAGCTTTCCATTTCTTGAAAGTATCAAATACATCATATTTATTTTGAATACAATAAATCCAAGTTTTTCTAGTTGCATCATCAATAAAAGTAACATAATAATGAGAGCCACCAAGAGATGATACCTGAGCAGGTCCCCATACATATTTATGCACAAGCTCTAATTTTTCTCTTTTCTTTTCTTTCCCAACTCTGAGAAATCTGACTCTCTTTTGTTTTCCATAAATGCAATTCTCACAGAAATCCAAATCAACATTCTTCAAACCTGGCAATAAATTTCTTGAGTGAAGAATCTTCATCCCTTTCTCACTCATACTTCCGAGCCTATGATGCCATAATGTTGCATCTGCTCCTTTGGAAGTTAAAGCATTAACAGAGTTAGAAATACCATTGCATAAATACAATGTACCAACCTTTTCACCTTTTGCTATTACCAACGCTCCTTTGGTGACCTTCAAAGTTTTATCTATGAAATTTGTCACACAACCTTCATTTCCTAACTGCCCTGTTGAAATCAGATTTTTCTTCAGATCTGGAACATGCCTTACCTCCTTTAGTAGCCATTGGTTTCCATTCTGTTGTTTTACAAGAACTTTACCCATTCCAACAATTTTACAGGGTTTATCATCACCCAAACGAACTTGTCCAAAATCTCCTTGAACATAGTCAAGAAAATATTTCTTATCAGGTGTGGCATGGAATGAAGCCCCTGAATCTACAACCCAAGAATCAGTAACATTTTCAAAAGAAAGAATCAAAGCATCTTGTAACACATCACCTGTCACATTTGCTTCATGATTGTTTTCTTCTTGTGTGTCTCCTTCTTTTCCCTTCCGAGATCTACAGTCTTTCCTTAGGTGTCCTTTCTTTCCGCATTTCCAGCACACTATCCCCGATCTGGACTTGGATCTACCTTTCCTTGATTTACTACGATATCCCGAGCTCTTTCCTCTTTCCATTCTGTTCTTGTTCTGCCTCAAAAGCATTACCCAGGTATCTATTTTGAAATATTTCAAATAGCATTACCTCATTGGAGCTGCTTAAAAACCATCATCAGCTTCAAGTACTCGATCCGGAGACGAGTTACTAGTAGCCGTTAATAAACCATTCCAAATCTCTGGCAATGAGCACAAGAATAACAGAGCTCTAACTTCATCATCAAAGTTTACCCCTACAGAACTCAACTGACTGGTAACTGTATTGAAATCATTTAAATGGTCTGCAATAGATCCACCTTCCGAAATCTTCATATTAAATAGTTGGTTCATAAGAAATACCTTGTTTGAGGCCGATGGTTTTTCATATAGTTTCGCCAACGTTTGCATCAAACCCTCTATTTTTTTTTCCTTCAAAATATTGAAGGCGACTGATGCCGCAAGGCACAACCGTACTGTTCCGAGTGCCTTTCTATCGAGAATGTTCCATTCCACGTGCATCCATGGCCAACGGGTCTGCCATTTTTAGCTCAATGGTGAGTGGAATCTTGAATCTTAGTCTGATAATATTCCCAATCTGCATCTTCCACATTGAGAAGTTTTGGCAGTTAAATTTGCAAACCTCAGCAGATTGGCCTGCCTTATAAGATAGAAAGGAAACCTTCTTTTCTGCGAGTTTATCATTAAATATACAAACAAATTTGTTTGTTAGAAGATTATATATTATGAACAATTATTACATACAAATATACGAGAAAATACAAACACCCCAGCATAAAACAGAGGAATACTGATTATACATAGGTTCCCCAGTTTGATACGTCACAGAATAGCCGGTCCTTCCTTTATTATCAGTAAAATGAAAGTGTCTCTATCATATAATTGTAATATCCTCTTATTCTCTCTCCAGATCTCCCTCTCTTGTTTCTGGCACATGAATGAAGTAATACACACCGATACCTTAAATGCATGGATCAAGCCCTATAAAAGTGGTTGCCTTAGGAGCAAAAACCCTAATCTAAACATGCTTCTCAAAATTAGGATCATCGCTATGAATGGCCTGATTGAATAGAAATTACTGTACTTTAAGGCAATTTTACATCTATTTTTTAACTTTGGGTATACCCGAGCCCCCACCGGGGGAGCTCCCGAAAATGCTACTCGACACGGGCGATTAATTACGGGCGATGTTGCCGCCCCTTTTAAGGTATAGGGGTCCAATTCTATGATACAAAGTAAACAAGATAGTCAGGCTCCACACCCAACAGAGAGCAACTCGGCTCTTGCTCTCTCTCAATCCTCGGCTTGGCAAATATCGCTGCCTTCTTGTCTGCCTCCATCCTGCTCAGCAGGCAGCAGTCAATAGTTATTTCCATCATAATGCACGTCCACACTGCCCTTCTAGGTACAGTGCTTTTCAGTCTCTCTCTCTTGCTGTGAAGAAGGACCATGTCTCGTGGCAATAGCCAAACTCTCTAGAATGCTTGTGTGACATTACCTCTTGCTCGGTGTCATGAAGCTGCAGAAACACCAATCTCTGTCTACATCCACCACATCCTCAACTTCATGTGGATGCCTCCCTATCGTTCTCCATCTTTTCATTCCTCCGTCGGTCTACCATCTCCACTAGACACACTGTCCTTTTGCATATTCATAAGAGGGTGAAATGCAACTCCCCTTCGAAACCTAGAAAACTCTCTCATTAATGAACATCTTAGGCCCATAATGTCAAGGGCTGAAGGTGGCCTCTTCGCTACAACTCATGATGGCTACTAACCTCTCGGGGTAAGGTTGCGCCTGTCTCCATCTGGTATTCACGGCTCCTCAAAGATCACGCCTCAGCCTGAGGGTTGTGTGTAACTCATCAATGATACATGAGGTTGAGGGTTCAAATCTCCCTTGAACCTCTCAATCTTGCACAACGCAGTGCAATCCTACTGCTCCATCTCAATAATACCATTTGATCCTGGGCCATATGCAACCAAATCTCCAACCCTTTCCATAAAATTTTCTGAAATTTTAAGACATGGAAACTTGTGCATACCTTTTTGAGCACTTGGGACATCTTCTATGGCTGCAAGAGGTCCTTTGTTCAATATGTTGGTTGATCCAACTACTGGTGTAGAAGGCTTCTCTCTCAATGTCATGGCAGCACTGGTACTTGCCTCCTCCCATGGTAGTGTGGCTCTTCTCTCCTCTGATCTCCCTTCATCAAAGGTTTTGATCATCTCTTGAGTGAACTCAAAAATAGAAGTCACTCTTCTGTGGTTTAAGTGATTGCACCACCAAGCATTGGCTTCACACTCTAGGTGCAACGCTGCAACTTCTACTGCCTCTCTCTCTTCCACTGGATGGAGTATGAAGAATGCCTCAAGATTTCTTGCCCAAGCTCTAGCTGTAGTTGACCCATAAAATGTAGACAATAGGAACCTATTGCCTCTGATTTCTCCTTTTCTGCAAGATCTTCTCCCTTATCTCAGTTGAACAAACTGAGGAAAATCTAGGGTCTCTTTGGAAGCCCTAGGTTGGCACTTGTATTCTGCCAAATACCCACTCAAGATTTCATGCTCTAAGTGGTCTCCTTTCTCTTCACTTCCTTTATGAGAATAGGAAGTGCATGCATCTCCTTCTGCTTCTTGAAACCCTCTAGAGGTTTCACTACAATTCTCTCCTCCTTGAAACCCTCTTGGAGTTTCAATGGATTTCTCTTCTTCTTTCTTCTTAGATCTGAAAATGGATGAGAGTAAGCTCATCCTATCCATCATTTTGATCTCTTATTTTCCTCTTTTCTAATCTGATAGCTTGATCTCTACTTTTCCTCTTTGCTCCGTTGATACCACTATAAAGTTCCCTTTTCGGGAATATCAAAATTCTATTCTAGAGATTGACTGCAGGGGCATTTACTGGATATGTAACCTTTGAAAAAGGATGAGATCTAGAGGCTACCTGGCCATCTATAGAGCTTGAAATACTCCTCCTTCTGGGAGTCAGCACTTTGGCTTGAAGCCACAGGCTGAGCCAAAGATCTTGCTTCGATACCACTGTAATATCCCAAAAGAGGGAAAATATACATCTTTGGTAATATCTTAAGATATTCCAAACTGAAGCTACAACAATATGTAAAACACCTCCTATGGAGCAGAATTGAATACATTAACACATAAAATGCGAAAATAATTAAATAGCCATCATATCATATTATAGCAGCATAAGATAAACAAATCTATGAGGAAATAGTCACTCAACATGGTGCTGCAAACCTCAAGGGAAATGTACATGAGAATATGAAGAATTCTGCTACATGAATAAAGCCCTAGGCCATGACTGCGCAATCCTTGAAGGAGAACTACTACAAAATGATAATGAACCACATATATGTTAATATGAGCTCAAATAAATAAGGGGAGAATGATCCCAACCCTTGAAACTATAATACATCAATCCTTAGAAGGATTGGCCACAATACATGTACAAAATGGGATAATGCAATAATGCCAGAGTTGCTGGGTAACAACAAAAAATCATAAACAAAATAGAAGGAGATGATTGAATATGATCTGCAATCTGAAATAGCCTCCTCCAATGTATCACTAAAGTGAAAGGTTGATCCTTCCACTTAATATTTCCTCTCCAATCAATCTTGCAGTCCCCTACTGCAAATACACCATGAGAATAATGCAGTCCAGGAGTGATACTACGTTGTAGGTGAACTGGAAAATGTTGGCCTGATGCCAAGATCTGAAAATCTGCCCAAGAATACTCCTCAATGATCCCCCAATGAAATAGATATCGTCTCCTCTGAAAATCAATTCTCGGAGTGATGTTGTGGAACTATCCCTAGCAACACCCAGCAACACAACCCATCAACCAATGGAGACTGCGTTGTAGCTAAATGAAATGCTTTGGCCTTGAGCCTGGATATGGGGATAATGAAGTACAATCACTCAAGAGGTATCTTGATAAGGAAATGAAATCCTAAACAGGAATTACCTCAGCAACTCTTGCTAAACAACAAGAAGATGCTCCAAGTCTAAACAGACATGGAAATCTATAATTCATAACATGAGAGAAAATGGTTGCCTTGCCCTCCTCTTATAAAATTTTGAGCTCCCTCTCCATGGGCCCCACTCATTAGGGTTTTCCTTCTCAAGCAATATTCTCTCCTCTTTCTCTACGTTGTCCCACAATGTGCTCTCCACCTCATGCTACTGCGTTGTTTGACTTGGTGAAACCTGACCTAATCATCCTACAAAAACCCCTTTTCACACATGGAGGTGTGAAATAAAGCTCCAAAAGTGATTCCCTTTCATGTTGAGAGGATTTTTAAAAATGGATGGCCTCCTACCCATTTTATCACCTCCTAAGTGCAAATGTCAAAAATTAATATTCCACAAAATTTTGGAATATTACATTTAGGCACCTGCAAATCAGAAGTGGTCTAGGGAGGTGAAAAATAATTTTTTAAAACCCATGGTAGTGGAAAAAGAGTGATTGTCTCAAAGGTTTCAGGAGCATATGTATCAAGCCTCAGAATCAAAAAGGTCAAAATTCACCATGTTTAGCAAACCTGCATGAAAGGTGGTTAGTAAAAATTATGAAGGAAAGCACATAAAACTATGGAAACACCACTGTGTCCAATCCTCCAAAAAAGACATCAAATGAGCATATAAATTCTCAAGAAGCAAAAAGTAAAATCACTCAGAGGTTTTTAAGTCTCCTACATAGCAAAGTGTCAAAGGACTTAGTGAAAAGTTAGAGGATGAAAAACATTAGGAAAGTGGGTTCTCAAAGTTTGATTTATTTTCCTAGAATATAAAGGATCATTTTTGTTCTCCTCATAACTTATTATGCACTTGCAAAGACAATCATAGCATCCAAGATATAAATTTGGGCAATTCGGTCAAATTTTGGGCAAGTCTACCCGGGGTTGCGTGTTCAGGCAAGCGCTACGCGTTTAGTGTCTGGCACTACGCATTTAGAGGATTTTCCAGTGCAAAATTGCACTATGTTGCACATTCAGATATGTGCGTTGCGCATTTGTGTAGGTAATACCAGTTCACTCAGGAAATCCCGACAGGCCTAGACTGCATTCAGGCGCTACGCCCAAGAGAGCCTGACAGGCCCAACTTGTGTTTAGGCACTATGCATTGGGCAGGGAGGACCCGAAAACACGTACAGACTCTACGCGTTGGGTAGGGAGGACCTGACTCTGCATGCAGGTGCCGCGCTTTCGCCTGAATCTCCTCCTTCACCTGTAAGCACCCAAAAAACATCAAAAAACTTCTTGAATCTGCTATAAAGGGTTTTCAAGGACAATACAAATTGGTAGGTGGATGTCTTGCCTTTTCCTACAATGAATTTTGATGGTTTGAAGTCAAGAATAATTTAACCAACCCTAAGGATTAGAAACCCTAAATCTTCCTGCTCAAAACCCTGTTTAAATCTCCATCACCTACAAACCATGATATATCAGTCAAGTAGGGTATGAAGTAGTGTGGTTGTAGTGATTTGAAGTTAACTATTCATCAAAGCTTGAAAGGCTCAGTCATACACCTACACCTTCCTCTCACTCGCAAATGATTCCTTTCACCATCATTCCAATTCACTTCTCATATAAATTTCACAAATAGAGCTAGGGCTTGTTTAAAAACAACAGTAATCAAAATGTCAGTAGGAGAAGGAAATGTTAGTAGTGAAGAAGGCTAAGTGCCTATGAGGCAGAAACACAGAGGTGGGAAGGTTAATAGGTTTGAACCCCAAGACACTATGGAGATTAATTCCTCTCTTATGATTGTCACATGTTTTCAAAATGTAAGGTGTTTTCATTTCTGTGAAAAAATCCAACAATTACAAAGTCACCCAAAGCTCACAAGGATATTCATCCTTACCCTACACGAAAAACAATAGAAATTTGCAGGGGTGACCTTTTAACTCTCTTCAAATTCCATTGCCCATGCTCTAGGCATACCCAATTTTGGTGAAAAATGGTTCAAAAGAGAAAATTTAGACATAAGCTGCTATGAACCATTTCTTAAACCAAGATACAAAGAAGGCTCCAAAACTATCTTCCCCTTTTTACATTTGTTTGAGAGGTATGCACCCTTGATGAGGGTCATCATGAAATACTTTACATGTGAGGGAAGGTACTCTAGACTTTACTCCTATCATATCATATTACTCATGCACTTCACTAGGATTAAGATGCTTCATTTACCCTACTACCTCTATAGGAGTATCAATAAGATGTCTTCTATTGTTCAAAGGAGGAACTATTCCCAGAAAATGAAAAGTTTGTTTCATCACTCTTTAATCAAGATGGTTGTACTACATCAGTTGGAGAAAAAAGGCATACCATGGGAGGTGTTCATTTCTCATGAAGTGTTTACAAACCCATGGCCCCATCCTCGGAAAAATTTGTACTCATCATCTCATCCTCCTCCCCCTACTCCCCCATCATCTCCTATTTATCATGCTTCATCATCTACACATATATCCTCACCTCAAGAAAACCTTCCTTCCTCACTTTCTCCCAATGCATCAGATCAAGAAGGAAGTGACCATAATGAGCAATTAAATACTAATGAAGGAGAGAGAAATAATTTTGAAACATGCATTGAAGGAAAAGAGAGTGAAGAGGCAGAGGTTAGACATGAAACAGAAAACATAGAGCTAGATGATAATGAAGATGAGGCAAATAATGAAGAGATCAGCCAAGACAATGACGATGATGTTGGAAAAAATAGGACAGTGATGAATTAGAAAACATGGAAACTGATAGCAATAATGATGCTAATAACAACAGTGATACCAAGTATCAGAATGTCAGTGAAGCTGATGATAACAGCGAAGAAAATGAAGAGGTTGATAGAGGCAGTGAAGAATAAGACAGTAAATATCATGACAGTCATGACAGCATCAATAAAATCCATAAGGACAACACGAATATCATTGATATTGACAGTCGAGATGGAAAAAATAATGAAGACACTGAAATGGTCAGAATCAAACCTCTTTATTTGACTTACCAAAGAGGAGAAAGGCATGAGTTTTCTGCCTCTAAAAGGCAAGGGGCCATGCCTTCTCCATCAACAAAAAATCTTGACAAAGGCAAGGAAAAGGTCACTATTGGAGATAAGAAAGGCAAGCATCAAACTAAACAAGAGCACCAACTCATTGACCTTGACAGTGAAAATGAAGATGAGGAGAGGGTTACAAGCATCTTGCTCCAAATCAAGGATGCTGAGATCAGAGACCTGGAAAGAAAGCTTGGCATTGAAATGTATAACATTGAGTATTATAAGAATGAAAACAAGAAGCTGAAGAAGACACAAAGGGATCTTGGCCTACAGAAAAAGATGGCCAAGCACTATGCCTTGAAGAACAAATTTACAAGGGCCAAGCTCAAAGGAGCCCTTACTGAAATACAAGCGCTGAAGGAGGGAAAATACCAAGAAAACCTTGGAAAATTTGCTGAAGCTTCTCTGCAGGCCTCCCAAAACCCATGAGGAAGATAATTGCAAATTTTGGCAAGTTTTTGACATTTTTGGTTTTTTGACTGATATTAAGGGTAAAAAACGCATCACTCTTGGCACTACGCTTTTCCTACAGGTGTCCAATGGAGGTAACATTTACATTTTTGGATTCATTAACAAAAAGGAAATTATGCACACCAAATTTTAGAGAATTTGGAGCATGGTCCCTCAAAAGGCCCAAACACTTGCCAATTTTCACCTATCTGTCATGTTTTCAGGGCTGGCGCTGCGCCTAGAGTAGCATTGGGAGATTTAATTTTGAATAGGTTAATGAAGCCCAATCAGAAACCCAAAGGCATTTTTGGAAATTAGACTCAACAAGATTTCCAACGATCCATCACGGAGCCAATTCAGACATCAGGAAGTCCATCGAACCTTGGCTACAAGTGGACCCAGTTTTCCTGTGCAGGCAATACGCTTTGAGACCTATGAAACTACCCCCTTGAAAAAAAGTCAAAAAAACAAACTAAAGGATATTTTCGAGATTATTTTGGGAAAATCACTCCATCTTTTATTGAGTTATTTTTAGGTTATCTTTCATTTATTGCAATAGTTATTATGTGCCTTGGGCCTTGCATTTCCTCTTTGGAAATTAATTACATTTCGGTATATTTATGGTTTCTAGAAGCCTATTAGGGTTTCCACCTCCTTATTTTCTGATTAAATAGAGCCTTGAGGCCTTATTGTAATTGTTGGTTAGTTTTTGAGCATAATATGATATAGAGTCTGAGTTTATTTGTGAAATTGGCTTTGGTGTCTTGTGATGGCTTTGGACTGAGCAGCTGTGGATTGAGCTCATTCTTACGATTCATAAATATTTGTTGAATGGTGATGTATTCCACCTTTGTACATGTTTTCTTAAGTTCTAATTATGTTTCATTGATCATGGGATAGAAATCTTAGAGTACGATATGTCGTTTTGGCAACCTGCTTTGTCTGCATCCTTTGATCTTTATATTTTCTTCCTTGAAGTCTAACTAATGAATTCTTCAGTGCTCTTTAGTTTTACTGAGATGTTATGTTAAAAATCTAATTGTTTGCAAGTAAGTTTGAAATAATCCTTAACTTCTCTCTAAGTTTACTCATATGTTTCTCTAAGGTCTGCTTAGTATTGTTTGGTTGAATAATCCTTCATTGCTCTTCAAGTTTTTACTATGCTAATAATGCTGAAAGATTTTCCTTATTATTAGTTTGTTAAAGGATACGTGATTGCTCCTTAACCACTATATTCACTTCTCCATGTTCATTTCACTCACTCAAAACCTACTTATATCCATTTGGCCCTGTTTACTTTGCCTATGAACCACCCTTGAGCTATTTTTCCACTCTTCAAAATCTTTGCAGACTCCATAGCCCAATGGATTGATCCTCTCTTAGTCTACCTATTTCCCTTGACAACCTACCCAACCGAAAAAACAAACAAACCTTATTCCCTATAACTAGCCTAAAATCAAAACCTAAAATCTATTAAGTTAAAAACTTTTACAAAAAAACATTAGAGAGAGCCTTCTCTGAGTCCAGGAAGGCTAGGACCTAGGACTCCAACGATTGGTTTGATGCTACCCTTGTTCAATTATTCTTGCCAATCTGCAAATTACGGGGACCTAAAAGAAGCACCGAGAGATTTTCCTGAAGTTCTTGGCTATTCTGGACTATCAGAACAATAAGCCTCTACTTGTTTTCTCTTCTTGGCCCTATGCATTGCTTCACTTATGATTTTTGCCTCCTTGGTCTATTTCGGTTTTCTTGATTTCTTGGACTTGTCTTGTTACGAATCTTGAAGAATCTCTTTTTGGTTTTTTGAGTTCCTATTTGTTGCAAGATTGTGTTACTATGCTGAATCAATTGATTGAGTTTATTGGTTCTTTTTGCTCATTTAAGTCCTGCTACGAAAGTAGCACAGTTGGCTAGAGCACTATGAAGCATTTATTGAGACTCATTTTTCTTGATCCCGGTTCTTGGGTAGTTTTTGCTTGTCTTCTTGAAATCTCTTTTATTCCATTATAAGTTAAAAGCCCAAAAAAAAAAATTCATTTTCCGTAGATTTTTCTTTCAGTTTGTTTTTACAGTTTCATTATATCTTTTGAAGCTTTTTGATTGATTTCTAGTCTTTGGTTCTTGGCTTGATTGTGAAGGAAGTCTTCTTTTGCTTTCACTCTTTATATCAAGTGCATTTTTGGCATTCTTGTTACACCATTTTTCGGCCATCTAACCTATTATCATTAGATGGACCTAGGTAGACCATGTAATACCAATTTTACCCCAAGTAATATTGCTTTAACTATGAAAATAACTTAGTAAACCACCTTTATTAAGTTGTTTATGGTCTAAACAGGAAACCCCATGAGGAAATATTAAATAAATATACATTTGTTTGATTTTCCTCAAGGAATAATTAGTTAAATAGTAGTTTAATTAATATTCCTGGTTATATTTAACCCAAAACAAGGAAATTAATTAGATAAATAATTATTTATCTTATTATTTTCTAAGAATAATTATTTAAACCTTATTTAAATAATATTCTTTGTTAAATATGACTAAATCACCCTTAAATAATTAAATAAATCATTATTTATTTGATTATTACTCAACCACATCCTTAAAATGATAAATAAATCATTTATTTATTTATTATTTACAAATAAAGGGATTTGAACCAAGTCAAATTCCTTTTCCCTCCAACAAATATAATAAAATATTCCATAAAAGTTGGATCTTGATTTGGTTAATAATATTTTAACTATGCACCAATATCTAGACTAACTCGATATTTTGTTATAAATAGAAGGGTTTTCCCATTCATTTACCACCTTTTGTTGCTTAAAGATCACTCTGGATCTAAAGTTTTGGTCTGACTATTGATCCACCATCATAGTCATATTTTTCCATTTTTGTCTTGGTTTTCTACACCATCAAGAGAGAGGAATTCTAGATCTGAAGTGCTGAGGACTTACAAGAACCCATCCCATTGAGGAGAATAGGGAACACCATCTTGTGTTTTCCTCCCAGGTGCCATCAATACAAAATTCATTTGATATATTCTTTTCTTTTCTATTGGATGCATGGAGTAGATCTTGTTTTTTGTATTGTTTAATGTCTTCTAATGCATAAATCTAGATTTTTGCATCATTTATCTTGATCACCTAACTGTAGATCTGAAGATATTAGCAGTTATTTATGCTATTAGGGTTGTTTTTTATGCGTAGCTAAAGTGGTATTTTTTCATACGCTTCGAATTAAGATTCATACTAACAATTGGCGACTCCACATGGGTTTACGATTACGACCGCTGTCATTTTTCTGATCCTTGCATATCCAGCTGCTTCAAACCCTATGATATCTCTTCAGCCCCTTGTTTTTACTTTTCTTGATGTTTTTTTAATCTATAAAACCCTAAAACAATAAAAATTCTGACTTCCATGTGTTTTCGGACCTATTGGGCAGGTGACAGACATCAGCCGCAGCTGAGATGGAAACTTTTTCTGAAACCTGCCTCTAAGAGTACCGGAAGTGCAAGTCACAATTTTTGGCCCAAAACCTGCGACCTGGACCTTCAGGGTGCACTTTACAACCCAAAAACTGTGACCTCTGCTGAAAACAGGTCAGAAAGTATGACCTGGACTTTTTGCAAGGATTTTCTGAAAGTTTTATGGGTTTGTCCGAGCCTCTGTTCAGGGTTTTCTGAACTCCTTCTTCGCCCGTTTTTGACCTGTACTTATTTTTTTTCACTCAACTAAGTGGGAACCTAGCCCCTTAGGGCTTTAATACCTTCCACTTTTTTGTGGAAGAGTTTTTGCTGTTTCAGGTTGTCTGAAATTTCAGAGTCTTCAGCCATTTTTTTAGATCTGATCCCTCACCTTTACATCCGCTTTAGATTGGCTTGTTATCCATCCAAATCACCTCATCTATATTTTTTTGGGTTTTCCTATAGGGTTCACTCCGTTTCCCTCCAGGGGATAGCCTTTCGCCACCTTTTTTTACAGCAAATTTTCCTCTGATTTGTTGTTGTTTTCTGCACCACTTTCCAGCAAATTTTGTCTTTTAGATCCCTGTCCCTCTTGACCTTAGATCTATTAGCTTTTTTTTAATTAATTTTTTACTCACCTATAGACTAGTTATTGAGAGACCCACCTCCTTGGGTTTAGATTATTGCATTATTAGCTATTTATTTTCTGTTTTTGTAGACCTATATACTGTAATTTTCAAGTTTATTTATAGCTCTTATTTTTCTCTACAAACGTCTAGGTTTAAAAAATAAAATTTACACACTACGCACACACCCTAAGCGAAAAAGGGCTTGGTTAACACCGCCAAGCAAAGACTCTAGACACATTGAAATCAATTGATCCTACACCTCCCTACCTTTGTTTCGACATTGTAATTAGTTGATCCTGCACCTCCCTACCCTTGTCATTCTCTTTTTCCTTTGTGCCATGTTTGTGATGTCATCATTGCTCAATCTCCCATGGGCTCTGGTTTTCCTCAGGGGGGGGGGGGGGGGGCAGCACCTCCTACCTTTTTTCCCCTCCCGGTGGCACGTATCTAGGATACGCCATACCTCCTCTTTTTTCCCAACCTCCTGTTTACCACACTGTTGCCCAACCTCTTCTGTCTGGTACCCCCGATTACCAGATTCTCATGATGAGCTATGA
This sequence comes from Pinus albicaulis, assembly GCA_034641835.2. Lineage (NCBI taxonomy): Eukaryota > Viridiplantae > Streptophyta > Pinopsida > Pinales > Pinaceae > Pinus > Pinus albicaulis. The sequence goes on along the minus strand of CM076582.1, from coordinate 1,581,609,793 downwards.
TCAGCCTTCAACCGTAGACATCAATCTTCAGACTTGGTCCCATCAATACAACAAGCCACCCGCTACGTCTATCCCCGAGCCACCTCCTTCGGTCTCTATAGAGCCCCTTTGACACCCACGGGTCCCTTGTAGATCCCTCAGCCTAGGGCCGAGGTTCATACCAAGATCCCTAAGGGACCACTATGCTGAAATGTTGCTTCTGGCAAAGCCACCCATTCTTATAGCATAGTCGATGATTTGGCACAATCCCCTACTGCCATTTCAACGCTGAAACTCCTCCAGTCATGCCCTTCACAATGAAAATCTCTACTGTATTCCATGGGCACTGTAGAACCCTCCAACGATCGATTGATTGTATTTGATGGTGACTGGTTAGAACATCCTCCTCTCCCTGCTTCCGTCGCCTTCCAAATCCCAATCAAGATCTGAAATGCCAACGTTTCTAGGTGCATTATTGATGAGGGGAAATCCACCTATGTGATGTCCACTTTGGTTTGGAAGCAAATCGGATCCCCTGAGTTGGCATCTTCCATGATCACTCTCCGAGTGTGGGATGGCCACGCCTCCAAGTCCATTGGCTTATTCCGCAATTATCCTACTACTCTTGCGGGCAAGACTGTTTGCGTTGACGTATAAGTCATAGATGCCCCCTTAGATTATAACATTATATTGGGTTGTAGCTACACTTATGCGATGTGTGTTGTCCCTTCTGTGGTCCACTACAAGATTTCCTTCCCTCATAACGGAAAGATAGTCACCATTGAACAGTTGACATATTACGAACCAAATTCTTAGACCTCCCCTGAGTCCACTATCTCTTCGATGGCCAACAAGCAAACCATCGATCCTTTGACTAGTGTTTCACCCAGAGTCTACAAATATTCCTCGCTGCTTGGTACATTCCCTGGTCTTCCTCCTCTCATCTCTGAAACTAGCTCATCGAATGTTTGCATGATGCAATCATCTCGGACCACCCTCAAGTGGCATGCCTCGGCTAGTTAGCAACCTCCTCACCCCCCGCAGCCTTCTCCTAGCCCTTTGATTTAGCCTTCTGGACCTCCTCCTCTTGGCCCTTCATCTAGTATTCATGAGCCTCTTTACCCTTCTAGAATGGTTCCTCCAGGACTTAATCATTTAGGAGCCGTTCCACCTGGCCATTACCGCTCTTGTCAGATACTGTTCCTAGCTCCCCCACCAGGAATCTATACGACACCTGTCATGGCCACCCTCTCTTTTCCTAACTTGACCTTTGGGATTCCCATCTGGTACCTTGATCCTCCAGCGGATACCCTGCCAAGTCAACCCAAACCTTACCTTGCTTTGACCTCGGTTCAACCGGTCCCCATGACTTCTCCCGCTACAACAATGCCTCACCGACCTCAAGAGGAACCCCCTCCTGTTGCGACCGCTCCGAGTAAGAAGGGAAAATATCACAAGAGGGCCTCCAAGGACAAGGCTTCCCTGACGGATCCTGCACCTACCCCACCTGCAAAGCACTATGCTTTGTGTGATGTTGTTAGCCATGCCACCCATAACTATCCTGAACTGCCCCGTATCAAGCCCATGGTTAAGTTGTGTTCCTTGAGTCTACGGTCCCTGAAGCCCCTGCTTCCTCCTCGATTACAGCCAAGAATCCAAAAGCTATTCACGCTAACCAACCTTGTGCATTGTGTGATCTCCATGGCCATTATTCTCACCATTTTCCCCACCCTACATATTACCATGCCTCGCTAGAGGTATTTTGGGAGTACGAGATTGAACAAAATCAATTTTCCTCTCCTGTACTTGCGCAGTATGCTGCAGGCCTGACTGAGGATTTAACCGCTCCCATTGACATTCCTCCCCTTGATGTCAAAATGAAGGAGATTGCAGCCAACATCCTCTACCTTTCATCATCCATGATACCTTGGGTGGAAGCTCCCTTCAACTCTTCCCCTGTTGTTTCGCTTGACCTATGTTCAGTTATCACCCTGGGCTCAACATCTGTAGATCCCTTATCTACTTGTTCTTCCATCATCCCCTGTGATGATATGCATGTGAAACTTTCTTCTCATGATAATGAGTCAGGTAGCTTCGCCGCATCATTTGGTCTCCCTTCCTCTAGTCACTCTATCTTCTATTGCGATGATTACATCATGGAAGCCACGTCCACCCTTGACTTCATATTTCCCGCCCATCAACGGGATAGCACCACTTGTGCCCATAGTGAATTTCATAATATCAGCAAAAGTTACACCTCCAGTAGCTTCCACACTCCACCTTACCAGCAGTGTGTGAGTAGTAGACATCTTACCCAGATCACTCCCTCCGGCGGAGTGCGTTCGATTTCTACTTTGCACTCAGGTTGCCAGCATTGTTCATCATCCTTCCATTTATTGTCCTGTGACACCTTTCATATGGACCTACCATCCACACCTTACATCGGTTTTGCTGATGGTGCAAGTCGCTACTCCAAGAATCTAGCCTCGGCAGGTTGGGCCATTTTTACCCCCTTACACTTCCTTGTTCTCCCAAATAGTGCATGCATTGGTACTGCTACCAAAAACCAAGCCGAATATGATGCAGTATGAGGTCTATTAGCCGACGCCCTTTCAGATCGCATCCTCCACCTTCATGTTCATTTAGATTCCCTTCTTCTTGTCATGCAATTGAATGGTATCTATCATGTGCATAATCCTATCCTTTTTAGAAGATATTTACAATTGAAGCTTTTGATGTGCGCATTTGAAGTCATTAAATTCAGTCATGTACCTAGAGCACAAAATCACTACGTAGATAACATTGCAAACAATATTCTAGATTGACATTTAGCACATGCATTTAACACAAGACAATAACATAAAAATACCAAAATGATGCATATCCATAATATGTGTCATACAATATGTTTTAAATTCCATCTACTCTGATACATATCACATGCCCATGGCATGTTACAAAACTAAAAAATGGGGGCAACATCTTCCCCTACACACTAATCACTACCTGGAGGATCTCGAGCCAGTGGCTTTGCTCCCACAGCTTGTAGATCACACATGCCCTATCCAGGCATCGCCATGCACCACATGACCCCTCACCACTCAGAGGGTAGACCAATACATGGCTCTATGTACTGGTCATCTAAGTCCTGCCAACCGTGCTCTGAAACACCGGTCAAAAGCCTCTCACATCTATGATGGATGTCCTCTGAGAGGGATGTTGCATCCTCATTTTTCTATGACCTCACTCCACTAGGTCCTGCGATCCCTGCTATGGGGTAAAATGCTTGGGTTTTCGGTTATCGAATATCCCTCTCAGGGCTTTCCGGTGCTCGAGGCAGATAGTAAGATTAGCTTTATAGTTCACAAATAAGATGCATATATGTTCATGTCAACTTAAACAACTTGATAAAATGAGATGGAAGATCACCTCTTTTTAGTTCCTGAAGTCTTTGGAGAGCACTAAGCAGCAAAGCAGGGATCCTCCTTCACTAGCTACAAATCCCAACCCTATGATCAATCAAAGCACCCGCGTAATCTTTGCCACAATATAATTCCTATCAATTAAGTTAACACATGATAAACATTAAGAAATGCACATCTAATCCATTCATCTCATGCTATGTAGTTAATTGAGAAACAATAACAATATTGACACATTGAATGGACAAAACAGATACAGTTCTATTGATTTATAAAAAGGAGGATTACAACCATCAGTTGTACCAAGCCCTCCTCAGTCTTCCAATCTCTCTCTCTATTTCTCTGAATGTGATGATGTATTAATCAGCAAGTTCTCAATGAACCTCTTTGATCTTTGACCTTCACACTACAACAACAAACACTCTACTTCACATGTATTCAAAAAACCTTCGACCTTGGACCAAGAGCCCACAACTCCATTTTATAGGAGATGGAGAGGGCAAACCTTGCCTTTCTCCTTCCACCAGTTCTAAATAGAAAAAACCAAGATGTTTCCTCAACTTTCCATGCTTTTTTCTTTCTTGAGAGTCTGGTTATTTTTGGCAAGACTTAATAAGAGGTTAGGGCCTTGCAGTTTCCATTTTGCACTGACTCTCTATGAGAAAAAGATAGAGTTTCTATTCATTATCCGTGGGTTTTTCTTGTTTCAAACTCAAAACACGAGTAACGCTTCCGTCTAGGCTAAACAAAGCATTTTCCTAGCCACTAACGTGACCTTTTCATGGATCAGGAGCATTATAACGCACTCTGGCTGTTATAGGGGCGCGTTACCTTGGAAAAAGTAGGTTTAGTTTAGTTCTCTTTCTTCCTTCCATATTTATCTTCTCCTCTGAGCTAATGAAGAGCTAATTTGACCTGCAACATTCCCCGATACTGCAGGTCGCCCCATATATCTGGCTGGTTTTACCAGTGCTGTATCTCCATACCAAAAGTGAAAGAATCAGTGCCACATACAATTTTTCTAGACCTTTACATGCACATAAAAGATTAGCAATTCTTCACTTACAATCAGGCCCCCATATTCGACCAGGTGGCAGTGGAAAATCTGGATCCCCACAATAACTCATCCCACTATAGGGATAGTCATCTATATACAGTGGCATCTAGTCCCAATGAGCAAAGAACTCAGGTCGAACCACCTGTCCAACCACCCCACCTCCTCCTCAACACAGTAGTTGCCCCCACTGGAGCATCCTAGGTTCTCTCGGGCCCCCATATTGGAGTTGTATGCGAGGTCAAAGTGTTGGGATCTTCTTAAAGAATAACGAGCACAAAATTTTACCATATGCACAGTCATGATTCACTTGCCGCTTGCATAGAGACAACTGTCATTTCAGCGATGACAGCATCATATAGGCCCACCCATAGTAGGTCCCACTCAAAACACTCTCCACCAACATCATATGCCCTCCAATGATGTGATCAAGTGCCTGGTTGCCCAGGATCTGCAGCACCGTTGCAGCCACAGCACGGGTCTCTAACCTCTCCAAGTCCCCGATGGGTATCCGAGTCCTCTTGACTTGGAGACCTGGTCAAAAATGGTGCTCTACAAACTCTATGATATTCTACCCCTACGGTAATACTATCTGAGTATTCTCTACCATCCCAAGTGGTGGGATACCAGTCAGGAAATATATATCCTGGACTGTCAACTCAATCTGGTACCCCTGCACTATAAAGAACTTATGGTCTGAGTTCCAATAGCTAAAAATCTGGGCCAATAAGGGCTCTCCACCTCTCATCAAAGGGTTTTCCACAAACTTCAAAACCCCAAACCTGGCTAGTGCACCATAGACACCCTAATCCTCCCGGATCTCCAACTGTAATGTGCCCAGGTCTCTTTCTCTCTAGTTGATCCGTAATTCTACCATATCTGCACAAAACCATCATATTTGTTAGAATATAGATAGGAAATACTGTATCTCATCATAAAAAGCCAGTACTCAGCCAAAAAACAACACCGGAAAACCCCTCCTTGATAGGTCGCACTTTTCAGGCCCAAACCTGGGACAGGTCGCAGTTTTCTCCCCAAAACCTGCTACCCAGGTCGCACTTTTTGCCCCAAAAAGTGCAACCCAGCCATGAGGAGGAGTAGGGATCTGTTTCTGAGCCCTGGGGACCTAATATGAACTTTTAATCCATTGAAAAGAAAGAGTATAGTTAGGCCTCTTACCTACAACTAATGGATCTCGATTCCAATGGTCGGTTTGTCTGCTATGATTGCCGTAAGATTTAGGGCCTTCTCTCCTCTCTGCATTCACCACATCTCCACATGCAAATGAGTGAAATTGGTGGGAAAACACCTTATTAAAAGAGAAACCCCCATTTTTCTTTCTCCTGCTACGACCAAACCGTAGCTTTGTTTACCAAACCATTGCTACCATTCGAAAGCTGTCACCGAGCCCTAAAATTGGTTTTTTTTAGTTTTTAGTGATTTGATACTTCACAAGGACATATTTTTTCCAAGAAGCGTCACTTCACCCCTCCTCAAAATCAAATCTCTTCACTTGAAACACTTGTACTAGGGGCACCACTTTGCCTCCATACTTGTCCATGCTCGTGTCAACTTTCGTCGTGAATTACCATCTGGTACTCATGTTTTTATGGTCCCCATTGGACCTTTTATACGTGGTAGCGCCATTGAGTCACCCTTGTTTAGAGCATCTGAGTTCAATCATCATTGCATTCATGGAGTCTATCCCAAGTCCCTTTGAATCTCGCTATATTCCTCCATCCTTCATTGCTTAGTTCCTCTCTCGTGTCGCACATTATGGCCTTTAGTCCCACTATCCCCTATCCCTCATGATATTATGTCAGTTGTTGCCAGGTCATCCATGCCCTTTATTCTCTAACAAGGTAAGTCTTCCGTTCGCTATTCATTACCCCCATTTCATCATCATCATTGGTGTTAATCTTTCAGTCACTCTACTATTTTCTCTCGTGCCTTCGTTTAGGATCCCTTATTGCCTCACCTATGGCAGACCTCCTTTTGTTTACATCACCTCATTCATTCCAGAAGACAGGTCTAGAGGGTAGTGTGCCTTGGTCCTAGCTTCCACTCTTGTTCAATGCCTCGGATCGGGCAAAGGGACTCCTCATTACCGTTTGACTTGATTGTTTCTCAGCTCCAGCGCCTTTCAGCATGATAGAGATCCGTATACTCGATGGTTTAGTGATGCAGTAGCTGACATCGGTGATTCCCGGGTGCGTGTGAGATGTCTCAGCCCTCATGAGGGGGTGGCCCTATAGGTAGCCTCCCACACACTCGGATGACCTCTTCATTACAGCCTTCGATGCAGCTCCATACATTTGATGATGTCGGCCTCAGCCACTTGCAGTGCCTTTTTGTTTGCATATATTAGTCATATTTTCTAAGCCCTTTCCTGTTTTCAGGGGCATCTAGGTCGCATTTATATCTCATGTACTCAGATGTCATTGTACAAGTCCTGGTTTTTATCCCAGGCACAATATGTATGTGGGATTCATTATTGTGTTGTTTATTTGACTCATGTTTATGCTAGCATGTGTTATATTGGCCAGTCCTGTGGTTTTCCGGATGCCTTATTATTTGTACTTTGTCTCGGCGGGCATAGGTATGCCTCCCCCACCACCTATAGCACAAGTAATCATGCCTCAAAGAGACTTGTCGCACTTGTAAGTCTCGCCTCTTTAGGGACTAGTTCTTTTAGCACTTTGGTCTACCTTATACTTCTCTCTCTTTGAATTCCCCTTCGATGTCTAGTGATTGAGTTCTTACAACTTACTTAGATAATACGATTAGCTCCTAATGCTCGCACGCTGGGGGGAAATCTGTTACAACATTTTTTGGTCATCTAACCTATTATCATTAGATGGACCCAGGTACACCATGTAAGACCAATTTTACCCCAAGTAAAATTGCTTTCACTATGAAAATAACTTAGTAAACCAAACCACCTTTATTAAGTTTTTTATGGTCTAAACAGGAAACCCCATGAGGAAATATTAAATAAATATACATTTGTTTGATTTTCCTCAAGGAAGAATTAGTTAAACAGTAGTTTAATTAATATTTTTGGTTATATTTAACCCAAAACAAGGAAATTAATTAGATAAATCATTATTTATCCTATTATTTTCTAATAATAATTGTTTAAATCTTATTTAAATAATATTATTTGTTAAATATGACTAATTCACCCTTAAATAATTAAATAAATTATTATTTATTTGATTATTACTCAACCACATCCTTAAAATGATAAATAAATCATTTATTTATTTATTATTTACAAATAAAGGGATTTGACCCAAGTTAAATTCATTTTCCCTCCAACAAATATAATAAAATATTCCATAAAATTTGGATCTTGATTTGGTTAATAATATTTTAACTATGCACCAATATCTTGACTAACTCAATATTTTGTTATAAATAGAAGGGTTTTCCCATTCATTTACCACCTTTTGTTGCCTAAAGATCACTCTGGATCGAAAATTTTGGTCTGACTATTGATCCACCATCATAGTCATATTTTTCCATTTTTTTCTGGGTTTTCTACACCATGAAGAGAGAGGAATTATAGATCTGAAGTGCTGAGGACTTAGAAGAACCCATCCCATTGAGGAGAACAGGGAACACCGTCTTGTGTTTTCCTCCCAGGTGCCATCAATACAAAATTAATTTGATATATTCTTGTCTTGTCTATTGGATGCAATGACTAAATCTTGTTTTTTCTACTGTTTAATGTCTTCTAATGCATAGATCTAGATTTTTGCAGCATTTATCTTCATCACCTAACTGCAGATCTGAAGATATTAGCAGTCATTTATGTTGTTACGGTTATTTTTTATGCACAGCTAAAATGGTATTTTTTCGTACGCTTGGAATTAAGATTCATACTCATAGTTCTTATGCATAGGAGTTCTGTTTGGAAATGGCCTTGTTTTCTGCCAAAAAGTGATCGAACCATCGTCTTGCTAGGAACTCTTTTTTTCTTCTTTAGAATTAGAATTTTAGGATTTGCATATCATTGGTAGTTTGCATTAAGTGCATTTGAGCATTTTATTCTTTTTCATAACTTTTTGAATCGTGTGAAGTGTGAGTGTCTGAAAAGAAATAAAAAACAAATTTGTTGCTTATTAGTTTCGTAGAACCCATGTGGAGATCACTTTTCATTGAAAGAAAATTGTTACATTTGCATGTAACTAGGTTTTCATTGATTTCTTCTGCATCATAAAACACCATCAGTTTCACTTCCATGTGCCCTTGACTTAAGTAATATCCAATTTAAAACAAGCGATATGATTAAAAGCAACTAGAAGTTTTTGTATGATTGTCATTAATCATACACCAACTTGCTAGGTTGTAGGTCCTTGGATTAGGTGAGTGGAGAGTTAACTCTCCAAGGCCGCTCAAATTGTTAAACATAGAAATTTTATTAACGAGTGAAATCCAACACCGTTAAGTGGACTGAGAAAGCTCTCCTCCAAAGAGTTAAACACGAGGGATAGTGCAGGTAGAGAAGAGAGATACCCCCTCTCCTATTTACTGAATCTTGACCTAAGACCATTCCACCCAGCTACCGATACAAATTGCTTCCCTCAGTTGCCTATCCTAGGGACCAAATAGGTGACTGCGGGGGGGAATACCTATGGTACCTGAGACAGACATTGCATCACTTCCATCAGTACTTCTGGAGGGTGCCCTTGCAAAGATTGGGGACCTGCACCGGTAAAGGTTGTTGTTAGGAGGTCAGCGTAACTGTTTTTATTACCTTCGCTAGTAGGCCTCGGGTGTAATTACCCCAGACTATTCTCGGAAGGTCCTATTATTTCGCTGTCTTGTGTTTTGGTGTCCAGTCCTCATCACCCAGAGCATAAATACTTAAGAGCTGCTTGCCTGGCTGTATCTTAGGAACTTTTTGGAGTGTGCTCTTTGCTCCTAGATTTCTTAGCTTCATATATTTTTTGAGTATAAATTTAATCTCTTAAATTGGCTGACCGATTTCCTCGTTGATCGAGGAGGCTTCGTGGGTTATCTATCGTGAGTGCCGAGCCTTCTTCGAGAAGGCATAGAAGTAATTCAGAGGGTGATTTTCACGCAGTGGTTTCAAACGAAACGAAGAGAGATCCTCCATCGGGGCTTGAAGTTTCTGTGGATGATTCTAGTTTCGGTGTTAGTATAGAGAGGAGTGCTCCACTCATCTCTAGAGATTTATTTCCAACAGAAGAAGTAGAAATAGAGGAAGTCCCTCAGTCTCATGAGTCTCTTCCATCTCCTCTTCCTGCTAGTTATCCTCACTTTATTAATTACATTGAACATGAGTCTTAGAGACCAGATAGTCCTTTTCCATCATATTCCTTTCTTTCGATGGCCACGACTAGGAACAGAGTTTAGGTTGTGAACACTACAAGTGTTCAAAATCCTCTTTAAGTTGAAGGAGGGGGCACTATTTCTATATCTACGATCACTTATAGTGATAATGTGTTTGGCTCTGGAAACACCCAAGCACATGCTTCTCAATCTGGTCCCTTTTCTTATGGAATGCCCACTAGTGGAATTCCTTCTTTCTCCTTTTCTACTATTTCAGCTGTCTCCACACCCATTCCTTCTATGTCTAGTGGGTCAGCTTCATTTCAAGGGTTCCCCTTTTGAAGTGGGAACATCCCTCATTCAAAATCTTCCTTAGGATCTTTACCTTTTACCTCTCAGACTCAAGGTTTCAATTCTTTTTTAGGCGGTCAAAGGTCTAATATATTTTTAGGATGGAACCCTATTTTTATGGCACTAGGAGCGGGGAGTCATTTTCTTGCTAGTCAGCAAGGGAATGTTCCTTTCCCTTCATCGAGTACTTCCCAAGATTTTTATTCGTGTGCAAATGCTTGGAACCCTTACCAATGGGTTCCCTCTTCATTCACTACTTCGGTTGGAGGGAATGATCTTGTGTATAGTTACTCTATGTTGGGGGGGGGGGGGTCCTTCTCTGAATGTTGGGTTGCAAGGATTTTCTTATGGCCTAGTATTCTGTACAAAAAACATCTGGAAACCTGGTTTCTCAACAAATACAGATTATTCTTTTCAAGATGTGGGGAATCCTTCCTATGGAGGATGGAATTCCCAGGCTCCTCCTCGCTTACCATTTATAGCAATGGTAAACTTACTAGATCTATAAAAATTGACTAATGATCCTATTCGGTATAGTCGGGGTTGGCCTTCGGTCCCCACCAAGCTCCCCTCAAACATTCTAATGTTTGAAAGGAAAACTGGTGAGGATCTGGCAGATCATATCACCACTTTCGATTTATGGTATTCCTCGAACTCCTTGATTGATGACTCGATTAGGTTGAGATTATTCCAAAGAACCTTGACTAGAAATGCTACCAAATGGTAAATTGAATTAACTGGGAGCAGTTTTTCTAATTTTGGAGAGTTGGCTACCATGTTCTAAAATCACTTTCAGTTACCTGTCCGTTATGATGTCGGGACTGACGTCCTGGCCAATTTTCAGTAGGACAAGGCAACTCACATTTTTTACCATATTCAGGAATGGCGAAGAAGGAATAGGCTCATTAAAGCCCAAATTCTGAATGAATTCCTTCTCGAGTGTTTTTTGAAATTTTTACAGCCAGAAATTTCTAAGGATGTATCGCTTTCAGGGGTATTTTCTAAAGAACAGACTATTTTTAGGGCTCAACAATTAGAACTGATTTATTCTCAGTGTTGAGTCCTCAAAAAAAAAAATTCGGATCCTCCTCACTCCAAATTACACCTAGCCAAAACTAAACCTAGTCCTCATGGTGATGGGCTTATCGGTTCGATTGATAATGGTGCGGCTAACCTGCTAAGTCAATTGTAGCAGTTTTCGATACAATCTGCTTCTGATGGTCAGGTTATGCCTTCAGTGTCAACTCCTTCCGAGTCCTTGGAAATTAATGTTGTCCAAACTTCCAATCCAAAAGGAAATCAACAATATAATGGGAATAATAAGGGATGGAATAACAAGAAAAAGGATAATGATGGGAAGGGGAATGCAAACAAATCCAACGATCATGTTGGAGAGGGTAAAAAGGATAATAAAAAGAAGGTGAAATTTCCATGAAAATTGTGCACTAGAGATCATACTATGAACCTTTTCCCTAAAATCCAAGATGCACAACGCTTGTTATCTCAATAGGGTTCTTCTAGTTCCCAGGCTATCCTAACAAACCGTTTTCCCCAAGGGTAGCAAATAGTTGCTGGCATGAATCAAAATACTGGGGCTTCCTCTAGGGGTAGCCAGGAAGGGAAAAATACATCAAAAATATACATGATGAGTGCTCACATAGATATCACTATTAGATCTCGTGACTATGGCGAAGCCGAGTCTTCGAAAGCCAAGGGTGCTCTTGATAGTATTGAGCCACTTCATATTGATAGGCCTACTGTTGATCCTATACCTCAGATTCCGAAAGGGTCTTCAAAAAATTTGACAATCAATCCTAATTCCAAGCCTACCCAGAACTACTCTATTGTAGAAGATCTGGTTCAAAGTCCTTGTGACATGTCCATGTTATAGGTGCTCCAATATTGTCCAGCTCAGCAGATTTCTTTGCTCACTACTATTGGGGCTGTTGATCCAAACAATTTTCTTATGATCACATTTGATATGTTGAATTTTAAAAAGAGACTTCCTCATCATATGGCCTTCCATTTCAGATCGACTTATCAGAAATTCAATATCTTTCAAATAGTCATTGATGAGGGTGCTTCCACATGTGTAATGTCTCTTGCATGATGGAAGGGTATTGGATCTTAGGTAGTTGTTCCTTCAACCAATATTTTGACTACGTTTGATGGTCATTCTCATAGGCTGCATGGTATTGTTCCATATTTTCCCATATGTGTTGGGGGAAAGACTGTTAATATTGAAATTGAGATAGCTGATGCAAGCTTAGACTATAACCTTCTATTGGGGCGAAACTGGATCTATGATATGGGTGACATTGCATCCTCAATATTTCGTATTGTTTGTTTCCCTCATGAAGGGATAATTGTCACAGTTGACCAACTAGATTGTTCTCCTATAGATCTGAATGCATCTTTTGACTCAACCATTCCTTTGGTGAAGGATACCAAGCCACCTGTTGAGAATCTGGGGGTTGGAATGTAGACTTCCTTGATGGGTACTTTTGATATTCCACCTCCTTCGTTTCATATCAATGTTATTTCATCCTCCAAGGCTCCTATTCGAAGAGAGTTCTTCATAACTCATTATTTTTCAGACCCATGGACCTTACCTTCTCCTACCTCCACATTAGCAGAAGGTAAAGTGGGTGGAATGAAATTTCCTATGTTTGTAGCTGAGATTTCTTATAGCTATATTGTTGACTCTGCAGATTCCATTCCAGTTTCTCTTTCACCAAAGGAATTGGATGGAGATGTGGCTCCATCTTGGACTCTTAGTTCATCTTCGGCTCCTTGATACCACTCTTCCATTTGAAGAGGCCATCCTTGAAGCAATGAATGGTGTAGAGAGACTGTGGGATGATTTGCATCATTAGTCTTACTTTTTCACAGACTTGCGTGAAGTTGAATCAATTTTTCCTAGCCCTCAGTCTTCTGGTCCTGTTCACCCAGTCCTGAACCCTTTAGCACTAGCACAGGTTTTTGCTAAAGGGAAAATCGCTGTGATTTATCCTACTATCCCAGTGAACATCTTCAGAGTTCCCAACATTATAGAGAATGTCTTTATCGGAGTTGAATGTTCCGATAAAGAGATTCAAGTTTACATGGATCTCTTTCGAGAGTTTAGAAATTTTTATTCCTGGTATAAATCCATCTATCGTCCAACATGAGATCCAAGTATATGAAAATTCTAAGCCTATTAGGTAAAAGCTTCATCTGGTCAACCCTAGGAAGGCCACAACTATCAAAGCTGAGGTGTAGAAGCTACTAAAGGCAAGGTTCATTTACCCAGTTCCTTTGACTGAGTGGGTTTCAAATCTAGTTCCGAGTGGACAAGAAACAAGGAAAAATTTGAATTTGCATCAACTCCAGAGACCTAAATAAAGAATGTCCTAAAGATAACTACCACACACCATTTATAGATTAGATTATCGATGAGTGTGTGGGGAATGATATTTTCTCCTTCATGGACGGTTTCTTTGGATATAGTCAAATTATTTAATATTCCAAATTTAGCATGTAGCTAATTGGAATATTGAATTTTATTTTAATCACCTAGCCGCTAAATAAATGGTTAAGGAAGCCCATGAATATTAAAAATATGAATAAAATACTTCATAATGTGAAAGGGGATAGTCATAAGAGCTTGATTTCACACCCTTATGTGTGAAAGAGGACATTTTCATGGAGACAAGGTCAAGTTTGACCAAGTCAACAGCACTAGGATAGGAGGTGGAGAAAATTTTGAGAGACAACGCAGTATGAATGGGAGGAGGATTATTTGGTGAAGGAAACCCTAATGAATGGGACCCATGGTGAGACGGCTTTCACTTGTTTAAAATAATGGAAAGGAAACCATTGTTATATATGTTATGTATGCTTGATTTTATGGTATGAAAGACTATTTGGAATTCTCTTACTGTTTAGCAGAGTTGCAGTGCTGCTTAGTGCAAGGCATTCATGTTTAGTAATTCCTTCTCCTTTCAATAGATTCCTCTTGAAGGAGCTTGCACTTCATTTCTCCACATCCAGGCTTGAGGCCAAGCTACCACCTTCAGCTACAACGCAGTTTCTGTTGAGAGCTGGGTTGTGTTGCAGGGTGTTGCAATGGAGGGTAGACAACACCACTTCCAGGGATTTTTTTTCAGAGGAGGAAGATTTATTTCCTTTGGGACACCAGTGAGGAAGATTCTTGAGCTTATTATAGATCTTGGCACTTGGCCAACATATTTCCTTTCTCATACTGTGCAATCCCTTTCCTAGACTGCGTTATTTTCAGTGTGCATCTGCAGTGAGGATTACAGAGAGTGTTTGGAGGGTGATATCTTCAATGATAGGATCAGCCTTTCACTTGGAAGATCCATTGGAGGAGGTCTACTTGTTCAACTTATGCATCATCTTCAGCCATCTCCATCTTGTTCTTGAGTTGCAGCTGCTACTCAGTCTTGAGACTGCAACTTCGACATTTTTCCGCTTTTGCATATTTTAGCCAATCCTTCCAGGATTGTCTTGAGATTTTGTTTGGGAGCTTATATCTTCACTCCCAATGTTGTATGGGCCATAAATTTGTATATCCATGTATTGAAATTTTCTAGCAGTAGTTTCTCCTTATAAAACTACGTTGTCATAGCCTTGGGCATTCTTGTGTAGCAGTGTTTTTCATATTTCATGTACATGTTTTCTTGAGGCTAGGATTGCCTAACTTGAGTGACTATTTCCTCAAGATCTTGTATACATTTTGCTGCAGTAACTTAATATGATGGCTATGTGCTCTTATTATATATTATGAGTTGATTTTTCATTGCTACTCCAGTTTGTGTTCATGTATTGTTGGATCTCCAATCTTGGAATATCTTAAGATATTCCCATTATTGTAGATTTTCTCTATTTTGGGATATTACAGTGGTATCCGAGCATAATCTTGGCTCAGCCTGTGAGTTTCAGCCATTATGCTATCATAAGAAAAGAAGAAGATCAGAATTTTGGAGAGAATGAACCTTCTCTCATCTCTTTTCAGAAGCAAGAAGGACCTCAACAAGGAGGTCAAGCAAAGAAGCAGTGGGACCATGCCCTCTCCTTTTGAAAGAGAGGAAAAATTGCAAAAATATGAAGGACACTTGGATCACAAGATCCTGATTGAATACCTTGTTGAGTACAAATCTCAACCTAGAGCCTTCAAGGAGACTCTAGCTTTCCCTCAGTTCATTCAATTGGAGGAAGAGAGGAGACCATGTAACACAAGAATAATCAAGGGCAATAGGTTTCTATTGTCTAACTTTGATGGGTCCTCTACAGGAAGGGATTGGGCAAGAAAAATTGATGCATTCTTCCTACTACATCAAGTGGTAGAGAGAGAAGCTGTAGAAATTACAGCGCTGCACCTTGAGGGTGAGGCCAATATTTGGTGGTTCGACCATTTGGGTCATGTAGGAGTGCATATTTTTGATGAGTTTACTCAAAGGTTGATTAGGAAATTTGGCAAAGGGAAATCAGAGGAGGAGAAGCCCTCACCACCATTGGAGGAGACTTGTACCAGCACTTTCACAACCTTGGGAGAGCAGCCTTCCACATCAAAAGTTAGGGGAGCCAACACATTAGAGGAAGAAACTCTTTTATCCATACAAGATTCTTCCAAATTTCACCAAGGTATGCTTAAGTTCTCATCTCCTATTTTTTTTAGCAAATTCTATGAAGGGATGTATACCATTGCATGCTTCTTATTTAGAGCAACAAAATTTTACTACGTTGTGCCACCTTGACTTGTTTAAGGAAGGGAGGAACCATCATCCTCATATACCATTGATAAGATGTATACCACACTTGAGGTTTGCGTTTGAAAACTTGGAGGAGAGGATGAATCTTGTTCCAAACAAACTGACACAAAACCATATGTTCATCCTTGAGTTGGAGCATGAGACAGTGAGTATATCAATGTTTTCATTTAGCAACAATGATGAGTTGGGGACCCAACCATTTTTGGAATATTCCAATGACCTTCCCATATACATAACAAAGGGGGAGTAGAATGATGATGGAGGACATCTTAGGATGGATAAAATCTCTCATGTTTGTGTTGGATACTTCTTAATGATCCCTACACATCATGATGGGAGGTTTTTGCCTACCACATATTTGGATCCTTATGGGATCAACCTATTCATTGAGGAAATTTAATTTCAATATCCCATGAAATGCAAAGACATAAATCTGATTTGGGAGGATGGTAGTCTTCATTGGAAGGGTACCAAGATTGAGCATGATGGGAGGCACCCACATTTGGATGAATGGGTGTGGATAAAGAGCAAGAAGCTGGCGAGCTACTTACAAATATATGACACTGGAAAGCAGGAGGCTTGGCTGTGTTGGCTACTCTTGAAGGATTTTGGCCATCATGGGACATATCCTTTTCCCAAGGGTATGTGGGTGGAAGTAACTTGGTAGGATACTTGCATCATTGGGAAGCAAGGAGTGTGGATTCATTATGATGATATGATCATTATGTATTAACCACATCATTTTTATGATGGAGGTATGAGGAGGCAACATAAACTTTTGTTGCTTTGGGGCACCTTGGGAGAGCAAGGGCAAATTTGCTCTCACATTTTGCATAATGTTGTAGGAGTAGGAGATGGCACTATCATGGTGCAAAGGGGCTAATCCTTAGCCTTAGATGATCAGGATGTGCTTCCACCTTGGAAGGAGCTTCCTATATATGGCAGCATTGTGGGAGATGTCTTTGACAATGGGCATGTGTAATATCCCAAAATCGGGACTGCTAGCAAGGCATGCCTGAAAAAACGCATTTTTCAGGAATGGATGCTACAGATATTGAAATAAAAACTTGGATCCCTTATATGTGAGTATCTAATTCCTAAATCAAAGAGTATATCATAAATAAATATTTCTAGGTGGGTTATACAGATCTCCCGCACCTAGTTGCCTTGAGAAAGTGCCCAATGAAGGATTGCAGCACTGTATAAGCACAATAATGGATATGAAGCATTAAATAAGCTCATATTATGTGTTAAAACACATATCCTTCAATCAAAACTACAGCATCATCTTATATTCTGATTCATGATCCAAAGATGGGGAAAAGAAGAAAGTTAAGCCCTAAAAAGGTTAATTTAGAAGATATGTGTAAAAAAAAAGGAAAACAATGGTTTTATCCTTATAATATGTTATAGGGGACACACATATCAAATTTTAGCTAAAAAAAATCATTCTAGTTATGCTAAACAAGTCTCCCAATCCTGGTATGGCTAGAAAAGGCCCAATCCCCATGACTTGACTCAACTGAAATTAACTGAAGCTTATATTGCATGATTTTCTAAAGGTTTGGGGAAAAATATGGTATAACAACAAATATAGAGTTTATTATATCAGAATATGGAAGAAAATGTGTTGGCCACCTATAAAATTTGTTCTATCAAAAGGTGGCCAAAACATTGTTGCAGCCTTCAAGAAATAGTTTTTATGCAGAAATGTTATCTCTTGAAGACTCTTGAAGGCCTCATGCCTCTATCCAAACCTTCATTAATGTTCTTATTTCACACTCAGAAATTCTATTGATTTCAAAGCCAAAATACTACTGCAAACACCATTTTCCCCCTCTCCCCTCTTCCAAAACTAACCTCATTTTTATCCCTCCATTTCCCATTAAAATCCCTCATTTCCATGTTTTTTCCCTTTCCCCTTCATAAAAATCCCTTTGATAAGGTTTAAGACCCTTTCTTGCCTTATCGAAACCCCCAACAACCATTGAAAATCATTGAAAATCTATGAAAATCACTTTTTTTATATTATAGACTCAAGCCCCCTTGGGCTAAGTCTTTAACCCTTCCCCTCCATATTCCCTGGCACTAGAACTAGGCGCTAGAAATCTACGTTCTTATCGCATCGCCCCATGTTGATTAGCCCTCCATTCTATCTCCCCCTGTTATATTATCTCCCATGCACCCAAAGGCCCCCCACAAGCGCTAAATCCATTTCATAAATATAAGTTTTACCGACCAAAACCTTTGTTATAATTAATTTTCGGGTTTAAATGTTTTTTTCGTTATATTAAAAGAAAATCTGGGCGAAATCCATCGCACTGCTTTTAAGCAGAAGGCGGTTTTTCCCGATTGGCAGTGATTCCATTCATCGCCTGATGCGTGGCTTTGAGTACTATTGAAAAACCGCCCTCATCGCGCGTTAAAGTTCAGACATCGCATGTTAAAGTTCGGACATGGGCTCAGTGCGATATTGATCTACGCCGTCCGATCTGAGGCCGCTCATCGGATGATGATCGCACTCTAAAGAAGCCCATGTGATAACCATAGGTACGGTGCAATCATAAAATAATTTCCGCCGTCAATCTGATCTGCAGATCGACAGCCCACACTCGATCGCCCTGATCCCCTCGTCCACAGTGGTAGCCAGTGGTCCCAGCGCCACATCAGCATCCACGCAGCACATTTTTGGGGTGGATCTTTATTGTTTCCCCGCACAGTTAGCAAATCCGGACCCGGGAAATTATATCTAGCGTGGTTTTATTAAAAGGTTTTGAAGTCCAGGCATGTTTTATAAGGTTGATCAGTGCCCATTCTCCACCGTTGATCGCGTGGGCCGATCTCATCCGACAGCCCACGTGTCTCCCATTCCCAAACCCATTCTTCCACCACCATTTTTTCAAAATTAGGTTTTAGCCCATTTTTCTCCTATTTTCAAATAGAATAACTCATCCACTTTGACTTTCTGCCCTCACTCCCAACCGTCGATCTTTGCATGATTGACGGTTCTGATTTAATCTCCCCCTCCATTCTCCTCTGACCTCCTCTGATCAATCTCGAGCATTGGATGATGCCATCCAATAGCCATGCTCACTCCACGTGCCTTCTGATGCAGTAAACCCATACATGCAGGATTTTATAAATTTTTTTCGTATTTTGCAGGGTTTAAATATTTTTTCCGCTATATCTGACGAAAATTCAAAGGTAGAGGGTGACTATTCTCCCGCCTTCAATTTACCAGAGAAATTCATTCGCAGGGTTTAAAAATCACGTTTCATCGGTGTCTCATAAGGCGTTGATGCCATATCAACCCTGTGCAACCCTGCATACCAGAAAAACACAGTAAATCAAGCACCAATCAAAGAGTATTAGTGTCGAAGACAGAACACACCAGAACAGGAGATTGAAGACCTAAAACACATATCTCAAGTAAATTAAAGGTTTTTTAGGGAAAGATGAAGACATCTGTCGAGCCGAGAAATCCTCCATTGCCATAAGTAGAGGCCAATTGAACCCTCTCTAGCTCCTAAAGACACCTGCAGCCTCATAGGAATCAAAGAATTTTTAGTCACTACCAGAACAAGAGGTGTTTGCCTAAAGACAGCTGAAAAATTAATGCAAATCAAAGATATTATCTCTAATTTTCAACAAAACTATTTTAAAAGATTAGGAACAGCCTATAAGCATATCTTTTTTGATCATTAGGCCTCGAAAGGCAGAAACAGAGTTATGAAACAGAATTAGAAATGATTACATTCCCGCATCATGCCTTGCCTGGTTCCCAAAGGCCAGGAATTGCATTGATTACATAATTAATGATACTTAACCCCTGGGAAATCCTCCCACCTCCTCATTATTCTATAAATACCTCTGTAGAAGATGAGCCAATGTTGGTCTCTGGACATCTGATTGCATGTAATAATTTTCTGAAGCTACTGATGCCCTGTGTGCAATTTGAAGATACATAAGCTGATATCAGAATGTTGAAGTTGTAGAGAACCACCAAGCTTGCTAATTGTAATTGGTTTTAACATCAAATACAAGCTGCTGATTCATGGGATCCTGATTTTTGTTAATGGTGATGTGTTCCTCAGTGTCAATTGTTATTTTCTTTAATGTTTTCACTCTGTTCACTTTCTCTGATAAGGAGCAGCAAACATAGAGCTAGGACTTACTCTCAACAATACCCTACTCTTAATGAAAGCTTTATTTTCTATGTTTTCTTCATTTGAAAGTTCTCTTAAAAGAGAATATGAAAGCAGGTTGGTTTCAAAGCACTTGCCTAATCTAGATTTCTCTTTGTGATGATTATCTGCGTTTTCCTTTAGAATATGTTGAAAGAAGGTTGGTTTCGAAGCACTCATCTAATCTTAAGCTATTCTAATTGTTCTAAAAATGTTTTTAACTGAAATTACTTCAATGCAGGGTAGTTTAAAAGTACTTACCTGATCTCAGAATACTTTTGTGTTTTGTTTCTCTAAGTACATGCCAAAGTAAGATAGTTTTAAAGCACTTACTTGATCTCAGGTTGTTCACTGTTCTTCATTTGTGTTCTCCATTTCCTATCTATTTCATTCCATACAATCAACTTAACAGATCCTTTTACATAAGTGACATGCCCCATGGATCCTTCTTGAAACTTGTTGTCCAATTAAAATCCTCCTATGACTCCATAGCCCAATGGGTTAAAGCTGTTTTTTTCCCTTTCTATTAGCCGAATCATTCCTTCATTTTCATACATCTTCACCCTTTATTATGAATTGCCTTCACCTTCATCATGTCTTTTCCCAAACAAAACAAACCCATGCTCTTCAGAACTAGCCTAATATCACATTTCAGGCTTTAAAGATCACATATTTAAAATCATTCATAGAGAGATCCCTCTCTAGATTCAGGAGGGCTAGATCCTTGAATCCAAAAGTGGTTTGATGTTGTCTTATCTTTTGGTTTTTGTCAATGGCCAAAAAATAGGAACCCCAACATAATGGCGACTCCGCTTGGGACTTTGAGTGTTTTTGGGTCTAGATACCTTTAAGGACCTCAGAAAACCCTTGATTCAAGAAAATTGTGCAGTGAGTAAAAAGCAGCCTTTTCAAGCACTACCAAGAAATGGTAATCATGATGAAACTTGTTTGAATCAGTGACAAACTAGGAAAACCCTAGGATTCTCATAAGGCTTTATCTAACCTTGAAAAATCAGCTAGCTTAGCCATAAGAGTAGACTGTCTTTGTCTCATAACCGTAGCTACGTTTTGAAACAAATTTAGGACATTATTGGAAACCACACAACTGAAAAATAACTCAGAAAACACAAAAATAGTTCACATTGATATCCAATAAACATGGTAGTGGACCATAACACCTTTTACCTCCAAAAGAGCTAAAAAATTCCACTTGGTGACTCCACAACCCTGCAGACTTAAAGACTCCACTGGGAGGACCCTAATCATTATAAAACCATTCAAACTCAGTAAGAGGGCTTTAGGATTAAAGTTCTCTTAGAAAAATATCAGTTAAACCGCTCAAAGATTGTCATATCTAGTTAACACTTTTCTTGTTTAGTTATGTCTAAAGAACACAACATAATGGCTTCTAGAAAGACTCATACTAGAGCCTATCCTGACCCTGATCCACCTGAGATAGTTTATAACCTAGAAATTATCCTTAGGAATTATCCTAGGATTAAATTATCAACTATTTTCGGATCACCCTTAAGAGCTAATTCAGTTCCTGAAAATATTTCAGCTCTACCACAATCACAAGTTGACTTAGTGAATCCCTTTAGAACTAGGTCTCTTGATGATTTAGATCAGTTAGATTCTAAGTATTCACTTTCATCTCCTGAAACAAGTGAACATCCTGGTAGCAGAGAAGCAACACCTCCTGATTTACATTTCCTTCACAACTTAGTTGTCTCTCATCCAAGGTCAGCTCAGCAATCTACTCCTAGTCCATCCACTTCTGCTCACCCTACATCCACTGTTCAAACCACTCCATTCCATCCCACTTTCCCTCCTGTTAATCAACCTCTTGTAAATCCACCTCCACCACATATCATGGCAGCATGGTATGCTCCCTTAGTCCTTCCTGTACCATTAGTCAATCTTCCACAGGACTATCAGTCCAAAATTCCATTATATGATGCTATCAATGCTACAACTACATCACAACATATGGATAAGATGAATGAATACTTTGACAGAAATGAAATTGATGATGATTCTGTCAAGCTTAGATTATTTGCTCAAAGATTAGGAGGGGAAGTCAGAAAATGGTTTAAAGGCTTAACCCCTCATAGTATCAATGATCTCCAAGCCTTCCATCAGACATTCTTAAAAAAATGGAAAGTAAAGAAAAACCCTCTCCAAGTCCTTTCTGATTACAAGAACCTCCATAGAGACACGAGGGAAAGTGTACAATCTTATTGTACCAGATTTAATAGTGTATATAATGCACTTGCCCGAGATCTAAAACCTCCACAAGGCTCATCTTTAAACAAATTTCCTGAAGGGTTCGACCCTGAGATGGCCTATCAGCTAAGAGAGAGAGATCTTGTTGTTGGGGTTCCTATGTTTTGGCCATTGAAAAAAACCAAAATATAAGACAACATCAAACCACTTTGGGATTCAAGGATCTAGCCCTCCTGAATCCAGAGAGGGATCTCTCTATGAATGAGTTTAAATATGTGATCTTTAAAGCCTAAAATGTGATATTAGGCTAGTTATGAAGAGCATGGGTTTGTTTTGTTTATTTTGTTTGGGCAAACACATGATGAAGGTGAAGCCAGTTCATAATAAAGGGTGAAGATGTATGCAAATGAAGGAATGATTCGGCTGATAGAAAAGGACAAAAAACAGCTTAACCCATTGGGCAATGGAGTCATAGGAGGATTTTAATTGGACAGCAAGTTTCAAGAAGGATCCAAGGGGAAAGTCACTTATGTCAAAGGATCTCTTAAGTTTATTGTATGGAATGAAATAGATAGGAAATGGAGAACACAATTGAAGAACAGTGAACAACCTGAGATCAAGTAAGTGCTTTAAAACTATCTTGCTTTGGCATGTACTTAGAGAAACAAAACACAAAAGTATTCTGAGATGAGGTAAGTGATTTTAAACTACCCTGCATTGAAGTACTTTAAGTTAAAAAACATTTTAAAAAAGAATTAGAATAGCTTAATATCAGATGATTTCTTCGAAACCAACCTGATTTCAGCATATTCTAAAGGAAAACGCAGATAATAATCACAAAGAGAAATCTAGATCAGGCAAGTTCTTTGAAACCAACCTGCTTTAATATACTCTTTCAAGAGAACTTTCAAATGAAGAAAACATAGAAAATAAAGCTTTCAGTAAGAGTAGGGTACTGTTGAGAGTAAGTCCTAGCTCTATGTTTTCCGTTCCTTATCAGAGAAAGTGAACAGAGTGAAAACATTAAAGAAAATAACAATTGACAGTGAGGAACACATCACCCTTAACACAAATCAGGATCCCATGAATCAGCAGCTTGTATTTGATGTTCAAACCAGTTACAATTAGCAAGCCCGGTGGGTCTCTACAACTTCAAACTTCTCATATCAGCTTATGTATCTTCAAATTGCACATCAGGCATCAGTAACTTCAGAGAACTATTACATGCATTCAGATGTCCAGAGACCAAAATTTTCTCATATTCTACAGAAGTATTTATAGAAGAATGAGGGGGTGGGAGGATTTCCCAGGGGTCAAGTATCATTAATTATGTAACTAGTGCAATTCCCGGCCTTTGGGAACCAGGCAAGGCATAATGCAGGAATGTAATCATTTCTAATTCTCCTTCATAACTCTGTTTCTGCCTTTCAAGATCTAATGATTGAAAAGGATCTACTTCTGGGCTGTTATTGATCTTTAAAAATAGTTTTGCTGACAATTTAGGGATAAGATCTTTGATTTGCATTAATTGTTCAGTTGTCTTTAGGAAAACACCTCTTGTTCTGGTAGTGACTAAAAATTATTTGATTCCTGTGAGGCTGCAGGTGTCTTTAGGAGCTGGAGAAGTTTCAATTTGCCTTTGCTTATGGCGGTGGAGGCTTTATTGGCTCGACAGATGTCTTTGTCTTTTCCAGAAACACCTTTAATTTACTTGAGATCTGTGTTTTAGGTCTTCAATCTCCTGTTTCTAGTGTGTTTTGTCTTCGACATTGATACTCTTTGCTTCGTGCTTGATTAACTTTTTTTTTTGGTGCACAGGGCTGTACAGGGATTGAATTTCATCAATGCCTCATGAATCATTGATAAAACATGAATTTTAAACCCATGCGAATGATTTCTCTGGCGAATCGAAGGCGGGAGGATCGTCACCCTCATCTTGTAAATTTTCTTCAGCATGGTGGAAAAACCATTAAATCCTGCAAAAATACAAACAAATGTTATAAAATCCTGCATGTGTAGGTTGACTGCTTCAAAAGGCACATGGAGGGAGCATGGTCGTTGGATGGAATCATCCAATGGTCGAGATTTATCAGAGGAATTCAAAGGGAAGGCGGAAGAAAAATTTAAATCTGAGTCGTCGATCGCGCAAATATCGATGGTCGAGAGCGAGGGCAGAAAGTCAAAGTGAAGGAATTAGGGAAATGAATTGTGGACCATTGATCTGTAGATCAGATCGATGGTGGAGATGGTTAAATGACCACGCCACATCCTGGTTAACTGTCGGGCTTCTTCCAAGCGCGATCATCGTCCGATGAGCAGCCTCAGATCGGACGACGCACATCAATGTCACGCTAGGTCCACAGCCAAACTTTAACGTGCGATGAGCAGCGGTTTTCCAATAGTGCTCGAGGCCACATGTCGGTCACTGAATGGAATCACTGCCAAACGAAAAAAACCGCCACCCTCACAAAAGCAGTACGATGAATCCCACCTGGTTTTTCTTTTTAATAAAATGACAAAACACAATAAAAACCTGAAAAATCATTTATAACAAAGGCTTAAACTTTGGGGCGGAAAATTATTTGCAATATGGTTCAGTGCCCGTCTACAGGTTCGTGGGTTTATGGAAGATAATATGGCCAGGGGCTTATGCACAGGGCTAATCGGCGTCGAGAAATGCGATAAGCACTTAGATGGCTAGCGCTTAGTTCCAGCACCAAGGCGTATGTAGTGGAAATGGTTAAGGACCTAGCCCAAGGGGGCTTGAATCCATAATATAAAAAATGTGATTTTTATGAAGTTTTCAATGCTTTTCAAGGGTTTTGAGAGTTTTGATATAGTTTAAAAAAGGATTTTTAAACTATGCAAGGTGGTTTTTTATGAAGGAGGAAATTAAACAAAGGAAATATAGAGGAATTTTATGAAGAAAGAGGAAGCAAAATGAAGGTTAGTTCTGAGATGGAGGGAAAAGGAAAATGGATTTTTTGCAGTAGTCTTTCTCTTTGAAATCAACAGAATTTCTGAGCTTTGAAATGGGAACAGTAATGAACAACTTGAAACAGAGGAGATGATGTCTTCAAGAGGCTTCAAGAGAGAGCATTGTGCATAAAAACTGTTTCTTGAAGGCTCCAACAATGTTTTGGCCACCTTTTGATAGAACAAATTTTATAGGTGGCCAACAATAGCTCCACTTGGGGATGGTGCCTTCCTGAAGGCATCAAGAATTTTAGACTTGCATCCTCTGGGAGGCTGATCAATGCTTTATCCATTGGGCTGCATTATTTGCTTGGATGATTTTCTTTTTCTCTAAAAACATGTTAGAATATTTTGAAAAAATAATGGATCTTTATCAACAAACTTTCTACCTACCCAATCCTACTGATCTAACATTTTTTCTTCATTTAGAGTGCACTTGGATTGGCAAACTCTGTTACAACATTTATTCTTTTGAAAATAGGAAATCTAATCTATTTCTACTCCTTATTTCTCCATGGACTCAGATTAAGTAGTTGAGACCATATAATTCTCTACCTAATCTACCATCTGTTGGGATTAAACTGTCCAACATATTTTATTCTCTAAATTCTACAACATAAATTTAAAAACAGACAAGTCAGGATTAAACAGTCTAACTTGATGCTGGTCTATGGCATAAGAACAAGCTGCACATAGAAATTTATTTTGAAGAAAATTTAAAACAAAATAGAAGGCTTAATATCTGAAGTTTAAAGCACTTCCTTCATCCTTTTACAACTATATTTTTTCCCTCTTTTTTGAGTTGTCTTTCCTTTGTCAACTGGTTCAGATTTTGAGCTGATTAGAACCAGATTTACCTTTGTTTTGACTCAGAATTAAACATATATTGGAGTCAATTCTTTCTTGGAAACTTAGGTTCAGGTTTTGAGCATGTTTGAACCTTTAATTTCTATCCTAATCTATCTACTGATAAGCCAAGATTAAACAGTTTGGCAAATCAAATTCACTATCCTATCAACAGTAAATTTAAAACTAGTTAGTCAAGATTAGGTTTTTTGACTAACTAGGAGTGTGTTTTTTAGGAGTGGAATTTAAGCTTGCACACTTTCAGAATTTATTTCTCTTTTTTGGTATGAGGCTGTACCTTATTGTTTTTTACAATCTGCCCTGTTTTCTTTTTCTATTGTTTTTTCTATTTTTCTTTTTTTTGAAACTGAACAAAGCAATGATATTTACAATGGAAATGAAAGCTTGAAAATCGAACTCAGCAGTAGTAATGCTTAAGCACCCTGCCATTGACAGCCCCCCCAAACAGATCTGTGGCATCTAATTCTTGTAGAAAAAATGCATTTGGACCAATGGTGGACTGAATTATGTAAGGACCTTGCCACAAACTGTCAAATTTTCCATCTTTACCCTTATCTTCTCTTCTGGAGTCCCATTTGAGTACCTTGTCTCCCATATTGAAATCACAGGCCTTTGTTCTCTTGTCAAACAACTTCTTTATGTTCTCTTGCATCCTCTGAGCTCTGTTGTAAACCTCCTCCCTTGTCTGCTGGAGATGTATTGTCTGATTATTCCTCCTTATCATTTTGTCTTCTTCTTACTATATTTCTTGGACTAATTTTATCACTGGTACCCCTAGACTGGTAGGGAACACTGAATTTGCTCCATAAACAAGCTGGTAAGGGGACATTCCAATGGACTTCTTTGTGGTCAACATGTCTGCCCATAAATTATGCACCAAATTGTTATGCCATGATTTTTTTTTCCTCAAGAAGCTTCTTGATGATGGTAACTAAACTTTTATTTGATGATTCTGCGAACCCATTACCTTGAGGGTAATAAGTAGTAGAATGACTGAGTGTAATCTGATACCTGTGACAAAAATCAATCATATTTTTGGAGCCAAAAGCAACAACATTATCAGTAATAATCTTCCTAGGGAAGCCGAATCTAGACAGGATATGGTCTTCAAGAAATTTTATAATGATAGAATCTGTGGCATTCCTGGAAGGCATGGCCTCTATCCACTTTTTGAAATAGTCAGTGGCTGTGAGAATCCATTTGTGTTGGGCAGATGAAGCAGGATGGATTTCTCCTATGAAATTTAGGCCCTACTGTTGAAAAGGAGCTTCAACAGTGATAGGTTGTAATGGTAAAGGAAGGAGTTTTCTTTTGCCCTCAAAAAATTGGCACTTGTGATAGGCTACTATCATTTTATGGACATCTTGGAAGAGGGTGGGCCAGTAATAGCCAGCTCTAAGAATCTTATTACCTGTGGTTTTCCAGTAGAGATGACCTCCACACTCTCCTTCATGGAATTCATGCTTGATCCTCTCTGCATCAACTTCAGGAAAAAATTTAAGTAGTAAACCATTAGCATTTTTCCAATATAAACATTCATTCAAAATGCAATAGTTCATAGCTTTCAACTTTAAAAATCTTGCCTTTGTTTTTGATAAATCAGGAGGATCATTAAGATTTGTAAGCACATACAAGATATCGGTGTACCAAGGTGAGTTTTTAACCTGCTCTTCCATAGTGGAGGCAGGTAACTCTTCCTGTTCATCCAAGGCATCTACCATGTTAATGTCAAGGGCTTGTAGATTGGATTCAGCCATTAATTGAGCTAAGCCCTGACCTTTAATGATTTTTTTGGGTTTGATCTCCAAATCATACTCTAATATTGCAGCAATCCATTTTCCCCTCTTTCCATCTGGGTCTTGTGACAAGATGTCTTTTACCACTATATTAGGCACATAGGCAATGATGTGAGAATGCAGAAAATACACCCTGAAGTCCTTTAAGGCCTTTACCAAAGCATAGGACTATTTTTCCATTATGTTATATTTCAAGGGTGCATCCCTTAAAGCCTTGCTGAAGAAAGTAATAGGTTGTTCCTGTCCCTTTGGGTTTTTATGCAATAGGACTACAGCCACAGTATGCTCTGAGGCAAAGGAAAAAATAAGGAAATCCTTTGAAAATTCAGGGCTGATTAGGACTGGTGCTATGGTGAGTGCATATTTTACCAATTCGAAGGATCTTTTGGCTTCTACAGTCCACTTCACTCCTACTTCTTTCTTGAGCATATTTGTCATGTTTCTAAGGAGCTCTGCTAAGTTGGGAATAAACCTCCTTAAGAATTTAATATTTCCAATAAAGGACTGTAATTATTTTATGTTCCTTGGTTGGCTAATTTGTAGTATTCCCTCAACTCTATTTGGATCTATTTTAATCCCCTTTTCTGATATGATATGGCCAAGGAGTTTACCCTCTTGTAGGCCAAACGCTGTATTTTTGGGATTTAAAGATAATCCAAACCTTCTGCACTTTTCAAAGACCTTTCTTAGATGTTTAATGTGCTCTTCATCAGATTTGGAATAAACTATTATGTCATCAAGTTAAATTACAATGAAGTGCCCTATCTCCTCTAAAAATGCAATGTCCATGGTCCTTTGGAAAGTGGCCCCAGCATTGATTAATCCAAAAGGCATTTTCACATACATGAAAGTGCCCCAAGGAGTGGTGAAATTTGTCTTGAGTTGGTTTTCTGGGAGTACTAAAACTTGGTTATACCTTGAAAAACCATATAATAGAGAAATCCTCTTTGAACCAACTACCCTTTGTAGGATGTGTTCCATTTTGGGTAGAGGGTAATTTGTCTTTTAGAGAGGCTCTGTTAAGGTTTCTGAAATCAATGCATAGTCTAATTTCTCCTATATTTTTCCTCATAGCTACAAGGTTCGAAACCCAATCTGAAAACCTCATAGGCACTATGATTCCTGCCTCGTACATTTTCTTGATTTCATTTTCCACTAGAGGCAGTTGTATTGGATTAATTCGACGCAATTTTTGCCTAAAGGGTTTTTGGTTTTCTTTCAATGGGATCTTGTGTTGGATGATTTCTGTATCGCAGGATTTTAAGTCTTCATAGCACCAGGAAAAAACATCAAAAAAATCTTTAAATAAGTTGATGTATTTCTTTTTTCATGTATGTTGGCAAGGACCTAGCTAATTTAATCATTTTAGGTTTATCCTCGGTACCTATGTTGCATTCCTCGACATCAGAATCTGTGTATTCTACAGTGGGTTTCTTTGCTATGTCGTTAAAATCAAACAGGTCTTCTAAAGGTGCTAGCCCCCTAGGTATGTTCTTGTCCTTTGACGGCAATACCTCTATGTTTTCATTTTCTGCGTCCTCGTACTCTTCAATATGAGTTCCAAGTTTTTTATTTAACATGTTGATTTTCATGGAACCGGATAATTTTTCTTCCTCAGGGGACTCTTTGTTGAGGCAATTTTCATCGGATTTAGAATGTGCAACAGATAACTCAAATTCATTCCTGCTAAGTGGGAAATCCTCTATCTGTTTGTCACCCTCAAAGACCTGCCAATATTTTTCATTATCTGGCACTGCAGGTCTATATTTTGTTTGAATGATGATCTGTTTATCACCAGGTGATTCTTGACATGAACTAGCAACGCATGCCAGCCCGTTTGCAATTATGTTTTGACCTCTTGGGAAAACAACGAGCTCATATTTTGTAAACGTGTTCAGGAAATCTATGGCATCATTTTGGTATACCCTTAGTCTAGGATGCTTTACAACATACTCTCCATTTAGTTGTTTGATGATTAATTCCGAGTCTCCCTGAACAATTACCTTCTTGGCTCCTAGTTCCTTCAATCAACGCAATCCTAGGATGAGAGCATCATACTCTGCGATGTTGTTAGTGCATTTGAAATCTAGCCTGAAAGCATGACTTTCGGAGTAATTATTTTCAGTGTCAACCAACCATACCCCAACTCCCACACTCTTTTTGGTGCAAGACCCGTCAAAGTTCATGCACCATAAGGGATTGTTTGTAGGGTTAACATATTTTTCATCCCTATTGCCTTGTTCATCATTATGTTCTATTGTGAGATCCACAACATGTCGTGATGTGTCTCGTTTCTCAGGATTTTCATGGAGTTGAGCTGGAGGGGTAGTTTGTTGTTTTCCATCTTGGCTTTGTTCACTCTGGTCCTTTGTTTCAACACATTGTTCAAAAGTTTCTCTCTTGTTTTCTTCCATATCTAGAACTGCCATCATTTCTAGATTTGGGGCCTCTAACTGGTTATCTGATTCACTACCTTCTAGCTCTGACTCCTTTTTGGATTCATTATTGTAAAGGATAAACAAATCTAGGTCTGTATGGACAGAGTAAATGGGGGAATTTTTAGGCTTTTCTGAGCTACTGACCATGAATTTCATGTGTGCCTCTCTATATAGTCTTCTAGGCTGGCTAAAGACAGGGATAGTGGCATATGTCCCATCCATTTGTATTGTACCTTGTAGCTTGGCACCCCATGATCTTGACAACAACATGCCATACTTAGGAGGCACATCAGCCACCACAACATCCATAACCATGCACTTGGCTGGGATTTGAGTCAAACTCACACAAAGGTCGTTGATTAGGCCAAGGCACTTCACTCTATTAGAATCAAAAGAATATAAATCCTTGTAAGGTCTGGTTATTTCTAGTCCTAGCCTTTCCATTATCACCTTAGGCATAAGGTTGTGCGAGGCGCCAGAGTCATGCATAGCATTATGCAGGATTTTTTCATGAATGTTTAAACTCACATAAAAGAGTGGAACAGGTCCCTCTTGACATATACATTCAATCTTAGGACCAAAAATGAGCTCTGGCTGGTCATCATTAAGATTTAATGTGTCATTATTATCCTCAATATGTAAAGCCTTCAAAATTTGGGTCCTATATAAATTTTGGGCAGCTAACTCAGTCAGGGGAACAGAGATTTTAATCTTCGAAATTTCCTACTCTAGGCTGAAAGGAATTTGTTTCTTCGAATAACTTGTCTCAGCCTTACTAGCTGCTAGTCTATCAGCAACATCATCTTGCTGATTTGTTCTATTAATGTTTGACAAAATGGTATTAACAAGAGTACTAGCTGAAGTGGTAGTACTTCTAATGTCCGCACTCTGTTTTTCATTGTTTTGAGTGCCTTTCTCTCTACCTTTATCAGAATTCATAGCTACTATTTTGTCCTTCTGTTTGACAACTTTAGGCTTGGTTGTAGTGCTATTTTGTGAAGATTTTTCAGAGATTTTGGTGTTGGGAGTTTGTTGACTGGTTTTTCTTCTAAGGTCATATTCTTTTTGAGATTCTATGATGGCATTTTCCATGTCTTGATAATAACTTTCATCATCATCTCCTTTGTCATCATAGGGTGTATAAAGACCTTGTTTCCTATCATAATGAATCTCAAAGTCATCGTTATCTACCCCATCATGTTGATATTATCTTCCTCTGATATCTCATCTGTTTCCTCAACCTCACTTATACAGTTTTGATGAGAGGGAGGAGTGATCTGTTGATCATCTTCCCTGGGTCTGTTTGGAGGGTGGTTCCTTCTAAAATTCTGATTTTGGTTCTTTTTTTTAGGAGTATTTTGATTTTGAATGGCTTGTGTTCTCTCAAGGATGCTCATTTTCTTCATCATTTCCTCCATCATTCTCTCCATCTTTGAGTTGGAAGTAGAGGGTGTAGATTCTTCCCTAAAGGACACTCTCTTTTCATTTTTCATTCTTGCTCTCTTCTCCATCAAGTTGAATTCCACAGCAAGAGCACCTTTTTACATCTCATCAAGAGTTGCAGGATATCTCTCTCTCAGCTGATAGGCCATCTCAGGGTCAAACCCTTTAGGAAATTTGTTTAAAGCTGAGCCTTGTGGAGGTTTTAGATCTAGGGAAAGTGAATTATATACACTGTTAAATCTGGTACAATAAGCTTGTACACTTTCCCCTGTGTCTCTATGGAGGTTCTTGTAATCAGAAAGGACTTGGAGAGGGTTTTTATTTACTTCCCATTTATTTAGGAATGTCTATGGAAGGCTTGGAGATCATTGATACTATGAGGGGTTAAGCCTTTAAACCATTTTCTTAATTCTCACCCCAGACTTTGAGCAAACAATATAAGCTTGACAGAATCATCATCAATTTCATTTCTGTCAAAGTAGTCATTCATCCTATCCATATGTTTTGATGCAGTTGTAACATTGCTAGCATCATATAATGGAATTTTGAACTGATAGTCCTACGGAAGATTGACTAATGGCACAAGAAGGACTAAAGGAGCATACTATGGTGCCACGATATGTGGTGGAGGTGGATTTACAAGAGGTGGATTAACAAGAGGGAAAG
Source organism: Pinus albicaulis (assembly GCA_034641835.2). Taxonomy (NCBI): domain Eukaryota; kingdom Viridiplantae; phylum Streptophyta; class Pinopsida; order Pinales; family Pinaceae; genus Pinus; species Pinus albicaulis. The sequence goes on along the minus strand of CM076582.1, from coordinate 1,581,577,316 downwards.
TGGGATGGAATGGAGTGGTTTGAACAATGGATGTAGGGTGAGAAGAAGTGGATGGACCAGGAGCAGATTGCTGAGTTGATCTTGGATGAGAGACACCTAAGTTGTGAAGGAAATGTAAATCAAGAGGTGTTTCTTCTCTACTACATGGTTGTTCACTTGTTTCAGGAGATGAAAGTGAACACTCTGAATTTGACTGATCTAAATCATCAAGAGACATAGTTCTAAAGGGATTCACTAAGTCAACTTGTGGTTGTTGTAGAGCTGAAATATTTTCAGGAACTGAATTAGCTCTCAAGCGTGATCCAAAAAAAGTTGATAATTTAATCCTACGAGACTTCCTAAGGATACTTTCTGGGTTATCAACTATCTCAGGTGTATCAAGGTCAGGATAGGCTCTAGTGTGAGTCTTTCTAGAAGCCACTATGTTGTGTTTTTCAGACCTATCTAAACAAGAAAAGTGTTAACTAGATATGACAATCTTTGAGCGGTTTAACTGATCTTTTGCTAAGAGAACTTTAATCCTAAGGCCCTCTTACTGAGTTTGAATGGTTTTATAATGATTATGGTTCCTCCTAGTGGATTCTTAAGGTCTGCAGGGTTTTGGAGTCACCAAGTGGAAATTTTTAGCTCTTTTGGAGGTAAAAGGTTTTATGGTCCACTACCATGTTTGTTGAATATCAATGTGAAATATTTTTGGTGTTTTCTGATTTATTTTTCAGTTGTGTGGTTTCTAAGAATGTCCTAACTCTGTCTCAAAACTTAGCTATGGTTATGAGGCAAAGACAGTGCACTCTTATGGCTAAGCCAGCTGATTTTTCAAGGTTAGACAAACTCTCATAAGAATCCTAGGTTTTGCCTTGTTTGTCACCGATTCAAAATTTTTTTATCATGATTACCCTTACTTGGTAGTGTTTGAAAAGGCTTCTTTTACTCACAAGGCTTTATGAAGTGTTAGGGGAACTAAGGTGAAAATTCAACCTCAAATTTTTCCCCAGTGGAGTCGCCATTATGTTGGGGTTCCTATGTTTTGACCATTGAAAAAAACCAAAAGATAAGACAACATGAAACCACTTTTGGATTCAAGGATTTAGCCCTCCTGAATCCAGAGAGGTATCTCTCTATGAATGAGTTTAAAGATGTGATCTTTAAAGCCCGAAATGTGATATTAGGCTTGTTATGAAGAGCATGGGTTTGTTTTGTTTGTTTTTGTTTGGCAAAGACATGATGAAGGTGAAGGTAGTTCATAATAAAGGGCGAAGATGTATTCAAATGAAGGAATGATTCGACTGATAGAAAAGGGAAAAAAACAGCTTAACCCATTGGGCTATGGAGTCATAGGAGGATTTTAATTAGATAGCAAGTTTCAAGAAGGATCCAAGGGGCAAGTCACTTATGTCAAAGGATCTCTTAATTTTATTGTATGGAATGAAATAGATAGGAAATGGAGAACACAAATGAAGAATAGTGAATAGCCTGAGATCAAGTAAGTGCTTTAAAACTATCTTGCTTTGGCATGTACTTAGAGAAATAAAACACAAAAGTATTCTGAGATCAGGTATGTGCTTTTAAACTACCCTGCATTGAAGTACTTTCAGTTAGAAAACATTTTAAAAAAGAATTAGAATAACTTAAGATCAGATGATTGCTTCGAAACCAACCTGCTTTCAGCATATTCTAAAGGAAAACACAGATAATCATCACAAAGAGCAATCTAGATCATGCAAGTTCTTTGACACCAACCTAATTTAATATACTCATTCAATAGAACTTTCAAATGAAGAAAACATAGAAAATAAAGCTTTCAGTAAGAGTAGGGTACTGTTGAGAGTAAGTCGTAGCTCTATGATTGTTGTTCCTTATCAGATAAAGTGAACAGAGTGAAAACATTAAAGAAAATAAAAAATGACAATGAGGAACACATCACCATTAACACAAATCAGGATCCCATGAATCAGCAGTTTGTATTTGATGTTCAAACCAGTTACAATTAGCAAGCCCGGTGGGTCTCTACAACTTCAAACTTCTCATATCAGCTTATGTATCTTCAAATTGCACACCGGGCATCAGTAACTTCAGAGAACTATTACATGCATTCAAATGTCCAGAGACCAACATTTTCTCATCTTCTACAGAAGTATTTATAGAAGAATGAGGGTGTGGGAGGATTTCCCAGGGGTCAAGTGATCAGGATCTCAAATCCAAGCCATGGAAGAAGGCTAAAAAATGAAAGTGCTCAGAATTTCTCCAAAATAGATCGACTGGAAAGAGCTCGGCGATACGATCCCAACGCCGTGAACGGCACTCAAATCCGACGCCGTATGCAAAAGATATTCAGCTTCAAATATTTGTCAATTTCAATTAAAAAAGGCGAAATTGACTTTATGAAAAATTTTTATTAAAAAAAGAATATTCTACAGAATATTCTGGGAATATTCCATGGAATATTCTGCAAAATATTCTGGGGAATATTTCGGTGGCATCCAATCATCGGGCGCCACGTGGCCAACCCGGAGGCCGCCACGTGGACCCCCAAGTCGGAATGAAATGGCGCGTTTCAAAAATTTATATATGGATTCGGCAGGGTTTGAACCTGGGTGGCCGCGGTAATAACCTAGCGCCTTTACCGTTGGGCCACATGCCCGTATGTTAAACCATTGGGCGGAAAACACAATTTGTTGCGTAGTGGTGGGGCGTGGTCCTATGGACCCGCGCCCGGAGCGGAACCGTTTATTAAAATGGTTATGCAATTTGTTTAAAAGCGCGTATAAAACTCAAGTCATCCACCTTTTTCGACGGGCTTGGTCCCATGGGACTTATCCACTAGCCCCCCCACGGTTGGCGGTAATTTCGGCGGTCGCTCCAAATTTGGCGCCATTCCCTATTTTGGCAGTGCTATCTGGAGTTGCTTCAGATTTAACTGGAGTTTGTTTAGGCCAACTGGCAGATGGAGTAAATGTGGCATAACTTTGGCTAGGAGAGGCCTTTTGAGACGATTTTTTTTTTGATTTTGGGTCTCTTCGACCTTCTGAAGCGAGGGGCATAGGTTTCACAGTCATCTGAGGTCGTTTGCAGGTGATTTTGCTTCGTGGAATTTCCAGGAGCCACTAGGGCCAAATCACCTGCAAACGACCTCAGATGACTGTGAAACCTGTGCCCCTCGCTTCAGAAGGTCGAAGAGACCCAAAATAAAAAAAAATTCGTCTCAAAAGACCTCTCCTAGCCAAAGTTATGCCACATTTACTCCATCTGCCAGTTGGCCTAAACAAACTCCAGTTAAATCTGAAGCAACTCTAGATAGCACCGCCAAAATAGGGAATGCGTTGGAAGCACTTAGGCGCCAATAAGGTGGGGGCTGAGGCCAAGTCCCATGGGACAGAAGCATTCAAAAAAGGTGACTTGAGTTTTATACGCGCTTTCGCTAAATTGCATAACCACGGCAATAAACGGTTCCGCTCGGCGTCCATAGGACCACTCTCCACCCTCTGTACAAATTGTGTTTCCGCCAATGTTTAACATGCGGGCATGTGGCCCAATGGCAAAGAGCGCTCGGTGCATCGGTACCAGTTCAAACCTGTGAGTCCATATATGATTTTAGAAGCAACGCCATTTCATTCAGGACTGAAGTCACGTGGCGGCCCTCTTTGGGTTGAAGCACGTATGGGATTGGATGCCACCGGGAATATTCAGTATTCTGCGGGGGTGGTCATGGGTCCCGAATATTGTAGATATTCTTTTTAATAAAGATACTTCATAAAAGTCAATTTCGCCTCCTGATGAAATTGATAAATCTTTGAAATTTGAATATCTTTTGCATATAATCATCGGATTGAGGTGCCGGATTCATGGCGTTGGAATAAATAATAAGCTCTTTTCCATTCGATTTGGAAGAAGTGCAGTACTTTCATTTTTTAGCCTTTTCCTTTTGTATCAAAGCACTTCTGGTTGTAGTGACATCACTAAGCAGTTATGTAGCTTGAAAGGTGTCTTAAACGATGTTTAAGATTCGGTGATTTTGCTTCGTGGAAGTTCCGGGAGCCACTAGGGCCAAATCAGTTTGGGAGCTGCATTGGGAATTGTGCAGCCAGTGAATGTGGAACGAAGGTCATTCCTGAAGTTTTTCAGCATTCTGAATCCATTTCTACAGCTCGTTTTTCCTTTTGAGGAATTCTTCTCACTGTTTAGCTTCAGGGAAGCTTTCAGGGCCACCAGGGCCATTTCAGTGCTGGAGCTGTTTGGGGGATATGTTCATCCATTTTTGGTGATGGCTTCGGAGTCATTGGGGGATATGTTCATCCATTTTTCGTGATTCAAAGCTTCATTTCGCTATTTCTGACCTTCCTCAGAATAATGCGTAGTTGCAACCAATTGAGGTCATCTTCACTGGAATTCCTCCATGAAAGTCTAAAGGGCCACTGTATTAACTGACGTACAATTTCACTGCTAGGCATGTTTAGCTAATTCTATCTTCGTAAATTAAATTTACACGTATCTGTCTTTCGAGACACTCATATTCTTGTATTAGCTTTTGTAGCATTTTTAATACAAGAGGACAAGCCTAGTTTGAGAGGCTTGGTCCAGCAGATGTAGCCCAGAGGAGGGGGTGAACTACTTTATCATTTTGATGTCTTTATTTGTTGAAGATGATCTGCTAAACAAAACTGATATAAGTGTTAAACAACAAATATACATAACTTGCATACACACATAATCACCTACTCAGCTGCAGAAAGTTATTTGTCTTATTCCGCAAGACATCAAACTTCAAGTATGTGTATGTCAAAGACTTCTACGTGTTACTTCATTATTTCTTTAGGCGTAGCCTCGTAGAGGGCCGTGTAGCCTCCGAACTCATCCTTTCCTAGAGGTGATATGTCCTGGGTGAATGCTCCTACATACTATCTCTCAGACAAGGTACAAGAAGTTTTCAGAAGCATTTTCAGAGGTCACCTTTGGAGTGCAGGTATTCACATTTGGAAATTATGGAAATTTCTGATAATTTCTGCACTAAACAAGCACAGATCGATGGTAACAAGCACTAGGTTTGCTTGTCTGACATCACTAGCTTGATTCTGTAGCTTGAAAGGTGTCTTAAGCAGTGTTGAAGATTGACTGCTTTATTATTCTGCAAACTACTTGTTGTTTGAGTCTGCTGAAGCTCTTTTGTTCATTTTTATAATGACAACTTTCATAAGTGAGTTCTCAAAATCGTCCTCCTTCACAAGATTTTTTGATGAAGGCTTTAAGCAAGAATTTTTCATCATGATGAATATGGTGCAAGAAATGTATGAGGATGAAAGAAGACATCTAGACTTCAAGAGAGAAGTTGAATTCCATGAGGGAAGAGAAGCAAGCTTGCTTATAGACCAATTGCGGTGAAATGGAAAGCCAACTTCATATCAGAAATTGTAGTTTCGAAAGGATGCATGAGTTGGAGACACAACCCTTGTTGTCAAAGAAGCCTTAGCCAAGTATCAGCTTGAAGAAGAGGTAAACAATTCTAGTTTGTCTTCAATTTCTTATAAGAATGTTTATGTTGGTTCTTTTGAGAAACATACCAACGGCATAGGGTCCAAGTTGATGTCCAAAATGGGATATGAAGGAAAAGGATTGGGAAAACATGCAGAGGGTATAGTTGAGCCAATAATGGTTGAGGTAAGGCCTAAGAATTTGGGTCTTGGCTATGGACAATCTTTTGGAGAAAGTTCCAAAGCAGCCATGAAGGAAGAAGGTGTGCATCAGCATGCACTTGAACAAGTGAGTGGTGAAAGCTCTAAAACCATTGATGGTATTGATAGTGTTCCAAAGGGAGCTTCTTCTTCTTTTGATTCACCTCCTCATGAAGGTAATGAAGGTGAAAGAGAAAGGTATAAATCTGATTTCAATCATATTTCCTTTGATCATGTAAAGCATGAAAAATTTCCACACAAGCATGGGAAAAGAATTGCATGTTCTTTTTGTGGTTTGTTTAACCATAGTGTTTCTAGATGTTGGAAAAGAATGGCAACATACAAGAAACTTTTAAAGGAAAGGAGGCAAGAAGCCAAAGTTCCAATGAACAATGCAAATCATGCGGTCAAGAAGATGAACATGTGTTGCACTTATTGCCATAAGTAAGGACATACTGTTGAAAGGTGTTGGACTTTGAATCCACCAATGCTTCCACAAAAGTTGAAGAAGTGGGAGAAAGAGTATGGAAAGAATGGGAAGGAAGTTTCCATCATTGATATGTGTGAGGATGATACACATGCTGATATCGATGTGCAGTTAAAGGAATCACCTTTGAAATGGATTGGTAAGAAATGGTTAGAATTCTTATCCAATTAAATTTGCATGTCTTTTGATTGAATGCATTTTCTTTGTTAAGGGAATGCAAGGTGCAGGATGGAAAAGCTGAGTATGAGACTCACTCTATCGTAGCGAAAGTTATATTCATTTCAGCTTTGAAAGTACATGTACATGTGATTGAGGATCTTGTACTTATGATTGTACTTAAGAGAAAGTTGGAGGATAAACTGCATGCATGAGAATGAGATGCATGAGCACAGGGATAATGATGATTTCCTTGTATTTTAAACATGTATGTGTGGTTAACTTGAAGGGTTGATTACTTTGTTTTTAACCATGCATGTAATGTAATATTGACTTGCAAAAAGTTAATTTGATCTCCAAGATTGTAAAGAGGAGAAATGATGAAGTGTTTCATCTTTGTAAAAGCCTTCTCATTTGGGAGGCTCTTCTTCTGGAGCTGAGGTGCCTTGGATGGGCATCGTGACAGTTGGCAAGTCCACATATTCAGGGGAATATTTCAGCTCATATTTCAGCAAATTCCATTGCTGGTTCCTGCAATTTCAGATTTGTCTGGCGAAAGAACTTGGTCGGGATTCGACAAGTACTTGGCGTTTGCAGCAAAAAGTCGCCATGACGACAGTTAGCAAGGCAGGACATTTTTGGGCATCAGTATGCTCTTTTGGCTGACTGGAAGAGGATATTTCTGTTCCTCAATGCTGTACAGTTCAGATCAGAGATTCAAGGAAGCTTTTGGGGACCAAAAGGCTTCTCATTTGGGAGGTGTGATCAGGAGCTCAAGTCCAAGCCATGGAAAAATGCTCAAAAATGAAGTTGCTCAGAATGGCTCCGAAACAGATCGACTAGAAAGAGCTCGGCGATACGATCCCAACGCCACGAACGGCACTTAAATCCGACGCCGTATGCAGAAGATATTCAACGTTAAAGATTTGTCAATTTCAATTAAAAAAGGCCAAATTGACTTTATGAAAAAAAATTTATTAAAAAAAGAATATTCCACAGAATATTCTGGGAATATTTCGTGGAATATTCTGCAAAATATTCTGGGGAATATTTCGGTGGCATCCAATCATCGGGCGCCACGTGGCCAACCCGAAGGCCGCCACGTGGCCCCAAGGTGGAACATAATGGGCATGTTAAAAATTTGTATGGAGTCGGCCGGAATTGATAGCGGAACGCCTTTACCGCTGGACCACATGGCCCGTTTGTTAAACGGTTGGGCGGAAAACGTAATTTTTTGCGTAGTGGTGGGGCGTGGTCCTATGGACCCGCGCCCGGAGCGGAACCGTTTAATAAAATGGTTATGCAATTTGTTTAAAGGCGCGTATAAAACTCAAGTCATCCACCTTGTTCGACGGGCTTGGTCCCATGGGACTTATCCACTAGCCCCCCACGGTTGGCGGTAATTTCGGCGATCGCTCCAAATTTGGCGCCATTCCCTATTTTGGCGGTGCTATCTGGAGTTGCTTCAGATTTAACTGGAGTTTGTTTAGGCCAACTGGCAGATGGAGTAAATGTGGCATAACTTTGGCTAGGAGAGGTCTTTTGAGACGATTTTTTATTTTATTTTGGGTCTCTTCGACCTTCGGAAGCGAGGGCATAGGTTTCCACGGTCATCTGAGGTCATTTGCAGGTGATTTTGCTTCGTGGAAGTTCCAGGAGCCACTAGGGCCAAATCAGTTTGGGAGCTTCATTGGGAATTGTGCAGCCAGTGAATGTGGAACGAAGGTCATTCCTGAAGTTTTTCATCATTCTGAATCCGTTTATACAGCTCGTTTTTCCTTTTGAGGAATTCTTCTCACTGTTTAGCTTCAGGGAAGCTTTCAGGGCCACCAGGGCCATTTCAGTGCTGGAGTTGTTTGGGGGCTATGTTCATCCATTTTTGGTGATTTAAAAGCCTATTTCTGCTATTTTCGACTTTCTGAGTCTAATGGAAGAGGTTTCAGAACCAATTGAGGTCATCTTCACCTCGAAATTCTCCATGCAAGTCTAAAGGGCCACCAGGGCCAATTGGGGAAAAGTACTGTATCAGGTACAATTTCACTGTTTAGTGTTTGGGAAAGAGCATGTTTAGCTAATTCCTATCTTCTGATTCTGTATTTACAGTCAGATCTGTCTTTCGAGACACTCATATTCTTGTATTAGCCTTCGAGCATTTTTAATACAAGAGGACAAGCCTAGTTTGAGAGGCTTGGTCCAGTAGATGTAGCCCAGAGGAGGGGGTGAACTGCTTTATCATTTTGATGTCTTTATTTGCTGAAGATGATATGCTAAAAAAAACTGATATAAAGTGTTAAACAGCAAATATACATAACTTTCATACACAGATAATCACCTACTCAGCTGCAGAAAGTTATTTGTCTTATTCCGCAAGACATCAAACTTCAAGTATGTGTATGTCAAAGACTTCTAAGTGTTACTTCATTATTTCTTTAGACAGAGCCTGTAGAGGGCCAGGTAGCCTCTAGAACTCATCCTCTCTTTAGAGGTGACATGTTCGGTGAATGCCCCTACAGTCTATCTCTGTATAAGAAATAAGAAGTTTTCACATTTTCAGAGGTCACTTGGAGTGTATAGCTCACATTTGAAATTATGGGAAATGGATACCTTGCACCCTTAAACAAGTACATTCCATTTTCAGATCATCAAGTATCATTAATTATGTAACTATTGCAATTCTCGGCCTTTGGGAACCAAGCAAGGCATAATGCGAGAATGTAATCATTTATAATTCTCCTTCATAACTCTGTTTCTGCCTTTCGAGGTCTAATGATTGAAAATTATCCACTTCTGGGTTGTTCTTAATCTTTTAAAAATAGTTTTGCCGACAATTAGAGATAATATCTTTGATTTGAATTAATTGTTCAGTTGTCTTTGGGAAAACACCTCTTGTTCTAGTAGTGACTAAAACTTCTTGGATTCTTGTGAGGCTGCAGGTGTCTTTAGGAGCTGGAGAGGGTTCAATTGGCCTCTGCTTATGGTGGTGGAGGCTTTCTCGGCTCGATAGGTGTCTTTGTCTTTCCCAAAAACACCTTTAATTTACTTGAGATATGTGTTTTAGGTCTTCAATCTCCTGTTTTTGGTGTGTTCTATCTTTGACACTGATACTCTTTGATTGGTGCTTGATTAACTATGTTTTTTCATGCACAGGGCTATACAGGGATCGAATGGCATCAAAACCTCATGAATCATTGATAAAACGTGAATTTTAAACCCTACGAATGATTTCTCTGGTGAATCGAAGGCGGGAGGATCGTCACCCTCAGCCTGTGGAATTTCTTCAGCATGGCGGAAAAACCATTAAATCCTGCAAAAATACAAACAAATGTTATAAAATCCTACATGTGTAGGTTGACTGCTTCAGAAGGAACGTGGAGGGAGCATGGCCGTTGGATGGCATCATCCAACGGTCGAGATTGATCAGAGGAATTCAAAGGGAAGGTGGAAGAAGAATTTAAATATGAGTCGTCGATCACGCAAAGATTGACGGTCGGGAGCAAGGGCACAAATTCAAAAAAGTCAAGCGAAGGAATCGTTTGACGGGTGTGGACCTTCGATCCTTGGGTCGGATAACCAGTGGAGATGCCCAAATGACCACGCCACATCTCGGTTAGCCCCATCGGGTTTCTTCCCGGCGATCACCATCACGATCGACGGCACGGATCGGACAGCGCACATAAATATCGTGTTGGGTCCACAGTAGGGCCAATATTAATGATGAGCGGTGGTTTTGTCGTGCTCGTACCACATGTCGGTGTTGAATGGAATCAGCACTTGAAAACGCGAAAAAAACTGTCACCCTACATGAAAAGCGGTACAATGTGTTGTACATAAAAAAATTTCTATCGAGTGGCCAAAACATTGTTGGAGCCTTCATGAAACAGTTTTTATACACAATGTTATCTCTTGAAACCTCTTGAAGACATCATCTCCTCTGTTTCAAATTGTTCATTACTATTCCCATTTCAAAGCTCAGAAAATTCTACTGATTTCAAAGAGAAAGACAGCTGCAAAAAATCCATTTTCCTTTTCCCTCCATCTCAGAACTAACCTTCATTTTGCTTCCTCTTTCTTCATAAAATTCCTCTATCATTCCTTTGTTCCATTTCCTCCTTCATAAAAATCCACCTTGCATAGTTTAAAACTCCTTTTTAAACTCTCGAAAACCCTTGAAAAATTTGAAAACTTCATAATCACATTTTTTTATGTGATTCAAAGCCCCCTTGGAGGCTAGAGTATTTGCTTATTTCCACTACAGATAGCCTTGATGCTGGAGACAAAAAGCTAGCCCATCTGACGCTTATCGCATTGCTCGTACTTAGGTGTACATTGCAGCCTAGCCACTCAATATCTTCCATAATCCCACGGCCCTGCAGACGGAACGGGTGCCCGAGGCAAGTATTGCAAATAATATTTAGCCCCCAAAGTTTAAACCTTTGTTATAAATGATTTTTCGGGTTTTTAATGTGTTTTTTCATTTTATTAAAAAGAAAAACCAGGCTGGATTCATCGTACCGCTTTTGCGAGGGCGGCGGTTTTTTTCGTTTGGCAGCGATTCCATTTAGTGACCAACACGTGGCCTCGAGCACTATTGGAAAACCGTCGCTCATCGCACATTAAAGTTCAACTGTGGACCCGACGCGATATTGATGTGCGTCGTCCGATCTGAGGCCGCTCATCGGACGGTGATCGCGCTTGGAAGAATCCTGACATTGAACCACGGATACGACGCGGTCATTTAAGCATCTCCGTCGTTGATCTGATCTACAGATCGACGGTCCACAATTCATCACCCTGATTCCTTTGCATTGACTTTCCGCCCTCGCTCCCAACCGTCGATCTTTGCGCAATCGACGGCTCAGATTTAAATTCTTCTTCCGCCTTCCCTTTGAATTCCTCTGATCAATATCGACCGTTGGATGATGCCATCCAACGGACATGCTCCCTCCACGTGCCTTCTGAAATAGCCAACCTACACATGCAGGATTTTATAACATTTGTTTGTATTTTTGCAGGATTTAATGGTTTTTCCACCATGCTAAAGAAAATTCACAGGCTGAGGGTGACGATCCTCCCGCCTTCGATTCACCAAAGAAATCATTCGCAGGGTTTAAAATTCACGTTTTATCAATGATTCACGAGGCATTGATTCCATTCGATCCCTGTACAACCCTGCACACCAAAAAACATATTTAATCAAGCACCGATCAAAGAGTATCAGTGTCGAAGACAAAACACACCAGAAACAGGAGATTGAAGACCTAAAACACAGATCTCAAGTAAATTAAAGGTTTTTTAGGGAAATACAAAAACATCTGTCGAGCCGAGAAAGCCTCCACCGCCATAAGAAGAGGCCAATTGAACCCTCTCCAGCTCCTAAAGACACCTGCAGCTTCACAGGAATCAAAGAAGTTTTAGTCACTACCAGAACAAGAGGTGTTTGCCTAAAGACAGCTGAACAATTGATGCAAATCAAAGATTTTATCTCTAATTGTCGGCAAAACTATTTTTAAAGATTAAGAACAGCTCGGAAGCAAATCATTTTCGATCATTAGGCCTCGAAAGGCAAAAACAAAGTTATGAAGGAGAATTAGAAATGATTACATTCCCGCAATATGCCTTGCCTGGTTCCCAAAGGCCAGGAATTGCACTGGTTACACAATTAATGTTACTTGACCCCTGGGAAATCCTCCCACCCCCTCATTCTTCTATAAATACTTATGTAGAAGATGAGCCAATGTTGGGCTCTGGACATCTGAATGCATGTAATAGTCTCTGAAGTTACTAATGCCCTGTGTGCAATTTGAAGATACATAAGCTGATATGAGAAGTTTGAAGTTGTAGAGACCCACCGGGCTTGCTAATTGTAACTGGTTTGAACATCAAATACAAGCTGCTGATTCATGGGATCCTGATTTGTGTTAATGGTGATGTGTTCCTCACTGTCAATTGTTATTTCCTTTAATGTTTTCACTCTGTTCACTTTCTCTGATAAGGAACAACAAACATAGAGCTAGGACTTACTCTCAACAGTACCCTACTCTTACTAAAAGCTTTATTTTCTATGTTTTATTCATTTGAAGGTTCTCTTGAAAGAGTATATTAAAGCAGGTTGGTTTCAAAGCACTTGCCTGATCTAGATTGCTCTTTGTGATGATTATCTGAGTTTTCCTTTAGAATATGCTGAAAGCAGGTTGGTTTCGAAGCAATCATCTGATCTTAAGCTATTATATTTCTTTTAAAAAAGTTTTTAACTGAAAGTACTTCAATGCAGGGTAGTTTAAAAGCACTTACCTGATCTCATAATACTTTTGTGTTTTGTTTCTCTAAGTACATGCCAAAGCAAGATAGTTTTAAAGCACTTACTCGACCTCAAGTTGTTCACTGTTCTTCATTTGTGTTCTCCATTTCCTATCTGTTTCATTCCATATAATCAACTTAAGAGATCCTTTGACATAAGTGACTTGCCCCATGGATCCTTCTTGAAACTTGTTGTCCAATTAAAATCCTCCTATGACTCCATAGCCCAATGGGTTAAGCTATTTTTTGCCTTTTCTATCAGCCGAATCATTCCTTCATTTGCATACATCTTCACCCTTTATTATGAACTTCCTTCACCCTCATCATGTCTTTGCCCAACCAAAACAAACAAAACAAACCCATGCTCTTCATAACTAGCCTAATATCACATTTCAGGCTTTAAAGATCACATATTTAAACTCATTCATAGAGATATCCCTTTCTGGATTCAGGAGGGCTAGATCCTTGAATCCCAAAGTGGTTTGATTTTGTCTTATCTTTTGGTTTTGTATTAGCGAACTCTTAGCTAGGTTTTAATGGCGCCGTTTCTAGGGAACAATTGAGGTTCAATTTTCATCTTAGTTCCCCTAAAACTTCATAAAGCCTTGTGAGTAAAAGAAGCCTTTTCAAGCACTACCAGGTAAGGGTAATCGTGATAACACTTATTTGAATCAGTGAAAAACAAGGCAAAACCTAGGATTCTTAGGAGAGTTTGTCTAACCTTGAAAAATCAGTTGGCTTAGCCATAAGAGTGCACTGTCTTTGCCTCATAACCGTAGCTAAGTTTTGAGACAGAGTTAGGACATTATTAGAAACCACACAACTGAAAAATAAATCAGAAAACACCAAAATTATTTCACATTGATATTCAACAAACATGGTAGTGGACCATAAAACCTTTTACCTCCAAAAGAGCTAAAAATTTCCACTTGGTGACTCCACAACCATGCAGACCTTAAGACTCCACTGGGAGGAACTGTAATCATTATAAAATCATTCAAACTCAGTAAGAGGGCTTTAGGATTAAATTTCTCTTAGCAAAGGATCAGTTAAACCACTCAAAGATTTTCATATCAGGTTAACACTTTTCTTGTTTAGATAGGTCTAAAAAACAAAGCATAGTGGCTTCTAGAAAGACTCACACTAGAGCCTATCTTGACCCTGATCCACCTGAGATAGTTGATAACCCAGAAAGTATCCTTAGGAAGTCTCCTAGGATTAGATTATGAACTATTTTTGGATCACCCTTGAGAGCTAATTCATTTCCTAAAAATCTTTCAGCTCTACAACAACCACAAGTTGACTTAGTGAATCCCTTTAGATCTAGGTCTCTTGATGATTTAGATCAGTCAGATTCTGAGTGTTCACTTTCATCTTCTGAAACAAGTGAACATCCTGGTAGTAGAGAAGCAACACCTCCTGATTTACATTTCCTTCACAACTTAGGTGTCTCTCATCCAAGATCAGCTCAACAATCTTCTCCTAGTCCATCCACTTCTGCTCACCCTTCATCCACTGTCCAAACCACTTCATTCCAGCCCACTTTCCCTCTTGTTAATCCACCTCTTGTAAATCCACCTCCACCACATATCATGACAACATGGTATGCTCCCTTAGTCCTACCTGTGCCATTAGTCAATCTTCCGCAGGACTATCAGTCCAAAATTCCATTATATGATGTTATCAATGCTACAACTGCATCACAACATATGGATAATATGAATGACTACTTTGAAAGAAATGAAATTGATGATGATTCTGTCAAGCTTAGATTGTTTGCTCAAAGTCTGGGGGGAGAAGTAAGAAAAATGGTTTAAAAGCTTAACCCCTCATAGTATCAATGATCTCCAAGCCTTCCATCAGACATTCCTAAAAAAATGGGAAGTAAAGAAAAACCCTCTCCAAGTCCTTTCTGATTACAAGAACCTCCATAGAGACACGAGGGAAAGTGTACAAGCTTATTGTACCAGATTTAACAGTGCATATAATGCACTTTCCCCAAATCTAAAACCTCCACAAGGCTCAACTTTAAACAAATTTCCTGAAGGGTTTGACCCTGAGATGGCCTATCAGCTAAGAGAGAGAGATCCTGCAACTCTTGAAGAGATGCAAAAAGGTGCTCTTGCTGTGGAAGTCAACTTGATGAAGAAGAGATCAAGAATGAAAAATGAAAAGAGAGTGTCCTTTAGGGAAGAATCTACACCCTCTACTTCCAACTCAAAGATGGACAGAATGATGGAGGAAATGATGAAGAAAATGATCATCCTTAAGAGAGCACAAGCTAGTCAAAATCAAAATACTCCTCAAAACAAGAACCAGAATCAGAATTTTAGAAGGAACCAACCTCCAAACAGACCCATAGAAGATGATCAATAGATCACTCCTCCCTTTCATCAAAACTATATAAGCGAGGTTGAGGAAACATATGAGATAACAGAGGAAGATAATATCAACATGCTGGGAGTAGATAATGATTACTTTGAGATTAATTACGATAGGAAACAAGGTATTTATACACCTTATGATGACAAAGGAGATGATGATGAAAATTATTATCAAGACATGGAAAATGTCATCATAGAATCTCAAAAAGAATATGAACTTAGAAGAAAAAACAATCAACAAACTCCCAACGCCAAAATATCTGAAAAATCTTCACAAAATAGCACTACAACCAAGCCTAAAGTTGTTAAACAAAAGGACAAAACAGTAGCTGTGAATTCTGATAAAGGTAGAGAGAAAGGAACTCAGAACAATGAAAAATAGAGTGCGGACATTAGTAGTACTACCACTTCAGCTAGTACTCCTGTTAAGACCACTTTGTCAAACATGAATAGAACAAATCAGCAAGCTGATGTTGCTGATATACTAGCAGCTAGGAAGGCTGAGACAAGTTCTTCGAAGAACCAAATTCCTTTCAGCCTAGAGCAGGAAATTTCAAAGATTAAAATCTCTGTTCCCCTGACTGAGTTAGTTTCCCACAATGTATATAGGACCCAAATTTTGAAGGCTTTAAATAATGAGGATAGTAATGACACAGTCAATCTTAATGATGACCAGCCAAAGCTCATTTGTGGTCCTAAGATTGAAGGTATATGTCAAGAGGGGACATGTTCCTCCCTTTTATGTGAGTTTAAACGTTCATGACAAAATCCTGCATAATGCTATGCATGACTCTGGCACCTCGCACAACCTTATGCCTAAGGTGATAATGGAAAGGCTAGGACCAGAAATAACTAGACCTTACAAGGATTTATATTCTTTTGATTCTAGTAGAGTGAAGTGCCTTGGCCTAATCAAAGACCTTTTTGTGAGTTTAACTCAAATCCCATCCAAGTGCATGGTTATGGATGTTGTGGTGGCTGATGTGCCTCCTAAGTATGGCATGTTGTTGTCAAGATCATGGGGTGCCAAGCTACAAGGTACAATACAGATGGATGGGACATATGCCACTATCCCTGTCTTTAGCCAACCTAGAAGACTATATAGAGAGGCACACATGAAATTCATGGTCAGTAGCTCAGAAAAGCATGAAAATTCCCCCATTTACTCTGTCCATACAGACCTAGATTCGTTTATCCTTTACAATAATGAATCCACAAAGGAGTCAGAGCCAGAAGGCAATGACTTAGATAACCAATTAGAGGCCCCAAATCTAGAAATCATGGCAGTTCTAGATACAGAAGAAAACGAGAGAGAAAATTTTGAACAGTGTGTTGAAAGAAAGGACCAGAGTGAACAAAGCTAAGATGGAAAACAACAAACTACCCCTCCAACTTAACTCCATGAAAATCCTGAGAAACAAGACCCATCACGACATGTTGTGGATCTCACAATAAAACATAATGATGAACAAGGCAATAGGGATGAAAACGATGTTAACCCTACAAACAATCCCTTATGGTGCATGAACTTTGACTTGTCTTGCACCAAAAAGAGTGCGAGAGCTGGGGTATGGTTGGTTGACACTGAAAACAATTACTCTGAAAGTCATGCTTTCAAGCTAGATTTCAAATGCACTAACAACATCGCAGAGTATGAGGCTCTCATCCTAGGATTGCGTCTATTAAAAGAACTGGGAGCCAAGAAGATAATTGTTCAGGGAGACTCAGAATTAGTCATAAAAAAACTAAATGGAGAGTATGTCGTTAAGCATCCTAGACTAAAGGCATACCGAATTAATGCCATAGATTTCCTGAACACGTTTACAAAATCTGAGCTCGTGTTTGTCCCAAGGAGTCAAAACATAATTGCAAACAAGTTGGCTTGCGCTGCTAGTTCGTGTCAAGAATCACCTGGTGATAAACGGATCATCATTCAAACAAAATATAGACCTGCAGTTCCAGATAATGAAAAATATTGGCAGGTCTTTGAGGGCGACAAGCAGATAGAGAATTTCCTGCTTGGAAGGAATTTGAATTATCTGATTGACATTCTAAATCTGACGAAAATTGCCTCAACAAAGAGTCCCCTTAGGGAGATAAACTATCTGGTTCCGTAAAAATAAACATGTTAACTAAAAAACTTGGAACTCATACTGAAGAGTATGAGGATGCAGAAAATGAAGATATAGAGGTATTGCTGTCAAAGGACAAGAATATACCTAGGGGGTTAGCACCTTTAGAAGACCTGTTTGATTTTAACGACATAGCAAAGAAACCCATTATAGAATACATAGATTCTGATGTCGAGGAATGCAACATAGGCACAAAGGATAAACCTAAAATGATTAAATTAGCTAGGTCCTTTCCAGCAGACATGAAAAAGAAATATATCGACCTATTTAAAGAGTTTTTTGATGTGTTTTCCTGGAGCTATGAAGACTTAAAGGCCTACAATACAGAAATCATCCAGCACAAGATCTCATTGAAATAAAACCAAAAAACCTTTAGGCAAAAAATGCATCGAATTAATCTGATACAACTGCCTATAGTAGAAAAGGAAATCAAGAAAATGTATGAGGCAGGAATCATAGTGCCTGTGAGGTTTTCAGATTGGGTTTCTAACCTTGTAGCTGTGAGGAAAAAGACAAGAGAAATCAGATTGTGTATTGATTTCAGAAACCTTAACAGAGCCTCCCTAAAGGACAATTACCCTTTACCCAAAATGGAACACATCCTACAAAGGGTAGTTGTTTCAAAGAGGATTTCTCTGTTAGATGGTTTTTCAGGGTATAACCAAGTTTTAGTACTCCCAGAAGACCAAATCAGGACAACTTTCACCACTCCTTGGGGCACTTTCATGTATGTGAAAATGCTTTTTGGATTAATGAATGCTAGGGCCACTTTCCAAAGGGCCATGGAAAGATTAACTTCTTAAGGAGGTTTATTCCCAACTTAGCAGAGCTCCTTAGAAACATGACAAATATTTTCAAGAAAGAAGTAGGAGTGAAGTGGACTGTAGAAGCCAAAAGATCCTTTGAATTGGTAAAATATGCACTCACCAGAGCACCAGTCCTAATCAACCCTGACTTTTCAAAGGATTTCCTTATTTTTTTCTTTTCCTCAGAGCATACTGTGGATGCAGTCCTATTGCAGAAAAACCTAGAGGGACAGGAACAAACTATTTCTTTCTTCAGTAAGGCTTTAAGGGATGCACCCTTGAAATATAACATAATGGAAAAACAGGCTTATGCTTTGGTAAAGGCCTTAAAGGACTTCAAACTGTATATTCTACATTATCACATCATTGCCTATGTGCCTAATATAGTGGTAAAGGAAATCTTGTCACAAGACCCAGATGGAAAGAGGGGCAAATGGATTGTTGCAATATTAGAGTATGATTTGGAGATGAAACCCACAAAACTCATTAAAGGTCAGGGCTTAGCTCAATTAATGGTTGAATTGAATCTACAAGCTCTTGAAATTAACATGGTAGATGCCTTGGATGAACAGGAAGAGCTACCTGCCCCCGCTGTCGAAGAGCAGTTTCAAAACTCACCTTGGTACACTGATATCTTGTATGTGCTTACAAATCTTAACGCTCCTCCTGATTTATCAAAAACAAAAGCAAGATTTTGAAAGTTGAAAGCTAGGAACTATTGCATTTTAAATGAATGTGTATATTGGAAAAATTCTAATGGTTTACTACTTAAATGTTTGCCTGAAGTTGATGCAGAGAGGATCAAGCATGAATTCCATGAAGGAGAGTGTGGAGGTCATCTCTACTAGAAAACCACAGCCAATAAGATCCTAAGAGATGGCTATTACTGGCCCACCCTCTTCCAAGATTTCCATAAAATGATAGTAGCCTGCCACAAGTGCCAAGTTTTTGAGGGCAAAAGAAAACTCCTTCCTTTACCATTACAACCTATCACTGTTGAAGCTCCTTTTCAACAGTGGGGCCTAGATTTCATTGGAGAAATCCATCCTGCTTCATCTTCCCAACACAAATGGATTCTCACAGCCACTGACTATTTCACAAAGTGGATAGAGGCCATCCCTTCCAGGAATGCCACATATTCTGTCATTATAAAATTTCTTGAAGACCATATCCTGTCTAGATTCGGCTGCCCTAGGAAGATTATTACTGATAATGCTACTGCTTTTGGTTCCAAAAAGATGATTGATTTTTGTCACATGTATCAGATTACACTCGGTCATTCTACTGCTTATTACCCTCAAGGTAATGGGTTAGCAGAATCATCAAATAAAAGTTTAGTGACCATCATCAAGAAGCTTCTTGAGGAAAATAAAAAATCATGGCATAACAAGTTGGTGCATGCTTTGTGGGTAGACAGGTTGACCACAAAGAAGTCCATTGGAATGTCCCCTTACTAGCTTGTTTATGGAGCAGATGTAGTGTTCCCTACCAACCTAGGGGTACCAGTGATAAAATTATTCCAAGAAATACAGTCAGAAGAAGACAACATGATAAGGAGGATCAATCAGACTATACATCTCCAGCAGACAAGGGAAGAAGTCTACAATAGAGCTCAAAAGGTGCAAGAGAATATAAAGAAATTGTTTGGCAAGAGAACAAAAGCTTGCGACTTCAACATTGGAGACAAGGTACTCAATTGGGACTCCAAACGAGAAGATAAGGTTAAACATGGTAAATTTGACATTTTGTGGCAAGGTCCTTACATAATTCAGTCCACCATTGGTCCAAATTCCTTTTTTCTGCAAGAATTAGATGGCACAGATATCTTTGGGGGGCCTGTCAATGGCAGGGTGCTTGAGAATTACTACTGCTGAGTTCAATTTTAATGCTTTCATTTCCATTGTAAATATCATTTCTCTGTTCAGTTTCACAAAAAGAAAAATATAAAAAAACATTAGAAAAAGAAAAGAGGGCAGATTGTAAAAAACAATAAAGGTACAGCCCCATACCAAAAAAGAGAAATAAATTCTGAAAGTGTGCAAGCTTAAATGCCACTCCTGAAAAACACACTCCTAGTTAGTCAAACAGCCTAACCTTGACTAACTAGTTTTAAATTTACTGCTGATAGGATAGTGAATTCAATTTTCCAAACTGTTTAATCTTGGCTTATCAGTAGATAGATTAGGATAGAAATTAAAGGTTCAAACATGCTCAAAACCTGAACCTAATTTTCCAAGAAAGAATTGACTCTAATCTATGTTTAATTCTGAGTCAAAACAAAGGTAAATCTGGTTCTAATCAGCTCAAAACCTGAACCAGTTGACAAAGGAAAGACAACTCAAAAAAGAGGGAAAAAACAGAGCTGTAAAAGGATGAAGGAAGTGCTTTAAAATTTCAAATCTTAAGCCTTATATTTTGTTTTAAATTTTCTGCAAAATAAATGTCTATGTGTAGCTTGTTCTTATGCCATAGACCAGCATCAATTTAGACTGTTTAATCCTGACTTGACTGTTTTTAAATTTTTGTTGTAGAATTTAGAGAATAAAATATGTTGGATAGTTTAATCCCAACAGATGGTAGATTAGGTAGAGAATTATATGGGCTCAACTGCTTAATCTGAGTCCATGGAGAAATAAGGAGTAGAAATAGATTATATTTCCTGTTTTCAAAAGAATAAATGTTGTAACAGATTTTTCCAATCCAAGTGCACTTTAAATGAAGAAAAAAAGTTAGATCAGTAGGATTGGGTAGGTAGAAAGTTTGTTGATAAAGATCCATTATTTTTTCAAAAGCTGCTAACATGTTTTCAGAGCAAAAGAAAATCATCCAAGAAAAAAATGTAGCCCAATGGATAAAGCATTGATCAGCCTCCCAGAGTATGCAAGTCTGAAATTCTTGATGCCTTCAGGAAGGCACCATCCCCAAGTGGAGCCATTGTTGGCCACCTATAAAATTTGTTCTATCAAAAGGTGGCCAAAACATTGTTGGAGCCTTCAAGAAATAGGTTTTATGCACAATATTATCTCTTGAAGCCTCTTGAATACATCATCTCCTCTGTTTCAAGTTGTTCATTACTGTTCCCATTTCAAAGCTCAGAAATTCTGTTGATTTCAAAAGAAATACTGCTGCAAAAAATCCATTTTCCTTTTCCCTCCATCTCAGAACTAACCTTCATTTTTATTCCTCTTTCTTCATAAAATTCCTCTATCTTTCCTTTGTTTCATTTCCTCCTTCTGAAAAAACCACCTTGCATAGTTTAAAACTCCTTTTTTTCGAAACTCTCAAAACCCTTGAAAAGCATTGAAAACTTCATAAAAATCACATTTTTTATATTATGGATTCAAGCCCCCTTGGGCTAGGTCCTTAACCGTTTTCACTACATACGCCTTTGTGTTGGAACCATGCACTAGCCATCCAAGCGCTTATCTCATTGCTCGATGCCGATTAGCCCTGTGTATAAGCCCCTGGCCATATTATCTTCCATAAACCCATAGCCCCGCAGACGGGCACCGAACCGTATTGCAAATATTTTTTCGCCCGAAATTTTAAAACTTTGTTATAAATTATTTTTGGGTTTTTATTTTTTGTTGTTGTTTTATTAAAAGAAAACCAAGTGGGATTCATCACACCGCTTTTGCGAGGGCGGTGGTTTTTTTCGTTTGGCAGCGATTCCATTCAGTGACTGACACGTGGCCTCAAGAACTATTGCAAAACCACCGCTCATCGCACATTAAAGTTCGGCTATGGACCCAGCGCGATATTGATGTGTGCCGTCCGATCTAAGGCTGCTCATCGAATGGTGATCATGCTTGGAAGAAGCCCGAAAGTTAACCAGGATACAGCGTGGCCATTTAAGCATCTCCGCCGTTGATCTGATTTGCAGATCGACGGTCCAAAATTCATCGCCCTGATTCCTTCACTTTTACTTTCTGCCCTCACTCCCGACCGTCGATCTTCACGCGATTGACGACTCAGATTTCAATTTTTCTTCCGCTTTCCCTTTGAATTCCTCTGATCAATCTTCATCATTGGATGATGCCATCCAACGGCCATGCTCCCTACACATGTAGGATTTTATAACAATTTTTTGTATTTTTTCAGGATTTAATGGTTTTTCCGCCATGCTGAAGAAAATTTACAGGTTGAGGGTGACGATCCTCCCGCCTTCGATTCACCAGAGAAATCATTCGCAGGGTTTAAAATTCACGTTTTATTAATGATTCAAGAGGCATTGATGCCATTCAATCCCTCTATAGCCCTGCGCACCAAAAAAAAAAACATATTTAATTAAGCACCAATCAAAGAGTATCAGTGTCGAAGATAGAACACACCAGAAATAGGAGATTGAAGACCTAAAACACAGATATCAAGTAAATTAAAGGTGTTTTTGGGAAATACAAAGACATCTGTCGAGCCGAGAAAGCCTCCACCACCAAAAGAAGAGGCCAATTGAACCCTCTCGAGCTCCTAAAGACACCTACAGCCTCACAGGAATCAAAGAAGTTTTAATCACTACCATAACAAGAGGTGTTGCCTAAAGACAATTGAAAAATTAATGCAAATCAAATATCTTATCCCTAAATTGTCAACAAAACTATTTTTAAAGATTAAGAATAACCCAGAAGTAGATCCTTTTCGATCATTAGACCTCGAAAGGCAGAAACTGAGTTATGAAGGAGAATTAGAAATGATTACATTCCCGCATTATGCCTTTCCTCGTTCCCAAAGGCCAGGAATTGCACTGGTTACATAATTAATGATACTTGACCCCTGGGAAATCCTACCACCCCCTCATTCTTCTATAAATACTTCTGTAGAAGATGAGAAAATGTTGGTCTTTGGACATTTGAATGCATGTAATAGTTCTCTGAAGTTACTGATGCCCTGTGTGCAATTTGAAGATACATAAGCTGATATGAGAAGTTTGAAGTTGTAGAGACCCACCGGGCTTGCTAATTGTAACTGGTTTGAACATCAAATAAAAGCTGTTGATTCATGGGATCCCGATTTGTGTTAATGGTGATGTGTTCCTCACTGTCAATTGTTATTTTATTTAATGTTTTCACTCTGTTCACTTTCTCTGATAAGGAACAACAAAAATAGAGCTAGGACTTACTCTCAACAGTACCCTACTCTTACTGAAAGCTTTATTTTCTATGTTTTCTTCATTTGAAATTTCTCTTGAAAGAGTATATTAAAACAGGTTGGTTTCAAAGCACTTTCCTGATCTAGATTGCTCTTTGTGATGATTATCTGTGTTTTCCTTTGGAATATGCTGAAAGCAAGTTGGTTTCGAAGCAATCATCTGATCTTAAGCTATTCTAATTCTTTTTAAAAAAAAATTAACTGAAAGTACTTCAATGTAGGGTAGTTTAAAAGCACTTACCTGATCTCAGAATACTTTTGTGTTTTGTTTCTCTAAGTACATGCCAAATCAAGATAGTTTTAAAGCACTTACTTGATCTTAGGCTGTTCACTGTTCTTCATTTCTGTTCTCCATTTCCTATCTGTTTCATTCCATACAATGAACTTAAGAGATCCTTTGACATAAGTGACTTTCCCCTTAGATCCTTCTTGAAAGTTGTTGTCCAATTAAAATCCTCCTATGACTCCATAGCCCAATGGGTTAAGTTGTTTTTTGCCCTTTTCTATCATCCGAATCATTCCTTCATTTGCATACATCTTCACCCTTTATTATGAACTGCCTTCACCTTCATCATGTCTTTGCCTAACCAAAACAAAACAAAACAAACCCATGCTCTTCATAACTAGCCTAATATCACATTTCAGGCTTTAAAGATCACATCTTTAAACTCATTCATAGAGAGATCCCTCTCTGGATTCAGGAGGGCTAGATCCTTGAATCCCAAAGTGGTTTGATGTTGTCTTATATTTTGGTTTTTGTCAATGGCCAAAACATAGGAACCCCAACATGATGAATCCCGCCTGGTTTTTATTTTTAATAAAACGACAAAACACAATAAAAGCCTGAAAAATCGTTTATAACAAAGGTTTAATCTTTGGGGCAGAAAAATATTTGTAATACAGTTCGGCGCCCGTCTGCGGGGCCGTGGGTTTATGGAAGATAATATGGCTAGGGGCTTATGCATACGTCTAATCGGCGTCGAGCAATGCGATAAGCACTTGGATGGCTAGCGCTTGGTTCTAGCACCAAGGCGTATGTAGTGGAAACGGTTAAGGACCTAGCCCAAGGGGGCTTGAATCCATAATATAAAAAATGTGATTTTTATGAAGTTTTCAATGCTTTTCAAGGGTTTTGAGAGTTTTTATATAGTTTAAAAAAGGAGTTTTAAACTCTGCAAGGTGGTATTTTATGAAGGAGGAAAGGAGATGGAGGGAAAAGGAAAATGGATTTTTTGCAGCAGTCTTTCTCTTTGAAATTAGCAGAATTTCTGAGCTTTGAAATGGGAACAATAATGAACAACTTGAAACAGAGGAGATGATGTCCTCAAGAGGCTTCAAGAGATAACATTGTGCATAAAAACTGTTTCTTGAAGGCTCCAACAATGTTTTGGCCACATTTTGATATAACAAATTTTATAGGTGGCCAACACCTACAACTCTTGAAGAAATGCAAAAATGTGCTCTTGTTGTAGAAGTAAACTTGATGGAGAAGAGAGAAAGAATGAAAAATGAAAAGAGAGTGTCCTTTAGAGAGGAATCTACACCCTCTACTTCCAACTCAAAAATGGAGAGAAGGATGGAGGAAATGATGAAGAAAATGAGCATCCTTGAGAGAGCACAAGCCAGTCAAAACCAAACTGCTCCTCAAAACAAAAACCAAAACCAGAATTAGAATTTTAGAAGGAACCAACCTCCAAACAGACCTAGGGAAGATGATCAACAGATCACTCCTCCCTTTCATCAAAACTATATAAGTGAGGTTGAGGAAACATATGAGATAATAGAGGAAGATGATATCAACATGTTGGGGGTAGATAATGATGACTTTGAGATTCATTATGATAGAAAACAAGGTCTTCATACACCTTATGATGAAAACAGAGATGATGATGAAAGTTAGTTTCAAGACATGGAAAATGTCATCATAGAGTCTCAAAAAGAATATGACCTTAGAATCAAAACTAGTCAACAAACTGCCAACACCAAAACCTCTGACAAATCTTCACAAAACAACACTACAACCAAGCCTAAAATTTTCAAACAAAAGGATAAAATAGTGGCTATGAATTTTGATAAAGGTAGAGAGAAAGGCACTCAAAACAATGAAAAACAAAGTGCGGACATTAGTAGTACTACCACTTCAGCTAGTACTCCTGTTAAGACCATTTTGTCAAATATGAATAGAAAAAATCAGCAAGCTAATGTTGCTGATAGACTGGCAGCTAGTAAGGCTGAGACAAGTTCTTCAAAGAACCAAATTACTTTCAGCCTAGAGCAGGAAATTTCAAAGATCAGAATCTCTGTTCCCCTGACTGAGTTAGCTTCCCAGAATGTATATAGGACACAGATTTTGAAGGCTTTAAATATTGAGGATAATAATGATATAGTCAATCTTAATGATGACCAGCCATAGCTCATTTTTGGTCCTAAGATTGAAGGTATATATCAAGAGGGACCTGTTCCTCCCTGTTATGTGAGTTTAAATGTTCATGACAAAATCCTGCATAATGTTATGCATGACTCTGGAGCCTCGCACAACCTTATGCCAAGGGTAATAATGGAAAGGCTAGGACTAGAAATAACCAAACCTTACAAGGATTTATATTCTTTTGATTCTAGCAGAGTGAAGTGACTTGGCCTAATCAAAGACATTTGTGTGAGTTTGACTCAAATCCTAGCCAAGTGCATGGTTATGGATGTTGTGGTGGCTGATGTGCCTCCTAAGTATGGCATGTTGTTGTCAAGGTCATGGGGTGCCAAGCTGCAAGGTACCATACAGATGGATGGACATAGGCCACTATCCCTGTCTTTAGCCAGCTTAGAAGACTGTACAGAGAGGCAGACATGAGATTCATGGTCAGTAGCTCAGAAAAGCCTGAAAATTCCCCCATTTACTCTGTCCATACAGACCTGGATTCATTTATCCTTTACAATAATGAATCCACAAAGGAGTCAGAGCTAGAAGATAGCGACTCAGATAACCAGTTAGAGGCCCCTAATCTAGAAATGATGGCAGTTCTAGATATGGAAGAAAACGAGAGAGAAACTGTTGAACAGTGCGCTGAAACAACATACCAGAGTGAAAAAAACCAAGATGGAAAACAACAGACTACCCCTCGCACTCAACTCCATGAAAATCCTGAGGAACGAGACCCAACACAAAATGTTGCGGATCTCAAAATAGAACATAATGATGAACAAGGAAATAGGGATGAAAACGATGTTAACCCTACAAAAAATCCCTTATAGTGCATGAACTTCGACGGGTCTTGCACTCAAGGAGTGCGGGAGCTGGGGTATGGTTGGTCAACACTAAAAAAAATTACTCTGAAAGCCATGCTTTCAGGTTAGATTTCAAATGCACTAACAACATTGCAGAGTATGAGGCTCTCATCCTAGGATTGCGTCTATTGAAAGAACTAGGAGAGAAGAAGATAATTGTTCAGGGAGACTCAGAACTAGTCATCAAACAACTAAATTGAGAGTATGTAGTTAAGCATCCTAGACTAAGGGTATACCGAAATAATGCCATAGATTTCCTGAACACGTTTACAAAATATGAGCTCGTGTTTTTCCCAAGGAGTCAAAACATAATTCCAAACAGGCTAGCCTGCGCTGCTAGTTCATGTCAAGAATCACCTAGTGATAAACAGATCATCATTCAAACAAAATATAGACCTGTAGTGCCAAATAATGAACAACGTTGGTAGGTCTTTGAGGGCGACAAGAAAATAGAGGATTTCCTGCTTGGCAGGAACGAATTTGAGTTATTTGATTCACATTCTAAATCCGATGAAAATTGCCTCAACAAAGATTCCCCTGAGGGAGAAAATCTATCCGGTTCCGTAAAAATCAACATGTTAACTAAAAAACTTGGAACTCATACTGAAGAGTACGAGGATGTAGAAAATGAAGACATAGAGGTATTGTTGTCAAAGGACAAGAACATACCTAGGGGGTTAGCACCTTTATAAGACCTGTTTTATTTTAATGATGTAGCAAAGAAACCCACTGTAGAATACACAGAGTCTGATGTCAAGGAATGCAACATAGGCACCAAGGATAAGCCTAAAATGATTAAATTAGCTAGGTCCTTGCCAGAAAACATGAAAAAGAAATACATTGAATTATTTAAAGAGTTTTTCGATGTGTTTGCCTGGAGCTATGAAGAATTAAAAGCCTACGATACAGAAATCATCCAGCACAAGATCCCATTGCAAGAAAACCAAAAACCCTTTAGGCCAAAACTGCGCCGAGTTAATCCAATACAACTGCACCTAGTAGAAAAGGAAATCAAGAAAATGTATGAGGCAGGAATCATAATGCCTATGAGGTTTTCAGATTGGGTTTCTAACCTTGTATATGTGAGGAAAAATACCGGAGAAATCAGATTGTGCATTGATTTCAGAAACCTTAACAGAGCCTCCCTAAAGGACAATTACCCTTTACCCAAAATGGAACACATCCTACAAAGGGTAGTTGGTTCAAAGAGGATTTCTCTGTTAGATGGTTTTTCAGGGTACAACCAAGTTTTAGTACTCCCAGAAGACCAACTCAAGATATAGCTTTCACCACTCCTTGGGGCACTTTCATGTATGTAAAAATGCCTTTTGGATTAATGAATGTTGGGGCCACTTTCCAAAGGGCCATGGACATTGCATTTTCTGAGGAGATAGGGCAATTCATTGTAATTTACCTTGATGACATAATAGTTTATTTTGAATCTGATGAAGAGCACCTTAAACATCTAAGAAAGGTCCTTGAAAAGTGCAAAATGTTTGGATTATCTTTAAATCCCAAAAAGACAGTGTTTGGCCTACAAGAAGGTAAACTCCTTGGCCATATCATATCAGAAGAATGGATTAAAATAGATCCAAAAAGAGTTGAGGGAATGCTACAGATTAGCCAACCAAGGAACATAAAAGAATTACAGTCCTTTATTAGAAAGATTAACTTGTTGAGGAGGTTTATTCCCAACTTAGCAGAGCTCCTTAGAAACATGACTAATATGCTCAAGAAAGAAGTAGGAGTGAAGTGGACTGTAGAAGCCAAAAGATCCTTTGAATTGGTAAAACATGTACTCACCCAGGCACCTATCCTAATCAGCCTTGAATTTTCGAAGGATTTCCTTATTTTTTCCTTTGCCTCAGAGCATACTGTGGCTGTAGTCCTGTTGTAGGAAAATTCAGAGGGACAGGAACAACCTATTTCTTTTTTCAGCAAGGCTTTAAGGGATGCACCCTTGAAATATAACATAATGGAAAAATATGAATATGCTTTGGTAAAGGCCTTAAAGGACTTCAGGGTGTATATTCTGCATTCC
Organism: Pinus albicaulis; assembly: GCA_034641835.2. Lineage (NCBI taxonomy): Eukaryota > Viridiplantae > Streptophyta > Pinopsida > Pinales > Pinaceae > Pinus > Pinus albicaulis. The sequence continues at coordinate 1,581,548,920 of CM076582.1, read as the reverse complement.
CACATCATTGCCTATGTGCCTAATATAGTGGTAAAAGACATCTTGTCACAAGACCCAGATGGAAAGAGGGGCAAATGGATTGCTGCAATATTAGAGTATGATTTGGAAATCAAACCCACAAAACTCATTAAAGGTCAGGGCTTAGCTCAATTAATGGCTAAATCGAATCTACAAGCCCTTGACATTAACATGGTATATGCCCTGGATGAACAAGAAGAGTTACCTGCCCCCACTGTGAAAGAGAAGTTTCAAAACTCACCTTGGTACACTGATATCTTGTATGTGCTTACAAATCTTAATGCTCCTCCTGATTTATCAAAAACAAAGGCAAGGTTTTTAAAGTTGAAAGATAGGAACTATTGCATTTTAAATGAAGGTTTATATTGGAAAAATTCTAATGGTTTATTTCTTAAATGTTTACCTGAAGTTGATGCAGAGAGGATCAAGCATGAATTCCATGAAGGAGAGTGTGGAGGTCATCTCTAATAGAAAACCACAGCCAATAAGATCCTTAGAGCTAGATATTACTAGCCCATCCTCTTCCAAGATGTCCATAAAATGATAGTTGCATGTCACAAACGCCAAATTTTTTAGGGCAAAATAAAACTAATCCCTTTACCATTACATCCTATCACTGTTGAAGCTCCTTTTCAACAATGGGGCCTAGATTTCATAGGAGAAATCCATCCTGCTTCATTTTCCCAACACAAATGGATTCTCACAGCCACTGACTACTTCACCAAATGGATAGAGGCCATCCCTTCTAGGAATGCCACAGATTCTGTCATTATAAAATTTCTTGAAGATCATATCCTGTCTAGATTTGGCTGCCCTAGGAAGATTATTACTGATAATTCTGCTAATTTTTGTTCCAAAAATATGACTGATTTTTGTCACAGGTATCAGATTACACTCAGTCATTCCACTGCTTATTACCCTCAAGGTAATGGGTTAGCAGAATCTTCAAATAAAATTTTGGTGACCATCATCAAGAAGCTGCTAGAGGAAAATAAAAAATCATGGCATAACAAGTTGGTGCATGCTTTGTGGGGAGACAGGTTGACCACAAATAAGTCCATTGGAATGTCCCCTTACCAGCTTGTTTATGGAGCAGATGCAGTGTTTCCTACTAGCCTAGGTGTACCAGTGATAAAATTAATCCAAGAAATAATGTCAGAAGAGGACAACATGATAATGAAGATCAATCAGACAATACATCTCCAGTAGACAAGGGAAGAAGTCTACAACAGAGCTCAAAAGGTGCAAGAGAACATAAAGAAGTTGTTTGACAAGAGAACAAAAGCTTGTGACTTCAATATTGGAGACAAGGTACTCAAATGGGACTCCATAAGAGAGGATAAGGGTAAACGTGGCAAATTTGATAGTTTGTGGCAAGGTCCTTACATGATTCAGTCCACCATTGGTCCAAATGCCTTTTTTCTACAGGAGCTAAATGGCATAGATCTATTTGGGGGTCCTATCAATGGTAGGATGCTCAAGCATTACTACTGCTGAGTTCAATTTTAAAGCTTTCATTTCCATTTTAAATAGCATAGCTTTGTTCAGTTTCATAAAGAAAAAATATAAAAACAATAAAAGATAGAGAAGAGGGAAAATTGTAAAAAACAATAAAGGTACAGCCCCATACCAAAAAAGAAATAAATTCTGAAAGTGTGCAAGCCTAAATGCCACTCCTGAAAAACACACTTGTAGTTAGTCAAATAGCTTAATCTTGACTAATTAGCTTTAAATTTTCTGCTAATAGGATAGTGAATTCAATTTGCCAAACTGTTTAATCTTGGATTATCAGTAGATAGTTTAGGATAGAAATTAAAGGTTCAAACATGCTCAAAATATGAACCTAAAGTCTCAGAGAAAGAATGACTCAAAATAGGTTTCAAATTATGAGTCAAAAGATGTAAAAATATGGTTCTAAACAGCTTAAAATCTGAACCAGTTGACAAAGGAAAGACAGCTCAAGTAAGAGTCAAAGAAGAGATGCAGAAAAGAGGAAGGAAACGCTTTCAAATTGCAGATCTCAAGCCTTCCATCTATGCTTTAAAATTTTTGTGCAAAATAATGTCTATGTGCAGCTTGTTTTTATGCCATAGACCAACATCACGTTAGACTGTTCAATCCTGACTTGAATGCTTTTAAATTTCTGTTGTAGAATTTAGAGAATAAAGTCTGTTGGACAATTTAATCCCAACAGATAGTAGATTAGGTAGAGAGTCATATGGGCTCAACTGTTTAATCTGAGTTCATGGAGAAATAAGGAGTAGAAATATATTATATTTCCTATTTTCAAAAAGAATAAAATGTTGTAACAGAGTTTGCCAATCCAAGTGCACTCTAATGAAGAAAAAATGCTAGATCGGTAGGATTGGGTAGGTAGAAAGCTTGTTGAATGAAGATCCATCATTTTTTATGGCTGCTAACATGTTTTCAGAGAAAAATCAAATCATCCATGAAAAGAATGCAGCCCAATGGATAAAGCATTGATCAGCCTCCCAGAGAATGCAAGTCTGAAGTTCTTGATGCCTTCAGGAAGGCACCATCCCCAAGTGGAGCCACTGTTGGCCATCTATACAATTTGTTTTATCAAAAGGTGGCCAAAACATTGTTGGAGCCTTCAAGAAATATTTTTTATGCAGAAATGTTATCTCTTGAAGACTCTCGAAGGCCTCATGCCTCTGTCCAAATCTTCATTACTGTTCTCATTTCACACTCAGAAATTCTGCTGATTTCAAAGCCAAAATACTGCTGCAAACACCATTTTCCCGCTCTCCACTCTTCCAAAACTAACCTCATTTTTATCCCTCCATTTCCCATTAAAATCCCTCATTTCCATGTTTTTTCCCTTTCCCCTTCATCAAAATCCCTTTGATAAGGTTTAAGACCCTTTCTTTCCTTATCGAAACCCCCAACAACCATTGAAAATCATTGAAAATCTATGAAAATCACATTTTTATTATATTATAGATTTCAGCCCCCTTGGGCTAAGTCTTTAACCCTTCCCCTCCATATGCCCTGGCACTAGAACCAGGCACTGGAAATCCACGCGCTTATCGCATCGCCCCATGTCGATTAGCCCTCCATTCTATCTACCCCTGTTATATTATCTCCCATGCACCCAATGGCCCCGCACAGGCACTAAATCCATTTCATAAATATAAGTTTTCCCCACCAAAACCTTTGTTATAATTAATTTTCAGGTTTAAATGTTTTTGTAGTTATATTAAAAGAAAAACTAGGCAGAATCCATCGCACCGCTTTCAAGCGGAATGCGGTTTTTCTCGATCGGCAGCGATTCCATTCATTGCCTGACGCGTGGCCTTGAGTACTGTTGAAAAACTTCCCTCATCGCGCGTTAAAGTTCGGACATCGCGCGTCAAAGTTTAGACATGGGCCCAGCGCGATATTAACGTATGCCATCCGATCTGAGGCCGCTCATCGGACGGTGATTGCACTCTGAAGAAGCTCGTGCGATAACCACAGGTACGGTGCAGTCATAAAAGAATTTCCACTGTCAATCTGATCTGTAGATTGACGACCCAAGCTCGATCGCCCTGATCCCCTCGTCCACAGTGGCAGCCAGTGGTCCCAGCGCCATATCAGCATCCACGCGGCACATTTTTGAGGCAGATATTTATTGTTTCCCCGCACAGTCAGCAAATCTGGACCTGGGAAATTATACCCAGCGTGGTTTTATTAAAAGGTTTTGAATTCCAGGCATGTTTTATAAGGTTGGTCAGTGCCCAATATCCACCGTTGATCGCGTGGGCCGATCTCATCTGACAACCCACATGTCTCCCATTCCCAAATCCATTCTTCCGCCACTGTTTTGCCAAAATGAAGGTTTTAGCCGATTTTTCTCCTATTTTCAAATAAAATAACTCATTCGCTTTGACTTTACGCCCTCGCTCCTGACCATCGATCTTTGCATGATCAACGGTTCTGATTTAATCTCCCCCTCCATTCTCCTCTGACCTCCTCTAATCAATCTCGACCGTTGGATGATGCCATCCAACGACCACACTCACTCCACGTGCCTTCTGATGCATTAAACCCATACATGCAGGATTTTATAAAAAAATTTCGTATTTTGCAGGGCTTAAAATATCTGAAGAAAATTCAAAGGCAGAGGGTGATGATTCTCCCACCTTCGATTCACCAGAGAAAATCATTCGGAGGGTTTAAAAATCACGTTTCATCAGTGTCTCATAAGGCGTTGATGCCATATCACCCCTGCACAGCCCTGCATACTAGCAAAACAAAATAAATCAACCACCAATCAAAGAGTATCAGTGTCGAAGACAGAACACACCAGAATAGGAGATTGAAGACCTAAAATGTAGATCTCAAGTAAATTAAAGGTGTTTTAGGGAAAGACGAAGACATCTGTTGAGCTGAGAAAGCCTCCACCACCATAAGCAAAGGTCAATTGGACCCTCTCCAGCTCCTAAAGACACCTGTAGCTTCACAGGAATCAAAGAAGTTTTAGTCACTACCAGAACAAGAGATGTTTGCCTAAAGACAACTGAACAATTAATGCAAATCAAAGATCTTATCTCTAATTGTCGGAAAAACTATTTTAAAAGATTAAGAACAACCCATAAGCAGATCTTTTTAGATCATTAGGCCTCGAAAGTCAGAAACAAAGTTATGAAATAGAATTAGAAATGATTAAATTCCCGCATCATGCCTTGCCTGGTTCCCAAAGGCCAGGAATTGCATTGATTACATAATTAATGATACTTAACCCTGGGAAATCCTCAGACCTCCTCATTCTTCTATAAATACTTCTTTAGAAGATGAGATAATGTTGGTCTCTGGACATCTGATTGCATGTAATAGTTTTCTGAAGCTACTGATTCCCTGTGTGCAATTTGAAGATACATAAGTTGATATGAGAATGTTGAAGTTGTAGAGACCCACCGAGCTTGCTAATTGTAATTGGTTTGAACATCAAATACAAGCTGTTGATTCATGGGATCCTGATTTTTGTTAATGGTGATGTGTTCCTCACTGTCAATTGTTATTTTCTTTAATGTTTTCACTCTGTTCACTTTCTTTGATAAGGAGCAGCAAACATAGAGCTAAGACTTACTCTCAACAGTACCCTACTCTTACTAAAAGCTTTATTTTCTATGTTTTATTCATTTGAAAGTTCTCTTGAAAGAGCATATTAAAGCAGGTTGGTTTCAAAGCACTTACCTGATCTAGATTTCTCTTTGTGATGATTATCTGCATTTTCCTTTAGAATATGCTGAAAGCAGGTTGGTTTCGAAGCACTCATCTGATCTTAAGCTATTCTAATTGTTCTAAAAATGTCTTTAACTGAAATTACTTCAATGCAGGGTAGTTTAAAAGCACTTACCTAATCTCATAATACCTTTGTGTTTTTTTTCTCTAAGTACATTCCAAAGCAAGATAGTTTTAAAGCACTTACTTGATCTCAGGCTGTTCACTGTTCTTCATTTGTGTTCTCCATTTCCTATCTGTTTCATTCCATACAATCAACTTAAGATATCCTTTGACATAAGTGACTTTCCCCATGGATCCTTCTTGAAACTTGCTGTCCAATTAAAAACCTCCTATGACTCCATAGCCCAATGGGTTAAAGTTGTCTTTTGCCCTTTCTATCAGCCGAATCATTCCTTCATTTGCATACATCTTCACCCTTTATGATGAATTGCCTTCACCTTCATCATGTCTTTTCCCAACCAAAACAAACAAAACAAACCCATGCTCTTCATAACTAGCCAAATATAACATTTCATGCTTTAAACATCACATCTTTAAACTCATTCATAGAGAGATCCCTCTCTGGCTTTAGGAGGGCTAGATACTTGAATCCAAAAGTGGTTTGATGTTGTCTTATCTTTTGGTTTTTGTCAATGGCCAAAACATAGGAACCCCAATAAAATGGATATCAAGCTCCTTTACACTTCAAAGAGAATAACCTGGCAAGGGTTTCATGAGATATAATGCATAGAAGTGCAGATCTAAAGATCTAGATCTGAAAAATGCAGTTTAATGTAGCACTGAATAAATGTAGCTGAAATATACAAATGATAGAAGAATAATAAGATACAAAGCTTTCCGGGAGAAGGGTTGGCCATTCCTCCAAGGAAAAAGCTCACAAGCAAGGGATCAAACCTTGCTACTGTAGCACTCTAGAAAATGACGTAGTTTTCGAAGCTAACTGCACTGTAGATGGTGAGGAGTGATTTGGCCACATGCCAAGATCTGAAATCTGAAGCTCAATAGTTAATACACTCTTCCAGGAGGTTAAAAGACACACTCACTGAGAAGAGGCACTAGTACTATCTAGATCTGAGCAGATATAGTCTCCACTTGCTGCAGCTCATTGAAACAAGTAAACGCCAACAAGATTTACATTTTCTAAGGGAGATGGAGCTTGGAAATATTCCTGATAGTGGGAAATAAGCACAATTCCCTCCAAGAGCTACTCAATGGAAGGATGGAGAATCCCTAAATAGAAAATCCTCACAATTCTCTACTAAACAACCAAGAGAATGAGATATGTCTTAGCAGAAAATATACTCTGAAAATATAATATCATCAACAACCTTCTCTTCAGCCTTCCCCTTCCTTTTATAAGATGAGAGCTTTGGAAAAACCTAAACCACCTTGATGAATTATCTCCTTTCACATGAGGGCCTCCTTCTAGAACTGCACTGATCAACAAGGAGGTTCAATGCATCTGGATAGTGTTGTGATTCGGTCTTATTGACCTATTCAATCTGCCTCATCCATTTTCACACCCAAGTGCAATCAATCCAGCTCACAAATGTCTGCCTATGTTGATCCTTGTTCACACTAAACTGGTTTTATCGATGATCTCTTCTTCTTCATGCATGCATGTTGACTTATTCAAACTTGACTATGTCCTCATCCATTTTCCCTTGTTCACACTCATAAGTGTAAAATCCAGCTACTGTGATGATCCATTTTTCACATTACAAGGGTATTTTATTGAGAAAACCCTGATTTTCCTCTGTCCTCCTTTACATTTTATTCATCAATTAAGAAAATTAGTACAAAATGAAATATTCCTACTAGCTTGGGCTAATTAGGAATATTACAGTCCTCTCCTCCAAAAATTTTTCTTGTCCTCAAGCAACTGCAAGGTTAGAACCAAAATGGATGGGGGAAGCATCTTCTCCCAAGTAATCATCCAAACAAAATGAGTCACCTCCCAACATGGTAACTCCAGAAAATCCTCTTCCACCTTAGGTTCCTACAAAGAAGGTGGGCTGAAAAACTGAACATAGTAGACAAATTTTCCTACCCCACACTGTCCTCCTCTCCACTTAAGATAAGTGTAGATTTTGTGTTGATCATGGACTGCAAAAGTATTGCCCTCAAGTGGCAACACGAATATTAGATATGAAAAGATCCTTCCTCCAACACTGTAAAACCAGTTGGCCCAAAACATTCCACATGTGATGGATAGGAGAGAATCATCATATGGCATCCAATCACACATTTGGCCCACCTCCAAGAGAAAAAAGTATTTGTCTATGGTGGCCATAACTCCTCCCATGTTCCCATTAGAACATGTACTGCAGAAAATGTGGGAATCTCCTTCCCAAAAGGACACATTCAAACCATGTGCCTCACTCAACATCATGTATCCCATCATGATAAAAACAACACCAGCAAGTGAAATCATGATTGGCATCAAAAAAGGGGAATGACTAATGGTTTTATAAGGTGTTGGCAGGTACCAATAGTTTCCCAAGTGGTGACAGTGCAATTTTTCAAACTGCTGCTTTAGAAAAATACATGGCAAATTGTTTCTTGATACATGGTTAATCATAATAATCAACTGAACATACATGTAATGAAGAAACATCTGCCCAAGGCCACATAAGAGATGGCTGTCTCCATCATATGGTTTGGCCCAACATTGGTCATGGAGAAAAATCAAGGGCTTGCTTACTTTTGGAGCAATGCACTGCCAAGAGATGGTAAGAGCATGCGAATATTGTGTTGCACAAACAAAGCTCTCACCATATGCTGGAAGTAAGAAGACACATGGATCCATAAATAGATCCTCCATAGTAGTTTGTCACACTTCCATGAAGAGAAATGAACCAAGTGCTGCCTGCAAATCCTCTCCCTCATGCTTGGAAATCCAAGACAAGAAGAGTACATCATAGTAATAGATGTCCTCATCTACTACCTAATCTTCCTTACCTCCTCTTTTCCCATCAAGTGCATCAAGTGTGAAATGATCTTGGGGATACTCCATCAATAAACCCCAGCTCCAAGGTGGCAATGCTGTTGGCCTATGCAAATAGGCTCCCTCCAACTCATGGCTCCAATATTTGACATGTAGAATGTCAAAGTCATCTCCCATAATGCTGCTACACATACGAAGTCTCTCCCATGGGAAAAGTACCTCTTGAACATATAAGGCTAAGGAGTAGCCCCTCTGCACTATGATAGTTCCATCTCCTACTCCTGCAACATCATGAAAACTGTAAGAGAAAATCTGCCCTAGCTCTCCCAAGAACATCCCAAGCAACAAAATCTTTTTTTGCCTCCTCATACTCTCATCATCTAAATCATGTAGTGAAAACCTGGTGATTGACATGAAGAATGTTATTTCAACACAATGTGTCCCCACCCTTTGCTGCCCCATGACGCAAGTATCCTGCCACATACCCTTTGAAAGAGGATGATGACCAAACTCTTTCAAGAGTAACCAATGCAGCAAAGCCTCCTGCTACCTGGTATCATAGATTTGCAAGTAGCTTTCCAGCTTCTTGCTCATCATCCACACCCATCCATCCACATGTGGGTGCCTTCCATCTTTTTCTTCCTTAGCACTCTCCCAAGGAAGACTGTCATTCTCCAAAATCAGATTTATTCTCTTTCATTTCATGGGATGTTGAAATGCAAACTTCTCAAGGATCAATTTGACCCCATAAGGACCCAAATAGGCGGTAGACAAAAACCTCCCATCATGATGTGTATGGCTCAAGAAGTGTCCAACACACACATGAGATGTTTTATCCATCTGAAGATGTCCTCCATCATCTATTTGTTCCTCCTTGAATCCATGAAGATCCAAGGGTGAGAAGGAAAGAGCCTCCTTAGACTGTTGAAGAACTATGCACTTCATGATGTGTTGAAGTGCACCTCCAATGAAATCTCTCCATGATATTTCCTTCTGTTAGGCTCCCGTAGTTTGCAAGATTTGCAAGAAAAAATGCTACAGGGCCTACATCAGAACCACTTTGGAATCCTAGGATCTATCCCTCCTGGATTCAGAGAGGGATCTCTCTATATCTGTGTTAGAATGATATGCTTTAAGGCTTATGATATGATATTAGGATAGTTATGAAGCACAAGGGATATTTTTTGTTTTTGGTTGGGGATCATTAACTGAGAAGGTCATGTGAAGTGTGAAGGAGGGAATAAATTGAATGATATTTCAGCATGGGAAGATAGGTCAAGAAAAGGTGTCAATCCATTGGGCTATGGAGTCATAAAAGGGTTTACTTTCACAACAACTATTCAAGGGTTTCCATAGGGCAAGTCATATATATAAAAATATCTCTTTAAGTTGAGTTTTTGGTATGAAACATTAAAAAATAATGTGAAAGAAGCAAAGCTAATAACCAATTAAGAATCTATTAACTTCACTAAACAAGAAGAGCCTTTCAAAGTGACTAATTTGAAAGCAAGCCAAAGGACAGGGAAAACCATAGAATTCTTTTGGAAATACTCCTACTAAAGCCAACTTCTAAGACAACAATCCAGTAATCTTCTTGAATACCTTTAGAAAGTAGAAAACATATAAGATAAACAAAGGGCAGCCTAAGATCAAGTAAGGACTTTTAACCTATCCTGTTTTCGGCATACTCTTAAGGGAAATCTTCAAAACAACTGTTTAAGACTAAACAAGGGACGGGGCTAACCATAAAATTCCTTGATTAGGACTCTACTTAGCATGCAGTGAAAAGATCATTCAAGAACAACATCTCAAGTTCTAATCAGCAAGACATGGGCTCACCAACATTTATTGACTGATCATACTCTATTGATTCATTCTCAAACACACATTTAGAATAAAACATAAAGATAAAGCTTATCATTAATAATTAGGGTACATTAGAAGTAAATCCTAATCTATATTTCCTGCTCTTTATCAGAGAATATGAACAAAGTGAAAAACATAAGAAGAAATAGTGACAATAAAAAACATCACCAATGATTTAGATCAGGATCCAATGAATCTGATTGTCTATTTGATGTCCAAGACCAGTTACATACTCGAGTCCAATAGCTTTCTACATTCCAATACTTCTCTTCCTAGCCTACTATATTACAACTACTCAACAACTCTTGCTCAATAACAGTTCAAACATTCAATAACTTTCCAACCCTTCAAAATGAGTTTTTTGTGAATACACATAGGTGAAAGAGGAAGAGTACTACAGAAATGGTAATAAATATCAATTAAGGCAGGAGGGAGGGTATTCGAATGCCCATTCTGCTTAATAATCATAGAAATAACTGTTTGTACCACTTTTAGCTACTTTAGTTGACTTTGAAGCCAACTAGCAGGCTAGTAATAACTTTGAGGCTTGTTCCTTGAAGCTATCTGGGTCTGAAGTACCCTGTTTGACCTCTAGGACAAGAAAACAGTCATTTTTTGGGTTTTGCAGGCCCATGTCTACTTAATAACTATTCTGACAGTTTTAAAGAGGTTTTGTCATTAGGATGGCTGTCAAGGTGTCTTTGAAAGGTAAAGTAGACTACAGGTGTCCTTACGGGTTGCTGAGAAGTTGTGCGTTGAAAATTTTTGGTGAATCAGATGCGAAATGAATTATGGGCCGTTGGATCTGGGGGGCCAGATCTACAGTTGAGGACGAATGTGACAAGTGGAGATGCACAATCGGGTGGGACCCTCAATGACATCATCTCTTTTTTTGGGTGGCGAGCTATTCAATGCGCAGAGAGAAAGTTTGTTGGGTGGAGTTTGGAGGTGAGGATTGATGGGAGCTCTCAAATCTGGGAGATCTACGGTGGAGATTAAAAGTGGGGTCGAAAACTAAACTAGCGAGGTGAAGAGGTAAGGTTAAATGGGAACTGTTGGATGGCGAGGATCAATGGTCGATATCTGTTGATGGGGGGAAATATAGGGGCAAGGCAGATGGATATGAGGTGTTAGCGCTCAAATCTACCTTAGGCTGAAATAAGGTAAAACTCAAGGCAACATCAAACCACGCTCAGCCTCGTAGCTAGCCCTACGAGGACAGGAGAGGGCTCTCTCCGGGTCTATCTCGGCAAAAGGTCTTCAAAGGGGCTGAGATGACTTATAATGGATATTGATTTTAGGCTAGTAAATAGATAGGAAGGTTTGTTTTAAATTTTTTGGGTTTTCATTGGAAAAATGGGAAAAACAATTTTCGGCTCGGGGATGAGGCCATATCTTTGCAGAATTCGAGTTGGGGCAAGGTAGGCAATAGTCTTGATGCTTTTTGATTATGTGTATGGATGGATCATAATGACAAGGAGCTGAAGAGGGAAAGGGAGAACTAGGATCCTCTCCAAACTGGTGAAAACATATAAAACTAAACAAATTCAAAGGTAGAGCACTGGAATCAATCGATTCTACCTCATTTACTCATTCATTTAGTTTCAGAAGAAAAAGAAGGGAATGGCGATACATTAAACATTGAAGAACTTAAAAATAACTCAGAGAACACACCATCAAAACTGAAAGCCGCAATAATCCCAACAGGTGCTGCAAAACCTCTGATCTTTCCTTAGCCAAAATGCAGAAAATATGTACAATAGTGTGCCAAACTTTTCCCAAGAGTCCAACCAGTCCAACCTGTAGAATGTCTCAGAAATTACATCATATAGACCATCCTAACTCCTTCCCATGCCTCTAGGGGTCGAATTCCTCCTTCTAGGAGCAGTTTCAACCAATTCTAAACAAGGAGCTAAAATCTAGGCAGCCAAACAACTTGCCTCTAAAAGGAAGGAAACTGATTCATTCACTTGATTTTCACTTTTTTGTGAGTGAATCATATAGAATAGGTAAAAGTGAGTCAAAATTACATTACAACCACAAAATTACATCAAGATAACTCAAAAATTACATCCACAATCAAAACTGGTCCAACTGGCCGAAATTCTGAGCTGGAAGATGAAAAATTAGCCAAAAATCTCTATGCGCCGCGCGCCTGAGCTCTATGCATCGCGCGCCTTTCAGCCTGTTTTTGGAGCACTTCCCGGCATCAAAATCAAGCTCATGATATCTTTTTGGAAAGCTCTGGATGTCTGCTATCCAACCCAAGTGGAATTTCTCAATTTGGAGCTCATTTGCCCCTCCAAAACTTCATTCTCCCACAAGTACTTCCTGCTGGTGCAAAAGGTGGCAGAAAGGTGATTTTCATGGTGTTTTGGCCCCTTTGATCATCCAGAACTTGGTGAAATGCTTTGGTCCTACTGGAGCATGCATAAATTACCATGAAAAACCCAAAAATATAAATTTTTCCTCCAGCAAGTGTCCCAATCATAAGCGAGCGCGTCGACGCGCTACGCGTTGGGCTGAAAAACCTGTTTTGAGACCAAAATTTTCCAAAATGACAAAAACTTCTTCAAATTTGCTCAAATTTGGAGCGAAGACCCTCCATCATGTATCATGCCCAGCCAACGAAGCCTCGGCCAAAATCCGGAGTGGATCAGGCCTCTTCCGCCGTTTTAGTGCACTGCTCAACCTCCTCTTCAGAATTTTCATTTTTGCTTTGCAGACGTGCATGCGGGCCCAATAATGACCTTTCATGTGACGAAGCATGTCTTTGTCTCTATCCTGAACCTGTGAATGTACCTGCGCTGATGTAGAAGGCGAGACCCCTTCCACACCATGTGGAGATAGTACTCGCGTTACTGATGAAGTCAACAAGACCCCTTCCACCCCGGGTGGAGATAGTACTCGTCGTGATGCTGCAAACAAAGCTCTGTGGCCTCTCTGATATGTTACCATTACTGGTGCACTGCTATGCTTCATCTCAGTACATCAACCTCAACTGTTGAGTCACTGTCCTACTCATATCTTTGCTCAGATCATGAATTTGACTCTGACATGGTGCTGAAAACAATATGTTTGACAAGTATATACTGATATAGGTATGGTGAAAACAAGAGTTTCAGTGTACACTCTAATCTCAAATGTGTCACATGTGTATCAAGGTGCTATAGGAAAACCATAATGATAAAGGTACTGTCAAATAAGTTTGAATGGAAAACAGTCACTGCTTTGACTACAAGGGGATTTTGACAAGTGAGTAGGAAGGAGTGTAATGTAGTGTAGGAAAAAGAACAGCCCTTGCAATGATAACTAGGCTTTGTCAATGGAGAATGCGGAAGAGTGAATATGGGATTGTGTTATAACAAAAATGATAACAGTGTGACAATGGTATGGTAATGGCAATGACAACAATGATTTGAATAGGAGAGAGAGAGCTTGAGGCTATGGTAAACCATAAGCAATGACACCAATAATAATAGAGAGCATGAGAATATATATCAATAACACAAGTCTGGAAACCCCCACAATATCACTAACATGTCTTTCGAAACCCTAAGGAGTGAATTTGGCAATGAATATAGGGTTTACATTTCACCATATCAAACACTTGTTTTATTCACATTCAAAACTCCATATCATATCCATGAATCACTAAGCAGGCATAAATAACTTACTTTCAGACAAATGAAGTGGTTTGATAAGAATTTGGGTGATGAACTGTTGTTTTCCAGCCTTGGGGCTCTATGCGTCGCGCACACTTTTCTATGCGCCGCGCGCTACATAGTGCATTGTGAAGGAGGATTTTGGAGGCCTTCCCTGTGTCCAAATTGAGCTCATGATAGCTCGTTAGAAAGATGTTGGAGTCTACTTTCTAACCCAAGTGGAATTTTTCAATTTGGAGTTCATTTACCCTATCAAAAATCAAATATCCCAACACTACTTCCTGCAGGTGCATCAATTCTCCTGAGGCAAAGGTATTCTTGACATTTCTCCAAAACCATTACACCTGTGTAAAACGTGAAGGAGGTTTTTCTTCCTTGGCATGTTTTGTACAAAAAAATCTCTCAGTTTTCCAAAATTCATCTTTTATTTCTCTGAAACATTATTTTAGTGAAACCTATCCCGAAGTGTGAAACAAGGGATTTTGTCGAAATGAAGTGAAATGAAGGGGATAATGGGCTTCTAAATTCTTGGGGAAATTTTGGGAAGTAGGGAGGGATGTTAGGAAGCAGGGGAAAGTGGAATCTCAGAGATTGAGTGAGGGGAAGGGGTCCAAAAGGGCAAAACACAGGCCTAGCCTAAAAAATTGCCAAGTTGTGGCAAGAAACTAGGGTTTGTGCAAAAATGAGGAATTTGGGGGATATCAGTGATGGGAAGTGTTTAATAAGGTACATTAATGATAGGGGAAGGTGTATGAACATCAGGATACAATTTTTTCTAATGATTTGACCATCCAAGAGAAATTACCTCCAAAACCCTAAGAGAGGGAAATGGACCTTACCTAGGCACAACTGAAGCATGAACAAGCTGTAAAATGACCCAATGGAACTTGAAATGATGATGAAAACCCTCTAAATGATGGTACACTTAGCTGAATGGTGACATGGACTGACATTTGGACAACTTTGAAAAGCGTGAAAACAAACCCTAGACCTAATGCCTAGTGACCAAATTTTGCTTGAAGACTCATTGAAATGACAAAATTTGACTTTGACACCTTAAAATCACTTTGTAAGAGCATGTTTGATCACTAAAGGAAAGCTGCAAAGGCTGACACTAAAATTGGCTCCAATGGGGATGGTAGCTCCTTGGAGGTGCCAAGAACTACAGATCTTTGGAAAGCAGACAGTGCCTTATCCATTGGGCAATGGAATCAAAAACTCAAACTGAAATGCATGACTGAAAATTGATGACTTGATGACACAAATTGACTCTCACTCAACTAAAAATTGACTCGATACTTAAACACAACTGACATGCTAGAAAAGATGCTCAAAGTGGAGCTTATTCATCAACCTACTCTAATTGTTCTTTTCACCACCTGATCAAGTGAAATGGAATAGCCAATGCAACCATGTAAGCATGCTGGCTGCTATATTAATTCTCCGCAAGCGCTTGCTTATGAACAACGAGAAATAACTACTGAAAGGAAACTCCCATGGAAACTTTGAACCAAGTGGACTGCTGATAAACTTGCAAAGCATGAATTGACTGGATGACTGCAAGAATATTGCGAAAGGATCTTCATACACATAGCTACTGATTTCCATTAACACATCACTGCTCTGATCCAGATAATCTCCATACCTTAATCTTAAAATTTTTCTCACCTCTATGCTATCTTTCTTTGGTGATTGCAGCAAGTTGCCAAAAGGATCTTGAATTTCGTGAATAACCAAACACTGTTGCTGATTACAAACAGAACAAAAGTCTCCTTCATCAATCTCCTCATATGACTGCAAACCTTGATGAGGGCTTTGTAATGAAAAATCTGTTAAACAAGAGAATGAAGGCGACCTTTGAATAAGATTATCATCAACATTCTTTTCCAGCACATGGTTAGCTAATGAAGGAAAAATTTTACAGCAAACATCATCCAACACATGAGCAATGGGATCATCAAAAACTTGAGAAGACTGCTGCACTGTATCCCTTGAAACTGTATGACATCCTACTGGCTGTTCATCTTTTCCTTGAGATATATTACGAAGATTCTGCCATATAAACTGAAATGCTTCGAAACAAAAGGGTATATAATTTTCCTGCATCATCAGATCATGTATTTCATCTTCCACACCTTCATATGTAATCTGACCTTCAATTTCATTTGGTGGCTACAAATCTGATGCTACAGGCTGCTCAAGAATTTTGTTATCTGTCTCATCCTCAACATTAACACTGAGAGATTGCTGATTTCTTACAGGCTGCCCATTTGAAGATTTACTATGCAATTTGTTCTTCAAAAACTGAAATGATTCAAAAAAAAATGGTACGGAATCACCTTGTATCATTTGATCATATGTACCAGCTTCCATGTCCTCATCTGCAACTTGAAAATCAATGGCTTTTGAGGGCTGAAAATTTGAATATGAGAAGTCTTGAACAAGGTTTTCATTGCGCTCAAGATGGTCCAGATCAAGACTTGTTGACATTTGATTTCTGATTGCATGGTAGTTGTCTCTGATGAACTGAAATGAGTCAAAACAAAAAGGCAAAGGTCCTTCACTTACTTCAAAATTTGCTGCACTTTCCTCATCATTGTCATAGCTGATATGCATTGGTTGATCACTGTACTCGAGCTGCTGAAAGTGAACTTCCTCCTCGCACAAGCTAGTTGTTGATTCGTCTGCAAGATTAGCTTCTATTTGGAGAACATAATCATCATCATATTGATCAAACTGAGGCAAATCATCAGTATAGAACACATCATCAAGCATACATGTCATATCAACAGCTCTCTCTTCTTCAAGATGATCTATTAAGCAATCACTATGACAACTGGGATAAGGAACAAAATGTTTTGGATCAGCAACCTGTTTTTCTTCAATCAGTGAGCCATGGGCTTCAACATTATACTCATTCTTTGTGGTTTTCTTTTGCATCATCTCTTCTACTGCACTTACCAACATGTCAAGCTTTACCTCTAAAGATGTCGATTTCTCCGGATCTATGTTTTTCATCTCTTCTTCCTTCAACCTTGCCCTCAAGATCAGCAAATGAGCCTCTACATTTACTGCATCTCGTGAAGTGTTGCAATATTCTTTTCTCTCAGCTGAACTCCATTTCCGGATCAAAGGCACTCGGGTAGTGCAAGAAAGCAGATCTAGGAGAAGGTCTTATATCAGCTGGCATCGAAAAATATACTTGGTTAAATCTAGCAGAAAACTGTTGTACTGTCTCCCCTGGCATTCTTTTGAGCTGATTATACTCTTCTATAATCAAGAAAATGTTCTGTCTGATCACCCACCTGTCAAGGAAAACTTTGACAAACTGCTAGAAATCTGAGATGCTCACATCAGGCAGGGCTTTGAACCAACTCTTCACTTGGCCTTGCAAAGAAAGAGCAAAAAGCCTAATACTAACATCTTCTTCATCAACTTCAAAAAGGTCTAGAAAAGCATCAACATTCTGCACATGTTGCTCAGCGTTGACATTGTTACATTCACCGTCAAATCTTGGTAGATATAGGTCATAATTTGCAGGGAAAGCATGGAGAACAGAAGGTAAAACAAGAGGTTTATACCGATCTGGAATTTTACAAGGTGTAGGAGTATATACAAGAGCTACGGGATCAATTTTGTTTTCTTTAGGCTCATCACTCTGAAGAGAGTCATCATAAGATGTGGGAAAAGTAAGGAGACCAGGATCAAAGGGAAACTCATCATTTACACTTTTTGAATGGGTCGAGTGAAGATTTTGATCACATTTCTCATACCACAAATTCTGAAAAACCTTCAGGATAGCTTCAAGGACAGCAAAGAAATAGTTTACAAGAAAGCAAACTAGATCCTGAATACCATTCCACTTTAGATATCTGAACTTTGTGTAAGATCCTTCAATTTTCTCAGAGAAAAATTCAGTCCTCCAATGGAGTCTCTACTTTGAATTGGAGTCACCAAGTGAATGATTTCAGCCTTCTTATGTCTGATCGTTGTCCACCATCAACCATCAAATCTGAACTTGATACATGCACTGGGGCAAGACAATCTACAAGTCGAGTGTCACATTCACAAGCTAGACCGGAGATGGACTGAAGCAGCGTTTATCTACTATGCACTCGTAGAGCAATGTGCAGTTCGAAGGCTACCTGGCATGACTTCAGGCTCCGTCTGTAGCTCATGAAACAAATGACATCAACAAGAAAACCAATTCTTCCCCAGTATGGTCGCCACTATATTAGCGCTCAAATCTACCTTAGGCTGAAATAAGGTAAAACTCAAGGCAACATCAAACCATGCTCAGCCTCGTAGCTAGCCCTACGAGGACAGGAGAGGGCTCTCTCCGGGTCTATCTCGGAAAAAGGTCTTCAAAAGGGGCTGAGATGACTTATAATGGATACTGATTTTAGGCTAGTAAATAGATAGGAAGGTTTGATTTAAATATTTTGGGTTTTCGTTGGAAAAATGGGAAAAACAATTTAGGGCTCGAGGATGAGGCCAGATCTTTGCAGAATTCGAGTTGGGGCAAGGTAGGCAGTATTCTTGATGCTTTTGATTGGGTATATAGATGGATCAGAATGACAAGGAGCTGAAGAGGGCAAGGGAGAACATGGATCCTCTCCAAACAGGCGAAAACATGTAAAACTAAACAAATTTAAAGGCAGAGCACTGGAAACAATGGATTCAACCTCATTTACTCACTCATTTAGTTTCAGAAGCATAAGAAGGGAATGGCATACATCAAACATGAAATAACTTACAATAAACTGAGAGATAACACCATCAAGAACTGAAAGCCACAAGAATCCCAACAGGTGCTGCAAAACCTCTGATCTTTCCTTAGCCAAAATATGAAAAATATGTACAATAGTGTGCCAAACTTTTCCCAAGAGTCCAACCAATCCAACCTCTAAAAATGATTGAGAAATTACATCATATAGACCATCCTAACCCCTTCCCACACCTCTAGGGGTCGAATTCCTCCTTCTAGGAGTAGTTTCAACCAATTCTAAACATGGAACTGAAATCTAGGCATCCAAACAACTTGCCTCTAAAAGAAAGGAAACTGATTCATTCACTTGATTTTCACTTCTTTGTGAGTGAATCATATAGAATAGGTAAAAGTGAGTCATAGTTACATTAAAACCAAAAAATTACATCAACATAACTCAAAAATTACATCCACAATCAAAACTGGTCCAACTGGCCGAAATCATGAGCTGGAAGATGAAAAATCAGCCAAAAATCTCTATGCGTAGCGCGCCTTTCAGCCTGCTTTTGGGGCACTTCCCAACATCAAAATCAATCTCATGATATATTTTTGGAAAGCCCTAGATGTTGGCTATCCAAATCAAGTGGAATTTCCCAATTTGGAGCTCATTTTCCCCTCCAAAACTTCATTCTCCCACAAGTACTTTCTGCTGGTGCAAAAGGTGGTAGAACACTGATTTTCATGGTGTTTTGGCCCCTTTGATCATCCAGAACTTGGTGAAATGCTTTGGTACTACTGGAGCATGCATAACTCATCATGAGAAACCCAAAAATATAAAGTTTTCTTCCAGCAAGTGTCCCAATCATAAGCGAGCACGTCGACGCGCTACGCGTTGGGCTGAAAAATCTGTTTTGAGACCAAAATTTTCCAAAATGACAAAAAATTCTTCAAATTTGCTCAAATTTGGAGTGAAGACCCTCCATCATGTATCATGCCCAGCCAATGAAGCCTCGGCCAAAATCCGAAGTGGATCAGGCCTCTTCCGCCATTTTAGTGCACTGCTCAACCTCCTCTTCAGAATTTTCATTTTTGCTTTGCAGACGTGCATGCGGGCCCAATAATGACCTTTCATGTGACGAAGCATGTCTTTGTCTCTATCCTGAACCTGTGAATGTACCTGCGCTGATGTAGAAGGCGAGACCCCTTCCACGCCATGTGTAGATAGTACTCGCGTTGCTGATGAAGTCA
This sequence comes from Pinus albicaulis, assembly GCA_034641835.2. Classification (NCBI taxonomy): domain Eukaryota; kingdom Viridiplantae; phylum Streptophyta; class Pinopsida; order Pinales; family Pinaceae; genus Pinus; species Pinus albicaulis. The sequence continues at coordinate 1,581,529,218 of CM076582.1, read as the reverse complement.
ACGAGACCCCTTCCACCCCGGGGTGAGATAGTACTCGTCGTGATGCTGCAAACAAAGCTCTGTGGCCTCTCTGATATGTTACCATTACTGGTGCACTGCTATGCTTCATCTCAGTACATCAACCTCAACGGTTGAGTCACTGTCCTGCTCATATCTTTGCTCATATCATGAATTTGACTCTGACATGGTGCTGAAAACAATATGTTTGACAAGTATATACTGATATAGGTATGGTGAAAACAATAGTTTCAGTGTACACTCTAATCTCAAATGTGTCACATGTGTATCAAGGTGCTATAGGAAAACCATAATGATAAAGGTACTGTCAAATAAGTTTGAATGGAAAACAGTCACTTCTTTGACTACAAGGGGATTTTGACAAGTGAGTAGGAAGGAGTGTAATGTAGTGTAGGACAAAGAACAGCCCTTGCAATGATAACTAGGCTTTGTCAATGGAGAATGCGGAATAGTGAATATGGGATTGTGTTATAACAAAAATGATAACAGTGTGACAATGGTATGGTAATGGCAATGACAACAATGATTTGAATAGGAGAGAGAGAGCTTGAGGCTATGGTAAACCATAAGCAATGACACCAATAATAATAGAGAGCATGAGCATATATGTCAATAACACAAGTTTGGAAACCCCCACAATATCACTAACATGTCTTTCGAAACCCTAAGGAGTGAATTTGGCAATGAATATAGGGTTTACATTTCACCATATCAAACACTTGTTTTCTTAACATTCGAAACTCCATAGAATATCCATGAATCACTGAGCAGGCATAAATAACTTACTTGCAGACAAATGAAGTGGTTTGATAAGAATTTGGGTGATGAACTGTTGTTTTCCAGCCTTGGGGCTCTATGCGTCGCGTGCACTTTTCTATGCGCCGCGCGCTACATAGTGCATTTTGCAGGAGAATTTTGGAGGCCTTCCTGATGTCCAAATTGAGCTCATGATAGCTCGTTGGAAAGCTGTTGGAGTCTAATTTCCAACCCAAGTGTAATTTTGCAATTTGGAGTTTATTTACCCTGTAAAAAATCAAATCTCCCAACACTACTTCCTGCAGGTGCTTCAATTCTCTTGAGGCAACGGTATTCTTGACATTTCTCCAAAACCATTACACCTGTGTAAAAAGTGAAGGAGGTTTTTCTTTCTTGGTATGTTTTGTACAAAAACCTCTCTCAGTTTTCCAAAAGTCATCTTTTATTTCTCTGAAACATCATTTTAGTGAAACCTATCCCGATGTGAGAAACAAGGGATTTTGTCGAAATGAAGCGAAATGAAGGGGATAATGGGCTTCTAAATTCTTGGGGAAATTTTTGGAAGTAGGGAGGGATGTTAGGAAGCAGGGGAAAGTGGAATCTCAAAGGTTTAGTGAGGGGAAGGGGTCCAAAAGGGAAAAACACAGGCCTAGCCTAGAAAATTGCCAAGTTGTGGCAAGAAACTAGGGTTTGTGCAAAAATGAGGAATTTGGGGGATCTCAATGATGGGAAGTGTTTAATAAGGTACATTAATGATAGGAGAAGGTGTATGAACATCAGGATACAAGTTTTTCTAATGATTTGACCATCCAAGAGAAATTACCTCCAAAACCCTAAGAGAGGGAAATGGACCTTACCTAGGCACAACTGAAGCATGAACAAGCTGTAAAATGACCCAATGGAACTTGAAATGATGATGAAAACCCTCTGAATGATGGTACACTCAGCTGAATGGTGACATGGACCGACATTTGGAAAACTTTGAAAAGCGTGAAAACAAACCCTAGACCTAATGCCTAGTGACCAAATTTTGCTTGAAGACTCATTGAAATGACAAAATTTGACTTTGACACCTTAAAATCACTTTGTAAGAGCATGTTTGATCACTGAAGGAAAGCTGCAAAGGCTGACACTAACATGAGGAAAGGGGGAGGGATCTGACAGCCATTAGATCATATAGATCAAAAGGTTAAGATTACGTCAAGGAGGACGGATGATGGGGGGAGTGAGGTGCGAAGTGCAAGAGATGGAGGACCATTGGATCAGGATGGTGATTGATGTTCAGGATCGAATCGGAATACGCGCATCAACAGAACACGATGGTCAAGGGGGGAGGGATGCTTTAAGAAAAGAGCGAAATGCGATTTAGCGAGGATCGTTAGATCGGAAACGAGATCAACGGTGGAGATTAAAGTAGGAAAGCGCATTGACGGGGGAAAAGAGAATGGGATGCGAACTTTGGAAACTGTGATGGTCGATAGATGATGGTAATTAGCTCTTGGTCACAGAATTGGGTCATATGACGAAAAGGGGCTAGGGCTAAGCCGAGAGGCGCTTGAGCCCTAAGGTTAAAATGAGCAGAAAATAGGCTGAAATGAGGTTTTTTTGACGGTTTTTAAAGGTTCTGATAGGTAATAAAAGAGATTTTAAAACCAAATAAAGAGGATTTATAGGGTTTTAAAGGGATTCTAGATGAAATGAGGGATAAATGAGGGATTTTTCAAAGGAAAAATGATGGAAAATGATTTTAAAAACAGTCATTCTTTGAGACAGTAGGGCTTCTTTGAGGATTTTGAGTGAAGAGATCAAAGAGGTGGATTTTTTAAGGATAAGAGGCATGGCAAGACTTCAAGAACTTACATATTTGCTAAAATTTGTTTCTTGAAGGCTAAAAAGATCTGTTTTAGCCATCATTGGGTGTGTCAAAATTATGGATGGCTAACTATGGCTCCACTTGGGGATGGCAGCTCCTTCGAGGTGTCAAGAACCTCAAAATTTTTTCTATGGAATGTAGATCAATGTTCTACACTTTGAAAATAATCTTTCTTCTTTGATCATGTTGCTTAAAAATATGATCAACATTACATCATAAAAAATCGATTTCTCCCAAACAACTACCTACACAACCTACTTTCCTAACATTTTTTTCTTCAGCAGGGTACACTTGGACTTGCAAACCCTTTGACATCAACATTTTATTCTTTTGAAAACAGGAAAAACTAATCTATATCTATCCTTATAACTTCCATGAGTTCAGATTAAACAGTTGAACTCATTAGCTTCTCTACCTAACTACTATCTATCAGGATTAATCTGTCTGACAGATTTCATACTCTATATTCTAAAACAAAAATTGAAAACACAGCCAAACCAGGATTAAGCTGTCTAATTTGTTGTAGTTTCCATGGCATAAGAAACAAGCTACACATAGACTTATTTGTAGAAAATTAAAACAAAACTGTGAAGGCTTAAGATCTGAAAATTACAAGAATCCTTCTTTCCTTCTTTCAGCTCTCGTTTTGATATTTTTAGAGCTGTCTTCTTCTTTACCTGGTTCAAGTTTTCAGCATGTTAGAACCAGTCTTCTTTGTATCTTTGGCTCAAGTTTTGATCTAATTAAAGCCATAATTTTCTTGTGCTTCTTGGTTCAGGTTTTGGGCTTCTTTGAACCATTCTCTCTATCCTAATCTATTCTACTGATAAGCCAAGATTAAATTGTTTGGCAACTCTGATTCACTAACCTATCAGCAGTAAATTTAAATCTATCTAGTCATTATTAGGCTATATGACTAAATAGCAGTGCTCTTTCAAGTAGTGGCATTTAGGCTTGCACACTTTCAGATTTTTCTTTTTTCTTTTTTTTGGTATGGGGTTGTACCTTTCTTCTTTTAAATCTGCCCTCTTTTTCTCTTTTCCATTTTTTTTTGTATTTTTCTCTTTCCAAAACAAAACAAAGCAATGATATTTACAATGAATAATGAAATATTTAAACTTATATTTCAGCAGAAATAATGCTTGAGCATCCTGCCATTGACAAGACCCCAAAACAGGTCTGTACCATCCATATATTGTAGAAAAAATGCATTATGCCCAATAGCAGATTGAATGATGTAAGGGCCTTGCCATAAATTGTCAAACTTTCCATGTTTGCCCTTATCTTCTCTCCTGGAATCCCATTTGAGTACTTTGTCACCAATTTTGAAGTCACTTGCCTTTGTCCTCTTATCAAACAAATTTTTGATATTCTCTTGTACTTTTTGTGCTCTGTTATAAACTTCTCCCCTGGTTTTCTGAAGATGTATGGTCTGATTTATCCTTCTCATCATGCTCTCTTCCTCTAATTGTATTTATTTGACCAACTTCATCACTGGCTGATCCGAATGGAAAATGGCATCAACTCATGGTATTCATCTACCCATATTATCCATCCACCCATGGAATTTACCCATGGTATTGTAAATGGCATCAACCCATGGTATTCATCCACCCATGATATTTATTCGCCCATGGTATTGTAAGTGACCCATGGTATGTATCCACCCATGGTATTCATCCACACATGGGATTTACCCATGGTATTGTAAGTGGCATCTACCCATGGTATTGGCCTATGGTATCTACACATGGTATTGTAACTCAAAAAAGGCTATAAATAACAAGCCTCAGTTTGTAAAAGGACAAATTGTCCGCCACAATGTAGCTTCTACAATTATTCTATGTTTTAATAAAACAAGTTTCTTTGTAGTTTTATTTTCTTTGTGTTCTCTCTTCTTTTCTGGCATTCTAATTTTGCAGATCTTGTCAAATCCATTTCAACTTTTTAGATCTTGGGGGCCTCCCCCAAGATCTGGATCAGTGGTATCAAATCAGGTTACGCGTCTATGGGAGTGAGGGTTTAAAACATATTTCAATTTCAATGCTTTGCAGCAATCTTCAGCAAAATCCATGAATTTGTTTTGGGGAGGCGAGTTTTTAGCTCAGATCTGAAACTTTTGGTGAAAAAATTATGAAAAAAAAAGACCAGATCTGGATTCCTTGCGAAAAAATACTCAAATTCAAAAAAAAAATCAGCCAAATTGGAGTTCGGATGAGGGAGATATCGCTGATTCAAAATCAGCAATGTTGAAGCAATTTTTCTGACGACAATTCATGGACGGCGGCTTTCCTGTCATTTTTCGCAATTTTCAGTGAAAAATTTCAGAAGAATGGATATAGATCTGAGCTCCTCTTGAAAAAACACCCAAGTTCAAAAAAAAAAATCGGTCGAATCAGAGTCCGGATGTGGGAGTTATCGTTGATTTAAAATCACCTATTTTTTTCAGATATTTTGTGACGGCGTGACAGTTCCAGCACAAATCTGAGAGTCTAGAGTCTCCAGAGAGTGGTTTCAAATACATGAGATGATGAAGAATGATCATTCCATTTCCAAAAATAGGTTATAATAAATATTCTGAGTTATATTGACCGAGTTATGTTTATTTTAAATCAGGAGCAGCATTCGGAGAGGGTTCCCTTTGGAGACGTGCCCTCCCACCCCGCTTTAGTAGGCACCTGCTTCACCTTCATCAGTTTCATCATAGCAGAATTTAGCTTGGGTTATTTGGAGATGTGCCCTCCCACCCCAAGCTATGTAGGCACCTGCTACTTCATCAACAATCAACATCACAATTATGGGTCAACCACACAAAATCATTTTCATCGAAGTCCATTTGCTAGGCCGCACACTGTTAGTCACACAGTTGGTCACAAGCATTACAGGGTATCTCTATCCTCGGATCTTCATTCGTCATGGTTTTGGTTCATCCACAAACCCACACTTCATCGAAGTCCATTTGCTAGGCCGCATACTGTCAATATCACAGTTGGTCAAAAGCATTACAGGGTATCTCTATCCTCGGATCTTCGTTCATCACGGTTATGGGTTAACTACACAAAACCCTTCTGTTCAGTGGCTCTTCATATTCAAGAAAGGATTCTCAGGAGGGAACTTCACGCAATGGGGACCATTGCTTCTTAAGGAGGGAGGAATGATCCGAATGGAAAATGGCATCAACTCATGGTATTCATCTACCCATATTATCCATCCACCCACGGAATTTACCCATGGTATGTATCCACCCATGGTATTCATCCACACATGGGATTTACCCATGGTATTGTAAGTGGCATCTACCCATGGTATTGGCCTATGGTATCTACACATGGTATTGTAACTCAAAAAAGGCTATAAATAACAAGCCTCAGTTTGTAAAAGGACAGATTGTCCGCCACAATGTAGCTTCTACAATTATTCTCTGTTTTAATAAAACAAGTTTCTTTGTGGTTTTATTTTCTTTGTGTTCTCTCTTCCTTTCTGGCATTCTAATTTTGCAGATCTTGTCAGATCCATTTCAACTTTTTAGATCTTGGGGGCCTCCCCCCAAGATCTGGATCACTCGCACTCCTAAAATGGTAGGAAAAACTGCATCTACTCCATAAACTAGCTGATAGGGAGACATTCCAATTAATTTCTTTGTTTTCAATCTATCTACCCAGAAAGCATGTACCAGCTTGTTGTGCCATGACCTCTGATTTTCTTCTAGCAGCTTCTTTATTATGTTTATCAAAATCTTATTGGAAGACTCTACCAGCCCATTACCTTGAGGGTAATAAGCTGTGGAATGACCAAGCACAATCTGATATCTGTGACAGAAATCGACCATCTTTTTAGAACCAAATGCAGCAGCATTGTTAGTGATAATTTTCCTAGGACAGCTGAATCTAGACAGGATATGGTCTTCAAGGAATTTTATGATAATTGAGTCTATGGCATTCCTAGAAGGGATGGCTTCTATCCATTTGGTGAAATAATCAGTGGCTGTGAGTATCCATCTATGTTGGGTAGATGAGGCAGGATGGGTTTCCCCAATGAAGTCTAGGCCCCACTGTTGAAAAGGAGCTTCAACAGTGATTGTTTGCAAGGTTAAGGGAAGCATTTTTCTCTTGCCTTCAAATATTTGGCATTTATGGTAGGAAAATATCATTTTATGGACATCTTGAAAGGGGGTGGGCCAGTAATAACTAGCTCTAAGGATTTTATTAGCAGTTGTTTTCCAATAGAGGTGGCCTCCACATTCTCCTTCATGAAACTCATGCTTGATCCTATCTGAATCAATCTCAGGCAAACATTTAAGCAATAAACCACTGGAATTATTCCAATATAAACATTTATCTAAAATGCAGTAATTAACATCCTTTAACTTCAAGAATCTTGCCTTTGTTTTAGACAAGCCACGAGGGGCATTAAGATTAATAAGCACATACAAAATATCAGCATACCAAGATGATTTGAGGAAATTATCCTCAATAAGTGGGGCTGGTAATTCTTCCTGCCCATCTAGTGCATATAACATGTTTATATCAAGTGCTTGAAAGTTGGAGTCAGCCATTATTTTTTCTAGGCCTTGACCCTTGATGAGTTTAGTGGGTCTAATTTCCAAATCATATTCCAATATCACAGCAATCCACTTTCCTCTTTTGCCATCAGGATCTTGTGGAAAAATGTCCTTTACCACTACATGAGGCACAAATGCAATAATGTGAGAGTGTAAGATATAAAATCTGAAATCCTTCAAGGCTTTGACAAAATCATAGGCCTATTTTTCCTTGATATCATATTTCAAAGGTGCATCTCTTAATGCCTTGCTGAAAAATGCAATTGGCTGCTCTTGTCCTTCTGGATTTTTCTGTAATAGGACAGTGACCACAGTATGTTCTGATGCAAATGAAAATATGAGGAATTCCTTAGTGAAATCGGACTTATAAGAACAGGTGCTTGAGTAAGTGCATGTTTGACTAGTTCAAAGGATTTCTTTGCTTCTAAGGTCCATTTAACTCCTATCTCTTTCTTTAACATGTTTGTCATGTTCCTAATGAGTTTTGATAGGTTGGGTATGAACCTTCTTAAGAAATTAATCTTTCCAATGAAATATTGAATTTCTTTGATGTTTCTAGGGTGACTGATTTGTAATATACCTTCAACCATTTTTGGGTCTATTTTAATCCCTTTTTCAGATATGATATGAGCAATAAGTTTACCTTCTTGGAGACCAAACAATGTCTTATTGGGATTCAAGGATAGTGTTAGCTCCCTGTAATCAGAAATATTGGCAAAATTCTGACCGCGGGGAGAACACTGTTTCAACCCCTATGGGATTCTAGGATCTAGCCCTCCTGAATCTGGAGAGGGATCTCTCCAATAAGTGCAAAGATGGATTTATCTTTAGGGTTTTGGGTAATGATATTAGGCTAGTTATGAAGTCCAAGGGTTTTGTTTTGTTTTTGGATTGTTGAGCATGAATATTATTTGAGTGGAAAGTCCTAAATGGAAAGAGTTTCAAAGGTGGGAAGTCGCAAGCAAATAGAACAAACTTTGGCTAAAATATAGATATTTCGCTAGATTTAGTCCATTGGGCTATGGAGTCATAATAGGGTTTAATTGAAACAACAAGGGGCAAGAGTGGTCCATGGGGCAAGTCATCTATGTCTAAGGATCTCTTTAAAGTTGATTTTATGGAATGAAATGATACAATAAGAAGGGTAATTAAACAAAAGAAGAACAAAGAGTAGCCTAAGATCCGGTAAGTACTTTGAAACTAGCCAGCTTTTGACATACACTTAAGAGAGACATAAAAGCAATCCAAGATCTAGTAAGTACTTCGAAACTAGCTAGATTTTGGTATACTTTCAATAGAAAAAAATTTAAACACAAGGGAAACACAAATGATAAAGAAGAATGGTCTAAGATCTGGTAAGTACTTTGAAACTAGTCAGCTTTCAACACATTCTTAGGGAAACCTTCAGATAGTATTTGGGGATAGAACTAGGACAGGGCTCACCATAACTTCCTTAGTTCCTCTCTACTTAACATAAGTTGAAAATAACATTCAAGAATAATAATTAGCCGAGACAGTAGGACGAGGGAACGCCAGCATTCCTAACTGCTTAAACTGAATTAAATCATTCCTAAACAACACAATTGGAAGAAAACATTTAGATAAAGCTTATCAGTCAGAGAAGGGTACTGATATACAGTAAATCCTAACTCTATTCTTGCTGTTATTTATAAGAGAAGATGAAAAAAGTGAGAATAGAAATAAAATAGAAATTTACAATAAGAAAAACATCACTGTCGACACAGACCAGGATCCCATAAATCAACTTGTATTGATGCTTCAAACCAGCTACAGCTTTAAGTCCAGTTTTTCATTTTAGCAATCATCTTCACTTCTCAGCCTAACTATTCTATCACAAGAAGAGCTTCAAGAGCCTTTGAATACTATTTACAATTAGAAGTTTCGAGGAAAAGTATATTTAAAAGTTCTGCAACCAACATTTTCTCATCTTCTACAGCAATGTTTATAGAAGGAATGAGTAGGTGGGATCTGATAAAAGATCTCCAAGGTTCAATTAATACATATTAATGCTTCTCAGCCTTTGATGGGATTAATGGAGAAGAGTACAGATATTTTCACTGTATTAATTGATTTACATTTAAGAATTAAGCTCGGTGGGAGCTTTTGTTGACTTTTAAGGCTCTGTTTCATGTTGTAATAACTCTGCTGATATTTTTTGCATTAGTTTCCTTTGGTATAATTTATTATTCGGCTGCGTTGAGGAAAATATCTGATTTTCTGATCATAATTCGACCTCTGTTGAATGCTTTGAGGCTACAGGTGGCTTTGTGGTAGCTGAGAGGAATCAATTGGCCTCTGTTGTGGCGGTGGAGGCCTTTCTATCTAATGATCTTTTGATTTGTCTTTAATTGTGTTTAACTTAATGGATTAGGCTTTTGATAATCAATCTTATTCGTAACCCATTAGACTATGGAATTCATCTTCAATCATCAGTTCTGTCGTGGAAGGTATTCGACACTGATACTCTTTTGTTTTATTTAATTGTTTATGTCTTGTTGATGTGCAGGGCCGCACAGGGCTCATATGGCATCAATGCCCATGAAGCACTGATGAAACATGGGTTCGAACCCTGTGGAATGATATTTTTGTAAGTAGAAAGACACAAGGGATCGTCATCCCCAGCCTTTGGTTTTACTTGGATGTAATGGAAAAACCATTCAATACCTACAAAATACAAAAATAATTAAGAAATCCTGCATTTTTTGGGGGAAAATGCTTCAAAGGTTGTGGGTGGGAGCATGGCCGTTGGATGGCGACATCCAACAGTGGAGATCTGTTAGCAGAGGTCAAAAGTAGAGAAGTGGGAAGAAATAAGTCAGATTCGTCGATCTGCAGAGATCGACGGTCAGGATTTAATCGGGAGAAAACATAACATAGATGGTCACATTATGGAAATACGAAAGAAAATCAAAGGAAATAGGCGAAATTCCGTTTGGTGGAGGCAAAATGCATAAAAATTGAAAATGGTGTTTCAAAATGATCGTGGTCCATCGGATGAGACCGGCCCACGAGATGGACGGTGGAGATCTACATTAAAAACCCTCTGGAAGAGGTGGAGGGCGATAGTGTAAGGCTGTAATAAATCTAGGCTGTTGATCTATAGAGATCAACGGTGGGAGTCGCGCGTGATGAAACCTAATAGAAAAGAGGGAAAGTGGTTTGGGGGAGAAGAACATTTTTTTTCGCATGAGAAGAAGGTGGGGAGGTGGTTTTTCCTTTTTGAACGCGATATGCATTTCCACCTGACACGTGGCTTTTCAAAACCACCAATATCTCGCGGCCCTTGGGAAATTATTCTTCGTGCTGAAAGTTATGTGATATGGAATGTGGGTCGTTAGATCTGGGACCTCAGATCTAGCGGTGGGGAAAAAAGTGCGATATGGGATAGATGCGCGGGCAGAAACAAGGGGAGTAGTTTTATTATGGGTCGTCTGATTGAGAGATTGACGGCGGTGATCAAATCGAGAGGGAGGCAGGACCCATAGGAGGTAGGCTTGTCAGGTTAAATATGAGCCATTGGATGGAACAAATCGACCGCTGAGATGTGATCTAGGGTATGAATGAAAATAATACAAGGGAGGAGAAGGGTTAATGAAGGTCGTTGATATGCAAAGATCAACGGTCGAGATTTTATAGAAAAACATTATGAAGCGGGGTATATAGAATTTAACCAAAGTTGAGAGATGCATTCTGGACCGTCCGATCTGGACATGTGGACAGTCTAGATGCAATCAGAGGCATTTTATTGGCAGGGGGAAGAACTTGTATGGCGTCGATGTGATTGAGCGTTGGTCGTCGATCTGAGGATCAGATCAATAGTGGAGAGTGAATCGGAGGGGTTTGAAGGCGGAGGAGAGGCTAATGATTGGAGTGAATGAGGGCCATTGAATCTGGGATATAGCGGATAGATCCAACGGTGGATGATCCATTGGGGAATGCTAATCAGAGGTGGGGAAAAATCAATGCGAAATGCGCCCTTTGAAAATTGCCGATGCGATTTTGCACTGATCATTGATCAACTTTAGATCAACGGTCGAGATTCCTTCAAATAACGAACCGGCAGAAACCCTTTATAGCACATGAAAACCAAAAATTAAACAAAAGCAAAGATTTTGGCTTGGGATGGGTTTATATATAAGAAGTGGCTACGTGCCCGTTTGCGGGGCCATTGGTCTATATGAAAGATAATAGGCCCGGGGCTTATATATGAGGGCCAATCTCATCGGAAGGTCGGGCTTGGTCTTTCAATTTACCCATTAAGAATTTTTGCAATGTGATTAGCACTTCGGGACTTTTAACTCTTGGTCCTGGGTGCAAGTTATATGGAGTAAAGCGGAGGGTGGGAGTTTATACAAATGGGGCTCAATCGCATCGGAATTTTGATGCGGGGCTTTTCAATCTACCCATTTTACATTAAAAACATTTCTTCGACGGGTTTTAGACCAAAACTTAGGAAAAAGTGGGTTTTTGGATTTACGAAGGAAAATGAGCATCGAGAATGGTTTATTCACAAGTTTTAAGAGCCGGATGCGGGCCTAAGGGTTATATGAAGCGGTGTAAGACTTGGGGCTTATAATCAAAGGGCTAATCGCAATCAAAGATCTTACCATAAGAAATAAACTTGCGCGCTCTGTTTTTTCTGATGCGATAAGTGCCAAAAGGACTTAGAGCTTGGTTCCAACACTAGGGCACATGGTGGGGAAGCAGTTAAGACTTAGCCCAAAGGGGCTTAAACCCTTAGTACAAAAAATGTATTTTTATGATTTTTTCAGAGTTTTCTGATGGATTTGGGGTTTCGACAGAGTTTAAAGAGGATTTTTAAACTCTGTAATGTGGATTTTATGAAGGGGGAAATGGAAAAAACGGAAAATAGAGGAATTTAATGAGGAAAAGAGGAGGCAAAATGAAGGTTAGTTTTGAGGTGGAGGGAAGGGAAAAATGGCTTTTGCAGCAGTCTTTTCTCTATGGAATTAGCAGAATTTCTGAGTTTGAAATGGAAATAGCAGTGAAGATTTAGACAAAGGGCATGATGTCTTCATGAGTCTTCAAGAGATAACACTTTTTGCAATAAAACTTGTTTCTTGAAGGCTCCAAAATGTTTTAGCCACCATTTGATATGAAAATTTTTATAGGTGGCTAACAGTGGCTCCACTTGGGGATGGTGCCTTCTTGAAGGCATCAAGAACTTCAGACTTGCATTCTCTAGGAGGCTGATCAGTGCCTTATCCATTGGGCTGCCTTTCTTTACTTGGACAGTCTTGTTTTTCTCTGAAAACATATTAGCAGCCATGAAAAACAATGCATCTTCATCAATACAAGCTTTCTACCTACCCAATCCTACTGATCTACATTTTTTCTTCTTTAGAGTGCACTTGGATTGGCAAACTCTTTTAACAACATTTTATTCTTTTGAAAGCATAAATAATACTTATTTCTCCATGAAATCAGATTAAACAGTTTAGTTCATATGCTTCTCTACCTAATCTATCAATCTGTTAGGATTAAACAGTCCAACATATTTTTATTCTCTAATTTCTAAAATAGAAATTCAAAAGCATACAAGTCAAGATTGAACAGTCTAACTTGATGTTGATCTATGGCATAAAAAACAAGCTGCACATAGATATTATTTTGCAAAAAATTAAAACAAAATGGAAGGCTTAAGATCTGAAAGTTAAAGCACTTCCTTCATCTTTTTCAGCTTTGTTTGTTACTTCTGTTTGAGTTGTTCTTTCTTTATTATATGGTTCAGATTTTGAGCAAATTAGAACCAGATTTACCTTTGTTTTTTACTCAAGTTAATAAACAGATTTGAGTCATCTTCCTTTGAAATCTTAGGTTCGGATTTTGAGCATATTTGAACCTTCAATTTCTAGCCTAACCTACCTACTGATAAGCCAAGATTAAACAGTTTGGGAAATCGAATTCACTACCCTATCAGCAATAAATTTAAAAATAATTAGTCAAGATTAGGTTGTATGAATAATTAGAAGTGTGTTTTTCAGGAGTGGCATTTAATCTTGCACACTTTTAGACTTGTTTCTCTTTTTGTTGGTATGGGGCTGTACCTTTATTGTTTTTACAATCTGCCCTCTTTTCTTTCTTTCATTGTTTTTGTATTTTTGTTTTTCTAACTTTGAATGCGATGATGGGTGAAATATTTATAATAATAAAAAAGATAAAAAGGCTTTCAGAACATGACATGGATCAAGCTAAGTAATGCTTAAGCATACTGCCATTGACAGGACCCCCAAACAGCTCTGCTCCATTCAACTCTTGTAAGAAAAAGGAATTATTACCAGCAGTTGAATGAATGAAGTAAAGGCCAAGCCATAAGTTGTCAAATTTTCCATGCTTCCCCTTGTCTTCCCTCCTTGATTCCCACTTTAAAACTGTGTCCCCAAAATTAAAATTGTTGGCCTTTGTTCTTCTGTCAACAAGCTTTTTAATGTTGTCTTGCTTCTGTAATGCTTTGTTATAAACCTCCTCTCTAGTTTGCTGAAGATGAATAGTCTGATTTATCCTTCTGATCATGTCATTGTCTTCAGACTGAACCTATTGAATCAACTTCATAACTGGTACACCAAGGCTGGTAGGAAAAATTGCATCAGTACCATATACAAGCTGGTAGGGTGACATACCAATAGATTTCTTCAATGTCAATCTGTCAGCCCAAAGTGCATGAACAAGATTTGTGTGCCAAGACTTTTTGTTTTCCTCCAACAACTTCTTGATTATGTTCACTAAACTCTTGTTTGAGGATTCTGCAAGTCCATTACCTTGAGGGTAATAGGCTGTGGAATGCCCCAATGTTATCTGATAATTGTGACAGAATTCAACCATCTTCTTTGATCCAAATGTTGCTGCATTATCAGTGATGATATTGGTAGGACAGTCAAATCTAGAGAGAATATTAGTCTCCATAAATTTTATAATGACAGAATCATTGGTTTGCCTACAAGGGATGGCTTCTATCCATTTAGTGAAGTAGTCTGTGGCAGTGAGAATCCATCTATGTTGAGCAGAGGATGGTGGATGGATTTCACCTATGAATTCAAGTACCCACTATTGAAAAGGGGCTTCAATAGTGATGGGATGCAGAGGTAAGGGTAGCAGCTTCCTTTTGCCTTCAAAAAGTTGACATTTATGACAGGCAATTATCATCTTATGTACATCAAGGAAAGAGTAGGCCAATAGTAACCATCCCTCAAGATTTTGTTGCTGTTGTCTTCCAGTATAAATGGCCTCCACACTCCCCTTCATGGAACTTGTGCTTAATCTTCTCTACATCATACTCAGGCAAACATTTAAGTAATATACCACTTGCATTTTTCCAATAAAAACATTTATCTATAATGCAATAATTTACAACTTTTAACTTCAGAAACCTTGCCTTTGTTTTTGTCAAACCAAGAGGTGTATTCAAATTAAGCAAAACATAAAGAATATCAGCATACCAAGAGGAATTCATAAAATGGTATTCAACAATGAGAGTTGAGTTTTCCTCTTGATCATCTAAATCATTTATCATATTAATATCAAGAACTTCAAAATTGGATTCAACCATCAATCTAGCTAGACCTTGGCCTTTGATGAGTTTAGTGGGCTTTATCTCTAAATCATATTCAAGAATAACAACAATCCACTTGCCTTTCTTACCATCTAGGTCCTGTGTTAGAATGTCTTTCAAAACTAAATTTGGGACAAAGGCAATGATGTGGAAGTGCAAGATGTATACCCTGAAGTCTTTTAAAGCTTTAACCAAAGAAAAAGCTTGCTTCTCCATAATGTTATACTTTAGAGGGGCATATCTCAATGCCTTGCTAAAGAATGCAATAGGTTGCTCTTGTCCTTGTGGATTTTTCTGTAAAAGGACAGCAGCTATAGTATGTTCTGATGCAAATGAAAAAATATAAAAATCTTTTGAAAAATTAGGACTTATTAGAACTGGTGTTTTGGTTAATGCTTGTTTCACCAATTCAAAGGACTTCTTTGCTTCCAAGGTCCATTTTACCCCTTTCTCCTTCTTCAACATGTTTGTTATATTCTTAAGGAGCTTAGCCAAGCTGGGTATGAACCTCTCAAAAAGTTAAACTTTCCAATGAAAGATTTCAACTCCTTGATGTTTCGAGGATGAGAGATTTGCAATATGGCCTCAATCCTCTTTGGATCTATCTTAATACCCTCTTTCGAAATAATGTGCTCAAGAAGTTTACCTTCTTGGAGACCGAATAGTGTTTTCTTAAGGTTTAAAGATGTCCCAAACTTTCTGCATCTCTCGAAGACTGTTCTTAAATGTTCTAAGTGCTCTTCGTCTGTATTTGAAAAAACAGTAACATCATCAAGGTATATAATGATGAAGTAGCCCAGCTCTTAGGAGAATGCTATGTCCATGGCTCTTTGGAAAGTTGCACCAGCATTCATTAAACAAAAGGGAATTTTCACATACATGAAAGTGCCCCATGGTGTAGTAAAGGTTGTCTTTAATTAATCATCAGGGTGAACTAAGATCTGGTTGTACCCTGAATAGCCATCCAGCAAAGAAATTCTTTTACACCCTACCACCCTTTGCAAAATATGATCCATCTTAGGCAAAGGGTAGTTTTATTTCAATGAAGCTTTGTTTAAGTCTCTAAAGTCTATAAAAAGACTGATATCTCCTATTTTATTCCTAATAGACACCAGATTAGATACCCACTCATTGTTGAAGATTGCAACAAGAAACAGTGAAGGAGGCATCTTGAAACATCACTCCTGATCCTAGTTGGAAAGTGATCACCTAAACTAGGTGCGGCCCACACAGGTGATTTTTGGCGCAAAGTCTCTTTTTAGACATGTCGATCATATTCTATGAGTTGCGGGATGCTATTTCTGGATGGTTGTTCAAGTTGGAAAAATAGATGGACTTCTATTTTTAGACATATTGGGCGGAATCTATTTTTAGATTTCCAGTCTAAAATTAGATATGTCGAATATTATTAGCTCTTAATAATATTTGGACTATAAACATTATATTATTCTCTTGGAGCACTTCAGTTAAGTGCACAGATGTGGCACAGGAGCTGACAGAAGAAATTACACTATTCCTGAGGGTTAAGTGGAGCTATTGCATGGAGACTTCAGTTAGAAATCATGTGACAGAGTTTGGTGGAGTTATTGAGGTAGTTGGTGGAGTTGTGTTCAGTTTAACTGAGTTAAACATAGTTGAGCTAGTTGTATCTAGTCTAATTGATTGATGCACTAGTGAGAGTGGTGTGAATTAATTATTAATTAATTCACTAATTGCGCATGTGAATGTTTTCAATACCGCTTGTTGTTTTTATTTCCGCATGTGATGATTAATGCGTAGAAGAGATTATGTGTTATGTATGAAGCTCAAATAGTATGTGACCAGGATAATCTCGGTGAATAACTCAACAAATTATTCAAATTTCTACATGGTATTGGAGCGATATTGATCATCAGATCTATTATTCAGAAAGTGATTGCATTTTATTTCTTCAGACAGAGTCTGCAATCGGGCCAGGTAGCCTACGGATTCATCCTTCTTTGAAGGTGAAAGGTCTGGTAAATGCCCATGCAGTCTATCTCTGATTTGGAAATAATTTGTTCTCACGAATTTTAGATCGGAAGCGGTGGAGTTTGGAGCTGTTGGAATTCAAATTGCAGAATTGTTTTTCTTGGTGTCAAAAGCAAAGATGTCTTTCATCGGATTGTGATTGGAGTATGCCTTGGAAGGCAGCTCAAATTATATTGCATGGAAAGACAGGATGGAGGCAGTGTTAGATGACAATGGGCTGTTGGAATTCACAGAGAAAGAAATTCCAAAGGCTACTTCTATGGATGCTGCTGTGATTGAGGCTTGGCAAAAGAAGACAACAAGGCGTCGAAGGATTCTGTTGGAGGGCATGAAGGATCACATAGTATCCAGCTTGCATGGTAAAGCTTCTCCATTCTTGATGTGGAAAGCTTTGACAGAATTGTTCCAGAGCAAGAGTAACCAAAGGAAGTTGGCGCACAAGGATAAACTCAGGAAAATAAAGATGGAGAAGAATGACACTATTCCGGTATGCTTGACAAAGTTTGTCCACTGCAGGGATGAACTTGGGAGTGTAGGAGTTAGTGTGGAGGATGAGAAACTGGTGAGCTTGGCTCTCCTCAGGCTTCCGAAAAGTTGGCATGCATATCAGGACAGTGTCAATGGTCGGGAGAAATTTCCAGGATGGGAAAGACTGTGGTATGATCTTGTGCAAGAGGAGATAAGGCGGAGTACCAGGGACAGATCTTCATCAAAGGCATCTGATGAAGAATACTGCGCTTTGGATGCCAAAGAAAGGAAAGGGAAGGGCAAGGAGAAGGCTTCTCAATCCGGTGCAGATGGTAAAGAGCGTGACATGTCCAAAGTGAAGTGTTTTCACTGTCACGATCATGAACATTACGCCACAAATTGTCCATAGAAGAAGAAGAACAAGAAGGTTGCTGGAGCTGCAGCTAGTGAGGATATTGCCTCGCAATTTGAGCTGGACTTCTCATTTATCCCATGCATGGTGTCTAGTGCATTGGGATCGGGGTGGTATTTTTATAGTGGCGCTTCCTTTCACATGACGGGAGATGCAAATATTTTCAGTGACTTGGTGGAGAAAGGTCTCCAGATGCATGTTGAGTTGGGCGACGGTGGACGATACAATGCGACTGGCATTGGTACCATAACCTTTCAGAGGGAGTCAGGTAAACTCATTCTTTTACAAGATGTATTGCATGTACCAGGTTTAACAAAGAATTTGATCTCAATCGCAATGTTAGAGGATAAAGGGTATGAAGTTGTCTTTAGAGAAGGGAAAGTTTTCCTTCGGCACAAGGCAACGGGACAAGTCAAGAAGGTTGGGATTCAGGCAAAGAATCTCTACAGACTTGAAGTAGATGGGATGTCTACAGAGCTTCCTACTGTTGGGAAGAGGGAGAAAGACATGCAACTGATGCTTGAGAGGGAGCAAGTTTTGCATGCAGGTGAAAGTGAACCTCGGGGTGTGGAGCAGCCACAAGAGGATCATGGAGTGGGAGAAACCACTCATGCAGAGAAATTTCGTGCCAGATGGGCAGAGGGAGTGCATGCAGCTATACCACCAAGTGAGAGGTGGGGCGACATGCATGATTAATCCCAAGAGGAGATTTCTGGGCAGGATTCATGAGATGGTGTGGATCTCATGAATTGAACCTGGCTACGAGGTGCCCACAGCGCAGCAGTAGCATGATCAGTTGGATTGATGCAGGCAGATCAAAGTGACAATGTCGGATACTGGAGCGCGGATCAGAGTTGACAACAAGTGCAAGAGTGCATGGGTGCAAGAGTTCAACAGCGCAGTGGTTCCTGATGACATGTGCAGTAGCTAAGCAGAGGTCGAAGACTTTGATGATAGATGCATCAGACTGATTGAGTTGTTTGGAGCCTATTCAGTTTCGGAGATGTTGCATGCAAAGGGTGCATGGCGCATGCATGGAGTTGCATGGTGCATGCAAAGGGTGCATGGCGAATGCATGGAGTTGCATGTCGCATGCATGGAGTTGCGTGGTGCTTGTGAAGGTTGTAGGGTGAATGCATGGAGTTGCATGTCGCATGCAAAGACATTCCTTTCTTTTTGAGAGGGAGTGTTGAAAATGGCAACAAGAAATAGTGAAGGAGGCCTCCTGAAACATCTTTCCCGATCCTAGTTGGAAAGTGATCACCTAAACTAGGTGGGGACCACACATGTGATTTTTGTCGAAAAGTCTATTTTTAGACTATGTCTATTTTTAGACATATGGAGCATGGTCTAGGAGTTGCGGGATGTTATTCTTGGATGATTGGTCAAGTTGGTAAAAATAGATGGACACCTATTTTTAGACATATAGGTCGAAGTCTATTTTTAGACTGCCTGTCCAAAAAATGGGTCAGTCAAATATTATTAACCCTTAATAATATTTGGACTATAAACATTATCTTATCCTCTCGAGCACTTCGCCCGAGCTGCATGTGGCACATGCAGCTGGCAGAAGGAAATTCGAATTTCCTAAGGGTTAGTTGAGCTATTGCATGGTTGACTTCAGTTAGAACTCATGTGGCAGAGTTTGGTGGAGTTGATGAGATAGTTGATGGAGTTGTGTTCGGTTTAACTTAGTTGAACTAGTTGTATTTAGTTTAACTGGATAATACACTAAAGATGAGCGGTGTGAATTAATTATTAATTAATTCACTAATTATTAACTCATTATTCAACTAAAGAACACATCAGTTAACAACAGTGCATGGGCAGTTCAGTGGAGACCAGTGTTAGAGGTGGGTGAAAGGGTGGAGTCTACTATCAGTTGTGACTATAGTGTGCATGAGATTTGCACAATAATTAGAGGAGATTTCCAATGAGGATTTCGCAGTTAAAGCCAAGGTAATTCGAATTCATTCCATCCATTCTCTCATCTTGGATTGTGCAGTAGAGGCAGGCAAACAGTGGAGGAGTTTTGAACCCGTGACTTGTTCAAAACTGAGCTAGTTTGTGTGTAACTTTTGGAGACAGTACTAAGTACTTGTGGGGAGTATTGTACTGATATTGTTACATGATTATTCTTCATTATAATATACAGATAGTAGGGGGTTTTCAGCTGTAATATTTCCCCGGTATACATACTGTGTTATATGTGTTGAATTTCTATGTGCGCATGTGAATGTTTTCAATACCGCTTGTTGTTTTTATTTCCGCATGTGATGATTAATGCGTAGAATATATTGTGTTATGTATGAAGCTCAAATAGTATGTGACCAGGATAATCTTGGTGAATAATTCAGCAAAATTATTCAAATTTCTACACTCATAGTATCTAATAGGGACAATAATACCAGCTTCATAGATTTTCTTGATTTCCTTCTCAACCAATGGCAATTGAACAGGGTTTATTCTGCGCAGCTTTTGCTTGAATGGTTTTTAGTTTTCCTTGAGAGGGTTTTTGTGCTGTATTATTTTAGTGTCATAGGATTTAAGATCTTCATAACTCCACGGAAAAACATCAGAAAAATCTTTAAACAACTCTATGTATTTGAGTTTAATGTGAGCTGGTAAAGTCTTAGACAGTTTAATCATCATAGATTTTAGTTCACTGCCTATATTTCAATCCTCCACTTCAGTCTCTATAGGCTCCAGTTTTGGCTTCTTGGCCACATCGTTAAAATCAAACAACTTTTCTAAAGGGGCCAGACCCTTTGGAAAACTCTGATCTTTAGACTGCAGGGTTTCTAATTTCTCTGTTTCTAACTCTGCACTCGTCTCTATTTTGTTTTCAAGTTTGCTAGACAAAAGATTAATATTAGCAAGATCACAAGATTGTTTTTCTTGATCAAGAAAATTTTCTTCACTGTTGCAGTCTGTATCATAATCTGAATCCAAACTATATAGTTCAAATTCATTTCTGAATTGTATGAAGTCTTCTATTTGTTTGTCCCCGTCGAACACTTGCCAATATTTTTCATTATCAGGAACGGCTGGTCTGAATTTTATCTGAGTTGTTCAGTCTTTGCTTTCATATGGCATTAAGCATGTTCTAGCTACAAAAGCTAAGCTTTGGGCTGCGATATTTCTTTTTCTTGGGACAAAAATTATCTGGTACTCCTCAAAAATTTTCAAAAGGTCCACGACATCATTTCGATAGGCCCTAAGTCTTGGGTGATTCTCATTGTATTCCCCATTGACTTGCCTAATGATCAACTCAGAATCCCCATATGCTTTGATTCTTTTGGCTCCTAACTTTTTCAAAAAACACGAGCCTAAAAGCAAGGATTTGTATTCCGCTATGTTATTCGAACACTGAAAGTTTAATCTATAGGAAATTCTTTCTGTGGTTGTTCTCAGTGTTGCATATCCAGACACCTGCACCAGCATTAGTTCTAGTGCATGACCCATCGAAGTTCATACTCCACAAAGACTAGATTCGGGTTTATCTGTTTGATTACTATCCTCTTCAACCATCGTGCCTTCGGATTGTTCATGAGTATCAGCACTTAGTTGAATTTTTTTCAACTCCTTAGGTTTTTCACTTTGTTGAGGGTTGTTTTCTTGACCATCAAGGTTTAAAAGCAAAGGATGCATGACTTGTAGCTCAAGACCTATGTTTGGTTTGTTGAAGTTTTAAGGTTCAGCAAACTGTTTTAACAATTCTGGGTTGTTTACCTCTTCCTCTCTATTGGTCATTAATTATGTTAAAGTAACTTGTTCACTAAAAGTTTCATCGTTAAACCAGATAAAAGAATCGAGGCCTGTATTTACAGAGTACAGAGGAGAGTTTTGTGATCTGTCTTAGCTTGTAACCGTGTACTGCATATGTGACTCCCTGTACAGTCTTCTGGATTGATTAAACCCAGGGATGGTTGCATAGGTCATGTCCATCTGCATAGTCCCTTGTAACTTAGCTCCCTAATACCTTGATAACAACATTCCATACTTTCAGGGTACATTAGCCACAACAATATCCATGACTAAGCATTTGGTTGGAATCTGTGCTAAGTTCACGTAGAGGTCTTTAATTAATCCTAAGAATTTTACTCTGCTTGAGTCAAAGGAGTAAAGGTCTTTATAAGGTCTGGTGATTTCTAGACCAAGGCTCTCCATTATTGCTTTTGGCATTAAATTATGAGAGGCCCTGGAATCATGCATAGTTTTTTGCAAAATCTTGTCATGAACATTTAAACTCACATAAAAGGGAGGAACAGGTCCCTCTTGATACTTACCTTCAATCTTAGGACCAAAAATAAACTCTGGTTGGTCATCATTAAGATTTATTGTTTCATTATTCTCTTCTATGCTTAAAGCCTTCAAAATTTGGGTCCTATACACATTTTGGGCAGCTAGCTCAGTCAGGGGAACAAAGATTTTAATTTTGGAAATTTCCTGCTCCAGGCTGAAAGGAATTTGATTCTTTGAAATGCTTGTCTCAGCCTTATTAGCTGCCACTCTGTCAGCAAAATATGTTTGCTGATTTGTTCTATTTACATTTGAAAAAATGGTTTTAACAGGAGTACTAGCTGAAGTGTTAGTATTGCTAAGGTCTTCACTCTGTTTTTAATTGTTTTGAGTGCCTTTCTCTTTACCCTTATCAAAATTTCCAGCCACTGTTTTGTCTTTATGTCTTACAACTTTGGGTTTACTTACAGTGCTGTTTTGTGAAGATTTGTCAGATGTTTTGGTGTTGGGAGTTTTTTGATTGGTTTTACTTCTAAGGTCATATTCCCTTTGAGACTCTATGATGTCATTTTCCATGTCTTGATAATAACTTTCATCCTCATTTCTTTTGTCATCATAGGGTGTGTAAAGACCTTGTTTTCTATCATAATGAATATCAAAGTCATCATTATCTACTCCCAGCATGTTGATATCATCTTCCTCTATTATTTCATATGTTTCCTCAATCTCGCTCACATAGTTTTGATGAAAGGGAGGAGTGATCTGTTGATCATATTCCCTAAGTCTGTTTGGAGGTTGGTTCCTTCTCAAATTCTGATTTTGGTTCTGGTTTCTGTTTTGAGGAGAAATTTGGTTTTGATTTGCTTGTGCTCTCACAAGGATGCTCATTTTCTTCATCATCTCCTCCATCATTCTCTCCATCTTTGAGCTGGAAGTAGAATGTGTGGATTCTTCTCTAAAGGACACTTTCTTCTCATTCTTAATTCTTTCTCTTTTCTCCATTAAGTTAACTTCCACAGCAAGAGCTCCGGTTTTCATATCTTCAAGAGTTGCAAGATCTCTCTCTCTCAGCTTGTAGGCCATCGCAGGGTCAAACCCTTCAGGAAACTTATTTAGAGCTGAGCTTTGTGGAGGTTTCAGATCTGGGGAAAGTGCATTATACACACTGTTAAATCTAGTGCAGTAATATTGCACACTTTCCCCAACGTTTCTATGGAGGTTCTTGTAATCAGAAAGGACTTGGAGAGTATTCTTCTTTACCTCCCATTTGTTTAATAATTTCTGATGGAAAGCTTGGAGATCGTTGATACTATGGGGGGATAAGCCCTTAAACCATTTTCTTACTTCTCCCCCCAGACTTTGAGAAAACAATATTATTTTGACAGATTCATCATCAATTTCATTTCTGTCAAAGTAGTAATTCATTTTATCCACATGTTGTGATGCAGTTGTAGCATTACTACCATCATATAATGGAATTTTGGACTGATAGTCCTTTGGAATATTGACTAAGGGTAGAGGAAGGAATAAGAGAGCATACCATGCTGCCATGATATGTGGTGGAGGTGGATTTACAAGAGGTGGATTAACAAGGGTGAAAGTGGGTTGAAGTGGAGTGGTTTGGATAGTGGATGCAGGGTGAAAGGATGTGGATGGACCAGGAATAGATTGCTAAGCTGATCTTGGATGAGAAACACCTAAATTGGAAAGGAAATGTGAATCAAGTGGTGTTGTTTCTCTACTACCAGGATGTTCACTTGTTTCAGGAGATAAAAGTGAAGACTCAGAATCTAGCTAATCTAAATCATCAAGAGACCTAGTTCTAAATGGATTTCTTAGATATACTTGTGATTGCTGTAGAGCTGTAATATTTGCAGGAACTGAATTAACTCTCAAGGGTGATTTGAAAATAGTTGAAATTTTTATCTTAGGAGACTTCCTAAGGATAATTTCCGGGTTATCAACTATCTCAGGTGTGTCAGGGTCAGGATAGGCTCTAGTATGAATCTTTCTAGGAGATACTATGCTATGTTTTTAGACCCTACTAAACAAGAAAATTTCAACCAAATATGACAGTCTTTCAGAGGTCAACTAATCTGTTTTACACAAATTTTAATCCTAGATTCCTCTAACTGAGTATGAATGATATTACAATGATAATGGTTCTTCCCA
The DNA here is from genome assembly GCA_034641835.2 of Pinus albicaulis. Taxonomy (NCBI): domain Eukaryota; kingdom Viridiplantae; phylum Streptophyta; class Pinopsida; order Pinales; family Pinaceae; genus Pinus; species Pinus albicaulis. The sequence continues at coordinate 1,581,505,115 of CM076582.1, read as the reverse complement.
GTGGAGTCTTAAGGTCTGTTAAGGATTTTGGAGTCGCCAAGTGGAAGTTTTTAGCTCTTTTGGAGGTAAAAGGCTTTATGGTCCACCATCATGTTTATTGAATACCAATCTGAAATATTTTTTGGATTTTATGAATTATTTTTCAGTCCTGTGGTTTCTAAAAGTGTCCTAAATTTGCTTCAAAACTTAGCTACGGTTATGAGACAAAGACACTCTACTCTTATGGCTAAGCTAGCTGGTCCTTCAAGGTTAGATAAACTCCTATGAGAATCCTAGGGTTTGCCTAGTTTGTCACTGATTCAAACAATTTTTACCATGATTACCATTGGTTTGGTAGTGCTTGAAGAGGTTGTTTTTTACTCAATGCACAATGTCTGTTTGGCCAGAGATGTTATGCCTAACGGTTCACCAACTAATAGAACAAATGTCATTTGAAAGGAAGGAATTTCTGATATATTATGATTATTCGAAATGAAAATGACTCAGCGCTCCCCAGCAAAGTTTCCAGAAATTTTAACTCCCTATAATCAGCAAGATTGGAAAAAGTGCGGCCGCGGGGAGAATAACGTTTAAACCACTTTGGAATTCTAGGATCTAGCCCTCCTGAATCCGGAGAGGGATCTCTCCAATAAGTGCAAAGATGGATTTATCTTTAGGGTTTTGGGTAATGATATTAGGCTAGTTATGAAGTTCGAGGTTTTTGTTTTGTTTTTGGATGGTTGAGCATGACTATTATTTGAGTGGAAAGTCCTAAATGGAAAGAGTTTCAAAGGTGTAAAGTTGCAAGAAAATAGAACAAACTTTGGCTAAAAGATAGATATTTCGTTGGTTTTATTCCATTGGGCTATGGAGTCATAATAGGGTTTAATTGAAAAAACAAGGGGCAAGAGTGGTCCATGGGGCAAGTCATCTATGTCTAAGGATCTCTTTAAATTTGATTTTATGGAATGAAATGATACAAAAAGAAGGGAAATTAAACAAAAGAAGAACAAAGAGCAGCCCAAGATCTGGTAAGTACTTTGAAACTAGCCAACTTTTGACATACACTTAAGAGAGACATAAAATCAATCCAAGATCTGGTAAGTAATTCGAAAATAGCCAGCTTTTGATATACTTTCAATAGAAAACATTTAAACATAAGGGCAACACAAATGATAACGAATAATGGTCTAAGATCTAGTAAGTACTTTGAAACTAGCCAGCTTTCAACACATTCTTAGGGAAACTTTTAGATAGTCTTTGGGGATAGAACTAGGATAGGGCTCACCATAACTTCCTTAGTTCCTCTCTACTTAACATAAAATGAAAATAACATTCAAGAATAATAATTAGGCTAGACAGTAGGACGAGCGAACGCCAGCATTCCTAACTGCTTAAACTGAATTAAATCATTCCTAAACAACACAATTGGAAGAAAACATTTAGATAGAGCTTATCAGTCAGAGAAGGGTACTGATATACAGTAGATCCTAACTATATGCTTTTTTTTCTTTTTAAGAGAAGATGAACAAAGTGAGAACAAAAATAAAATAGAAATTTACAATAAGAAAAACATCATAATTGATAGAGACCAGGATCCCATAAATCAGCTTGTATTGATGCTTCAAACCAGTTACAAGTTTAAGTCCAGTGTTTCATTTCAGCAATCATCTTCACTTCTTAGCCTAACTATTCTATCACAAGCAAAGCTTCAAGAGCCTTTGAATACTATTTACAATCAGAAGTTTCGAGCACAAGTATAATTCAAAGTTTTGCAACCAACATTTTCTCATCTTCTACAACGGTGTTTATAGAAGGAATGAGGAGGTGGGATCTGATAAAGATCTCCAGGATTCAATTAATACATATTAATGCTTCTCAGCCTTAGAGGGGCTTAATGGAGAAGAGTACAGATATTTTCACTGTATTAATTGATTTACATTTAAGAATTAAGCTTGGTGGGAGCTTTTGTTGACTTTTAAGGCTCTGTTTCATGTTGTAATAACTCTACTGATATTTTTTGCATTAGTTTCCTTTGGAAGAATTAATTATTCGGCTGTGCTGAGGCAAATATCTGATTTTCTGATCATAATTTGGCCTCTGTTGAATGCTTTGAGGCTACAGTTGGCTTTGTGGTAGCTAAGAGGAATCAATTGGCCTTTGTTGTGGCGGTGGAGGCCTTTCTATCTGATGAAATTTTGATTTGTATTTAATTATGTTTACCTTAATGGATTAGGCTTTTGATAATCAATCTTAGTTGTAACCCATTAGACTATGGAATTCATCTTCAGTCTTCAGTTCTGCCATGGAAGGTCTTCGACACTGATACTCTTTTGTTTTATTTAATTTTCTATGTCTTGTTGATGTGCAGGGCCGCATAGGGCTCATATGGCATCAGTGCCCATGAAGCACTGATGAAACGTGGATTCGAACCCTGTGGAATGATCTTTTTGTAAGCACAAAGGCACAAGGGATCATCATCCCCATCCTTTGGTTTTACTTGGATGTAATGGAAAAACCATTCAATACCTGCAAAATAAAAAAATAATTAAGAAATCCTGTGTTTTTTGGGAAAAATGCTTCAAAGGTTGTGGGTGGGAGCATGGCCATTGGATGGAAACATCCAACGGTGGAGATTTGTTAGCGGAGGTCAAAAGCAAAGCGGTGGGAAGAAATAAGTCAGATCCATCGATCTGCAAAGATCAACAGTCAGGATTTAATCGGGAGAAAACATAACGTAAATGGTCACATTATGGAAATTCGGAAGAAAATCAAATGAAATAGGAGAAATTCCCTTTGGCGGAGGAAAAATGCATAAAAAATGAAAATGGGGTTTTGAGATGATCGTGGGTCGTTGGATGAAACTAGCCCACGAGATGGACAATGGATATCTGCGTTAAAAACCCTTTGGAAGAGGTGGAGGGCGATAGTGTAAGGCCAGATTAAATCTGGGTCGTTGATCTACAAAGATCAACAGTGGGAGTCGCGCATGATGAAACATAATGGAAAAGAGGGAAGGTGGTTTCGGGGAGAAAAAAAATTGTTTTCACGTGAGAAGAAGGTGGGGAGGCGATTTTTCCTTTGTGAATGCGATATGCGTTTCTGTCCGACACGTGGATTTTCACAACCACCAATATCGTGCAGGCCTTGGGAAATTATTCTTTGCACTGAAAGTTACGCGATATGGAATATGGGCCGTTAGATCTGGGACCTCAGATCTAACAGTGGGGAAAAGAGCGTGATATGGGATAGATGCGCGGGCAGAAACAAGGGGAGTGGTTTTATTATGGGCTGTCCGATCAAGAGATTGACGACGGAGATCAAATCTAGAGGGAGACAGAACCCACAAGAGTTAGGCCTGTCAGGTTAAATATGAGCCATTGGATGTGTTGTGGAAAATTTTGTCACCCCTAGAGACAACCTAGAGTTGCTATAGACCAGTGCCTAGGACATCTTAATATAACAAGGAGCTCATCATATAGCTTGGGTTGTCAATCCAAAAGCTCCCTTACTATCTCTTGTAAAACAAGGAAATAAGATTGAATGGGACCAAACTCTCTCAGAAGCTAATACAAAGATAAGAATAATGTAGGAACATCATGCAAAACTCCAATATGAAGGCATCAGACAGTTAAGAGACAACTTACTGTAAAGAGGGCCAGTTCAAATAATATATCACAGAAATCAAGTATCAGAAAGTGGATGTAGTAAAGGAAATAATAAGAGAATATCAGTTGACAATAGATTGATACCCAGATATACAACAAAACCATGCATGGGCTTGTCAATTCAAGAATCCATACACAATCCTGGCATTTTAAAAGCACCCTCCTAAAACAACTGATATAGCAGAAAATATGGATAAGGTGAACATGGAATAGTATATCATGACTAGGCCTATTTAAAGCGCTTGACTAACCTCGGTATGGGCATCAACGAGGATGAATCCTTACTCAAGATTAGTGAGCCACTCGCATTCTAGAGCATGATACAAGAAGATAAATAGCATGAAATGAGATATTGTATTAACACATAAGAGAAAATTACATACTGTGAGATACCAAAGACCAGAATCCTCATTACAGTTATAACTCCTCCTCACTGAGACCCTACGGGCTCTGAACCTTTATACAGAAATATTACAAAATGTATACAAAAGCCTTCTCACTGCATAGTTTGCTGATAGAGATCTGGAACCCTTACAATGTTTTTCCTTTTAGTTTTTATAGAGGAAAGAGAAACTCTAGAGAATGAGGTAGGTGATGTACATTTAATGGCCTCATTTAAACAAATTTAAAGGAAAAGCTCGCCTATGCTATTTGGCGGGGTTGAACTGATGCACGTACTCAGCTAATACTTCGTGAAATAAATGCTGAAGATAAAAATCTCCTTATGAACAAGACATAAATAATAAAATATACAAGTGCTATGTACTTGGCTAAAGGAGGAAAATCTGCTGCGATAAAACCTTGAGGTTGCTTGCAAGAATAAATGAACTGGGAAGAGGATCTCTGCAGAGGCTCAGCATAAGGGGAAACCTTCATGAACTTTCAGTACTTTCCTGAGAATAAAATCAGCTGAAATATAATCTGTAGGGTATGATTTTTAATGTATTGTACCCTCGACTTGATCTTGAAAATATCTGGTCCAATACCCTTGTCTTTTAATCACCAGATACGGGCTCATAATCTTCAATGGGTTGTTGAAATATTTAATTCTCTGCTGATGTCCTTTGCAGGAACATTTATATCCCCATACGCTAACTGGCATCTTTAAATTGTCCTTGGAGAGATTGAAAGATTTTAAATCCCGCCCCTGTGATGGATGTCTTACCATGGCAGCTTTCAGGACCCTTCTTCATAATGACAGCTCCAATTGAATTGCCTTCTGAGATGATCTATCGCTACAACCAAAACTGTGAATTAAAACATCTCTCTATATGTCGAAATCCTGCAAAATTCACCAACACATTAGAAACACCAGGTAGAGGTGGGATGGACGAGGAGGTGAAGATGGTGATGACATCGCAGATATGGACAATCGACAAGAACACACAGGGTGACGAAAGAAAAACAATGGAGGCTTTGGAATGTAAACCTTCCGCGTGAAACGGTTTTAAATGTGATGACTAAAAAATGATGAATACAAATAAAAACACACACATGTATATATACGGTGGGGAAAACACCATGGATGCGTGGGAGTATGATACGTGGACGATAGTACGACAAATGTCAACAGAAAGGGTGATGTGGAGGTGTATGGTCAACAGGCGGGAGAGAACGCGTTTTAGACCGTCGGATTTCGAAACCATATCAACGGCTCGAAGGCGCGGGGGTGACGTAACGGTGGGCCATAGGACACAACGGACACAGGTTAATGGGCGGTCAGATTTGGAGGGTATCTGCCGTTGGATTGAGGTCGACAGATCCAATGGCGCGGATGACTTCCGCTGCCCGGCCATTGTACAAAATTTAACGCGCGAAAAAGTGGTTTTTAGGGCCCGTACAAAAGACACGCAGCGCGTATTTAGTGGAATTGCTGCCCCCATGGTGAATACCACCGGCTTGTCCAAAGCTGTGCGGAATTAACCGCCAGTTTTCTGGCGCGGGGACCACTATCACTGCGTTGATTGCGGGCCGTAGATTTAACTGAGATCGAACGGTTGCAGGTGCGCCCGAAACATTTATCGTTAAGCCCCCTTTTCCTTTGGCATATGGATCTGCGCTCGGGCCATATGTGGATTAAAACGAAAGGGGCTAAGGCTTCAATAAAATTTAAAACATGGGTTTTAACTTTGCACAATGTATTTTTGGGCAAAAAGGTGGTGACGAGCGTAACATGGAGGCTTTTGGCTACGAAAGATATTTTGAACAGATCCAAAGGGAGCTAGTGGCCAAAATTTAAATGGAGGGGGGGAATATGCACAACATCAGCTCCATCTGGGGACGGCATGTTCGTCCTCGGACATGTCGAGAACCTGTAGGCCGCTAAACATCCCTGTATGTACATTCTTTTTGTCAATTTCTCTGCTTTTCTTCTGAAAATTTGCCAGTATCCTTTCTTTATAAAAATGAAAGTTGAAACAACCTATATACAATATAATACAACAGGCATTCCTAGCCTGGATCAGAATTGAAAGTATGGTTTGAGGAATTGGCCATTCACGGGGGCGTCCAGCAGATCACCCTGTAGGTTTTCTAGCATGAAAGTATTGTTCCCTCCTTGATTCACAATTTTGAATGGGCCAAACCACAACGGATCAAATTTGGCATGCTTGCCTTTCTCTGCTCTTCGAACGTCCCATCTGAGAACCAGGTCTCCAATCTGGAATTTCCTGTCTTTCGCATGCCAATCAAATATATTCTTCATTTTCTCCTAATATTCTATCAATCTCTGATTCACCTGGTTCCGTGTTTCCTCCAATTCTACCAGATGATTAATCCTTCTACCATGTCATCTGGTTCTTCCTGGCTTTCCCGCATAAAACATGCTACCGGTAACGCCAATTGAATAGGGAACATAGCTGCTTGCCCATATACCAATTCATAGGGAGATTTCCCTGTTGCTCTCTTACTGGTTATCCTATTCGCCCACAGAGCAAATTTTAATTGAGAGTCCCAATTCTTCTGATTCTCACTTATTGTTTTCTTCAAGGCCCTCACCAGGGTTTTATTAGAAGACTCTGCTAAGCCATTTCCTTGGGGATAGTAAGCTGTTGAATGAGTCAATATGATGTTATACTATTGGTAGAAATTTACAAATCTGGCAGACTTGAAAGCCTGGGCATTATCAATTACAATTCTAGCAGGACAGCCAAACCTAGATATGATATTTTCTTCCATAAACTTGATTATCACAACATCTGTAGCATTTCTTGTAGGTATGGCTTCCACCCATTTTGTGAAATAATCTGTGGCTGTTAGTATCCATTTATATTGGCCACTTGATGGGGGATGTATTTCTCCTATGAAATCTAATCCCCATTTCTGAAATGATTCATTCACATGAATAGGAATCAAGGGTAGAGTTGCTAATTTCTGTCTTTCTGCAAATCTCTGGCACTTGTCACATGCTCTGACCCAAACAAAAGCATCTGTAAATAATTTTGGCCAGTAAAAACCAGCTTTCAGGATTTTGTGAGCTGTAGCCCTCCAGCTGTAATGTCCTCCACATATTCCCTCATGAAATTCTGTCATTATATTCTCCACTTCATTTTCTGTGAGGCATAACAGTAATATTCCTGAAGGGTCTCTCCAATATAGCTGTCCATTAGAAATTATATACTTATGGGATTTCATTCTTATAGCTCTGTATTTTATCTTATCACAACTTGGAGGACAGCTAAGTGTTAAAAGATATTCAACTATTTCTTTATACCAAGGACTGGTGAGATATTTCATGTGTACCTTTTGATTGGTCATCTCTAGCCCTTGTTGTTCTTCTCCTTTCTCAGATTCTTCATTTGCTATCATGGATAGATTAATGCCCAAATCTTGATGATTTGATTCAGATAACATTTTGGCAAGTCCCTGTCCTTTAATCAGCTTGGTAGGCCTTATGTCCAAATCATACTCCTGTATTTTTGCAATCCATCTTCCTCTTTTACCTTCACTATCACCCTGAACAAGAATGTCTTTGACAGCTGTTGTGGGAACATATGCAGTAATGTGAGATTGAAAAACATAGGTTCTAAAAGCTTTAAGGGACTTTACTAGAGAATACGCCTGCTTCTCCAATATATTATATTTCAATTCAGCATCATGCAGTACTTGACTGAAGAAATCTATAGGCTGCTCATATCCATCTTCATTTCTCTGCAACAACACTCCAGCAATGGTATGGGGAGAAGCAAATGAAAATATCATAAATGGTTTTGTATAATCTGGCCCAACTAGCACGGGAGCTTCAGAAAATGCCTATTTTATTCTGGTGAATGCATCTCTAGACTCTTGGGACCACTTAACTTCATTCTCCTTTTTCAACATATCAGTTATATGCCTAACTATCTCAGCATAGTTAGGAATAAACCTTCTCAGAAAATTGATTCGGCCTAAAAACACCTGTACTTCCTTCTTATTCCTGGGTAAAGGAATACTGTTTATTACTTCAACTCTCTTAGGATCTATTTTCACGCCATCTTTAGTTACAATGTGCCCTAAGAGTATTCCCTCATATAATGAAAATAAAGATTTTTGAGGATTGAGGGATAGGCCATACCTTCTACATTTTTCAAAAGTTCTTCTTAAATTCTCAATATGTTCATCATCATTCTTTGAAAACACTGTGATATCATCAAGATATACCACCAAAAACTTGTCCTGTTCTCCAACAAAGGCTATGTCCATTGCTCTCTGAAAAGTAGCTCCTGCATTAATTAACCCAAATGGCATTCTGGCATACATAAAGGTTCCCCATGGTGTAGTGAATGCAGTTTTCTTCTGATCTTCTGGAAGCACGGCCACCTGATTATAGCCAGAAAAACCATCCATCATTGACATCCTGGATGCTCCCACCACTTTCTGCAGGATGTAATCCATCTTAGGCAGTGGATAATTATCCTTTAGAGATGCTCTGTTTAAATTCCTGAAATCCACACACAACCTTATTTCTTCGTTCTTTTTCCGAACAGGAACAAGGGTTTCTATCCATTCTGAGTATCTCAATGGCACAATTATTTTGGCCTTCAATAGCTTCTTGATTTATTTTTCAATAGAGGGAAGCAGCAGAGGATTTATCTGTCTGAGCTTCTGCTTATAAGGCTTTTCATCTTCCCTTAAAGGAAATTTATGCTGCATTATATTAACATCAAAATTTTTAAGGTCCTGATAGGACCAAGCAAATACATCTTTATAGGATTGAAACAACTTTTAAATATTTTTCTTTATATTCTTCTGGGACCCTTTTAGATAAATTTACAATTTTGGGATCGGCATAAGTACCCAGATTTAAATCTCCCATTTGATCTTCTTCTGTCACCTTGTTTGGCTGCAACAGAATATCATCTTTGTTAAATAATCTTTCTAGAGGCACCAGCCCTCTAGGTATAACATTTCCTTTCAACTGCAGCACTTTATTACCTGCTATCTTCTCTTCCCATCTTTTTTCTGCAATATTTTCAGTTTCCTCCTCTTCCTCATAATCATCAATCTCCATATTGGAGAATTCTCCCACTGTCTCCATGAATCTCTTCATCTGTTCATCATCTTCAAATACCTGCCAGTGCTTTATATTATCTGGAATGGATGGCCTGTAACGTACCTCCACTTCATATCTTAAAAGTGGATTCTGAGGAGGACGGAAGGTACTGGCAGCTACAACAAGAGAATCTGCTATTCTGTTTTTCTCCCGGGGCATGAACTGTATGTTAAACGCTGAGAAGAAATTTTCTACCATGTCCCACACCTCGTTTCTATAATCTCTCAACCGTGGATGCTTATTTTTGCATTGATTTCTGATCTGCCTTACCACCAGCTCAGAATCTCCCATAACTTTTAGACTTTGGATACCCATGTTTCTCGCTGTCTGCAGTCCCAATAATAGTGCCTCATATTCAGCTACATTATTGGTAGCCTCATATTCCAATTTAAAGGACAATGGCACCCATTTTCCTGTAGGAGAAATTAATAACACCCCAGCTCCATTGCCTTCCCTTGAATTTTCTCCATCAAAATGCAAAGTCCAAATTTCTTATTCCTGATCTTCTTTAGGCTGCTCAGCTTGGATTTGATCAAAAAGGGGCTCATGAGAATAATTTTGATTTTCTTCTAACATTAGACATGAGAAGTCTCCCTCTTTGTTATACACTGGTGAATTCTCTGAGCAATCAGCCTTAGTTACCATCTTAACAAATCTAGTCTCCCTGTATAACCTCCTTTCCTGGCCCCCAAATACTAGGACAGTAGCATATGTTAAATCCAATTTGATTGATCCACCAATTTTTGTACCCCAGGACCTTGACAACAACATGCCAAAGCGAGTCGGGATATCGGCAACCACAATGTCCATGACCACACACTTTGCTGGAATTTGGGCCAGATTGACCACTAAATCTTTAATCATTCCCAAGCATTTAACCCTTTTAGAATCAAATTAATATAGGTATTTGTATGGTCTTGTAATTTGCAGTCCTAGTTGTTCCATGACAGACAGAGGCATAAGATTATGGGAAGCCCCAGAATCTAACATACAATTGTGTAACAGCAGGTCATGAATAACTAGGGACACATAAAAAGGAGGAGTAGAAGGGTCTATCTCCTCGACATGTGGGCCAAAGACTACCATGGGTCTTTCTTCTTGAAGGTTTAAACTATCAGGTACGATTGGTATTTCAGGAGGGAGCATAAGGGAAGTAACTTGAGACTGATATATAGGCTGTTTTAGTAATTCGGTCAGGGGGACTGGAATCTTAATTTTCTCAAGCTCTTTTTGTAAATTAAAAGCAGAAGGGGGCTTTTCTAGCACTACTTATTTTGACTCTTTATTTTCAGCTGAAGATTTAATTTCTTTTGACCATGACTCAACATTAGGAGGACTGACTATTTTTGAAGAAGAAGGAATCTGATCATTAGGCTACAAGGGAGCATTCAGAGGACTCTTACCTTTTTCTATGTTTCTCTTTGTTGCTGATTCCTTCTGAGCAGGTGCTTCTTTCTGAGGTGGCTCATCTTCTTGATCTTGAGTTCGGGTCCTCTTCCTTAAAGACCTGAGATCATACTTTACATTGAATTTTTCTTGTATGAAATCAGCAAATTTCTTACAATAATGATCAATCTCTGCTTCTTCCTCTTTGTCTTGCAATGGGAATTCTATATCATCATTATTTGAAAAGGCGAGATTTGAATCTTCTAATCCATAAGCAGCATCTCCAGTGGAGTCATCTGCTGGTCCTTCCAGGTACAAGGGATGTGGTACTTGGTCTGGTTGTTCCTTTGCTTCTCTCGGCAATATCTGCAATGGTGGTCTTCTATACTGGGGATTGTATCCTCTGTTTGGAGCATTATAGAAATTCTTGGGAGCTGCATTTTTAGCTTCTAGTTCAAGCTTGACCATCTTCTTTATCATTTTTCTTATTTCATCCATTTTTTCTGACTCTTTATCTTGATTAGAGGTGGAAACCTCTTCTCTGCCTCTCCTCCTAGTATCTTGTTCAATTTTTCCCTTTAATTTCCCAGTGGAGGCAAAGTTTGCTTCCAACTCTAGAGCATCTGACTGAGCATCATCTAAAGTAGCAGGTTTTCTTTCTCTCAATGAGAATCCAAAATCAAAATCAAAGGCTTCTATGAAAATTATCTTGGCAGCAGCTTCATGAGGCTTCATTTCAGGAGGCAGGCTCAAATATAACTTGTTAAATCTTTTAATAAACTCTGACACCCTTCATTATGTTTCTTCTTCATAGTATTAAACTCAGTAAGACACATACCATAATATTTCTTTTCTCCCCACTTTCTGAGGAAAGTATTCTCCATCTCATCCCAGGTGGTTACTGAACGGTTCCCCAATGTATTGAACCATTTTCTGGCTTCACCCTCCAGATATTGTACAAATAATCTCAAGACCACATCCAAATGTTCAACATTTAAGTTTTATGCAAAGGAGCAGAAAGTCTCAAGATGTTTCTGAGCATCAATTTCATTTTCACCATTGAATCTCGACAGAATCTTCAAGTAATCCTATGGCATATCATTTAGCACTTGGGGTAAGGCCAGTGGAGCATATTTTTTCAATAGAAAAGCAGGAACATTAGCCATTGGAGGAGGTGGGGGTTGTACAACACTCTGAGATACAAATGAAGGGAGAGGAGTAGGAGGAAGTGGAGTATGAATAACAATGGGAATATATTGCACAGAAGCCTGAGGTGTGGATGGGAATAGTTCACGGTTAACATCAGCTACTTCTGTGACCTCTTTGATTTCCTCAGCCTCGAGAGTAGGATGAGAATCTTCTTCAATCCAGGCACTTCCTCTACGTGGAGTTTCTGAGTAAAACTCGGGATTTTCTATTTTTATTTCTTGAGAAGAAGAGGGCGGATAATCTTCAACGGAATATTCAGGATTTTCAACACGAACTGATTTCCTCTCCTTCCAAACTCTTTTATGAATGATCTTCTCTGGGTCAGACACGTAAGGTGTTTTTGACTGGGATGTATCTGACCTTAAATGTGGCTTACGAGGTGCCAGGACTACCAATAAATTTATCAAATAAAAGCAGTGGAGTCGCCAAGGTGAGAGATACGCAACTCTTCAACTCTCTGTGCTCACCTGATTAGAGAGTGAAAACAATTTGTCGAGGCCCAGGGAAACTGATATTCTTGAATTCGGTCCCCGGCAGCGGTGCCAGAAAGATGTTGTGGACAATTTTGTCACCCCCTAGGGACAGTCTAGAGTTGCTATAGACCAGTGCCTAGGACATCTTAATATAGCAAGGAGCTCATCATATAGCTTGGGTTGTCAGTCCAAAAGCTCTCTTACTATCTCTTATTGAACAAGGAAATAAGATTGAATGGGACCAATCCCTCTCAGAAGCTGGTGCAAAGATAAGAATAGTGTAGGAACATCATGTAAAACTCCAATACAAAGGCATCAGACAGTTAAGAGACAACTTGCTGTAAAGAGGACCGGTTCAAATAATATGCCACAGAAATCAAATATCAGAAGGTGGATGCAGTGAGAGGAATAATAAGAGAATACCAGTTGATATTAGACTGATACCCAGATATACACAGAACCATGCGTGGGCTTGCCAATTCAAGAATCCATACACAATCCTGGCATTTTAAAAGCACCCTCCTAACACAACTGATATAGCATAAAATATGGATAAGGTGAACATGAAACAGTATATCATGACTAGGCCTATTTAAAGTGCTTGACTAATTCCAGAAAGGGCATCAACTAGGATGAATCCTTACTGCAAAATAGTGAGCCACTCGCATTCTAGAACATGATACAAGAAGATAAATAGCATGAAATGAGGTATTGTATTAACACATAAGAGAAAATTACATACTGTGAGATACCAAAGACCAGAATCCTCATTACAGTTATAACTCCTCCTCACTGAGACCCTACGGGCTTTGAACCTTTATACAGAAATATTACAAAATGTATACAGAAGCCTTCTCACTGCACAGTTTGCTGATAGAGATCTGGAACCCTTACAATGTTTTTGCTTTTAGTTTTTATAGAGGAAAGAGAAAAATCTAGAGAATGAGGTAGGTGATGTACATTAATGGCCTCATTTAAACAAATTTAAAGGAAAAGCCCGCCTATGCTATTTGGCGGGGCTGAACTGATGCACGCACTCAGCTACTACTTCGTGAAATAAATGCTGAAGATAAAAATCTCCTTATGAACAAGACATAAATAATAAAATATACAAGTGCTATGTACTTGGCTGGAGGAGGAAAATCTGTTGCGATAAAACCTTGAGGTTGCTTGCAAGAATAAATGAACTGGGAAGAGGATCTCTGCAGAGGCTCAGCATAAGGGGAAACCTTCATGAACTTTCAATACTTTCTTGAGAAGAAAATCAGCTGAAATATAATCTGTAGGGTATGATTTTTAATGTATTGTACCCTCGACTTGATCTTGGAAATCTCTGGTCCGATACCCTTGTCTTTTAATCACCAGATATGGGCTCATAATCTTCAATGGGTTGTTGAAATCTTTAATTCTCTGCTGATGTCCTTTGCAGCAACATTTATATCCCCATACGCTAACTGGCATCTTTAAATTGTCCTTGGAGAGCTCGAAAGATTTTAAATCCCGCCCTTGTGATGGATGTCTTACCATGGCGGCTTTCAGGACCCTTCTTCATAATGACAGCTCCAATTGAATTGCCTTCTGAGATGCTCTATCGCTGCAACCAAAACTGTGAATTAAAACATCTCTCTGTATGTCGAAATCCTGCAAAATTTACCAACACATTAGAAACACCAGGTAGAGGTGGGATGGACGAGGAGGTGAAGATGGTGATGACGTCGCAGATATGGACAATCGACAAGAACACACAGGGTGACGAAAGAAAAAAAATGGAGGCTTTGGAACGAAAACTTTCCGCATGAAACGGTTTTAAACGTGATGACTGAAAAACGATGAATACAAATAAAAACACACACATGTATATATACGGTGGGGAAAACACCATGGATGCGTGGGAGTATGACACGTGGACGATAGTACGACAAATGTCAACAGAAAGGGTGATGTGGAGGTGTATGGTCAACAGGCGGGAGAGAACGCGTTTTAGACCGTCGGATTTCGAAACCAGATCAACGGCTCGAAGGCGCGGGGGCGACGTAACGGTGGGCCACAGGACACAACGGACACAGGTTAACGGGCGGGCAGCTTTGGAGGGTATCTGCCGTTGGATTGAGGTCGACAGATCCAACGACACGGATGAGTTCCGCTGCCCGGCCATTGTACAAACTTTAACGCGCGAAAAATTGGTTTTTAGGGCCCGTACAAAAGACACGCGGCGCGTATTTAGTGGAATCGCTGCCCCCATGGTGAATACCGCCGCGCGTATTTAGTGGAAAAGCTGTGAGGAATTAACTGCTGGTTTTCGGGCGCAGGGACCACTATCACTGTGTTGATTGCGGGCCATAGATTTAACTGAGATCGAACGGTTGCAAGTGCGCCCGAAACATTTATCGTTAAGCCCCCTTTTCCTTTGGCATATGGATCTGCGCTCAGGCCATATGTGGATTAAAACAAAAGGGGCTAAGGCTTGAATAAAATTTAAAACATGGGTTTTAACTTTGCACAATGTATTTTTGGGAAAAAAGGTGGTGACGAGCGTAACATGAAGGCTTTTGGCTACGAAAGATATTTTGAACAGATCCAAAGGGAGCTGGTGGCCAAAATTTAAATGGAGGGGGGGAATATGCACAACAGGATGGAAAAAATCGATGGCTGAGATGTGATCTGGGGTATGAACGAAAATAATACAAGGGCGGATAAGGGTTAATGAGGGCCGTTGATCTGCAAATATCAATGGTCAGGATTTGCCGAAAAACATTATGAAGCGGGGTATATAGAATTTAACCAAAGTCGGGAGACGCATTCCGAACCATCCAATCTAGACACGTGGACGATCCAGATGCAATCGGAGGCATTCGATCGGCAGGGGGAAGAACTTGTATGGCACTGATGCGATTGAGCGCTGGCCATCAATCTGAGGATCAGATCAATGGTGGGGAGTGAATCAGAGGTGTTTGAAGGTGGAGGACAGGCTAATGATCAGAGTGAATGAGGGCCGTCAGATCTGGGATATAGCGGATAGATCCAACGGCGAAGGATACATTGGGGAATGCCAATCAGAGGTGGGAAAAAATCAACGTGAAATGTGCCCTTTGAAAATCGTTGATGTGATGTTGTGCCGATCATTGATTAACTTTAGATCAACGGTCAAGATTCCTTCAAATAATGAACCGGCGGAAACTCTTTATAGCACATGAAAACCAGAAATTAAACAAAAACAAAGGTTTTGGCTTGGGGCGGGTTTATATATAAAAAGTGGCTAGGTGCCTGTTTGCAGGGCCATTGGTCTATATGAAAATAATAGGCCCGGGGCTTATATATGAGGGCCAATCACATCGGAAGGTCGAGCTTGGTCTTTTAATCTACCCATTAAGAATTTTTGCAATGTGATTAGCGCTTCGGGACTTTTAACTCTTGGTCCTAGACGCAAGTTATATGGAGTAAAGCGTAGGGTGGGAGTTTATACAAATGGGGCTCAATTGCATCAGAATTTTGATGCGTGGCTTTTCAATCTACCCAGTTTACATTAAAAACATTGCTCTGGCGGGTTTTAGGCCAAAACTTAGGAAAAAGTGAGTTTTTTTATTTACGAAGCAAAATGAGCATCGGGAATGGTTTATTCACAAGTTTTAAGTGTCGAATGCGGGCCTAAGGGTTATATGAAGTGGTGAAATACTTGGGGCTTATAATCAAAGGGTTAATAGCAATTGGAGGTCTTACCATAAGAAACAAACTTGCACGCTCTGTTTTTTCTGATGCGATAAGTGCCAAAAGGACTTAGCGCTTGGTTCCAGCACTAGGGCACTTGGTGGGGAAGTGGTTAAGACTTAGCCCAAAGGGGCTTAAACCCTTAGTACAAAAAATGTATTTTTATGATTTTTTCAGAGTTTTCTGATGGATTTTGGGGTTTCAACAGAGTTTAAAAAGGAGTTTTAAACTATGTAATGTGAATTTTATGAAGGGGGAAATGGAAAAAAGGGAAAATAGAGGACATTTATGAGGAAAAGCGGAGGAAAAATGAAGGATAGTTTTGAGGTGGAGGGAAGGGGAAAATGGCTTTTGCAACAGTCTTTTCTTTATGGAATCAGTATAATTTTTTAGTTTGAAATGGAAACAACAGTGAAGATTTAGACAAAGGGCATGATGTCTTCATGAGTCTTCAAGAGATAACACTTTTTGCAATAAAACTTGTTTCTTGAAGGCTCCAAAATGTTTTAGCCACCATTTGATATGACAAATTTTATAGGTGGCTAACATATAGCCCATACTTTCTACATCTCTCAATGACCTTTCTTAGGTGTACTAGGTGTTCTTCATCTATTTTGGAATAGACTGCAATTTCATCTAAATAAATCACAATGAAGTGGCCTATTTATTCTGAGAAAGAAATGTCCATAGCTCTTTGAAAGGTGGCAGCCGCATTCATTAATCCAAAAGGCATTTTCACATACATGAAAGTGCCCCAAGGAGTAGTGAAGGATGTTTTCAGTTGGTCATCAGGGAGTACCAATATCTGATTATATCCTGAAAATCCATCTAGCAAAGAAATCCTCTTGGAACCAACTACCCTTTGTAAGATGTGCTATATTTAAGGCAAGGGATAGTTGTCCTTTAATGAGGCTCTGTTCAAGTTCCTAAGGTCAATACAAAGCCTTATTTCTCCTATTTTCTTTCTTACAGCTACAAGATTAGATACCCACTCTGAGTATCTCACAGGAACAATAATTCCAGCATTATACATTTTCCTAATTTCTTTCTCAACCAGAGGTAACTGCACAGGGTTTATTCTGCGTAATTTTTGCCTAAACAGTTTATGGTTTTCTTTAAGTGGTATCTTGTGTTGAATGGTATCTGTGTCATATGCCCTTAAATATTCATAGCTCTAAGAAAATACATCAGAAAACTCTTTAAACAACTTAATATATTTCAGTTTCATGTGAGATGGCAATGTTTTAGATAATTTGATCATTTTAGGCTTGTCTTTACTGCCTATATTGCATTCTTCAACATCAAATTCGATGGGTTCTATTGTTGGTTTCTTGGCAACATCATTAAAATCAAACAAGTCTTCTAGAGGTGCTAGTCCTTTGGGTAAGCCTTTGTCTTTAGACTATAGTATCTCTATGTCCTCTCTTCCTGATTTTATGTACCCTTCTATTTGATTTTTGAATTCTCTAGTGAGCAGATTTATTTCTGCAATGGGAGAAGGTTCTTTTTCAATAGGTTGTTCCTAATTAGGACATTCTTCATCATATTTTGAGTCTGAATTTGGCAATCCAAACTCATTTTTGAACTGCAGGAAGTCCTCTATCTGTTTATCTCCCTCAAATACCTGCCAATACTTTTCATTGTCTGGGACAACTAGTCTGTATTTCACTTGGACTGTGAACTTCTTGTTGTCATAGGATCTTTGACATGAACTGGCAGCACAAGCTAAACCATTGGCAAGAATATTTTGGTTTCTAGGGACAATAACAAGTTCATATTCCTTAAAAGTTTTCAAAATGTCCATGACATCATTTCTATAGGCTCTTAGTCTTGGATGTTTGGCAGTGTACTCTCCATTTATTTTTTTAATGATCAGTTCAGAATCCCAATGAATAGCAATCCTCCTGGCTCCTAATTTCTTCAGTAAATGTAGTCCTAAGAGGAGTGCTTCATACTCTGCTATGTTATTTGTACATTGGAAGTTTAACTTGTATGAATGGCTTTCAACATAATTATTCTCTATGTTGTGAAGCCACACACCTGCTCCTGCACCAGTTCTATTACAAGACCCATCAAAACTCATACTCCAAAGAGAGCTAGTTTCGGACTTGTTGTTGTTTTCATTCCTATCCATTTGTCCTAGGTGTTCTGACTGTCATTATGCGGTTTTATGGGTTCTGCAGCATGTTTATGTTGGTCTTGTTCCTTAAATTTTTCATGGATTTGAGGCCTTTCTTCTTGACTCTCATGACTTTCACTAAGCTGGTGGGAAGTGGGTTGTTCACATTCTCTATTTTGTTTGCTGTAATTTTCAGATTTTGAAAACTGTTTGAGAGCCTCTCCCTTCCTATCCTCTCCTCCTATGTTTTCTATTATGTTGGGTGATTTCTCACTTTCCAACTGTAGCTCATCAAAGGTTTCATCATTGTAAATAATGAATGAGTCTAGGTCTATATGGACAGAGTAAAGAGGGGAATTTTCTGATTTTTCTTGACCACTCACCATAAATTTCATGTGTGATTCCCTATAAAGACTTCTAAGTTGGCTGAAAACATGGATGGTGGCATATGTCATGTTCATTTGCATGGTACCTTGAAGCTTAGCACCCCATGATCTTGAAAGAAGCATGCCATATTTGGGGGGCACATCAGCCACTACCACATCCATCACTATGCATTTGGCTGGGATTTGGGTCAAGTTTACACAGAGATCTTCGATCAGGCCTAAGCATTTTACTCTACTGGAGTCAAAAGAATACAAATATATATATGTTCTGGTTATCTCAAGGCCTAATCTCTCCATGATTACTTTGGGCATGAGGTTATGTGAAGCCCCTGAATCATGCATAGAATTGTGTAAAATATTATCATGGATATTCAAACTGACATAGAAAGGAGGGACCACTCCTTCTTGGAACTTTCCTTCAATTTTAGGACCAAATAAAAGGGCTGGCTGATCATCATTTAGGTTGACAGAGTCATTATTTTCTTCTATGTTCAAAGATTTTAACACCTGAAATTTATATACATCTTGAGTGACTAACTCAGTGAGGGGGATAGAGATCTTGACTTTAGAAATTTCACTTTCCAAATTGAAAGGGAACTGATTCTTTGAAAGGCTCAAATCTTTTTTGTTAGTCACTAACTTATCAGCAAAATCAGCTTGTTGGTTTTTACTATGTACATCAGTTAAAACTGTTTTTACAGGGGCACTAGCTGAAGTGCTAGTGCTGTTAGGGTCACCACTCTATTTATCATTGGTCTGAGTGCCTTTCCCCTTGTTTTTACCAGAACTTTCATCTGTTGTTTTGTTGTTTTTAGCAGCCCTTCTAACCACCTTTTCATATCTATTTTTAACAACAATTTTAGAGGTCTTTGTTTGCGGAGTTTCTTGGTTATTTTTTCTCCCGAGGTCATAACGTTTATGGACCTCCATGATGGCATTCTCAAAGCCTTGCCTATAGTCTTTAGATTCTAAGCCTTCATTATAATCATATGTGTATGTGGCCTGGTCATCCTTTGTGAAAAATGCAGGGTCTTCATTACTTACTCCCAGCATGTTTATATCAGTTCCCTCTAGCTCTTCTATCATTCCCTCATATTCATCAACATAATTTTCATGAAATGGAGGACTGATTTGTTGATCAATATCTCTTTGTTTAATCTCAGGGGGGTTTCTCCTAAAGTTCTGGTTCTGATTTTGAGGGTGGTTCCTATTCTTAGCATTTGTTTGGACAACCATCCTCTCCAGCATTCTTTCTAGCCTATTCATGCTCTTGGCTATACGGTCTGATTTTGAATCAGATGTGGAAGGTGCAATGTCATCTCTATATGTTACTTTATTTTCGTTCCTCATCCTAGCTCCTTTGGCAATCAAATTTTCCTCAATGCTCATTTCCCCTTGCTGCATATCTTCTAATGTGAGGTATTCCTTTTCCCTCAGTTGATAGGCCATTTTAGGATCAAATCCATCAGGGAATTTCATTAAAGCTAGGCCCTGTGGAGGTTTTACATGAGATGGTATGGCATTGTACGCCCTATTGTATCTAGCACAGTATTCCTATACACCTTCCCCTGGATTCCTTTTAATATTCTCATATTCTGACAGAATTTGGAAAGAGTCTTTCCTGACTTCCCACTTGTTCAAAAATAGTTGATGAAAGGCAGGAAGATCATTGATGCTCCATGGGGTTAATATTTTGAACCATTTTCTTACTTCTCCACCTAAACTCTGAGCAAACAATCTAAGTTTAATAGTCTCATCACCTATTTCATTCCTATCAAAGTAATCATTCATTTTGTCAACATGTTGTGGAGCAGAAATGGAACTATTGGCATCATATAGAGGAATAGTGGTCGAATAACCTTGTGGTAAGGTAGCTAAAGGTAAAGGAAGGAGTAGAGGAGCATACCATGCAGCCATGATATAGATGGGAGGGAAAAATGGGGAGGTTTACAAGTGGAGGGTTTATGAAAGGAGGAGGAGGATGGAATGGAGTGGTTTGAACAGTGGGTGTATGGATAACAGAATTTCTTGGACCAACAAGAGACTGTTGAGAAGATTTGGGGTGAGAGAAAATGAAGTTATGAATGAAATGAAGATACGGTGGAGTGGCTTCTCTATTGCTACTATGGTCACCACTATGTTGGGGTGAACTTGGGGGCTCAAAGTCTGTCTGATCTATACCATTAAGTGACCTAGTTCTTAGTAAATTACTCAGAAAATCTAAGTCAACTTGGATCTCTTGAAGAGATGAAAGGCTTTTAGGGAAAAAATTAGCTCTATGAATTGAACTGATAATAGTTGGATCCCTAGATACAGGATACTTCCTAAGAATGCTTTCTGGATTATCAACTATTTCAGGAGGATTTTGGTAAGGATAGGCTCTGGTATGAATTATTTTTGAAGCCGGTATGTTTAAGATTTAGACCCACAGAAAAGAAAAGTTAGCCATATATGACAATATTTAGAGGAAAACTACTCTTTAACAAATAAAAATTAATCCTCAAAGTTTCCTTGACTGAGTATGAGTGATGTTACGATATAATGGGTTTCCCAGTGGAGTCTTTAGGTCTATTAAGAGTTGTGGAGTCACCAGGTGGATGATTTCAAATGTTTTAAGATGAGTTTTTGTCCACCATTAGCAATTGAATACCAATCTAAGGATGTTGTGGGTGTTCTGAGGTCTTAAGGATGTATAACATGTAATTCACTCATAATTCCCCAGTGTAGTCGACATTATGTTAGGCTCCCATAGTTTGCAAGATTGGCAAGAACAAATGCTGCAGGGCCTACACCATAACCACTTTGGAATCCTAGGATCTAGCCCTCCTGGATTCAGAGAGGGATCTCTTTATATGTGTGTTAGAATGTTATGCTTTAAGGCTTATGATATGATATTAGGCTATTTATGAAGCACAAGGGATTTGTTTGTTTTTGGTTGGGGATGATTAACTGAGAAGGTCATGTGAAGTGTGAAGGAGGGAATAAATTGAAGGATATTTCAGCATGGGAAGATAGGTCAAGAAAAGGTGTCAATTCATTGGGCTCTAGAGTCATAAAAGGGTTTATTTTCACAACAACTATTCAAGGTTTTCCATAGGGCAAGTCATCTATATTAAAAGATCTCTTTAAGTTGAGTTTGTGGTATGAATCATTAAGAAATGACGTGAAAGAAGCAAAGCTAATAACCAATTAAAAATCTATTAACTTCACTAAACAAGAAGAGCCTTTCAAAGTGACTGATTTGGAAGCAAGCCAAAGGACAGGGCAAACCATAGACTTCTTTGGGCAATACTCCTACTAAAGCCAACTTCTAAGACAACAATCCAGTAATCTTCTTGACTACCTTCAGAAAGTAGAAAACATATAAAATAAACAAAGGGCAGCTTAAGATCAAGTTAGGACTTTTAACCTATCCTGTTTTCGACATACTCTTAAGGGAAATCTTCAAAACATAGACTTCTTTGGGTAATACTCCTACTAAAGCCAACTTCTAAGACAACAATCTAGTAATCTTCTTGACTACCTTCAGAAAGTAGAAAACATATAAGATAAACAAAGGGCAGCCTAAGATCAAGTAAGGACTTTTAACCTATCTTGATTTTGGAATACTCTTAAGGGAAATCTTCAAAACATCTATTTAAGACTATACAAGGAACATGACTAACCGTAAACTTCCTTAATTAGGACTCTACTTAGCATGCAGTGAAAAGATCATTCAAGAACAACATCTCAAGTTCTACTCAACAAGACATGGGCTCACCAACATTTCTTGACTGGTCATACTCTATTGATTCATTCTCAAACACACATTTAGAAGAAAACATAAAGATAAAGCTTATTAGTCAGAATTAGGGTACTTTAAAAGTAAATTATAATCTATATTTCCTGCTCTTTATCAAAGAATATGAACAAAGTGAAAAACATAATAAGCAACAGTGACAATAAAAAACATCACCAATGATTTAGATCGGGATCTAGTGAATTTTCTTGTCTATTTGATTTCCAAGACTAGTTACATACTCGAATCCAATAGCTTTCTATAGTCCAATAATTCTCTTCCCAACCTACTATATTACAACTACTCAGCAACTCTTACTCCATAATAGTTCAAACAATCAATAACTTTCTAGCCCTTCACAATGAGTTTTCTGTGAATACATATAGGTGAAAGAGGAAGAGCGCTGCAAAAATGGTAATAAACATTAACTAGGGCAAGAGGGAGGGTATTAAAATTCCCATTATACTTAATAATCATAGCAATAACTGTTTGTACCACTTTTAGCTACTTTAGTTGACTTTGAAGCCAACTAGTAGGCTGGTAATAACTCTAAGGCCTATCCTTTGAAGCTATCTCGGTCTAAAGTACCCTGTTTGACCTCTGGGACAAGAAAACTGTCATTTTTTGGTTTTTGTAGCCCCATGTCTGCTTAATAACTGTTCTGACAGTTTTAAAGAGGTCCTGTCATCAAAATTGTTATCAAGGTGTCTTTGAAAGGTAAAATAGCCTACAGGTGTCCTTACGGGCTGCTGAGAAGTATATAGCCTCATTGATGTGTCCTTTGGAGGCTTTCTTTGGTTGATCTGTCTGTCTTTAATTCTTTAATCACTAATTTAGGCTCTGATTTGTGCTTTAGGCTTAATTAGGCCTTCTCGGATCATCTTTGGTCTTTGTCTGATTGCTGTGTACATGTGGCTTGCGCTGGAGGGCTCACTGTATCACCAATGCCCATGACGCATTGGTTAAAAGTTGACTATTTGGCCCTTTATGTCCTTTTCTGGGTTGAATTCGGACATAGAGGATTTTCATCCTTGGCCTCTGCAACTAGATTTGCTGTGAGACAGCTTTTTATTTTAGAACCACCATTAAACCTGCAAACAACACTAAAATCTATTAAATAAAACCTACACAGGGGCTTAACTGCTTCAGAGGGCTTTGGTGGAGGTGGAGGAGCTTTGCAGAGGAAGGATATTGTAGGGAAGGGGTTCCATGGTGAAACCATGAAAAACCAAGGAAACTTTTGAATTTGGCGCGAAAATGGCGATGAGCAGTTTTTGGAAAATTGGAAATGGTTTTCGCGCGGGGTCAGAGCCATAAGTGGTAATGGTTCTTTCGAACACGATACGCCTTGGTGGCTGACGTGTGTCCCACCAAAACCACCTATTTCGTGTAGAAGTTGCGTGTTGAAAATTTTTGGTGAATTAGACGCTAAATGAATTCTAGGTCGTTGGATCTGGGGGGACAAATCTACAGTTGAGGATGAATACAACGGGTGGAGATGTACAGTCGGGTGGAACCCTCAATGACATCATCTCTTTTGTCGGGTAGTTGTATGTTCAATGCACGGAGAGAAAGTTTGTTGGGTGGAGTTTTGAGGTGAGGATTGATGGAAGCCGTCAGATTTGGGATATCTATGGTGGAGATTAAAAGTGGGGTCAAAAACTGAACCGACAGGGTGAAGAGGTAAGGTTAAATGGGAGCCGTTGGATGGCGAGGATCAACGGTCCAGATTTGTTGATGGGGGGGAATATAGGGGAAAGGTATATGGATATGAGGAAATGGGGAGGGATCCAACAACCGTTAGATCATATAGATCAACAGTTAAGATTGTGTTGGGGAGGACGAATGATGGGGGAAGCGAGGTGCGAAGTGCGAGAGATGGAGGACCATTGGAGAGGGATAGTGATCGACGATCAGGATTGAATCGACATATGTGAATCGGTGGAAAGTGATGGTCAAGGGGATGGAAGCTTTAATAAAAGAGCGTAATGCGATTTAGCAAGGACCATTGGATCGAAAACGAGATCAATGGTGGAGATTAAAGAGGGAAAGTGCATCAGACGCGAACTTTGGAAACTGTGATGGCTGATAGCCAATGGGCATTAGCACTTGGTCATGGCTCTGGGTCATATGACGAAAAGGGGCTAGGGCTAAGCCAAAAGGTGCTTGAGCCCTAAGGTTAAAATGAGCGGAATATAGGCCTAAATGAGGTTTTTTGACTATTTTTGAAGGTTTCGATAGGTAATAAAAGAGATTTTAAAACCAAATAAAGAGGAGTTATATGGTTTTAAATGAATTTTGGATGAAATTAGGGATAAATGAGGGATTTTTCAAAGGGGAAATGATGGAAAATGAGTCTGAAAATAGTCCTTCTTTGAGACAGCAGGGCTTCTTTGAGGATTTTTAGTGAAAAGATCAAAGAGGTGGATTTTTGAAGGATAAGGGGCATGTCAAGACTTCAAGAACTCACAGATTTGCTAAAATTTGTTTCTTGAAGGCTAAAAAGATCTGTTTTAGCCATTATTGGGTGTGTCAAAGTTATGGATGGCTAACACCTCCTCATGCATGGCCTTCCAAAACCAAAGAGGCCTTGGATTTGCTGCAGGTAGAAGTTTCTCTTTGAGCTGGGGAGTGCTCATTGAGAAGGTATCATCTAGAAAGGAGAAAGGGTTTCTCACTTCAATATGTCTACCATCTACCATTCCTTCCTCCATTGCTTCATGAATGAAGCTGCCATGTGAATTCTCCCATAAGGAATGGTTCCTCCCTTCTTCCTCCCTACTTTTGCACAGCGCAGTGCAACTCTGTTGCTCTAAATCAACAACATGCAAAGATGTATATCCCTTCATATGATCTGCTGAAATGAAAAGAGATGGAATTTCAAGCATACCTTGGTGAGATGTAGAAGCAAGAGCTCCTTTCTCAACTATGTTGTCTTCCTCCACTGCTAAACATGAAGGCTGCTCCTCCAAGGTTGTGACAACGCCGATACATGCTTCCTCAAGTAGTGGTGAGGATCTCTCTTCCTCTAGCTGAATGAACTGGGGTAAAACTAGAGTCTACTTGGAGGCTCTAGATTTAGCTTTTTATTCACTTAGAATCTCAGATTCCAAGTGTCTGCTATGTCTCTTTTCTTCTCCTCTTTGAGAATAGGAAGTGCATGGCTCTTCCTCTTCTTGAAACCCTCTAGGAGTTTAACTGCAACTCTTCATCTGCATAACCTCCTGGGGGAGATCCTTCCTGGATCTGAAAAATGATGAGAGTAATCTCGTATTATTCATAATTCTGATCTTCTTCTGTCTTCTTGGGCTGAGACTCACAGGATGAGCCAAGAAAGGTGTTCTGATACCACTGTAATATCCCAAAATCGGGACTGCTAGCAAGGCATGCCTGAAAAATGCATTTTTCAGGAATGGATTCTATAGCTCTTTAAATCAGCACTTGGATCCCTTATATATGAGTATCTAAGTCCTAAATCCAAGAGGATATCAGAAATAAATATTTCTAGGTGGGTTATACAGATCTCCCACATCTAGTTGCCTTGAGAAAGTGCCCAATGAAAGAATGCAACAATATAAGAACAATAATGGATATGCAGCATTAAATAATCTCATATTATGTGTTAAAACACATATCCTTCAATCATAACTACAAAAACATCTTATATTCTGATTCATGATCCAAAGATGGGGAAAAGCAGCAAATTAACCCCTAAAAAGGTTAATTTCAGAGATCTCTATAAAAAAAAGGAAAATGAAATTTGGATCCCTTATAATATGTTATAGGGGACTCACATATCAAATTTAAACTAAAAAAAATCATTCTAACTATGTTAAATAGGTCTCCCACTCCTGGTATGGCTAGAAAAAGCCTAATCCCCATGACTTGACTCAACTGAAATTAACTGAAGCTTATATTGCATGATTTTCTAAAGGTTTAGGGAAAAATATGGTATATAATAATATCTATAGTTTATTGTATCATAATATGGAAGAAAATGGAGATCAAGCTCCTTTACAATTCAAAGAGAACAACCTGACAAGGGTTTCATGAGATACAATGCATAGAAGTGCAGATCTGCAGATCTATATCTGAAAAATGCAGTTTACTGTAGCACTGAATAAATGTAGCTGAAATATACAAATTACAAAAGAAGGGTTGGCCCTTAATCCAAGGAAAAATCTCACAAGCAAGGGATCAAACCTTGCTACTGCAGCACTCTAGAAAATGATGCAGTTTCTGAAGCTAACTGCACTGTAGATGGTGAGGAGTGAGTTGGACACATGACAAGATCTGGAATATGAAGCTCAATATCTAATACACTCTTCCAGAAGGTTAAAAGACACACTCACTAAGAAGAGGCACTAGTACAATCTAGATCTGAGCAGTTCTAGTCTCCACTTGCTGTAGCTCACTGAAACAAGTAAACCCCAATAGGATTTATGTTGTATAAGGGAGATGGAGCTTGGCCATATGCCTGATAGTGCGAAATAAGCACAATTCCCTCCAAGATATACTCAATGGAAGGATGGAGAATCCCTAAACATGAAATCCTCACAATTCTCTGCTAAACAACCAAGAGAATGAGATATGTCTTAGCAGACAATATACTCTGAAAATATAATATCATCAACAAAATTCTCTTCAGCCTTCCCCTTCCTTTTATAAGATGATAGATTTGGAAAACCCTAAACCACCTTGATGAATTATCTCCTTTCACATGAGAGCCTCCTTCTAGAACTACACTTATCAACAAGGAGGTTTAATGCATTTGGACAATGTTGTGATTCGGTCCTATTGACCTAGTCAATCTGCCTCATCCGTTTTCACACCCAAGTGCAATCAATCCAGCTCACAAATGTATACCTATGCTGATCCTTGTTCACACTGAACTGGTTTTATCGATGATCTCTTCTTCTTCATGCATGCATGTTGACTTAGTCAAACTTAACTATGTCCTCATCCATTTGCCCTTGTTCACACTCATAAGTGTAAAATCCATCTATTGTGATGATCCCCTTTTCACATTACAAGGGTATTTTATTGAGACAACCCTGATTTACCTCTATTCACATTGGGCATTGATTTATTTTGATGTTTTTAGGAGTTTACATGTCCTTCTTTACATTTTATTCATCAATTAAGAAAATTAGCACAAAATGAAATACTCCTATTAGCTTGGGCTAATTAGGAATATTACAACATGTCAAAGAATGGAGTGATGGGATGGCAGGAGCCTATTCACATAGGCCAACAACATTGTCAGTTTGGAGCTTGGACTTATTTATGGAGTGTCCCTAGGATCACTTCACATTTGATGCACTTGGTGGACAAGGAGGAGGTGAGAATGATGGAGTAGTGGATGGAGGCATCTTTTACTATGGTATGTTCTTCTTGACTTGGATTTCCAAGCATAAGAAGGAGAATATTCATGCAGCATATGGTTCATTCCTCTTCATAGGAGTATGTCCTACCACTATGGAGAACTTATTCATGGATCCATATATCATCTTGCTTCCAACACATGGTAAGAATTTTTCTTTTACATACATGGATTATCTAACATAGTATTTGAATGCTCTTACCATTTCCATTCAGTGCATTGCTCCACAAGAGGGCAAGCTTCTCTTTGGGCTGCATGGTCATCTTTTGACCAACTATTGTGATGGAGACAACCATATTTTATGTATTCTTAGGAAAATGTTTCATTATAATTTTATGTATGCTCAGTTGATTCACCAAACCATTTACTCAGTTTACCAATAGAGGTGTTGAAATGTAAAACTAAGTATTTCTCAAGAAACATCTTGCCATGCCATTTCCTGAAGCAGTAGTTAGAAAAAATGTGATGTAACCACTTGGGAGATTGTTGGTACCTTCCAAAAATATATGGAACCTTTATTAATATTCTCATTTTGATGCCATATGATGATCATGTCCTATTCATCATATATGAGATGATTTGGGCCAGCTTGATTCACAGCGTTGGAGGAAAGATATTTGAAGATATAGTCTTCATCTTGCCTCTTAAGGACAACATTATTGCAGCCCAGGATAAGAAAAAATTCTACACTTATCATAAGTGGAGAGAAGGATAGCATGGGGTAGGTTATCTTGTCTACCATGATCAGATTTTCAACTCACCTACATTGCAGGAGCTCAAGGTGGGGGATTTTTTATATGAGTTACCATTCTGGAGGATGACTCATTTTGTATGGTTGATAGCTTGGGGATGGAGGATCCACATGGGAATGTTAGTTCCCAATACCTTTCGGATACCATGCCTCAAAGAGACCCTTATATAGCTCATTTTTTCCTCCATGGATGATTTACATGATGATAGCTATTTGGGATGCACACCAAAAGCTAGCTTGCATACTTGGGAGGGACATCTTAAAGACATATTGATGAGACAACATCTTGATCCTTGGAGGATTTTATCATATGAGGATGCTACAGGGGGAAAGAGGAGGCTCTTTAGTTCTATCCTTACAATTGCTTGAGGACAAGCAACATTTGGGAGGGGAGGACTGTAATATTCCAAATTTAGCATGCAGCTAATTGGAATATTGAATTTTGTTTTTATCACCTAGCAGCTGAATAAATGGATAAGGAAGCCCATGCATATTAAAAATATTAATAAAATCCCTCATAATGTGAAATGGGATAGTCATAAGAGCTGTATTTCATACCCTTATGTGTGAAAGAGGACATTTTCATGGAGACAAGGTCAAGTTTGACCAAGTCAACAGCTCTCGGATAGGAGGTAGAGAACACTTTGAGAGACAACACAGTATGAATGGGAGGAGGATTATTTGGTGAAGGAAACCCTAATTTATGGGACCCATGGTGAGAGGGCTTTCACTTATTTAAAAGAAGGGCAAGGTAGCCATTGTTATTCATGTTATGTATTCTTGATTTTATTGTCTGAAAGACTATTTGGCATTCTCTTGTTGTTTAGCAGAGTTACAGTGTCATTTAGCACAAGGCATTCCTGTTTAGGAATTACTTCTCCTTTCAAGAGAGGCCTCTTGAAGCAGCTTGCACTTCATTTCTCCACATCGATGCTTGAGACCAAGCTACCTCCTTCAGCTACAGCGCAGTTTCTGTTGAGAGCTGGGTTGTGTTGCAGGGTGTTACAGTGGAGGGTTGACAACACCACTTCCGGGGCTTGTTTTTCAAAGGAGGAAGATTTCTTTCCTTTGGGACACCAGTGAGGAAAATTCTGGAGCTTATTGTAGATCTTGGCACTTGTCCAATACATTTCCTTTCTCCTAAAACGCAGTCCCTTTCCTAGACTGCGTTATTTTCAGTGTGCATCTGCAGTGAGGATTGCAGAGAGTGTTTGGAGGGTGAGATATTCAGTGGTAGGATCAGCCTTTCACTTGGAAGATCCATTGGAGGAGGTCTTCTTGTTCATCTCATACATCATCTTCAGCCATCTCCATCCATTTCTTGAGTTGCAGCTGCTACTCAGTCTTGAGATTACAACTCTGGCATTTTTCCACTTTTGCATAATTCAACCACTCCTTCCAAGATTGTCTTGAGATTGTGTTTGGGAGCTTAGATCTTCACTCCCAATGTTGTATGGGCCATAAATTTGTATATCCATGTATTGAAATTTGCTAGCAATAGTTTCTCCTTATAAAACTGCATTTTCATAGCCTTGGGCATTCTTGTGTAGCAATGTTTTTCATATTTCATCTACATGTTTCTTGAGGCTAGGATTGCCTAACATGAGTGACTATTTCCTCAAGATCTTGTATACATTTTGCTGTTGTAACTGAATATGATGGCTATGTTCTCTTCTTATATATTATGAGTTGATTTTTCACTGCTACTCCAATATGTGTTCATGTATTGCTGGATCTCCAATCTTTGAATATCTTAAGATGTTCCCTTTATTGTAGATTTTCTCTATTTTGGGATATTACAAATTACTATCCGTTCAATTTTTTGAACAATGTCAGCATTATAAAATCTGGTTGAACCCAAAAAAGTGCATTTTCGCTGTCACATCCAGTCGGTTTTTGAGATTCATAGTGTCTACAAAAGGGATTCGGGTAGATCCCTTCATGGTTGAGGCAATAATTCAGTTGCCTCCCCCATCTTTAATTCGTCAACTTCAAAGTTTACAAGGAAAATCTAATTTTCTACGCAGATTCATCATAAATTATGCTGAGATTATGAAAGGATTTATGAGATTATTAATGAAATGATTTCCATTTTTTTGGGATGACTTTTCTCAACGCTCATTTGATGCTTTGAAAAAAGCATTGAAATCTGCTCCTTTATTGAGTCCACCCGATTATAGCGGGGATTTTCTCTTGTATCTTGTGGCAGAAGAACCTACCATTGGTATGGTTTTGGTTCAGGAGGACGATGCTTTTGTCGAGCATGTTATATACTACCTTAGTCAAGGCTTGGTAGGACTTGAACTCCGATATTCTCCAATAGAGAAGCTTCCTTTAGCAGTAGTTCATGCTGTTCAGCGGCTCAGACATTACATTCTTCTATGCAAAACTTATGTTTTGGCAGAAATCAATCCATTTCAGTTTGTTATCAGTAGGCAAGTGATTGGGGGAAAATACAATCGATGAATTGTGATTTTGCAGGAACTTGATCTTGATTTTGTGTCTGCCAAGTCCAAGAAATCATTATTTTTTGTGGAATTTATTTCTGAGTTTCCCTCTGGAGAAGAGATTGTTTATGACGAATCATTTCCTAATGAACATGTTTTTCTAATTTCTTCACAGGATCCTCGGTATGGGGATCTCATAGTCTATCTCCAGACTGCAAAGTTTCCCTAGACTTTTTCTAAAGATGAGTGTCGAAAGTTACATCACTTAGCCAAAATTTATTTGATTAATGGTGACACTTTATATCGTTGCAGTGTCAATTCAATCCTTAGGCACTGCTTAAATCTTGAAGAAACTGGGGTTGTGCTGAATGATTTCCACAGTGGAGCTTGTGGTGGTCATTTATCTGGGCTTTTTCTATAGCCCAAAAAAACTTGCGTGCAAGATACTTTTGGCCTTCGATTTTCAAATATTGTATGGAATCGGTCAAAAGGTGTCATCTGTATCAGGTTTATATTTGAAAGATGCGTGCTCATTAAGCTCCACCCTTTCCTGTCATTACTATCGAACCCTTTACAAAGTGGAGTATAGATTTTACTACTTGTAGCCCCCCTTCGGCTAAAGGTCACAAGTACATTATCGCAGTTGTAGACTACTTCACAAAGTCAGTTGAGGCTATGCCTAATTTTGGGAATGATGGTCATAGAGAAACTCTTTTCCTCTTCAATCAAGTCATTTCTCACTTTGGTATTCCAAAAGATATTATCATTGATCATGGCAGTCACTTTCTTAACAACATGATGGCTGAATTGGCTCTGAAATTAGGTTTCCAGTAGGAGAATTTGCCTCCTTATTATCCTCAGGCCAATTAGAAAGTTGAAGCCATGAACAAATCCTTGAAGACAATTCTTTAACAGACAATTGATAAAGCCAGATCCAAATGGAATATTATGTTGTCTCTTGCACTTTGGGCATACCGGATGTCAGTCAAAACTGCAACCGGTTTTACTCCATTTAAACTAGCTTATGGGTTGGAATCTATATTTCCTATTGAGTGTGAAATTCCCTCCCTTAAGTTAGTTTTTGAGCTTCTTCCTAACACTTATAGTCTTGAATAATGCCTCCTTCATCTGGAACATCTTGATGAGCAGCATCAATATGCAGCTACGATGAATGAGGCACATAAGAAACAGGTAAAGGTTCAGTACGATAAGGCGGTCAAACCTAGGGTCTTCTCTGAAGGTGACCTTGTCTTGGTTTATGCCAAAAAGAAGGATGCCTTGGGGGCAGGTAAGTTTAAATCCATGTGGTGTGTCCCCTTCATCATTAAAAAGGACCTGAAGAAAGGAGCTTATGCCTTGATTGATTTTGATGGAAATGAGTTAGCAGAGCCCAGAAGTGGGCTTTACTTGAAAAAATATTATGCCTAGGCTTTGGCCTAGCATCTTGATTTTTTGTATATATTTTTGTTTTTGTACATATCTAGGTTTTCGATTTTTTGGTGTGATTTTGATGAATTTGATCTACTTTGGCAAGTGTTATTGGATGACATGAGTCACTTTGATTTCGCCGATGGTGCTAGTAGACATACCCGAAACTTAGCTTATGTTAGTCATCAGTAATTTTTGCCTTCATAGATGACTAAATTATTTCCCTATATTTATAGAAACAAATTTCATGAACATTGTGAGTTCTAGAAATCTCACTGCCTTCACCATCCTTAAGATAATTTTTCACTATTTCATCATTTCATCAGGTCAAGCTCTGCTTACTAGTCCTAGAAAACCCATTAAGGGATCATGTCACTCCTTTGTCCCAAATCCTCTCTTTTATTTTGCTTAAACCCCCCACTACTACCTAAGGCCACCAATCAAACAACTCCTTTGTGTCTCCCAAAAATACCCCAAGCATCGATAGTCTTGAAACTGTCTCTATAGGATATTTAGATAAATCAAGTACATTGGATTTTGGATCTTAAATACTTCAGTTTATCATAAACTCTGTTTTACAAATGATGACACCAAAATCTAAGTTTTTAGTCCAAAATCCAAGTCCAAGGAACCTTCCACTGGGTCACCTAGGGTTTCACAATTCATAGGGTGGATTTGGTATCCTAAAAACTCTATTTTTCCTGTATGAATAAACTGCACTCAAAGAATAAAGGGACAAGTGACTTTGTCCAAGATTGATCAAAGGGTCATTCAAGAAAGGCCTCCTTGGCCTAGTGCACAATTATGTAAGGGATAGCTTCCCTTGCTCACATTCCTGCAAGAGGATCAAGATGCCCATCAACCTAGTGTTAGCCACCTGTAATATTTTGTTATACCAAAAGGTGGCTAAATCTTTTTGAGCCTCCAAGGAACAAATTTTATCACTAAAAATTGTTGGCTCTTGAAGACTCCTTGTAGGCCTCATGCCTCTGTCCAAAATCCTCATTATTGTTCCTCTTAATTCTGCTGATTTCATGTAAGAAACTGCTGAAGAAACCATCATTTTTTCCTTTTCTCCCACTCATAGCTAACCTTCATTTTCTCCCCCTTTTTCTCCATATTACTCCTCTACTTTTCATAAGTTTCTCCTTCCATTCATGAAAATCCTCCTGACATGGTTTGAAACTTCTTTTTGAGCTGTGCCGAAACCCCCAAATCCATTTAAAAACCTTGAAATTTTTCATAAAAATACAAGTATTATGACCATGGACTTAAGCCCCTTTGGGCTAAATCCTAAACCACTTCCGCCACATGCCCGTGCGCTGGGACCAAGAGCTTAAGTCCCGAGTGCTAATCGTAATCGGAAGGTCGGGCGGGTGAATTTTCCTTTGTAAATATCAAAAAACCCCAATGCGATTTTTTATAACGTTAAGTCCCGCGATATGTTTTACACCGTCGATCTATGGTCCCGATCCGATGGTGGAGCACTAATCGCAGCCCCCCGCCCGATCGCAATCGCAACACTCATGTTGTAACCCCCGATTGATCGCAAGCCTTCTTCTCCGACCTCTGATTGCGATCCCCGATTACATCCTGACCGTTCATCCTTCCCGCGATCTGACGGCCAGCGCTCAATCGCATTTCTCCTCCCGATCGCAATCGCAAGTCTTGCCTTCCGATCCCCGATCGTGTCACCTCCCGATTTAATCGCAGCCATCCATCTCCCAGCCGATCCGACGGCCATCGCACACCCGCTCCAATCGCAATCGGAACTTTCAATCGCACCCTCCTTCTGCGTATTGTGATTGCAATCCCCCGATCCAATCTGAGCCGTCCGTCCCGCCAGATCCAACGGTTCGGTTTCATCCCGCTCCTCTCCCATCATCCTTCTCTACTGCCTCTCCGATTCCATCGCAGCCGTTCATTCCTCCCCCAGATCAACGGCTATCGCTTAATCGCTCCTATCCCCCGATCATCGCATCGCAACTTTCCCCGACTGCGCAATCGCATCCACCTACCTGCCACCTCCGATTGCGATTACCCCGATTCAATTCCCACCGTTGATCTGATTTTTAGATCAACAGTCCGCGCATAATCGCGTCACGTGATTCAATCGCTCCATTTACTCGCTCCCCCCCGATTGCACTCCTCCGATTAGATATGGACCGTCCACGTGTCCAGATCGGACAGTCCAAAACCACCCCGCCTTATTTCTTCTCCCCGCTCTCCTTTACCTGTTCTGCGCCGATCTACACCGTTAGATATTTTTATCCGACGGCTACGCTCCTCCCCCACCACTCGAAGCAGTTTAAACCTATTCCCGCAGGATTTCTTAACTGTTTTTGTGTTTTGCAGGTGTTTTACTGGTTCTCCATTATAGAATGAACGAAAGTCGAGGGTTGGGAAAGACGTTTCCTGTGCCTTCGATCTATCTAAAAGAACCATTCACGGGCTCTGTATCAAATTATTTATCAATGTTTCATGAGCATTGATAACCTAAAGAGCCCTACGCGGCCCTGCACATCGACAAGACACTGTTTTATTCGAGAGAACAGTTAAAGAGTAACAATTTTTGAAGACAAAGCACAGCAGATGAAGATCGAAGACAGTTTTTATAGGGATTACGGCTAAGACAGTTATCAAAAGCCTAATCCCCAATCTAAAACACAGTTTAAAAGAAAAGCTAAAGTGTTTTATCAGACAGAAAGCCTCCACCGCCCCATCTGAGGCAAATTGATTCCTCAGCTACCACTGAGCCACCTGTTGCCTCAAAGCATTCAAACAGAGGCCGAAGTTATTGAAGAAAATCTGATATTCACCTCCTGCGCAGCTAAGGAGTTACTCCACACAGCGTATAGAGCCTCAAAGTCAAATAAAGTTCCCACTGAGCTTTGATATTTATTGTAAAAAAGTTAATACAGTGATCCACCTGTAAATTTCTCCCTCGAGCCCCTCAAAAGGCCGAGAAGTCTTGAACCTGTATTAATTATCCTGAGAGATATTTTCTCAGATCACCTCCTCATTCTTCTATAAATACCTCATAAGAAGATGAGAAATTGTTGGTTGCAGAACTTTGAAATACACTTGAGCTGGAGACTTATATTTGTACATAGTGTTCACTGGCCCTTGAAGCTCTGTTTGTGATAGAGTAGTTAGGCTGAATAGTGAAGATGATTGCTGAACTGAAACATTGGACTTGAAGATTGTAACTGGTTTGACATCAATAACAAGCTGTTTCTTGGGATCCTGGTCTATATTACTAGTGAAGTGCCTCTTTCTTTGTTAATTGTTTTTCCTTCTACGTATGCCATATTGTTCATGTTCTGCTGTAAAGAATAGTATAAATAGGGTTAGGACCTACTGTATATCAGTAACCTTCTCTGGATGAGAAATATTTATCTTGATGTTTTCTTCAAATTTGTTTATTTAAGAATGATTCAATACAGTTTAAACAGTTAGGAATGTTGTCGTTCCCTCGTCCTTCTGTTTGCTCAAACATTGTTCTTGAATGTTATTTCCATTATTTGCTATTAAAGTTAGACTAGAGAAGATATGGTTCACCCTGATTCCTAGATTCTTTTCTCCAAAGGCAGATTCTGAAAGTTTCCCTTGGTGTTGACTGAAAGTAGCCTAGGTTTAAAAGTACTTTATCTAATCTTAAGTTACACTTCGTTTCTCTTATATGTTTTCATACTTTCTGAAGGTGATTATTTGGATCACTGGATTGTTTGTCAATTAAGCTGCTTTAATAAGAACTTGCCCAAGAATTCTATGGTTAGCCCTGTCCTTGGTTGGTTTTAAATAGTTACTTAAGAGGCTTTTCTTGTTTGGACTGACTATAAATCCTCTGAGAAATTATCATCAGTTTCCATCCCTCTAACACTTTATTGTTCCATTCCATCATTTTAAACTCAACAATCTTGTGGTATAGATGACTTGCCCCTTGGATCACTCTTGATGTTGTTGCTCAATTAAAGCCAGAGATGACTCCATAGCCCAATGGACTAAAAACCAGCGTTATATCTATCTGTCTGCCGAATCTGTTCTATTTGCTTGCAACTTCTCACTTTTGAAACTTTTTGCACTTAGGACTTTCCCCTCAAGTAACATTTCATGCTCGACCATCCAAAACAAAACAAAACCCTTGGCCTTCATAACTAGCCTAATATCATTGCTACGCTTTCAAAAATATCCCATCTTGTGCATATTGGAGAGATCCCTCTCCGGATTGAAGGGCTAGATCCTAGAATCCCAAAGTTGGTTGAACCTATGTTAACTTCCATAGTTTGGACTCCTACTCCAATCTTGCTAATAAGTCACAGAACCTAACATTTTGGCGACTCAGGGAACTTTGAGTTCTTTTCATTTTAAATATTGCTTGAGACTCGAGAATACCCATGATCTCTTTAAATTGGTATATGGTGGTGGACCATAGAACCTTTTACCTCCAAAAGAGCTAAAAACTTCCACCTGGCGACTCCACACTCTGAAACTCCCAGAAGACCAAATGACTCCACTGGTAGAAGACCCTGAACTGATTAACCAGACACAGTGACGTCTTTCTTTATTTACAAACATGATTCCAAGAATACAACGAATGTACTGATGTGTAGAATCCCTTGTCCACAGGTTTCCACATAAGATGCCCTAGGTGAATTGGGATGACAACCTTCCTGTTTTTCAAGGTGAAAAGTTTGATGACCCTTTATTACATCTTATCAAATTTCACATAAATGTATGGAGGTTGAAAGTTGAATGGCATGAAGACTGCCTAATGAAAATGTTCATGTTAACCTTAGAAGGAAAAACTAGGGATTGGTATGAAGGCTTAAGATCTAGTAGTTTGTTTTCTTTAAGATACCTTGAATATATGTTCTATGAGAAATATAAAGAAAACAAGACATCATTAACAATAGGTGCAATATATTATGATCCATCACAAAACATCACCCAACATATTATAGATAATGAGGAAGCTTTGGAAGAGATGCATCCTGAAGATCTTTTAACGACCATTCATGAGTTTAATCTCCTATTGAAAAATTTTAAGAACATAGATGAATCAGTTGAGGAAGAGATGATCCAAGAAATAATGGGCATTCCTCAAGATATCCCTGAAAACTCAAATATTTATTCATCATCCCTTATAGTCGAGGCTCAAGAAGACATCCAACCTCAAAATAAGTCTTCGCAAGAGAGGGGTGGCACCGGCAACACGTACGAAGAGGACATGGAAACATTTTCCCTTTGTGAGAGAAGGAAATAAACAGAACTATTTATAAATGATCGGTCTGCGAAAACTTTTTTTTCTGAAAACAAACATAACGCATTCGCATAGAGTCCTGCATTGCTCTGATTTGAAAAATTCTTTGTAAATCATAATGAAAGAGAGACATAACGATAACCCAATATGTTCGGCTGTGAAATTGTTTATTCCGGATCAATTTTCCAAATTTCGATCGGTCGATGATGATGATGATGAGTTTCGAAAAATTAATCACGCGGGGCAACTGCGTTCGATTGGTGTTATCGGTTTCACCATCATCAACTTGAAAGCGAAAATCTTGTTTAATCCATCACAAATCGCTTTCACATAATTAGGAATCAACTGACTTTTCAACTTCATAAGGTGAAGAAGAACAATGAGGAAATTTTTGAGCAAGAAACCTTTAACTACTCCCCTGCTCAAGAATATAATAAACTCCTCACTGAGTTCAGTTCACTGAATACAAGCATACAAGGGCCACAAGAGGGCAACACTGTCAAATATGATGAGTCCTCCAGTTTAGAGGATGATGAAGATGAAGGAGAAAAACAAATAGAATACTATCCTGCTGTGGATATATCATCTTCTCAAGAAGAAAATTCTCCCTTCACTGATATTAGTCTGTCATATAAAGAGCCTGAATTTGTATCAGAAGCAAGCATATATTTAAACAAAGAAAATATTTCACTGATTGCTATTGTGCAGGTTAAAGATGATGATACTTCCAAGGAACATATTGAAGACATAGCCCTCAAAGCCGAGGCCTTGGAAGCAGAAAATCTACCGGATATGGAGGACCATAAAGAAGAGAATATTCATCTTTTCTTTGTTGATCCTATGGAAGAGTGTGTGGAAATCCCAACTGGCTCAAATGATCAAACAGTGACCCTTCGCAAGAGCCAGAGACATGAAAAGTTGTCACCTTCTGTGATAGCCTTGATATTGAAGGTTAACCTTCAATATGTTCTATGGATACCTCTGACAAGCAGCCAGAGTTACTAATTCTTCTTGACATTACTCAGCTGGCTACATTGGCACTTTTGTATCATATGAATATGTAAATACTCCATGTTTAGAATAGGTTAGATAGGAATGTCAATGACTCGATTCGAGCATGTAGTTAGTTTTTGTTTTACGCGGAGAAAAGTCAAAATTCAAAAATACAAAAACAAAAGAAAGAAAGAATGAAAAAGAGAGACGAAATTAAGCAAAACAAGAAAGGTATAGCCCCCATACCAAAAAAACAAATATAAGAAAGTGTCCAAGCAGTTGTCCAAGCTTAAATGCACTCTGCATCCCAGCGCCCAAGTTAGTCAAACGGCCTAATCTTGACTAATTAAAAACTTTAAAAATGTTTCTAGCTGGTAGGGTGAAATTTGATTTTCCAAACCTAAGCACAACAATCTTGGCTTATCGGTAGATAGATTAGGATAGAAATGAAGGTTCAAACAAACTCAAAATCTGAACCAAAGTTTCCAAAGAGAGATGACTCAAAATTGTTTTTTATTGAGTCTAGAGATATGAAGACCTGGTTCTAATCCGCTCAAAACTTGAACCAGAAGAAAGGCAAAGATAGCTCACAGAAAAAAGAAAAATCAGAGCTATGAAAAGGAGAGAGAAGGCCATAATAAGAAGCTTTCAGATCTTAAGCCTTAAATTTTTGATGTTAAATTTCTGCAAAATAATAATCTATGTGCAGCTTGTTCTTATGCCATAGATCATAGCAAGTCAAACAGCTCAATCTTGACTTGACTATTTTTAAATTTTTGTTGTAGAATTTAGAGAATGAAAGTCTGTTGGACAGTTTAATCCCAACAGACAATAGATTAGGTAGAGAAATATCTGAGCTCAACTGTTTAATCTGAGTTCAGGGAGAAATAAGGAGTAGAAATAAATTAGATTTCCTGCTTTCAAAAGAATAAAATGTTGTGAATAGAGTTCGCCAATCCAAGTGCACTTTGATGAAGAAAAAATGCTAGATCAGTAGGATTGGGTAGGTAGAAAGTTTGTATGGATGAAGGACCACTGTCTTCATAGTTGTTGAATATGTTTTCAAACAAGACCACCCAGAAAAGGAAGAGCAGCCCAATGGATGAAGCACCTGGTCAGCATCCTAGAGAGAACAATGGATCAGGCGCAAGTCGGCGTCCCAGAGAAATCAAGTCTGAATTCTTGATGCCTTCAAGAAGGCACCATCCCCAAGTGGAGCCACTGTTAGCCACTTGTAATATTTTGTTATACCAAAAGGTGGCTAAATCTTTTTGAGCCTCCAAGGAACAAATTTTATCACTAAAAATTGTTGGCTCTTGAAGACTCCTTGTAGGCCTCATGCCTCTGTCCAAAATCCTCATTACTTTTCCTCTTAATTCTGCTGATTTCATGTAAGAAACTGCTGAAGAAACCATCATTTTTTCCTTTTCTCCCACTCATAGCTAACCTTCATTTTCTCCCCCTTTTTCTCCATATTACTCCTCTACTTTTCATAAGTTTCTCCTTCCATTCATGAAAATCCTCCTGACATGGTTTGAAACTTCTTTTTGAGTTGTGCCGAAACCCCCAAATCCATTTAAAAACCTTGAAATTTTTCATAAAAATACAAGTATTATGACCATGGACTTAAGCCCCTTTGGGCTAAATCCTAAACCACTTCCCCCACATGCCCGTGCGCTGGGACCAAGCGCTTAAGTCCCGAGCGCTAATCGCAATCGGAAGGTCGGGTGGGTGAATTTTCCTTTGTAAATATCAAAAAACCCCGATGCAATTTTTTATAACGTTAAGTCCCGCAATATGTTTTACACCGTCGATCTATGGTCCCGATCCGATGGTGGAGCGCTAATCACAGCCCCCCGCCCGATCGCAATCGCAACACTCATGTTGTAACCCCCGATTGATCGCAAGCCTTCTTCTCCGACCTCCGATTGCGATCCCTGATTACATCCCGACCGTTCATCCTTCCCGCGATCTGACGGCCAACGCTCAATCGCATTTCCCCTCCCGATCGCAATCGCAAGTCTTGCCTTCCGATCCCCGATCGTGTCACCTCCCGATTTAATCGCAGCCATCCATCTCCCAGCCGATCCGACGGCCATCGCACACTCGCTCCAATCGCAATCGGAACTTTCAATCGCACCCTCCTTCTGCGTATTGCGATTGCGATCCCCCGATCCAATCTGAGCCGTCCGTCCCGCCAGATCCAATGGTTCGGTTTCATCCCGCTCCTCTCCCATCATCCTTCTCTACTGCCTCTCCGATTCCATCGCAGCCGTTCATTCCTCCCCCAGATCAATGGCTATCGCTTAATCACTCCTATCCCCCGATCATCGCATCACAACTTTCCCCGACTGCGCAATCGCATGCACCTACCTGCCACCTCCGATTGCGATTACCCCGATTCAATTCCCACCGTTGATCTGAGTTTTAGATCAACGGTCCGCGCATAATTGCGTCGCATGATTCAATCGCTCCATTTACTCGCTCTCCCCCGATTGCGCTCCTCCGATTAGATATGGATCATCCACGTGTCCAGATCGGACAGTCCAAAACCACCCCGCCTTATTTCTTCTCCCCGCTCTCCTTTACCTGTTCTGCGCCGATCTACACCGTTAGATATTTTTATCCGACGGTTACGCTCCTCCCCCGCCACCCGAAGCAGTTTAAACCTATTCCCGTAGGATTTCTTAACTGTTTTTGTGTTTTGTAGGTGTTTTAATGGTTCTCCATTATAGAATGAAGGAAAGTCGAGGGTTGGGAAAGACGTTTCCTGTGCCTTCGAGCTATCTAAAAGAACCATTCATGGGCTCTGTATCAAATGATTTATCAATGTTTCATGAGCATTGATAACCTAAAGAGCCCTGTGCGGCCCTGCACATCGACAAGACACTGTTTTATTCGAGAGAACAGTTAAAGAGTATCAGTTTTTGAAGACAAAGCACAGCAGATAAAGATCAAAGACAGTTTTTATAGGGATTACAGCTAAGACAGTTATCAAAAGCCTAATCCCCAATCTAAAAAACAGTTTAAAAGAAAAGCTAAAGTGTTTTATCAGACAGAAAGCTACCACCGCCCCATCTGAGGCAAATTGATTCCTCAGCTACCACCGAGCCACCTATTGCCTCAAAGCATTCAAATAGAGGCCGAAGTTATTGAAGAAAATCTGATATTCGCCTCCAGCGCAGCCAAGGAGTTACTCCACACAACGTACAGAGCCTCAAAGTCAAATAAAGTTCCCACTGAGCTTTGATATTTATTGTAAAAAATTTAATACAGTGATCCACTTGTAAATTTCTCCTTCGAGCCCCTCAAAAGGCCGAGAAGTCTTGAACCTGTATTAATTATCCTGGGAGATATTTTCTCAAACCACCTCCTCATTCTTCTATAAATACCTCAGTAGAAGATGAAAAATTGTTGGTTGCAGAACTTTGAAATACACTTGAGCTGGAGACTTATATTTGTACATAGTGTTCACTGGCCCTTGAAGCTCTGTTTGTGATAGAGTAGTTAGGCTGAATAGTGAAGATGATTGTTGAAATGAAACATTGGACTTGAAGATTGTAACTGGTTTGACATCAATAACAAGCTGTTTCTTGGGATCCTGGTCTATATTACTGGTGAAGTGCCTCTTTCTTTGTTAATTGTTTTTCCTTCTACGTATGCCATATTGTTCATGTTCTGCTGTAGAGAATAGTATAAACAGGGTTAGGACCTACTGTATATCAGTAACCTTCTCTGGCTGAGAAATCTTTATCTTGATGTTTTCTTCAAATTTGTTTATTTAAGAATGATTCAATACAGTTTAAACAGTTAGGAATGTTGGCGTTCCCTCGTCCTTCTGTTTGCTCAAACATTTTTCTTGAATGTTATTTCCATTATTTGCTATTAAAGTTAGACTAGAG
Source organism: Pinus albicaulis (assembly GCA_034641835.2). Lineage (NCBI taxonomy): Eukaryota > Viridiplantae > Streptophyta > Pinopsida > Pinales > Pinaceae > Pinus > Pinus albicaulis. The sequence continues at coordinate 1,581,462,715 of CM076582.1, read as the reverse complement.
AAGATATGGTTTGCCCTGATCCCTAGATTCTTTTCTCCAAAGGCAGATTCTGAAAGTTTCCCTTGGTGTTGACTGAAAGCAGACTAGGTTTAAAAGTACTTTATCTGATCTTAAGTTACACTTCGTTTCTCTTATATGTTTTCATACTTTCTGAAGGTGATTATGTGGACCACTGGATTGTTTGTCAATTAAGCTGCTTTAATAAGAACTTGCCCAAGAAGTCTATGGTTAGCCCTGTCCTTGGTTGGTTTTAAACAGTTACTTAAGAGGCTTTTCTTGTTTGGAATGACTATAAATCCTCTGAGAAATTATCATCAGTTTCCATCCCTCTAACACTTTATTGTTCCATTCCATCATTTTAAACTCAAAAATCTTGTGGTATAGATGACTTGCCCCTTGGATCACTCTTGATGTTGTTGCTCAATTAAAGCCCAGATATGACTCCATAGCCCAATGGACTAAAAACCAGCGTTATATCTATCTATCTGCCAAAACTGTTCTATTTGCTTGCAATTTCTCACTTTTGAAACTTTTTACACTTAGGACTTTCCCCTCAAGTAACATTTCATGCTCAACCATCCAAAACAAAACAAAACCCTTGGCCTTCATAACTAGCCTAATATCATTACCTTAGGCTTTTCAAAGACAATATCCATCTTTGTGCATATTGGAGAGATCCCTCTCCAGATTCAGGAGGGCTAGATCCTAGAATCCCAAAGTTGGTTGAAATGATGTTAACTCTGTGATTGGACTCTCCCAATCTTGCTAATAAATTACAGAGACCTAACACCTAGCAAGAGGTAAGGTAATATGGTGAAATCATCACAAGAAGACCATCCACATCAAAAGAAGTGTTGGAACGAGGTATCCTAACAAGCTGTGAAACTGGTCCATTTTTATATTTTTGGTTATATTTAATCTAGCAGAGGGGTTTTGGGGTGGGTCAAAGCCTTGAAAGCATTGTATTGGGTAAAAGGGAAAACTAGGGGTCTAAAAACCATGGGTTGCGGACCATAGGAAAGTCAAGGCTAGATTGTTATAAATAGAGATGCATTTTGTATTGTAAAAGGATAAGAAATGATGAGATGTTGATGCGAATTATGATTTAAGCTATCTGTTTGGGTTTTGGGGAACGGACACCTGTTGGCTGTGTGCGTGGAGATCCAAGTCCAGTTGTGTGCGGACCCTGCTGCTGTGTGCGTAGGTTGGGAAGGGAATTGAAAGAAAGAATTGATGAATGAATTAATATGAAATATTGTTAGAGAACTGAATCTGTGAGTACTGTTACATGAATTACTGATAATTGTTGTATTGTGCATTTTCTATCCTTAAGTTGTGAAAGATCTGTAGACTGCGTTCTTGGATCTAGATATGTTATGTTCTGTTTATATATTGTTGTGTTGATGTTATAACTAGCATATAAATATAGATATAGTGCTCATGGATGGGAATAGAGACTTAATTAACCCTTCGCAGAACAAGGTAATCAGGGATTATAGGACCTAGCATAGCTCTGCTTTCTTTACCCATTCTTTCTTAGGGTGCGGAAACCTGGTTCCAACACCCACCCATACTACTTCGAGTGAGACTTTGAGCTGCGTAAGTAGGTCACTACCGAAAGGGCCAGTATTATAGGGGTTTTTTGGCAAACCCTGCACATTGAACCTGGGTTAAGACCCCTCGAGCCAACAAATGGTTCCATTTTAGGGACCTGGAAGAAGTTTGAGAAAGTGATCTGGTACTGACAAGAAAATACTGAAGATCTAACGCAAACGTGAATGAGCGCTACTCTGGAGGAGAGTACAACACGAAGCGGTAGGTACTATAAAACCAATCCAAAAAAGAATCACTTTGCCCGTAGCCCACCAAGGAGAGCAACGACGTAAGGGTCGTCAGGCTTGTAGGAGGGCAAGCCCTCAACCAGAATCTTGTTAGAAGGAGACATGGCAGTACACTTGAAGTTACCTACCTTTAAAGGTGCAGCCGATGAAGATATGGATCATTTTTGGTTCATGGCCGACTCAGTATGGACGACACATGGGGTGGTGAGCGATACTGTGAAAAAAAAAGTTGTCCTTGGCCTTTGAAGATAGAGCGCTGGATTGGTATATGCGGTACATATCTCAAAACGGAAGCGCATCCCTTCAAAATATTAAGGATGCCATAAAACAACAATTCTGGAAGCCAAAGTCATACTCTCAGTTGGTAGCCGAAGTAAAAGACTTCAACCAAGGTACACCTGAGTCGGTGTGGGAGGCCGATCAACGATTGAAGAAAGAAATTAGGGAAGGGCGGTTCAACTATGATGACAGAAAACACACGGAATGGTTCATCGCCATGTTTCTACCTCACTTACGCATACCAATGGGCCAGCATACCTTCAAGTCGCAGGAAAAATCCCTGGAAACTTCTATGAAGCTCGAAGCCACGCCCAAGGACGACATGTTAGGGGGAGTACAGTAGATTCAAGAGAAGCTCAGAGCAATGCACATGGAAATATAGAGCTTGCAGACGGAATGGGGAAAAGGAGTTAGCACAGATCTCTGGTGCATGCGATGTCGGGTGTTTGGTCATAATAAGGACCAGTGTCCCTTAGTAATGGATTACATATAGGCAGGGGGACCTAGTCCGCTGTGCCCTGGATCTAGAAAACTGCCAGGTAACAGAACTACATGATACGACCCAGTGCCCTCGACCAAGTATGGGTGATTTGAAGCAACAATGGTGCAGGTTCTACCGATCAATAGGGTACGATGAGTAGAACTGTCGTACATATGAGCTATTGGTAGATCAAGGAAACCTTTATAGGGTACATTCAGATCCCGCATCACGTAGATCCCCCGCGACTTTTGGTGGCTCCCCCTCAAGTGGTAGGGGAGGTCGGGGAGGGAGCGCAAGACGGGGTCGAGGCTAGATGATTTGCTATAATTGCGGAGAAATAGGGAACTTCACAAGAGACTGTCCAAATCCCACCAAGAAATCCTGAAAATATTGTCAGTAGCTAGACCATAAGATTAAAGATTGCCAAATTTTAATAGCCAATATGAAGGACAAGCAGCCCACCCCTACGGAGAATGTGAAAAGGGTTAAAACTAAGCTACGTAGTAGGTTGGTCACCCAGGCAGCAAAAGAGGAGCTTGCCTCCCAGGAAGGAGTGCCTTTCAAAGAACAAACACCACTAACAGTCCCCACAAGCTACCAACACAACCTCAGATAGAGGAATGAGTTAAGCCCCTTCTAATGGCATGCTTGAAACTACTACATAACTGACCAGCTGTAGATGCTCTTCAAGTATTACTGCATAGCTACACAGCCCAACCCAACACAATCCCTGAGACCTGAGGTGTCCACTGGCTATATGGCTACAAGAAACACACCGGATGAGAAATGTAGCTGATTGTGCAGATTAGCGACTATGAGATGAACCAAGTTATTCTTGATTTGGGGTTGGATGCGAACGTAATACCAAAGCAGACATGGAAATGAATGGGTGAACCTAAGTTGGAATGGTCCACTATCCAGCTGTGCATGGTGAATCAACAGAATATCATACCCCTAGGATGGTTGCCAAGAGTCATGGTAGATATCGCGAGAGTAAAATTCCTAGCTAAATTTGAGATCATTGAAATCGTGGAAGATGTGCATCCGTACCTTGCACTACTCGGGCTAGACTGAGCTATAGACATCGGGGGTGTCATCAATCTCAAAAATCATAGCATGGTGTTTGAAAGCAACAGTACATGCATAATAGTACCACTAGATCCAGCAGAAGGTGTGCGATATATGGAACCAGCCTACAAACTGGAGGAACTAGACCACATTTACAGATTGACTGCGCAGGATGAAGACAGGAGTAAAACTGCAATAGACAAGATATTATGGAGGGATAGTGAATGTTTTTTAAACTATGATGACGAACTGGAAAGTTGGCAGAACCGACTACACGAGGTATCGACACTGCGCTGCCCCTGGGTCGCAAGAACCCTCTACTGCATTTACTCAGAGGTAAGATATCTACCCCACTTTGATGAGGCTGGTAGTTTTCAAGAATTCCTAAGGACCCTAGATGCTAGGGTGCCAAGAGAATGACGGCTCTTGGCCCTTAATATGGCTATGCGCGGGACACCTGCGCATTGGTGGGACACCCACAAGAAAGAGTTCCCAGATTTGGAAACGTGTCGAGAAAGGATGCTTCTACGGTTTGCCCCTCCAGCTGACATATGCACCAGGGTGTTCCTCAGACCTAAGGATCCCCATGCACATCTGCGTGTTTGGATGACCAAATGGTCCGACCAAACTATAGAAGAATGGGTTAATCTATTTGTTCATGCCTTGGGTCCTATCCCAGCCTCTTGGTACTTAGATGCGGAATTACACCAGGGCACCCGCCACTCGGAAACACTAAAGGAGGAATTTTTCAGGACATTCGGATTGATTGGAGGAATAGAGACACTCATCGAAGCTCTACAGGACATTAATGCATTTGTCTTGAATAATACTCCCCAAAGTTCCACCCCAATGGTCCCGACATGAGACATGCAGATGCACGACATAGCCAATTGTCGGAGCTTGGCGATTGATGAGGACGAGGATAATCCTCGAAAAATTTTCGTCCTAGAATTGAAGAAGCACGCACTGTTGTGGGGCTCACTACAGAATCTTGACATAACACGGCCTCTTAAGCTAAGTGACGTTAATATTGGGAAGGAGGAACACCCTAAGCTGGCTAATATTGGGGACTATTGGGATGAGGGGACTGTAGGAAAAATCGCAGAATTACTCAAGAAATATCAGGACCTATTTCCGACAAAGTTCTCTAACTCAAGGGCATCACCGGGGACCTCAATATTATGCATATCACTCTAAAACCTGAGGTGCGCCCCATCAAGTAGCGATCGTACTGACTGAATCCAAAATACAAGCAAAAGGTCAAGGAAGAGCTAGATAAAATGATTGCCACCAGTATCATTGAACTAGTTAAGAAGTCAGACTAGGTAAGTCTAATGGTCCTCCAAGAAAAGAAGACCAAGGGAGAAATACACATCTAGATGGATCTGCACAAGTTAAATGACACCTGCATCCATGACCCCTTTCCTACACCCTTCTCCGATGAAATCCTTGATAGCGTGGGCAGACAAGAGGCCTATTCCTTCACCGATGGGTTCTCAGGGTATCATCAGATTTGGATTGCACCTGAAGATCGTAGTAAGACTACTTTCGTGACTGAATGGGGGTCTTTCTAGTATACGGTCATGCCCTTTGGTCTCAAAAATGTGCCTGCTATTTTTTCAAGGGTCGCAGTTGCTATATTCAAGGAATTTATTGATAAGTTCCTAGAGGTTTATTTTGATGATTGGATGGTTTTTGGCTTAGTCAAGGAACATGTCTCTAACCTGCGACTAATGTTGGATGTGTGTCGGACGCACCAGATCTCCTTGAATATTAAGAAGTGAATTTTTTGTGTGCCATTTGGAATCCTACTTGGAAACATAGTCTGTCGGCAAGGATTGATGATTGATCCTGTGAAGGTAGCCATAATTATAAACCTGGAAGTCCCCACAATGGAGAAACAGTTGCGTTCTATTCTTGGACACACTAGTTATTACCAGAAATTCATTCAGGGGTATGCCCTGATTACAACGCCTATGGAAAATCTATTAAAAAAATATGTTTCTTTATTTTGGGATGATGAATGTTAGAAGAGATTTGAATTGCTCAAAGATAATATGGTCTCTGATCCCATACTAATATTTCCTGATTGGTCAAAGGAATTTCATGTACATGTGGATGCATTGGGTATCGCCTTGGGAGTTGTTCTCACTCAACCCGGAGAAGGAGATATCGACCACCCGGTTTCCTTTGCGAGTCAGAAATTCTCGGGCACCGAATGGAACTACTCCACCACTGAGCACAAAGGATTGCTATGGTCTATGCGCTACAGAAATATTAGCACTATCTACTAGGTGGACACTTTAAAATGTTCACTGATCATTCGGCTTTAAAATACCTAGTCAACAAGCCTATGTTGGGGGGGAATATTTTCCGCTGGCTATTTTTATTCCAGGAGTATTATTTTGAGATCATCGTCAAGCCCAGAAGGTTGAATGCTAGCCGGTACCATCTGTCTCACATTGAAATAGGAGAAGAGCTTACTAGTTTGGACGAATGCTTTCCAGATGCGCAGTTGTTTACCAAGGTGGTTGACGCACGCTTTGTTGATATCATTGAGTTCCTCACTACAGGCATGGCCTCGGATGGATATTTGGTACAAGAGAAGAAGGAACTGGTTACTCGGGCCGCAGACTTTACTATCCTCGCCAGTCAATTATACAAGTTAGGTGCCGACAAAATACTACACAAATATCTCCTCGAACATGAACAGCCTGTCATGTTAGCAAAAGCACATGAAGGTGTCGCAGGAGGCCACTATGGAGGATGTGCAACCGCACAAAAGATTTTGATGGCTGGGTTATGGTGTTCTATGTTGCATCAATATTCAAACACCTATTTTCGATCTTGCGATACCTGGCAACACACAAGACGACCTTCACACCAAGATGAGATGTCGTTACAGCCTCAAGTGGCTTTACAGGCTTTTGAAAAATGGGCCATTGATTTTATAAGACCCATCAATCCACCCGGAAAGAAAACAGGTGTGCGCTACATTATCACCACCACTTACTACATCACTCAATGGGATGAGGCACAAGCGGTGAAGGAATGTGTTGTGGATACTGTTGCGCACTTCATCTTTGAGCAGATCCTGAGCAGGTTTGGCTGCCCAAAAATCCTAATGAGTGATAGAGGTACACACTTTGTCAACCAGATGATTCAAGCCTTGAATGAGGAATTTCAGATCCACCAGGCTAAGAGTACCCTATACCACGCTCAGGAAAACGGGGCGGTTGAGGCTTTTAACAAAATTTTGGAACATGCATTAACTAAGGTCTGTAAGTCGATTGTAGTGACTGGGATGTTCACATTCCCTCTGTTCTGTGTGCCTACCGAATTACCTGCAAGAAGCTAACACGCAGAACCCCCTTCCGAATGGTATATGGCAAAGAGGCCATTATTCCCATTGAATACGTTGTTCCTAGCCTACGCACCTACGCATTATAGCATTTACTAATATGGCAGACCTCGATATCATAGAGGAGCATCTTGTGCAACTTGTGGATCTGGAGGAAGATCAGTTTATTGCTAATTTTCATCAACAAGTTTAGAAGGCTCGTGACAAAGCATGGCATGATTGACATATTTTCCAAAAGAAATTCGTCACAGGTGACCTTGTCCTTTTATATGATAGCCAATATGTGAAACATCCAAGCAAATTCTGACAACACTAGCTGGGTCCCTACAAAGTTAAATAAATCACAAATGGTGGAGCGGTCCAGCTAGCTACCTTGCGCGGAGACATCGTACCAGGCTTTGTCAATGGTAGTCGACTCAAGCCTTACCGGGTTCAATGACTATATGATAGCTGCAATGAATCGGGATGAGTCACAAGATTGTGTTGGGGGACTGTTGGAACGGGGTCTCCTAACAAGCTACAAAACTGGTCCATTTTTTATATTTTTGATTATATTTAATCTAGCAGAGGGGTTTTGGGGTGGGTCTAAGCCCTGAAAGCATTGTATTGGGTAAAAGGGAAAACTAGGGGTCCAAAAACCATGGGTTGCAGACCATAGGAAAGTCGAGGCTATATTGTTATAAATATAGATGCATTTTGTATTTTAAAAGGATAAGAAATGATGAGCTATTGATGCGAATTGTGATTTAAGCTATCTTTTTGGGTTTTGGGGAATGGACTCCTGCTGGTTGTGTGCACGGAGATCCAAGTCCAACTGTGTGCAGACCCTGCTGCTGTGTGTGCAGGTTGGGAAGGGAATTGTAAGGAAGAATTGATGAATGAATGAATACAAAAGATTGTTAGAGAACTGAATCTGTGAGTACTATTACATGAATTACTGATAATTGTTGTATTGTGCGTTCTCTGTCCTTAAGCTGCCAAAGATCTGTATATTGCGTTCTTGGATCTAGATCTATTTTGTTCTATTTATATACTGCTGTGTTGATGTTATAACTAGCATACAACTATAGATCTAGTTCATGTGGATGCGAATAGAGACTTAATTAACCCTTCAAAAAACAAATTAATCGGGGATTATAGGACCTAGCACAGTTCTGCTTGCTTTACCCATCCTTTCTTAGGGTGTGGAAACTTAGTTCCAGAACTCACCCATACTACTTCGGGTGAGACTTTGACCTGTGCAAGCAGGTCACTGCCGAAAGGGCCAGTAGTATAGGGGTTTGTTGGAAAACCTTTCACACTGAACCTGGGTCAGGACCCCTCAAGCCAACAAGAAGGTAGCAAGGCCTATGTTTGAAGAGAATTAGGCTTTGTAACTGCTTTTTCCAAACAAGGAATCAGTACTAGGGCTACAAGGACAAAAGATCACCTCTACACCATCAAGTGCACATTGAAGATTCTTTAGAAATGATAAATGAATTTTGAAGGGTTTTAGAGAACTTAGAAGACAACACTATTTACTTTTTTCTAAAAGCCCTAAAACCTAAAATTTTGGAAAGAATGCCAAATAGGTAAATTGATGATGATAAATCCACCTTCATAACAATGAATGGCATTCAAAGGGTATCAGTACATATCCCTCTCAAAAAGGATCAAAAGGAAAGAAATCAGGAGGTAAAATTTCCCTCGAAGGTAATTATGATAAGCATAGGTTCACTGTTAAAGAAAAGAGGTGTTAAAATCCAAAAAGGACAGTGATCAAAGGAAAAAGTTGTGTAGGCACCTGCAAAAATAGAAGTGGCCAGGGGGAGACACAAAATGGTTTAAAACTGCTAACTTTTTCAACCAAAAATATATCAATGTCAACATGGTCAAAGAAGCAAACATGTAATTGGTCTAAAAGCAGAGAAGCCTCCAAAAAATGGTTCCCATATCAAAAGTATATTCTACAAGATATATTTAACCATGAATGATACTTCTACAAGATTTTCAATATGGTTACCAATAGGAAAATTGATAAGGACAAACCAATCTATTATGTTTCTCACCATGATGGCACATATAAAGACTAAAGGAGTTGTTGATGCTTGCTACTAGGGTTTTCACACCAAAAGGTTTTTCACTATCTCAAAGAGAAAACATGACAGAATATTTGTTGAAAGAAGGTCAAAATTCTTCTTTTTAGTCTATCCACCAAGAAATTAGAGGCATGAAAGATGCAGGGAGGAGACTCCAAAGTGAAAGTATCAAAATGATCACAAGTTTGTTGTTTACAAGTCTTGAAATTCATGAAAGGGATTTAGTGAATAAAACCTTCAAAAAAGGGCACTAATGTCACTGTCTGCCTATTTTCATCAAAAATTTGTCAAAATGACCTTTGCCTTTCGAGAAAAGACTCATGTTTTCAAGTATGGGTAAGAGGCACTTGTTTGAGCTTGTTAGTCTGAGAGGAGACATAAAAATGCTCCAGCAAGGCAAAAGGCCATATTTTTAGAACTCTGCCACCTACAGGACAAACAGACCAAAAACACAGTGAAAAAGTGAGAAGGAAATCAAACTTTAGAAAGTGGTTTTGATCATGAAATATTTTAAAAAAAGGGAGTATAAAGGCCTTCTTTACTTCACCCCCAACTCATTTGTGTCTTTGTAGAAGAATAGGAGAGCCATTGAAATCATTTTTAAGGTTTTATACAAAATTGGTTGAATTTTTCAGGCGCTACACCCCGATGGAGGCACTACACATAGAGCCATTGACGCTGTGCACAAAGGAGACAGAAAAAGTGCAAAAAAACACTGTGCTGCAAAATGGAGAGGTGGCGCTACGCACCAGCAGAGGCACTACGCACATGCCCAGGTTCGGCCAGACTTGCCCACCATTTAAATGGCGCTGCGCACCGAGAGGCCCAACAGGCCTGTTAACCCACCTGACTTGCCCGCAAACCCTCTGGTGCTGCACACAGACTGGCCAAATGCCCGACCTGACCCGGTGCTATGCACAGGGAAGGCTCGATAGGAACGACCTGTCGGGTGGCGCTACACACAGAGGGGTTTTTGGCCAGATTTTCCCACAAGTGGCCAATTTTTTTTTTTTTTTTGCCTCCAAGCCCCTGCACAAAGTTTTAAAAGGTTGGTGGTCCCTCTACTTTGCCCTCCAAGTGATCTTTTTCATAATCAAAGAGAGTATTAAAAACCTAAATTGGCTAAACCCTAATCTTCATGCCAACCATCAGTTAACCCTCTAGGCCAAGTATTTACCAATTAGAAAGTTGTCATTAGCCTAAATACACTCAATACAAGCCAAGACTCCTCCTAAACTTTGAAAGAATTCCTTGATTACTTCATTTTTCCCTCATTTTCTAAAATCTATCCTCACCATCACTCATTTGTCCACCCTAGACCTAAAGGCTCTCACCAAGCTAAAAATCATTTTGTTCTAGATCAGCCACTATGTCTGGAGAAGAGATCAGTACCATTAGTGATGAAGGCCAAGGGCCTATCAAGCCAAAACACAAGGGAGGAAGGGTTAACAAGTTTGATCCTTTAGATACCATTCAAATCACCTCTTCTCCCATGATCCTTTCATGTTTTCAAGATGTTGGATGCTATCAGTTCTATGAGAAGGTTAAATAGGTCCAAAACCACTCAGAGTTGACTAGGTTGTTCATTCTCAGCCTACAAAACCACCAAGTCAACCTAGCAGGAGTAAATTTTGAACTCTCATCTGAATCCATTGCTAAATCCACAAGAATACTAGATATTGGTGAGAGATGGCTCAAGCAGAAAAATTTGGCCTTAAGCTACTATGAGCCCTTCCTCAAACCTAGTTATCAATAGGGTTGCAAGGCTGTTTTCCCCTTCTCCCACCTACTAGAGAGATATGCCCTATTGATGATGCATATTATCAAGTACTTCACTTGTGAGGGGAGGTACTCTAGAATTTATTCATATCACATAAGGCTGCTAATGCACTTCACCAGGGTTAAATTTCTAAACCTACCATACTATCTCTACTGGAGCATTGACAAGATGGCTTTAGTGGTCAAGAAAAGGAGTTATGCCCACCAAATGCAAAGCCTTTTTCACCACTCCTTGATTAATATGATTGTTTTGCACCATCTAGAGCAGCATGGGATTCCTTGGGAATTTTTCATCTCACATGATATATTTTCAAATCCCCAAGCCTTCATTCAACAAAATTTGCCTTCCACTTCACACTCACTTAGCTCCACTCCTCCATCACCTCCACCTATGCCTTCTCCACAAGGAAACTTACCTCTTTATTCTTCCCCTGATGCATCAAGTGAAGATGATGACAGTGTTAATGATGGAAAAGGGGGTGGAAGTCGTAATGAAGAACCAAGAGATGATAGTGGAGATGAAGAAAACAGTGAAGATGATGACAATAGAGATGAAGAAAACAATGAAGATGATGACAGTGGAGATGAAGAAAATAGTGAGGTAGATATAGATTTTAATGAGGAAGAGCAGGAAGATGATGATGACAAGGAAGAGGAAGATGAACATGGCAGTCACGACAACAAAGACAGTGATAAATTGGAGGAAAACGGTGATGGGGATGATACAAATGAATCACTCCCAAGTACAGAAAAAAGTGTTGATGATGAAAATATGAAGACACAGAGGATAATGAAGAAAATAATGAGGGTGATAGTCAGCAAGAAGATGAACAAGACAGCCAAGAAAAAAATGTGCATGAGCATGACAGTGAGCATAATCATAGTGCAAACAGTGACCATATGAGTGAAGATGATGAACTCGAAGAAACAGATGGAAATGATGAGGAAATAGAAGATCGAGAAAAAGGAAATGATGAAGCTGAAAAAGAGTTTGAAGAGGCAGGCACTGAACAATGCAATGACACTAATAAGATAGTCAGTGATGAGAAAGACAACCAAAGAGATAGTCATGATAGTCATGACAGCTGTCATGACTGTCCTGACACAAATCAGCCTCCTAATGATAATGAGAGTGAAGATAGCCTATAAGATGATGAAGAAAAATACCTTCATGAGGAACAAGGTCAAAGTGAGGCAAGTGAGGAAGGTGATGATCAATTTGAAGGCCAATATTGCAGTATGGAAGACAGTGAAGATAATGATGATGAGGATGCTAAAAATGAAGAAAGCAGTGACCCAATGAGGCATAAGGTGACTCATGGAAGCCATGGAAAAAATGAAAAATTTGGTGACAATAATAACAAGGGTCAAAGTAATGATGAAAACACATTCAAAGCTACCATTTTCACTCCTCTCACATGCACATATCACAGAGGGAAGAGAGATGTGTTTGCTACCTCAAAAAGGCAAAGGGCCATATCTTCTCAAGCTATCAAGCCATTGGACAAAGGAAAGGAAATCATGGAAAGGAGTGAGCAGCAGGTAAAGGTGAGGAGAAGTAAGAGAATCAAGAAAACTTCTCAAGAACCTCAATTCATTGATCTAGACAGTGACAATGAGGACAAAGACATGGCCACTAGATTGCTACTCTTAATCAAAGATGCACAACTTAGGGAGTGGGAAAAATATTTTGAGATGGCACAAGGTGTCATTAAGTATTACAAAGATGATAAAAATCATTTCAAGAAGGTGAAAAGGGACCTTGCTCTTCAGAATAAAATGACCAAGTACTATGCAAAGAAAAACATGCTTACTTGTGCCAAACTAAAGGAGGCCCTCATAGAGCTAAAAAACCTAAAAAGGGAAAAATAGCATGATATCCTTGTATTTTTGGCTGAGGCTTCTCAATAGGTGTCCAAGACCTCTTGAGGGGCCTCTCCAAAAATTTTGGGCCAAATTGAGAAAATTTTTGTGTTTTTGAAATTTCGAGGCCTTTGTATGCAACACCCTAGGCGCTACACACAAATTTGGTGCATATTCAGCTTGAAAATTTTATATTTTTCGATTCCTCTCATCACCAGTAGTCTTCTCAAAAAATTTCATATTATTTGGAGTAGTTTTCACCCCCCAAAAGGTCAAAAAACATTAAAATTTTGACCTTTCTGCCTCATTTTCAGGCAAGGTGCTGTGCACAGAGCAGTGTTTGGAGAAATAGTTTTTGGACAGGAAAATGGCACTCATTCAGGAAAAATCAAGAATTTCTGGAAAGTAGACTCATCAGGATTTCCAACGAGCCATCGCGGAGCCAAATCTGGCATCAAGAAGGGTCCAAAACTCAGCCACAAAAGACCCTATTTTCTGCTGAAGTGGCGCTGCGCACAGAGACTGTCTAGTGTGTTTTGGATCAAAAGTCAACAAAGCACACTCATTTCTTGCAAATAGATATTTTTGAGTTTTTTGAGGAAAAACACTCTAGAATTAGGTGCAAATATTTATTTTGGAATTTATTTCTTAGGATATTATGTGCCTTGGGCCTTGCATGGTCTCTTGGCCATAAATGACATTTATGGTTAAATTTGACATTTTCCTACCATATTTAGGGTTTTAGTCCTCCTTTGCTCCATAAATAGAGCATGAGGCCCCTATGTATTTTGTTGGCATTTTATGAGCTTGAAGAGCAGTATACATGGTTTTATGAGCTTGGAGAAGAAATTGGTTTTGTGAAGTTGATGAATGGCTTGTTTGGCTTGATGATGGAGAAGCTTGTTTGCAGGATTCTTTAGCTTGGTGAATGGTGATGTCTTCTTAACTTGCTTTAGTTTCCTTGTTTTCATTATGTTTCATCCTTCTTTGTTGCTATAAATTAGAAAAGTATAGGTTGGGACATGCTCTTTAAGGCACCTCAGTCCTCCTGTTTGTTATAGCTTTGATGTTTTCCTTTGTTTGGTTATCTTAAGGAATTCTTGATTGCTCCTTAGGTCCACCAAAACTTGTTTTTGTTTCATGTATGGTTAGTATGGTAGTTTAAAAGTATGATTCACAGTATGCCCTGCTTATTTGAAGCTTTCAAAACTCTACCTTGAAACCTTACTTTGGAATATTATTTGCTAGGTTAAGTCAAAGATCTCTCGTTCGATCTTTCCCTTTGTCCATGCCTACCAACTTGTTTCAGAGTTATCAATAGCTTGATATATGATGTTTATGAGTTCCCTATTCATATATTGAGTTATTTGTGTCATCTTATATGTTTTCACAAATTCTGAAGGTGAATTTACTAAAGTTAGAAGATCTTATGCTTTCTATGTTTCACTGGAATGTTTATCTTGGATATTTATCACTTTAAGTATTGTTCATTGAGCTTAATGGTTTTCCCTACCTCATGAGTTGTAAATTTTAACTATATATGTTTAAGACCTCCTAGTCTTTCCCAAATTTTATGTTCACTCCACCTCATACATCACCTTAAGGATCCATTAACCTTGCTAAATTGGCCCTGTAACACACTTTGTTTCATCATTTAGACACCCATGAATTTCATTTACTCCATAGCCCAATGGCTTTGACAGACTCTCACTCCACCTATTCCAGTTAACCATCTTACCCAACCAAAACGATCAACAAACCCTACACTTAATAACTAACCTAAAATCAAAACCCTGGAGCAAAAAGAACATGTCATTTTCACCCAATAAAGAGATCCCTCTCTAAGTCTAGGAAGGCTAGGTACCAGAACTCCAAACACTAGTTCCATGTTACCCTGTCATTTGGTCTACCAATCTACCAAATCATAGGACCCTAACAACTTCTACGGCTTGGGTGCTCCGTTATCCATCCGTTCAGTTTTTAGTGTCAAGAGGTGTCTGCATTGGTCCCGCTTCGAACAACGTAGAAAAATATACTACAGTGATTAATCTACTCTCGGAGGAAATATCCTTGGGTTTTGATTTGTTAGTAGTTTCTTGGATTCGCAGCTAGTGGTTCTAGAGTTGAACAACACATATCAGGTCCGAGACACATTTTTACATCGGTTGTTTTTTAGGGTATGCTTGTTACAAAGATCATTTCAATTTATAACATTCATTCATATTCCTTGAGCTGACAATTGGATGGCATTCTTATTGGCTAATCAAGAAATTGATTGGCATATTAATCATTCAATACTTTGAACAATATATCGAATAAATCATTCATTTTCATATATTTGAGTCATCACATCATATAAATCGTTGTATATATATAGTCACAGTGTTCAAAAATATATAAAATTTTGACTATCATGTCCTACAAAATTAGGGCTTATGCCTGATCATGTCTATCATCAAAAAATATTACAGTCATCTGATCATCTATATAAATCTACTCTTGAGGTCCCTTCCCAACATTTATGTTCCTATAGAACACAATGGCAGTTGCTACACAACGGAATAACTGCACCCAGTCTCGTGGTACTTGTTAGCCACCTATAATAATTTTTCAAGGCAAACAGGTGGCCAAATTTGTCATCAAGCCTTCAAGTGATAAATTCCCTTGAAAATCTATCATTCTTGAAGCCTTCATGTGTCTTCTATCCTTTAGAGAATCTTTAGTATTGTTTCCATTAATGAACCCTGTTGTTTATGAAAGAAATTGTTTTCAAAGGGCCTCTGAAACTCCCCCTTTCACTCATTTTTATCCACTTTCATAAAAATTTATTTTCATCCTTTAACCCTCCATTTCCATTTAAAGGCCTCCAAAATCCCTTTAAACCTCTAAAAATACCTTATATAGGTTTAAAACACCCCTTTTTCCCCTTCTACCGAAAGCCAAAAAAGCCTTGAAAAACCTTCATTTTGGCCTAAAAACCCATTTTTCAGCTATTAAGGCATTAAGCCCTCGAGAGCTTAAACTCAGCCCTTGTTCTCCATAAAACCCAAGTGCTATAACTAGGTGCTTAAAAAACTAAGCCCCCTCCATCACCGCTCATGGTCTCCATGTCTTCCCATAGAACCCCTCCCACACCTTATTTCATAAGCCCCTTTTCCCTTTTTATTTTCTCCATCAAAGCCTCCCTGCCTTCGTATTTTCCTGATTTCCAACCATTTGTTTAAATAAATCATGACTGTTGATATTTCCAGATCAATGATCATCGGACCCCTTCACTCCTTCAAGCCTTCATTCCTTCATTTTCCCACTTTAGATCTCAACTGTCCATTCCTCTAGATCAACGACCATTGCGCAAAATATCATCACTTCTTATCTCCACATGCCTCTATTTTTCATTAGCCCGATATCAATTATGATCGTTGATCAGATCCGATCAACGGTTCACACTTAATCTGCCATTCACCTGCAACAAAAAATATCATGTCATCTACTGGACCAACCAATTCTTTCGCTTGCACACATTGCCGCTATCGCATGCAACCCGCACCATCCGATCAATACCAAGTGATCCGACGGCTTAAACTCCGTTTCACAAATTTTTTTTGCCCAAGAGTTAACGTTCCAAAATTTTACGAATTGGCTGTATTGGGAGGGACACCCGTCAGATGCTGTATCGAATGGCATTCCATCTGCGCAAAACCGCCTCCCCTCATTTAATTTTGCGTAAACCACCCCAGGTTTTCTGCCATACCACTGCCCTTCGCAACATGACTTTCGTTTTTAATCCCAGTCGTCAATTTTTGAGATCGGATGGTACTAATTTAATCTCACCCCCATTCATGTTCCACCTAGCTTGCTCCCGAAATATTTCACCGAGTAATCTCAAGCGTTGATTGTCCTAATCCAACGGCTCCTGTTCGTCGTCACACCCAAACCTCCATTTGCATCTAGTTAGCTGCTCTGCCAAGGTTTTCCTCCCATTATTCCGCTGCATCCACATTTTTCCTCATTGCTCCTCCACCCTCGCAAGCCTCTAAATCATTCATTCCCACTCTCGTAGGTTTTTTACAATGTATTTATCATTTTTTGCAGGTTTCAAAGGGTGATGAATTTATACTGTCTCCACAGTCACAATCATGTTGACACATAGCATAGAAATACTATCACAGAGCTGAAGATTGCAAATATGGAAATCGCTGAAAGGTTTAATAACATGTTTTATAGAAGATCGGGTTATTGACCCTAAAATAAACCCTCTAGTGCCCCTATAACCTATATATTCACAAACACAGGTCAGCAGAAGTCTAAAGAGTATTAGAAGAAGCTTAGAAGGATTAGTGCATGATATTGAATATTTAAGTATCTAATCCATAGCTAAGGACAATGAAGGAAACTTAATAAAGATCAGATCATGAATATAAACAACTCATACCAGTAATTCAAAGCATTAGTGATCTGATATCAGCAGAATGTTCTTTTCCCTAAGAAGGACCAATTCACATGACCTACTCCATTCCTCATCAAGCACCAGAATAGTTATTACTCTGACAGAAGTCCTTAAAACTGTTAGTGCATTAGTTATAAAGCATGGAAGACTTGAAAGAAAAATCTTCACCTTACTTGTCTCAGAGTATAAACAATACATCTCAGCCAGGAAAGTACCTCAAGAGCACACCCTAAAAGTAATTGTCAACCTGATAAGGACTTCTAAATCGACTAAAGAGTACTGAGAGTTAATGTAAAGATATTGAATAGAATGGGCTTCGAAGACATTTCTCCCTCTATTTTAATGAAGCTTTTAAATCCTATCTACCACTGCTATCACTCATTCACCTATAAGAACCCATGAGAAACACATTGAAAATGTTGGTTGGTTGTTGAAAATTACTAATTGTAAGCAAGTTCGAGTTAGAGTTCTGTGAGTAGTAGTTGTAAATAGACTGGGAGATGATTTCTGGATGATATCAAGCTATTGGACAAGAATGTATGTGGCTAGTTTTTCTCTACTAATATGACAAGCATGTTCATTGGATCCTGATCTAAATAAGTGGTGATGTGTCCCTTCTTTGTAATTGTTTTCTGTCTGTTTTGCATCATGTTTCATTTTATCTGATAAGAAATAATAATTTTAGCTTAGGATATATTGTTGCAAGTACCCTAATTTTTCTTGCACTTTCTTATCTTTAATGTTTTCTACTATTTGTGTATCTAAGAACAAATTCAACATAATTTAACTAGTCAAAGAGTTGGTTTTCCCATACTTACTGATGTATGAGTTTAGAGTTTGTTTCTTAGATGTTCTTGTTTGGTCCTGCTGAAAAAATAGGATGATAGGGAGATTTAGGGATTAGCCCTGTCCCCTAAGTTTCTTTTCTAAAAGTTAGCCTTTCTAAGATCCCTTTGAGTTGAATGCCAAAGGCAAGGAAGTTTAAAAGTCTTTCTCTGATATTAGACTTCACTCTGTGTTTGAACTTAAGCACTTTCTACTATTTGAAAGTAGTCAGGAGGACTACTGGATTGTTGTCTTCGGAGTTAGCCTCATCAGGAGTTTTGATCATAGAGGTATAAGGTATGCCCTGTCCCTTTACTTACTCCAAAGTAGTCACCTTGGAAGGTTTTCCTTTTCATTCCCATTCATTTCCTTATTTTTTGATCCCATACTATCATCTTAAGAGATCCTCTGTTTTAGATTATTAGCCCTTTGGAAGCCTTGGTTATTTGAATTTCAAGTAAGCCCTTTTATGACCCCATTTCCCAATGAATTTGTATTCTCTTTGAATTATCTCCCCATTGCTGAAAACCTTCTCTACTCATTCCTTTACCTTACATGGAACCCTTCTGTCAATATTCCCAGCCAAACAAACAAAACAAAAACCCTTGTGCTCTATAACTAGCCTAACACCTTAAATTGAACATTAAAGATATACATTTCTTTACCTATATAGAGAGATCCCTCTCTAGATCCAGGAGGGCTAGATCCTGAGATCCCAAAGTGGTTTGATGTTGTCTTGTCATTTGGTATTGCTAGATCTGCCAAATCACAGGAACCCCAACATAATGGGGACTCTGTTGGGGAATTTCTGAGTGAATCTCATCTTAGATACCCTTAGGACCTTATAAAACCCCTTGATTCAAGAATATTTGGTGTGTTAGCCAGTTGAGTCACCAAAATAATAGCGACTCCACTGGGGAATTTGAGTTAAAACACTACTTAAAACGTATCTAAGAACTCAAAGAAGACCAATTAGCCTTGATTTGGTATAGATTTCTGATGGTGGACAACAACCTACTTCAAAACATTTTAAACCCTCCACCTGGCGACTCCACAATTCCTAAATGACCAAAAGACTCCACTGGTGATCAGTAGGCCTGTTGATTATCCCTATTTTCACAAGACTCCACTGGGAGACCAGTGTCATCACAACATCATCCATAGTAAAGGAAACACATGAGATTAAGCTTCTTTGTTTGAGGATAGTTTGCCTCTTAAAGATTGTCATACCTGACTAACTATCTTCTTTTTGGATCTGAAACTTAACATACCGGCTTCAAGAAGAATCCATACCAGAGCTTATCCTGATCCAAACCCTCCTAAAATAGTTGACAATATATAAAGAATTCGTTGGAGGTCTCTCACATCTAGGGATCCAACTATTGTAAGACCCATTCATAGAGCTAACTCAACACCTAAAAACCTTGCATCTCTATCAGATACTCAAGATGATTTAGATTTACCAAGTAATTTACCAAGAACTAATTCATTCAGTGGTGTAGATCAGATAGACTTTGAACCTCCAAGTTCACCACCACATAGTGGTCAACATATTAGTGACAGAGAAACCCCTACATCAACACCTCCTGATATCCACCATGTTCATAACTTGGGTCTCTCTCACCCTAAGTCTTCTCAACAGTCTGTGGCTAGTCCAAGCATTTCTGCCATCCATATACCTGTTGCTCAAGCTACTCCTTTACCCCCACAGAATCCTGCCATGGAAACCTGGTACGACCCCCTAGTCCTACCTGCTCAATTAGTTGCCTTACCCCAAGGATATCAGACCTTTATTCCATTATACGAAGCCACAGGCTCAATCACTACCTCACAACACATAGACAAAATGAATGATTACTGTGATAGAAATGAGATAGCTGATGAGACCATAAAAATCAGGTTGTTCGCTCAAAGTCTTGGGGGAGAAGTTAGGAAATGGTTTAAAAATCTAGCTCCACATAGCATCTAGGACCTCCCATCCTTTCATAAATAATTTCTAAACAAGTGGGAAGTCAGGAAGAACCCTCTCCAAACCTTGTTTGAATATGAGAACATTAAGAGAAATGTGGGAGAAGGGGTCCATGAATATTGTGCTAGGTACAATAGTATTTACAACGCTTTACCAGCCCACATGAAACCTCCTCAAGGGTTAGCCCTCATGAAGTTTCTTGATGGATTCGATCCTGAGATGGCTTACCAACTAAGGTAAAGAGACTATAACACATTAGAGGATATGCAGAAAGGGGTAGTGAGTGTGGAGGCAAACGTAATTTCCAAAAGAGCCAGGATGAGGGTTGAAAAGAAGGTGACCTATAGGGAAGACACCATAGCTTCTACATCTAATTCCAAATTAGATAATCTAGCCAAAAACGTGGATAGGCTAGAAAGAATGATGGAGAAAATGTTTGTCCAAGCCAATAATTAGAATAGAAATCAGTCTCAAAACCAAAACCAAAAATTTAGGAGAAAAATTCCTCCTAATAGACAAAGGGATTCTGACCAAAAAATCATACCTCCATTCCAAGAAAATTTCCTTGATGAGGATGAGGGAATAATAGAAGAGTAAGAGGGAACTATTATAAACATGATGGAAGAGGATAACCAAGATCACACCTTTTTCACATAAGACAACCAGATCTCATACACATATTGGGATGAGGAAAGGTTAGAATCTGAAGAATATAGGTTAGGATTCAAGAATGCCATCATGTAGGTCCAAGAAAAATATGATCTCAGAAGAAAAAAGAACCCAGAAGCTCCCAAACCAAAACCTCTAAAATCACTATTAATAAAAGACCTGAAAAGACTCCTAAAGGGACTGCTAAAAGCAACAAAACAATAGCTGAGAGTTCTGGAAAAAAACAAGGACAAAGACATCCAAACCATTGATAAACCAAGACTAGAAACTAGTAGCACTAGCATTTCAGCTGGCGCCCCTAAAAAAAAAGTCTCAAATAATGTACATAGTGAGAATCAACAAGCTGATTTTGCTAATAAAATAGTGAACAAAAAAACAGATCTGAACGTTTCAAAGAGTCAGTTTCCTTTCAATCCGGAGAGTGAAATTTCCAAAATCAAAATTTTTGTCCCTCTCACTGAGTTGGTCACCCAAGATGTATATAAATGTAAAAATTTTAAAGATTTAAACTTAGGAGAAAATAGTGACTCTATTAACTTGAATGATGATTAAACATCTCTCTTGTTTGGCCCAAAAATTGAAGGGAAATTTCAGGAAGGAGTAGTGCCTCTTTTCTATGTCAATCTAAATATCCATGAAAAAATCCTGCATAATTATATGCATGACTCAGGGGCTTCACATAACCTCATGCCAAAAGTGATCATGGAAAAATTAGGCCTAGAGATAACCAAACCATATAAGGATTTATATTCTTTTGACTCTAGCAGAGTGAAGTGTTTAGGCCTGATCAAAGATCTCTGTGTAAATTTGACCCAAATCCCAACCAAGTGCATGGTAATGGATGTTGTAGTGGCTGATGTACCTCCCAACTATGGCATGTTGCTATCAAGATCATGGGGTGCTAAGCTACAGGGTATAATTCAAATGGACATGACATATGCCACTATCCCTATTTTTAGCCAGCTTCGAAGACTTTACAGGGAAGCACACATGAAGTTCATGGCGAGCAGCGTAGAGAAACCAGAAATTTCCCCTCTTTACTCTATTCATACAGACCTAGACTCTTTTATCCTTTACAATGATGAGTTTACTAATCATCAAGAGCTAGAGAATAAAAATTCAAATAGCAGAGTAGAGGACACAAATCTAAACATAATGGCAGCTCTGGATACAGAGGAAAACAAGGGAGAAACATTTGAACAGTTTGCAGAATTAGAAAATCAGAACCAAGACTGTAGAGAGCAGATTACCTCTCAGCCTACTGACCTCAGGAAACAAGATGACAGTAAGGAGGAAACTGATCACAAATCTGCAAACAATCCCTTATGGAGCATGAGCTTTGATGGATCTTGCACTAGGAAGAGTTCAGGAGCTGGGGTACGGTTGCACAATACTGAAAAAAATTATGTTGAGAGTCATGCCTTCACGTTAAACTTCAAATGCACAAACATCATAGTAGAGTATGAAGCTCTCCTCTTAGGGCTGCATCTATTGAAAAAACTAGGAGCTAAAAGGATAGTTGTTCATGGAGACTTAGAACTGGTCATTAGAAAAATAAATGGAGAATACACTGCCAAACATCCTAGATTAAGGGCATATATAAATGATGCCTTGGATCTATTGAAATTTTTTGTAGAATATGAGCTTGTGTTTGTCCCTAGAAGTCAAAACATACTTGCCAATGGATTGGCCTGTGCTGCTAGTTCATATTAGAAAAAACATAAGGACAAATAGATCACTATTCAGACAAAATACAGACCAGCAGTACCAGATAATGAAAAATATTGGCAGGTATTTGAAGGTGATAAACAGATAGAGGATTTCCTGCTTTCCAAGAATGAGTTTGAATTGCCAAATTCAAAATCTGAGTCCGATGAAAGCTGTTTGGATGAAAAGCCTCTTGATGAAGAAGAGCCATTCACTATTGCAGAAATAAACATGTTGGCCAGAAAATTTGAAAATCAAACAAAAGAATACATGAACCCAGATAAAGAAGACATATAGGTACTGCAGTCCAAAGACAAAGGTATACCCCAGGGACTAGCCCCTCTAGAAGACCTCTTTGATTTTAATGACATGGTAAAGAAGCCTACAATAGAACCCACTAAATCTAATATTGAAGAATGCAATATAGGTAGCAAGGAGAAGCCTAAAATGATCAAATTATCTAAAACTTAGCCAGCACATATCAAACTGAATACATTGATTTATTTAAAGAGTTTGTTGATGTTTTTTCTTGGAGCTATGAAGATTTGAAGGCCTATGACATAGAGATCATGCAGCATAAGATTCCATTGAAAGAAAACCATAAATTGTTGGAAAAGTTGTCATTGATGGCAAAGGAATTGGCAAAGAAGGAGCATATGAAACAGTAACTATGAAAAGAGAAAAGAAAAGTAGCAGCAGAAGAAGAGTGCATAATTGAAGCATAATTTTCCAGAGACAGAGCAGGAGAAACAGGCCATCGAATAGAAAAGAATAAGTGAATGTTCTGGTAAATGGTAATTCATGTGTGAACATATGTATGCATCTTGATGGAATCCGTGATAAGTAAGAAACTCTGTGAGGGGATTAATGGTGTTCTGTATGTTGTTCGAGGGACCGATGTTAATACGGTCAACAGTGTATCCAAACTGGTAGACAGTGGAGTTATATATTCGTTGAATATATGATATGAACAAATTTATGGCTTTAAGCTCCACATGGAAGGGTCTATGTTATTAGTAAGGAGCTGACTGGCTTTCATGGAGAAAGGAACAAGGAGCGAGAGAAAATCAGTTATAACGCGAAAGAACTAAAACAAAGTATTTGGCATTGAACTTTCAGTGGAACACAAACTAACCCTTTGGAATCATGAATAAAACCTGGAAGGAAAGAGGTGGAACATAACAAAAGGAAGCGCGACAGAACCCTGCGTGGAAGAGCGGAACCGTGACCGAGTGAATATTGAAGGCAGTGTCTGGGTTTCATCACATCACCCTTCGGTTATATGCGGTATTTCCTGGTTGGGGAGTGATTCCATAGAAACGTTGACATGTAGCAAAGGTGGACCCATGAAAACTAATATCAAAGCACACCATCGCATGTTAATGTTCGACTAAAGAAGTCGAGCGATATTATTGAACGCCGTTGATCTGGGAAGTGGTCATCGGACAGTGTTCATTTGCTATAGATGCGCGAAGGTTACCCAAGGTATGGCGCACCATCGCGAGTTATCATCTGTGCATCATCAACGAACAATATCCGTTGGATCATCTAAAGTTGAGCGATGTGCTCTCCACCGTCGGATGGAAACGATCGTTAGAAATGGGCCCCAATTTTAAATTATACTGATTAGGTCATCGATTATGTATGTGGGGTCGGAACCAAAGGTCTATTTAAAATTCATTTGATAAAAGCGCTGGTTATTAATATAAATTTCTATTATATATTTAATTTCCAAAGGCTGTGAATAATGTTTATTTATCAAATTCCATGAATTTGATAAATAAAATTCCAATAAAAGAAAGAATACCATTAGTAGTTGAGTGGTTTTGACTCATGGTATTGATAAAGGCTAAACTATATAAGGAGAAGAGGATCATAATACAAGGTGCAGGCTGAGGGGTTCTTAATGAATAAATCTCTTTTAGAGATATCTGTGTGATTGAACTCTATTTCTTAAAAGCTGAATCTATGATGCGCCTATGAAGTTGACAAAGGATCAAGGTCTCTAGATCTAGAAATGATGAATGCCTAGGAAGATCTGCAAAGAAATAATGAACACCTGACGTTAGTTTGATGTACAAATTGAAGAAATTTTGTGGATCTGAGGGTTGATGCCTTCAGTATGAGAGTGAAAATTTTCTGCCAGTAGAAGCTGGTGTTAAAATCAAGGGGTTGGAGCTCCCTTCCAGTATTGACTGGAGAATTAGAGAAGGTTGTATCCTTCTGCAGGTTGGTGCCTGTGTGCTGGTATAAGTCTGCACCAGTACAAAATTGCAAGAAGTTTTCTTTCTAATAAATATTGAAGACTGAGACGACAGCAGCAGTGGTTTTCTCCCAAATTGGGTTTCCACCTTAAATATTGGTGTTCATATGTGTTTCTTATGTGTGATGGTTGATTTTGTTGTTACTTCTCATGATTACTGCTTATTAAATATCTAATGAATTAATGATGCAATGATCTAAGTAAAGAATTAAAGGCATAAAAGTAAAAAGTTTTTAGTTAGCTAAAAATATTGATTCACCCCCCCTCTCAGTATTTTTCCCAACAATTTGTATCGGAGCAGGTCCTTCTGAAAAAGCTTAGCTGATAGAAGGAAGACCAAGCAAGATGAGCAATCAAGATGGAACAACATCTATCAGGCCTCCGCTCTTTAACGGAAACAATTTATTCTTCTAGAAAACTATTGGGTGTGGAGCCTGATTATCTTGTTTACCTTGTATCACAGCATTAGACCCCTATACCTTCAAAGGGGAAGCAACACCACCCGTAATTAATCGCTGCCGTGGGGGGTCTAGGGGGGGGTAGCAGCGCTTTTCGGAGCCCCCCCCTGGCGGGGGTTTTCGGGGGCAGCGCCCCCGAAGCTAAAAAAAGATGTAAAATTGCCTTGTAAAAGTATAGTAATTTCTAGTCAATTTGGGCCATTCATTAGGCAAATGATATGACGGTAGAATTTATGTTTAGATTAGGGTTTTTTGCCCTAGAAGGCAACCCCCTTGTATATATGAGGGTACTATATTGCGACTATGTATTATGTGTGTATTCTCAGAGCGAGAAACAGAGAGGGAGACTGTGAGAGATAACAGAGGATATTACAGCAGATCTGCTGTAGGTTTTGTCTCTTCATTTTTGTTGGATAATATAAAGGAAGGACTGGATGTTCGGGGTGGACGTAGCCCAAACTGGGTGAACCACGTATATCTGTGTCTCTCTGGTTTTATGTGTTTTGTGTGCTTATATTTTTCCGCATATTTTATGTGTTGCATTGCTTTGTAATATATAATTTTCTAACAAAAACAAGGATGAGACCCTATCTTCAGTCTCTGGGAGCAGATGTATGGGCAATTGTTGAAGGAGGATATCAATATCCAACTACAGTACCAACATATCTGACAGAAAGAAAGAATTATGAAACAAATGCAAAGGTGGTCAATGCTCTATTTGGAAGTCTGACCGAATCAGAATTTGTCAAAGTCATGCAGCTGAATACAAAAAAGGCAATATGGGACAAAATCATTCTAAGTTATGAAGGTGATGCAAACGTAAAAAGTGCTAAACTTCAAACTCTCAGAATTCAATATGAGAATCTAAAAATGCATAATGATGAGAGAATTGCCAATTTATTTCTACGTCTTGATGATATTGTAAATCGTATGAGAAATCTGGGAGAAACAATAACCGAATCTAGTTTGGTTGAGAAAGTTTTAAGATCACTAATGACAAAATTTGAGTCAAAAGTTTCTGCTCTTGAAGAAAAACAGGATCTTCAAAATCTTACTGTGGTATAACTTCATGGCATACTAACTGCATATGAAATGAGAAGAGGAGGACCATCTGAAGTCAAAGAAGCCATCTTTAGAGCTTCTACAAAAGGGAAAGAAGTACAAGAGACAGAAGGATCAGGGTATATCTCAGAAGAAGATGAGGTAAATTTTGTAAAGAAACTCCAACTTGGTACAGGACGGTTCAAAGGTAAGCTTCCTTTCAAATGTTTTTCTTGTGGAAGAGTGGGTCATTATTCTGCTAAGTGTCCTCACAAAGAAACACATGAAAAAGGAAAGGAAGTAGCAAGAATGAATAAGAGTCGGTTTAGCACTAGAAAAAGTTACTATACTCATGAAGACAGTGATGGGTTATCTGACAGTGAGGAAGAATGTGAACAAGATCTTAGACTTCTCATGGCATTTGAAAAAGAATCTAAAGAAGAAAAAGATACCTTTATGGATGCTTTAGAGGATAATGATTTTCTTGATGAATTCAATCAACTCAATATATGCTTAGAAGAAACTAAAATATGCTTAGAAGAAACTAAAATATCCATAGAAACTCTGAAAAATCAGCTTGAAGGAAAGGAGAAACGCAATGAGAAATTAGAATGTGAAATAGTAAGTCTAAGAAAAGAAATTGAGAAAATGAAGATTTTGAATCTTAGATTTGCTAAAGGATCTGAAACCTTAGATGAAATTATCAAGGTACAACGTTCTCCTCTTATAAATACAGGTCTTGGATATATCGAAGAATATTCTCAAACCTCAACACCAAATTATCTAAAAGCAGCTACAGCCAGCATACAACATTCTGCCACTCAGCAAGGAATAAAGAATCTTTACAGGTAAAGCATGACCATCTCAATTCAAAGAACACTAACAGGAATACATTTCAAGGAAAATCCAATCAACAGGTAAATTCGAGTAGAAGATTTCATAATCACAGAAATTTCTTCTTTAATGGACAATGTTTCTCATGTCACAATTTTGGTCATAAAGCTGCTCAATGTGTAGCATATAAAACCATCATGACAAGAGAAGCAAGAAAGAAAATTATTGATATTGGAACAAAGAAGAATACATATAACAACTTTTCTCCTCTTCAAAATGAAATTTAATGTGCTTATTACAATAACTTTGGCCATGAAGAATCTGAATGCAGAAGCAAAATCCAGCCAAAAGAGCAATGTCCTTCAAGCTCCAAAGTATGGAAAAAGAAGGAATTACAGGTTGAAAATTGTGGCATAGCGTTATTTGCAGAAGGTGAAGAAAATCAATGGTACATTGATAGTGGATGCTCAAGACACATGACAAGTGACAAAAACAAACTTCTTGCATATAGGGCTCTAGAAAAAGAAAAGAATGTTACATTTGGAAATGATACTACTACGGTCATTAAGGGAAAAGGGTCTATTTATCTAAAAGAAAAGGTGAAAGCTAATGATGTCATGTATGTGGATGGATTAAAGCATAACCTATTAAGTGTAAGTCAAATGTGTGATCAAGGAACTGAATTTGTCTTTAGTTCAAAAGAATGTGTGGTACGTGATCTTGATACAGGTAAAACAATTATAAAAGGAAAAAGAACTCCAAGCAACCTGTATGTATTGAAGAACTGCAAAGAACAATGTTACTTGAGTAAATCTTCAAAAAACTGGCTATGGCATAGAAGGTTGGGGCATCTAAGCTTCTCTCAAATCAACAAATGAAGCAGACTTAAAGCTGTTCGTGATCTTCCCAATATTACTCTACCTAAAAACATCATATGAAAATATTGCCAATTCGGTAAGCAAACCAGAGTAAAATTTAATGCCAGGGAAGGATCATCAAGTAAGCCTCTTGAACTCATTCATACTGACATATGTGGACCTGTGAGGAAAAATTCACCACGTGGTGAACAATACTATATCTTATTTATTGAATATTTCTCTAGAATGTGTTGGGTTGGGCTTCTTAAACACAATGATGAAGCATTTGAGAAATTTCATATCTTCAAAGCACTAGTTGAGAATGAATTAGATCTAAAATTCAAGTGTCTCAGATCTGATCGAGGAGGAGAATATACATCAGATGAATTCCTTGAATTTTGTGAACAACATGGCATAAAAAGACAATTTTCTGTAGCTGGCACTCCACAACAAAATGGTGTTGCAGAAAGAATGAATAGAATAGTTCAACAAATGGCTAGAGCTATGCTTGATGATTCCAGAACACCTAACACATTTTGGGGAGAAGCAGCACATACAGCAGTAAACATTCTCAACAAGGCACATGTTCGTGTAAATAGTGATAAAACTCCATATGAACTCTGGTATGGTAATCCTCCCACTGTAAAGCATTTTAGAATTTTTGGAAGCAAATGCTTTATCAAAAATAGTGATGAAAAATTTGGCAAGTTTGAACCCAGAGAAAATGAAGGAATACTTCTTGGTTACTCCTCTAGGAGTAGAGCATATAAATGTTACAATAAAAGACTTCGGAAGATTGTTGAATGTATTAATGTTGTTATTGATGAGTCTCCTGCAGCTCCAAAAGAAGAAAAACAAACAACAGATGAAGATGATGATGACATACATCCTTCTACAACAAATAGGAATGATATAGACAGTGAACCCAATGAAGAACCCGAAGATGATTGATCTGAAAAAGCTCCATCCATATATGTTCAAAAGAATCATCCAAAATCTCAGATTTTGGGAGAAAAGGGATCAGGTGTACAAATAAGAAGGACTCTTGTGGGATCTTCTAGCAATTTGGCATTTCTGTCCACTATTGAACCACACAATGTCAGTCAAGCTAGCAAAGATGAATTTTGGATTCAAGCCATGAATGAAGAGATTGATCAAATTGAAAATAATCACACTTGGGAATTAGTACCAAGACCTCATGACAAAAATGTCATTGGAACTAAATGGATATTCAAAAACAAGTTTAATGAGAATGGGGATGTTATAAGATATAAAGCTAGACTTGTTTGCAAGGGGTATGCTCAACAAGAAGGTATAGAATTTGAAGGAAATTTTTCTCCTGTAGCCAGACTTGAAGCCATAAGAATGTTTCTTGCCTTTTCAAGCTTCCAACAAATCAAAGTTTATCAAATGGATGTTAAATCTACTTTTCTCAATGGTGATCTAGAAGAAGAAGTTTATATAGAACAACCAGAATGATTCATTTTGGGAAATGATGAAAAACTTGTTTGTAGACTTAAAAAGGCTCTATATGGTCTCAAACAAGCTCCAAGGGCATGGTACTATAGTCTTGACAAATACCTTCATCAACAAGGATTTTCAAAGGGGTTTGCTGATAGCAAATTATACACAAAAACTGAAAATGACAAACTATTGATTGTGGTTGTATATGTTGATGATATCATTTTTGGAAGTAATGAAGAATCTATGAGTCAGAAATTTGCTTCTGATATGCAGCAAGAATTTGAAATGTCTTTACTTGGGGAACTAACATTATTTCTTGGCTTGCAAATGCAACAAGCAACAGATGGCATATTCTTATCACAAGCAAAATATCTTAAGAAAATATTGAAGAAGTATGGCATGGAAGATTGCAAACCTGTAAGTATACCAATGATAACCGGATGTAATCTCAATTCTAATGATGATTCCCCCATGGTGAATCAACCAGAATACAGATGTATGACAGGAAGTCTACTTTATCTCACTGGGACAAGACCAGACATCATGCATGCAGTTGGGATTGTTGGATGATTCCAAGCTAATCCAAAAGAGTCTCACCCTCAGGCTGTGAAAATAATATTCAAATATCTACAAGGAACTCAAGACTTTGGACTATGGTATCCAAAGAATGCTGATCTTACTCTTCATGCATACACTGATGCAGATTGGGCTGGAAATGTTGATGATTGGAAAAGCACTAGTGGTGGTGCATTCTATATGGGGCTCCGATTAGTATCTTGGTTCAGCAAGAAGCAAAGCTCTATTGCCTTATCTACAGCAGAAGCAGAATATGTGGCTGCCGCATCATGTTGCACTCAACTTCTCTGGATGATGCAAACCTTACAAGACCTTCAAATCAAATGTTCACCTGCTATATCCATTATGTGTGATAACACAAGTGCCATCAGTATCTCAAAGAATCCTGTTATGCATTCCAAGACCAAGCACATTCCCATCAAGTATCATTTCTTACATGAACAAGTGCTTGAACAAAAGGTGAAGTTGGAGTATGTGCCCTCCAAAGAACAAGTTGCTGATATATTTACCAAACCTTTACCCAGGGAAGCGTTCGAATATCTCAAACAGAAGCTAGGAATAGTCTCTGCCATGCAGAAGATCAGATCTACTTAAATACAGAAGATTAAATTGGATACGCGGATCTCCTGAAGGACAAAAACCACGTATGGGTAGTTGCTGACAAATTTTTCTGGGTCAGCATTCTTCAGCACAGCTACGGTGCTGTTGGGTATCTCTGGATGCACAGGTTAAGGGGGAGCATTGGTCATATGGAAATGATGCATTGTTGGCATTCTAATTATTTGTTGTAGTCTGATCTCATTGTATGAAGTCATTTCCATTATTTCATTGAATATTACGTGTGAAGATGCAGCATGATATCAAGGGGAACATGGTATTATCGGTACATAGGTTCTTGATGTCAACAAAATGTATTGGCCCCACAATATTTATGGCACCGGACCTCAAAAGGAACTCTGATTAGATCTGATCAACCCTTTGCCATTTATGTCAAAGGGGGAGGAAAATAAAATAAAGGGGCTTCTATAAGACAAACAGAGGCAGAGTGTTGCCATCAATGCCAAAGGGGGAGATTGTTGGAAATGTTGTCATTGATGGCAAAGGAATTGGTAAAGAAGGATCATCTGAAACAGTAACTATGAAAAGAGAAAATCAAAGTAGCAGCAGAAGAAGAGTGTATAATTGAAGCAGAATTGTCCAGAGACATAGTAGGAGAAACGGGCCATCGAATAGAAAAGAATAAGTGAATGTTCTGGTAAATGGTAATTCATGTGTGAACATATGTATGCATTCTGATGGAATCCGTGATAAGTAAGAAACCCTGTGAGGGGACTAATGGTGCTCTGTATGTTGTTCGAGGGACCGATGTTAATACGGTCGACAGTGTATCCAAACTGGTAGACAGTGGAGTTATATATTCATTGAATATATGCTATGAAAAAAGTTATGGTTTTAAGCTCCACATGGAAGGGTCTACGCTATTAGTAAGGAGCAAACTGGCTTTCATGGAGAAAGGAACGAGGAGCGAGAGAAAATCAGTTATAACGCGGAAGAAATAAAATAGAGTATTTGGCATTGAACTTTCAGTGGAACACGGACTAACCCTTTGGAATCATGAATGGAACCTGGAAGGAAAGAGGTGGAACATAACAAAATGAAGCGCAACGAAACCCTGTGTGGAAGAGCGGAACCGTGACCGAGTGAATAGTGAAGGCGGTTTCTGGGTTTCATCGTACCACCCTTTGGTGATAGGCAATATTTCCTAGTTGGGGAGCGATTCCACAGAAACGTTGACACGTAGAAAAGGTGGACCCACGAAAACCACTATCAAAGCACGCCATCGCACGTTAATGTTCGACCAAAGAAGCCGAGCGATATTATTGAACGCTGTTGATCTAGGAAGGGGTCATCGGACGGTGTTCATTTGCTATAGATGCGCGAAGGTTACCCAAGGTATGATGCACCATCTTGAGTTATCATCCGTGCATCATCAATGAACGATATCCGTCGGATCATCTGAAGCCGAGCGATGTGCTCTCCACCGTCAGATGGAAACGATTTTTAGCAATGGGCCCCAATTTTAAATTATATTGATTAGGCCGTCGATTATGTATGTGGGGCCGGAACCAAAGGTCTATTTAAAATTCATTTGATAAAAGCGCTGGTTATTAATATAAATTTATATTATATATTTAATTGCCAAAGGCTGTGAATAATGTTTATTTATCAAATTCCATGAATTTGATAAATAAAATTCCAATAAAAGAAAGAATACCATTAGTAGTTGAGTGGTTTTGACTCATGGTATTGATAAAGGCTAAACTATATAAGGAGAAGAGGATCATAATACAAGGTGCAGGTTGAGGGGTTCTTAATGAATAAATATCTTTTAGAGATATCTGTGTGATTGAACTCTGTTTCTGAAAATCTGAATCTATGATGCGCCTATGAAGTTGATGAAGGATCAAGATCTCTAGATCTAGAAATGATGAATGCCTAGGAAGATCTGCAAAGAAATAATCAAGACCTGACGTTAGTCTGATGTACAAATTGAAGAAATTTGGTGGATCTGAGGGTTGATTCCTTCAGTATGAGAGTGGAAGTTTTATGTCGGTAGAAGCTGGTGTTAAAATCAGGGGGTTGGAGCTCCCTTCCAGTATTGACTGGAGAACGAGAGAAGGTTGTAGCCTTCTACAGGTTGGTGCCTGCGTGCTAGTATAAGTCTGCGCCAGTAAAAAATTGTAAGAAGTTTTCTTTATAATAAATATTGAATATTGAGACGACAGCAGTGGTGGTTTTCTCCCAAATTGGGTTTCCAACTTAAATACTGGTGTTCATATGTGTTGCTTATGTGTGATGGTTGATTATGTTGTTACTGTTCATGATTACTGCTTATTAAATATCTGATGAATGAATGATGAAATGATCTAAGTAAAGAATTAAATGCATAAAAGTAAAAAGTTTTTAGTTAGCTAAAAATATTGATTCACCCCCCCTCTCAGTATTTTTCCCAACAAAAAACTTTTAGGCAAAATCTGCGCAGAATTAACCCTGTACAGTTACCTCTGGTAGTAAAAGAAATTAAGAAAAATATATGAGGCTGGGATCATAGTTCCTGTTAGGTTTTCAGAATGGGTATCTAACCTCGTGGCTGTAAG
Source organism: Pinus albicaulis (assembly GCA_034641835.2). Lineage (NCBI taxonomy): Eukaryota > Viridiplantae > Streptophyta > Pinopsida > Pinales > Pinaceae > Pinus > Pinus albicaulis. The sequence goes on along the minus strand of CM076582.1, from coordinate 1,581,429,697 downwards.
GAAAAAGACAGGAGAAATTAGGCTGTGCATTGATTTTAGAAACTTAAACAGAGCTTCATTAAAAGCCAATTACCCTTTACCCAAGATGGAACACATCCTGTAAAAGGTAGTTGGTTCTAAGAGGATTTCTCTGTTAGATGGATTTTCAGGGTACAATAAGGTTTTAGTACTCCCATAAGATCTTTTTTGGTTCTTGTGTTTTGGCCAGATTGGCAAGACCAAAATACAAGACAACATCAAACCACTTTGGGATCCTAGGATCTAGCCCTCCTGGATCTAGAGAGGGATCTCTCTATAGATGTAAAGAATGATATATCTTTAAGGCTCAAATTGAGGTATTAGGCTAGCTATGAAGCACGAGGGTTTTTGATTTGTTTGTTTGGTTGGAGATCCTTAATTGAGAAGGTTATGGAAGTAAAGAAGGAAATAAATAGAAGGATGTTTCGGCATGGGAAGATAGGTCAAGAGAAGTGCCAATCCATTGGGCTATGGAGTCATGAAAGGGGATTACTTGCATAGCAACTATAAAAGGGTTTCCATAGGGCAAGTCATCTATACTAAAGGATATTTTTAGATAGATGGTGGAATGGAACATTAAGAATGGGTGAAAGAAAGAAACCAAAGTGCAACCTAAGATGAGGTAAGGACTTTGAACGTATCCTGCTTTTGACATACTTCAAAGGAAACTCTCAATAAAGACACAAAGGGTAGCTTAATATTAGGTCAGATGTCATTTAAATCCAGGCCTAATTTCAGCATACTCTCAAGGAAAACAATCCAGCAGTCCTCATAACTACTTTCAAAAATTAGAACACATTAAATATTGAACATAGAGTAAGGCCTAAGATCAAAGAAAGACTTTTAACCTTCAATTATTTTGACACTAACTCAAAGGGATCTTAGAAAGGAAAAATGTTGGAAAAATAACCTAGTGGACAGGGCTAACTCTACATCCCCAGTTTCCCAATTCCTTCAACTAAGACCAATCAAGAACATCTAAGAAACAAAATATAAATTCATATATCAGTAAGCATGGGCAAACCAACTTTTATACTGGTTAGATTATATTGAATTTTTTCCAAGATACACATTCAGAGGAAAAAATAAAGATAAAGATTTGATAGTGAGATTTATGGTACTTCCAGCAGTATGTCCTAATCTATGCTTGCTATTCCTTATCAGAGAAAAATGGACAGTATGATAAAACATGAAAGGAGATAGTTACAGTAAGGAAAACATCACCAATAATATAGACTAGGATCCTATGAATCTGCTTGTTCAATTGATGTGAAAAACTAGTCACATACTTTGAGTCCAATGGCTCTTTACAGTCCAAACTTCTCTTCCCAGCCTACTATATTACAAACTACTCAACTACTTCCCCTCAATAATAGCTCAAATAGTCGATAAAATCCCAACCCCAACAACCTTTTCAATGAAATTTACAGGGGTTCTTATAGAGGAATGAAGAGGTGAACTAACAAAATATATTGTTGGCCCAGTTAAATGAATAATTTAGTGCTTCTCGACCTCCGGGAGGCTTGATGGAGAAGCAAATACATGCTCCATACTTCATTAAATGGGCCTTTGCTCATTATTTGTACTCTGGTTGTTTTGTTTGACTTTCAGAAGCTCTGGTAGGCTGGAAATTTACTTCTGAGCTGCATATATATCGATGATATCTTTGACTGCCTTGACTGTGACCTGTGTTAATGCAAATAGGACTGCAGGGGGCAGTATGGGTCGATGGAAAGTGACTAGCCTCTCTGATTTGGTGTGTAGAGGCCTCTCTGCTGATCTGTCCTTCATGTTTCACTAATCTGGCTTTAATTGTGCTTTAGGCGTTGATACTCTCTTTTTAGCTGATGTTCACTGCGTTTTTGTGTTTTTTGCAGGCACATAGAAGGCTTCATGATGTCACCAAAGCTTATAAGGCATGGGTAAAATCATAGTTTGAATCATGTAGCTTTTCTTTCTTTGTGGATAATGGCCTGCATGATATTTTTAAAACTGTGGGAGAAAACCTTTATAACCTTCCAAAAAACAAACAAAATTAAGAAAATCCTGTGGAAAATGGGTTTAGAACTAGCTTTGGAGGTTTGGGAGCGAGGTTATAACGGAGCTGTCGATTTAGATATGTCGACGGAGATCTACGGCTAAGATCAGTTCATGAAGTTGTTAAGAAGGTTAAATGGATGAGTATGGAAGGCGGTGATGTTAAATCAGAGCCATTACATTAGAGTAATCAACAGCTATGATTTAAAACTGAAAGGTCATTGCGGAGGAGAAGAGTGGTGAGGCAGAGAACCATTGGTGGTTTTCGCAAAATAAAATGGTGGTAAACGGTTTCGCCAAGAAAAATGTGATACAGTATGTTGCTTGACACACGTCCTTTTGAAGAGAGCTGGTTTCAGACTTTTTTTTTAGTGTTAACGTCCTGTCGCAAAAGTTTTACGAAATGCGATATCAACCATTGGATGGGAGGGCCTAGATCGAATGATGCAGAATGGATGAGATGGGGAAAGGTGTTATATGGCGTGGGATAGATCCTGGCCATTGGATATGTAGAAAGGATGACCAATATTTAATCGAGGATTGAAAAACGGAGGAGAAAAGGGGATGGCACTTGGGACTCGCATGATGTGATTAAGCGTTGGCTGTCAGATCAAGGGAAATGAATGGTTGGGATCTCATCGGAGCATCGCATTGGCAGAGGTCACAGGGTAAGGGATTTTGATAATATTCCTTTTTCAGAAATATCACAAGTCTGTGCTAGAGATGGATTGCAAGGGCATTCACTGGATATGTCACCTTCTAAATAAGGGTGAGATCCGGAGGCTTTCTCACCCTTTGCAGACTCTGTCTACAGATATGTGAAATTTCCTAGTAGGAATGGCTAGAAACCCAAGCTTGGAAAACGTATTTCCCAGGAATGGAGGCAGCAGGATTTGATCCCTGGTCTGGGATCCTTTGAATATATATATCTAGATCTGAAATCCAAGAGTGGGCTCAAAACAAATGTCTCTAGGAGCTTAAGACAAGTCTCATTTGCATGTTTATCTTCAGAAAATGCCCAATGAAGAGGGCCGCATCAAAAAATGAACATGTACTAGCATAGAAGTGTTATATGAGAGAACCAATGTGCATGGAACTACAAATAGTCACTGAATATATATATCAGCAAAGAAAATATACAAATACTTGAAGAATCAGTCCCTCAAGCTGAGCAAAGAACCCCTCAATTTCATGCATATGGAAACATATCACAATACTGCTACACAAGAATGCTTGTGACTAAAACTATGCTGTCAATAGATGGTACTTCTACATATACAATGTCAATACATGGATATGGAAGTATAAAGCTCAAAGAAACATGGGGGAGCAAGATCTCAACCCCTGAAATCAATAATACATCAATCCTTGGAAGGATTGGCTGAAATGTACAAAAGGAAAAATGTCGGAGTTGCTGCCTGTAAACTAAAATAGCACTGCAACTAAGAAAATGGATGGAGATGGCTGAAGATGCTACATATTCTGAATATATCTCCTCCAATGGGCCTTTCAAGAGAGAGGCTGATCCAATCCCTGAAGATCTCTCCCTCCAAACTAGTGGTGCAACCCCCAGTGCAATTTTGCCCAGAAATAACACAGTCAAAGGAAGGGACTACACTGTGAATGATGAGAGGAGCTGAGCCTGATGCAAATATATGGAAAATTGATCTGAAATCTCCTCTAGTGGCCTCTCGGATGCAAATAATCTCTCTCCCCTAAAATCAGAGTTTCGGAAGTGATGCTATGGAAACCTCCACTACAACCCATCAACACAATGTTTCCTGCACTGCTGAAAACATTGTACTAAAGGGAAATGATTTGGCCTTGAACCAGAAGGTGGAGAAGCTAAAGAAAAAACCTTCAAGAGATTTCTGAAGAAGGAGGGAATCCTAAACAGGAGGTCCCTTGTGCTAAACAACACAACTATCTCAGTTAAGCAACTGAAGAGAGAAAGTAATTCGAAATATCCATGAATGAGAAAATTCTTGTTCTTTCCTTCTTTTATGCCAATTAATGATCCTTGGCCATGGACCCCACACAATAGGGTTTCTTCCTCCCCAAGAAATTGCGTTGGCTTCTCAAGCAAGCCACACCTCCATCTATTGTGTAGTTTGACTAGGTAAAACTTGACCTAGCCTTCTTGCAAAAGCCCCCTTTCACACATGGAGGTGTGAAATCAAGTTCCAAAAATGATTCCCCTTCATGCTAAGAGGATTTTTATTCCTTAATCATGAAATTAATGGGTCTCCTACCCATTTTATTTATCCCCTAAGTGAGAATGGAAAAAATTAATGTTCCATAAAAATTGGGAACATTATAGTCCTCCCCTCTCAAAGATTGCTTGTCCTCAAGCAAGTACAAGGATAGACTGATTTATTTCCCCTTAATTTCCCTGTAGCATCCATGCATGATAAACTCCTCCAAGAAAAGGATTCCATATCATCAATCAAGTTTCCAAGTTGTCCCTCCAACATAGGCAATCTAGCCTTTGGTGAGCATCCCCAAATAGCTGTCATGTAGAAACAAATATACATGAGGGAAACAATGGGCTATCTAAGGGCCTCCTTGAGGCATGAGATCTGATGTATAATGGGACTCATCGTCCCCATATGAATCTCCCATCCCCAAGAATTTATCCATACAACATGAGCTACCTCCAAAAATGGAAACTCATAGAAAACTCTCTCCACCTTGAGCTCCGGAAAAGAAGGTGGGCTGAAAATATGAATATGGCAAGCTCTATAGATTACCATGTTGGGGTTCCCATGTTTTGGCTAGATTGGCAAGACCAAAAGATGAGACAACATCAAACCACTTTCAGACCTCAAGATCTAGCCCTCTTGGGTCTAGAGAGGGATCTATCTAAGATATGTCAAAGGTATATGTCTTTGAAGCTCAAAGTATAAGATGTTAGGCTAGTTATAAGGCTCAAGGTTTGTTTGTTTGATTTGCTTTGATTTGGTTGTTTGGTGTTGATCATATCAGCATCCCTTTGGAAATTTTGATAAGCAACCTTGCTTAAAACTTTCAAGAACCCCTCTTTTTCCCTGAGAAATCCATGTTCTGCTTATCGTTACTTTCCTACCCCCCCCCCAAATAACATTAAAAGGGCTAAAAAACCCATATTTGAAAATATGCAAGGCTTAGGCCATTCCACACTAGCCCCTCAGTATTTTCCCTCCATGTAACCTGGGTGTCGGACCGAGTGCTAAATCCGGAGGCGCTTATCACATGTGTGTATTGGGCGCGTTTACAACCGTCGATTTGTACAGATTTGATGGCATTCACAAGCCTTCATCAAACCCGTGGCCCACTCCATTCATCGCCCAAATCCCTCGTACACCATCCGATCAACTTGCAAAATCAACGGTCAAATACCTATCCACCCCGGTGGTCCCTATACCTGCACTCTGTGAAAAACCACCCTTCATCGCGCATTATCATTCGATCAAAGACTCAGCATGATATGCACGTGAGCCGTCCGATTGGAGGTGATCTCTCCGACGGTAATCGCGTTGCGAAGCTGCACGGGTGTTAGTCCAAGTCAACAGTGCCCATGGCCCACCGTCTCATTGCTCCCCTGTACGTTTTCCACTGTCGATCTCCTCCTGAGATCGGACGGTCCAGGCTAAACCCACGCCACGTCACCATTCCGCGTGTCATTTGTCATATTTCTTTCCACCAACCTTCACCAATGCATTTATCCACCCAGTCCATTCCCCATCATTCCACTGCATTTTTCCATCACCCTGCTTTGTTCCACCATTTCGCCATGTCTGCACAGCCATTTTCATTAATCCCGCCATATCCATCATCCTCATTGCACGGTTTTCCTAACAAGTTTGTGGGTTTTGCAAGGTTACAACGGCGGGAAACCACCATGATTTACGGCCTCAATTGTAGTAGCAGAGCACATCAAATTACTATCTCTTAGAGGTTGTAATTATGGAGAAAGGCCTGGGAAGGTAGATCAATGAGACTTCCATTAAAGAATCAAGGTTCAAATATGTAGAACCCTCTAGAGTCATTCAAAGCACATATTGCGCAGATGGAGATATTAATGGAGCAACAGAAAAATATTAGCAAATGATCGAGGAATTCGACGTTCAACATTGAAGATCTTAAAACCATAATTCAGAGTTAGAAGGCAGAGGGTAAATTCGTAGAAAAAGTACCTTAAGGCTTTCTTTTCAGCACCATCTTCTTTCAGGAAAAGGACATAATGTTTATGTGATTTTACTTTGTCGTGTTCCTGAAGAGATTTCTACTAATTGCATTTATTTCAGTAAATAGGCAACAGAGTACAAACAGTGCTAAAAATTCATCAAGTAGTAATTGGTATGCACGTCTCCGCCAATTTTTTTTAATGAGACAATTAAATGTACACCACCTACTCTCTTTACGAGCTTTCTTTCTCTCCTATAAAGCTCCCAAAAAAACAGATGATAAGGATTCCATATTTTAGCAAAAAATCATGCAGTGAAAGGATTTTTGTATACATTTTTGCTGAACTCTTGTATGAAGAGGCAGAGCCCATAGGGTCTCATTGAGGAGGGGTTCCATCTGTTAAAGAGGATTCTAGTATTTTGTATTTTACAGTCTGTAACCTTCTCTTATGTGTTATTTAAATAGATCATTTAATTTCATCCATCTTTCCTGTATCATGTTTTGGAATGCGAGTGGCTCACTGATTTTTGGTATGGATTTATCCTAGTTGATACCCATGATCGGATTAGTCAAGCGCTTTAAATATGGCTCATGCATGGTATTCTGTTCCACTATTCATCTAAACCATATTTCTGCTATATTAGTTTCTTTGGGATGGTGTTTTTAAAACGTTATTGTCATGTATGGATTCTTAGATTGGTAAGCCCATACATGGTGGTATTGTGTATCTGGATATCAGCTCAATGTTAACTAGTATCTTCTCAATATTTCATTCACTACATACACCTTCTGATAACTTATTTCTGTGAGGTATTTCTGAATCGGCCCTCTTTGCAGTAAACTGTCTCCGAATTGTCTGATGATTTTATATTGGAGTTTTGCATGTTGCCTCTGCAGTATTCTTTTCCCTGTGTCAGTTTCTGAAGGTCTTGGTCCCATTTAAACTAATATTTCTTGTTTCACAAGAGATTAGCATGAGAGCCTTTAACTGATAACTTCCTCTGTTATACCATATGCTCCTTGCTAATATAAGATGTCCTAGGCACTGGTCTATCACAACTCTAGGCTATCTCTAGGAACGACAACATCTTTTTGGCGCCGTTGCTGGGGAACGAAGTTGAGAAATTTAAATCCTTGGGCCTCGACAAAATCTAATTCACTCTTCAAGTAGGTGAGTATGGAGAGTTGAGAGTTTTAGATCCCTCACCTTGGCGACTCCACATTTGTTATTTGATAAATCTATTTGCAGTCCTGGCTCCTCGTAAGCCACACCTGAGGTCAGATACGTCTCAGCCAAAGACACCTTCAGTGTCTGACCCTGAAAAGATCATACACAGAAGAAATTGGAGGGAAATAAAATCACTCCACTCTGAAATTCCTGAATTGTCTATAGAGAACTTTCCATCCTCTTCTTCTCAATTAGCTCGAGTGCTAGCTCCTGACTCCACTGTGGGAGATACCGATTATTACTATTCAGATAGTGCACCCCGAGGAGGCATCAGAAATAAGATAATTTTCACCCTGCTCCTGAGGTTGAAGAGGTCAAAGAAGTTACTAAAGTATCTGCTGTCAACAGACCATTATTCCCCTCAACACCTCAAGTTGTTGTTCATTATATTCCTATTGTTATCCATACTCCACTTCCACCTCCTCCTCCTCCTCTTACTCATCAAACTATTATGCTACCTCCACCCCCTCCAATGGCCAATGTTCCAGGCTTCTTGCTAAACAAATATGCCCCTTTGGCATTACCCCAAGTGTTGAATGATATGCCACAGGATTATTTGAAGATTTTACCCTGATTCAATGGAGAAAATGAGATTGATGATCAAAAACATCTTGAGGTCTTCTGTGCTTTTGCAGAGAATTTTAATGTGGAACATTTAGATGTGGTCTTAAGGCTGTTTGTCCAATCCCTTGACGGTGAAGCTTGAAAATGGTTTAAGACGTTGGCAGGTCGTTCTATTACCACTTGGGAAATAATGGAAGATACTTTCCTTAGGAAATGAGGAGAGAAAAATGACCATGGACATTTTCTGATTGAGTTTAATACACTCAAGAAAAGACATAATGAAGGGGTGTCATAATTTATCAAAAGATTTAATAAACTATATTTGAGTCTTCCTGCTGATATGAAACCACATCAAACTGCTGCTAGGGTTGTTTTTGTAGCAGCTTTGATTCAGAATTTGGTTTCTCCCTCAGAGAAAGAAAGCCTATTACTCTGGATGATGCTCAGTCAGATGCACTAGAGTTGGAAGCAAACTTTTCCTCCACCGATAAATCAAAAGGAAGATCTAAACAAGATACCAAAAGAAGGGGCAAAGAGGAGGTATCTACCTCCTACCAAGACAGAGACTCAGCTAATGACAGAATGGAAGAAATGAGCAAAATGATTAAAGACCTTTCTGTTAAACTGGTCAAGATTGAACTGCAAGCCAAGAATTTGGCCTCCAAGAATTTCCACAATGTTCAAAATATAGGTTATAATCCTCAGTATAGGAAACCACCCCTGCAAATATTGCCAAGGGAAGCAAAGGAACAACAAGATCAGGTACCACACCCATTGTACCTGGAAGGTCCAGTAGAGGATTCTACTGAAGACACTGCCTATGGACTGGAGGATGTAAATCTTGCTTTTTCAAATAGTGATGGAGAAGAATGCCCTTTGCAAGGAAATGATGGAGTTGAGTGCCCATTGCAAGAAGAAGAAAAGGCCAGAGACAGAAGACGTAGAAATCGATCATTATTGTAAGCAATTTACTGATTTCATGCAAGCACAATTCAATAGAAGATATGATCTCAGATTTTCTAAGAAGAGGACTCATACTCAAGATCAAGAAGAAGAGCTACCCCAAAAAGAAGCAACTTCTTAGAAGGAGTCTACAATGCAGAAAGTCACAGACAAAGGTAAGGGCCCTCTAAACAAACCTTTGCAGTCTAATGATAAAATTCCTTCCTCTTCCAAAGTAGTCATTCCTCCTAATACCAAGTCTCTGTCAAAAGAAGTCAAGCCCTCTGTCGAAAATAAAGAGTCAAAAGAGGTTGTAATAGAAAAACCCTCCCCTATTTTCAGTCTGCAAAAGGAACTAGAAAAATTCAAAATCCCAGTCCCCTTGACTAAACTATTAAAGAAACCTGCATATCAATCTCAAGTCACCTCTTTTATGATCCCTCTAGAAGCAGTACTCACCCCAGATAGTCTCAACCTTCAAGAAGAAAGACCCATGGTTGTCTTTGGCCCACATGTTGAGGAATTAGATGCTTATACTCCTCCCTTTTATGTGTATCTAGTGATTCATGACCTGCTATTACATAATTGTATGTTAGATTCTGGAGCTTCCCATAATCTACTGCCTCTGTCAGTCATGGAACAACTAGGATTACAAATCACCCATCCATACAAAGACCTATATTCATTTGATTCCAAAAGAGTCAAATGCCTAGGGATGATTAAGGATTTGGTGGTCAATTTGGCCCAAGTCCCAGCAAAAAGTGTGGTAATGGATATTGTGGTGGCAGACATCCCAGCTCGCTTTGGCATGTTACTGTCAAGGTCCTGGGGAACAAAAATTGGTGGGTCAATTAAGTTGGATTTAACATATGCCACTATCCCAGTTTTTGGTGGTCAAGAGAGGAGGTTGTACAAGGAGACTATATTTTTCAAGATGGTGACTAAGGCTGACAACTCTGTTAATTCACTAGTCTACAGTAAAGAAGGAGATTTCTCATGCTTGATGCTGGAAGAAGATCAAGATTTTGCTCATGAACCATCCTTCTACCAGATCAAGATTGAATAGCCCTTTGAGAGCAATGGAACAGGAATCTGGACACTTCATTTTGATTGAGAAAATTCAAAAGAAGGTAATGGAGCTGGGATATTATTAATTTCTCCTACAGGAAAATGGGTTCCACTGTCCTTCAAGGTAGAGTATGAGGTCACCAATAATGTGGCTAAATATGAAGCACTTCTGTTAGGATTGCAGACAGCCAGGAGCATGAACATACAAAGTTTAAAAGTTCTGGGAGACTCTGAACTGGTGGTCAGACAGGTCAGGAATCAGTGTGAAACCAAACATCCGTGGCTGAGGGCTTATAGGAATGAAGTTTGGGACATGGTGGAAAATTTCTTCTTGGAATTCAATATCCAGTTCATGCCCCAAGAATAGAATAGGATGGTTGATTCCCTTACTGTGGCTGCTAGTGCATTTCGATCACTGCAAAACCCTCTTTTAAGATATGAAGTTGAGGTACGTTATCGACCATTAATCCCAGATAACATCAAGCACTAGAAGGTATTTGAAGATGAATAACAAATGAAGAAATTCCTGGAAACGGTGGGGGAATTCTCCAATATGGAGATTGATGCTGATGAAGAAGATGAGTCCGAAGATAATTTAGAAAGAAATTGGGAGGAGAAAATGGAAGGTAATAAAGTGTTGCAATTGAAGGGAAACATTATACCTAGAGGGCTGGTGCCTCTAGAAAGATTGTTTGATAAGAATGATGTCCCATTGCAACCAAATAAAATGGTGGAAGAAGATCAGATAGAATACCTGAATATCGGTACTGATGTTGACCCCAACATTGTAAAAATGTCCAAGAAAGTCCTAGAAAAATATAGAAAGCTATACCAGAAATTATTTCAGTCTTAAAAAGATGTGTTTGCATGGTCCTATCAGGATTTGAAAACTTTTCAAATCAATATAATGCAGCACAAAATTTCGCTAAAGGGAGATTCAAAGCCCCATAAGCAGAAGCTCAGACAGATTAACCCCCTGTTGCTTCCTTCTATTGAGAAGGAAATTAAGAAGTTGTTAAAGGCCAAAATAATTGTACCATTGAGGTACTCTAAATGGGTGGAAAACCTAGTCCCTGTCCGAAAGAAGAATGGAGAGATAAGGATGTGTGTGTATTTCAAAAATCTAAGCAGAGCATCCTTAAAAGATAATTATCCACTGCCAAAGATGGATCACATCCTGCAGAAGGTGATTAGAGCTTCAAGGATGTCAATGATGGATGGATTCTCTGGTTATAACCAGGTGGCCGTACTTCCAGAAGATCAAAAGAAGACTGCTTTCACCACACCATGGGGTACATTTATGTATGCCAGGATGCCTTTTGGATTGATTAATGCAGGGGCCACTTTTCAGAGGGCCATGGACATCGTTTTTGTTGGGGAGCAAGATACATTTCTGGTAGTCTACCTCGATGATATCACGGTGTTTTCAAAGAATGATACTGAGCACATTGAGCATCTGTGTAGAACCTTTGAGAAATGAAGGAGGTATGGTCTCTCTCTAAATCCTCAAAAGTCATTATTTTCATTAGAAGAGGGTAAAATTTTGGGACACATTGTGACTAAAGATGGGGTGAAGATTGATCCGAAGAGGGTAGAGGTTATAAATGGTATTTCCCTTCCTAGAAATTAGAAGGAGGTACAAGTATTCCTAGGGAATATTAATTTCCTGAGAAGGTTTATTCCTAACTATGCTGAAATAGTTAGACACATAACTGACATGATGAAGAAGAATAGTGAAGTTAAATGGTCCCAGGAATCATGAGAGGCATTTACTAGGATAAAAAATTCTTTTGCAGAAGCCCCTGTGCTAGTTGGACCAGATTATGATAAACCTTTCATGATCTTTTCTTTTGCATCACCTCATACAATAGCAGGAGTTTTATTGTAGAAAAATGAAGAAGGGTACGAGAAGCCTATCGCCTTCTTCAGTCAGGTGCTCTGTGATGCAGAATTAAAATACAATATATTAGAAAAGCAAGCATACACCCTAGTGAAATCCCTCAAAGCATTCCGCATATATATCTTGCAGTCCCATATCACTGCGTTTGTGCCTGCAATGGCTGTAAAATATATTCTCATTCAGGGGGACAATGAAGGAAAAAGGGGGAAGTGGATTTCCAAGATACAAGAATATGACTTAGACATCTGCCCTACTAATCTGATCAAAGGAAAAGGGCTAGCCAAAATCCTATCGGAATCAAACTATCAAGCTTTGGGTATAAACTTGTCCATAATAGCAAGTGAGGAATTTGAAGAGAAAGAAGAACGGAAGGGAATTGGGGTAGCTACTCCGGAAGCACATATAAAGTACCTCACCAGTCAGTGGTACAAAGAGATAATATAATATCTCCTCACACTCAGCTGCCCTCCCAGCTGTGATAAAGCTAAATACATAACACTGAGATTGAAATCACAGAAGTACATAGCTACCAATGGCCGGTTATACTAGCGAGAACCCTTAGGTATTCAACTCATGTGTCTCACAGAGGATAAGGTAGAAAGTATTATAGCTGAATTTCATGAAGGAATCTGTGGGGGTCACTACAGTTGGAGGGCCAATTCTCACAAAATCCTGAAGGCTGGCTTCTATTGGCCCAATATTTTTGGAGATGTTTTTTTCTGGGTTAGAGCTTGTGAGAAGTGTCAGAAATTTGCAGAAAAACAGAAATTGGCACCCCTACCCATGATCCCCGTGCACGTGGATGAACCATTCCGACAATGGGGAATTGATTTTATAGGTGAAATACACCCTCCATCAAGTGGTCAGCATAAGTGGATTTTAATTGCCACTGATTATTTCACAAAATGGGTGGAAGCCATACCTACAAGGAACGCTACTGACACTGTGATAATAAAATTCATGGAAGAAAACATCATATCCAGGTTTGGCTGCCCTGCCAGAATAGTGACTGATAATGCACAGGCCTTCAAGTCTACAAAGTTTGTAAGCTTCTGTCAGCAGTATAACATCACAATAAATCACTCTATAGCCTATTATCCATAGGGAAATGGCTTGGCAGAGTCTTCCAATAAAAACCTAGTGAGGGCATTAAAGAAGGCTATAAATGAAAACAAGAAAAATTGGGATTCCCAGTTAAATTTTTATCTATGGGCCAATAGAATTACCAGCAAGAGAGCAACTAGAAAATCCCCATATGAATTGGTATATGGGAGGGCAGCAGTATTTCCTGATTAATTAGCCCTACTAGTAGCCCAGTTCATCCAGGAAAGTCAAGAAGGGCCTGATGATATGATCAGGAGAATAAACCAGTTGGTGGAATTGGAAGAAACACACAATCAGGTGAATCAAATGCTAACAGAGTATCAGGAGAAGATGAAATACCTTTTTGATCAGCATTCTAAGGACAGGAATCTGCAAATTGGTGATCTAGTGCTCAGGTGGGATATCCAGAGGGATGAAAAAGGAAAACATGGTAAATTCGATCCGCTTTGGTTCGGTCCTTTCAAGATTGTGGAGCAGGGAGGTAACAATACTTTCAAGTTGGAAAATTTATAGGGCGACTTGCTTGATGCCCCTGTAAATGGTCAGTTTCTCAAACCCTACTTCCATTTCTAATTCAGGCAGAGATATCCTGATGTATTATACTGTATATTAGTTCGTTTTCACTCTTGTTTGAAATAATATGGATGTCATGATGAATTATGGAAAGGAAAGGTAGAAGTGCTGAAGAGCAGAGGTTGTACAGAGGATCATCAGAGGGTCTGTGAAGTTCTCAACACGCTCAGGGATGAGCGTGCCATCCCCAGGTGGAGCCAATGTTGATCATATCAACATCCCTTTTGAAATTTTGATAAGCAACCTCGCTTAAACCTTTCAAGAACCCCTCTTTTTCTCTGAGAAATCCATGTTCTGCTTATCGTTACTTTCCTACCCCCCCCCCCCCCCAAATAGCATTAAAAGAGCCGCAAAACCCATATTTGAAAATTTTCAAGGCTTAGCCCTTTCCACACTAGCACCTCAGTCTTTTCCCTCCTTGTAACCTGGGTGCCGGACCGAGCGCTAAATCCGGAGGCGCTTATCACATGTGTGTATCGGGCACATTTACAATCGTCGATCTGTACAGATCCAACAGCATTCGCAAGCCTTCATCATGCCCGTGGCCCACTCCATTCATCACCCAAATCCCTCGTACACCGTCCTATCAACCTGTAAAATCAACAGTCAGATACCTATCTGCCCTGGTGGTCCCTATACCTGCGGTCTGTGCAAAACAGGTGGTTTATACAGCACCACTTTTCGGAGGCGGGAGATATTTCTCAATCCGGAGCGATTCCACACAATTTTTTCCATGTGTCTCCGAGTACGACTCTAAAACCACCCTTCATCATGCATTATCGCTTGATCAAAGACTCGGCGTGATATGCATGTGAGCTGTCCGATTGGAGGCGATCTATCCGACGGTAATCGCTTCGCGAAGCTGCACAGGTGTTAGTCTAAGTCAACAGTGCCCATGGCCCACTGTCTCATTGCTCCCCTGTACGTTTTCCATCATCGATCTCCTCCTGAGATGGAACGGTCCAAGCTAAACCCACGCCACGTCACCATTCCACGTGTCATTTGCCATATTTCCTTCTGCCAACCTTCACCAATGCATTTATCCACCTAGTCCATTCCCCATCGTTCCACTGCATTTTTCTGTCACCTTTCTTTGTTCCACCATTTCACCATGTCTTCAAAGCCATTTTCATTAATCCCGCCATATCCATCATCCTCATTGCATGGTTTTCCTAACACGTTTGCGGGTTTTGCAGGGTTACAATGGTGGGAAACCACCATGATATACGGCCTCGATTTCAGTAGCAGATCACATCAAAGTACTATCTCTTAGAGGCTGTAATTATGGAGAAAGGCCTGGGAAGGTAGATCAACGAGACTTCCATTAAAGAATCAGGGTTCAAATCTGTAGAACCCTCTAGAGTCATTCAAAGCACAGATTGTGCAGATGGAGATATTAATGGAGCAGCAGAAAAACATCAGCAAATGATTGAGGAATTCGACGTTCAACATTGAAGATCTTAAAACCATAATTCAGAGTTAGAAGGTAGAGGGTACCATTCATAGAAAAAATACCTTAAGGCTTTCTTTCCAGCACCATCTTCTTTCAGGAAAAGGACAAAATGTTTATGTGATTTTACTTCTTTGTCGTGTTCCTAAAGATATTTCTACTCAGTGCATTTATTTTAGTAAATAGGCAGCAGAGTACAAACAACACTACAAAGTCATCAAGCAGTATGGGTGTGCACGTCTCCGCCATTTTGTTTTAATGAGACAATTAAATGTTCACCACCTACTCTCTTTATGAGCTTTCTTGCTCTCCTATAAAGCTCCCAAAAAAACAGATGATAAGGGTTCCAGATTTTATCAGAAAATCATGCAGTGAAAGGATTTTTGTATACATTTTTGTTGAACTCTTGTATGAAGAGGCAGATCCCATAGGGTCTCAGTGAGGAGGAGTTCCATCTGTTAAAGAGGATTCTGGTGTTTGGTATTTTACAGTCTGTAACTTTCTCTTATGTGTTATTTAAATAGATCATTTCATTTCATCCATCTTTCCTGTATCATGTTTTGGAATACGAGTGGCTCACTGATTTTTGGTATGGATTTATCCTAGTTGATACCCACGCTCGGATTAGTCAAGCGCTTTAAATATGGCTCACGCATGATATTCTGTTCCACTATTCATCTAAACCATATTTTTTCTATATTAGTTGCTTTAAGAGGGTGTTTTTAAAACGCTATTGTCATGTATGAATTCTTAGATTGGTAAGCCCATACATGGTAGTATTATGTATCTAGATATCAGCTCAATGTTAACTAGTATCTTCTCAATATTTCATTCACTAAATACACATTCTGATAACTTATTTCTGTGAGGTATTTCTGAATCGGCCCTCTTTGCAGTAAACTGTCTCCGAATTGTTTGTTGCTTTTATATTGGAGTTTTGCATGTTGCCTCTACAGTATTCTTTTCCCTGTGTCAATTTATAAAGGTCTTGGTCCCATTCAGACTAATATTTATTATTTCACAAGAGATTATCATGAGAGCCTTTAACTGATAACTTCCTCTGTTATACCATATGCTCCTTGCTAATATAAGATGTCCTAGGCACTGGTCTATCACAACTCTAGGCTGTCTCTAGGAACGAAAACATTGGGAATCAAGAATGAAGGTTTCAATGTAAGACAAGGCAAGGCGAAGAAGATTTTAGGCAAAGAGAGATGAATCCAGATAGTATTCAAGACCATTAGAAAAATGGAGTCAGGAAAGAGTTTACTTGCTGTTCAACACGCAGGCTTTCAATTGGGCTAGTCATCTAAAGCATTGGATCCTAAAATGATTTGGTGAGATGGGACAATAAGGAAAGAAGGTGAAAGAGTGAGGGTAAACCAATTTCTGTCTATAGATCAGGCCAGAGGTCATTTAACTCCAGAACTGCTTGGACATACTCTTGGGCAACTCTCAAAAGAAGGCGAGGAACAAACTGAGGGAACTTAGAAAGGTTTAACCAACTGAAAAGGATCCTAGTGAGACAGAGACAGAGTTCTAGACTCCCAGTGTTCCCAATTCATTTAATTAAACTCTAAAAAGAACATCTAAGAAGCAGATTCATTAACCCATACATCAGCTAGCAATATATCAGACCACTACACTGGTTAGATTAATTGAAATTGATCCTTAGATAGCACATTTAGTAGAAAAAATTAAGGTAAGGAGAGCATAAACATAGGGTGCCTAGCAAGGGAAAATCCTATGCCAGATTTTTGATGCAAGCCAGAAGAATTGAAATGGTATGAAATAAAACACAGAGATAGAAAAACATCACCAGCTGCTTTAGATCAGGATCCAAAGAAATGTGCTTGTCATATTAAGAGCAACACTAATCAGGTACAGAATTTTCCAATAACTTGAAAATCAGTTTGAAAACATACTCCTCAACCTATCTTACAACTTTACACAGTGAGCATGCCTCAAGAGAAATCTTTCTGTTCTTTGATATCTCGTCAACAACCTTTTCAATAATTTTCTCATGATTTTTATAGCTGAAAGAGAGCAGAGGAGGTAGGTGAAGAACTAAATGAAGAATTAAAACTTAGAACAGAAATAAGGCCTAAAGCCCATTCTATTTTAACTCTTGTGCATTGATCTCTGACTTTCTTTGGGTGAACGAATGATCGTCTTCAGCTTCCATTTACTCTGGTCTGGTCCTGATGTACTTCGACTGCAGAACTCTGTAGTACCTTTGGTGAATAAACAACATGTAAATAAATGACTAAATGGTCTGCCATACTTATGAAACGAATTCTCTGATAGTCTGGGACTGTGTTCTGGGCAGAAATATCCTCTATAGCACAGCATATAATAAAAACAGTATGGGTAGCCCATCATTTCTGGGAGGAAAACATTCTGCTGATGTAGAACAACTTGCTATATAATAACTTCTGCACCTCTGTCAGTGAAAACCTTGCCGTTGTATCCATACTGTGTAATTATGGTGGCGTTCTCACCTTCTGTACCCTATAGTAACCCACACTACGTGAATAAAATTAATGCAATGGGAGGCTGATGGAGCGGAGGGCGGAAGCAATGATAGCGCAGCGGTGGTGGAATGGTGGTTTTGGCTAAAACCGTGGTGAAAATGCATTGAAATGATATAACAGTGAGCAAATAGGGTTTGATGGAGAAAAGAGCGTAGACCGTTCGATCATGGCTTGGAGATGAAAATCAACGGCAGAGATCAACATGGAGGGACGACCTTATGAAAACAGACGAAACAAACATGAAACATTAACTTTAATGCAAATGTGAAACTTTGGTTAAAATCCAAAATGCACAGGAAATGAGCGAAAATGTTATGAAAATGAGTGGATGTGAATGTACAAATGGGACCCATCAGAGTGGAGGGCGATCAGATCTGAGCCGTCGGATCGGACGGTCAGGATTACTTCGGAGCATCGCAATCGGGAAGGGGCAGGGGGACACATTAACATAATTCCGATTGCGATTGGGAAAGGGATGCGATGAGCTCAGGACCGTTCGATCTGGAGGGAAGATCAATGGTGGAGAAGTGTATCAGGGGATCGCAATCGAAGGGGGACAGGGGTGACACATAAAAAAAATTCCGATGGCGATTAGGCGAAGAATGCGATGGCCATTGGATTCATCGGGAGAAACGGATGGCAAAGATCTGATCGAAAGAATCGCAATCGGGGGGAACAAAGAAATGCCTCATTACAACATTGCGATTGCGATGGGGTGGGAGGAGTGATGACCGTCGGATCGTGGTTCCAAACGGACGGTCAAGATCAAATCGGGAGATAGCAGGATCAGGGATCGGAAGACAGGACTTGTGATTGATCGGAGGGGACAACAATCGGCGGGGAGTTGCGATTGCGATCGGTCATAAAGGAGTTGCGATTGATCGCATCGCAAACACTTGCGATGAACCTATCGGGGAAGGATTTGCGATATAGCACGGGCCGTCTGATTCCAATAACATATTAACGCTGGAGATATTAGATTTTCAAATATTAGTGTGGAGTGTGTGCTGATTAAGGGCTAAAAATATGCTGCCTCCAAGTGGCAACATGAAGAGCAATCCTCCAAGGACCTCTCCTCCATCAACGATAATCCAGCTGGCCCAAGATATGTCATCAATGAAAAGTAGGACATGATCATCATAGAATACCCCAATGATGTGTTTTCTATAGGTTATACTATGTGCGGCAAGGTACAAACAATGTCTCATAGGGCTACAACGTAACCTCATCAACTACAGCTGTAGAAAATAACATGGCAAGCATTGTACATAAAATTTCACCTCTATTACTGGATAGTAAATAGATGAGTGGTTTAGCAATAAAAAATCAAGTACATGCCCATATACATACAATGGATGGGTATCATTATTAGACTCATGGTCCACCTCCAAAGAAAGCAAATAAGTAGCTGTAGTGACCATGTCTCTCCTCATGTTCCCATTAGAACATGCCATGCATAAACTGTGGGAATCATCTCCCCTCAAAGACACATTCAGCTCATGTGCCAATCCATCAATCATGCTCCCAATAATAATATGGACAATATCAGCAAAGGGAAAAATTCTCATCATAAAAATAGAGGATGTACTGATGGTTTCATATGGTGCCACTGAAAAGTACCAACAGTCTCCCAAGGGTGCATAACGCAGTTTTGCAAACTGCTGCTCAAGAAATGTACAAGGAAAAATGTTTTGAGATACAATGCTAATCATAGGAATTAGCTGAACATGAATAGAATGGAGAAACGTTTGCCCAAGGCCATGAAAAATATGGTTGTCTCCATCATATGGGTTGGCCCAACTCTTCTCATGGAGCAACATGAAAAATCTGCCCCTTTGAGGAGCCATGCACTACAACATAATTATAAGAGGATGCAAATCAGCAAATGAAAATACAAGGCTCTTACCATAGGCTGGTAGTATAATGATAGATGGATCTATGCATGTGACCCTTCTCCCAAGTGACATCACTTTGAGCTCATGCAGAAAGGCTCTTGCCCATTCCAATCTCTGTTTCTTGACATGCTCCTTGTAAAGAACACTGCTGATGATGCTGCTGCAAATTTGAAGCTTTTCCCAAGATGGAAATTCCTCTCGATCAATCCAAGCTAAGGATTAATCCCTTTGCACTATGAGAGTTCCCTCATCTACTCCTCCAACATCATACATCATTTGAGAGCAAATATTCTTTTGCTCCCTCCAACATAGTTCAAGAAACCCAAGTGCTTGTTGCCTCCTCATGCTCACGTCATGTAACTCATGTGATGAAGGTATCATGACTGATGTAAATGCCATACCAGCTCTATATATCCCTACTCTCTACTTCTCAATTATGCAACCATCCTGCCACCTCTTTTCCACTTCTATCCTCCTGAAAAAAGGGTGCACCAAGTGATGGCTAAACTCCTTCAAGAGGAGCCAACGCAGCCAAGCCTCTTGCTACCCAGTGTCATAGATCTGCAAGTGGAAAATCAGCCTCTTGCTCCTCATACACATCCACTCAGATCCTTGTGGATGTCTTCTCCTTCTCCCTCCTTTGGTACTCCTCACAGGAGGGCTACCATCCTCCCAAACCAAATCACACTCTTTGCATTTCCTGAGAGTTTTAAATGCAGCTTCTTGGAGATATTTTAGGAAAGATCTCTCATCCATGAATATTTTGGATCCATAAGGATCCAAATGTGATGGAGGTAATATCTCCTCTCCACCCATGTTTTACAGCGCTACTAATTCCTCCAATAGTGTAGCAGCAATTTCATCCTTTGGTTCAAGGTTTGTTCCCTGATTTATCATAAAGGTGCCATGGTTTATTTCATCCTCCAATGGTTCACATCCCAACCTCAAGGGATAAATGAGACTAATCAAAAGTGCCTGAGGATGAGGGTTTATCTCTTCCTTAAACCCTTTGCACAACACAGTGAAATCTTGGTGCTCTGGAATAGTAAAAGATGTAGATCCTGGGACCTTTAAAGATGAATTTCCACAATTCTTTAAGTTGTTTACTGAAATGAAAAGTGGAACTTCACTCATACCTTGATGGATCTTGGGGTCTTCTTGTGTGCCTGCAGCAGTTTCTTCCTCTAATGCCCTAGCTGCCACTACCATAGCTGAAAAAGGCTACTCCTCCTTAGTCCTCTCTCCATCAAAGGTTTGGATCAACCTTTGAGAAAAGTCTTCAAAAGAGCTTACCCTTGAATGGACCAAGGGTTTGAACAAGCAAACAGAGGCTTCACCCTCCATGTGTAGCACTGCAATCTCCACTACTTATTCCTTTGCCACTGAATGTAGCAAGAAAAAGGCTTCTAGCTTTTTCACCCAAGCTCTAGCTAAAGTGTCCCCATCAAATGTAGACAATAGGAACCTATTGCCTCTAATTTCTCTTTTCCCATAGGAACTTCTCTCCTCCTTTTGCTGAATAAATAGTGGGAATGTTGTAGCTCCGCTAAATGCTGCAGAATGGGATCTATACTCATCCAGGTATTGATTTAGAACCAAATGATCCAAGCATCTCTCATGCTTTCTTTCTTTCTGAGAATAGGAAGTGCATGGACCTTCCTCTTGTCCTCTTTGTTTCTCCTCCTCGAGGAGGCTCTCCTTTGTTCTAAAAATATATGAGATCAAGCTCATCTTCTGCATCATCTTATTCTTCTTCTCTCTTGGGCTTGAAGGCCACAGGCTGAGCCAAGAAAGCTACTTTGATACCACTATAATATTCCTTTTTTAGAAATATCACAAGTTTGTGCCAGAGATGGACTGTGGGGGAATTTTCTGGATATGTCACCTTCTAAATAAGGGTGAGATCTGGAGGCTTTCTGGCCCTTTGCAGACTCTGGCTACAGATATGGGAAATTTCCTAGTAGGAATGGCTAGCAAACCAATCCTGGAAAACACATTTCCCAGGAATGGAGGCAGCAGGATTTGATCCCTGTTCTGAGATCATTTGAATATATATATCTAGATCTGAAATCCAAGAGTGGGCTCAAAACAAATGTATCTAGGAGCTTAAGACAAGTCTCCTTTGCCTGTTTATCTTCAGAAAATGCCCAATGAAGAGGGCTGCATCAAAAAATGAACATGTACTAGCATAGCAACGTTATATGAGAGAGACAATGTGAATGGAACTAGAAATAGTCATTGAATATATATAGTAGCAAGGAAAATATACAAATACTTGAAGAATCACTCCCTCAATCTAAGCAAAGAACCCCTCAATGTCATGCATATGGAAACATATCACAATACTGCTACACAAGAATTCTTGTGACTAAAAATTCACAGTAAATAGATTGTAATACTGCATATACAATTTCAATACATAGATATGGAAGTATAAATCTCAAATAAATATGGGGGAGCAAAATCTCAACCCCTGAAATCAATAATACATCAATCCTTGGAAGGATTGGCTGAAATGTACAAAAAGGAAAAATGCCGGAGTTGCTGCCTCTAAACTGAAATAGCACTGCAACTCAGAAAATGGATGGATATGGCTGAAGATGCTGCATATTATGAATATATCTCCTCCAATGGGCCTTTCAAGAGAGAGGCTGATCCAATCCCTGAAGATCTCTCCCTCCAAACTAGTGGTGCAATCCCCACTACAGTTTTTCTCAGAAATAACGCAGTCAAAGGAAGGGACTGCGCTCTGAATTATGAGAGGAGATGAGCCTGATGCAAAGACATGGAAAATGGATCTGAAATATCCTCTAGTGGCCTCCCAAATTCAAAGAAGCTCTCTCCTCTAAAATCAGAGTTCCGAAAGTGATGCTATGAAAACCTCCACTACAACCCAGCAACACAATGTTTCCTGCACTGATAAAAACGTTGTACTGAAGGGAAATGCTTTGAATTTGAACTAGAATGTGGAGAATCTGAAGAAAAAACCTTCAAGAGACTTCTCAAGAAGGAGGGAATCCTAAACAAGAGTTCCCTTGTGTTAAACAACACAACTATCTCAGTTAAGCAACTGAAGAGAGCAAGCAATTTGAAATATCCATGAATGAGAAAATGCTTGGTATTTCCTTATTTTATTACAATGAAGGCTCCTTGGCCATGGACCCCACACATTAGGGTTTATTCCTCCCCAAGAAATTGTGTTGGCTTCTCAAGCAAGCCACACCTCCATCTATTGCGTAGTTTGACTAGGTCAAACTTGACCTAGCCTTCTTGCAAAAGCCCCCTTTCACACATGGAGGTGTGAAATCAAGTTCCAAAAATTATTCCACTTCATGATAAGAGGATTTTTATTCCTTAATTATGAAATTAATGGGTCTCCTGCCCATTTTATTTATCCCCTAAGTGAGAATGGAAAAAATTAATGTTCCATAAAAATTAGGAACATTACAAAGCCTTTGCGATTATGTGATTATGCGAGGGTTGTCAGATTAGAGGGGAGATCAATGGTCTATATTGATCATAGGGTGTGGCGAAGAGTTATGGGCGGAGAAATGGTTTAATCTCGATCATTGGATTCTACGATCGGACGGTCAAGATTAGAAGAAGGGGCAGTTTATATTAACGGAAGAAAGGTGAAAACTCCTGTTGTGATTAGTGATTCGGCCCTAGCGCTTGGTTGTAGGCGTAGGTTATATGCGGAGGAAAGGTTAAGGGCTAAGCTAAAAGGGGCTTAAGACCTAAAGTGTTAAAGGGGTGATTTTAGGCCAAAAAACAAGGTTTTTAAGGCTTAGAAAGGGGTTTCGGTGGATGAAAGGAGGCATTTTTAAACTAGATAAGGGGAGGTATAAGGTTTAAAAGTGGTTTTTGGAGGTTTAGAGGTTAAATGAGGATGTTTTGAGGGATTTTATGAAGGGAATAAGGATGAAATTGTTGGAATTAAAGGAAGAAAATGGAGGCCTCTTTGACAATAGATTTCTTCACCAATCAACATGATTCTTCAATGGAAACATCAGTGAAGATTCTTCAAGGAAGAGAAGACACATAGAGGCTTCAAGAATGAAAGATTTTCAAGGGAAATGTTTCTCTTTCAGGTTCAGAAACATTTTTAGTCACCTGTTTTCTATGCCAAAATTTTATAGGTGGCTAACAATGGCTCCACATGGGGATGGCATCTTCTTGAAGGTGTCAAGAATCTCAGAAAATAATCTTTGGGAGTAGGCCAGATGCCTGGTACTTGACACATCCTTTCTTCTTTGATCAACTACCACAAACATGAAATCATTATATCAGCAACAATTCTCCCTCAAACAAATACCTATCCATCCTACTATCCTAACATTTTTTCTTCAAGGTGCACTTAGACTTGCATACCTTTTACATCATCAATTTTTATTTTTATTTTGAAAGCAAAAACTAATCTAATTCTACCCTTATTCCTCCATGAGACCAGATTAAATAGTTGGACTCATAGTTTCTCTACCTAAACTAATATCTGCCAGGATTAAACTATCTGACAAATTTTCATTCTCTACATTCTAAAATAGAAATTGAAATACTGCCAAACCAGGATTAGACTATCTGGTTTGCTATGGGTCCATGGCATAAAGACAAACTTCTCATGGACTGAACTTTGCAGAAATTAAAACAACTAACTAAATGCTCACAGGCTGAGCTTTATTGAGATTTCCTACCTACTGTTAGGAATATGTAATTTTAGCAGATTGGTGAGACTAAAACTGCAGAAGCAACATTATTTCAACCAACTTTGGAATTCTAGGATCTAGCCCTCCTAAATCCGGAGAGGGATCTCTCAAATAAGTGCAAAGATGGATTTGTCTTTGAATTTTTGGTTTATGATATTAGGCTAGTTATGAAGGCCAAGGGTTTTGTTTGTTTTTTTGATGGTTGAGCATGGATATTACTTGAGGGGAAAGTCCTAAATGAAAAGAGTTTCAAAGGTGAGAAGTTGCAAGTGAATAAAACAACTTTGGCTAAAGAGATAGATATAACGCTGGTTTTTAGTCCATTGGGCTATGGAGTCATAACAGGGCTTTAATTGAGCAACAACATCAAGAGTGATCCAAGGGGCAAGTCATCTACATCACAAGATTATTGAGATTAGAGTGATGGAATGGAAACAATAAAATGTTGGAGGGGTGGAAACTAATAATAATTTCACAAGGGATTTATAGTCAGTCCAAACAAGAAAAGCCTCTTAAGTAACTGTTTAAAACCAACCAAGTGCAGGGCTAACCATTGACTTCTTGGGAAAGTTTGTATTAAAGCAGCTTAATTGACAAACAATCCAGTAATCCACATAATTACCTTCAGAAAGTATGAAAACATATAAGAGAAGAAAGAGTATAAACTTAAGATCAGATAAAGTACTTTTAAACCTAGTCTGCTTTCAGTCAACACCAAGGGAAACTTTCAGAATCTGCTTTTGGAGAAAAACTAGGACCAGGGCACACCATATCTTCCATAGTTATATTTAATAAGAAAAATAAGGAAAATAACTTTCAAGAACAATGTTTAAAGCAAACAGTAGGATGAGGGAACTCCAACATTCCTAACTGTTTAAACTGTATTAAACCGTTCTTAAATAAACAAATTGGAGGAAAACATTGAGATAAATCTTTTCAGTCAGAGAAGGTTACTGATATACAGCAGGTCCTAACTCTATAAATGCTGTTATTTATTAGAGAATAGTGAAAAATATGACATACATAGAAGGAAAATAATAACAAAGTAAGGGGCACTTCACCAATGATATAGACCAGGATCCCAAGAAACAACTTGTTTATTGATGTCAAACCAGTTACAGTCTTCAAGTCCAATGTTTCAGTTTAAAAATCATCTTCACTATTCAGACTAACTAATATATCACAAGCAAAGCTCCAAGGGCCAGTGAACACTATTTACAATCATAAGTTTAAGCTCAAGTGTATTTCAAAGTTCTGCAACCAACAATTTCTCATCTTCTACAGAAGTATTTATAGAAGAATGAGGAGGTGAGATCTGATAAAAGATCTCCAATTACAATTAATATAGACTTAAGGGCTTCTTAGCCTTTTGAGGGGCTCAATGAAGAAACTTTCATACATATCCTCTGTATTAAATGTTTTTACATAAATATTAAGCTCGGTGGGAGCTTTTGTTGACCTTTGAGGCTCTGTGTGGTGTCAGGGTTACTTTGCATATATCTTTTGCATTAATTTTCCCTGCAGAAGTAACTCTCTGGCTACGCTGAGGCGAATATCTTCATTTGATCAATAACTTCGGCCTCTGATTGAATACTTTGAGGCACAAGTGGCATTTTGGTAGCTGGGAGGAATCAAATTTGCCTCAGATGTGGTGGTGGAGGCTTTTGGTCGCTAAAACACTTTAGATTTTCTTCTTTAAGTATGTTTTACTTGGGGATTAGGCTTTTGATAAGAATCTTAGACATAATCCCCATAATAGCTATCTTCAATCTTCTATTCTGGCATATTTCTGGTTTTCTGCACTGATACTCTTTCACTGTGCTTGATTCATGTTTTTCTACTGGTGTGCAGGGTTGCGCAGGGGTCGAATGGCATCAATGCCTCGCGAATCATTGATAAAATGTGAATTCTAAACCCTACAATGATTTTATTTAGTAAATCAAAGGCAGGAGGATCTTCACCCTCTGCCTTTGAAATTTCTTCAGTCATGGCGGAAAAAACCATTAAAACCCTGCAAAATACAAAAAACTATTATAAAATCCTGCATATATAGGTTTACTGCTTCAGAAGGCACGTGGAGAGAGCGAGGCCATTAGATGGCATCATCCAATGATCGAGATTGATTGGGAGAAAACAAAAGGAAGGTGGAAGAATAATTTAAATCAGAGTCGTCGATCGCGTAGAGATCGACGGTCGGGAGTGGAAACAAAGAGTCAAAGAGGAAAATGTTTGACCAGACGACGAATCAGGGTGATAGAATATGGACCATCGATCTGCAGATCAGATCGATGGTGGAGATTTATTGAATGTCGCGCTGTAGCCTGGTTAACTGTCGGGCATCTTCGGTGAGCGATAGCCGTCAGATGGCCCACCCTAGATCGGATGGTGGACAGTGATATCGCATGGGGTCCACGTCCAAATGTTAACGCGTGATGGATGGCGGTTTTATGAACAGTTCCCAGGCCACACGTCAACCGATGAGTGGAATCGCTAGTGATTGGGAAAAAACCGCCGTCGCCCAAAGGCGGTGCGATGAATACCGTGCGGTTTTTGGAATGGGTTAG
The DNA here is from genome assembly GCA_034641835.2 of Pinus albicaulis. Lineage (NCBI taxonomy): Eukaryota > Viridiplantae > Streptophyta > Pinopsida > Pinales > Pinaceae > Pinus > Pinus albicaulis. The sequence continues at coordinate 1,581,402,950 of CM076582.1, read as the reverse complement.
TGGATGGCAGGGACCACCGGGGTGACAGGCTCCACGCCGTCGATTTGCAGATCAGATCGACGGTGGAGATTGACTGGGGTTTTTTAATTGGTGGAAAAGTTTAGAAAATAATTAAAACCCAAAATTTGGAAATAACATAAGGTTTTAATATTTTCGGGGGGGCAGGATATATATTTAATATGATCAGGCGCCCGGCTGCGGGGCCTTTGGGCGCGTGGAGAAATATATGACCGAGGGTCAATGGGAAAAAGGGCTAGGACCCATATATGCCCAAAATGTGGGTGTTTATGGTTTTTCAATGATTTTCAAAGGGTTAGAGGGGTTCGGATAAGGAAAAGAAGGAGTCTTTAAACCTTATAAAAGGGATTTTGATGAAGGGGGAATGGGAAAAATCATGAAAATGAGGGATTTTTCATGGGAGATGAAAGGGTTAAAATGAGGTTAGTTTTGGAAGAAGGGAATGGGGAAAAAGCTGCTTGCAGTAGTATTCTAGCTTGGAAATCAACAAGATTTCTTAGTTCTGAAGGGAAACAGCAGTGAAGTTTTGGACAGAGGAAAGGCCTGAGGCCTTCAAGAGTCTTCAAGAGCCAACAATTTTTAGTAATAAAATTTGTTCCTTGAAGGCTCAAAAATTCTTAGCCACCTTTTGCTATACCAAATATTATAGGTGGCTAACACCTACCCTACTCTAACTTGAAATATTTACATGTATAGCTAACCAAATCTCTTTTCCAATACATCCAGTCAATCAGATGATCCCATGACTGGTCTTTTCTGCTCATCTCTTTGAGCATGCTGGATAGGCAGGGCCACTCCCATTCTCTGTTTTTTTAACAGCAGCTTCAAAAATGTTTCTTGTTGTATACAACATGCTACTCTTGATGACCTTTGATCCTTATCTAAATGTCTGCAGGAAATGGGCATAAGGATCTTCAAATAATACCTGGTTGTGAGTATTTGACAAGTATTTTTCAACCAGGATCTCTTTCTCTTCCACTAGATCAGGAAAAATATCCTCTTGAGAAAGAAACTCTTCCTCATCTTCATCATCATTTGAACTGGAGGACTCGTCATATTTGGCAGTGTTGTCCTCTTGTAGCTCTGAGATCTTCTGATCTGGTGGGCTGAGCTCTGTCAAAAGACTGACATGCTCTTGACCAGGGGTTTCTTTGATTACCTCAACTCTTTTAAGAGAAGTTTTAGGATATTCAACTTGCTCAAGAGTTTCTTCATTGCTTTCTTCCTCATCCTCTGAGCTGAAAGGCTGATGACTTCCATCTTCATGGAAATTATTACTGATGATGTGATATAAATCAGAGTGAAGATTCAATGAATCTTCACCTACTACTAGACTTTCATAACCTTCTTCATCAATATCATAAATAGCCTGACTTGGCTCGTTACTTTCTTGAAGTTGATGTAACTGATCTTCCTCCCACAAATCTACTAATGATGGTCTTGCAGGATTAGCTTCTACTTGGAAAAAATCATCATCAGATAGATCAAAACTAGAATAATCATAATTATAAGTAATGTCACCAATAAATCATACTGGATTCTCAGCAAGTCTTTCTTCAAAATAATTTGCAAGTTCATCTTCTAATTTGAAATCTTGTTCATCATACATGCTTTGCATGATGCTTATGTCTTGCAGTGATCTGGTTTTTTTTTCTTGAGGACAAGGTGTGGGTCCCTTTGAATAAGCATTTCTAGTTTCAGCCTCATATTCTTCCTCTTTCATGTTTATCAAGCTGTTGTTTGTCTCTATAAATTTCTTCAGCTTGGTTTTTGGAGATATCATCCTTCTTTGCTATGCTTGGTCCTTCTTTATTGCACTTAATCTTTCCTCCCTACACCATATGTTGTGCTCGATAGTAATTGCTATGCTTTTCATTTCTTCTAGGCTATAAGGCTCTCTTTCTCTTATATGGAATTCCACCTCAGGATCAAAAGAACTCAGATAGTGAAGTAGATCCCATCCCAAAGGTGGTTTTATATTAGTAGGTATTGCATTGTATACCTTATTGAACCTGGCTGAAACATTTTGTACTGTCTCTCCTAGTTGCCTCTTCAAATTCTAGTATTCTTCTAGGATGAGGAAAACATTTGCCAGGACTGCCCATTTATCAAGGAAAACTTGAGTGAACTGATGAAAATTGATAATTCTTGGAGCAAGAAGGTCTTTAAACCAACTCTTAACCATCCCTTGTAATGATAAGGCAAACATTCTAATACACACATCATCTTCTTCTACTTCATATAAGTCAAGTAAATCCTCAAGATTTTTAACATGTTGCTCAGAAGTGATCTTTTTATTTTCTCCATCAAAAAGAGGCAGCTTATCTGTAAGTCCTGCAAGAAGGGGCTGGAAGATAAGAGGCAAAGCTAGAGGCATATATCTTTATATGACCTTTGTGGGTGTAGGTATTGAAATAAGAGACCTATGACTGCTTGAAGTTTCCTTAGGAGTGAGAGATACAAAATGAGGCTCTTGTTTCACTAGGTTTTTCTTAGGTGTATAGGTCTACTCATGGTCTGAAGACCGAGGCTTGAGATATTTCCTATAATCAGTGTGGATCTCATCTTTGTACACTTGATCAGGCTTAAAGTAGGATAGAACATAGTTGTAGATAAAAACAATGAGTTCTTTAAACCAAATCCAACCCGAATGTTCTATCCTTCTAGAATGTCTGGCCATGATTCAGGTTCTTCCTCCAGTGGAGTCTTTAGGTTTATTAGAAATTGTGGAGTCACCCGGTGGATGAATTCAAATGTTTGGAAGCAGGCTGTTGTCCACCATCAACAATTGAATACCAATCTAACAAGATATTTTGGGTCTTCTGAGGTCTTTAAGGATATTTGAGATAAAATTCACTCAGAAGTTCCCTAGCAGAGTCGCCCTTATGTTTTGGTTCCTGTGTTTTGGCCAAATTGGAAAGACCAAAAGACAAGACAACATCAAACCACTTTGGGATCCTAGAATCTAGCCCTCCTAGATCCAGAGATGGATCTCTCTATAGATGTAAAGAATGAAATATCTTTAATGCTCAAATTGAGGTATTAGGCTAGCTATGAAGCACGAGGGTTTTTGATTTGTTTGTTTGGTTGGATATCATTAACTAAGAAGGTTATGGAAGTAAAGAAGGAACTAAATAGAAGGATGTTTTAGCATGGGAAGATAGGTCAAGAGAAGTGCCAATCCATTGGGCTATGGAGTCATAAAAGGGGATTACTTGCATAACAACTATCCAAGGGTTTCCATAGGGCAAGTCATCTATACTAAAGGATATTTTTAGATAGATGGTGGAATGGAACATTAAGAATGGGTGAAAGAAAGAAACCAAAGTGCAGCCTAAGATCAGGTAAGGACTTTGAACCTATCTTGCTTTTGACATACTTCAAAGGAAACTCTCAATAAAGACACAAAGGGTAGCTTAAGATCAGGTCAAATGTCATTTAAATCCAAGCCTGCTTTCAACATACTCTCAAGGAAAACAATCCAACCGTCCTCATAACTACTTTCAGAAAGTAGAACACATTAAATATTGAATATAGTGTAAGGCCTAAGATCAGAGAAAGACTTTTAACCTTCAATGCTTTTGACACTAACTCAAAGGGATCTTAGAAAGGAAAAATGTTGGAAAACGAACCTAGTGGACAGGGCTAACTCTAAATCCCCAGTTTCCAAATTCCTTCAGTTGAGACCAATCAAGAACATCTAAGAAACAAACTCTAAATTCATACATCAATAAGCATGGGAAAACCAAAATCTATACTGGTTAAATTATATAGAATTCGTTCCAAGATACACATTCAGAGGAAAACATAAAGATAAAGATTTGAAAGTGAGATTTAGGGTACTTCCAACAGTATGTCCTAATCTATGCTTGTTTTTCTTTATCAAAGAATAATGGAAAATATTATAAAAACATGAAAGGAGATAGTTACAGTAAGGAAAACATCACCAATAATATAGACCAGGATCCTGTGAATCTGCTTGTTGAATTGATGTGAAAAACCAGTCACATACTTTGAGTCCAATGGCTCTTTACAGTCCAAAATTCTCTTCCCAGCCTACTATATTACAAACTACTCAACTACTTCGCCTCAATAACAGTTCAAACAGTCGATAAAATCCTAACCCCAACGACCTTTTCAATGAAATTACAGGGGTTCTTATAGAGGAATGAGGAGGTGAAGTAACAGAAGATATTGTTGGCCCAATTAAATGAATAATTTAGTGCTTCTCAGCCTCCAGGAGGCTTGATGGAGAAGAAAAGACATGCTCCATACTTCATTAAATGGGCCTTCGCTCGTTATTTGTACTGTGGCTATTTTGTTTGACTTTCGGAAGCTCTGGTAGGCTGGAAATTTACTTCTGAGCTGCATATATATATCTATGATATCTTTGACTGCCTTGACTGTGACCTGTGTTAATGCAAATAGGACTGCAGGGGGCAGTATGGGTCGATGGAAAGTGACTAGATTCTCTGATTTGGCGTGTAGAGGCTTCTTTGCTGATTTGTCCTTCATTTTTCACTGATTTGGCTCTGATTGTGCTTTAAGCATTGATACTCTCTATTTAGTTTATTTTCACTATGTTTTTATGTTTTTTGCAGGTGCACAGAAGGCTTCATGATGTCACCAAAGCTTATAAGGCATGGATAAAATCATATTTTGAATCCTGTAGATTTTCTTTCTCTGTGGATAATGGCCTACGTGATATTTTAAAACTGTGGGAGAAAACCTTTACAACCTTCCAAAAAACAAACAAAATTAAGAAAATCGTGTGGAAAATGGGTTTAGAACTGGCTTTGGAGGTTTGGGGGCGAGGTTATAATGGAGCCATCGATTTAGATATGTCGACGGAGATCTACAGTTGATATCTATTCATGAATTTGTTAATAAGGTTAAATGGATGAGTATGGGAGGCGTCAAGGTTAGATTAGGGCCATTAGATTAGAGTAATCAATGGCTAGGATTTAAAACTGAAAGGTCATTGTGGAGGAGAAGAGTGGTGAGGTAGAAAACCATTGGTTGTTTTCGCAAAATAAAAAGGTGGTAAACAGTTTCGCCAAAAAAAATGCAATACAGTACGTTGATTGACACGCGTCCTTTTGAATACCACTAGTTTCAGACTTTTTTCTGGTGTTAACGTCTTGTCGCAATTTTTTTTCGAAATGCAATATCAGCCGTTAGATCGGAGGGCCCAAATCGGACGATGCGGAATGGATGCGATGGGGAAAGGTGTTATATGGCATGGGATAGATCCTGGCTGTTGGATCTATAGAAAGGACGGCCAAGATTTAATCAGAAATTGGAGGAGACAAGAGGATGGCACTTGAGACTTGCACGATGTAATTAAGTGCTGGCCGTCGGATCTGTTGGGGTTCCTATGTTTTGGCCATTGACAAAAACCAAAAGATAAGACAACATCAAACCACTTTGGGATTCAAGGATCTAGCCCTCCTTAATCCAGAGAGGGATATCTCTATGAATGAGTTTAAATATGTGATATTTAAAGCCTGAAATGTGATACTAGGCTAGTTATGAAGTGCATGGGTTTGTTTTGTTTGTTTTGGTTGGGAAAAGACATGATGAAGGTGAAGGCAGTTCATAATAAAGGGTGAAGATGTATTCAAATGAAGGAATGATTCGGCTGATAGAAAAGGGCAAAAAATAGCTTAACCCATTAGGCTATGGAGTCATAGGAGGATTTTAATTGGACAACAAGTTTCAAGAAGGATCCAAGGGGCAAGTCACTTATGTCAAAGGATCTCTTAAGTTTATTTTATGGAATTAAACAGATAGGAAATGGAGAACACAAATGAAGAACAATGAACAACCTGGTTCAATTAAGTGCTTTCAAACTATCTTGCTTTGGCATGTACTTAGAGAAAAAAAAACAGAAAAGTATTTTGAGATCAGGTAAGTGCTTTTAAACTACCCTACATTGAAGTACTTTCAGTTAAAAACATTTTAAAAAGAATTAGAATATCTTAAGATCAGATGATTGTTTCGAAACCAACTTTGTTTCAACATATTCCAAAGGAAAACACAGATAATCATCACAAAGAGAAATCTTGATCAGGAAAGTTCTTTGAAACCAACCTGCTTTAATATACTCTTTCAAGAGAACTTTCAAATGAAGAAAACATAGAAAATAAAGCTTTTTGTAAGAGTAGGGTACTATTGAGAGTAATTTCTAGCTCTATGTTTGTTGTTCCTTATCAGAGAAAGTGAACAGAGTGAAAACATTAAAGAAAATAACAATTGACAGTGACAAACACATCACCATTAACACAAATCAGGATCCCATGAATTAGTAGCTTGTATTTGATGTTCAAACCAGTTACAATTAGCAAGACCGGTGGGTCTCTACAACTTCAAACTTCTCATATCAGCTTATGTATCTTCAAATTGCACATAGGGCATCAGTAACTTCAGAGAACTATTACATGCATTTAGATGTCTAGAGACCAACATTTTCTCATCTTCTATAGAAGTATTTATAGAAGAATGAGGGGGTGGGAGGATTTCCCACGGGTCAAGTATCATTAATTATGTAACCAGTGCAATTCCCGGCCTTTGGGAACCAGGCAAGGCATAATGCAGGAATGTAATCATTTATAATTCTCCTTCATAACTCTTTTTCTGCCTTTCGATGTCTAATGATCGAAAAGGATCCGCTTCTGGGCTGTTCTTAATCTTTAAAAATAGTTTTGCTGACAATTTAGGGATAAGATCGTTGATTTTCATTAATTGTTCAGTTGTCTTTAGGCAAACACCTCTTTTTCTGGTAGTGACTAAAAATTCTTTGATTCTTGTGAGGCTGCAGGTGTCTTTAGGAGTTGTAGAGGGTTCAATTGGCCTTTGCTTTTGGTGGTGGAGGCTTTCTCAGCTTGAAAAATGTCTTTGTATTTCCCCAAAAAACCTTTAATTTACTTGATATTTGTGTTTTAGGTCTTCAATCTCCTGTTTCTGGTGTGTTCTGTCTTCGACATTGATACTCTTTGATTGGTGCTTTATTAATTGTGTTTTTTGGTGCACAGGGCTGTAGAGGGATTGAATGGCATCAATACCTCATGAATCATTGATAAAACATGAATTTGAAACCCTGCAAATTATTTCTCTAGTGAATCGAAGGCGGGAGGATCGTCACCCTCAGCCTGTGAATTTTCTTCAGCATGGCAGAAAAGTTATTAAATCCTACAAAAATACAAACAAATGTTATAAAATCCTGCATGTGTAGGTTTACTTCTTCAGAAGGCACGCGGAGGGAGCATGGCCGTTGGATGGCATCATCCAACGGTCGATATTGATCAGAGGAATTCAAAGGGAAGGCAGAAGAAAAATTTAAATCTGAGCCATCGATCGTGCAAAGATCGACGATCGAGAGCGAGGGCGGAAAGTCAAAGCGAAGGAATCAGGGCGATGAATGGTGGACCATCGATCTGCAGATCAGATCGACGACTGAGATGCTTAAATGAACACGTCGTATCCTGGTTAACTATCGGGCTTCTTCCAAGCGCGATCACCGTCCGATGAGTGGCCCCAGATCGGACAACGCACATCAGTATTGTACTGGGTCCACAGCCGAAATTTAACGTACGATGAGCAGCGGTTTTCAAATAGTGCTCGAGGCCACGTGTCGGTCGCTGCCAAACGAAAAAAACCGCCGCCCTCACAAAAGTGGTGCGATGAATCCCGCCTAGTTTTCTTTTAATAAAACGACAAAACACAATAAAAACCCGAAAATCATTTATAGCAAATGTTTAAACTTTGGGGTGGAAAAATATTTGCAATACGGTTCGGCGCCTATCTGCGGGGCCGTGGGTTTATGGAAGATAATATGGCCAGGGGCTTATGCACAGGGCTAATCAGCGTTGAGCAATGCGATAAGCGCTTGGATGGCTAGTGCTTGGTTCCAGCACCAAGGCGTATGTAGTGGAAAAGGTTAAGGACCTAGCCCAAGGGGGCTTCAATCCATAATATAAAAAAATTGATTTTTATGAAGTTTTCAATGCTTTTCAAGGGTTTTGAGAGTTTCGAAAAAAATGAGTTTTAAACTATGCAAGGTGGTTTTTTAAGAAGGAGGAAATGAAACAAAGGAAAGATAGAGGAATTTTATGAAGAAAGAGGAAGAAAAATGAAGGTTAGTTCTGAGATGGAGGGAAAAGGAAAATGGATTTTTAGCAGCAGCCTTTCTCTTTGAAATCAGTAGAATTTCTGAGTTTTGAAAATGAACAACTTGAAACAGAGGAGATGATGTCTTCAAGAGGTTTCAAGAGATAATATTGTGCATAAAAATTGTTTCTTGAAGGCTCCAACAATGTTTTGGCCACCTTTTGATAGAACAAATTTTATAGGTGGCCAACAGTGGCTCCACTTGGGGATTGTGCCTTCCTAAAGGCATCAAGAATTTCAGACTTGCATCCTCTAGGAGGTTGATCAATGCTTTATCCATTGGGCTGCATTCTTTGCTTGGATGATTTGCTTTTGCTCTGAAAACATGTTAGCAGCTTTTGAAAAAATAATGGATCTTTATCAACAAACTTTCTACCTACCCAATCCTACTGATCTAACATTTTTTCTTCATTTAGAGTGCACTTGGATTGGGAAACTCTGTTACAACATTAATTATTTTGAAAACAGGAAATCTAATCTATTTCTACTCATTTCTCCATGGAATTAGATTAAGTAGTTGAGCCCATATAATTCTCTACCTAATCTACCATCTGTTGGGATTAAACTGTCCAACAGATTTTATTCTCTAAATTCTACAACAGAAATTTAAAAGCAGTCAAGTCAAGATTAAACAATCTAACTTGATGTTGGTCTATGGCATAAGAACAAGCTGCACATAGACATTTATTTTGCAGAAAATTTAAAACAAAATAGAAGGCTTAAGATATGAAAGTTTAAAGCACTTCCTTCATCCTTTTACAGCTCTGTTTTTTCCCTCTTTTTTGAGTTGTCTTTCCTTTGTCAACTGGTTCAGATTTTGAGCTGATTAGAACTAGATTTAACTTTGTTTTGACTCAGAATTAAACATAGATTGGAGTCAATTATTTCTTGGAAAATTAGGTTCAGGTTTTGAGCATGTTTGAACCTTTAATTTCTATCCTAATCTATCTACTGATAAGCCAATATTAAATAGATTGGCAAATCGAATTCACTATCCTATCAGCAGTAAATTTAAAACTAGTTAGTCAAGATTACGCTGTTTGACTAACTAGGAGTGTGTTTTTCAGGAGTGGCATTTAAGCTTGCACACTTTCAGAATTTATTTCTCTTTTTTGGTATGGGGCTATACCTTTATTGTTTTTTACAATCTGCCCTCTTTTCTTTTTCTATTGTTTTTTTATATTTTTCTTTTTGTGAAACTTAACAAAGTAATGATATTTACAATGGAAATGAAAGCTTTCAACTGAACTCAGCAGTAGTAATGCTTAAGCACCTTGCCATTGACAGGCCCCCCAAAGAGATCTATGCCATCTAATTCTTGCAGAAAAAAGGCATTTGGACCAATGGTTGACTGAATTATGTAAGGACCTTGCCACAAACTATCAAATTTTCCATGTTTACCCTTATATTCTCTTCTGGAGTCCCATTTGAGTACCTTATCTCCCATATTGAAATCACAAGCCTTTGTTCTCTTGTCAAACAACTTCTTTATGTTCTCTTGCATCCTCTGAGCTCTGTTGTAAACCTCCTCCCTTGTCTGCTGGAGATGTATTGTCTAATTAATCCTCCTTATCATGTTGTCTTCTTCTGAATGTATTTCTTGGACTAATTTTATCAATGGTACCCCTAGGCTGGTAGGGAACATTGCATCTGCTCCATAAACAAGCTATTAAGGGGAAATTCCAATGGACTTCTTTGTGGTCAACCTGTCTGCCCACAAAGCATGCACCAACTTGTTATGCCATGATTTTTTATTTTCCTCAAGCAGCTTCTTGATGATGGTCACTAAAATTTTATTTGATGATTCTGCTAACCCATTACCTTGAGGGTAATAAGCAGTAGAATGGCCGAGTTTAATCTGATACCTGTGAAAAAAATCAATCATATTTTTGGAACCAAAAGCAGCAGCATTATCAGTAATAATCTTCCTAGGGCAGCTGAATCTAGACAGGAAATGGTTTTCAAGAAATTTTATAATGACAGAATCTGTGACATTCCTAGAAGGGATGGCCTCTATCTTATTTGTGAAATAATCAGTGGCTGTGAGAATCCATTTATGTTGGGCAGATGAAGCAGGATGGATTTCTCCTATGAAATATAGGCCCCACTATTGAAAAGGAGCTTCAACAGTGATAGGTTGTAATGGTAAAGGAAGGAGTTTTCTTTTGCCCTCAAAAACTTGGCACTTGTGACAGGCTACTATCATTTTATGGACATCTTGGAAGAGGGTGGGCCAGTAATAGCCAGCTCTAAGGATATTATTGGTTATGGTTTTCCAGTAGAGATGACCTCCACACTCTCCTTCATGGAATTCATTCTTGATCCTCTCTGGATCAACTTCAGGCAAACATTTAAGCAGTAAACCATTAGCATTTTTCCAATATAAACATTCATTTAAAATGCAATAGTTCCTAGCTTTCAACTTTAAAAATCTTGCCTTTGTTTTTGATAAATTAGAAGGAGCATTAAGATTTGTAAGCACATACAAGATATCAGTGTACGAAGGTGAGTTTTGAAACTGCTCTTCGACATTGGGGGCAGGTAACTTTTCCTGTTCATCCAAAGCATCTACCATGTTAATTTCAAGGGCTTGTAGATTGGATTCAACCATTAATTGAGCTAAGCCCTAACCTTTAATGAGTTTTGTGTGTTTTATCTCCAAATCATACTCTAATATTGCAGCAATCCATTTGCCCCTCTTTCCATCTGGGTCTTGTGACAAGATGTCCTTTACCACTATATTAGGCACATAGGCAATGATGTGAGAATGTAGAATATACACCCTGAAGTCCTTTAAGGCCTTTACCAAAGCATAGGCATATTTTTCCATTATGTTATATTTCAAGGGTGCATCCCTTAAAGCCTTGCTAAAGAAAGCAATAGGCTATTCCTGTCCCTCTGGGTTTTTTTGCAATAGGACTGCAGCCACAGTATGCTCTGAGGCAAAGGAAAAAATAAGGAAATCCTTTGAAAAGTCAGGGCTGATTAGGACTGGTGCTCTGGTGAGTGCATATTTTACCAATTCAAAGGATCTTTTGGCTTCTACAGTCCACTTCACTCCTATTTTTTTCTTGAGCATATTTGTCATGTTTCTAAGGAGCTCTGCTAAGTTGGGAATAAACCTCCTTAAGAAGTTAATCTTTCCAATAAAGGACTGTAATTCCTTTATGTTCCTTGGTTGGATAATTTGTAGTATTCCCTCAACTCTATTTGGATATATTTTAATCCCCTTTTCTGATATGATAGGGCCAAGGAGTTTACCCTCTTGTAGGCCAAACACTGTTTTTTTGGGATTTAAAGATAATCCAAACCTTCTGCACTTTTCAAAGAACTTTCTTAGATGTTTAAGGTGCTCTTCATCAGATTTGGAATAAACTATTATGTCTTCAAGGTAAATTACAATGAAGTGCCCTATCTCCTCTGAAAATGCAATGTCCATGGCCCTTTGGAAATTGGCCCCAGCATTCATTAATCCAAAAGGAATTTTCACATACATGAAAGTGTCCTAAGGAGTGGTGAAAGTTGTCTTGAGTTGGTCTTCTGGGAGTACTAAAACTTGGTTATACCGTGAAAAACCATCTAACAGATAAATCCTCTTTGAACCAACTACCCTTTGTAGGATGTGTTCCATTTTGGGTAGAGGGTAATTTTATTTTAGAGAGGCTCTGTTAAGGTTTCTGAAATCAATGCACAGTCTAATTTCTCATGTCTTTTTCCTCATAGCTACAAGGTTGGAAACCCAATCTGAAAACTTCATAGGCACTATGATTCCTGCCTCATACATTTTCTTGATTTCCTTTTCCACTAGAGGCATTTGTATTGGATTAATTCGATGCAGTTTTTGCCTAAAGGGTTTTTGGTTTTCTTTCAATGGTATTTTGTGCTGGATGATTTCTGTATCATAGGATTTTAATTCTTCATAGCACCAGGAAAACACATCAACAAACTCTTTAAATAAGTTGATGTATTTCTTTTTCATGTCTGTTGGCAAGGACCTAGCTAATTTAATCATTTTAGGTTTATCCTCGATGCCTATGTTGAATTCCTCGACATCAGACTCTGTGTATTCTACAGTGGGTTTCTTTGCTACATCGTTAAAATCAAACAGGTCTTCTAAAGGTGCTAGCCCCCTAGGTATGTTCTTGTCCTTTGACGGAAATACCTCTATGTCTTCATTTTCTGCGTCTTCGTACTCTTCAATATGAGTTCTAAGTTTTTTAGTTAACATGTTGATTTTCACGGAACCAGATAATTTTTCTTCCTCAGGGGAATATTTGTTGAAGCAATTTTCATTAGATTTAGAATGTGCAACAGATAACTCAAATTCATTCCTGCCAAGCAGGAAATCCTCTATCTGTTTGTCGCCTTCAAAGACCTGCCAATATTTTTCATTATCTGGCACTGCAAGTCTATATTTTTTTTGAATGATGATCTGTTTATCACCAGGTGATTCTTGACATGAACTAGCAGCGCAGGCCAACCCGTTTTCAATTGTGTTTTGACCTCTTGGGACAAAAATGAGCTCATATTTTGTAAACGTGTTCAGGAAATCTATGGCATCATTTCAGTATACCCTTATTCTAGGATGCTTAACGACATACTCTCCATTTAGTTTTTTGATGATTAATTCCGAGTCTCCCTGAACAATTACCTTCTTGGCTCCTAGTTCCTTCAATCAACGCAATCCTAGGATGAGAGCCTCATACTCTGCGATGTTGTTAGTGCATTTGAAATCTAGCCTGAAAGCATGAATTTCGGAGTAATTGTTTTCAGTGTCAACCAACCATACCCCAGCTCCCGCACTCTTTTTGGTGCAAGACTCGTCAAAGTTCATTGTTTTCATCCCTATTGCCTTGTTCATCATTATGTTATGTTGTGAGATCCACAACATGTCATGATGGGTCTCGTTTCTCAGGATTTTAATGGAGTTGAGCGGGAGGGGTAGTTTTTTGTTTTCAATCTTGGCTTTGTTCACTCTGGTCCTTTGTTTCAACACACTATTTGAAATTTTCTCTCTCGTTTTCTTCCGTATCTAGAACTGCCATCATTTATAGATTTGGGGCCTCTAACTAGTTATCTGAGTCACTACCTTCTGGGTCTGACTCCTTTGTGGATTCATTATTGTAAAGGATAAACGAATCCAGGTTTGTATGGACAGAGTAAATGGGGGAATTTTCAGGCTTTTCTGAGCTACTAACCATGAATTTCATGTGTGCCTCTCTATATAGTCTTCTAGGATGGCTAAAGAAAAGGATAGTGGCATATGTCCCATCCATCTGTATTTTACCTTGTAGCTTGGCACCCCATGATCTTGAAAAAAACATGCCATACTTAGGAGGCACATCAGCCACCACAACATCCATAACCATGCACTTGGCTGGGATTTGAGTTAAACTCACACAAAGGTCTTTGATTAGGCCAAGGCACTTCACTCTGCTAGAATCAAAAGAATATAAATCCTTGTAAGGTATAGTTATTTATAGTCCTAGCCTTTCCATTATCACCTTAGGCATAAGGTTGTGCGAGGTGCCAGAGTCATGCATAGAATTATGTAGGATTTTTTCATGAACATTTAAACTTACATAAAAGGGAGGAACAAGTCCCTCTTGACATATACCTTCAATCTTAGGACCACAAATGAGCTCCGGATGGTCATCATTAAGATTGACTGTGTCATTATTATCCTCAATATTTAAAGCCTTCAAAATTTGGGTACTATATACATTGTGGGTAGCTAACTCAGTCAGGGGAACAAGGATTTTAATCTTCAAAATTTGCTGCTCTAGGCTGAAAGGAATTTGGTTCTTCAAAGAACTTGTCTCAACCTTACTAGCTGCTAGTCTATCAGCAACATCAACTTGCTGATTTGTTCTATTCATGTTTGACAAAATGGTCTTAACAGGAGTACTAGCTGAAGTGGTAGTACTACTAATGTCCGCAAATATTTTTCATTGTTCTGAGTTCCTTTCTCTATACCTTTATCAGAATTCACAGCTACTATTTTTTCCTTCTGTTTGACAACTTTAGGCTTGGTTGTAGTGTTTTTTTGTGAAGATTTTTTAGATATTTTGGTGTTGGGAGTTTGTTGACTGGTTTTGCTTCTAAGGTCATATTCTTTTTGAGATTCTATGATGACATTTTCCATGTCTTGATAATAAATTTCATCATCATCTCCTTTGTCATCATAAGGTGTATAAAGACCTTGTTTCCTATCGTAATGAATCTCAAATTCATCATTATCTACCCCCAGCATGTTGATATTATCTTCCTCTGTTATCTCATTTGTTTCCTCAACCTCGCTTATATAGTTTTGATGAAAGGGAGGAGTGATCTGTTGATCATCTTCCCTAGGTCTGTTTGGAGGTTGGTTCCTTCTAAAATTTTGATTCTGGTTCTTGTTTTGAGGAGTATTTTGATTTTGATTGGCTTGTGTTCTCTCAATGATGCTCAGTTTCTTCATCATTTCCTCCATCATTCTCTCCATCTTTGAGTTGGAAGTAGAGGGTGTAGATTCTTCCCTAAAGGACACTCTCTTTTCATTTTTCATTCTTGCTCTCTTCTCCATCAAGTTGACTTCCACAGCAAGAGAACCTTTTTTCATCTCTTCAAGAGTTGTTGAATCTCTCTCTCTCAGATGATAGGCCATCTCAGGGTCAAACCCTTTAGGAAATTTGTTTAAAGCTGAGCCTTGTGGAGGTTTTAGATCTAGGGAAAGTGCATTATATACACTGTTAAATCTGGTACAATAAGCTTGTACACTTTCCCCCGTGTCTCTATGGAGGTTCTTGTAATCAGAAAGGACTTGGAGAGGGCTTTTATTTACTTCCCATTTGTTTAGGAGTGTCTGATGGAAGGCTTGGAGATCATTGATACTATGAGGGGTTAAGCCTTTAAACCATTTTCTTAATTCTCCCCCCAGACTTTGAGCAAACAATCTAAGCTTGACAGAATCATCATCAATTTCATTTCTGTCAAATTAGTCATTCATCTTATCCATATGTTTTGATGCAGTTGTAGCATTGCTAGCATCATATAATGGAATTTTGGATTGATAGTCCTGCGGAAGATTGACTAATGGCACAGGAAGGACTAAGGGAGCATACCATGCTGCCATGATATGTGGTGGAGGTGGATTTACAAGAGGTGGATTAACCAGAGGGAAAGTGGGCTGGAATGGAGTGGTTTGAACAGTGGATGAAGGGTGAGCAGAAGTGGATGGACCAGGAGCAGATTGCTGAGCTGATCTTGGATGAGAGACACCTAAGTTGTGAAGGAAATTTAAATCAGGAGGTGTTGCTTCTCTTCTACCAGGATGTTTACTTGTTTCAAGAGATGAAAGTGAACACTCAGAATCTGACTTATCTAAATCATCAAGAGACCTAGTTCTAAAGGGATTCACTAAGTCAACTTGTGGTTGTTGTAGAGCTGAAATATTTTCAGGAACTGAATTATTTCTCAAGGGTGATCCAAAAACAATTGATAATTTAATCCTAGGAGACTTCCTAAGGATACTTTCTGGGTTATCAACTATCTCAGGTGGATCAGGGTCAGGATAGGCTCTAGTGTGAGTCTTTCTAGAAGCCACTATGCTATGTTTTTCAGACCTATCTAAATAAGAAAAGTGTTAACCAGATATGACAATCTTTGAGCGGTTTAACTGATCTTTTCCTAAGAGAACTTTAATCCTAAAGCCCTCTTACTGAGTTTGAATGATTTTATAATGATTACGGGTCCTCCCAGTGGAGGCTTAAGGTTTGCAGGGTTGTGGAGTCGCTAAGTGGAAATATTTAGCTCTTTTGGAGGTAAAAGGTTTTATGGTCCACTACCATGTTTGTTGAATATCAATGTGAAATATTTTTGGTGTTTTCTAATTTATTTTTCAGTTGTGTGGTTTCTAAGAATTTCCTAACTCTGTCTCAAAACTTAGCTACGTTTATGAGGCAAAGACAGTGCACTCTTATGGCTAAGCCAACTGATTTTTCAAGGTTAGACAAACTCTCATAAGAATCCTAGGTTTTTCCTTGTTTGTCATTGATTCAAACAAGTGTTATCATGATTACCCTTACTTGGTAGTGCTTGAAAAGGCTTCTTTTACTCACAAGGCTTTATGAATTTTTAGGGGAACTAAGGTGAAAATTCAACCTCGATTTGTTCCCTAGTGGAGTCACCATTATGTTGGGGTTCCTATGTTTTGGCCATTGACAAAAACCAAAAGATAAGACAACATCAAACCACTTTGGCATTCAAGGATCTAGCCCTCCTGAATCCAGAGAGGGATCTCTCTATGAATGAGTTTAAATATGTGATCTTTAAAGCCTGAAATGTGATATTAGGCTAGTTATGAAGAGCATGGGTTTGTTTTGTTTGTTTTGGTTGGGCAAAGACATGATGAAGGTGAAGGAAGTTCATAATAAAGGGTGAAGATGTATGCAAATGAAGGAATGATTCGGCTGAAAGAAAAGGGCAAAAAACAGCTTAACCCATTGGGCTATGGAGTCATAGGAGGATTTTAATTGGACAGAAAGTTTCAAGAAGGATCCAAGGGGCAAGTCACTTATGTCAAAGGATCTCTTAAGTTGATTGTATGGAATGAAACAGATAGGAAATGGAGAACACAAATGAAGAACAATGAACAGCCTGATTCAAGTAAGTGCTTTCAAACTATCTTGCTTTGGCATGTACTTAGAGAAACAAAACACAAAATTATTATGAGATCAGGTAATTGCTTTTAAACTGCCCTGCATTGAAGTACTTTCAGTTAAAAACATTTTAAAAGGAATTAGAATAGCTTAAGATCAGATGATTGCTTTGAAACCAACCTGCTTTCAGCATATTCCAAAGGAAAATGCAGATAATCATCACAAAGAGCAATCTAGATCAGGCAAGTGCTTTGAAACCAACCTTCTTTAATATACTCTTTCAAGAGAACTTTCAAATGAAGAAAACATAGAAAATAAAGCTTTCAGTAAGAGTAGGGTACTGTTGAGAGTAAGTCCTAGCTCTATGTTTGCTATTCCTTATCAGAGAAACTGAACAGAGTGAAAACATTAAAGAAAATAACAATTGATAGTGAGGAACACATCACCATTAACACAAATCAGGATCCCATGAATCAGTAGCTTGTATTTGATGTTCAACCCAGTTACAATTAGCAAGCCTGGTGGGTCTCTACAACTTCAAACTTCTCATATCAGCTTATGTATCTTCAAATTGCACACAGGGCATCAGTAACTTCAAAGAACTATTACATGCATTCAGATGTCCAGAGGCCAACATTTTCTCATCTTCTATAGAAGTATTTATAGAAGAATGAGGGGGTGGGAGGATTTCCCAGGGGCCAAGTATAATTAATTATGTAACCCGTGCAATTCCCGGCCTTTGGGAACTAGGCAAGGCATAATGCGGGAATGTAATCATTTCTAATTCTCCTTCATAACTCTGTTTCTGCCTTTCAAGGTCTAATGATCGAAAAGTATCTGCTTCTGGGCTGTTCTTAATCCTTAAAAATAATTTTTCTGACAATTTAGGGATAAGATCTTTGATTTTCATTAACTGTTCAGTTGTCTTTAGGCAAACACCTCTTGTTCTGGTAGTGACTAAAACTTCTTTGATTCCTGTGAGGCTGCAGGTGTCTTTAGGATCTTGAGAGGGTTCAATTGGCCTCTGCTTTTGGCGGTGGAGGATTTCTTGGCTCGACAAATGTCTTTGTCTTTCCCAAAAACACCTTTAATTTACTTGAGATCTGTGTTTTAGGTCTTCAATATCCTGTTTCCGGTGTGTTCTGTCTTCGACACTGATACTCTTTGATTGGTGCTTGATTAAATGTATTTTTTGGTGCATAGGTCTGCACAGGGATTGAATGGCATCAATGCCTCATGAATCATTGATAAAACGTGAATTTTAAACCCTGCAAATGATTTCTCTGGTGAATCAAAGGTGGGAGGATCGTCACCCTGTTGAGTCTCAAATCTGCATCTTTTCCATACATTTTTTCCATACCTTTTTCACTCACCTGAACCTCCCAAGTTGTCAATATCATGTGCAAAAGAGCATCTAACATGGTTTTTAATTATATTTTTGTGTTTTCTATTTGATTTAGATTTTGTTCATTCATCTGCGGAATCTTGCCACTTTCCGCAGCTGCTGCAACTTTCCGCAGCTATTTTGTGAAACTATATGCTACAGGTGTCTACAAGGAAAATGAGCCACATGGGCAGGTCAGGAATGACGTGGACATGGTTTGTGTCCTATTGGTTCAAGCAAACTCATCCAAAGAAGCCGCGGTCAAAGGCGTCCACATGGAAGTCAACCATGGAGTTTCATGTCGGCCGGACTCTGTTTCGTGTCACATGAAGATCCATACGGCCGTTTCTAAGCCTGCGGAGGATAAATCGACATCTGTACAGGGCTCCAGAGTCGAATTCAAGCATCCACCTCTCGTAGATTTATTTTCCAACACGGCCATGCTCCTATATCCGTGGACGTAGTGGTCTACGTGCTCTCCACCAGCATGAACTTTAGGAGACAGTTATAGTTCGTTGTTATATATAATGCGTTTGCATACGCATATAGAGTTAGTCGATATTAGTGAATGTAGTCTCTGTTATCTTTTGATTAGTCTGCTCTATAGTGATTACGCCGCACTTGTGCCGTAACATTACCATTCTGTAATGACTGCTTTTTAATATGAGAAGACTCTGTTTTTCAACTTAATTCGTATTTGAGGACCGTTGCCAAGGCTGGTGTAGAGGGCCCCTGCTCAGCTAAGGTTTTGTGCATTAGTGTATAATTTTAATTTTGTTTCATTGTGTCATAATCCATTCATATGTTCATACATTGCATTTGTTTCATTTCTGTTTATAAACTTCCATAATTTCCATTTCATTTCTGTCTTTCATGTTTTATGTTGATAATCACTGATCAGTGTTCTTGTTTCAGGTTATAGATAGGCAGCCCGGGCATTTTCATAGCTTTTTGACTAATGACATGGAACTAACATTGTTCTGCTGCTAATTTGCTTTTCATAGCTTTTGTTTAATTTTAGTATTGCTTTGTTCATTTCAGTTCTACTTATTTGCTTCAGTAGTTAAATTTAGATATACTAAGCTGCTCATAGCATCTTCAATTGCCTCCGAAAGCCACAGCTGGACTGATGGTGAGGGATTGTATTATGAAATGTGTAGTTTAGTATTAGTTTCTTTTCTGCAAATCTAGATATATTAAGTTGCTCATAGCATCTTCAGTTGCCTCCGAAAGCCACAGCTGGACTGATGGTGAGGGATTGTATTATGAAATGTGTAGTTTAGTATTAGTTTCTTTTCTGCAAATTTAGATATATTAAATCATGCATGACATCTTTAGTTGCCTCCGAAAGCCACAGCTGGACTGATGGTGAGGGATTGAATCATGAGTGTATGGTTTAGTATTAGTTTACTTTCTGCAAATTAAATATCAGTTACTCAAGTTGTTTATGATTACTTCCGAAAATCATAGCTGGACTAATGATGAAGGGTCATAAGATAAATTGATGTAATCTGATTTAGATTTATTTTGTTGCAATTTTGAATTTCCTTAAACATAGTTTCTTTTGTGTTTAGTTGGCAGCAAGAATAGTTTGGTTTTCATGTTCACTAGTTTACTGTTTTGATTTATTAGATTAGCAGCACCTTTTCATTTCAGCAGTACATTTTCATTTTCTTTCAAGTCTTGTCATTGTAAATTTCAAATTTCTTTTTAAAGTTTCAAGTTGGTAAATCATTATAGGGGAGATCATTTCCTTGAACAAACATAACCAAACTTGTTTTCATCTTAGAATTTCCATTTCACCTTATAAAACCAAAAACGACAAAAAGTTAAGAAATAGGTTATCTTGCACATATAGTGCGCCGCACTTCATCAGCTTACGATTCCCGGATTGACAAATTAAATGCAGCAATTTAGGACATACTAAATTGACCAAACATTTTGGCGCCGTTGCCGGGGAAGTGTAACTAGGTAGCCAATTTCTTAAAAAAAAACATAAAATCATAAAAGAAGGGAAAACTTGATAACTTCTTGAAGTATGCTCTCCTCTTGCACCTAGTGTGATCTGGAGGATCAGAAAAGAGAGTTATTGGTTCAGTAATTTCCTAAGTATGCTCTCTTCTTGCACCTAGTGTGACCTGGAAGATCAGAAAGAGAATTATTAGCCCAACTTTTAAAAATAAAAATAAAAAATGACATGCATAGAGCAAGAGATTCTAGGGGAAGGTTTATAGCTAAAGCCAAGAGTTCGATTTTCACAACTCCATCTTCTTCAAGGCATAGACCAGATTCACCACCATCTACCCCTAGACTTAAGATTTTTGGAATTCAAGGAGCAGCTGAATTAGAGGATTCTCCTATACCACCTACTAAATCCCATTTAGAAAACAAAGAGACTCTCTCTCATCCTTCCTTGATAGAAGAACTAGAGGACTTTAAGGACTCTAAAGAAACTATCATGGCAGAGGAAGTAATAGATGGAGGTAGAGGTAGAGGTAGAAGAGGAGGAAACAATGGAGACAACAATGGTGAAGGAAATAATGGAAGAAATAGGGAAGGAGACAATTTGTTTGGATTCCCTATAATTGATGAGGAAACTCATACAACAATGAAAAATATCTCACCATCTGTCCTTCCTAACTTTTATGGATTGCGAAGTGAGGATCCTGAAACATTTCTGTTTGAGTTTGAAGTCGTGTGCCGAACCTATGACTATATGGAAGACTCTCAAAAACTCAAACTGTTTCCTTCAACATTGAAGGGAGCTGCTTTGAAATGGTTCATGGGATTAGCTACCCAATCTATTAGGACTTGGAATGATATGAAACAAACATTTTTGGATAGATACTTGGACTATTGTATGCCCACCAATCACAAGGATGAGGTATTCAAAATGATGCAAAAGAAGATGAAAATTTGGAAGATTTACTTGAAAGATTTCAATACAACTTAAAAAGAGCAAAGATGAGCAACTTAGATGATGAAACTTTGAAAGCCCCTCATATTAAAAGCCATTAGAGATGAATGTATAGATATTTTAAACATGATGGGAAAAGGAGACATTTCTCAACTTCCACTTCGTGATATAACAAAACTATGTGTCCATCTCTCAAGGGGAAAATCTAAAACAGGAAAAGGGCCTAGGGATCCTTCTCTTATTAGGGCTAACAAATCTGCAACTGGATCAGTAAGTAGGGAAGAGATTGGTAACATGCTTGATGAATTCAAAACTGATATCTTAGGGAGCCTTAGTGAACAACTAGACACCCTTAAAATCCAAAACAAGCAGAAAGCAGAAACAGATGCTTTAGCTATCTTTTGTCCGAAATGTAGGAAGAAACATGCTTTAAGGGAATGTCCCTTTGATGCAAAAGTTGTAGAAACATGTATGATTTGCTCAGAGAATCATGAGATCAAGGATTGTCCTTCAATTCCTGGACTCAAAGCTGTTTTTCAAGAAGACCCAAATTCAGTAGAATCTCTCTGTTTTGTCGCAAGGAGACCTTGGCAGGACAACAAACTCAAGGGTTTAACAACCCTATGAATTATCAAACCCAACCAAATTGGAATCCTTGGCAACAACCTTGGCCCCAACATCAAAATTCATATCAGCCATGGGTACAAGGGATGCAAAATCCTTATGGGAGATTTGCTCAATTTTATCAATATCCTCCATCTTTTCAAAATTAACAAGCTCCACAACTTCCAAACCCAAATCCACAACTTTCATTGCCATTTCCACAACAACAACCGTCTCAACAAAATCCAAATCCTCAACTCATGCCTCCATACCAACAAAAGACAAATCAACTTCCAGCTCAGCCATTGCCAAATCCTAACAATAAGAATCCTCAGACTACTTACATGGTAGAAGGACAACAATTTCCTACCTATATGATTGTTCCTCTCAACGATGTACAACTCAGATCTAGTAGAGTTTTAGAAAAACCTTCTATAGATATTCAAGAGCAAGATACCTCTGAGGAGGACTCTCTTCAAGTCAATAAGGGTTCTGAGGAAGAATCTCTTCAAAATCCAAGCATGCAAAAAGAAAAAGAAAAGTTAACACTCACAACTCCTATAGTTGAGCAACCAACATCTTCATCTACACCTCCTTTTCCTGAAAGACTACAAATTGACCAGGGGGTGGAAAAACAAATCTTGTTGCCTAACTATGACTTTCTAGATGAATTGAAGAATGTTTGTATCAAGATTCCCTTGCTACAAGCCATTCGGGAAATTCCTATTCTAGCAAAAACCATAAAGGAGTTGAGTTTCAAAAGACCAGGAAGGAAACTAAAAGACACAAGAAGAATCCACCTGGTAGGAAAGATTGCATATATTATGATGGGAAAAATTACCATGCAGAAGTATGTAGATCCAGGAAGTCCAATTGTCAAGACACATATAAATGGGATAGAAATTCCAAACATATTGATTGACTTAGGGGCTGCTATCAACATTATGAGTAGACAGACTATGGAACAGTTAAAACTTCCTAACCTTTTCTTTACACCTACTCTACTGCAACTTGCAGATCGATCAGTTATTAAACCAGATGGTGTATTAAAAGATATTTCAGTCTCCTTAGATTCTTGGGAATATCCAGTAGACTTTATGATTTTGACTCCCAAGAGTAATCTAGGAGGACATCCACTTATCTTAGGAAGACCTTGGCTAGCCACAGCTGATGCTTTTATTAGTTGTAGATCCGGAGACATGTACATTTCTAATGGTAATTCGACAAAGAAATTCAATTTGTATCCTCCAGCAAGAGCAATTACAGAAGTAGGAGACAATGAATGGGTCGATGATGAGGACATTATACAACCTGTCTTTACCATTTCTGAGATCAGTGAGGATAGTCAAATTCTGAACACATTAGAAAATTTTGAGACATCTTCAGAATATGACCCCACACAATTTCAGTTGGAATCCGACATAGAATATTTATCATCAAGACAAATGTCTCTTTACTCTATGGAAGAGTTTGGTAGTTCTACTATTGAGATTTTTCCAGGAAAAACATTGAATATCAACAAACATTTGGAGAAGTCACAACAAGAAGAACTAAACAGAATCTTGCAAAAACATTCTACTGCATTTGCATGGGAGTATACTGACATGAAGGGTATTGATCCTAAGACTTGCATCCATCATATCTACATTGAGGAAAACAGTAGACCAATCAGACAACCTCAAAGAAGGATGAATCCAAATCTTAGGGAGATAGTGAAAGAAGAGCTCCAAAAACTTCTCAATGTAAACTTCATTTATCCAATTTCAGATAGCCGATGGGTTTCTCCTTTGGTTATAGTACCTAAAAAGAATGGTAAATGAAGGGTATGCATTGATTACAGGGAATTGAACAAATCAACTTTGAAGGATCACTTTCCTTTGCCTTTTATTGATCAGGTATTAGATACATTAGCAGGTAAAAAGTACTTTTCATTTTTGGATGGTTTTAGTGGCTATAATCAGATTCAGGTAGCACCTGAAGATCAAGATAAGACCACATTTACTTGTCCATGGGGAAATTTTGCCTACCGAGTGCTTCCTTTTGGGTTATGTAATGCACCCGCAACATTCCAAAGAGCATTACTAGGAATTTTTTCTGATCTAATCCATGATTGTGTAGAGGTTTATATGGATGATTTTACAGTTTATGGTAATTCATTTGAAGAGGCATTAGAAAATTTTGAAAAAGTTCTTATAATATGTAAAGAAACAAACCTTTCATTAAGCCATGAAAAATGCTTTATGATGTTTACTGAAGGGATTGTTTTAGGACATCATATTTCAGGAGATGGGATTAAGGTTGATAGATCAAAAGTTGAAGTCATCTCCAAGTTGCCTATTCCAAATTGTCAAAGAGATGTTAGAAGTTTTCTTGGATTTACTGGTTATTATAGAAGATTTATAGAAAACTTCACTAAAATAGCATCTCCACTCTTCAAATTGCTTACAAAAGACTGTGAATTTAAATGGGATCCTGATTGTCAATTAGCTTTTGAAACTTTGAAAACAAGAATATCTGAAGCACCTATCTCGAGAGGACCAAATTGGAAACTCCCTTTTCATATTTCTACGACAAGCTTCGTATATGTACCTCTAGGAGCCGGTGGTTGCTGGGTCAAAAGATTTACCATCGTGTTACTTATTACACCAAAGAAAATTCTGACCGTTGCAGTTGAACTATACCGTATCGAAAAAGAGTTCTTAGCTGTTGTTCATGCAATTAATAAGTTTAGACATTACATAACAGGCTATGAAACTTTTATTCATACTGACCATTCTGCAATTAGACATTTAATGAACAAACCTGTTACTAATGGCAGAGTGACAAGATGGCTTTTACTTTTGCAAGAATTCAATATTACTGTGTTGGATAGACCAGGAAAACAAAATACAGTAGCTGATTTCTTGTCTAGGATTCATAATACTAAAGAAGATTCTCCTGTAGAGGATAAGTTTCCTAATGAATACTTGTTTGCAGTAACTATTAAGACTCCTTGGTATGCAGATATTGCTAACTATTTGGTTACAGGAAAACTACCTTCACATTTATTTCCAAGTGAAAAATGAAAAATTATTCAGGAGAGTTCAAAATATTCATGGATTTCTAACGAATTGTTTAAAACAGGGCCAGATCTTGTGATCAGAAGATGTGTCAGGGAAGATGAAATGCCTGATATTCTTAAGGCATGTCACGATGAACCATGCGGCGGACACTTTGCGGACAAAAGGACGGCCTATAAAATCCTTTCCTTGGGATATTATTGGCCTTCTCTCTTCAAAGATGCAAAACAATATGTCAAAAGGTGTGATAGCTGCCAAAGAGTAGGGAAACCTACCCTTTCAAATGAAATTCCATTGCAAACACAGGTACTCATTGAACCCTTTGAAAAATGGGCTTTAGATTTCATTGGACCTATTAATCCACCATCTAAGCAAAAGAAGTATATATTGGTTTGTACTGATTATGTTACTAAATGGGTAGAAGCTAAAGCATTAGTATCTGCTACTGAAAATTCAGTTGTTCATTTTCTTTATGAGGATA
Source organism: Pinus albicaulis (assembly GCA_034641835.2). Taxonomy (NCBI): domain Eukaryota; kingdom Viridiplantae; phylum Streptophyta; class Pinopsida; order Pinales; family Pinaceae; genus Pinus; species Pinus albicaulis. The sequence goes on along the minus strand of CM076582.1, from coordinate 1,581,377,680 downwards.
TTTTTACTCGCTTTCGTGTTCCAAGAGAAATTGTGACAGATCAGGGGAGCCAATTCACATCCAATTTGGTGGAAAAGTTGATGGAAGAATACAAAATCAAGCACAGAAGATCTACTCCTTACCATCCACAAGCAAATGGTCAAGTGGAGTCCAAAAACAAAGTTCTTGAAAGTATCATCACCAAAACTGTTCATCTACATAGAAGAGATTGGGCAGAAAGGCTTCCAGAAGCCTTGTGGGCCTACAGAACTACATGGAGGAATACAACAGGACATTCTCCCTATGAAATTGTTTATGGGAAAGAAGTCTTGCTCCCCATTGAGTTCCAAGTCAAGACCTTCAAGATAGCAGTTCATTTGGGGATGGACTTATCAGAAGCCCAAAAGCATAGAATGGAGCAGTTGAACGAGCTAGATGAGATCAGACAAGAAGCAATTTTAAGAACTGATCTAGTTCAATATCAAAGAGCTAAATGGCATGACAAGTATATCAAAGAGAAGAAGTTTCAAGAAGGAGATTGGGCATTGTTATTTGATTCCAGGTTTAAATATTTTCAAGGAAAATTTCAGACTCATTGGCTTGGGCCATATGAGATTGACAAGATCTTTAGCAATGGAGCGGTAAGAATCAAGACCATTGATGAGTTTCAAACTCCTCTTATTGTGAATGGCCATATATTGAAAGTTTATCATAAGCCACTCTCAAAAGAGGATTTTGTCAAGATGTTTCAAGAAAGTTCTGCAATCAGGCTGGTACAGAAGAATTCTTCTTCTCCACCAGCCTAGCTTTTGTTTTTCAGTTAAAAATAAAAATAAAAAAAAATGGTATAAGCCTGAAAACCAATCATTGATTGGCAGTCTTATGCAGAAAATATAGGGTGAAAATCAGGGAAACCTGACACTCTATATTTTCCAAAAAAAATCTCTCCTTCATTTCACAAGCTTTGTCACCACCCACTCCACTTCATTCCACTTCATTCCACTTCATTCCATTTCATTTCATTTCATTTCACTTCATTCCACTTCATTTTATCCATTTCATTCCATTCCATCAATAAAAATCTTTTTCATGACCATTTCCATCTGGTCATTTGTCATTTGTTCATTTCCATTCATCCAAGTAATAGTTGTGTCAGTTTCCGCAGCTGACATCTGTTTCCGCAGCTGACTCCAGTTTCCGCAGCCAGAAGCAGATTCCGCAGCTACTACTTTGTTTTCAAAAAGAATGTACAGTCAGACGTTATTTCCATAATTATGAAATAAAATGCAGGTGAGAGGATCAAAAATGAAGACATGGAGCATTCAAGATACCAATGGAGATCAATTAGTTGAAGACCAAGGGAAAAGGCAAAGATTCCAAAGGTATGAATAAAATTTATTTCAAATAGCATTGAAAAACACATTTTTATATAGTTTTGAACCATGAGCTCTATCCATTACGTGCAATGATTATATTGACAGTTCTGTAACCTTTCACGATCTCCATATTATCCTCTTGCATTCATTCACAAACGGTTTCATCATTAAAATTCCAATTTTCACTCATGTTCCAATATCCCACCGGAGACAATGAGACGTATTTGATTTGACCAAGGACTCTTACAGCCACATAAATCCATAACCGTTGTTAAAACATGCTCATATTTATTGCGCAGCCACCAAAATTCAAAACGCTGCCGAATGTCGTGTCTCTGCCGTGTTTATGAAACCCCACTCTGTTCTGTCTCATTCCATTTCGTTCCTTGTGCTCATTCTCACTCCCGGATATCTACCCACAGTCTCACTCCATTCCGTTTATGGTACTCATTCCCATTTTATGATACATTCCCACAGTCATTGTGCTCGTTCCTGTGCATTCAATCGTTCTATTTCCATTTGAACCCTCACGCAGGCAAAGTTGTGAAGAACAGAAAAGAGAAATGGGTAAATTGCTAAGAGCAGAGCCGGAAGGACCTATGTTTATAGAAGGATATCCACAAGTAAAGGAGATATTGAAGAAATCAAATTGGCTGCGTTTTATCCAGAAATTCAGGGGTTATCACAAAGAAGTTACGAAAGCATTTGCAAGGTCATTTAATGGTTTAGAAGCAGATATTGGAGACCTCAAGTTTGCGGTCAATGAAGCATCTATAGCAAAAGCCACAGAACTTCTTTAGGAGGGTGAGCGTTGGTTTAAAAATAAAAGCATCAGTGATGAGGCATGGAGAACAATCCTACGAAACCAAGGTATGGACATAACTGTTTTTAAAAGAGGAATTCCTGTGCATGCATTGAAAGAGGAATGGGCTACTTTACTGCTAGTTGTTCAGAAATTCATTACATGTGAAGGCCATTTTGGGTCCATGTATATGTACCATACCAGGCTATTGATGAATTTTCTAGAAAATCAAACTCTCAATCTCCCATATTTTCTATTCAATAGCTTGAAGAAAATGTCTGTGACTGTTCAGAAACACTTAGGAGATGTAGAGCCCCATCTATATCACCACGGCCTTGTAAAAATTCTGATTGAAAAGGAGTTAAAGGAAAAGAAAGATACATGGGAACAATTTCTGGTTAGAAATTTCTTTGAGAAACCTTAGGAAATTCCTGAAGGTAGTTCAACAAGAAGGAGTAGAAGAAAAAGAATAAATGTTGAAACCCAAATTACTCCTACTCAGGAAATTCCTGCAGCTAGCACAGCAAGAAGAAGTAGGACGAAAAGAACAATTGATGAAATCCAAAATACTCCTACTACTACTATGGAAAGAACTGATAGGGAGGAGAGACTGGTAAAAAGGAAGAAGAAGGAAATCAAGGGTAAGAAGCCAATAACACCAAAAGAGAGAGAAACTATTGAGGCTGTACATAAAACTCCTTCTTCTGAAGAAGAAGATCATCAAGTGCTATCTAAAAGATTAGTTTATCTTCAAAAACAGTCATCTATACCCAAGAAGGCAGAGAAAGGAAAACAAAAACAAAAGGATAGTGTACCACAGCGTGTGAGGAGAAGCAGCAGACTTAAGGGAAAATTGAGGAAAACACAAATTAAGGGTCCTCATTTCATTGATTTGGGTGAGGAGACATCTGAACAGTATCCAACTGACCATAGTCCATCTCAGTCAGTTAGTGAACCTGGTTCATTTCATTCCCAATCAGACATTGAACATACTCCATCCTATTCTCAGCAAGATATTGATGTAAGCCCTCCTCAGCCAGATTTTGAAAATAACTCTCCTTCACAGCATTTTGGGGACAGCCCAATAAAAATGACACCTGAAATAGACCCCAAGCAGTAGGAAGTATATGACTATATAGAATATTTGGAAAAGGCAGCCACAGGTCCAAGTACTTCTTCCATTCAGCCTCATACATTGCAGGATGATTTGGTCCAATCATTAAAACAAGAAATTTTTGAGTTAGAGCTTTTAAATAAGCACATCAAAAATGAAAATGAGACATTGAAAGAACAAGGAAAACTGGACAAGATCATCCATGATAATACTATGTTACATTTGGGAATATGGCAGAAGAAGAATAAGAAATTAAAAAGGAAATGCCAGAAATTGAGCAGAGCACTTGTAAATATCAAATTTAGGTGCTTAATGAAGAAACCCAGAATGTTGGCAGTACCAAGAAAGAAGAGGAGAGGATTGGATGTGCTGGATGAAGTGTCAAGGCACATGAACTGAAGAAAGAGTATCAAAATTTTGGTTGCATGAGGACATGCAACACCTTCACAGTGGGGGTATGTTGAGTCTCAAATCTGCATCTTTTCCATACACTTTTCTATACCTTTTTCACTCACCTAAACCTCCCAAGTTGTCAATATCATGTGCAAAAGAGAATCTAACATGGTTTTTAATTATATTTTTGTGTTTGCTATTTGATTTAGATTTTGTTCATACAGCTGCGGAATCTAGCCACTTTCCGCAGCTGCTGCAACTTTCCGCAGCTATTTTGTGAAACTCTATGCTACAGGTGTCTACAAGGAAAACGAGCCACATGGGTAGGTCAGGAATGACGTGGACATGGTTCGTGTCCTATTGGTTCAAGCAAACTCATCCAAAGGAGCCGCGGTCAAAGGCGTCCACATGGAAGTCAACCATGGAGTCTCATGTCGGCAGGACTCTGTTTCGTGTCACATGAAGATTCATACGGCCGTTTCTAAGTTGCGGAGGATAAAATCGACATCTGTACATGGCTCCTTAGTCGAATTCAAGCATCCAATCCTCGTAGATTTACTTTCCAACATGGCCATGATCCTAGATCCGTGGACGTAATGGTCTACGTGTTCTCCACCAGCATGAACTTTAGGAGACAGTTATATTTCTTTTGTTATATATAATGCGTTTGCATACGCATATAGAGTTAGTCGATGTTAGTCTCTGTTATCTTTTATTAGTCTGCTCTGTAGTGTGATTACGCTGCACTTGTGATGTAACATCACCATTCTGTAATGACTGCTTTTTAATATAAGAAGACTCTGTTTTCCAACTTAATTCGCATTTGAGGACCGTTGCCAAGGCTGGTGTAGAGGGCCCCTGCTCAGCTAAGGTTTTGTGCATTAGTGTATAATTTTCATTTCGTTTCTTTAGAAATCATTGTGTCATAATCCATTCATATGTTCATACATTGCACTTGTTTCATTTCTGTTTATACACTTCCATAATTTCCATTTTATTTCTGTCTTTCATGCTTTATGATTGTTAATCACTGATCAGTGTTCTTGTTTCAGGTTATAGATAGGCAGCCCGGGCATTTTCATAGCTTTTTGACTAATGACATGGAACTAACATTGTTCTGCTGCTAATTTGCTTTTCATAATTTCTGTTTAATTTCAGTATTGCTTTGTTCATTTCAGTTTTGCTTATTTGCTTCAGTAGTTAAATTTAGATATATTAAGCTGCTCATAGCATCTTCAGTTGCCTCCGAAAGCCACAGTTGGACTGATGGTGAGGGATTGTATTATGAAATGTGTAGTTTAGTATTAGTTTTTTTTCTGCAAATTTAGATATATTAAGCTGCTCATAGCATCTTCAGTTGCCTCCGAAAGCCACAGCTGGACTGATGGTGAGGGATTGTATTATGAAATGTGTAGTTTAGTATTAGTTTCTTTTCTGCAAATTTAGATATATTAAATCATGCATGACATCTTTAGTTGCCTCCGAAAGCCACAGCTGGACTGATGGTGAGGGATTGAATCATGAGTGTATGGTTTAGTATTAGTTTACTTTCTGCAAATTAAATATCAGTTACACAAGTTGTTTATGATTACTTCCGAAAATCATAGCTGGACTAACGATGAAGGGTCAGAAAATGAATTGATCTAATCTGATTTAGATTTATTTTGTTGCAATTTTGAATTTCCTTAAGCATAGTTCTTTTGTGTTTAGTTGGCGGCAAGAATAGTTTAGTTTTCATGCTCACTAGTTTACTGTTTTGATTTATTAGATTAGCAGCACCTTTTCATTTCAGCAGTACATTTTCATTTTCTTTCAAGTCTTGTCATTGTAAATTTCAATTTTCTTTTTAAAGTTTCAAGTTGGTAAATCATTATAGGGGATATCACTTCCTTGAACAAACATAACCAAACTTGTTTTCATCTTAGAATTTCCATTTCACCTTAGAAAACAAAAAACGACAAAAAGTTAAGAAATAGGTTATCTTGCACATATAGTGCGCCGCACTTCATCAGCGTACGATTCCCGGATTGACAAATTAAATGCAGCAATTTAGGATACACTAAATTGACCAAACACACCCTCAGCCTGTGAATTTTCTTCAGCATGGCGGAAAAACCATTAAATCCTGCAAAAATACAAACAAATGTTATAAAATCCTGCATGTGTAGGTTGACTGCTTCAGAAGGAACGTGGAGGGAGCATGGCCATTGGATGGCATCATCCAATGGTCGAGATTGATCAGATGAATTAAAAGGGAAGGCGGAAGAAAAATGTAAATCTGAGCCGTCGATCGCGCAAAGATCGACGGTCGGGAGCGAGGGAAGAAATTCAAAGCGAAGGAATCAGGGTGACGAACTGTGGACCTTCGATCTGCAGATCAGATCGATGACGTAGATGCTTAAATGACTGCATCGTATCCTGGTTAACTTTCGGGCTTCTTCTAAGCGCGATCACCGTCCGATGAGCGGCCTCAGATCAGACAGCGCACATCAATATCGCGTCGGGTCCACAGCCGAACTTTAACATGTGATGATCGGCAGTTTTCCAATAGTGCTCGAGGCCACGTGTCGGTCACTGAATGAAATTGCTGCCAAACAAAAAAAAACCGCTGCCCTCGCAAAAGTGGTGCGATGAATCCCGCCTAGTTTTATTTTAATAAAATGAAAAAACACAATAAAAACCCGAAAATCATTTATAACAAAGGTTTAAACTTTGGGGCAAAAAAATATTTGCAATACAATTCAGCGCCCATCTGCGAGGTCGTGGGTTTATGGAAGATAATATGGCCAGGGGCTTATGCATACGGCTAATCGGCGTCAAGCAATGAGATAAGCGCTTGGATGGCTAGCGCTTGGTTCCAGCACCAAGGCGTATGTAGTGGAAATGGTTAAGGACCTAGCCTAAGGGGGCTTGAATCCATAATATAAAAAATGTGTTTTTTATGAAGTTTTCAATGCTTTTCAAGGGTTTTGAGAGTTTCGAAAAAAAGGAGTTTTAAACTATGCAAGGTGGTTTTTTAAGAAGGAGGAAATGAAACAAAGAAAAGATAGAGGAATTTTATGAAGAAAGAGGAAGAAAAATGAAGGTTAGTTCTGAGATGGAGGGAAAAGGAAAATGGATTTTTAGCAGCAGTTTTTCTCTTTGAAATCAGCAAAATTTCTGAGTTTTGAAAATGAACAACTTGAAAAAGAGGAGACGATGTCTTCAAGAGGCTTCAAGAGATAATATTGTGCATAAAAACTATTTCTTGAAGGCTCCAAAAATGTTTTGGCCACCTTTTGATAGAAAAAAATTTATAGGTGGCCAACAGGATCAAGGGAAATGAACGGTTGGGATCTCATCGAAGCATCGCATTGGCCGAGGTCACAAGGTAAGGGATTTAAGCCTTTGCGATTATGAAATTATGCGAGGGTCGTCGGATTAGAGGGGAGATCAATGGTTTAGATTGATTAGAGGGTGTGGTGAAGAGTTATGGGTGGAGAAATGTTTTAATCTCAATCGTTGGATTCTACGATCGAACGGCCAGGATTAGAAGAAGGGGCAGGTTATATTAATGGAAGAAAGGTGAAAACTCTATTTGTGATTAGCGATTTGGCCCTAGCACTTGGTCGTAGGTGCAGGTTATATGCGGAGGAAAGGCTAAGGGCTAAGCTTAAAGGGGCTTAAGCCCTAAAGTGTTAAAAGGGTGATTTTAAGCCAAAAAACAGGATTTTTAACGCTTAGAAAGGGGTTCTGGTGGATGAAAGGAGGCATTTTTAAACCAGATAAGGGGAGGTATAAGGTTTAAAAGGGGTTTTTAGAGGTTTAGAGGTTAAATGAGGATGTTTTGAGGGATTTTATGAAGGGAATAAGGGTGAAATTGTGGAAATGAAAAGGAAGAAAATGGAGGCCTTTTTTACAGCAGTTTTCTTCACCAATCAGTAGGATTTTTCAATGGAAACAACAGTGAATATTCTTCAAGGAACAGAAGACACATAGAGGCTTCAAGAATGAAATATTTTCAAGGGAAATGTTTCTCTTGAAGGTTCATAAACATTTTTAGCCACCTATTTTCTATGCCAAAATTTTATAGGTGGCTAACAAGATCAACTTAAAATAGCCTTTACAACTCCTTGGGGCACTTTCATGTATGTGAAAATTCCTTTTGGATTAATGAATGTTGGGGCCACCTTTCAAAGAACCATGGAAATTGCATTCTTAGAAGAAATAGGGTACTTCATTGTAATTTACATGTATGACATTACAGTTTATTCCAAAACTGATGAAGAACACCTTAAACATTTGAGAAAAGTCTTTGAGAAATGCAGAAGGTTTGGGCTATCTTTAAATCCCAAAAAGATAGTGTTTGGTCTCTAAGACGGTAAAATTATTGGTCATATCATATCTAAAAAGGGGATTAAAATAGACCCAAAAATGGTTGAAGGCATATTGCAAATTAGTTACCCTATAAACATCAAAGAGTTGCAATATTTCATTGGGAAGATCAATTTCTTGAGGAGGTTTATACCCAACTTGACAGAACTCCTTAGAAACATGAAAAACATGCTAAAGAAAGAAGTAGGAGATAAATAAACCTTAGAAGCCAAAAATTCCTTTGAACTAGTAGAACATGCAGTCACTCGAGCACCAGTTATCATCAGCCCTAATTTTACTAAGGATTTCCTCATCTTCTCATTTGCATCTAAACACACTATGGCTACTGTCCTGTTATAGAAAAATCCAAAAGGGTAAGAACAACCAATTACATTTTTCAGCAAGGTATTGAGAGATGCACCTTTGAAATATAACATCATGGAGAAATAGGCCTATGCTTTGGTAAAAGCCTTGAAGGATTTTAGGGTTTACATCTTACATTCTCATATTATTGCCTTTGTGCCTAATATAGTGGTAAAAGACATTTTGTCACAAGATCCAGATGGAAAAAGAGGAAAGTGGATTGCTGTGATAGTAGAATATGATTTGGAAATCAAACCCACTAAACTCATCAAGGGTCAAGGCTTAGCACAATTGATGGCTGAATCTAACTTACAAGCCCTTGACATAAATATGGTAGATGCTTTGGATGAACATGAAGGGTTACCAACTCTAATTGTTGAAGAACAGTTCCAAAAATCACCTTGGTATGCTGATATCTTGTATGTGCTTATCAATCTAAATTCTCCTCTTGATCTATCTAAGACAAAGGAAAGGTTTTTGAAGTTGAAAGCTAGAAATTATTGCATTTTGAATGAATTTTTGTATTGGAAAAATGCCAATGGTTTATTGCTTAAATGTTTTCCTAAAGTTGGTGCAGATAGGATCAAGTATGAGTTTCATGAAGGTGAATGTGGAGGCCATCTCTACTGGAAAACCACTACCAATAAAATCCTTAGAGTTGGCTATTACTGGCCCACCCTATTCCAAGATGTCCACAGGATGATAGTTGCCTGCCACAAATGCCAAATCTTTGAGGGAAAAATAAAACTCCTTCCTTTACCTTTGCAACCAGTCACTAGTGAAGCTCCTTTTCAACAATGGGGCCTAGACTTCAAAGGGGAAATCCACCCTACTTCATCTGCCCAACATAGATGGATACTCATAGCCACTGATTATTTCACTAAATGGATAGAAGCCATCCCTTCTAGGAATGCCACAGACTCAGTTATCATAAAATTCCTTGAAGACCATATCCTATCTAGATTTGGCCGCCCCAGGAAGATTATCACTGAAAATGCTACTGCATTTGGTTCCAAAAAGATGACTAATTTTTTTCATAGGTATCAGATTGCACTTGGTCATTCTACTGCTTATTATCCTCAAGGTTATGGGCTAGAAAAATCATCAAATAAGAGTTTGGTGACCATCATCAAGAAGTTGCTGGAAGATAATAAAAAATCATGGCATAATAATTTGGTGCATGCTTTATGGGCAGACAGGTTGACAACAAAGAAATCCATTGGAAGGTCTCCCTATCAGCTAGTTTATGGAGTAGATGTAGTATTACCTACAAGTTTTGGAGTACCAGTAATAAAATTGGTCCAATAAATACAATTAGAGGAATATAGCATGGTAAGGAGGATCAATCAGACCATACATATCCAACCAACAAGGGAAGAAGCCTACAGTAGAGCTTAGAAAGTGCAAGAGAACATCAAAAAGTTGTTTGATAAAAGGACTAAGGCCTGTGATTTCAAAATTGGGGACAAGGTACTCAAATGGGACTCTAGGAGAGAGGATAAGGGTAAGCATGACAAGTTTGACAATTTATGTCAACGCCCTTACATCATTCAATCTGCCATTGGTCCCAATGCATCTTTCCTGCAAGAATTGGATGGTATAGATCAGTTTGGGGGTCCTGTCAATGGCAGGATGCTCAAGCATTATTTCTGCTAAATTTCAGTTTAAGTTTTCACTTCCATTATAAATACCATTGCTCTCTTTCACTTTTCATATATATATATATATATCGAAATGAAAGGTTCAGACAAGCTCAAATATTGAACCTATGGAGTTCTAAAAGAGAATGGATCAAACTAGATCAAAACCCAAGCCAGAGGAAAAGGAAGGGAACTGGTTCTAATATGCTCAAAACTTGAACCAACAAAGAAGAAAAATACTACTCTAACAAGACCAAAACTAGAGATGGAAGAAATAAAAGTGACTCTAAAAAGCTCAAAAATCTGAGTCATGAAAGGAAGGAAGGCGTTTTCAATTTTCAGGACTTCAAGCCTTCCTAATTTTGTTTTAATTTCTACAAAGTTTTAGTTCATGTGAAGCTTTTCTTTCTGCCATGGATCCACAGAAAATCATACAGTCTAATATTGGTTTTTCTGTATTTAAATTTCTTTTTTAGAATGTAGAGAATGAAATCTGTCAAACAGTTTAATCCTAGCATATACTAGTTTAGGTAGAGAAGCTGATGGGTCCAACTGTTTAATCTAGACCCATGGAGGAATAAGGGTAGAATCAGATTAGTTTTTATTTCTATAAAAAATAATGATGAGGAAGGTCTGCAAGTCTAAGTGCACCTTGAAGAAAAAATTCTAGGACAGTAGGATGCGTAGGTAGTTGTTTGGGGAAGGATTGTTGCTAATATATTGCTCTTCACTTGTGTAGTAGCTGATCAAGAAAGAATATATGGTCAAGTCCCGAGCTCTGGCCTAATTCCAAAGATTATATCTGAGATTCTTGACACCTTCAAGAAGATGCCATCCCCATGTGGAGCCACTTTTAGCCACCTATAATAATTTTTCAAGGCAAACAGGTGGCTAAATTTGTCATCAAGCCTTCAAGTGATAAATTCCCTTGAAAATCTATCATTCTTGAAGCCTTCATGTGTCTTATATCCTTTATAGAATCTTCATTGTTGTTTCCATTAATGAACCCTACTGTTTATGAAAGAAATTGTTTTCAAAGGGCCTCTGAAACTCCTCGTTTCACTCATTTGTATCCACTTTCATAAAGCTTTATTTTCATCCTTTAACCCTCTATTTCCCTTTAAAGGCCCCCAAAATCCCTTTAAACCTCTGAAAATCCTTTATATAGGTGTTAGTATGAATCTTTTGTCGAAGTGTACGAAAAAAGACCACTTTAGCTACGCATAACTTATAGCCCTAACATCAAATATGGCTGCCAATATCTTCAGATCTGTAGTTAATTGATCAAAACAAGTGCTGCAAAAACCAGATCTATGCATAAAGAGACATTAAGCAGTAAAAACAAGGTTTTTCTCCATACATCCAATAGACAAGACAAGAACAATGTTTTTTGAAAGAATTTTTGTATTAAGGGCACTTGGGAGGAAAACAAGAAGGTGTTTCCAATTCTCCTCAATGGGATGGGTTCTTGGAAGTCCTCAGCACTTCAGATCTAGCATTTCTCTCTCCTGTTGGTGTAGAAAACCCAGACAAAGATAGAACTCAAAGGGAGCTCACACAACAAATAATGGAAAATATGACAATGATAATGGCTCAAAGTCAGACTAAGAGTTTAGATCCAGAGTGATCTAATAGGCAACAAAAGGTGAAGAATGGTAGGAAAAACCCTCCTATTTATAACAAAATATTGGGTCATTCTAGATCTTGGTGCAAGATTAAAATAATGTTAACCAAATCTAGATCCACCTTTTATGGAATATTTTATTATATTTGTTGGAGGGAAAAAGTATTTGACTTGGGTCAAATCCCTTTATTTGTGAATAATAAATAAAAAAATGATTTATTTATCATTTTAAGGAAGTGGTTGAAAGATAATCAAATAAATAATGGTTTATTTAATTATTTATGGGTGATTTAGTCATATTTAACAAGGAATATTATTTAAATAAGATTTAAATAATTATTCCTAGAAAATAATAAGATAAATAAAGATTTATCTAATTAATTTCTTTTTTTTGGGTTAAACATGACCAGGAAAATCAAACAAATATAGGTTTGTTTAATATTTCCTTTTGGGGTTTCCTGTTTAGACCATAAAAAACCTAATAAATGTGTTTTATTAAGTTATTTTACATAGTGAAAGCGAATTTACTTAGGGTAAAATTGGTCTTACATGGTGTACTTGGGTCCATATAATGACAGTAGGTTAGATGACCAAAAAATGGTGTAACTGATTGCCCCCCAGTGTGCGAGTGTTAGGAGAAAATCGTATGACCGAAGTACATTGTAAGAACTGAATCACCAGACATCAAAAGGGAAGTCAGAGAGAGAAATGTGAGGTAGCCTAATGTGCTGAAGAACTAGACCCTGAGGGGATGAGACTTACAAGTGCAACAAGTCTCTTATTTATGAGAGGGTACCTGTGATAAAGGCGGCGGGGGAGGCATACCTATGCCCGCCGAGACAAAGTAAAAAAGAATAGTGTGTCCAGTAAAAAAGGGACCGAACCATAAAGTACAACCGGCATAATCATGAGCCAGATAGAAATACAATGAGGGATCCCATATACATGTTGTGCCTGGGATAACAGCCATGACTTATACAATAATATCTGAGGACATGAGATACAAATACAACCCAAATGCCCCATACAAGCGGGGAAGGGCTCACAAAATCTGACTGATACATGCAAAAGAGGCGGTGCAAGCGGATAAGGCAAACATCATCAAATATATGGAGTTGAATCGAAGGCTGCAATGAAGAGGTCATCCAGGAATGTGGGGGGCTACCTGCAGGGCCACTCCCTCATGAGGGCTGAGACATCTCACACACACCCGGGCATCACCAATAGTTGTTGTTGCATCACTGGACCATCAAGCATATGGATCTCGATCATGCTAAAAGGAGCTGGAGTGGAGAAACAATCAAGTCAAAGGGAAATGAGAGATCCCTTTGCCTGATCCGAGGCATTGAACAAGAGTGGAAGCTGGAACCAAGGTACACCTCTCTCTAGACCTGTCTTCTAGAATGAATGAGTTGATGTCGATAGAAGGAGGTCCGCCATAGGTGAGGCGATAAGGGATCCTCAACTAGGGCACGAGAGAAAATAGTAGAGCGACTGACAGACTAATACCAATGATGATAATGAAATGGAGGGCACTGAGTAGCGAATGGATGACTTCCCTTGTTAGAGCATAAAGGGCATGAATGACATGGCAGCGACTGACACAATATTATGAGGGATAGGGGATAGTGGGACTGAAGGCCATAATGTGCGATACGAGAGAGGGACCAAGCAATGAAGGATGGAGGACTATAGCGGGATACAAAGGGACTCGGGATATACTCCATGAATGCAGTGATGACTCAACTCGGATGCTCTAAACAAGGGTGATGTGATGGTGCTGACACACAGTAAAGGTCCAATGGGGGACCACAAAACATGAGTACAATATGGTATCTCATGACGAAAATCGACACAAACAAAGACAAGGATGGAGGCAAAGTGGTGCCCCAGGTACAAGTGTTGTAAGTGAGGAAATTCGATTTTGGGGGGAGGTGAAGGGACCCATCTTGGACAAAATGTGTCCTGGTGAAGTATCAAATAAAACAAAAATAATAGATACCCATTTGAGGGCTCGGTGAGAGCTTTCCAACGGTGCAGACGGTTTGTCAAACGGAGCTACGGTGTGGTCGCAGCAGGCGAAAGAAAAAACAAAGGTTCTCTTTTAATAAGGCAGTTTTCCCTCCAAATTCACTCATTTGCTAGTGTTGATGTGGTGAATGTAGAGAGGAGAGAAGGCCCTAAATCTTGCGACAGGCGTAGCGGAAAAATCGACCATTGGAATCAAGATCCGTCAGTTGCAGGTAAGAGGCCTAACCTTACTCTTTCATTTTGATGGATTGAAAGTTCAGATTAGGGCCCAGAATCTCAGGAACAGACCCTCTTTCACCTCTACGGCCGGGTCGCACTTTTTGGGCCAAAAACTGCGACTTGGGAAGCAGGTTTTGAGACAAAAACTGCGACCTGTCCCAGGATTGGGAAGAAAAGTGTGACCTGGAGGATGAATGAGATTTCAGTGTTGTTTTAGGGCTGAGATTTGGGTTTTTGTGATTGGTTACAGTGTTTCCTATCTGTATACTGACAAAGATGATGTGTTTGTGTAGATATGGCAGATATATGGGTGAACTGGAGAGAGAGAGACCTGGGTACATTACGGTCAGATATCCAGGCAGATCAAGGTGTCTGTCATGTATTGGCCAGGTTTGGGGTTCTAAAGTTTTTGGAGAACCCTTTGATGAGAGCAGGGGAGCCCTTGTTGGCCCGGATTGTCAGTTATTGGGATCCAGATCATGAGGTCTTTGTAGTGCAGGGGCACAGGATCAAATTGACAGTCCAGGATCTGTATTTCCTAACTGGTCTCTCTCCACTTGGGATGGTGGGAAATACACATCCAGTGTTACCGCGGGGGTGGAACATCATGGAGTTTGTGGAGCAACATTGTCGACCAGGTCTGCAAGTCAAAGGGACTCGGATACCGATCGGGGACCTAGAGAGATTAGAGACCCGTGCAGTGGCCGCAGCAGTGCTGCGGATCCTGGGCAACCAGGTGCTCCATCACATCACTGGGGGGCAGATGATGGTTGTGGAGAGTGTGTTGAGTGGGACCTACTATGGGTGGGCCCAAATGATGTTGGTGTCGTTAAAACGATAGCTGTTGCTTTACAAGCGGCAAGTGAACCACGATTTCTCGTATGGGAATTTTTTGTGCTCCTTTCTTTTTGAGAAGATCCCGACCTTACAACCTCGTATACAGCTCCCAGATGGGGGCCCGAGAGAGCCCAGGATGCACCGGTGGGGGCGACTACTGTGCAGAGGAGGAGGAGGGGCGGTCGGACGAGTGTTTCGACCTGAGTTCTTTGCCCATTGGGATCAGATGCCGTTATACATAGACGACTATCCCTATAGTGGGATGAGTTATTGTGGGGATCCGGACCTGCCACTTCCACCTGGCCGAGTATGGGGACCCGATGGTAAGTGACAAGTGACTACTCTTTTTTGGGCATGTTAAATTTTGTCAATAGTAGATAAGGTACTAATTCATGTACTTTTGGTATGCAGATATAGCTCGGGTAAAACCGGCCAGATATATGGGACGACCGGCAGCATCAGGAGATGCAAGCCCGAGTGGATCGAGAGCAGCGCATAACGAGGATGCGGCTGCCCTCCTGAAGGAAATCCGCCGTAGATGCGAGAGGTTGTTGACCGGTGTTTCAGAGCGTGGGCGGCAAGACTTAGACGACCAGTACATAGAGCAATGTATTGGTCTGCCCTCGGAATGGCGGGGTGTCATGCGGTGCATGGTGATGGCCGATCAGGGGATACGTGATCTACAAGCTACAGGAGCAGAGCCATTGGCTCAGGATCCGCCAGATAGTGATTAGGTGTGGGACAGGTGGTGCCCCCTAGTGTGTATGTAGGGACAGGTGGTGCCCCCTAGTTTTGAGTTTTTTGTAACATGCTATGGGCATGTCATATGTATCAGAGTAGATGGACCTAAACACATGGTTTGCGACACATATTATGGATATGCATCTTTTTTAATGATTATGAATGTGATTGTCTTGTATAAAATGCGTGTGATAAATGCCAATCTAGAACATGGTTTGCAATGCTATCTACATAGTGATTTTGTTCTCGAGGTACATGGTTGAAAGTTATGGTTTCAAACTCACGTATCAAGAGTTTCAATCGTAAATATCATCTAAACAGCACAGGATTATGCACACGATAGACACCATTTAGTTGCATGACAAGAAGTAGGGAATCTAAATGAACATGCAGATGGAGGATGCGATGAGAGAGGGAATCGACTAAAAGACCGCGCAATGCATCATATTTGGCCTGATTATTGGTGGCAAGACCAATGCAGACCCCGTTTGAGAGAACAAGGGCATGCAAAGGGGTGAAAATGGCCCAACCTGCCGAGGCTAGATTCCGGGAGTAACGACTTGCACCATCGGCATAACCGATATAGGGTGGGGATGAGAGGTTCTGTGGAATGGTGTTACAAGACAAAAAATGGGGGGAGGGGGAACAATGACGGCAGCGTGAGTGTATAGTAGACATCGGGCGGCAACTGCGGGAGGGAGTGTGATGGGCAGCATGGCTATGACACATATACAAACTAGATGGTGGTATATGAGGGCTATAGGAGGTATGGCTGGGACTCAGGCTGTGGAGGTCAACACAGATACGGGTGGGGTTATCCCGTGTATGGGTGGGAAGGATGAGGTCATGGGTGGAAAAGGTTTCCAAGGGGGCATCCGGACGGGAAAATAGGGGGTGACGAGTGGAAGGGAAACCACATGACGTGGAAAAGCTACCTAAATCATCCGTATAGGAAGAAAGGCTCACATACGGATTGTCACGGGGAATGACGGAAGAACAGAGAAACAAATGGTCAAATGATGTTGAGCCCAGGGTGGTCACTGAAGGGGGATCGAGCGAAAACACAGGGGAGGATTCAAAGGGAAGGTTCTCCAAAGGTCTCACAGAGGATGATAGGTAGAGAATGGTGGTAGTAGACTCCGTCATCTGGACATCAGGGGGGGGTGTCAATGGGAGCGGGGGGATCCTCAATCTGTCCTGAAGCATACTGCGCAAGTATGGGAGAGGCAGACTGATTTTGTTCAACCTCATACTCTAGAACTACCTCTAAAGATGCGCGGTAATGTGTCAGGTGAGGAAAATGGTGGGTGTAATGGCCATGGACACCACATAAAGCACAGGGTTTGTTGGTGCAAATAATCTTTGGGTTCTTGGTTACGGACGAGGAAGGAATAGAGGGGTCAGGGACCGTAGACTCAGGCAATGCGACTTTAACCATGGGCTGAATACGGGGAAATTCGAGACAAGTATGGGTGGCGTGACCGACGACATCACGCAAGGCGCAAGGCTTTGTGGGTGGAGGAGGAGCCGGGTCAGTCGGGGTGGCCTTGTCTTTGGATGCCCCCTTGCGAGCTTTTCCTTTCCGTCCTGGAGTTGCCGCCACAGGAGCAAGGTCCTGAGGAGGTGCTGGGGGCATGGAGGCAACGGAGGAAGCGAGGGGGACCGGTTTAATGGGTGTCAAAGCAAGATATGGTTTGGGGTGACCAGGTGGGGTAGCGGCTGGAGGGTCAAGGTACCAGACGGGTATGCCCAGGGTCAGGTTGGGGAGAGAGAGGGTGGCCATGACGGGGACTGAAAAGACTCTGGGAGGGGGAGCCAGGAAAGGTATCTGACCAGCAGGGTAATGACCAGGAGGGATAGCTCCGAGATGGTTGAGGGCTGGGGGAACTGACCCAGGAGGATAAAGGGGTTCAGGGATACCAACTGTAGGAGAAGGGATAGAAGGAGGAGGTCCGGCTGGCTGAGATGAATGGCTAGGAGTGGGCTGCGGTGAGCGAGGTTGAGTCTGAGGTTGCTGACTAGCCGAAGCGAGCTGCTTAAGGGCAGCCCGAGACGATTGCATCATGCCAACATTTGATAAGCTGGGATCAGAGATAGGAGGAGGAGGGAGACCAGGGAAAGTTTCGAGCAAAGAGGAGTCTTTATAGATGCTGGGAGAGACACTGGTCAAGGAATCGACGGTTTGCTTATTGGCTACAGAAGAGATGGTCGTCTCAGGGGAGGTCTGAGACTTTGGCTCATGATAAGTCAACTGGTCGATGGTGACTATCTTTCCATTGTGAGGAAAATACATCTTGCAAAAAACCATGGAAGGGACAGAAGACATGGCATAGGTGTAGCTTCGCCCCAAGAGAATGTTGTAATCTAGAGGAGTGTCGATGACTTCGACGTCAATGCAAACAGTCTTGCCCGCAAGAGTGATAGGACAATTACGGAAGAGGCCAATGGGCTGGGAGGCGTGGCCATCCCACGCTCGAAGGGTGATCGTGGAAGGGGCCAACTCAGGAGATCCGAGTTGCTTCCAAACCAAAGCGGACATCACACAGGTGGATGCCCCCTCATCAATTATACACCGAGAAATGTTAGCGTTCCGGATTTTGACTGGGATTTGGAAGGCTACGGAAGCAGGAAGGGGAGGATGTTTCGATTGATGGGTGTCGAAAAAAATCATTTGGTCATCAGCAGGATCCACAGCACCCATGGCAGATAGTAGAGCCTTCTTTTGGGAAGGGCACGATTGGAGGAGTTCCAATGTGGAAATGGCAGCAGGAGACTGCGCCAAATCATCTACTACGCTATACGAATGAGCAGCTCGACCAGGAGCAGCATTTCAGCATAATGGTCCTTTAGGAATCTTGGTATGAACCTCAACTTTGGGTTGAGGGATGTGTAAGGGACCATTGGATGTCGAAAGAGGCTCGGTAGAACCTGAAGAAGGGGACTCAGAGGCAGACTGAGCGGGAGGCTTGGGGTACTGGTGAGACCGAGTTTGAAGGTTAAGGTCGACGATTGGGGATGGATCAGAGTTCATCATGAGGATTTGGTAATCGGAGGAACCATAAGGGGAAGGTTGAGTGGCGACCTGTCTGTCAGGTGGTTGGGTAGCCATGAATCCTTGCTGGGGGAAAGGATCGGTAAACATAGCCGGTTGAGTAGTGGCCACATTAGGGGGAGCATGAGGGGAGGCATGTTGTCCTTGCAATGTGGCTTGAGAATCCCACATCTGCCGCATTTTTGGTAAGAGGGGACAATCGTGAGTGTAATGACCGTAAACACCGCAACACGAACAAGGCTTATTTGTGCGAATAGGCTTGTCTGGCTTGGGATGAGTGCCCTATTGCTGGTTAGCAGTGTTAGGGTCAGGACCTTGAGGATTGGGTCCATGAGTACCAGGGGCAGATTGATTTGGATTGCCTCTCCACCTTCTTTGAGAGGAAGGGGGATTAGTCGCGCCCTGCTGTGCAAATACTTTCCCTGGAGGGGGCTGTAGGTGCTGTTGCTGGGGTAGAGACGACAATGGAGGTGGAAGTGCATATGCTGGAGGAGCTGGAGCACCAGGCTACGAATAAGGATAATGGTTAGGTTGAGAAACATTGAGGTAAGCAGGACGTGGGGCAACAGGATGAGGCATGCCGTATCCTGGATACCTGCTACCTGGAGGGGGAAAAGTGCTAGAGGTGCTGGCCCCTCCTGGAGGGAGAACATAGCCCATAGGAGGCTGGGCATATGGATGAGAAAGGGCTCCAATGATACTGTCGGCAGAATGAGATGCCCCCGGGGCATTAGCGCCACCGGGCCTGGGGAGGTCAGGAAGGACGGTATAAACATAAACAGATTGAGCGTAGATCAGGTTATATTTCAAGGCTATTTGGAGGGCGGCTTCTTCAGTTTGAGGGAAATGGGAGGCGACATCTTTGCCAATGGGAGGTAAAAGAGTGTGAAGGAACCAGTCCATATAAACCCGATCCTCGAAGGTGGGAGCTCGACATAAGCTCCGTCGTCTCCACCATTCCTGGACATGAGTGGAAAGGTGGGTGGAAGAGGTTTGACGGAAGGAGGTCAAAAGCTCTGTACCAGTGTCGTATCGGAGAGGGAGCTAGAAATAAGATAAAAAGGCTTGGGAAATGGTCGCAAAGGTGGTATGGGAAGAGGTGGCCTGGTCAACATACCATTTATAAGCTTCACCCGTAAGCGTGTGTTGGAACAACCGAAGACGGATGGAATCATCGGTAATGGAATTGGAGGAACACCACATGTGGAAAGATCGGACATGGTTGGTTGGATCTTCTCCAGCAAGGCCTTCGAACTTAGGGATGTCGGAGGGGAGCTTGGTTGGCATAGCAAGCCAACCAACATCGTGGCGGATAGGGTCATTGGTCAACTGATTGAGATCGGGGAGGCTGAGGCCTGCCATGTAATGGAGCAAAGGTGCAGCCGAGGTAGTTCCTGTGGTGGTGTTAACCAGGCTCTTCTTCGCTTAGGGTGAGTGTGTGGCGTGCATTAATTTTAATTTTTAAACCTTGACGTTTTGAGAGAAAAATAAAACGTGTGCTGTGTAACTGAAAATAAATCTGCAGAGAACAGTATATAATGCTGAAATAACATAAAATTAATAGCTAACAATGCATCGATCTAACCCAAAAAGGCGGGTGCCTCAAAACTAGTCTAACAGAGGGAAAAAATCTAGTCAAAACACACTAAAAAGAGGCCAATAGATCTAGGGTCGAAGGGACAGGGATCTAAAGGAGAAATCTGCTGAAAAGAGGTGCAGAACACAGCCAAGAGGCAGAGGCAAGGTGGATGGAAAAAAGGAGGAAATCAGAAAAAAGTATAAGGGACAAGGAGGAGGCCCTAAAGGTAGATCCAAACAAAACTTCAGGAGGTGTTTTGAAAGGGGGGAGAGCTGATTAAAAGGGATCTGAAAAGGAGGTATCAGATCTAAAAAAGGGGTGGCTGAAACTCTGAAAAAACAGACACCTGAAACAGTTAAAACTCTTCCACCAAAAGTGGAGGGTACTGAAGCCCTAGGGGCTATGTTCCCACTTAGATGAGAAAAACAGATCAGAAACAGGTCTAAACAGGCTGAGACAGAGGCTGGAAAACCCTGACAGAAGCTTCAAAAAAACCTAGAAAAATTGCAGAAAAAGAGAAGAAAAACTAGCAGGTGGCAGGTTCTGACCTGTTTTCTATGCAAGTCATAGATAATGGGCTAAAAAGTGTGACCTGGAGTCCAGGTCGCAGGTTCTGGGCTGAAAAGTGAGACCTGAAGTTCCGGGTGTCCCGGCGGCAGATTTCTGAAAAAGTTGTCGTCTCAGTTGCAGCTGATGTCTGTCACCTGCGCAATAGGGCCAGAAACACGCGGAAGTTAGAAATTTTAATGTTTTAGGGTTTTATGTGAGACAAACAACATAAAAATAGGAAAAACAAAAAGCTGAAAAGAAACCCTAGGGTCTGAAGTAGCTGGATATGTAGGAATATGAAAAACGACAGCGGTCTTAATTGAAAACCCGTGTGGAGTCGCCAGTTGTTAGTATGAATCTTTTGTTGAAGTGTACAAAAAAATACCACTTTAGCTACGCATAACTTATAGCCCTAACATCAAATATGGCTGCCAATATCTTCAGATCTGCAGTTAATTGATCATAACAAGTGCTGCAAAAAACCAGATCTATGCATAAAGAGACATTAAGCAGTAAAAACAAGGCTTTGCTCCATACATCCAATAGACAAGACAAGAACAATGTTTTTTGAAAGAATTTTTGTATTAAGGGCACCTAGGAGGAAAACAAGAAGGTGTTTCCAATTCTCCTCAATGGGATGGGTTCTTGGAAGTCCTCATCACTTCAGATCTAGCATTTCTCTCTCTTGTTGGTGTAGAAAACCTAGACAAAGATAGAACTCAAAGGGAGCTCACACAACAAATAATGGAAAATATGACAATGATAATGGCTCAAAGTCAGACCAAGAGTCTAGATCCAGAGTGATCTAGTAGGCAAAAAAAGGTGAATAATGGTAGGAGAAACCCTCCTATTTATAACAAAATATTGGGTCATTCTAGATCTTGGTGCATGATTAAAATAACATTAACCAAATCTAGATCCACCTTTTATGGAATATTTTATTATATTTGTTGGAGGGGAAAAGTATTTGACTTGGGTCAAATCCCTTTATTTGTGAATAATAAATAAATAAATGATTTATTTATCATTTTAAGGAAGTGGTTGAAAGATAATCAAATAAATAATGATTTATTTAATTATTTATGGGTGATTTAGTCATATTTAACAAGGAATATTATTTAAATAAGATTTAAATAATTATTCCTAAAAAATAATAAGATAAATAAAGATTTATCTAATTAATTTCTTTGTTTTGGGTTAAACATGACCAGGAAAATCAAACAAATATAGGTTTGTTTAATATTTCCTTTTGGGGTTTCCTGTTTAGACCATAAACAACCTAATAAATGTGTTTTATTAAGTTATTTTACATAGTGAAAGCAATTTTACTTACGGTAAAATTGGTCTTACATGGTGTACTTGGGTCCATCTAATGACAGTAGGTTAGATGACCAAAAAATGGTGTAACAATAGGTTTAAAACACCCCTTTTCCCCCTTCTACTGAAAGCCAAAAAAGCCTTGAAAAACCTTCATTTTGGCCTAAAAACCCATTTTTCAACTATTAAGGCATTAAGCCCTCGAGAGCTTAAACTCAGCTCTTGTTCTCCATAAAACCCAAGTGCTATAACCAGGTGCTTAAAAAACTAAGCCCCCTCCATCACCGCTCGTGGCCTCCATGTCTTCCCATAGAACCCCTCCTGCACCTTATTTCATAAGCCCCTTTTCCCTTTTTATTTTCTCCATCAAAGCCTCCCTGCCTTCGTATTTTCCTAATTTACAACCATTTGTTTAAATAAATAATGACCATTGATCTTTGCAGATCAATGATCATCAGACCCCTTCACTCCTTCAAGCCTTCATTCCTTCATTTTCCTGCTTTAGTTCTCAACCGTCCATTCCTCGAGATCAACGGCCATCACGCAAAATATCATCACTTCTTGTCTCCACATGCCTCTATTTTTCATTAGCCCGAGATCAATCTTGATCGTTGATCAGATCCGATCAATGATTCACACTTAACCCACCATTCACTCGCGACAAAAAATATCACGTCATCTACTGGACCCACCAGTTCTTCCGCCCGCACACATTTCCGCTATCGCATGCAAACCGCACCATCCAATCAATACCAAGTGATCTGATGGCTTAAACACCATTTCACAAAATTTTTGTGCCCAAGACTTAACGTACCAAAATTTTGTGAAATGGGTGGTATTAGGAGGGACACGCATGAGATGTTGTATCGAATTGCATTCCATCCACACAAAAATTCCTTCCCTCATTTCATTTTGCGAAAACCACCCCTGGTTTTCTGCCATACCGCTGCCCTCCGCAACGTCACTTTCATTTTTAATCCCAGTCGTTGATCTCTGAGATCGAACCGTCCTAATTTAATCTCACCCCCATTCATGTTCCACCTAAATTTCTCCTGAAATATTTCACCGAGTAATCTCGAGCGTTGATTGTCCTAATCTAATGGCTCCTATTCGTCATCGTGCCCAAACCTCCATTTGCACCTAGTTAGCTGCTCTGCCAGGGTTTTCCTCCCATTTTTCCGCTGCATCCAAATTTTTTCTCACTGCTCCTCCACCCTCACGAGCGTCTGAAGCAGTCATTTCCACTCCTGCAGGTTTTTTATAATGTGTTTATCATTTTTTGTAGGTTTCAAAGGGTGATGAATTTATACTATCTCCACAGTCACAATCATGGTGACACATAGCATAGAAAGACTATCACAGAGACGTATATTGCAAAGATGGAAATCGCTGAAAGGTCTAATAGCATGTTTTATAGAAGATCGGTTTATTGACCCTAACATAAACCCTCCAATGCCCGTATAACCTGTATATTCACAAACATAGGTCAGCAGAAGTCTAAAGAGTATCAAAAGAATATTAGAAGGATTAGTGCATGATATTGAAGATTTAAGTATCTACTCCATAGCTAAGGACAATGAAGGAAACTTAATAAAGCTCAGATCATGAATATAAACAAGTCATACCAATAATTCAAAGCATCAGTGATCCGATATCAGCGGAATGTTCTTTTCCCTAAGAAGGACCAATTCACACGGCCTACTCCATTCCTCATCAAGCACCAGAACAGTTATTACTTTGACAAAAGTCCTTAAAAAATTTTAGTGCATTAGTTATAAAGCATGGAAGACCTGAAAGACAAATATTCACCTTACTTGTCTCGGAGTATAAACAAGACATCTCAGCCAAGAAAGTACTTCAAGAGCACACCCTAGAAGTAATTTTCAACCTGATAAGGACTTCTAAATTGACTAAAGAGTACTGAAAGTTAATGTAAAGATATTGAACAGAATGGGCTTCGAAGACATTTCTCCCTCTGTTTTAATGAAGCTTTTAAATCCTATCTACCATTGCTATCACTCATTCATCTATAAGAACCCATGAGAAACACATTGAAAATGTTGGTTGGTTGTTGAAAATTACTGATTGTAAGAAAGTTTGAGTTAGAGTTATGTGAGTAGTAGTTGTAAATAGGCTGGGAGATGATTTCTGGATGATATCAAGCTATTGGACAAGAATGTATGTGACTGTTTTTTCTCTACTAGTATGACAAGCATGTTCATTGGATCCTGATATAAATCAATGTTGATGTGTCCCTTCTTTGTTATTGTTTTCCCTCTATTTTGCATCATGTTTCATTTTCTCTGATAAGAAACAGTAATTTTAGCTTAGGATATACTGCTGCAAGTACCCTAATGTTTCCTGCATTTTCTTATCTTTAATGTTTTCTGTTATTTGTGTATCTAAGAGAAAATTCAACATAATTTAACTAGTCAAAGAGCTGGTTTGCCCATAATTAATGATGTATGAATAAAGAGTTTGTTTCTTATATGTTCTTGTTTGGTTCTGCTAAAAGAATAGGAAGATAGGGAGATTTAGTGATTAGCCCTGTCCCCTAAGTTCCTTTTCCAACAGTTAGCCTTTCTAAGATCCCTTTGAGTTGAATGCCAAAAGCAGGGAAGTTTAAAAGTCTTTCTCTGATCTTAGACTTCACTCTGTGTTTGAACTTAAGTGCTTTCTACTGTCTGAAAGTAGTCAGGAGGACTGCTGGATTGTTGTCTTCGGAGTTAGCCTCATCAGGATTTTTGATCATAGAGGTATAAGGTATGCCCTGTCCCTTTATTTACTCTGAATTGGTCACCTTGGAAGGTTTTCCTTGTAATTCCTATTAATTTTCTTATTTTTTCATCCCATACTATCATCTTAAGATATCCCCTGTTTTAGATGACTAGCCCTTTGGAAGCCTTGGATATTTTAATTGCAGGTAAACCCTTTTATGACCCCATTTCCCAATGAACTTGTATTCTCTAATTATCTCCCCATTGCCGAAAACCTTCTCTACTCATTCCTTTACCTTACATGGAACCCTTCTGTCAATATTCCCAACCAAACAAACAAAGCAAAAACCCTTGTGCTCTATAACTAGCCTAATACCTTAAATTGAACATTAAAGATATACATTTCTTTACCTATATAGAGAGATCCCTCTCTGGATCTAGGAGGGCTAGATCCTAAGATCCCAAAGTGGTTTGATGTTGTCTTGTCATTTCGTATTTCCAGATCTGCCAAATCACAGGAACCCCAACAATACTCCTAACACTTGTCTCTGGAGAGCCTCTGGTAGGTCCTTTATAGCAGCCATAGGCAACTGGCGAATCAAAATCTCCAAGTTCCTTTGTACTGCATGGAGTGTTCTACCAGGGTCTTCAGCATCTGCCTCACCTCTGCGGCACTTCTACCTTGGATATCCCTCAGGCCTGACTGGTCCCATATATGCATCATGATCATAATAATTTTGTAAGTCATTTATTCCAATAAAAAACAATTTTTCATTTTCATATGTCGAAAAAATTATAAAAATCACATAATCAAAAAATAAAAAATGCAATCTTATCGATTGCACCCCATGATGCACCAAGTGGCAGGACTAGATCTGGATCAGCACGAAAGTCCATCCCAGCTTATGGATAATCTTCCACTGCAATGAATTGTTTCTCCCACTATTGGAAGAACTCAACATCCCAGGTGGTCTGGGGAACTTCACTTCCCCCTAATCTCTTCATCACAGAGTGAATAATTCTGGGTTTTCAAGTCAAAATTCATCTAAGTGTTGTGGCGTTGCGCCCATAGAAACTGGTGTTGCGTGTTTAGCTTTTTCTCCCCACACTAATTGCTAAGGCATTGTGCACCTGGCAAGGTGTTGCGCCTTTTCCCAAAACCTACAGCAAGCTTGCCTTTGACACTGCGCCCTTAGCCTAGGCGCTGCCCGCTTGGCCTAGGCATTGCGTGCTTGCCCAAGAGGGCCCTCCAAGAAAATTAACCCTCCAAATCAAGTTAAGCACCTCCAAATCTCTTCCCAGGGTATTAAAAGCATTTATAAGAGGTAATTGGATACCCTAGCCACATCTTCCAGCATTTTTATGGTTTAAATTGGATGAAATCAAACCCTAAGGAGAAAACCATAAAGAATCATGCTTGAAGTCACTACTTAAACCTCATTTCATCTACCCATAAATAATATCAGTCTAGATAAGAGGTGAAATTAAGGCAGTTGCATTGGTTTTAATTTTTTCATCCATCAAGGCTTGACATAACACTCAATCCCTTACATTACAAATAGATTGACATTACATGCCCTCTTTCCTATCAGTTTTACATCAGTGCAAGGAGTTTCAATGCATAGTTTAAACAAGAAGTGGAGGTTGTCATTGGGTTTTGCCTCTCACTCGGCCTAATATACATATACACTCACTCATTCATCTCATTCACTTACAGAGCTTCATTTTTCATCATCGTTCCATTACCCTCTTCCATATCAATTTCATAGCTATGCTAGGATTTAAAAGGCAGAGTGGTCAAAATTTCAAAAAGAGAAGATAGTGACAGTGGTGGAGAGCCTCAAATTCTGAGGTAGGGGCACAAGGGTTTAAATATCAACATGTTTGAACCAATAAACACAATAGAGTTAATTATATCTCCCTTAACTATTTCCTTCTTCCAGCAGTAGGATGCTTTTATTTTTGTGAAAGGGTACAGCAGGTGAAAAACCACCATGAGCTAACCAGGCTTTTCATCATTAACTTGCATGAGAAACAAGTTAACCTTGCAGAAGTAACCTTTGATCTTTCTTCTAATGCTATTTCCAATGCCACTAGGATACCAATTGTAGGGGAGAAATGGTTCAAGCAGGCCAATCTTGACATGAGCTACTATGAGCCATATTTAAAACCTAGGTACAAAGACCACAATAAATCCATTTTTCCTTTCTCTCACTTGCCTGATAGATATGCACCTATGATGAGGATCATTATGAAGTATTTTACATGTGAGGGAAGGTTATCCCAGCTTTACTCCTATCACATTAGGCTATTTATGCACTTTACTAGGGTTAGGATGCTGCACCTACCCTATTACCTCTACAGAAGCATTGACAAATGTCCTATATTGTACAGAAGAGAGACTATCCTCAGCAGATGAAAAAGCCTCTTTCACCACTCTCTTATTAAAATGGTTGTGATGCATAAATTGCAATAGAAAGACATTCCATGGGAGGTTTTCATTGCTCATGAGGTGTTCACCAATCCACAAGGCCAATAGTAGCAAGATGCACCTTCATCTTCTCAACCTCCCATTCCTCCTTCACCATCACACCCCACTACACATCCATCACCATCTACTCACATTCCTTCACCTAAGGATAATGAACCTCCTTTAACACCATTTCACAATCCCTCACCATCATCTCATGACACTAGTGCATCAAAAAGTGAAGAAAACAGGGAGGCAAGTGGTAGTGAGGGAAAGAGAAACAAAGATGAAAGAAAAGAAGGGGATATTAGTGAAGAAGATGCCAATGAAGGAGGTGACAAAGAAAAGAGAAATGATGACAGTAAGGAGGATGTCAGTGTTAAAACAAAGAGCAATGAGTGTAGGTTTTAACCATGTATAGAAATTATTTGCAAACAAATCTTAAAAATAGAAAATAAACAATAGCGAAAGCATAAAACATAAAACACATAAACACATAAACACAGATATTTTCTCCTAGATCTTGAATCACGACGACAAGCTTGATTTTTCCTTATATTCCTTTTAGTGTTACAACACATATATATACATGTCTAAGAATACATAAAACCCAATCCATTAACCCTAGATTAGAACATAACCGTAGTTCCCTTGACCAGATCTACAAAATACCAGGGGTCGAAAACCATCATGCCCCAAAACCATGTGCAAACCCATGCACAAAACCATGGGCGGGTCCGCCCACCGAAAAATAAGCACCAAATTTTTTTTTCGGGGCGCTGCCCCGGCCCCCAATAGGGGGGGCGATAGCTCCCCCTTCTGACCCCCCCAACGTTGCGCCCAGTGCAACGTACAGGGGGGGCTATCGCGCCCCCCACCCCCCATGCATGATTAGTTGTAGAAAGAATATAACACAAACCCAAAATTCTCCCACTTGTTGTTTTCTTTCCGCATGGGGCCATAGGAGAGTTGAGTCATTAGCCCAGCATTATAACACCCATTTTTTCTCTACACCAAGACAACTTCTGAGTGCTCATAGAATTTTTCAATGCATCTGAAACATTCTTCAAAGTGTCCACGTTTACCAGAAACACCCTTTTAGCCTCAACCATATATCTCAAAAAGTGATATTGAACATTAATTTTCTTTGTCTTTGAATGATAAGCAGGGTTCTTAGCCAATAAAATTTCACTTTGGCTATCACAGTCTATTCTTATAGCTTGCTACACCAACCCCATACTTGAACACAATCTCTGCAACCAAACTTCTTCCTTTCTTGCATGAGTGGCTGCCATGTATTCTGCCTCTATAGTTGA
The DNA here is from genome assembly GCA_034641835.2 of Pinus albicaulis. Taxonomy (NCBI): domain Eukaryota; kingdom Viridiplantae; phylum Streptophyta; class Pinopsida; order Pinales; family Pinaceae; genus Pinus; species Pinus albicaulis. Next base: position 1,581,349,208 of record CM076582.1, on the reverse strand, counting down.
AAGAGCCACTACAGACTATCTTTTACTCATCCAACTGACTGCACCTCAAAAGAGGCTAAACACATACCCACTTGTAGATCTTCTTTGGTCTAGATCTCAAGCCCAAACAGCATCAAAAAAACCACGAATTTCCAACACTCTTTCCAATCCTGGTCTTCCCTGGTAGCACAAGCCATAATCACTAGTGCCATGCAAATATCTGAAAACCTGCTTCACTACTGTCCAATGCTCCTTCCCTAGGTTTGACATAAACATGCTCAATACTCCCACTAAATGTGCAATGTCTTGTCTAGTACAGACCATTGCATACATCCGGCTACCCACTACACTTGCATATGGAACATGGAACATATCCTCCTCTTCTTCTTGTGTCTTGGGACACAATTCAACAGAAAGCTTTGTACCTACAGGAATCAGAACATTAACTGGTTTACTATCCTACATATTTAACCTCTGCAATATAGTCTCGACAAACTTACTCTGGTTTAACCATAGCTTCCTCTTTGCCCAATCTCTCTTAATTTCCATGCCCAAAATATAGTTTGCAGCACCAAGATCCTTCATTTCGAATTTGGAGAACAACCGGGTCTTCAAATCTTGGATAATTTATTTGTCATTTCCAATCAACAACATATCTTCCACATAAAATACCAAATAAATAACACGGTCACCAATTAATTTAAAATAAACATAGTGATCCTCCTTGTTTCCGGTGAAGCCAAATCCTCATATATAGGTATCAAATTTCTAATACCACATCCTTGGTGACTGTTTTAACCCATACAGAGACTTCTTTAAAAAGCATACCAGCATTTTCTTCCCTTTCACCATAAATCCTTCAGGTTGTTTCATGTATATCTATTCTTCCAGATCCCCGTGAAGAAATGTTGTCTTCACATCTGTTTGTTCTACCTCAAAATCAAATGCAGCAGCAACAGATAAAATTAATCTAATAGAAGTAACTTTGGCAACAGGAGAAAAAAATATTACCAAAATCAATTCCTGGCACCTGGGAATAACATTTTTCTACCAACCAGGCTTTGTATTTCTCCACCTTGCCTTCTACATTCATCTTCTTCTTAAACACCCATTTGCTCCCGATGGGATTTCTTCCAGCTGGCAACTCCACCAAATCCCATGCCTCGTTTTTATGCAAGGATGCCATTTCATCAACCATGGCCTCCTTCTAGTGTTTTCCATCCTCTGAATCTACTACCTCCCTAATGTTTCTGGGATCATCATCAGTTATAGTTAAAGAAAAATTTGAATAGAAAGTAGATGGACTATACCTTTCTGGTTGTCTTCTTTCTCAAACTGATCTTCTCACAGCTGGAGTTTGTGGCTCTTCCTCTTTCGAGTCTTGTTCTGTTGTAGAGTTTGATTCATCCTCCTTTAGCTCAAACTCTATCTTCTTAGGTTCCCTTGGTAGGAATTCATGTTTAACAATATATTTCACCTCTCTAAACACCAAATCTTGGTTGTACACAACCTTCCTTGTTTCTGGGTTCCAAACCTTGTAACCCTTTAAACCATCCTTATACCCAATAAAGATGCAACTTTAATATTTATTATCCAACTTGCTCCTTTTATCCTTTGGAACATGTACATATGCATCACATCCAAATACCCTCAAATTTGAAAGACAGGGTTTCTTACCAGTCCATACCTCATGCGGAGTCTTATCCTCCAACACTGATGAAGGTGATTTGTTAACCAAGTAACATGTAGTCTCCACTGCCTCTACTCAGAATTCTTTTCCTAACCCGGTACCACTGAGCATGCTTATTTCCTTTTCCATCAACGTTATGTTCATTCTTTCTGCAACTCTCTTTTGCTGAGGGGTTTATGGAGTATTCTTCTGCCATGCTATACCACACTTCTTACAGAACTTTTCAAATTCCTTCTTGCAGAATTCCCCACCATTATATGTCCTCAACACCTTTATCTACTTCTTTGTCTGGTTTTCCACTAGATCCTTAAATTCTTTAAAGCTGTCAAAGACTTCAGATTTATTCCTCAAGAAATATATCCATGTATTCCTTGAGAAGTCATCTATGAATGAAACATAGTACATAGACTTACCCAGTGATGGAACCGACACAAGTCCAAACACATCACTGTGCACAAGCTCTAATATCTTGTTCTCCCTCTTAGCACCAGAAGGGAAACTCACCTGATTCTGCTTCCCATACACACAATGTTTAGATAAATTGAAATCGAGAGAAATATTGGACATAACTTCTACCATACCTTTTCCATGCAGTATCCGAAGGCCCTTCTCTCCAATATGTCCAAGCCTTTGATGCCATAGCATGGTCTTTTCTCCAGAGACTGCTAGGCTTTTCACTCCACTTTCAAGAACCACAGAACTGTTACACCCATCAATAATAGTGCTACCTGATAGCTTGTACAGAGTTCCAATCTCAACTCCCCGCATTAATACCAGTGTTTCCCAAACCATCTTATAGGTATATTTCTCGAACACTATTTTTACACCTTCATCATCCATATTGCTTACAGAAATTAGATTTCTGGCCAATGCAAGAATGTGTAAAACACCAGGAAGTGTTCTAATCCTTCCACCTTGCAGCTTCATCTTGAATTTTCCACATCTGATGATTCTGGCATTCCTATCATCCCCTAATAAGACATCACCACAATCATACTTCTCATACTCACAAAACTACTCCCTATGGGGAGTGAAGTGAAAGGATCCACCCGAGTCAATCAACCATGATTCATGATCTACATGTGTATTTGAAGAAGAGGCCAAATACACATCCCCACCTTCATATGAGGTGGTTTTTGCCTTTGCAGAAGGAGCATCATCAGATCCCTTTCCTTTCTCAAGAGCTTTAGAGCTGCAGTCCTTTTTTTAATGCCCTTCCTTTCCACATTTCTAGCACACCTTTACAAACTTTCCAGGAGATTTATATCTCCCGCTCGAAACCTTATTCTTGTTTCTATTTTTGGACCTTCCTCATACAGATAAGGCATCTCCATTCTGACCCTCCATATTTCTCCGTCTCATTTGCTCCGACAGTAAGGCTGAGACAATATCATCAAAATTCAAGGTATTTGTATTGCTACCTATTGCAATAACCAGACTTTCCCACGAGTCTGGTAGAGAACACAACAAACTGATGCACTTATCTTCATCTGAGATTTTAATATTAACAGATGACAGCTGACTTACCATAGTATTGAAGGAATTCAGATGCTTTGTGACTGAGTCTCCATCCTTCATCCTCAGGTTATACAACTTTTTTCGTAGGAACAATTTATTCACCAGATATTTAGATTGGTACAAAGTCCCTAGCTTGTCCGACAAGGTCTTCGCCGTAGCTTCTCTAGATACATTCAACAATACTAAATCTGAGACACAAAACCGTATTGTGATCTTTTCCTTTCGATCTAGTTTCTTCCAGTCTTCATCTGACATTTCCATTGGTTTAGTACCCGAATCTACCATGATCCACTAATCTTTATCCACCCGCAGATCCTCCATCTTGATCTTCCACAACTCAAAACTTTGACTATTAAATTTATCAATCTCTATCTTCCCACCGCTCACCATCTTCTTTCACCACAAGAATCGATCTTGCATATTTCCCACTGAACAGGGTCTACCTCAGGCCCAAGAAAAAAACCCCTCAACAGCAAAGGCATTGCCTTGAAGCCGAAACTGCTTTAATACAAAATGTAGGTTTTAACCCTATACATAAATTATCTGCAAACGAATCTTAAAAACAGAAAATAAACAATAGCGAGAGCATAAAACATAAAACACATAAACACATATATTTTCCCCTAGATCCCAAATCGAGACGACTAGCTTGATTTTTCATTATATTCCTTTTAGTATTACAACACATATATACATGCCGAAGCATACATAAACCCGAATCCATTAACCCTGAATTAGAACATAATCGTAGTTCCCTTGACCAGATCTAAAAAATACCAAGGGCTGAAAACCATCATGTACCAAAACCATGTGCAAACCCATGCACAAAACCATGGGCGAGTCCGCCCATTGAAAAGTAAGGACCAAAAAAAAATTTTGGGGCGCTGCCCCGCACCCCGACAGGGGGGGCTACCCCCCCGGACGTTGCACCTAGCGCAACATATAGGGGGGGCTATCGCCCCCCCTCACTTGATTATTCATATAAATAATATAACACAAACCCAACAATGAGGCAGAGATTAGCAGCGATGATGTTGACAGTGATAAAGCAGAGAATAGCAATGATGATGGTAATAGGTCAGAAATAAAATATATTAGTGAGGCAAATGTAAATGAAGAAGATACCAATGAGTCTGAAAACAGTGAGGCACATAGCACTAGTGATGAGAGAAATTAAGGGAACAATGAAGCTCATAGTAGTAAGGTAAACAATAGTGAGGATAAGGAAAATGAGGCTGATGTAATTGAGGAAAATATCAGTGAGGTAGAAGAAGGCATTGAATAAGGAAATAGTGAAGAAGAAAGCAATGAAGCATAAATCAGTGAGCATGATGACAGTGGGTCAAACAACCATGAGAGCAGTAATGATACGATCCATGATGATAGTGAATATGACAGCAATGATGGCAATGAGATTGAAGGCACTAAAATGGTGGACATTGAGTCCTTTTCTTTGACCTACCAAAGGGGAAATAGGTATGTTTTTGCTGCCCGTAAGAGGCAAGGGGCCATGCCTTCTATATCAACCAAGCAGCTTGACAAAGGTAAGGAGAAGTTCATTGATGAAAAATATGAAGACAAACATGAGATTGAACAAGAATTTGAACTCATTCATGTCGACATTGATGATGAAAATGAGAAAAGGATCACAAGCATGCTCCTCAAAAGAAAAAATTCTCAGGTCAAGGACCTACAAGCAAACATAGGCAAGGCTAAGAATGTGATTCACTATTATGAGTTTGAACACAAGAAGTTGGAGGCACAAAAGGCCATCTATGAGATCAGGTCTATTAGAGCTCAAAAAGAGGCTGCAAAAGCCAAGGCTAAGCTAGATGAGGCCTTGGATAGATATGGGAACACTGATGATGAGGAAGAACAACTTCCTAGGAGGAGGCCAAGGACAATTGGCTTAAAGAAGGCCTTAGCCAAGAAGAGAGAGCAAGAGGTAGCCTTAGCAGAGCAGCTCACTCCAACTGAGCTGCTTTCCATGGAGATTGACTATGATCGAGAAACTTGGATTGAGAGGGAAAAAATACACTTAGAGGGTCTGTTGGAGAATACCAAGAGGAATATTGACCTCCAAAAGAAGATGGAAAGACATTATGCATTTAAAAACAAGATTGAAAGGGCCAAGCTCAAAAGAGACCTTGCAAAGATTCAAGCCCAAAAAGAGGCTAAGGACAAATAAAAACTTCACATCCTTGTTGATGCATCCCTACAGGCATCCCAAACATAATTAGCAAGGCAAATTCAAATTTTGGTATCTCTTTGTAAATTTTGGTTTTTGACTATTTTTTAAGGGCCACGGGCATAACACCACTGGAGCTACGCTCTTTTTTAGGGCACTCTTTTGAGGAATGGTTTTATTTTTGAGTTCATCAGGCTAGGGAAATCATCCACAAAAAAATTCAACTCATTTGGAGCAAAACTGGTACTCCAAAAGTGCCAAAAACACCCAAAAAATCACCTTTCTACCCTATTTTTAGAGTTGGCACTACGCCCTGAGAAATTTTGGGAGATTGAGTTTTTGAGCAGGTAAATGAAGTCCAATTAGAAAAATAAATGAATTTTTGGAAGGTATACTAGAGAGGCTTTCCAGTTATCTATCATGGAGCTCATTTGGACACCTGGAAGGCCTCCAAATCTTGGTTACAAAATAAACAATTTTTCCAATGCAGGCGCTGCGCCCTTGGACCTTGGCACTGCGCCTTTGCCTGCAAAGTCAACAAAAGACACAAATTTATTAAAAAAATTATATTTTTGAGGAATTTTAAGGCAATTCACTCCTAGTTAGCTCATAGTTTATGTTAGAAGTTATTTTGCATTTAATGAATTAGGATATTTGTGCCTAGGGCCTTGCATGGTCTCATAGGACAAATTTGGCATCTATGAGTAGTTAATGGTTTCTAAAACCCTAGTTAGGGTTTTGGTCCTCGTATCAAGTTAAATAATGCATTGAGGCCTCATTGTAAATGTTGGTTGGTTGTTGAGCTTAATATTATATAGACTCTGATTTTATTGAAGAAATTGGCTTTGGTCTGCCGTGATTGCTTTGGATTGAGCATCAACGGATTAAGCACATTCCTAGGATTCATGAGCTCTATTAGATGGTGATGTATTTCCACTCTTGTATTTTTTTACTTAAATTTTCATTATTTTCATGTTTTATTTGATCATAGGACATAAATTTTATAGTAGGATATGCTTTCTTGGCACCCTACTTCTGTCTGTCTCCTTTATCTCTATGTTTTCTTCATTGAAGCTTAATTAAAGAATCCTTAAATGCTCTTTAGTTTCACTGAAATGTTATGTTAAAATATATATTTGTTTGAAATTAATGTTCAGAGAATTCTTAACTCCTCTCTAGGATTACTTATTTCTTGTTTTGAGGTCTATTTAGCAAAAGTATAGTTGAGGAATCCTTCATTGCTCTTCAATTTTTACTATGCTATCATCCTGAAAGCTTTTATTGTTTCTAATATATTGAAGGATCCTTAATTTCCCTTTGAACCTTGTTGTGTGGATTAATCCGTCTTGCAGACAAGACCAATATCCCTAGTACTAAAAGTATCTAGTAATAAACAGCCAAATAAACTCATCTTTCTCTAAGCATATATGATTTGCAAAAATATCTATAGAGGTGTAAAAGACTTACCATATGTCCAACGCTTGTTTGAAGTCGTTGTTGTCCCTCGTGCACTTGAAGGAGTTATCTTCATAAAATTGCAGTCACAAACAAGCAAAATATTAAATAGCACCTATATAGACATCATCATAAACCATGCTTATCATAATGATCAAGGAATCTATGAAATAAGCCATTAACTGACAACTTATTGAGAAAAATGAGTATATTTGTATTAATTTCAAAAGAAATAAAACCTTACAACCTGAGACTTGATGTTGCACAGGCCTTCCCGGGGTCCGAAGTAGGAGTATCCTCTACTTTGATAAGCTCTGCACTCCTCTAACCAAGACTAATAGAGGTATGTAATCTCTCCTCACAAAAGTCTTAGTTAACTAAGTCTGAATCTTAGCAATGCTTAACCTCAAATATTCTAAAGCTTGAACATCCTTTGAGGCTACCCAATGCCTCTTTTTATAGTGAAAAGTAGGAGGTTTTAGTTCCAACTATGAAGGGATAGAATCCTCCTTCAAAGGGATAAGCTCCTCACATCAAGGGGTTAGCTCCATAAGGTAAGGGATACATGAACCTCATAAGAGTGGTTCTTCCACCGCAAAATCTTTTCTAGAAGATTCCAGAATTTATTGAAAGTGATATTTTCTGAGTTTACTTGCGCCTTTTTAATATTTACAGGGGTATGCACCCATAACACAGAGAAGGTGCGTTCAGGTACGCAGAAGACATGAACATTAGGTGCAAGACCACAGGCAAGATATAGAGAAAGTGCGACACCAAAGTTTAGGAGATTTCTAGGAAATTTTCTCTAATTTTCAGGGCTTCACATGAGGAACTGTTATGTTAGACTTGCAAAGGGGGAAAGTATGAGTAATAATGAGCCCATACACATAGCAGAATGTCAGGATGACAATTTTTAGTGTAACATATTTCCCCCTAAAGTACAAAGTCTGGAATAGATGAAGCTGAAGTCTGTCATATATGAAGAGTGCAGTACTTTATCATTTCAAGGATCATCTTGTTGATAGCCCAGTCGGAACCTGTAAAAAAATTCAATGCAATATATATATATATCATCGCTGAGGTAGGCATTCCCATACCCAGATCAAAACTAACTAGAAACTGATTCAAACTGTTCTGATATAGGAATGATTTTGAGTACATCACAGTATATAAATGTGTAGACACAGTATGGACGCAACCATCTGTTTATGTATGGTCTACTATATAAATGACAAAAAAATTCCTCGCATCCTGGATGGTAGAAACTAGATCCAGGGTCTTGATTTCCGCATCTCGAACTAGTACGATTCTATCCATGTGAATGAATGTGTCGAAGTCGAACATGGTAGAAACCACTTGATTACTAGTCAATGATGTAAACTATTAACAAGTGTGAGAGTAACCACCAGTAATGTAAATGGCTCTCAAAGTACTCAGTACAATCCATGAAATGTGAATGAATGAGTTGAAGTCGAACATTTCACGGAATCATTCGATCGAAGGTCACTAATGCAACCTGTCGTCGAAGGCGAGAAACCTGCCATTGAGGCATGCAAATTTCAACGTACTAAGGATTTCTGGATCAACTTCCTAGATAATGAGTTGTCATCGATAGAAAGTGATCCATTGTAGGCAAGCCCACAACACAAAATCATAGATCAAGTTTTGAAAATATATTGGCAAGGACTGACTTAGGGATGGTCAAAATGAATGACAGATATTTTGCAGATGAATGATTTATTTAAACTGTCCTCTTGAACACATAACGACGCTGCAGATGGCTTGGTGACAATTAACCCAAAGCTAATACCCAGAAACTGGCTGAAGATTTTCAATGTGGTTTGATTAACTGTTAGGTAAAATATTTCCCAACCCAAGTGAACAAAAAGTGTCGTGTTCAAGAGTGGTTAACTGGATTTTCGAAAAATCAAAATACAACAAACATGTCCATTTTTCTCTCTTTTCCCCCACCATTGCTGGCAAGTACCTCTTTATTTTTGACAAGCTTGAGGAGGATAACATTTGCTTGTTTATAAGCTCATCCTTCGGATGAGTCCAACTTAGTTTAAGATTCAAACCCTAAGAAGGAGTGGTTCGTTCCTATTTAAAATTGAACAGGTCCTTTACTGTTAAGTTTTAACGAGTCCAGTATAGGAGAAACTCACTGTTTTTCAATTTTAGGGAGTCAGAAAATAAAAACTTAAGAAAACTCCATGGGTGTACTTTTTCGTAAATTTAGTCTCTCGAGCCCGAAAAAGAATAAAATAATGTGGGATAGAACTCTATTGACCGTAATTAGTCAACGTATACCTTTTTCGTAAATAGTCCATTTCAGTCCGGAAAAGGAGTAAACTTATACTGAAGGGACAACCATTCATTTACTTTAACGAGTTCGAATAATCATGTACTCGACAATCTTTTCATGTTTAGAGAGTCTGAAAATGACTTAAAAGAGGACTCCAAGTTTTCGCTTTTTCGTAAATTTTTTTGAAAGAGTCCAAAAAAGTGATAAAAGTATGCTCTTTGTTGAAAAACGATCAATTCTCCTGAAAAATCCAATTTCTACACAAAAAATTGAAACATTACACATACCTATTTAAGATAAGTAAAAATTCTTTCAAAAATACCCTTTTTAAAGTGAAAAATAAACAAATTAAAAATTTATCTATTCGAAAAAACTTATAAAAAGGAATTTTTCAACTTCATTTTTACCGTTCAAGTTCAGAGTGAAAGGTAAAATCTTTTGAGTAAAAAAGTTCCTGTGAAGATTCTGGAAAATCCGTCCAACGAAAACGAGAACCGTCAGTCCCAGGTAATCCACGACCTCCAAATCTTGTATTTCATCCATTTGCATTTCATTTTTAGGCTCTAAATTTTATTTTTAAGGGGAAAATATGGTTTAAGAAATCGCCTGCGAAGGTCTACAAGTGAAACACATGGGCCTTGCGGACCCCGACTTTTTCCTATGTAGAAAAAAGTCATAAGTCCGCACTTGTCTCACATCATGCGTGTGTTCCTACACATTGTGTAGGAAGACAAAGTGCGGTCCCTATGTGTTTAAATTTTAAAACCAAATTTCTCATTTTCCGCCCAAAAATTTTCAAATTAGATTGTTCTAACATATCCTTTTATGCATTGTAGGATTGACAAGATGCTGATTTGGAGAGAATGTGAGCATGAGGACATGGATGACGCCGCAATGCTCCATTTTCCCACAATGAAAGCATTAAGAGCATGCGGTTTATATAAATTATGGGCCATTCAGGGCATGAGGGCGCAGGTAGACCTCCTAACATGGATGGTAAACAGGTGGAACATACAGGACTAGTGTTTCATTATTGGCGGCCACCAGCTCGAAATTGAGCTGGAGGATATTTATTTTCTGACTGGTTTATCCAAGAGGGGCGAACAAATTTTCTTGTTTGGGACTAGGCCAGGTGGCCAGACTGTCTCTAGTCTTCGACAATAATTCTTTAATGATCAGGCAGACCCTAGGGACAAACGGTTTGACATAAAAACTACCATCCGTCCCGAGCTGAAAGTTATTGCGTTTACTGTTACTAGACTGTGTGGGAGTGCAGCACTGCATGTGGCTACCGGTTCCCAGATGCGCATTGCTGTGGAGTGTTTTCAAGACACCATTTTCAACTGGTGTTAAGTTGTGTTGGCCAATGTAAAAGGCCAACTAGCTAGAGCGAAAAATGGAAAACTAAATAAATTTGGATATGGATCCATTGTAGTCACCTTTTCTCTAGAGAGGATCCCCATGTTAGCTCCGCAGAGTATTCCTGTTGATGTCGGTCAACCTCGAGAACCTAAGATGGTTCGTTGGGTTGCATTGATGGCCCGTCACGGTATTGAGGGCACTGAGATTGTCCAATTTCCTCCTTCATATTTTCGTTGGCTGGAATGCTAAATTTTTGTTATAGAGGAATTTCCATACGCCGGGATAGATTTCCGCGGTGACCGAGAGATGACTCTCCCAGCAGGGGAACAGTGGGATGAATCAGGTAAAATCATTTTCAACAATTTCTAATTCTAATTTTTTTTTGTTTAATCGTGTTGAAATTAATAACCAAAAATTTTGAATGCAGATGTGGGCCCACGACCACTAGCCCATATCCAACCTTATGAAAGAAGACAACCAGTTGCAGTCACACCAGCCCCAGCAGGCCAATCAGTAGAGATCCTGTCTGATTTAGAGCATCACCTAGAGCGTCTGACTCTAGATATTCCATAGACAGACATAGATGAGATTCCACTCAGATTGCAGAGATTCGTGATTGGTGTTCCAGGACCTTTTAGGAGGTTCCTATGTAGGGTGGCCCGGGAAGTGGTCTCTTATCGTGATCACCATAAGTGATGGGATGATCGTGTCGTAGACTCATACTTTTGACCTTGTGTATTACTATTTTTTCGATCATAAGGTGTTTCCCACCTATGATCGAAGACGATGTATATTTTTTGAAAACACTTTTATACTATGATATATCACTATTTTACCGGCTATCTGTGTACATGTTATGAATTTTGTTTAATTTACTATTTTGATTATTGCAAATGTCGATTTATCATACTAGAAGCAACTGCATCTTCTAATATATTTAAATGTATTGGAATATGTTGATATTCAATGTAATCAAATTCATGTTCCAAGAGACGAACTCTTAAAAATAACCGTAATAACACTGGATTTCTAATGGCATAAACTTTGTTGAGTTTTAATACAACAAGTTCAGAATCCAACCTAACAATCAAAATCCAAATTCCAAAAGATATGGATTCAGATAATAACTCAATCACTGTACTATACTCTGCAATGTTATTCGTTGTTTGAACAAGGCTTACCCCATGCATGGATACTAACTCGTTAGAGGGTAAATAAATTACCGAAGCTGCGGAAGAAATGTTCCGTGTACTATGACAAGCACCATCAGCAAAACCAACGTAGGTTTGAAGGGACGTCGACATCTGCAATATCAAGAGTAAAACTCAGATAAGCAAGAATAGTGACAAAACACACTTCTAAACTAGGCACACTTTTCTAATTTAAAACACACCAGCTGAAAAGAAATATAATCTAATTAAATCTCCACACCATGTTTAAGCATAATATCGCTTCAGATAAAGCCCATTTCTGGGTCTATCTAAAGGGACACCGTCAAAATCTATCAACTCATAGGCCCCTTCTACTAGCTTTCACTTAACAATGAAAGGACCATGCCACATAGGCACGAATTTCCCAGCTCCTAGCTTATCGTTGGCTTGATCATAAACTAAGACTAGGCCTCCTTCTGAAAAATTTTGAGGGGTAACACTTCTATCATACTGAGCTTTTATCCGTTTGACATGAGCCTCGTTTGCTATTGCAGCATTTCGTCGATTCTCATCTAGCTGAGCCAAGTACAAAAAACGTTTCTCCTCTTCAGATGTAGCTGGAATTAGTTCTATGGCTAATTTCAAAGATGGAATTTCACACTCAATTGGTAACACAGCCTCCAAACCGTAAACCAGTTGAAAGGGAGTGAAACCAGTTGATGTTTTACCGAGGTTCGATATGCCCAAAGTGCTGAAAATAACATGGAATGCCAATTCTTCTTGTGAATACCCATAATTCGTCTAATCATAATGACTAAAAATTTATTGATAGCTTCAACGATACCATTATCTTGCGGATAATACGTAGTGGAACTATCATGGTGCAGGCCAAGTTGATCTGTCAATTCAGTCATCATGATATTCCGAAAGTGACTTCCATGATCTGTAATAATGGCTTGAGGAACACCAAACCTAGCAATTATGTGATTGAATACGAAAGTTGCAGCAGTCTTGCCGTCAACCGAAAATGTAGGCATTGCCTCGGCCCACTTAGTAAAATAATCTACTGCTAAGATAATATACGCATGCCCCCTGGCTGAGTGAGGGTTACATGTAACGAAGTCAATACCCCATTTTGCGAAAGGACTGATATCAATTATAGGGTGAAGAGTAACGGGTGGCACACACATCTTACGATCAAAAAGTTGAAAATTGTGGCATTTTCGGACTGCATAAATACAATCTTTGAATAACGACGACCAGAAATAACCAGCATGCAATATCTTTTGAGTTGTGGCATACCCAGACATATGACAGCCACATGCCCTAGAATGGCCGTCATTTAAAACCTTCTTAGCTTCTTCATGAGTAAGACAGCGTCGGAAAACAGAATCCACACCACGAAGATAGAGTGTATCACCAATAATATTGTACTGTTGGGATTGGAAGCGTATTTTCCGTCGCTAAGATCGTGAAATTTCAGGCCGAAAAGATTGGGTTTGGAGATAGACAATAATATCTCCATACCATGAATCAAGTTTACTGATAAGAAACAAACATTCGTCTGCGATGGGCTCTTCTACCACAGTTTCAGTATCAGTAGAGGGGAAATCACACATCAATTTTGTGAAAACCAAAGATTTCTTTGCCTTGGATTTTTCAAACTCCAAGTCAAATTCCTGCAGGATAACTATCCATTTGGAATACTTGCCCCCTAGCAATTGTTTGGTCAAAATGTACATCATAGGGTTACAGTCAGAAATTACTGTGGTTTTGCGTAACAAGATGTAGTGTCTAAATCTTTGAACAACTTGAACAACTGTCAAGGCCAATTTCTCCACATGTGTGTATTTAATCTCAGTCGGATGCAGATTTCGACTAAGATAGTAAAGCACATGTTCAGTTTTAGATTCATCTTCCTAAACTAAAACCATCCCAATTGTGGAATGAGAGGCGGCGAGGTAAAAAATGTAGTCCTGGTTGTAGTTGGTAGGATGCAATAGCGGTGCATGGGTCAATGCGTGTTTAAGTGCATCAAAAGATAAATCAGCGATCTCATCCCAAAAGAATGGAATGTTCTATTTTAGCAACCAGGTAAAACCCTTTGTAAGCTCGACGTAGTTAGGAATGAACCGACGTAAAAAGTTTGCTTTCCCTTGCAAACTTTGGAGTTGGCGCAGAGTCGAAGGAGGAGGTAAATTGACAATAGCTTCGACCTTCGACGGATCAACGCGAATGCCTGCTTTTGAAACAAAAAATCCCAGTAAGCGACCCGATTCTACACAGAAAACACATTTCTGTGGATTCAGCCTAATTCGATAATGCCTACATCTCATAAAGATAGCTCGTAAATGAGTGACATGGTCGACCCTACGTGATGAATGAGTAGGTAAATCATCGAGATAAGGCTGCACAATGTGCTTAATGTCATGAAATGTGTAAGACATAGCCCTTTGAAAGTTTCCTCAACGTTCTTTAATCCAAAAGGTAGTTTGCAATAAGAAAATGTTCCCCATGGACAAATGAAAGTTTTTTTTGGCTGATCATCAGGGAGTATGTTTATTTGATTGTAACCGGAAAAACCATCCATAAAGGAAAACATATCATTGCCGGCACAATCATCGATTATTTGATCGATATAGGGGGTTGGATAATTGTCTTTGGGACAAGCTCGATTAATATCCCTATAATCGATACATACTCGTATCGTTCCTTGTTTTTTAGTAATAGGAACAATATTCGATACCCACTCCGTTAAAGGAATTGGATAAATAAAACCTGCGCGAAGTAATTTTTCAACTTCAGTTTTGATAGTAGCAACTTTTCTAGGATGTATTTGGCGTAAACGTTGACGAACAGGTTTGGCATCTGGGTAAGTCTTGATTTCATGTACAACAATTGACGGATCAATTCCTAGCATTTCTTCATAGGACCAGGCAAACACATCATGGAATTCTTGAAATAGGGATTTATAAGTTTGAATTTCATCTTCTGTACAGCAAGCACCTATATGAATGTTTTCAATTATTCTTGGTTGTACTGAAATGTCAATTGGAATCGTTCGAGAGATATTTTCCAAATTTAACTTAGAATCAGGATTTTGCAATGGATTTTGTGGTTATTTGACATATTCAGTAGTAAAAATAGAAGTGAAATCATCTTCAAAATGATCCAGCTCAGGTAAAAATGAAGATCGATGATGTTGATCTTCCCATGGTAAATCTTCAATAGAAAAAAGTTCACGAATCTTCTCATCAGTATGAACAAGATCAGGAAATTTCGTTGTGGCTGAACTAGATGTAGAAAGTGATTCCTCATGGATCCCATTCATTGGATCAGTTTCGGTTGAAGAGGGGTTAGAAACTAACTGTACAGCCTGATATGCAATTTCAAATGGACTCAAAGGCATCATGCCATCAAATGAATCTAACTCAGAGTCGTAAAGTATGACCCAAGGATTATCAAACATAACAGTGTCTGACGAAATCATATAAATAGTTGTGGTAGAAGGCAATACCTTAGGAGGAGGAAAGGAAAAAGCTCCTAGTAAACCAGAATCTTTAATCAAACCTACCCCAACATCCTTGTAAGGGATATTCGCTTTACCAACGTGCTAGATTATTTCTGTAGAGGCTGGGTTGGATGAAAAATAAGTTAACTGATCTACTATAACGATCCTTCCTTGATGTGGAAATTTTATAAGCCGAAAGACTGAAGAAACAATAGCAGTCATAGCATAAGACCAACTACGACCTAGAAGAAGGTTGTAATCTAGAGGGGCATCAACCACTTCCACATATAGATTTACAATTTTACCTTCGACCCCTATGGATAAATTATGCAAAATACCAAAAGGGTGGAAACCTCGACCATCAAAAGCCTTAAGAATCATCAGAGACTGATTGAGTGTAGGAGAACCAAATGATTTCCAACACTGGATCGACATAATACACGTTGAAGCTCCCTCATCAATCACAGTCCGAAAGATTGGTTTGTTTTTTACTAACACTGGAATTTGGAAATCCATTTGATGGGGTAGGCGAGGTGTAATACTTTCTAAATCGAAGATTATAAGGTTGGAATCCTGAATATCAACAGCCCCTATGGCAGACAAAAGCAATTTACGTTGTTCTGGGCATGATTGCAGCACTTCCAAAGCCGACATTGCTGAAGGGGAAATAGCTAAGTCTTCAACAATGTTGTAATTCTGAGCAGCTCTCGCATGTGGATTGAAAGCTGATTTACGAAGAACACCCTTAGCAGGCAGTTTGATTATTAAGTCTGGATTTGGTTTCTTGATCTGTAGCGGACCAGAAACAGGAGGAGGTGTAGTTGATGTGTTTGCACTAGAATATTCTGCTTCTTTACAATCAATAGGATTATTAGTACCATAATCTTGTGATCGTGTCGCAATCCATACATGAGAAATAATTAGAATAGGTTCTTTTGAGGTATTCGAGGTAGAACCAACCATTTTACTATCTTGAGTTGGAAAAGGATCCTTCAAGACAACAAGTTTTTGTGAACCTTTAACGAATTTTTCAACCTCTGCTCGATGTGGGCATTCCTTAGTAAAATGCTCCTCGTCACAAATGTAACAAGGATAGCAAGGTTTGTGTTTTTTTTCATTGGATTCATTTTTATCAGTTTTCTCTTTTGAATTCTTTTTGTTTTTATTCTTCCCTTTCCTTTTACCACCAGATTTAGATTTGGTCATAGATGTCTCTACGACATGAATGTCAACAGAAATTTCAGGGGAAGATTCTCCTTTCGGGGAATCAGGTAAAGTTATAATAGGACAAGAATTCTTTGAAGATTTCTTCTTGATTGTTGTATTTACTGTACCAATCATACCATCAGCAGCATGAGACCCTGAAGGAGCTGCAGCTATTTGACCTTGTTTTGGAAGATCAGGGATTTTTTCATGTAAAGTACCTGACTGCGTATAAATGAGGTCAAGGTACTGAGCTTGAGCAATTACTTTCTCCTCAGTAACAACGCCAGCCTTAGCTATGTCTTCAGTGATCTTTGGTAATAATGATTTGACAAACCATTCCGCTAAAATTTGATCCGGAATATAAAATTTCACCAAACGCCTTCTACGTCACCATTCATGAATATGATCAGAAATATATGTGGACGTGGATTGTTTCAGTGAAGTTAATAGTGTTGTGCCATTTTCATATCTGACAGGCAACTGAAAATGAGTCAAGAAGGTAGTTGCTAACTGACTGAAATTATTAAACGAGCCTCATGGTAACTCAATGTACCATTTGGCGGCAAGACCAATAAGAGTTCTTTGGAAAAGACGTAAGCGAATTGAATCATCAATTATTGAATTAGACGCACACCAGAGGTGATAAGTCATCACGTGATTTTATGGATCCTCTCCTGACTTACCTTCGAATTTCGGTATATCATTGGGCAACTTATGCGGCATTGGCAGCCAGTGCGGATAATAGAAAATTGGATCATTCGTAAGGCGCGTCAAATTAGGTAAATCCAAATTTGCAATAAATGGTAACTTACGGTTAGGGTCACGAAATCCTTGAGTAGCCAAAGTAGTTCTAGGAGGAAGATACCGAGGATAAATAGGAATCGGATTTGCATTAGGAATTGTGTAACCTCCCAGATAACCAAGATTAATCAGACCAAACTCGGGTTGTTGAGGCTGCTGATAAGTATAGCCAGGGTACAGTTGATACTGATAACTTGGATTTTGTGAAAAGGGACCGAATTGAGGCTGTCCCTGGTACGGTTGATACGTGAATTGCAGTTGACTTGTGACAACTGTACTTGTACCGGCTTGTCCCGCAATCATCTGAATCGAAGTCTGAACTGAAGGTCCTTACTGGGGTACATAGACTTGAGGGATTTGTACGGATGCAGGGATAGAAGAACTCAGAGCTACAAATACTCCAGAAACAGGTGTTGTAGGTTGAACAGACGTCGCAGCAGTTGCAGTAGTTTGAGGCAGAGTCTGAGGTGTACTAGGCCCAGACTGCTGAACAGAACTAGGTGTAGGATTTTGAATAGTGGACTGGACGGGTTGCTGGGTTGGACGAGAAACCAAAGGCTATCCAGGTTGAGAAGGAAACTACACATTAGGCTACATAGGTTGTTGATATTGGGATGGATCCCACACCATATTCATTCCAGGGTATTGTCCCACAGAAGGTTGAACGTAAGGACCATAGCCTAGTTGAACGTAGGGTCGATAAGTAAGTGGTAAATTTATGGCTCCTTGAACAGATGATTGACCAGAAGGTTGTTGGAAACCTTGAATTGAGTACTGACCTTGAGGTTGATAACCCTCAGGCACGTACTAAAGCTGGGGTTGATAAGGACCCTAAGGAGCATATTGAGCTTGGGGTTGACCTTAGGGTATGTACTGTCCTTGAGGTTGATAACCTTGAGGTATGTACTATCCTTGAGGTTGACCTACAAAATAATATGATTCCACAGTTTTTCCTGGGAAAAAGCTACCTTGAGGTTGCCCCCCAGGTGGTAACTGACTTCCTGAAGGTTGCCCCCCAGGTGGTAACTGACTACCTTGAGGTTGCCCCCAAGGGGGTAATTGATTTTCCTGAGATTTCCCTCCAAGCGGTAACTGACTGCCTTGAGGTTCAGGATTTGGAATATTACCAGACATCATAAATATTTTTTCTGTGTTCGAAGTTTCAATTTTAATTCCACTTAAACCAGATGATAACACTTTTTCAATTGGTTGAGGAGCTGCTCCTGAGAAAGTACCAGACAGAGCCTAATATCCCAAAGGAACAGAAGGACCACTGTGTAAAAATGCTTCTAGTGTCTGGGAAAACATGGATGACTCTCCTGCCATAATGGATGACGGATAGTAACCTCTGGGTGTAGGATGAAATGGAATTTGAGGTGGAGAAAAAGCAAGACCCGGATTCTCTAAGAAGTTTGTTAAAGATAGATACCAAGCACTAGTTCGAGTAGGGTTGTAGAAAATAGATTCACGCTCCCTAATATTTAATGACTGAGGGGATTCGGGAAGAGATAACTCTTCATCTGGATTAGTAATTTTTTCAATAGAAATAAGTCCAGATGGAAGATCTTCAGTGACAATATTTCTTACCCTAGGTGAACCAGGATCACTAGAAGTTGGTGTAATAAATCCTGAGGATGTTTCCAAAACAGAAGGTTCAATTTCAGGTTCAGAGATTTCAGGTTCGTCAGCTAGTTCACTGGAAGAAGAAATACCACCAGTAACTTCAGAAACTGAAATCGGTTCATAAATATGTTTTGTTATGGGTTTTTGATGATCAGGATGAACAACTATAAATGAAGTTCCAACTTCTGTTGATCTAATCCTACCGCTGCTAGATGATACCAAAGCACGAAGCCCTTCAAGCTGACTTGGTGTATATTCAGGGGGTTTCCCTTGTAGTCTTCGGGATTGTCTCGGCAATTCCGCCACGATTAAATATTAACTAATCACACACAAACAAATAAAATTTCAATGAAAACACCTAAAGTCTCTAAAGAAACAAACAACTGAATCACATGCTTAAAAATCTAAGAGTTCAAACCACACACAAACAGTAACTTCCCGTACTAAAACCACTAGTTGGTAATGAAATCCAACTTAGTAGAAATTTAATACAGAAAGGGCGGTTGGAACAGTTACCCCGACAACCTGCTTAATGCAACAGACTGGCACAAGTTTCCTCACAAAACCATCTCGTGTGAAGAGAACCCCCCAGAGAGTCCAAGTGAGTCTAGTCGATGTCTGCTCTAGGTACAGTGAGATCTTTCCTTCACCGTCACCTTAGGAAATAATCTTAAGTTTATGGACACTAAGGTTACCAACAGTAACAAATATAACTGGGGGAACAGTCTACGATCTGATCCCATGCGCAATGGCAGAGTAACAAAGCTCAATCCCCTTGAAGTTTCCTCGACATGGTTAATCCGAGGTTTACCGACAAGTGACCCCAGGCTCCTCGAAAATGGTTAATCTGAGGTTTACCGTTTGTAATGCGCGTGAAATCTTCTATCTTCCCCAATGAAACAGAATTGATTGTCTCAAAGGTTCGGACATGACCTCGTGATTGAATTCTTTAAGAGAAGCTTCCCAGATTATACAAATTACAATTGGATTTATTTCCTACTGCAAGATTTGTCTACTTGTTTTTTTTAACTATCTTGGAGTTAATTACTCCCTACTCCAAGATACTAGCCTAAGCTATGTTGGTGATAAGAGCCCTAGAAAATAAAAAGATTACTAGATGAATTTTAATTAAGCGTTACTTTTAGGAGCTGTTTCTTAAGTCAATGGGTGCGGAAATGAAACTTTGATGGTGTGAAGACTCAACTTCCAAAAACACTAAAAATGCACCTAAAAAATGATAATCAAATCGTTTTCTTTCAATGAAATTCTAGCTAAAGAAAGAGTTGGAGAATGCAATTCTTTTAATAAACAATTGCTTCTTTGAACATAAAGAATAATTGAAAGAAAACAAAATTATCAAAGCTCAAAACAAAATCCTTTCACTTTCAAAAATTTGAAGCTACAAAAACAAGTTTCCTTCAAAAGAAATCTACAAATATTTAAAAGCACTCAAAACTACAAAACTAATTTCGAGATCTACAAACTTTAACATTCTACTTGAATAAAAGCTTTAAGATTTTTTGAAGAATGTTTTACTTAGTTGTTCAGCAAACTAAGGATCTATTCATCCAGAATAACAAACAGATTAAAAACACTCAAATATGTTTTTTTTATAAAAAATGAAATTCCAAAAACCTATAACAAAGTTTTTTTTCGAAGATTTGCAAATAAACAAGTAGCTCTATTTCTCAATAAAGGATGATTTCACGATCAGGTCAGATTCAGCAAAAAGACAAAAGTACCAATGTAATCTGAGGTAATTCAAACTGTCAATGCTTCAAATCACTACAAAGACCAAGTGAAAAGCAATCCAAAACGCAAAACTTCTAGAAAATTATCAAAACACCAGCACTGATGAGATTCATTCACAAAAAGGCTTTTGACATAAACAATCATCAATCTGGGCAGAAACCAAAAACTCTAAATCAAAATAAAGATAAACTGAAGAAACAAATCTAGAGTTTTTCAAAATTTTAACAGGGTCTGCAGGCTTCCAGAAGTAACAGGTGTAGTCCCGCAATGTTTACTTAAGGAAAGTGCGAAACTTCCCGCACTGTGAAAATAAGACAAAGTGCGGTCCCAGGAAAAACTAGAGAAAAACATAAAAGATTTCAAAATTTTCAAAAACATAGAAAAACTAAGCTACCCAGGCAGACATCTATCAATCAAAGACCAGGAAAAACGTTTCCTCAAATCAAAATAGAAAGAGAACCAAAAACAACAAGTTCTTTCCCCAGTGGAGTCGCCAATTTGTTGTGTGGATTAATCCATCTTGCGGAAAAGACCGATATCCCTAGTACTAAAAGTATCTAGCAACAAACAACCAAATAAAATAATCTTTCTCTAAGAATATATGATTTACAAAAAGCTCTATAGAGGTGTAAAAGACTTACCGTATGTCCAACGGTTGTTTGAAGTCGTTGTTGTCCCTCGTGCACTTGAAGGAGTTATCTTCGTAAACATGCAGTCACAAACAAGAAAAATATTAAATAGCACCTGTATAGACATCATCATAAACCATGCTTATCATAGTGATCAAGGAATCTATGAAATAAACCATTAACTGACAGCTTATTGAGAAAAATGAGTATATTTGTATTAATTTCAAAAGAAAGAAAACCTTACAACCTGAGCCTTGATGTTGCACAGGCCTTCCTCGGGTCCGAAGTAGGAGTCTCCTCTACTTTGATAAGCTCTGCACTCCTCTAACCAAGACGAATAGAGGTATGTAATATCTCCTCACAAAAGTCTTAGTTAACTGAGTCTGAATCTTAACAGCGCTTAACCTCAAATATTCTAAAGCTTGAACTCCCTTTGAGGCTACCCAATGCCTTTTTTTATAGTGAAAAGGAGGAGGTTTCAGTTCCAACTATGAAGCGATAAAATCCTCCTTCAAAGGGATAAGCTCCTCACATCAAGGGGTTAGCTCCATAAGGTAAGGGATACATGAACCTCATAAGAGAAGTTCTGCCACCGCAAAATATTTTCTAGAAGCTTCCAGAATTTACTGAAAGTGAGATTTTCTGAGTTTACTTGCACCTTTTTAATCTTTACAGGGGTCCGCACCCATAACACAGAGAAAGTGGATTCAGGTATGCAGAAGACATGAATATTAGGTGCTGGACCATAGGCAGGATGTAGAGAAAGTGCGACACCAAAGTTTAGGAGATTTCTAGGAACTTTTCTCTAATTTTCAAGGCTTGACATGAGGAAGTGATATGTTAGAATTGCAAAGGGGGAAAGTATGAGTAATGATGAGCCCATACACATAGCAGAATGTTAGGATGAAAATTTTCAGTGTAAAAAACCTACTGTATTCATAACTTCATTTTCATTTCACACTCACTAAACCTACTTTGATCCATTTGGCTTTGCTAAGTTTCCCTATGAAACACCCTTGACCTATTGTTGTACTTTTCAGAACCTTTGTAGACTCCATAGCCTAATGGATTGATTTTCCCTTACTCTACCTATTCTTCTTGAAAACCTATCAAACCAAACAAACAAACAAATAAACCCTAATCCTTATAACTAGTCTAAAATCATACAAGTTACATCTTTCACACAAAAATAGAGAGAGCCCTCTCTATGTCCAGGAAGGCTATGTCATAGGAATCCAAAGACCGGTTTGATGTTACCCTTGTACATTTGGTTTTTCCAATCTAACAAATTACGGGGACCTAGCATAATGGCAACTCCGATGGGGACTTTTGAGTTAATAACATCATAAGCACTCCTTAAAACCTCATACAACCCCTGTCAATAGTATCCTCTGACTCGCCACCTAACAAATGGTGATCATACTGATGTACCTGAGTAGGTAACAAGCTTAGACATTCCTTAAGAACTCACAAATCCCCTGTCAAACTTAGACAAATCAAGTGTTAAGCCAAGAGTTATATCTAGTTGATTCATCATACTAGCACCATGTTGAATATTCTGGAGAACACTCATTGAAAAACTTAGTCTTTCATAAAAAACTTAGAAAACCCAAAAACATCCTTAGATTGGTATTCAATTGTTGATGGTGGACAACAAGTACATCCTTAAAACAGTAAACATCATTCACTTAGTGACTCCAATGGTCTTCAGTAGCCCTATTGACCCCACTATTTCTCATAGAATCCCTTGGGAATGCACTAATCAGTCATAAAAGTCTAAAACCCAGTCACTCTTTGTGTGAACTTAGTACCCTTGCAGATAGGTCTGTTTTAAAGACACTCCTAAAATTTCAGCCTCTCTGCCTTATTGGGTCTAAAATCTAGCTTCATAAAGGATAAGCACCAGATCTCACCCTGACCCAAACACTCCTATCATAGTTGATGATCCAGAAAGAATTTTGTGGAAAACATCTAAGACCGAAGATTCAACTACTGTTAAGACCATTCACAAAGCAAGTTCTGTTCCTGAAAATATCACAACCTTGCAAGATCCCTAATTTGACTTACATCATAGAAAAAACCTCTTCAAAACTAAGTCTCAAAGTGGGATAGACCACACAGACCTTGAGCCTATAGATTTTCACTAGAGTGCTAGTAGAGAAGCCTCACCGTCCACTCCTGATTTTCAGCTTCTCCAAAACTTTGGCTCTTTTCATTCCAAATATGCTCAATCTCAGTTTGTTGGTCCACGTACATATGCCACCCCCATTTACACATATGTTAGTCATCAGTAATTTTTTCTTTCTATAGATGACTAAATGTTTATGTTAAGTCCTTATATTAATAGTGTAGTATTGCCAACATTTCCTTCTCATAAATAGACTTTTGTAAATACTTTTCTTTGATTGAACAAATTTCAAAAGAAATGGGTCTTCTTTCTTGCATTAAAACAGCACCAATTCCATTTCCCGAGGCATCAAATTCCACAATAAAGGTTTTTGTGAAGTTTTTCGTAGCTAAGACTGGTGCTAGGCACATTTCCTCTTTAAGATGTTCAAAGGCCTTAGTTGCTTTAGGAGTCCATGAAAATGCATCTTTCTTCAATAATGTTGTTAGAGGTGTTGTTATTCTCCCATAATTCTTAACAAACTTGTGATAATACCCTATTAACCTGAGAAATCCATGCAATTGCTTTATGGTTGTGGGGACTTTCCATTCCTTAATGGATTTAATTTTGTTAGGGTCTACCTTAACACCCTTCTGAGATACAATATGACCCAGATATTCCACCTCTTGTACTCCAAAGAAAAATTTGGATGTTTTTGCATATAATTGTTTCTCCTCCAATAGTTTGAGCACCATGTCAATGTGTAGAACATGATCCTTCCAAGACCTACTATAGATTAGTATGTCATCAAAAAATAATAGCACAAATTTTCTAAGGAATGGTTTGAAAATGGAATTCATCAACCCTTGAAATGTAGAAGGTGCATTGTTAAGGCCAAAAGGCATGACCAAAAATTCATAATGACCCTCATGAGTTCGAAATGTTGTTTTTGGAATATCTTCAGCATTCATTCTAATTTGATGATATCCTACACGAAGATCCAACTTGGTAAAATAAATTTCTCCATGTAATTCATCCAATAATTCATCAATCACAGGAATGGGAAATTTATCTTTAATAGTGAGCTTATTGAGCTCCCTATAATCCGAACACATGGGCCATGATTCATCTTTCTTGTGCACCAATACTGCTACAGCAGAGAAAGAACTTTGGCTAGGTTGAATTATACCAGCCTCTAACATTTCTGCAATCATACGTTAAATTTCGCTCTTTTGGACATAAGGATATCTACAAGGCTTGATGTTTGGAGGAACACTTCCTGGAATCAAATGAATAGCATGATCATGATCATGAATAGGTTGGATTCCTTTGGGAGTATCAAACACCTTGGAATGATTGTGCAAGAATTTTTGGAGATCTAGAGAAACAGATGATTTTGATGTTGGAACTTCTAGTGAGCATAATTGTGCAATTATGCCCCATTGTTATGTCTTCAGAAGCTTTTTCATGACATTAGAGCTTATTATCTTTCCTGGTTTCCCTGCGATACCCTGTAATTTGAATTCCTTTCCTTCCAAATATATATATATATATATAAGTTCTTGAAAATTAAAAGCTACTGTCCCCAAATATTGTAACCATTGTACTCCTAGTACAACATTAGCACCTCCCATTGGGATGGAAAGCATTGGAATATTCAATACATATTCCCCCATGGATAGCTTGATATTACGACATTTTCCAGAGAAATTTATAGTTCCTCCATTTGCAACCATCACTTGACATTATGGTGCTAGGTATAGGAAACAATTCAATTCCTTGGCTACCTTATAATGAATAAAATTATGGCTACTACCCAAATAAATCAACACTATTACCTTTTTCTTCTTGATATGTCCTTATATATTGAGAGTTTGAAGAGTGGTAATTCCTACCAATGCATTACATGATATGGTCAAACTCATTTCTTATTATTCTAGGGTTTCTTCCTGGTGTATATCCTCTACTTTTGAAGTTTCTTCTTCATTTTATTCCTCCTCTTCACAATCTATGTAAAATAATTTCTTCTCAGTGCACTTATGACCTTTAGTGTATTTTCTATCACAACTATAGCAAATCCTGTTTGCTCTTTTTTCTTCCAATTGTTGTGGTGTCAACCTTGTAGGTTGTGGAAGTCTAGGAGTGGCAAAACTTCCATCTTTATATATGTGAGTGGTAGGCTTCCTTGTCGCCATAATTTTACATTCAATTTGTCTTGCCAACCTGGATGCCTTCTCCAATGAATTAGGTTCCCAAATGTGAACTTCATGTTAAATGTTATCATTTAAAGTCCCTATGAAGACAACAATCCTATGTTCCTCTGGAATATCAGTTACCCTTATATTCAATTTTTGGAAGTCCTCAATGTGCTCTGCCACTGAACCCTTTTGTTTGAGATTTATCAATTGGCTAAAGAAGGTGTTGCTCTTTTTATCCTCATAATTTGCTATCATTTCCTTCGTAAAAATTGACCATGTGTGTAATATTCCAAAATTTGCATGTAGCAAATTGAAATATTGGATTTTGTTGATATTCCTTAGGAGATGAATAAATGGGTAAGGAGACCCATGCACAATAAAAATATGAATAAAATCCCTCATGGTGTGGAAAGGGATCAAGGTATCAGCTGGATTTTACACTCCCATGTGTGAACAGGGACAAATGCATGTGCAAGGTCAAGTTTGACCAAGTCAACAGTGCAGATATGAGAGGAGGAGATCATCCATAGAGACAACACAATGCAAGTGGGAGGAATATTCCTTGGTGAAGGAAACCCTAATGAGTAGGGCCCAAGGCAATAAGGCTCACACATGTTTAAAAGGAGGGCAAGGCAGCCATAACAAGTTTAAGCTTATGGATTACTGATTTTGGTCTGCTTAGACTATTCAGTATTCCTCAGCTGTTGAGTTGAGTATGCAGTGTTATTCAGCACAAGGCATTCCTGCTTAGGGATTCATTCTCTTTCATTGAGTGATCTCTTTGAGGAGATTTTTCTTCATTTTACCACACCCAGGCTTGAGGCCAAGCATCCTGTAGAAAGGGATGTTGTGTTACAAGGTGTTGCAGTGGGAGACTCATAACACTAGCTCTTGAGCTTATCTTTCAGAGGAGAGAGCTCCCCTTGCTTTGCAAGATCTGTACAGGAGATTTTAGAGCTTATTTTATATCTTGGAATGTAGCCAAATCATTTCCCCTCTTCTACAAGTGCAGTTATTTACAGAAACTGTCCTTTTCTAGAGTGCTGCAGTAGCAGGGTTTGAACCCTTGCTTGTGAGCTTGTTCCTTGGAGGAAGGGCCAACCCTTCTCTCGAAAAGCTCTATATTTCATTCTTATTCTCTTTTTTGTACATTTCCAGCTATTTATATACATAGCTACAGTATACTACGTTTCCTAGATCTAGATCTGCAGATATGCTCTTTTACACCTTGTATTTTCTTGAAACCCTTGTCAGGTTATTATTATTGTGTATAAAGAGGAAGGAATCTCCATTTTCTCAGAAATTGGATTCTTGTAGACTCTAGATATATTATTTCTCATTATTTTCTGCATAAACCCTCAATAAAATATTGTTTTACTTGCTTCATTCCTCTTTGCATGAGTTGAGCTATGGGGTTTGGGCTTATTTGAGACATATTGACTTGGGGAGATCTGTTTATGTTGGCTAGAGTGATTTGTTTTAGCTCTAATTCTGCATGTGAGTTTTATATGATGATTTCTAAGGGATCCAAGTCCCATTCCTCGCATATATAGCGTTATTTTCTGAAGACAACCATTTTATGCCCTATATTGCTGCATTTCCCCACTTGGGAAGGAGAATATAGGCCATCTTCTTATTGATATCAATTAATATGTTGGTGAGATGTTCTTTTACATATAATGAGCTGATTTACATTGCTAAGCTCATGATTTTCTGAAGCTCCAACTTAAGAATATCTTAATATATTCTTATTGTTGCAGAAATTCCCTATTTTGGGATATTACAAAGTGACAATTTTTTTACGGGAGAAAAGCCACGATACCATACAAATGTAATTTTTTTCTAAATGTAAAGTTTCAATGCATACATTTTGTGTGTTTTTCACATTATTGAGATCAAAATATTGCTCCATCTGTAGTATCCATGTTACGAGGTCCTTGCCATCAAACTTCCTCATATCCATCTTTGGAATATGGTGGTTCTTCCATCCAACATTAGAGTTTATGAAATCATGATTAACATTTATTGTGTTCTCATCATGAGTTTCCTCTACTATCTTTTCGCCATTAGGAAACATTTCTTGTATCAACTTTTCCAAACCTTCGATGTCTACTTTTAGATCATTCTTCATGTTTTCCATGTTGTCTTTAATTTTTTCATCAATATTAACTTCCATGTCATCCATCTTAGCTTCCATGCCCACTTCCATGCCATCTATCTTAGCTTCCAAACCATTCATCTTATCTTCCATGCCTTTCTTCAAAACTTCCATTTTATTTTTTGTTGCAGTATGGAAGGAAGTGTTATACCACCATTTAGCCAGAGGTAACCACTTGACCCATTGTGCTTGCTTATCAGATACAAAACAAGGAAGATATCCTTCCAAACATTTATTCACTATCTTTGTTTAACCATCGGATTGAGGATGAGAAGATGAGCTATGAGCTAGTTGAGTACCCAAACAAGAAAATAATTCCATCCAAAAATTTCCTGAAAAATGGGATCTCTATCACTTACAATAATCTTCGAGTTTCCATGTAGCTTTTGAATTTTTTCCATAAATACAGTAGCAACTGTACTTGGTTTAAATGGATGAAATAATGCACAAAAGTGTGCATACTTGGTAAGTCTATCAACTACCACCATGGTGACACTCTTTCCTTCAGACTTAGGTAAACATGTGATAAAATCCATTGAAATCTCCTCCGAATGTTGACTTGGAATGGATAACAATTGTAGAAGACCCAGGGTCTTAATTGCCTCCATTTTATTTTTTTGGAAAACCAAACATTCCGCCACAAAATTTTGAATATCAGATTTAAGGCCATCCCAAAAAATTTCTTTCTTCACCCTGTGGTAAGTTTTTTAAAATCCTGAGTGTCCTCCTAAAGGAGAACTCTGCAATTCCAAAAGAATATTTTGTTTTAGTTGGAAATTCTTGCAAATATTTTGTTAGTATGAATCCTTTGTCGAAGTGTACGAAAAAGGACCACTTTAGCTACGCATAACTAATAGCCCTAACAACAAAAATGGCTGCCAATATCTTCAGATTTGCGGTTAGTTAAACAAGAAAAGAGCTGCAAAACACCAGATCTATGTATGGAAAGACATTAAGCAGTAAAAACAAGGGTTTGCTCCATATACCAATAGACAAGACAAGAACAATTTTTGAAAGAATTTTTATATTAATTGGGCACCTGGGAGGAAAACAAGAAGCCGTATCCAATTCTCCTCAGTGGGATGGGTTCTTGGAAGTCCTCAGCACTTCAGATCTAAGATTTCTCTCTCTTGTTGGTGTAGAAAACCCAATGCAAAGAATAGAGCTCAATGGGAGCTCACACAACAAATGATGGAAAAAATGTGACCAAGTGTACAGATCCAGAGTGATCTAATAGGCAACAAAAGGTGAAGAATGGTAGGAAAAACCCTCTTATTTATAACAAAATATTGAGTCATTCTAGATCTTGGTGCATGGGTTAACCAGATCTAGATCCACTTTTTATGGAATATTTATTATATTTGTTGGAGGGAAAAGGTATTTGACTTGGGTCAAATCCCTTAATTTGTCAAAAATAAATAAATAAATGATTTATTTATCTTTTTAAGGAAGCGGTTAGAAGATAATCAAATAAATAATGATTTATTTAATTATTTAAGGAAGTGGTTGAAAGATAATTAAATAAATAATGATTATTTAATTATTTAAGGAAGTGGTTGAAAGATAATTAAATAAATAATGATTTATTTAATTATTTGTGGGTGATTTAGTCAAATTTAACTAGGAATATTATTTAAATAAGGATTAAATAACTTATTCCTAGGAAATAATCAAATAAATAAGGATTTATTTAATTGATTTCCTTGTTTTGGGTTAAATATGACCGGGAATAATAATTAAATTGATGTTTAACTAATTATTACTTGAGGAAATATAAAAAAATATAGATTTTTTTATTATTTCCTTTTGGGGTTTTCTGTTTAGACCATAAACAACTTAATAAAGGTGTTTTACTAAGTTATTTCACATAGTGAAAGCAATTTTACTTAGGGTAAAATTGGTCTTACATGGTGTACTTGGGTCCATATAATGATAATAGGTTAGATGACCAAAAAATGGTGTAACAGATTGCCCCCCAGCGTGCGAGTGTCAGGAGCAAATCGTATGACCGAAGTACGTTGTAAGAACTCAATCACCAGACAACAAAAGGGAAGTCAGAGAGAGAGATGCAAGGTAGATAGTGTGCTGAAGAACTAGACCCTGAGGAGACGAGACTCGCAGGTGAAACAAGTCTCTGTTTATGAGAGGGTACCTGTTCTGAAGGCGGCGGGGGGGGCATACCTATGCCCGCCGAGACAAAGTACAAAAGAATAGTGTGTCCAGTAAACAAGGGACCGAACCATAAAGTACAGCCGGCATAATCATGAGCCAGATAAAAATACAATTAGGAATCCCACATACATGCTGTGCCTGGGATAACAGCCAGGACTTATACAATAATATCTGAGTACATGAGATAAATACAACCCAAATGCCCCCTGTAAATGGGGAAGGGCTCACAAAATCTGACTGATACATGCAAATCAAAAAGGCGCTGCAAGTGGCTAAGGCCAACATCATCAAATATCTGGAGCTGCATCGAATGCTGCAAGGAAGAGGTCATCCAGGCATGTGGGGGGCTACCTGCAGGGCCACCCCCTCATGAGGGTTGAGACATCTCACACACATCCGGGAATCATCAAGAGCTGCTGCTGTATCACTGAACCATCAAGTATACGGATCTCGGTCATGCTGAAAGGAGCTGGAGAAACAATCAAGTCAAAGGGAAAGGAGAGATCCCTTTGCTTGATCCGAGGCACCAAACAAGAGTGGAAGCTGGAACCAAGGTACACCGCCCTCTAGACCTGGCTTCTGGAATGAATGAGCCGATGTCAACAGAAGGAGGTCCGCCACAGGTGAGGCAATGAGAAATCCTCAACTAAGGCGCA
The DNA here is from genome assembly GCA_034641835.2 of Pinus albicaulis. NCBI lineage: Eukaryota > Viridiplantae > Streptophyta > Pinopsida > Pinales > Pinaceae > Pinus > Pinus albicaulis. The sequence goes on along the minus strand of CM076582.1, from coordinate 1,581,318,747 downwards.
AGAGAAAATAGTAGAGCGACGGACAGACTGACACTAATGATGATAGGGAAATGGAAAGGACTGAGTAGCGAATGTTCGACTTCCCTTGTTAGAGCATAAAGGGCATGAATGACATGGCAGCTACTGACACAATATCATAAGGGATAGGGGACAGTGGGACTGAAGGTCATAATGTGCGACACAAGAGAGAGACCAAGCAATGAAGGATGGAGGGCTATGGCAGGGTACAAAGGGACTCGGGATAAACTCCATGAATGCGATGATGACTCAAATTGGATGCGCTAAACAAGGGCGACTCGATGGTGCTACCACACAGTAAAGGCCCAATGGGGGACCATGAAAACATGAGTACAAGGTGGGAACTCATGACGAAAATCGACACGAACATGGACAAGTATGGAGGCGAAGTGGTGCCCCAAGTACAAGTGTCGTAAGTGAGGAAATTCGATTTAAAGTGGAGGTGAAGTGGCCCTTCTTGGAAAAAATAGGTCCTGGCGAAGGATGAAAGTACAAAAAAGATGCTGGCTATCTAACAGAAAATAAAACACGCATCTCAGAAGGGAAATGCTAAGGGTAATATTTCTTAAGATAGAGTGCATTGCGAGGATTAGGAAGAGGATTGCCTTCAAAGTCCTCTAAAAAGTATGCCCCCTTACCAAGATCCTTACTGATGACGTAAGGGCCTAGCCATAATGAGTCGAACTTCCCGTGACCAAGGACATCATGGGCCTGGTCATATACTAGAACAAGGTCGCCTTCGTGAAAAGGACGAGGCTGGACTTTTCGGTCATATTGAGCTTTGGTGCATTTTTTGGCCGCTTCAATGGTTTGCAATGCAACACGGCGGTCTTTAGAGGCACGCTCAAGCATGATAAGTCGTTGTTCTAGAGGTTGGGTTTCTGGGAGAAGTTCAACAACCAGATGAAGGGAAGGGATTTCACACTCGATCAGTAAGATATCCTCCTCTCCAAAAATGAGGTGAGGAGTGTTATGGTTGAGGGGCATAGGTGCCCCTGAGCATGGTGTGGTCATGCCAAAATATATTTAGAAAAATGGGAATCTAAACACATTTTAATGATGTGTTGTGCCATTTGTTCTTGTTATGGTTATGCAGTTTGAGAAAGGAAATGGAGGATTACCAATCTCTTTTGGTACTGCATATAGGGATCAGATGGACTTTAAGTTTCCGAGTTGGCATACCTGGTGTCACTATCCCAAAAAGAGGATTTGGAGATAATGAACTGATGCTCTCATAGAAAAGCTATAGGTTGGTCAACAATAATGTCTAAGAGACTGGGTTGCTGATGTAAGATGAGGTAACGATAAGGGGTATCATCCCTAGAGTGATCTGAAGTGATATGGGACTCTAGAGGTTCTTCTAAATGTGGAAGAATACTGGGACTAAATTCAACACTACCAGATACACTAGGAGAGTTGTGGAGAATTGCTTCTCTTGGTCTCTCAAATGTGGGTGCCCCCTTACCCAAACATTGGGTTTCAATGTAATGCCCACAAGGTGGATGTGGTGTGAACGCATGGGTTCAATGTAAGGGGGAATAGATAAAGTCAGGGGTGGGGATTTTTTCCATAATTTCGTCATCGTGATAGAAGATGGGGTGACTGGTGGAAGAAAGACCACCTGACGTGGTGAAGCGACCTGAATCATCATCATGAGAAGAGAGGTTCACATGCGCATCGTCACAAGGGGTGACCAAAGAGTAAGTAGATAAAGGATCTACCGATGTTGAGCCCAAGATGATCGCTGAAGGAAGGTCAAGCGAAACAACAGGGGAGGATTCAGATGGAATGTTCCCCGAGGGTCTCATGGATGATGATAGGTAAAAAATGTTGGACGAAGGCTCCGTCATCTCGACATCAGGAGGGGGAATGTCAATGGGAGCAGTCATATCTGGTAGTTCTGCTGAATCAGAATGCACAAATAGGGGAGAGGTGGACTCATTGCGCTTGGCCTCGAATTGGTGGACCGCGGCGATAGAGGTGCGGAAGTCCTCGAGGCGGGGACAAAGATGGGTGTAATGGCCATGGAGATCACACAAAGCACAGGGGTGGTTGGTGTGAATATTCTTGGGGTTCTTGGCCGCGGTCGCGGAAGGAACAGAGGCTTCTGGGACCGCGGACTCAGGGAACGTGACATTAACCATGGGCTTGAGATGAAGCAATTCAGGACAGGTATGGGAGGCGTGATCGACAACATCACACAAAGCACACTGGATGGTATGCTTTGGAGGATGAGGAGGAGCAGGGTTTGTCGGGGCAGCCTTGTCCTTTGATGCCCCCTTGCGAGCTTTGCCCTTCTTACCCGAAACGGTCGCAACAGGAGGTGGTTCCTGTTGAGGTGACTGAGGCACTGATGCAGCGGGAGAAGTCATGGGGACCGGTTGAACCGGGGTCAAAGCAATATAATTTTTGGGTTGACCAGGCAAGGTGGGGGCTGGAGGATCAAGGTACCAAACGGGAATCCCAATGGTCAAGTTAGGAAGAGAGAGGGTGGCCATGACCGGTACCGTGTACACTCCTGGTGGGGGAGCTAGGAACGATATCTGACCAGAGGGGTAATGGCTAGGTGGGACGGCTCCTAAATGGCTAAGGCGTGGAGGAACCATGCCAGGAGGATAAAGAGGCTCATGACTACCAACTGCAGGTGAAGGGCTAGGAGCAGGTTGCAGAGGGAAAGGTTGCTGACTAGCCAAAGCAGGTTGCTTGAGAGCAGCCCAAGACGATTGCATCATGCAAACATTCGATGAGCTGGGGTAAGAGATTGGAGGAGGAGGAAGACCAGGGAAGGTTCCGAGCAAAGAGGAGTCTTTGTAGATGCCAGGAGAGACACTGGTCAAGGAATCAACGGTTTTCTTGTTGGCTACAGAAGAGATGGTCGTCTCAAGTGAGGTCTAAGATTTTAGCTCATGATATGTCAACTGGTCAATGGTGACTATCTTTCCATTATGAGGGAAAGAAATCTTGCGGAAAACCGCGGATGGGACAGCAGACATAGCATAGGTGTAGCTTCGCCCCAATATAATGTTGTAGTCTAGCGGGGCGTCGATGACTTTGACGTCAACACAAACAGTCTTACCGGCAAGGGTGATAGGACAATTACGGAAGAGGCCAATGGGCTGGGAGGCGTGGCCATCCCACGCTCGAAGGGTGATCGTGGAAGGGGCCAGCTCAGGGGATTCGAGTTGCTTCCAAACCGAAGCGGACATCACGCAGGTGGATGCCCCCTCATCAATTATTCACCAGGAAACATTGGCGTTCTGGACTTTGACTGGGATTTGGAAGGCGACGGAAGGAGGAAGAGGAGGATGATCCGATTGAGTGGCGTCGAAAACAATCATTTTGTCATCAGCAAGATCTACAACGCCCACGATAGATAGTAGAGCCTTCTTTTGGGAAGGGCACGACTGGAGGAGTTCCAGTGTGGAAATGGCAGCAGGAGATTGCGCCAAATCATCGACTATGCTATACGAATGAGCAGCTCGACCGGAAGCAGCGTTTCGACATAATGGTCCCTTAGGAATCTTGGTATGAACCTCAACTTTGGGTTGAGGGATATGTAAGGGGCCACTGGATGTCGAAAGAGGCTCTGTAGAACCTGAAGAAGGAGGCTCGGGGTCAGACTGAGCAGGAGGCTTGGGGTACTGGCGAGACCGAGTTTGAAGGTGAAGGTCGACGGTTGGGAATGGATCAGAGTTCATCATGAGTATCTGGTAATCAAAAGAACCATAAATGGAAGGTGGAGTGGAGACCCGCCCGTCAGGTGGTTGGGTAGCCACGAATCCTTGCTGAGGGAAAGGATCAGTAAACACAGCTGGTTGAGTAGAGGCCACATTAGGGGGAGCATGAGGGGAGGCATGTTGTCCTCGCAATGTGGCTTGAGACTCCCACATATACCGCATCTGTGGTAAAATGGGACAATCGTGGGTGTAATGACCGTAAACACCGCAACATGAACAAGGCTTGTTAGTACGAAGAGGCCTGTCCGGCTTGGGCTGAGTGCCCTGTTGCTGGTTAGCAGTGTTAGGGTCAAAACCTTGAGGATTGGGTCCATGAGTACCAGGGGCAGATTGACTTGGATTGCCTCTCCGCCTTCTTTGAGAAGAAGGGGGATTAGTCGCACCCTGCTGTGCAAATACTTGCCCTGAAGGGGGCTGTAGGTGCTGTTGCTGGGGTTGAGGAGGCAAGGGAGGTGGAAGCGCATATGCTGGAGGAGATGGCATACCAGGTTGCAGATAAGGGTAATGGTTAGGTTGGGCAACATTGAGGTAAGCAGGAGGTTGGGCAAAAGGAGGAGGCATGTCGTATCCTGGATACATGCTACCGGGAGGGGGAAGAGTGCTAGAGGTGCTGGCCCCTCCGGGAGGGAGGCCGTAGCCCATAGGAGGTTGAGCATACGAATGGGAAAGGGCTCCAACGATATCGTCGGTGGAATGAGATGCCCCCGGGGCGTTAGCGCCACCGGGCCTGGGGAGGTCAGGAAGGACGGTATAAACATAACCAGACTGGGCGTAGATCAGGTCATATTTCAAGGCTATTTGGAGGGCGGCTTCTTCGGTTTGAGGGAAATGGGAGGCGACATCTTTGCAAATGGGAGCTAAGAGAGAGAGAAAAAACCAGTCCATATAGATCCGATCTTCGAAGGGGGGAGCTCGACATAAGCTGTGTCTTCATCGCCATTCCTTAACATGGGTAGAAAGGCGGGTTGAAGATGTTTGCTTGAAGGAAGTCAAGAGCTCCGTACCGGTATTGTATTGGAGAGGGAGCTGGAAGTAAGATAAAAAGGCTTGGGCAATGGTCGCAAAGGTGGTATGGGAAGAGGTAGCTTGGTCTACATACCATTTAGAAGCTTCGCCGGTAAGCATGCATTGGAACAAACGAAGACGAATGGAGTCATCGGTAATGGAATTGGAGGAACACCACATGTGGAAAGATCGGACATGATTGGTTGGATCTTCGCCAGCAAGGCCTTCAAACTTAGGGATGTCGGAGGGGAGCTTGGTTGGCATAGCAGGACAACCAACATCGTGGCGGATAGGGTCGTTGATTAACTGATTGAAATCGGGGAGGCTGAGGCCTGCAATGTATGGCAGCAAGGGTATGGCCGAGGTAGTTCCTGTGGTGGTTCCGCTAGTAGTAGTTCCGGTGTTAGGGCCTGGAGAACTGCTAGCGTTAGGCCCTGGACCAGACATAGTGAAAGTGACAGGGGGAGAACCAGAAGGAGAAGGAGAACCCGATGAATCAGGAGAGGAGTTGGAGTGCGGACTCGGAGGAGGACTGGCTCTCTACGGCGGGGCGGAGCAGGTCGATCGACTGGAAACTGAGGGTGAAGGCCAAGAAGTCTCCGGGAAAGGTGCCTTGGGGGCGCAATGATGACGGGAAGAAGGAAACCGACAAGGGCATAAAGGGACAGAATCAAGTGAGGTCAAGGGCAGAAAAGGTGCAGTGACAATTGATTTTAGAGTCTTTGCCAGGCGGTGTTAACCAGGCGCTTCTTCGCTTAGGGTCAGTGTGTGGCGTGCGTTAATTTTAATTTTTAAACCCTTTCCATTTTGAGAGCAAGAAAAAAGTGTGATGCATAACTTAAAATAATTCTGCAGAGAACAGTATATAATGCTGAAATAACAGAAAATTAACAGCTACTTGTGCATCTATCTAACCCAAGAAGGCAGGTCTCTCAAAACTAATCGAAAAAAGGGGAAAAATCTAGGCAAAACACACGGAAAAGAGGCTCATAGATCTAAGGTCAAAAGGGACAGGGATCTAAAGGATAAAGCTGCTGAGAAGAGGTGGAGATCACAGCCAAGAGATAGAGGCAAGGTGGCTAGAAAAAGGGAGGAAATCAGCAAAAAGCGGAAAGGACAGGGAGGAGGTCCTAAAGGGAGGTCCAAACAAAACGATAAGAGGTGATTTGAAAGGAAGAAAGGCTGATTAGAAGAGGTCTAAAAAGGAGGTATCAGATCTGGAAAAAGAGGGGCTGAAACTCTGAAAAAACAGATCTGCAACAGATAAAAACTCTTCCACGAAAAGTGGAGGGTACTGAAGCCCTAGGGGGCTATGTTCGCACTTAGATGAGAAAAACAGATCAGAAACAGGTCGAATCAGGTTGAGACAGAGGCTGGAAAACCCTGACAGAAGCTTCAGAAAAACCCAGAAAAATTGCAGAAAAATAGTTGAAAAATGGGCAGGTCGCAGTTTCTAACCTGTTTTCAGTGCAGGTCACAGAAAAGAGGCTGAAAAGTGCGACCTGGAGGTCCAGGTCGCAGTTTTTGGGCCGAAAAGTGTGACCTCCCGTTCCGGTTGTCTCGGCGACAGATTTTCGGAAAAGTTGCCGTCTCAGTTGCGGCAGATGTCGCTTACCTGCGCAATAGGGCCAGAAACACACGGAAGTTAGAAATTTTAATGTTTTAGGGTTTTAGGTGAGAAAAACAACATAAAAATAGGAAAAATAAACAGCTGAAAAGAAACCCTAGGGTCTGAAGTAGCTGGATATGCAGGAATATGAAAAACGACAGCGGTCGTAATTTAAAACCCGTGTGGAGTCACCATTTTTTAGTATGAATCCTTTGTCGAAGTGTACGAAAACGGACCACTTTAGCTACGCATAACTAATAGCCCTAACAACAAAAGTGGCTGCCAATATCTTCAGATCTGCGGTTAGTTAAACAAGAAAAGAGCTACAAAACACCAGATCTATGCATGGAAAGACATTAAGCAGTAAAAACAAGGGTTTGCTCCATATACCAATAGACAAGACAAGAACAATTTTTGAAAGAATTTTTATATTAATTGGGCACCTGGGAGGAAAATAAGAAGGCATATCCAATTCTCCTCAGTGGGATGGGTTCTTGGAAGTCCTCAGCACTTCAGATCTAAGATTTCTCTCTCTTGTTGGTGTAGAAAACCCAATGCAAAGAAAGGAGCTCAATGGGAGCTCACACAACAAATGATGGAAAAATGTGACCAAGTGTATAGATCCAGAGTGATCTAATAGGCAACAAAAGGTGAAGAATGGTAGGAAAAACCCTCCTATTTATAACAAAATATTGCGTCATTCTAGATCTTGGTGCATGGGTTAACCAGATCTAGATCCACTTTTTATGGAATATTTTATTATATTTGTTGGAGGGAAAAGGTACTTGACTTGGGTCAAATCCCTTAATTTGTCAAAAATAAATAAATAAATGATTTATTTATCTTTTTAAGGAAGCGGTTAGAAGATAATCAAATAAATAATGATTTATTTAATTATTTAAGGAAGTGGTTGAAAGATAATTAAATAAATAATGATTTATTTAATTATTTAAGAAAGTGGTTGAAAGATAATTTAATAAATAATGATTTATTTAATTATTTGTGGGTGATTTGGTCATATTTAACAAGGAATATTATCTAAATAAGATTTAAATAATTATTACTAGAAAATAATAAGATAAATAAAGGTTTATCTAATTAATTTCTTTGTTTTTGGGTTAAACATGACTGGGAATAATAATTAAATTATGGTTTAATTAATTATTCCATGAGGAAAATCAAACAAATATAGGTTTGTTTAATATTTTCTTTTGGGGTTTCCTGTTTAGACCATAAACAACCTAATAAATGTGGTTTATTAAGTTATTTAACATAGTGAAGGCAATTTTACTTAGGGTAAAATTGGTCTTACATGGTGTACTTAGGTCCATCTAATGATAATAGGTTAGATGACCAAAAAATGGTGTAACATATATAAGAAATCTTTGTACCATAAGGAATCATTTTTCCAACTAAATGTATGAGATGTACTAGGATCTTGCTAAAAATTTTGAATGAGAGTCCACACTTCTTTGTCCTTCTTCCATTCATCCCTTGTTTCAGTTATCCAATATTTTCTTCTCTTTTTGTAGCTGGTTTCACAACCTTTGGTACTAGAGATTTGGATTCTATGGTTTCGCTGCTCCAAACCGGTCATCATGGAATTTTCACTATAACGTTTTTTCTACGAAGGTTCAGAAGCTAAAAATTCTAGAGTGCGAAGCCGAAATCCTGAGAAAAATCGTCAAAAATTTCAGAGCTTGGTTCGCAATATTTTCAGAGATATGATCTGTGGAAGTTAGGGCTTTGTGTAGGCTCCTGAATTTAATCTAAACTGGTCATCGCAACATGTGCGCTATAATATTTTTTCTATGAAGATTCAAAAGCTGAAATTTGTGGAGAGCGAAGCCGAAATGCTGAGGAACAGTGTCACAAAATTTTAGAGCCTGGGTCACAATATTTTCAGAGATATGATCTATTGAAGTTGTTGGGTTTATGTTATATTCTTTCCACGAATAATCACGCATGGGGGGTTACAAGGGGGGCGATATCCCCCCTTGTACGTTGTGTTGGGTGCAACGTCGGAGGGGGGGGGTTGGTAGCCCCCCCTGTCAGGGTCCAGGGCAGTGCCCCAGAAAAAAAATTTGATCCTTATTTTCTGATGCGTAGACCTGCCAATGGTTTTTTGCATGGGTTTGCACTTGGTTTTGGGGCATGATGGTTTTGAGCCCCTGGTATTTTGTAGATCTGGTCAGGGGAACTACGATTATGTTCTAATCCAAGGTTAATGGATTGGGGTTTATGTATGCTTCGGCATGTATATATATGTGTTGTAACACTAAAAGGAATACAATGAAAAATCAAGCTGGTCGTCCCGATTTTGGATCCAGGGGAGAATCTCTGTGTTTATTTATTTTATGTTTTATGCTCTTGCTATTATTTATTTTCTATTTTTAAGATTGTTTTGCAGATAATTTCTGTACAGGGTTAAAACCTACATTTGGTATCGGAGCAGTTTCGCCTTCAAGGGGACACCTTTGCTATTGAGGGGTTTTTTGCTCAGGCCTGAGGTAGACCCTGTTTAGTGGGAGATCTGCGAGATGGATTCTTGCGATGAAAGAAGATGGAAAGTGGCGGGAAGATAGATATTGAGAAATTTAATGGTTAGAGTTTTGAGTTGTGGAAGCTTAGGATGGAGGATTTGTTGGTGGATAAAGATCAGTGGATTGCGGTAGATATGGGTACTAAACCAATGGAAATGTTAAATGAAGACTGGAAGAAACTGGATCAGAAGGAAAAGAGCACAATACGGTTGTGTGTCTCAGATTCAGTATTGTTTAATGTATCTGGGGAAGCTACGGCGAAGAATTTGTGGGACAAGCTAGGGACTTTATACCAATCTAAGTCTCTGGTGAATAAATTGTTCCTACGGAAAAATCTGCATAACCTGAGGATGAAGGATGGAGACTCGGTGACAGAGCATCTGAATGCCTTCAATACTATAGTAAGTAAGCTATCATCCATTGATATTAAAATCTTAGATGAAGATAAGTGCATCAGTTTGTTGTGTTCTCTGCCAGACTTGTGGGATAGTCTGGTTATTGCAATAGGTAGCAATACAAATACCTTGAATTTTGATGACATTGTCTCAGCCTTGCTGTCAGAGGAAATGAGACGGAGAAACATGGAGGGTCAGAATGGAGATGCCTTATATGTACGAGGAAGGTCCTAGAATAGAAACAAGAATAAGGTTTTGAGTGGGAGATATAAATCTCCTGGAAAGTTTGTAAAGGTGTGCTGGAAATGCGGAAATGAAGGGCACTACAAAAAGGACTACAGATCTAAAGCTCCTGAGAAAGGAAAGGGATCTGATGATGCTCCTTCTGGAGAGGCAAAAACCACCTCGGATGAAGGTGGGGATGTGTATTTGGCTTCTTCTTCAAATACACATGTAGATCATGAGTCATGGTTGATTGACTCAGGTGCATATTTTCACTTCACTCCCCATAGAATCAGGTTCGTTAGTGATTCATGAATTCAAAGTGGATAAATATAAAGCATCAAATTCCCGAGAGTGGTTCTGCGAGTATGAGAAATATGATGGCGGTGATGTCTTCCTAGGGGATGATAGGAAGGCCAGAATTTTTGGATGTGGAAAATTCAAGCTGAAGCTGCAAGGTGGAAGGATTAGAACACTTCCTGGTGTTCTGCACATTCTTGCATTAGCCAAAAATCTGATTTCTGTAAGTAAGACGGATGATGCAGGTGTAAAAATAGTGTTCGAGAAAGATACCTGTAAGATGGTTCAGGGAGCACTGGTATTAATGTAGGGAGTTCGGATTGGAACTTTGTACAAGCTTCAGGGTAGCACTATTATTGCTGGGTGCAACATTTCTGTGGTTCCCGAAAGTGGAGCGGAAAGCCTAGCAGTCTTTCGAGAAAAGACCATGTTATGGCATCAAAGGCTTGGACATATTTGAGAGAAGAGCCTTCAGATACTAGATGGAAATGTTATGGTAGAATTTATGTCTAATATCTCTCTGGATTTCGATTTCTGTGAACATTGTGTATATGGGAAGCAGAATCGGGTGAGTTTTCCTTCTGGTGCTAAGAGGGCGAACAAGATATTAGAGCTTGTGCACAGTGATGTGTTTGGACCTGTGTCGGTTCCAGCACTGGGTAAGTCTATGTATTATGTTTCATTCATAGATGACTTCTCAAGGAATACATGGATATATTTCTTGAGGAATAAATATGAAGTCTTTGACAAATTTAAATGATTTAAGGCTCTGGTGGAAAACCAGACAGAGAAGAAGATAAAGGTGCTGAGGATAGATAATGGTGGGGATTTCTGCAAGAAAGAATTTGAAGAGTTCTGTAAGAAGTGTGGTATAGCACAACAGAAGACTACTCCATACACCCCTCAGAAATACGGAGTTGTAGAAAGAATGAACATAATGCTGATGGAAAAGGCAAGAAGCATGCTCAGTGGTACCGAGTTAGGACAAGAATTCTGGGCAGAGGCAGTGAATACTGCATGTTACGTGGTTAAAAGATCACCTTCATCAGTGTTGGAGGATAAGACTCGACATGAGGTATGGACTGGTAAGAAACCCTCTCTTTCACACGGTATTTGGATGTGATGCATATGTACATGTTCCAAAGGAGAAAAGGAGCAAGTTGGATAATAAATCTGAAAGGTGCATCTTTATTGGGTATAAGGATGGTTTAAAGGGTTACAAGATTTGGAACCTGGAAACAAGGAAGGTTGTGTACAGCCGATATGTGGTGTTTAGAGAGGTGAAAGATATTGCTAAACATGAATTCATACCAAAGGAACCTGATAAGATAGAGTTTGAGCTAAAGGAAGATGAATTAGACTCTACAACAGAAGAAGACTCAGAAAAGGAAGAGCCACAAACTCCAGCTGTGATAAGATCAATTCGAGAAAGAAGACAACTAGAAAGGTATATTCCATCTTCTTTCTGTTCAAATTTTTCTTTAACTATAACTGATGATGGTCCCAGAACTGTCAGGGAGACAGTAGATTCAGAGGATGGAAAACTCTGGAAGGAGGCCATGGTTGATGAAATGGCATCCTTGCATAAAAATGAGGCATGGGATCTAGTGAAGTTTCCAGTTGGAAGGAAGCCCATCGGGAGAAAATGGGTGTTTAAGAAGAAGATGAATGTAGAAGGCAAGGTGTAGAAATACAAAGCTCGATTAGTAGCAAAAGGTTATTCCCAGGTTCCGTGAATTTATTTTGGTGATATTTTTTCTCCTGTTGCCAAAGTTACTTCTATTAGATTACTTTTATCTGTTGCTGCTGCATTTGATTTTGAGGTAGAACAAATGGATGTGAAGACAAAATTTCTTCATGGGGATCTGGAAGAAGAGATCTACATGAAACAACCTAAAGGCTTTATGGTGAAGGGGAAGAAAGAGCTGGTATGCAGGTTAAAAAATTCTCTGTATGGGTTAAAACAGTCACCAAGGATGTCGTATCAGAAATTTGATACCTATATACGGGGACTTGGCTTCACCAGAAGAAAGGAGGATCACTGTGTTTATTTTAAATTAATTGGTGACCATGTTATTTATTTGCTCTTGTATGTGGATGATATGTTGTTGATTGGAAATGACAAAGAAATTATCCAAGATTTGAAGACGCATCTGTTCCCCAAATTCGACATGAAGGATCTAGGTGATGCAAACTATATTTTGGGCATGGAAATTAAGAGATATCGGGAAAAGAGGAAGCTATGATTAAACCAAAGGAAGTATGTCGAGAGTATATTGCAGAGGTTCAATATGCAGGATAGTAAACCGGTTAATGTTCTGATTCTTGTAGGTACAAAGCTGTCTGCTGAATTGTGTCCCAAGACACAAGAAGAAGTGGAGGATATGTCCTGTGTTCCATATGCAAGTGTAGTGGGTAGCCTGATGTATGCAATGGTCTGTACTAGACCATACATTTCACCTGCAGTGGGAGTATTGAGCAGGTTTATGTCAAACCCAAGGAAGGAGCATTGGACATCAGTGAAGCAGGTTTTCAGATATTTGCGTGGCACTAGTGATTATGTTTTGTGCCACTAGGGAAGACCAGGATTTGAAAGAGTGTTGGAAATTTGAGGTTTTGTTGATGCTGACTGGGCTAGAGATTTGGATCAAAGAAGATCTACAATTGGGTATGTGTTTAGCCTATTTGGAGGTGGAGTCAGTTGGATGAGTAAAAGACAGTCATTAGTGGCTCTTTCAACTACAAAGTCAAAATACATGGCAGCCACTCATGCAATCAAGGAAGCAGTTTGGTTGCAGAGATTGTGTTCAAGTATGGGGTTGGTGCAACAAGCTATAAGGATAGACTGTGATAGCCAAAGTGCAATTTTCTTGGCTAAGAACCATGCTTATCATTCAGAGACAAAGCACATTGATGTTCAATATCACTTTGTGAGATATAAGGTTGAGGCTAAACTGGTGTTGCTGGTAAAGGTGGACACTTTGAAGAATGTTGCAGATGCATTGACAAAGTCTATGAGCACTTAGAAGTTCTCTTGGTGTAGAGAAACAATGGGTGTTGCAAAGCTGGGCTAATGACTCAGCTCTCCGGTGGCTCCCTACAGAAAGAAAATAACAAGTGGGAGAATGTTGGGTTTGTGTTATATTCTTTCTATGACTAATCATGCGCGGGGGGGTAACAGGGGGGGTAATAGCCCCCCCTGTATGTTGCGCTAGACTCTACTAAACCAGTCCATAATTAGGTCATGTGGGAGATTGGACATAACTTTTTCTTGAAGAATCCAAATCAGGTCGGACCTGTGGCATTCAGAAGAGGATTTAGAGGGAAATCATAAGACCAATTTTCAAATATTGAAGATTTGAAATCACATAGAGAATTCAGTTTCAATATCAAGCTCCTCAAAAGTAAGAAAAAGGTGTGTATTTGGTTTTTAAAATTGCATAATGTTTGTTTGAAAAAGCAGTTGGAAGTGATTCCAAGAGCATATTTTAGAATTTTTATTAGTATAGGGTTCTATAATACCTCCAAAAAATAATTCCATACCCATTAAGCCCTAAAAAAACTATACTATGACACATGAAGAAGAAGAATTGCAGTATGAGATATCAAAATTATGTTACCAAGTGCAACAAATTTCGATCTTACGAAGAGCAACCGAAGATGACATAGATGGTTTAAAATCAGAAATGGAGGCTAAGTTGGATGGTTTGAATGATCAAATAATATATAATATGGATGATAAATTAGTGGAAGATCACATCAAGCATAAAAAAAAAGTTATCCAACTCTCAAAGGATAACCTAAATTTGGTGAAAAATCTAATGAAACAACGATAAGATCAACATCACATCGAAAGAAGTTCTAAAGTAGTCACAAAAACAAGAACTCGACAAGTATGATCAATTTCAGAGTATCTCAGCAAGTGGAAGAACTTTCCTGTAAAGGATTCCACATGGGAGGTTGAGAATTTTATACAGAAGCATCAAGAAATAATCAAGCATTGAGAACAACACTTGTTTGAAGGAGAGGGGCATGTTAAGTCCCTATATTAATAGTGTAGTCCCTTATTATGTTAGTGTACCCCCCCTTATTGTTATTGTTGTACCCTTGTAACCCCCATATTATTATTATTGTGCCCTTACATTATTAATGTTAGGTCAGCTAGGGTTACAATGTGACCCCACTAGGATTACATTTTGGCCCCATGGACTCCTATATATAGAAAGGAGGTTTTTTTATTTGTATCATCCAAGAATTTTTCATTCATGTAATGTATTGGAGGTTTCCCCCTCGAAGTGGCTTATTTCTAAGGCGTTGATATCTCTTTTCTTCTCTTTTTGGAGCTGGTTTCATAATAGTTTATCCCAGATTTCTAGAAACAAAATTCATGAATATTGTGAGTTCTAGAAATCTCACTACCTTCATTATCCTCGGGATAAATTTTTCACTATGTTACTACTCTACCAAGTCATGACTAGAATACCACTCCCAGAAGACCCATCATGGGCTCAAGCTACTCATATTCACTATGTTTGCCACCTATGACCTTACCACTCTATTTTGACTTGCATAACCCTTCTACTTATAGCTTGGATTTCCAAGTAGCCTAACCGTTTCCCCTATTCACCAAGTGCCTCAATCATTGGTGGTTTTAAGCTACCTTTCTAGGCTCTTTAGATAAATCAAAGTCATTAGTTTCTAAGGATTGCAATGCATAAAGGTTTGTCAAAACTCTATTTTACACCTACAAACCCTATTTCAAGTTTTCAACCAAAATCCAAGTCAAAAAGGCCTCCCAATAGGTCATGTAGGGTTTCATATGTTATTCATTTCTTTGGTTTTCTAAAAATCAAAGTGTTTCATGTGCCAAGAAGGTAAATCAAATGGAAAGGGAGGTACGCAAATTTTTGTCCAAGTTTGATAGAAAAACCTTCAGCATAGACCTCCTTGATCAAAGCACAACTTCTGCAAAAGACAGCTTCCCATCTTAGACATTTCTGCAGGAATGAATGAGATGGCCATCAATAGAAGAAGAGGTAAGGTAAGAGGGAAAATAATCCCTAAGGGCAACCACATCAAAGGAGAGACAACATGCCCAGGTTCAAATAACATTAACTTTTTTATGACTAATTGGCCAAAGGTGTTGCCTAGCATGGAGCCAATACAAAGGATCACAAGGACAGATGGTACATCAACACAATTGTGCATGAATTGAAGATTTATTGAAATTATAAATGAAGGTGAGAGACCCCCTTGATGACAGCAGGAAGAATTTGAAAATGATATTAGAAGGATGACTTACATGGTTTGTCAAGGAAACACTGTTTCACAGCACCTAAGGGAGAAATTGTAAATAATATCAGTGTGAGGTAACCTAAGTTTTCAAGTACATTCAAAGGTCTTCAAAATAGTCGAGATAATGAAAGCATGAGGTAAAGTGTCAAAATGAAAAATCATGCCAAACATGAAATCCCTGTTGGATAACTAAAGGTTGTCAAATTCCAAGAATGACAAAGGAAACAAAATAATTTGTGTCATGGCACCTGCAATACATCAGAAGTGGCCAATGGGAGGTAGTGACAAAATTGATGGAAAAGGACTAAGGTCACTATGCAAGACAGTGTTATTGTACCTTTTATCACAAAATCTGACGCTGATAGGCTGCTCATCAAGTAGACTCTGTGTAACTCTTTCAAACCAATCTTTTGGCTGAAGCTTAGCCTTCTCAACCTGAGAGGGCTCTCTCAATAGGTTTGAGATTTTTGATTAATGATTAGATGGCTAACTTTAGGAATAAAAAGAATAAAAATGTATAATTGGTTGAATCAAAGATTAGAAAACACTCATTGGCCCATGGAGTCAAGATATTTTTCAACAAAACATCATAATCTATCAAACATGGAATTCAAGGCACTTGGAGTTTAGGTTTATAAGTGAAACAATAATGGAGTGAATAAACATAGTCTACAAGCATATGAAAGAAGTTAGAGCATTATCCAAAGAATTCTAAGTAACACATGCTCATACCACTGAAAATAGGTAATTGAAAAAGTCCATAGAAATATGATACACTTAAACTCCTTGTGAATCTTGAGTAGTCAAACAAATCTCTGTATTAAGTTGAAAGATCACAGTAACATACAATAACACAACTACTTTGCTAATGAAAATCCCAACCTTGAGGAATTCGACCTCATGCTTCATATAGATTCTTTACATTCTTGGATTCCATGATCCATCATTAGGAGAATTCGAATTTCTAAAATTGACACCTATCTACTCATACAAAAAACTCTTAGTTACAAACTGACAGCTAACTGTCTTTTAGGAGTTCTAATACAAATAGTAGTGAAACTCCTAAACATGTCTTAAACAACCTTATCTAAAACTTAAATACTTTCTTTGATAGCTGCTAATCCATGCCTTCAACCTTTATTATGCTTCCAGACTTGTGGTAAACCGTGCTGATTCATGACCTAACTATCCTAAAAACCAAGAGACAGAGTTTCCTGATTTTTAGCCCTTAACCTCCATGAGACATGATTGTGCTACGAAAATAGCCTGTTTTCGTAGCGCAGTTTTTATACCATTGTAAAAACACTTCCTTTGACCATTATTTCTTATGATTTTCAATATGAAACTTAATTTGTGATCTTGATCTTTCCACCAGGAATACCAAAATTTGAAAACCAGCAGTCCTTACCTCCCAAATACATGCATAAAATGCCCAAAATTCACCTTCAACAGTTTTGTAGTGCGCTACGAAACTACTGTGTATGCTCCCTTTAGCACATTTTTTTCAAAAATTTACAGTTTTGAGGATATTTAAATTTTTTCAAGGATTGATATCAACATCAAATAGTGAGGAAAGATGTTCTCCTTCAAAAATGATCTTTTTCTTCATGAAAAAATTGTTTCAAGGATTTATCATTTTTTGCCTTGTTTCATTGTTGATGCAGCTTCTCTTCAGATTTTGTCAACTGTATTTCTAGGTCTTCAATCTGCCTCTTCAGTTTCTTTTCGGTAGCCCTTAACTGAACATTCATCATTCTCACATATCTAGCCTCTTTAATTGTAGGAACAATCCAAGTAAAGTACTGAGCTTCACTGCTTATTGTTTTTGGTTTGGAAACATTTTCAAGTTCCCATAGAGCCTTTATCCTTTTGAAATTTTTCTTTTCAGAAGCATGCCTTCTTGCTCTTTTCCTTAGTCTAGCAATTTCATAATTAGCTGATTTCAACCTTTGTTCCATTTCTTCATAGCTAGTTTTTTCTATTTGAGTGGAAAATACTCTGTTTTTGTCACCTTCAGGTATTGTTGATGAAAGATCTACAAACTCTTCCTGAACAGTTGAAGCTTCCTCTGTTTCTCCTAACTCAATATTGAACTCTTGTATCTTCTTAGATTGCCTGGTTAAAGGCTTTTCGGGCTTGAACACAAATTTTGCAACCTCATCCTCGAATTCCAGTTTCTTAGAAGATTTCATCTTCTTAGGTTTTCCTTAATCAAATTTTATGAAATCTTCCTATACCAAATGGGATTCTTTAATATCAATGGCTTCTAAAATATCATTTAAGTTACCCTTTAAGCCTGGACTTTCTCCTGAGATCACTGATTTACCCTTCTCCTTTGCAATTTGACTTCTAGTCAATCTCCTTTGAAATGGTTTGTTAGGTGACTGTTCTTGTGTCACTTATTTAATTTCAGCTATCTTTTCTTTTTTAGGTTGAGGAGTCTTAATAATAACCACTGATGCTTTACTCACTTGCTTTCTAGGTTTTAGCTTGACAAATATTTTTGACCTGGTCATTACAGGCTTACTGGTTTCTGCTGGTGGTGGGGTTTCTTTAGCCTTAGGGCTAATGCTTGTATCTTGGTTTTCCACTCCAAAACCACATAAAAACAAAAATGAATACCATTCTTTGTTGATCCTTTGAAGTTCATGTAAAACTATCAGTTTAATTAGACCATGATGAAAAATGGAAGTTTCACATCCTTGAGTTTTCATTTTCACTTTATCTGCCATCCTAGCTATACTTCGATATAGGAAGAAAGGAAAATATAAAGAAATCATGCCAGTAAAATGCAACAGGAGTTTAAAATGATATGAATATAATTTATGATATCTTCCCTCATAGGTAAAATACCTTTGAATGTTGAAGAGAAAGTTGGCATAGATGTCTTTGATTTGCAGTTGCCTTGGTTAAGTTTGTTTCTGCAAACTCTGGCTTCAGAAACAATCTACATGGTTCCATATCAAATTTTAAGTTTTTGAACCATCTATCTTTCCCCCTAGGAATCTCTGTCACCAAAGCTATGATCTCAGGGGTTACTGCCAAGTTTAAAATTCCAATTTTTGTGTTCGAGCCAGTGAAATGTAGAGAAAATTCCTTTGACACTTGATTGTGTCCTCCCTGCAATTTTTTACAAAATCTCCAACACCCTGTTTTCTTGAAAGCCTCCATCATTGATTTATCTTTGGCTAGGGCCTCTGTGCTTTCAGGCCCCTTTCTTAAAAAATGACCATACCTGTGATTTTTCCTTTCTTCTGTCATCCTTGCCTCTGAATTCCTGTAACAAATCAGTCTCGCTTGAATTTTTGTTTATCAGCCTTCCTTTCTTATGGTAGTCAGCCTGGCTTGTTAATGGTGATCAGCCTCGCTTGAAAAATAGATGAGAGAATCTTTGGTAAGATATTACCATAAGCTTAGCATTCGAAAATGATATTTTTAAGTGTTTGCATGCAAACTACAATAAGAAACCCACCAATCCTTTCGAATTTGAAATTACCTATCATGATGACCCCTACATTCGAAATGATGAATTTGAATGGTTGCATGCCTTAGAAATGACTCCTAGCTGACACCTAATGATGAAAAATTATTGAAATTTGATTTAATTGATGATTTGACAAGACTTCCTACGAATCCGCACTTTCGTAGTGCGCTTAGTTCATTTTCAGGGGTTTGCACTGCGAAAATAGTAGCGTTTTCGTAGCGCAAAACACAATTTTTACACTGTCTGTGCTACGAAATCATGGTTTCATGGCTAATTCCAAAAAAATTTCAAATGGTTTAAGATATGATTTCTAAAGAGGATGTGAGACCTTTAAGACATGGAATAAGGTTGTTTAAACTTTTTTTGGTTATGAAAATGAGACTTTTTGAGACTCTTACCCTATCAGCTACCCTTTAAAGCATGAAATGACCCAACACCTATCTAATACCATGACTAGGAATGATGTAAAATGTCCAAGTTTAGAAATTTTTTTATGATGATAACAGTACCTCTGGAAAATCAATGATAGAAAGAAGCTACTTCCTTAGTCACCCTTTCAACAAGAAGCATTTAAACTCCTAGGTAAGAAATGAGGGGTTTTATCAGAAGCTACCATCACACATAGTCTGAAAAATGTTAACAAAAAATGGTTGAAGACATGAGAATGGCTAAAACACAATGTAACCATGAAAATCCACCAGGCTCTAGCAAAACAATTTAAAGGAATATCAATAGACCAAAGAGAGCTAAAGTTCATCATCTCGGTTACCAAAAATCAGTAAGAAGAAGGGTTGAGATGATAAAAGATCATTTTTATGTTTAGGTCACCTCCTACAAAAGAAAAGAAAATATCAGTGACAAAGTGACAAAGTAAAACTCAGGACATTAGCAAAGTGGGTTTTAGTTTTAATTTATTAATTCCAAAGGTATAAAGGCAGCAATTTCATAACACAACACCATTTTTCACTTGCAAAAAGGAGTGAGAGGTTTTAAAGGTGAAATTTCTGAGTTCCTGGCAGACCTCAGGCAAAAAAAACCCTTGCGCTACGCTCCTGAAAAAACATGCTATGCGCCTTTGTGTGACATCTTTGAAAATTTCCATAGGGTGTTGCACGCCTGTGTAGTGGCGCTACGCGTTTACCGCGTGCAGAACCGCCCGACCACTCCACTCGAGCAGCTACACGCTAGGCTGTTCAGCGCAGAGGCCCAACACCTGACAGGCTCGAGCTTCTATGTGTTGGGTCATTCAGGCCTGACCCAACAGCCGTGCAAAAGGTTGTTTGCTCAAGTGCTACACTCCTGTGTTGTGCGTTCAGCCAGGAAGCATCTCAGGCCAGTGCAAGCCTCCAATTTACTCAAAACTCCTAAATTTCTCTGCTTGGCACCTCTGGAGCTTTTATAAAAGGTATTTAGATACTTTGCCCCCTCTCATGCTATTTTAAAGGTGAAATTTAGCAATAAATGTAATGAAAATAAAAACCCTAAAGGAAGAGATAAGTTTGGTCTCCATGCTAAGAAGTGGATCTTCCACCAAATAATATTTCCATTTTCATAACTAGCCTCCACACTGCCAAGCCTTCACACTATTGTCTCCTCACCATCCCACTCACCCTCTTCATATCATTTCACAAGCAGCTTCAAGGTTTTGATTTTAAAGCAATATTAAAGGATAAAATTCCTAGAGAAGATAATGTTGATAATGGCGAGGGAGGCTAAAGGCCTAGAGGACAGCAGAGAAGAACAGGTTTGAGCCATTGAGCATGAAGGAGTGGACAGCCTCCCCTACCACAGTTGCATATTTCCAAGAGGTAGGTTGTTTTGATTTTTGTGAGAAGGTACAAAGAGTCCAAAGTCACCTTGAGTTGACCATACTTTTTGTCCTCAACCTCCATAACCATCAAGTGCATCTAGTTGGGGTAAATTTTGATCTATCCACCAATACAATTGGCCACTGAAATACCTTGTATGGGAGAAAAAGGGTTCAAATAGGTGAATTTGGACTTGAGTCATTACTATCCTTTCTTGATACCAAGATACCAAGTTGATTGCAAGACTATTTTTCCCTTTTCCCATCTGTTGGAAAGATATGCCCCTTTAATGAAAATCATCATGAAATACTTCACCTATGAGGGTAGGTTTTCTAGGCTCTATTCCTACCATATAAGACTGCTCATGCATTTCACTAGGGCCAAGTCACAACATTTTCCTTATTACCTTTAGTATTGATAAGATGTCATACATTGTGCAAAAGAGGCATCCTTCACAACAAATGCAGAGTATTTTCCACCATTCTCTTATCAAGATTATTGTGTTGCATAAATTAGATCAACAGGGTGTCCCATGGGAAGTATTCATCGCCCATGATGTTTTCAAAAATCCACAACCTCTTCCTCTGTAAATTTTACCCTCATCATCTCATCCACCTTCCTCAATTCTTCCATCAACCCCCACTGACCATGATTCCTCATCCACACATGAATCCTCTCCCCAAGAGAACTTCCCTCCTTCACCTTCTCCTAAAGCATCAGAACAAGAGGAAAGTGATGAAGAACAAGAGGAAAACAATGACAAAGAGGAAAATGACAGCCAAGAAGAAAATGACAGTCAAGAGGAAGAAACAAGTGATGAGGGAGAGGAAAATGAAAATAAAGAAAAAGGTGATGATGAAGAAGAAACAAAGGACAGTGAGGAAGAAAATGGCATTGATAAAGAGGACAGTTTAGAACAATAATACCATGAAGAGACAGATTTTGATGAGCAAAAAAATGAAGAAGAAGAAGAAGGTAGTGAGCCAAATAGTGAGGAAGAAACAGATGATGAAAAGGCAGATGCAAGCAATGAATAAGAGAAAAATTAAGATAAATAAATAGATAATGAAGAAATATAAGAACAATCAGAGACAGAGACTGAAGATGGAGACAAAGGCAATGGGAAAAACAATGACAATGATGAAGAGGACATTTTAGAACAAAATATCAGTGCAGAATATGTGGAAGAGGATGGTAATGATGAAAATGCTCAAAATAGTAATGAAGACACTGACAAAGACACCTATAATAGTGAAAAAACAAAAAATGATGATGGCAATGATAATGTTGCAAACACAGAAAAGGATGATGGATAATAAATCATGATGACTGATAGATCTAATAATGATGACAGTAGTGACACTATGAACCAAAATGGCAGTCAAGAGGTGGATGACATTGGTGAAGATCGTGACGGTGATGTTAGCATAAAGGAAAATGAAAGTACCTCTCAAGAGGGAAGCCAAGAACATAATGCAGGAGACATAAATACAAAGATCATTGATGAAAAGAAAGGAAATCTTGAAGATAGTCATGGTAAGAGCATTCTAGTAAACAAATTTGATTTTCTCCCTCTCACATATCAAAGAGGATCAAGGCAAGTGTTTGTTGCCTCCAAAAGGCAAGGGACCTTGCCATCTACATTAGTTCAAAGGCTTTACAAGGGCAAAGAGAAGATGAAAAAGGATAAGAAAAGTAAGGGAGGCAAGCAAACTACTCAAAAGCCACAATTCATTGACCTAGATAGTGATAATGAAGATGAAGGGATGACCACTAGACTATTACTCCAAAGTAAAGATGCCAAAATCAAGAAGTGGGAGAGGTATTTTGAGATGGAACAATATATCATTCAATACTACAATAATGAACACAAGTACTTCAAGAAGATAAAAGTGGGCCTTGCTCTCCAGAAAAAAGATGACCAAACATTACGCCATGAAAAACAAACTTGCTAGTGCCAAACTGAAGGAAGCCCTGATGTAAATTAAAGCACTAAAAGAATAAAAAGGCCAATATAGGCTTGGAATATTGGCACAAGTATCTCTACAGGTCTCCTAAAGCCCATGAGGCACTCATCCAACAAGTTTGGGAGAATTTTGACAAGTTTTTGTTTTTTTCTTATTTTGAGGGCCAAGCGGGTAGCACACATGGTGCTACGCTTTTTCTCATAGCATCTTTAGGGGTAAAGGCTCACATTTTTGGAATCCTCATCTCAAATTTAGTATTCTCACAATGTTTCAAATCAATTGGATTTGTTTTGGTTCTCCAAAAGGGTCAAAAACACCCAAATTTTCACCATTCTGCTTGCTTTTTAGGACATGTGATGCACCTTTACTAGCCTTGGAATTTTTTATTTTTCAACAAGTTGTAGAGTTAAAATCAAATAAAAAAGGTACATCTGTAAAGTAGACTCAAAGTGCTTTCCAATGGGCCATCACAGAGCCTTTTCCATCAATGGGAAGGCCTTCAAAACACTGCTGCAAGATGACCCAATTTTTTTGCTCCTGTGCTACGCCCTTGGCATGGAAATTCCTCCTAAAACATAGTGTTGCACCCTTAGCAGAGGGAAAGTAAAAAATGTACACCTGGAAAGTTTTAGGAGGCTTTCCAGACCTCCAATATCATTTTCTTCACTAAAAATGTCCGAAAAGATATTTTGTTCTAGATATTTTGTGGCTTGGGCCTTGCAAGGTCTCAAGGACAATAGTGACATTTCTGATTAGCCAATGGGCTTCTAGATACTCTATTGGGTTTTTCTCCTCCTTACTAATTAAATAGAGCATTGAGGACTCATTGTAAATGTTGGCTTTTGATGATTTTTGAGAGAAATACATGGTTATTTTAGGTTGAAGAGCAATTTGGTGTTATGGAGTTTGTGAATGATATGCCTTGATTGATGATGATGAAAACTTGCTTGCAAGATCCCTGAGCTTGGTGAATGGTGATGTGTCTCTAATTTTTTCATGTTTTCTTGTTTATCATTATGTCCATATTTCTATGTTGCAATAGATCATAAACGTATAGGCTAAGAAATGTTGTTTGAAGCACCTTAGTCCTCTTGTTTGCTATTGTCTTTATGTTTTCCTCTACTGGGTGTGTTTAAGGAATTCTTAGTTTCTCCTTAAGCCTCTTTATGCTTTTTTATTTCATCAATGGATTAATATGCTAGTTTCCAAATATGTTTTATGGAAAGCCCTGCTTATTTGATGTTATCTAAGCTCTGTTTTGAAATCTCTCTTTGAAGTAGTACTTGTTAGGTTAAGTCAAGGTGGTCGTGTTCTGATCTTGCTCTTTGTCCATACCTATCAGTTTTCCTCAAATTTCTTTATAGCTTGATTGATGATGTCTATAAGGAGTTCCCTCTTCATTGGTTAATGTTATTTGTCATCTTATATGTTTTCAAACTTTCTAGGTGAAATCACTAAAGTTAGATAGGATTTATTGCTTTCTGTGTTTCACTAATTTTTTCATCTTGGATGTCTGCTTGTTTAAAGTATTGTCATTGAGTAAATGGTTTTCTCTATCTCGTGATTATTATATTTTGCTTATCGGTATTTGAAACCTTCTTATTTATGGGTATATGACAAAGGATTCTTAACTTCCCTTTGCCTTACCTTGTTTTCCCAACTTAATGTCCATTTCACTTCACACATAACCTTAAACGATCCATTGACTACACTAGATTTTCCCTATGATGCACTCCAACTTATTTTTGAGATATCCATGACCTTCATAGACTCCATAGCCCAATGATTTAATGACCTCTCATTCCACCTATTCCACTTGATCATTTTACCCAACCCAACCAAACAAACAAAACCCTAAACTTCACAACTAGCCTAAAATCAACCATCTAAAGCAAAAAAGTTCACATCCTTTGCATACAATAGAGAGAGCCCTCTATGAGTCTAGGAAGGCTAGGTCCTAGGACTCCAAAGACTAGTTTCATGTTACCCTATGCATTTGTTCTACCAATCTACTAAATCACAGACCCTAACAAAGTTGTCCTGATCTCCTGGTCTTTAAGTCTTGGATGACTTTTGGCAAGGTCCCTTGAACCTTTGAAAGTGTCAACCTATCCATAACTACACAAAAAATTTCTCATAAACCTTCAAAACAGCTCGCTACGAAAGTATAGCAGTTTTGTAGCGTACTTTTGTAGCATACAAAAATGATCTTTGCCATCAGAATTTCTGCTTTTTTTCTCTTGCATGGTCTTCATCATGTCCTGACACATCTTCCCTATCATTTTAACTTCTTGAAAGCTACGAAAAGTGGTTTTATAAGCAAAAGGACAGCTACAGGTGGTTTCGTAGCATTTTCCTAGCTTGAAGCCTAGGAAACACTACGAAATTGCTAAAAACTGTGTAAATTCCAGATTTTTTCCTTGTTTCAAAAATATACCTTCCAGCTGTAAAAATTTGATTTTCAACATGCCATTTACCTTTCAAAACATAAACCAACTCAACCTAAGAGTCTTGAGGTGTTTCTTCTTCATTGATGATGAGTTGAGCTATGGGCTCCTCAACTACAATCATTTTTAGACCCTTCTTCTCCAGCTCCTCATGGATCAATTCTAGCTGCTCTTGGAGGTATTTGTCCTGGTATTCAACATGGTATGAACCCCTCTGCATGTTATGGACCTCATCAAACTAATTAGGAACACAATCATTATCACCTTACATATTTAAAACATCTTTGCAGATTTTTTCCGTTTTTTCCTGAAAAATAGGTCTTAGAACAGAGCTTATATCTCAAAATCCATGATTTAATGTGAAAAAATGGAGGTGGTTTTTGTCAATAATAATTTTTTGAAGCAAAAAATCTCTTTTTTTTTTGAAAACCATCTCCATCTGTCCAGAACCTGCATTTGAAAAACAAGAAAACTCTGTTTTTTGAAAATAGGGCTCAAAGAAGTCCTTCTATCTCCCAACTGATAGCACCTGTGAGAAAAGTGAGAGAGGTTATTTTTCCTTGTCTCGTGGTTGAAAATAAACTCTCTCAGTATTTCCAAATTCATATATTTTCATTCATAATAGTCTCTTTAAAATTACTCTACAAACAATCCAAAAATGCAAGAGTTTCCTTATTAGCTCCAACAGAAATTCAAACAACTTGAACTGATGCATGCTTCATCAAAGCTAAGGTCCTCCATGAATAGATTAAGTTCCATGAGATTCTATATTATCCACAAAGCCTCCATTTTTTTTTTCTTGTACATGACCATCTCCTTTTATAACCAAGTTTCCCTCTTAAAAAGGTGACATAAAGCCAAATTGGACAACAAGGTGCTTGGTGTGATGAAGCAGCTCTCAAAAAGTGACATTGAGATGTTTCACATGCAAGAATGAATTTTGAGTGAAAAATAGCATCTTATGATAAGGTTTTGTGTTTTAAATGAAATCTCATGCTTAAATCATGACACACACATGCCAAAAGGGTAACGATGACCTCATACATGGTTATGTACCTTTGAATTAACCATAAAAGACTTGAATAACCTCCACCCTATCTCATCTAATCATGAACTGACACCTAGTAGCTATTTTGACAAGACAGACAGAAATCCTTACTTTTGTAGTATGCTTATTATAATTCTAGGCATTTTCACTCCGAAAGTATTAGCAGTTTCGTAGGAAAAAGTACATTTTCTCTCTGTATTTCGCTACGATAGTGTGGATTCTTTGCTAAAATGACTCTTTCGGTGCTATAACCTTGGGAAATGAAAAATATCATAAAATCATGACTGATGTGACATAAAAGGATTTGAATGAGGATGGGTTTAGACTTTAGGATAGGTAAAATAAGAAAAATAAAAAAAAATTCCTTGACTAAGTAATGAAAAATGAATTCTATGACCATACCTTTGACACATGAACCTCTAGAAAATTGTCAAATGATGCTTCATTTTTTCTGAGTGATAACAGTAAGAAGCTCTAGTTCTGATTAGTCCAGACTATCAAAAATCCTTTTAGGTATTCTCATTTTCATCCCCCATTACTAATGTTATTATGTTGTTGTAGAAAAATGAAGATAGTAAGGAGCAGCTAGTGGCATTTTTCAGTAAAGTTCTCAGAGATGCTAAGCTCAAATACATTATTCTAGAGAAACAACTATATGCTTTGTTCAAAACACTAAAAGCCTTTAGGAATTATGTGTTACAGTCCCAATTAGCAGCTTATGTCCCTAATTCTGCTATAAAAGACGTGTTGGTTCAAATTGATGTTGAAAGAAAAAGGGGGAAATGGATAGCAAAAATCCAGGAGTATGATTTCGACATCAAACCCACCAAGTTAGTCAAGGGATAGGGTTTAGCGAATTTTTTGATAGAAATTAATTTTGAAGCCCTAGGAATTAATCTGTTGGCACCAGTGGATATAGTTGTCAATGAAGAAGGTCAAAGCAAGTCCAAAATAGGTATTCAATTCTAATTTTTGTGCTCTGATTGGTATAAATATATCATGCATTACCTGTGTTTCTTTTCTTGTCCAACTTCACTAAATAGAGCAAAATACAGAGCTCTCAAGATCAAATCTCAGCCATATGTTATAGTAGAAGCAAAGTTATACTAAAAATATCCTGCTGGTATTTTTCTGTTATGTTTGATTGAAGGAGAATCTATTGAAGTCACTAAATAATATCATGAAAGTTTGTATAGAGGTCATTATCTCTGGAAGGTCACTACTCATCAGATTCTCAAATCAGGCTTCTATTGGCCAACCCTATTTGCAGATGTTTATATACTGGTCAGAAGTTTTCAAAAGTGTCAGTTGTTTGCTGAAAAGAAAAAACTTGCTCCATTACCTCTCATCCCAGTATTCATTGAAGAACCTTTCAGGAAATGGGAATTTGATTTTATTAGAGAGATCAATCCACCATCAAGTGGAAAGTTCAAGTGGATTATGATTGCCACTGATTACTTCACAAAATGGATTGAAGAAATACCCACCAAAAAGGTAAATGACCAAGTAGTGATGAAGTTTCTGGAGGAGAACATTTTCAGTAGATTCAGATGTCCAGTCAAAATTGTAACTGATAATGCTCAAGTATTCAACTCTTCTCATTTCATTAATTTGTGTCAAACATATAATGTAATTTTGTCACATTCCATAGCATATCATCCCCAAGGGAATGGATTGGCAGGGTCTTCAAACAAGACATTGGTCAGAATATTGAAGAAGACAATCACTGAAAGTCATAAGGATTGGGATATGTAGTTGAATTTTTCCCTCTATGTAGTTCGAGTCACTACCAGAAGATCTACTAGTAAGTCTCCTTATGAATTGGTTTATGAAACTCAATCACTATTTCCTACTCAGCTAGCCAAAATAGTTATTTATTTACTCCAAGAAGCTCAAGAAGAACCTAATGCTCTAGTGATAATATTGAAAAAATTAATTGATTCAAGTAAAAACAGAAACAAATTCAAGGATAAATTGATTACTTATCAGGAAAAGATGAAGTCTATATTTGACAAAAAAGAAAAAGAACTTCTCTTTAGAGCAGGAGATTTGGTACTCAGATGGGACACTAGATGAGAATAAAAGGGTCAGCAAATTTGAACCTCTCTGGTATGGTCCATACAGAATCTTTGAGGTAATGTCAAATAACACATTCATTTTGGAACATCTAGATGGAGAATCAGTACAACTACCTGTGAATGGGAAGTATCTGAAGCATTATTTCCAGCCTTAAAGTTTCAGCAGTTCACCATTGTACATACCAAGATTGTTCATTATTCATACATCACCAAGAAGTATTTGACTCCATGCCCAAAGTGAAGGCACTAATTTGCAATTATTAGTGTTTCGTGGAAAAAAAAAAATTCCCCAGTTGGAGCTAGATGTTGTGGATCGTTTTCATTTTCCTTTATTCTATTTTCAAAAATACAAAAAAGCATATATTTAAAAATATGAAAAAATGTAAATCCTTCATATGTTTGAAAATCATTTCATTTTCTCATATTGGTCAAATAATATATGTTTTTGGAGAGCATGTGAAGGTGGGACCGAGTGTTCCAATTAACACCTATTCTAATCGTCAGGCAGGATTAAAAGAAGTTTCATTTGATGTAGATCAATAGAAACCCATGGGCACAACTAGCATGCAGGTTGCCAGAGGAGGTTCCTCCGTAGTTGACTCCACTGACCACCAGTCGATCAAGATCGATGGTTCCCATCCACTATGGGGGCAAGACCCTGACGGATGCTCCGTACCCCAGAGCACCCTCGCAGTGATGTATGCGTCCAGCTGGGAGACAAATCATCTATCATGTCATGGTACCATTACTTGTCTATTTAAGCATTAACTCAACATTAATGTTTGAAGCTCTGTGCCCCCTATTTAAGGTTCAAGTTTTTATTTCTCTTATCATTTCTCATTCTGGGTTGTCCACAAAGTCATCCTAGTCACTTTATTTGCTTATCTCTGCGTATTATTGTCCGCCACCCTGAACTATTCCATGGCTAAGAAATATTATTTGTCTGGATATTCTAGCCATATCCCTCTCATGGACACTAAGCAAGAGATTAGGGATACTATCTACACCATTGAGAATTTTCCCTTCTACCAGCAAGTTCTTCTGAATGAGAAAATTTGCCCCATTTATTAAGCCATGGCCAATTCTAGTTTTTTGTCTACATGCATCCCCAAAACGAATATTTTTCCTGAATTTGTACATTGGTTAGTGTCTCCATTGTATCCTGACAAATTTTTTGTGATGAATTGTTTAGGGGAAAATGTCCTTCAGGTTACAGCATAGTTAGTCCGTCAATCCCTATTTTATCCTGAGTCAGAGTATTATGTCTAGTTCACTAACGAATCATTGGCAGCATTTTATAGTAATATTGCAGGACGGGAATTTACCTAGCTCATCTTGTTTTTGAAGATGGATACAAAGCAATTTTCAGCAGATGATAAATAATTCCCATTGGAGATTTTTCATGGAGAATTCAGGCCAGTATTACAATCTCTGTCAAAGATACTTAGAAAAGAGGATGTTGTTCAAATTGATAGGTCAGTGTTGGGGTTATTTTCCTTGATGATGAAGCCTAAGGTGGTGTTGAATATTCCCTCTTACTGGAAAGAGGTTGTTAACACTCAGCTTATGAGCTTGTCCCTTACCAGATCCTTCAGGTTCCCTTCACTTATCACTATTCTATTATTGTATCAAAATGTAGAAGAATTTTTACATTTGGGGCTAAACATTATGGATTTAAATAAGAAAATATAGTCAGTAGTTTTCTCGACAGATATATTAAGAAATGAACCAGATGAGGGAGGGGTCTTTGATTTTGTTGTTTATTTTATTCCAGTTGATTATAAGGTTTTGAATGGGGTTCCTCCTCCTTGTTTCTTGCCCAAAGCTCAGGAATTTCTTCAATTAAGTACTAATTGTGAATTTGGTATTGGTTTGTATATGAATATCATTCATAAATTGGATTGTATGGAGCTAGGATAGAACCTTATAGATTTCCAATTTTTTTCCCCATGAGGTTGTTTGCATTGGAATTTATTAGACGGATTTTGAATCTAGATCAAGTAAATTTTATTCCAATGAAGCAGGGTCATTTCTTTAAGCTGCCTATGTTTGTGGGAACATTCATAGTGAATATGAGGCAAGCATAAAATGAAGCTAACAGGATGTTAAAAGGCATACACTTGTTGCTAGGTGAGAAATGGGCCTATGATCATCACATGGTAATCTCTAACAGAAAGGTTGAAAATGGTTATTCTGCTTTTATTCATGATAGTAGGCTTGAAATAGAGAAGTTGGCTAATAAAGTTTTTGCAGACTCTATTAGTTCCAGCATTCAGACTCCCATCATTTGTGAAAAATTGACCAAAAGAAGCAAAGAGAAAGTTGTTGATTCTGAAGATGAAGAGCAGAGAGCTGAGAAGAGGGCTAGATTGACTAACGAAATACCAAGCACCCAGATTGGTTTCCTCCTTCAATTAGGAGATGTTCAGAATGCACCAGCCTCATCGTCAGTGCATGGAGATGTTCAGGATCAAGTTCCTTTGATCAAGAAAGTTTTTTCTCAAATTGTAGAAAATAATCAGAAAATGAAAGCTAGTATGGAAGCTCAAGCTGAGTATCAAATTACTTATGGCCAAACTAAAATATTGACTGCCATGGACTCAGAAAGGGATCAGTTTAAGATTTATTTTTCTCACCCATCTGAAATTATAGTAGGGTCATCTAGTAGTTTTAAAATTATTAATTTAACTTTTGATGTGAAGAATTTCCTTTTAATTGACAAAGTAAATTTGCATATGCGGACAGGTGAGATGATTGTTAATGATCTGACCAAAACTAGTGCAGCTGCTCATAAGGAAGAAAATATGTTAGGAAAAGTGATCAAGCAGTTAAAATTGGAGAAGGCTAATTCCAGGCCTCTTTCAACTCAGAATGAAGAGTTGAAGAAGATAATTGTAAGAATTGAAGTGGATCCTAATGATAAATAAGCTATACATAATTTTTTACAAAGTGTCGAGTCAGAGATAAATGTATTGAAGAAGAAGTTAAATTTTCCTACTGGAGAACACTCAATGGTAGCAGAGGTAGCAGAGGTTGAGAATGAAAAAGAGAATATTTTACAGCAGCTGTTATAGAAAGAGGACGAGGTTTCTAAGTTAAAGGAGTTTGTACTTAACTTGCAAAGTCAAATTGACTCTCATTCTTGCACCATAGTCATGTCATCCGGAACTGATGATACAACAGCAAGATTATCCCAATTGAGCATAGAGTTGAAGATGGCAGAAAATGATCTCAGAAGACTCAGAGAGAGTTGGAGAAAACGACAAAGATAATGTAGGCCAAATAAGGAGAAGTATATAAGTATAAATCATATTGTTAGATAGCCAATAATGAAATCAAGAGTCTTAAGGAAAAGATGAAAGGAAACATGTCTCTAATTCAAGAAAAATACATTGTATGGAATGAAATAATTGAAGTCATGAAAACAAATTGGGAGTCCTTGACAATAGTGTCATAGGAAAAGAGCATTGTTAGATATTTATAGGAACTGGTTATGGCAGACAAACAGAATACCCTTAACATATCTTTATGGGAAAATAAATTCATTGATTTCATCAATTCAAACACAGATCAGGATTTGGAGGAAAATGAAATTAAATATAGGACATTGTGTGTTCTAGATATTAATAAGTTGATTGTAAAAAATGCCTGCAGGAAGTCAGCATAGAAGAAGTTGATAGAAATTAAACAAGTTATAAACAGATTTGATAACATATTTGACAAAATGGCCAGATCAGGATTGCCTTCATGCTGGGAACTCAAAGGAGATCATCTATCATGGGATTCCTATGAGCCTCTGTTAGTGCTAGCAAAGAGTAATATTGACTATACCCATGAGAAGACCGCTATCTTGAAAGGAGCTACAATTGTTAATTTCTTGCAAAGGCATTTTCAATTACTTTGGTTGGTAAAGAATTTATTCATAGAATGGCCTACTTTCAATAGGATCGCTGCCTTCAGGCTAGAATATCATAAGTTGATCAATTCTCCCAAAAACAGCATCAAAATCTGGAAGAAGTGTCGAGCATGGATGAATGATTCACCGGGTGACACCTCAACATCTCATAAGGACATGCCAGCAAATCTGGAGAACAAAGTGACAGCCAATCAAATCCAGATCCAACAAATAGATTAAGGCTTTAGTTTTATTTATCTTTTGTTAAAATATCATTATTGTAATAAATTTTTTAAATTCCATGTAATAGGTAGTTTACACAGTTCTAGGTAGTTCGAGCAGTTACAAGTAGTTCCAACAGTTAAAACTACTTTGTATTGTATTTAAAGAAATGAAAAAGAAGAGGAGAATTCTGGGTTTTGGACCTCTAGATGACTATAAATTTTGTACTAAATTTTCTGATAAATTAATGAAAGAAGATCAAGTTTCTTGCACCTGTTGATGTTGATATGTCTTTCCAGTTTCTCTCTGTGTTTATTCTTTTTTGAATGAAGTGAATTAATGTAGCTGTAGGTCTCTTTTTACATCTGTAAGTAAGAGTTAAACATGCTTAATGTGCGCTCCTTCACTCCAAATATTATGTTTACATAAAGTTCTTCTGAGATATAAAGTGATAGATTTCATTTATCAGCATATCATTTTGAGTTTCCTTTCCATTTCTTCTCCTCATTTCATTCAATATCAGAAGTTAATGGAATTGTGAAAGCTTTCATTATATCATATTATTGAGGGTATTAAAGAAATAAATTCCATATGTGTTAAATAGAGACCATTTGATATGAACATTTTGTGACATACATTTATAAAATGCCTCAAGCACTGATTCCTTACCACAACCAAGGGATTGTTTCTTGAGATACAACAGAACCAAAGATGCACGGGTAACTTGATTCCTAATTGCAATAAATGACAATATGAATCATATATGGTGTATCATGTCATCATCGTTTAGTGGGGGAAAAAATTCTGTGATGGGAGCTAGCATGAGCGCAAGATTAGATTGTTAGAACGAGCACTTTCTAGTAGGTGGAAATTGTGCCTGGTGCAAAGGTGCCTGAATATTTCCATTAATGGACATGCCTCTAGTTAGTGGTTATGGCTAGTGAAAATGGCACATGGTACCACTGTTCCAACTGAGTATATTATGTGGGAACCAGCACTACTCTTCGTCCCCGAAGTGGACGCTCGGAAGGGATCCAATGTAGAATATGAGGTCTTCTGCTTCCATTTCTGAGTTTTTGGCTTGTGTATGTCTAACGCTTTTGGGGAGTGTAGACTTAACGCTACTCTTTCCACTCTAAGCTTCGATATATGCTCTCATTTTATTGTATGATGAAAGTGTGAACAGATCTGGAAATAGTTGTGTGTGATATTCTCCTGGTTAGAGAGAAGTCTTTGCGGGAGAGAAGAGAGTGTGCGAAAACTATTTGTGAGGTGATTTAGTTCTTTGCACTGATTGGCCTGATGGCTGATCAGGTCATGCAAGCTGCATGTCATCCTAGGTTGAACATGGGTCATGCTTGGTTGGTGTGTCAACCCAGGTTGCCCATTACATTGATTTGGGTATATGGGGTAGATGGCATGGGGGCGTTGTGCCTTCTATATTGGTTGAGAAGATCCTCGCATTTCTTCTCTAATGTATGTATCATATCAATTAGAGGACGAAATTGCAGAATATAGGTAGAGAGTTGTTCATGGTGATTTCCCTAACACTCTAGGAAAAACATCATAGACATGGGGTTATCGTCCTGCTCGCTTGACGACGTGTCTAGGTACCAGCGGCATAGCTCTTCTAAGTCAGGGCAAGTGGCGACCACATGATTGGGTGCTCTACACAACGTACATGTTGCTCTTCTCTGCAGAGGGTGGTTAGGGGTAACTAAGGGTTCCCTGATTGGTATTTTTTCAATTGACAGAAAGAGGATGGATATACTCATCACATCTTCTTGAGTTGTCGTGATTTTCATGGATTCAGAGCCTAAGCCATCTTCTCTGGAGACGCAGACTATAGTCAATCGCATGAAAGCTAGTGCTGCACAAAATCTAGGGATATAGTGATAATAGATTAAAGGATTATTTCTGCCGCATATTTGTTATGAATACTGTGTATCTTGGTCAATGCGATATGCTACATGGACTAGATACCATCGCTGAAACATTTCCAAAGCTGGGCAATCAACGATGAAATTATCGCATTCATCATAGAGTACACATCGTTCGATAGGGGGAGGTGGAATGGTTGGGAGTCTCTCTAGTGATTGTCGTTCCTTCTGTAGGTATAGAATGGTGCATCGAGGTTCATCTCTAAATGACTGGATGGAGGGATCTTCTTGATAGGATTGCTAATAGGCATGTAAATCATCCCCATATCATAGGATATTTGGGAAATTATGGGTATAGTGTCCATAATTGTTGCAGATAGAGCATGCGTGATTTGTACACAATGCTTTGCCTTGAAGTTTGGTGGCAGGTTCCTTTTTCCAGGAATGTGTTGTCGTGATGTCTACTGTAGAGCTAAGGAGCGATTTTAATTCATCTAGCTCTTAGTATATGTGGGTAGGATGGCCTACTACGTCACATATGGTGCAGGGTGGTGATTCTCGTTATGAGGTGGGATTATCCACCTTATTTCCTCTTTTATTGGTGTTATTGGTCGTAATCATCGGCATTGTGATGGGAATTTCCTTCGAGGGAATTTTTGTGACCATCTCCTGAACGGGTGGGGCCTCCTCGGGGCTGAGGGGGACTAACCCTGTAAAGGTTATGCATGTGGCTCCCATCCCAGTAGGTGGGATGAGGTACCAAACTGTGATTGCAAAAGATACATTTGGTAACACCACGGTGGCCAAGACCTCCTGGGATACAAAACCAGATGGGGGGTAGAGGAAAGGAGTTTTGGAGGCAAAGTAGGCTAGAGAGGCTGTCGTGGTTGAGGACTCGGTGTCATTACTGCTCATCTTCATGTCTTGCTTGGCTTCAATGTTTAATTAGGACATCATGCACATTGGGGCTTCTATTACAGTCGGTGATGACTTAGGCATAACAGGGGGGTCTCCTACGAATGACCCAAGGATGGACGACTATTTGAACTGGTCGAGGCCATATTATTGGTACCTTTTAAGTGTCTTGGTGGATGTGTCTACGTAGCATAGAATTACATTGGTATTTTCTAGGGGTCACTTTTCACTTTATGTCAATTGGTCGACAGTAACGATGTGGTCCTCATAGGGGAACATCATAGTTTGAAAGACAGATAAGGCTATGGCTAACATGGTGTACATATAACTCCGACCAAGGAGTATATTGTAATCTAGTTGGGCATCCAAGAATTCTATGTCTATAAGGACCATCTTTCCAGCTAAGCAGACCAAGACATTTTGGTAGAGACCAACGGGGGCTGAAGGGCATCCATCGTATGCTCTAAGCATGATTTCTGATGGCTTTAGTTTGGGAGACCCTAACTTCTGCCACATGTTCTTTGACATGACGCATGTGGACGCACCCTCGTCAATTATACATCAGTGGATGGTGATGTTTGGAACTGACACCGGTGTCTGAAAGGCGACCATCGAGGGAAGCCTAAGGGTGGTTTTTTCTAAATCAAAATCCAGCAGGTGCAAATTAGAAAGGTTGATGGCGCCTAATGTGGAAAGTAAGGCTTTCCTTTGATTTTGGAAAGATTGTAATACCTCCACCCCTGACATAGTGATGAGAGATTGAGCTATATAATCCACTATGATATAGTTATGGGTTACTTTGGAATGGTTTCCTACCTACCTAGTTGGTCCCTTATCCATTTTGGCAAAGGTTCAATAGGCATCTTTGATATGTTCAAAGGTGTTTTTGGTGCACTTGTACTAGCCTCTGATGAATTGGTGTTTGGTGGGGTATTGTAATTTTAGTTCCATGTCTAAAAAAGTATTTCCTCGCTAGTCATGTAGATTTCATGGCTGTTTTTCCTGGAATCGTCGGGACTTTTTTGTTGCGTGCTAATTGTCCCTTCATGGGGAAAGGATCCTATGTGACTATTGTATGTTGTGAGGATCCCACTTGCCCATGGTTACCTTGAAGCTTCTTCAGCTCAGGGAGGTTGGGACAATGGTGAGTGTAATGGTCGTACAAAAACAAATTGAACAAGAGTGGTTTTTCCAAAAAATTTCCCTCTTGCATTGCCTTTTGGGGTTGCTTGGCTCCTAGTTTTGATTTTGGTTGGAGTTGCCTCCAACCTAAAATTGCAGAGGGTGTTGTTGATTGTTTCCCCCTTGTCTAGGATTTCCTTTATGCTTGCTTTTTCATTTTTTCTTAGCCATGTTGGGAGGAAAATTTGGATTATCTTGATTTTATGGTTGGTGCGGTTGGATTTGGGAAGGTTGCACAAATTTCACCTGTGCATTATTCTTCATGGGTGAGTTTTGTGCTAGGGACTGGGCATATTGTGGTCCTTATCCCTATTTTATAAATGGATATTGGGGGGAAGATCTTCTGTCGGCATGTCTAGTTGCGTACTGTGTCTCCTAAGCCAGATAATAGCATCCTCCATGCTTATGGTTGTACGATGACACCCTATCGGTCAAATTTTGTGGAGGCGAAAGATGAATTTGGTAGCTAGGTTGTGGTATGTTCTAGGTATAATCATATCTGTAACCAAGGTATTGAATGCTTCTGCTTAGGTGATTTTGTGTCAATGACCTAATTAAACCATCTGCGGAATTCAACATGCTTGGAAATTCTTTGTAAGTTTGCAGGCGCGGGGTGTTAGGCAGGATATTGTAAATATACCCTGACTGAGTATAGATCAGCTCGAGCTGTTGGGCCTTACTGATGGCATCCTCTTCGGATAACTTCCTTTGTTGTGCCACATCCTTTAAAATCTATGGAGTGAGAGTTTTCAGGAACAGGTCTAACAATACTCGATTGTCGAGTTTGGCTTTGCACAAACTACGACGCTCCCGCCACTCGTGGAGATCGTTCGAGATATGGATAGCGGGTGCTTGCCTAAAGTGGGTCGATAATTCCATTCCAGAATCATGGTGGATGGGTAACTAAAAATAGGTCAAGAATCTAGTAGTGAGGGCACTAAAGGTTCCATGTGTAGCAGAGGGTTGCTCCACATACCATTTCACAGCTATTCCGATTGGGTGTGTTGAAATAGTCTTAGTCGAATAATATCATCAAGATGTTGTTCAAAGAACACCATAGGTGGAAAGTCATAACATGATTTATGAGGTCTGATGCTTGCTTCCATTTGAACATTGGAATGTCTGAAGGGAGCTTCATGGGCATGGGAGGCCATGTAGGGTTGTGTGCAATGGGGTTGCTTGTCAACTTAGTTAAATCTGGTATATTTAAAGAAGCTACGAAATGTGACTGTGAGTTTGTAGCCATTGAAAATTGTGAAAACACAATTTTTTGGTTAGGAATAGGGTTTTTCTATGATGAACCTTGTTGTGTGTTCACCTGGCTTCCCGAATGGGTGGCACTCCTCTGTCCCCTAGGAATTGTGGGAGGAGTGGTATGTGGTGACCCTGTGGGGGTGTTCACTGGTGTGGCACTGGGTTACTGACAACAATTCCCAACTAATGATGCCCCAATAAAGGATAAACCAATAAGGGTGGAAATGTTCCGTCTTTGAGGCCAAAATGGAGAAAGACCCGGAACCCCTCCTGGTAATGGGGAGTTCCAAAAGACATCAAGATCAACGAGGTCCCATTGGGTCCATTATGGCATCGAATAAGTATATTTTTGGAAATATTTGAGAGGATATAGATTATAATAAAAGAAAAAAATTTATCGCATACATAAAACAAAGTGAAAATACAATACAAATTTTCCCTTTACATTAATCCTTTATGATAAGTCAATCAAAAAATATGGTTTTTTTTATTTTCGTATGATGCTAAAATCGTAGCAGACCTAATCATCCTCGCACGCTAAAATTTAACTAGTCCTTGAGAATATATCTTGCGAATTCTGGCACAACATCTCGAAAGAACTGGCGATACCTCCAGTCAACTAAAGAAAATCAACCAAGGTAAGGGTAGAGGATCTAGTGCTTCCTACACCATCACCTATAGGGAATCATGCCTTAGTTTTTGCCACTAAGTAACATTGTCCAACATGAGTGTTTGAGTCTTGAGCTTCTTGGTAATTCAACTACCAGTACCGAGTATTAGACGGGTCAGGTAGCCCCAAATAATGCCGCACACACTAGGCCTAAGCTTTACCCTCTCAGAATCGGGTCTCTGTTGCGCTCAGGATTCCTTTTTCGTGGGCGGATAGATGGATTTGAAAGTTCCCTAAATAGTCAAATTCTATTTTTCAAGATGTAGACTGACCAAGGTGGCTTATTGGATGCCTAACCCCTTGGTCCTAACTTAGACTATAAATTCTCTTGTGGTTCCTGTGGGGATATTTTAGTGAGTTTGGTTAAGTTAGTTTTAGGTGGCTTTAATTTACTTAGGGTGTGAATGTGTGTGAAAAAAAGGTGAAAAAGAGCATAGCTTGAATGTGTGGATATGAGGTGATCCATTTCAAAATCCCTTATTTAATATATGTTTTGTTGTTCCTTGCTCAAAAGAAAAACATGTGCAGATATGGGTTGCTTCCAATGTTTCCTAGCTAATCTAAATGATCAACTATAGGGAGATGGTGAGTTATCAATAGAGAGTGTTCATATGCTTGCCTAGGATCACCCAAAGGGGCAAATGTAGCAGAGATTACTTGCTCTCTACAAACAATTCGATCCTGGTCTTGAATCCTAGTGCACAAAATTGAACAAAACTAATGATTTTTACACTAGAAAAATGAAATTTTTTTAGCTAAGCATGGGTAGAATGGGGCCACTTACTTTGGCTAATTAACTAAGTGTTTTTTGATGCCTAAATTTGTAAAAAATAAACTATTTTGGAATTTAAGTTTATTTCCCCCTACTTAAACTATGTGTTAACTTTGCAAAAATCAACTTGAAATAAAACTAACACCTAAACTACTAAAACACAACTAAAAGTGAGATTTAACAAGTTGTGTGTCACCTCAACTAGTGCTAGAATATTTACTATGGCCTTCCAGTCACTTTACAAGCAATAAATAAAATGAAATACCACCAAATCTATGCTTCTAGTTTCCGCGCACAAAAGGGTGAGACAGGCGCGAAGTCCGCGCGCAGGTCACTACTGAACGCGTGCGCTGGGGCACGTTTTTCTATGAAAAAGATGCACAATTTTCCTAAAAATAATTTTTTGGGAGCTCTTCAGCTTCAGCTTGTCACTGAGGGTGAATCAGGTAGTGAAGGAGAGAAAGGGGTAGTTCCATCCCAACTCCACAACAAATAAAGAGGTCTCTACAAAAAGGCACAACCATGTAAACTTGGAAATAAAAGTAGTGGAGTCACCAATCCTATGTATGTGTGTTTGGAGCACGAATATACCAAATCACACCTACTTAAGAGGAGTGTTTTTTTCCTCTTAAGTTCTTGGCCAAAAGCAGAAAAAAAAGGGAGTCAAGAAAGTTAGGGAACATGCTAAGACATAAACATACTAAATAGTGAAATAGCATGCATATTCAAACATAAAAACTAGACTAAAAAAAATAATACAAAAGCTCTAAATAGAGTCAAACAACTTCAATAATCCAAACGGTGGCGCTTACGTCCCCTATTAATAATTTTTGGTAGGAATGAAGGATGAAACGTTTAACCATTTGCTAAGGGACCCTTAGAATTAGGGAGTTCTAAGACCTAATGCAAGGATGTCTTTACTTCAAAGCTACCTTGGCGCAAATTCTCCCTCTCTCTACTCTGGTGGACTAGATTTGTTGGGTGGCCAACAACTGAGTCCCCTCTATGTCTGCTCTAGATCACACACTGTTTGATTTCTTAGGGAAATTCCGACCAGCATAACAATGTGTTCTCATATTGTTGATCTCTTGGTAGCCTTTTATAGGAAAATTCAAACTCTCTTTCCCTCTCTTGGTACATTGATGGATGGTGACCCAAGAGAGGAGGGTGATTCCATTGTGTGCCACATTTATTCCATTTTTTACTCCCTTGAGGTGCTAAGGAGACTTGGGTGGTTGCCCGCGGCCTCAAGTGTGGGATCAATGTCCTGGAGCGTGCCTTGTGTCCCAGAAAGTGACTTCTACCGCTCTTTGGTCCACGCGGAATTTTTAGGAAAAGTCGCACAAAGTCACGCTTATCTAAGAAAAGTGTGCGCAAAGGCGCATATTTCTGGTTCCTTCAGTGCACAATTTGATTTTCCTCTTAGACCTTACAAATTTTTAAATACTTTATATTCTCTAATGTGCGTTGACCCTGTAAACCCTTCTGCCTGACATTAAATAATGTCATCTTTTCTTGTCCAATTTTCCAGTGATAACAACTATATTGGGCTTGGTCCAATTCAAAATGACCTCAAATTTAGAGGGTTCTATCTTCAACTCACCTCCTCCAACAATGTGTCCCAATTACACTAAATAATTCCAAATTCATACTTCTAAATCTTTAAAAACAATTGTTCTTTTTTCAAGATGTCAAGTACTATGCTCACATGCATGAAATTTTCATCTCTTGATTTGATGAATATCAAAATATAATCTAAGTAAACAATGAAAAAATCATCCAGAAATGGCCTCAATACATCATTTATAACTATCATGAAAGTCATTGGAGCATTGGGAAGACCAAAAGGCATAACAAGCCACTCAAACAATCCTTGTCTAGTTTTAAATGTGGTTTTCCAAATGTCCTCTTTAGCTATTGTAACTTGATGATAACGACTTCGTAAGTCTAACTTATTGAAATACTTTGCATACGTTAATTGATCAAGAAAATCATCAATTCTTGAGAGTGGATAATGATTCTTTACAGAGATTTTATTCAGTGCACGGAAGTCCACACACATGTGCCAAGCCCCATCCTTCTTTGGCACTAAGACAATCGGTGAACCACATGGTGAAGTGGATGGGTGTGTGATAACTTTGTTTAGAAATTCTTTAATTTTCTTCTTGATTTCCATGCTCTCCATTATCTACATGTGATACATGCCAATGTTTGGAAGTGAAACATCATGTTACAGTTGTATCTCTTGCTAAATTCCCCTATTGGGAGGTAACCCAATTGGCTTCTGAAACATCTTGCCATGATGACTTACCACATAAAACAAATCATATTTTAATTTTTCATCACAACCTTAAAAATATTCGTAATCCATATCATTATTTTTCTTGATCATGATAAGCACAAAATTTTTACTTGCATTAACACGCCTCTTCATCTGCCCTGAATTAACCAAATAAATATTCAGCATTTTGCGATGAGCTCTTACAATATAATCCACCCCATCCTTGAGCAAATGATATTTGTTCTCATGGTGATAAAATAAAACTTTCCTGTCATACAATATGGGCTTCCCAAGATAATTCCTAAAATTTCAAGCGGAACCACATCTAACCTAACTTCATCAACAAAATTTGCAGTAATGGAAGACCTTAATTTGCATTCTTGACTATCCAACCCAAAGGATATGGCTTATGATGAGGTATAGTTTCAAGGTTAAGATTTTTGAACAAGTATTATAATATTAATTTCACTTGTGACCCACTATCAAATAGTGCATCAATATTTGTATGGTTTGAGATCACCCTTACATGGAACAACTATATCCTTGTTTCTTCATTTGGAGTGGTGTTGTGACAATTTGAAGAGCTAGTACTTTATATGGCTTCCTTTCCCTTTGAGAACATGGTTGTAATATTGGTCTCATCACCGGAATCGGATCTAGAATCATGTTTTGTGGTAGTGGTCGTATTTTGTTTCCCCTTATTGTTTAGTTTCTTAGGCCTTAGTTCGGGATGTAGTTTCCAATAGTGGGCTTCATCATTTCCCTCTTTGGAAAAATGTTTTCATGTAGTTTTATTCCCTTATTTATTAACACTTGCATTCTTCTTTCCCTTCCATTTTCCTCCCCTCTCTTTATCCTTACCCTTGAATGGCTTCTTCTTACTACCCTCTTCCTGAATGTTCTTTCCCCTTGCTTCAAGGTGTGTGGCTTGCATACATACCTCATCTAAATTTATTGGATTGAACATAAGGATAGTGTGTATCAAATAGGAATGTAATCCCCCAATGTTTTTCAATAGAGTGTCTTGGGAATTCAAGTTTACACCTAACAACAAAGCCTGTTTCTGAAACTCCTC
Organism: Pinus albicaulis; assembly: GCA_034641835.2. Classification (NCBI taxonomy): domain Eukaryota; kingdom Viridiplantae; phylum Streptophyta; class Pinopsida; order Pinales; family Pinaceae; genus Pinus; species Pinus albicaulis. The sequence continues at coordinate 1,581,276,645 of CM076582.1, read as the reverse complement.
GGTATAATCTTGAACTGTTTGACCCTTGAGTTGCCTAAATTTTTTCCAACTAATAACGGATTTTTTCATGTAAGCTAAAGGATAAAACTGTCTCTTAATTGAATAAATAAACTCAACCCAAGAAATGGATATCTTACCATGGATTTGCATTTCCTCTTGAGTCTTTTCTTCCCACCAGACCAGTGTTGCACCTTGTAGCCTCAATGAAGCCAACTGGATCTTTATGTAATCTTATTGAAGGTTTTGAATTCTGTAATAAACCTACAATTGACGAATCAAATTTTCCAACTTCTCTGCATTTACCTCACCATTGTACATGGGAAGTTCAAAATTAATGTCCAATTTGAGTAAGGGAGATTTTCCTTTTTGGGTTTTTGAGTGAGTATGGGTGGTTTTTATTGTGGAAGTGGAAGATGATGTTGATGGTGATGATGAGGATAATGATGAAGATGGTGGAGATGGAGGAGGCTTTCCTCCACTACCCTTTGTATCCTTCTCTTCATCCTTTTTTTCTTCTGAGGTTCCCTCTCCATGTGGAGACTTAGAATTCCCTCCAATCATCTTGGTGCTCCTCTCTTCATAGTGGACCCTAACCAATTCAGTTAGGTTAAATAAATCCTTCTTGAATGCTTCATCTTCTAAAATACCTTTAGTATCTCCTACACCTGACATGATGGCTATGGATTCAAGCTTAGCTTCTGGTACTGCTTATATCTCCTCAATCTAAACAAGAGATATAACTTGAGGTGCTTCAAGTGTAGCAGGGAGTCAAAATTTGGGTGGATATTGTGGCCTTGTGGATCTCCTTCTTCTGGTCCTAACCTCAAGACTAGCAACCTACAGTTTCCATTCTCCTATCTACAACTTTAACCTTGTAAGCATTAGAAATTTACAACCATTAAAATGCTACTTGCATAAAACTTAAGAAAAAATCAATAAAATAACCTTTTCTTTGGTACCATCTTGATCTGAATCTGAATTTTAGTTTTTTTGTGCTAATTTCATCTTCAAAATTATAAACAATTTTTGATCATTTGCTACATGTGCATAGGTTTCCTTGTGGTGTTTGTGAGTATTAAACAGGTAATTATGTCAAGTTTTATTTTAAATTTAGGATTATTTTAACATTAAAAAAAAGTACTGAATAACAGCAATAAAATGTTCAAAAAACCATCAAATGATCCATTAACATAGTATTTTGATGAAAGAGTTCACCCCTCCTAAGCTACATCTCTCTGTTCCATCTTCCATGGCTTGGGCCTATGTATTAGCTCAAAATGGAAAAAGGTGTTGTTTAGAATCCTCTACTACTCCTAAAACCTGCTCCAACATGTTCAGAATATCCAAATATGCTACGATGGACTCTTTCTGAAAAAAAAATGGTCAAATTTTCCAAACGTTATGGCTCAATCAATTTGGCCTAGGAAAACTCCTCAAGTGACTCGAGAGAACTCCAGTTAATATCACTAATTTTGAAGTTCCACCGAAAATGACAAACTCTGCCAACTCCACCGCCAAGATAAGACTCGTAATTAAGGGATAAGCACAATTTAATAATCGGATAAGTGTGTTTTAGTGTGCTAATGGCACGGTTTAGTTGGAGCCTCTGTTGTGAACTCTGCCTCAAGTCACATGGGTAGGGGGCTGGCCCCCACCCTACCCCTACCATGAAATATGTATTAAAACAAATATAATAAAAGTTCATAGTATGGTAAGAAACTTTGGCGTGGTATAATGGTAAGCTGAGTTGTTTTGTGGGGGAGGTCACGGGGTCGACCCTGACCTCTACCCGTCCTCTGAAATAAATTTTTCCACACCATAATATATTTGACCTTTGACATAGTTTGTATTTTGGCCTTTGGGAGGGGGCACATGGCAGCCCCTGGTTGCACCATGTGTCCCCTTCTCATTGGCTCATCCCAACAGCTTATGAAAATGCAGAAAATCACCCAACTCAACAACCGTTCATGAAGTGACACTTGCCATAGTGTAATTAGACAAATTAAAGGAATATTCTTTTTTTTTGCTGACTAGGATGCCTAGTCACCATTCTGTCATTTTTGCACAAATTTTATTGTTTGTGAAAAAAAACCAATAGGCTCTAACTTTCACATATGGAGTTGGTTTTTATGAAACAAAGTACACCAGATTCCTGGAGACAAGAATTTCACGGTCGTTCAGGTTCTGAACGATTCTGAGAACTTCCATTTTTGAGCTTAACACTGAGCACTTGATCAACTGAAAACTGAAAAAACTGGTGAATGAAGCACAGGGATTTGTTGCGCAAAGTGTTGAAGTGGTCTTGCCACTAAAGACCTCTATCATTGTGATCAAGGAAAAGATGAAGGATCCCACCACTCAGTGACTCGGGACAATTCACGAGTCTTTTTGGGGGGCTTGTTGGAATGGGGTCCCCTAGGGTCAATTTGGTAATGTTTTTGTATATATCTTGTTGTGCGAGGTGTGCGGAAGATTCAAAGGGGATTTAGGGCAGCTCAAAGTCCTTATTTCATGTAAATGGGTTTTAAGGGAAAACTATGAGTCTGAAACCATGGTATCTGCGTGCTAAGATTAGTATAAATATAGATAGATCGATTCAAGTAAAGATATCTCATGGTGCTTTTTCATGATGATTTTTTTGTAAGGATTTGATCTAAGTCTAGCTTTTTGGGTAGAAAATGCTCCTATTGGTTGTGTGCATGAAGACCTTAGTCCTAGATGTGTGCGGAATCTGCTGGCTATGTGTACAGAAGGGTAAATTGTATGGAAATTTTGAATGTATTGGAACTGTTGATCTCTTAAAATATAAGACTTTTTTGGAATAATTGAATGTGATATATGCTTGATGCGTTACTTATCTGATTAATTGTGAATCTATTTTATTAATTGCTTTGAGATTAGAATAAGTTTTGTTATTCCATCTTTACTTATGTTATGTTTAAATTTCATCTGCGTTAGTAAATCACATATTTTACGCATGAGTATCAGTTGATGATTAAGTACATGATTGATGAATATATATGCTTAAGTGTATCTGTTTACTATGTGCAAAGCCATATATATTGATAATCTGCAGTGAAGTTGATCTGTTAGTCTATTTTTATGTTGTTGCACACATCTATTCTCATATCTGTGATAAGTTCTATTATAAGTATGTTTAGAGCCACCACAAAAATTCTTCCTCGGGGCATGGAAACCTAGTTCCATCACCCTCCCATACTGCTTCGGATGAGACTTTGATCTATGCAAGTAGGTCATTGGTGAAAGGGACAATAGTTGGAGGGTTTGTTGGTTGATCAATAAATCTAAACTTGGTTCAGGACCCCTCAAGCCAACACCCACCTATGACAAAGAGATGTATTCCATTGTGAAGGTATGATGACCATGGAAGCATTACATTTTGGGGAAGGAAACGGTCATCCAAACATACCACGGACCCCTGCAGTTTATCCAAACACAAGGGAAATTTCAAAATGATCACCATCAAAAATGGTCCACATACCTACAACAGTTCCATTTTAATATTAAGTAAAAGAAGGGTAGCACCAAAAATGTTGTATACTACCTCAACCAACCACCGGTCATGGCGCTGACCATTGTGCTCGACTCTTGTGGGCATGAGACTTTGGAATGGCCTTATCTCTACAACAGAAATCTAGAATTTGACAACACATACTAGATTCTCCTAGAAGGAAAGCAAGTTCCAAATTTTCACCTCCAAGATGCACTTTTATGCCACCTGGGACACCTTTGTGTTCCTTCAAGAAAGCATGCCAATATGATTTGGGAAGTGCACTATAGTCAGGTTGATGGACATTTCGAGATAAAGAAAATAATAGTAGTGTTGCAAAATTATGTTTATTGGGCGACCCTTCGTCGGGATGTTGAGAAGTACACCTGATCCTGCATGGCTTGTGCCATTTCAAAACCGACCATCAAGAAGAAAGTCCTATATACTCCTCTGCTTACTCCTAGTTGGCCTTGGGAATCCATTTCCATGGATTACATGTCGAGCCTTCCTTCTACTAAGCATGGAAATGACTATGTTTTCATGGTCGTCGACAGATTCTCTAAGATGGTCATTCTAGCGGCCTGCAAGAAGAGCATCACCACAGAAGCCACTGCAAAAATATTCTTTGAACAAGTGTGGGTACACTTTGGGATCCCACAGTCCATTATCTCAAACCATGACATTAGGTTTCTAATTAAATTTTGGTTAATTCTTTGGTTTATGCTGGATACCAAGCTCACTAACTACATGGCTTTCCACCGCCAAACTGATGGCCAAACAAAGTTCGTCAACATGACGATCATACACATTCTCTGCATGTACAACTCAAAGAAACCACGAACATGGGATGAAATCCTTCCCTATGTCTAGCACATCTACAATAGAGATCTCCATAGCTCTACTAGCCACAACCCCTTTCAGATGCATTCGAATTCCAACCACTGTGTCCCATTGATGTGGCCATACCAATTGGAGCTACTCAAGAAGATTTGGCTCATGTCCAGCCAAAGTTAACAAGGCCAATAGATTCATTGAGTGCATACAACACATATGCCAGTAGTTCCATGACATATTGGAAAAATCCAATGCTAAGTACAAGCAATGACATGATGAGCATCATGCGCCACACAAGTTCCAGGTGGGTGACAAAGTTTGGATACATTTGTAGAAGGAGCACCTCGTCGGGCCACAACGTAAGCTCCACTCACTCTAATATGGGTCATACACCATCAGTATGGTTGTAGGGGACAATGCCTTCAAGTTCAGAATTCCACCATTCCTTGTTCTGCACCCAGTGTTCAATGTGGACTGCCTTCGGCCATACCTTCCACCATTACTAGAGGCATTTTACATTGCAGAACAACTCACTCCAACGAAGTTGAACCCACATTGCATGGAACAGTCCATAACTTATCAGATCATGGACACACAAATCAAGAACACTTTCCAGAAAAAGATCCAAATGTATCAAGTTGTCAAAGTTGTCCAAATCCTACACCAAGGCAAGTGGCTCACCAAGGACCAAGTTTAGCAGAAGTTTCCCCATCTCCTGGAGGCACTCAACGCAATGGGGACCATTGCTTCCTAAGGGGGAAGGACTGATCAAAGTGGATATTGGTGGCCACATGCCTATTCCACTTGGATCCCAACCATTTTCTATTTCAGTTTTTCAATTTTCTTAATTTTAGCACGGTTCACTATTTTTGGCAGTTTTTCAGGTCCTAAACTTCTGAAGTTATTTTGAGGCCCTAAATGACATTTTTTTGGAAAACAGACAAAAATTAGTAATTAACTCATTTTTTAATTCCAAATTTTTATTCCTTATATACAGTTATAATTATTTATTATGCATGTCAAACGGATATTTTATGCCAAAGTTACGAACCCAGAAATTTGATTTACCAATTTACCCCAACAGGGCCCACAGATTTGGTGATTCATCTCCTAGGGTTAGGTTTTTGGATGTTTAGAGTTTTAAATTGTTTATAAATAATAAATATGCCCTTGAGCCTCTTGTAACATATTTCAAAGGCATGTAGCCGCCACAAGAGCTAGTTTAATACCATTTTGTATGTAAGCATATTTGAATTATTTGATATTAATTAAATGAAGTTTTATTTTTGTTGCATATTTGTTTTATGCTTATATCTACATTATACTATGTTCTTTCATAAGTATAAATCAATTCTTGAATTCTTATCCCATCATTTCGAAAGGTGAAGTGTTTTTCAAACAAGTTCGTGTCCCAAGGTTGTGACTAGACTTCTTGTGACCCTTGCAGTTATAGAAGGAAAAGTCATCATGTAGCGAATTTACGGCTTTGGAGCACCTGCGAGGGTTGATTTTTTAATTAAACCTTAGGAAATTTTTTATTTTTTTCTCTTCATGATGTTCCAACTGAAAATGTAACCCTTATACATGTCGTTCACTGACTCTAAGTGTATTTTGTTGTGTACAAATGAGTGTACCATTTTCTCATAATAACAATGGTTATGCTTTCTCTTTCTTTGAATGGAATGATGCAAATATGAAGCAATGAGACTTCTGGTGTGTGGGATTATTGGAAAAACCAAAACCCTCTCTTTTATGTCATCTCTCTATCCACTCTCAACTACTCTACTCTACTATGGAACAAAATGCACTAAAATAGAAGCGAACCCCTTTTCCTCTAATGACCCAATTATAACACAATCCAATAGCCAATTAGGGGTTAAATTTGAAACATTAAACCTTCAATATGAGTTAAAATTCAACCCTTATAGTATTCTTCATAGGGCCCATGTGGATAGCCTCTTTTCCAGGAATAATGGGGGATGACATAGTGTTGAGATTAAACAAGAATATCATAGTGAAAATTAAGTACCTACACTAGGATGGAGCCTCGGGCTATTTTTAGATGGATGTATATTTATAGATGCATGAGAAAATTCTATCTATAGATGCATGTATATTTATAGATTTATTTGAAAGTTATATTTATAGGTTGCATGTCTATTTATAGATGCATGTCGACTATTATTATCCCTTAACATTAGTTGGCCAATAAACAATAACCTATTCTCAATGAGCACTTGGAAATAGTTAACTGAAGTGGAAAATCAATTAGCTAAAGGAATTTCAAGTTAAGAGATTGGTTGGTGGGACATGCAAGTGGAATTAGTTGTAACTGATTGATTCGAAGTTATAACAGAGTTGGAAATACAGTTATGAAAGTTGTAAAGTAGTTTAACTCAGTTAAGTGAGTTAAAATCAGTTGTGCTAGTTGCAGTTAAGTGAGTTAAACTCAATTGTGCTAGTTGTAAATGAAGATATAGTAGTGAGAGATAAAGTGAATTAATTATTAATTAATTCACAATTAGTGGCCTCACATGCAACTGAATATTTACTACTATTAACCACATGTATGTCAGATCCAGTGGAGACCCAGTTGAGTTCTAGGTGAAAGGGAAGATAACTATCAGTTGTGACATTATCCGGTTGCACACATGAAACCACACACACATTGGATGTGCCCATGAGGATTGCGTAGTCAAGGCAGGCAGGATTACATTTATTCAGTGATTTCTATCAGCTAGGATTGCACAGTAGAGGTAGGTTGTCTGGAGATAGTAAATTGGCTAAATAACTTGCCAGTTTTTGTATGACAGTGTGAGACAATTAGTTCATGTACTGAGAGCTCTTGGATTGGAGTTTTGTATGTAATTTTTTCATGATCCATGATATAATACATAATAGAAGATAGTGGGATTTTTAGCTACATGCTTTCCTCGGGTAAATTATCTGTGTTATGTGTGATTGATCTTTCTTCATGATATTGTGATTGGCGATTGTGTTTCAAATTATGCAAAGATTTGTAGAAGTGATTATGTATTTAACAATAGCATATTATTGTTAGATCAGGAGGATCCAGGAAATACATGTATTTTGTATTAAATTTCTACATGGTATCAAAGCATAGGAAATTTCAATTTTGAAGAAGGAGTTGAGTTTGTTGGTGGAAAGAGTTCAAACTTGCAGAAAGAATTTCTTGGTGCTACATATGATTCAATATTTAAATGGCTTTTAATGGTGGTGAGCCCTGGTATTTCACCAAGAGTGTTTCAACTCCCAGGGGTTGCCCTACTTTACTTTATCAACTAGGGGTTCGTACAAACTTTGAGGTGACAGTGCTATATACACAATAGATGCATTTTTTTCATGTCATCCTATACTACTTTATGAAGGGTTCTATTTATTAAATTTTGAGAAAAAATGGAAAGTAAATTACTAGAAGGAAATGAAAAAAAGGAAATTAAACTAAAGTTATAAAAAGAAATGACAAGAATGAAACTAATTTAATTGGCAGAAAGGGAAATGGTTGAAAAGAAACTAAGCTAAATTGATGAAAGTAATTGGCAGAAATGAAACTAATTCTAAGCCACAATTATCCTGGAAAAATGACTAATTCACTCTACTCATCCTAAGATCTATCTAGCATGCTCTTATCCATGCAACTAAACTATCCATGACTTAATTCTAACTAAAAGGAGTTAATGTGTAGCTTGGAGGAAGATGATAGGTCCTCGTAATTTGTTAGATTGGCAAGACCAGATGTACAAGGGTAACATTAAACCAGTCTTTGGAGTACTAGGACCTAGCCTTCCTGGACTCAGAGAGGGCTCTCTCTATGTTTGTGTAAAGGATGTAACTTGTATGATTTTAGGATTTTGAATTTAGGCTAGTTATAAGGATTAGGGTTTTTTTGTTTGTTTGTTTGGTTGGGTAGGTTGACACGTAAAATAGATAGAGTGAGAGAGGTTTAAACCTTTGGGATATGGAGTCTACAAAAGGTCTTGAGAAGTGCAACAACAGATCAAGGGTATATCACAAGGCAAGTCTAAGAAAGCCAAATGGATCTAAAAGCTTATGTGAGTGAAGTGAAACATTAAATTGTGAACATAGTAGGTGAAAAGGGAAGTTAAGAATCCTTTAAAAAATAATTTAACAAGAATAGCATTTAAAATCACTATACATAAAGAAATAACCAAAGACATGGCATACAAATAACTTCTTTGACCAAACCCTAGCAAGTGGACATCAAGACAACAATCTAGTGAACCATAGAAGGCAAGAAACTTCTAAGTCTTTTAGTGATTTCACCTTCAGGAAAAGAAAACATCTAAGACAACATGTAGTAATAAACAAAGAGTAGGGAAATCCTAATTTTTTTAATCGAACTACAAAGAACTTCGAAGCAACCATTTAAGATGAGAAAAAGGGCAGGGAAAACCATAGACCTCTTCAGCTAAACCCTAATTAGCCATACTTCAAAGAAAACATCTAAAAAAAAATGTTAAATTACATCAAAGAGTAGGGCTAACCATAAAAAAAAATAACATTGGCTCTACTAAATAATTCTTAAGATAAAAAAGCATAAGTGGAACTATACAGCATTCAAGAATTCTGTAATTTGACCTAGCAGAGGAAAACATACAAGCAGTAGAGAGCAGACAGAGCTAAGGTGCCTCTAAACAACATTTCTTAGCCTAAAATTATTTCCTACTGCATGAGAAAGATGAAACAAAATGATAACATAAGAAAACAAGAACTATATAGGAATACATCACCATTAACTATGTTCAGGAATCCTGCAAGTGAGCTTTCTCCATCATCATGCAAATCAAGACATTCAAAAAGTCCAAAGCCAAATTTCTCCTCAATCTTCAAGTCTATGATATTTTTCTCAATAATCAACCAACATGTACAATGAGGCCTCAATGTTGTATTCAACTATAAAGGAGAACCAAAACCCTAACTAGGGTTTCCAAAATTTCATTAATACATCATAAATGCCATTTTTCTCCAAAGAGACCATGCAAGGCCCAAGGCACAAAATATCTAATGTAATAAATGAAAAATAACTTAAAACATAAATTTCGAGCTAGCTAGGAGTGATTTGCCTTAAAAGTCCTCAAAAATATGTTTTTCAATAAATTTGTGTCTTCTGTTGACTTTGCAGGCAAGGGCGTAGCGCCAAGGTCCAAGGGTGCGACGCTTGCATCGGAAACATTTCATGTTTTGTAACCAATGTTTGGAGGCCTTCGAGGTGTCCAAATGAGCTCTATGATAGCTCATTGGAACGCTTGTCTAGTCTACTTTCTGAAACTACCTTTAGTTTTTTGATTTGAGTTCATTTACCTACTAAAAAAATAGATCTCCCAATACTGCTCATGGCGCAGTGCCAGCTCTGAAAATGGGGCAGAAAGGTGATTTTTTGGGTGTTTTTTGCACTTTTGGAGGGTCATTTATGCTCCAAATGACCTTAATTTTATTATGGATGATGTCCTTGGCCTTGATGATTATGTTTTGGATGCCTGTAGGGATGCATCAGCAAGGATGTCAAGGTTTTCTTTGTCTTTAGACTCTTTCTCAGCCCTGATAGCTCTGATCTCATAGATGGCGTTCTGTGCCTCTAGCTGCTTGTTTTCAACCTTATCACTATTTGCCTCACTGCCCTCACTGCTCTTATGACTATCATCATTACTTCCAACATCATCATTGATATGTGCTTCAATGGCCTCACTACCATCATGGCTCTTTGATCTGCCATCATCCTCACTACTCTTTGCTTCAATGCTCTCTGCCTCACTAACATCTACCTCCTCATTTCCTTCTTCTTTATTGCTCGTTTCATAATTCCTTGATTTCTCATTTCCCTCTCCCTTACTGACATTTGATTTCTCATTGCCACCTTCCTTATTATTTTATTTTTCATTGTTATCTTCTTCACTGATATCCTCTTCTTTTCTTTCTTCTTTATTTCTCTTTCCCTCACTTCCACTGTCCTATCTTTCTGAAATTTTGACCACTCTGAATTTGAAACCCTAGGATTGAAAATGGAAATGAGATGAAGGGATGGTGGAAGAACGGCCTTTACAAGTGAATGAGATGAATGAGTGAGGGTGTAAGTATACGAGAAAGAGGGATAAGCTACCAACTCAATGGAAACCCTCTGTTGATATTTCAAACACTGTTTTTAACACTTGGGCTAAATGTGAAATTGAGATGAAAGTGAGATGATGGAGTGTCAATTTTTGCAAGTGAAGGGACAAATTGTTTGAGTGTTATGAAGGAAATGGATTTATGGGGGGACCGAGATGGGTGACAACTTCCATAGCAACCTGTTTCACCCTTGTCTTGGCTGATACCCTTAGTAGGCAGATGAATGAGGCTTAATCAATGATTTTAAGCATGAAATTTAGGATTTCTCCTTAAGGTTCCATTATTTTAATCAAATGATGACAAAAATAATTTTAGAGGACTTGATGACCTATACTTACCTATGCTAGTGCTTGGAGAACCTTTGATAATATATTGGAGGAAATTTTTAGTGATTTGAGTGTTTTGAGGGCTTCAAAAACCTCTTTGTCCATCGGTGTAGCGCCAGTGCCAAGGGTGCAGCGCCAACTCCTAAGCGTGCAATGTCTTTTTGCAGAGGGTATTTGGAGGCCTTCCCGATGTCCAAATTGGGCCCATGATAGCTCATTGGAAATAGTATCTTGTATAATTTCCAAATATGCCTTGTTTTCGCTCATTGGAGTTGATTTTACCTGTCAAAAGTTGATTCTCCCAAGACTGGTCAAAAAGTGTTGAATGATGGTGATGAAATGTAGAGTGTTGGTGCAAGAAACTTTTGGAGGCCTTCCGAAACTCCATATTGAGCTCATGATAGCTCATTGGAAATATATTTTAGTCTACTTATCATTGGATGCATCAAAAAAGTCATTTGGACAATCCATCTATGATAAATCCTGATTTTCCCAAGGTCACTCCAAAAGTGCAGCAATTCTCCTGTGACACCTGTATTTTTGACATTGCTCTAAAACCATGACACCTGTGTAAAATCTGACGGAATTTTTTCTTCTTGGACCTATGATGGAAAAGAACCTCTCTCATTGTTGTCAAATTCATATCTGTTTGGTCAGAAACATAGTTTGAAGAAAAACTAGCCCTAGGTGTGGAAAATGATTTGTCCTTTGGAATGACTTCATGGAAATGTAGGTTTTAACCCTGTACAGAAATTATCTGCAAACGAATCTTAAAAATAGAAAATAAACAATAGTGAGAGCATAAAACATAAAATAGATATACACAAAGATTTTCCCCTGGATCCCAAATCGGGACGACCAGCTTGATTTTTCAGTATATTCATTTTAGTGTTACAACACATATATATACATGCAGAAGAATACATAAACCCCAATCCATTAACCTTGGATTAGAACATAACTGTAGTTCCCTTGACCGGATCTACAAAATATCAGGGCTCGAAAACCATCATGCCCCAAAAGCATGTGGAAATCCATGCACAAAACCATGGGTGGGTCTGCCCACCGGAAAATAAGGACCAAAATATTTTTCTTGGGGCGCTACCCCGGACCCCGAACAGGGGGGGATGGCGCCCCCATTGTGACCTCTTGCTACGCCCGGTGCAACGTACCTGGGCAGCTATCGCCCCCCCATGGCCCCCCCACACGTGACTAGTCATGGAAATAATATAACACATACCTAACATTCTCCCACATGTTGTTTTCTTTCCGCAGGGGGCTGTAGCAGAGCTTAGCCATTAGCCCAACTTTGCAGCACCCATTTTTTCTCTACACCAAGAGAAATTTTGAGTGCTCACAGACTTTTTGAATGCATCTGCAACATTCTTCAAAGTGTCCACCTTTACCAGCAACACCCTTTTAGCCTCAACCATCTCTTTCACAAAGTGATATTGAACATCAATGTGATTTTTCTTTGAATGATAAGCAGGGTTCTTAGCCAAGAAAGTTGCACTTTGGCTATCATAATCTATCCTTATAGCTTGCTGCTCCAACCCCATACTTGAACACAATCTCTGCAACCAAAATGCTTCCTTGCTTGCATGAGTGGCTATTATGTATTATGCCTCTGTAGTTGAAAGAGCCACTACAGACTGTCTTTTACTCATCCAACTGACTGCACCTCCAAATATGCTAAAAAAAATACCCACTTGTAGATCTTCCTTGGTCTGGATCTCCAGCCCAGTCTGCATCAACAAAACCACAAATTTCCAACACTTTTTCCAATCCTGGTCTTCCTTGGTAGCACAAGCCATAATCACTAGTGCCATGCAAATATCTGAAAACCCGCTTCACTGTTGTCCAATGCTCCTTCCCTGGTTTTGACATAAACCTGCTCAATACTCCCACTGCATGTGCAATGTATTGTCTAGTGCAAACCATTTCATACATCAGGCTACCCACTACACGTGCATATGGAACATTCACCAGTGTCTTGGGACACTGTTCAGCAGACAGCTTTACACCTATAGGAATCGGAGCATTCACCAGTTTACTATTTTTCATATTGAACCTCTACAATATAGTCTCGACATACTTCCTCTAGTTTAACTAGAGCTTCCTCTTTTCCTGATCTCTCTTAATTTCCATGCCCAAAATATAGTTTGCAGAACCAAGATCCTTCATGTCGAATTTGGAGAAAAGTTGGGTCTTCAAATCATGGATAATTGCTTTGTCATTTTCAATCAACAACATATCATCCGCATACAAGACCAAATAAATAGCATGGTCACCAACTAATTTAAAATAAACACAGTGATCCTCCTTGCTTTTGGTGAAGCCAAGTCCCCATATATAGGTATCAAATTTCTGATACCACATCCTTAGTGACTGTTTCAACCCAAACAGAGACTTCTTTAACCTGCATACCAGTTCTTTCTTACCATTCACCATAAAGCCTTCAGGTTGCTTCATGTAGATCTCCGTTTCTAGATCCCCGTGAAGAAATGTTGTCTTCACATCCATCTGTTCTACCTCAAAATCAAATGCAGCATCAACAGATAAAAGTAATCTAATAGAAGTAACTTTGGCAACAGGAGAAAAAATATCACCAAAATCAATTCATAGCACCTGGGAATAACCTTTTTCTACCAACCGAGCTTTGTATTTCTCCCTTGCCTTCTACATTCATCCTCTTCTTAAACACCCATTTTCTCCTGATGGGCTTCCTTCCAGCCGGCAACTTCACCAGATACCATACCTCATTTTTATGCAAGGATGCCATTTCATCAACCATGGCCTCCTTCCAGAGTTTTCCATCCTTTAAATCCACTACCTCCCTGACGGTTCGGGGAGCATCATCAGTTATAGTTAAAGAAAAATTTAAACAAAAATCAGATGGACTATACCTTTCTCGTTGTCTTCTTTCCCGAAATGATCTTCTCACAGCTGGAGTTTGTGGCTCTTCCTCTTCTGAGTCTTCTTCTATTGTAGAGTCTGATTCATCCTCCTTTAGCTCAAACTCTATATTCTCATGTTCCTTTGGTAGGAATTCATGTTTAACAACATCTTTCACCTCTATAAACACCACATCTCAGATGTACACAACCTTCCTTGTTTTCGGGTTCCAAAGCTTGTAACCCTTTAAGCCATCCTTATACCCAATAAATATGCACCTTTCAGATTTATTATCCAACTTGGTCCTTTTCTCCTTTGGAACATGTACATATGCATCACATCCAAATACCCTCAGATGTGAAATAGATGGTTTCTTACCAGTGCATACCTCATGTGGTGTCTTATCCTCCAACACTGAAGAAGGTGGTTTGTTAACCAAGTAACACGGAGTCTCGACTACCTCTGCCCAGAATTCTTGTCCTAACCTCATACCACTGAGCATGCTTCTTGCATTTTCCATCAACATTATGTTCAGTCTTTCTGTAACTCTATTTTTCTATGGTGTGTATGGAGTATTCTTTTGTCATGCTATACCACACTTCTTACAAAACTCTTCAAATTCCTTCTTGTAGAACTCCCCACCATTATCTTTCCTCAGCACCTTTATCTTATTCTATGTCTGCTTTTCCACCAAAGCCTTAAATTCTTTGAATCTTTCAAAGATTTTAGATTTCTTCCTCAAGAAATATATCCATGTATTCCTTGAGATGTCATCTATGAATGAAACATAGTACATAGACTTACCCAGTGATGGAACGAACACAGGTCCAAACACATCACTGTGCACAAGCTCTAATATCTTGTTTTCCCTCTTAGCAGTAGAAGGAAAACTCACCCAATTCTGCTTCCCATATACACAATTTTCACAGAAATAAAAATCCAGAGAGCTATTAGACATACCTTCTATCATACCATTTCCATGTAGTATCTGAAGGCCCTTCTCTCCAATATGTCCAAGCCTTTGATGCCATAGCATGGTCTTTTCTCCAAAGGCCAATAGGGTTTCCGCTCCACTTTCGGGAACCACAGAACTATTGCACCCATCAATAAATGTGCTGCCCTCAAGCTTGTATAGAGTTCCAATCCAAACTCCCCACATTAATACCAATGCTCCCTGAACCATCTTACAGGTATCTTTCTCGAAAACTGTTTTTACACCTGCATCATCCATCTTGCTTACATAAATCATATTTATGGCCAATGCCGGAATGTGCAAAACACCAGGAAGTGTTCTAATTCTTCCACCTTGTAGCTTTAGCTTAAATTTTGCACATCTGATGATTCTGACCTTCCTATCATCCCCTAAGAAGACATCACTGCCATCATATTTCTCATACTCACAGAGCCACTCTCTATGGGAAGTGAAGTGAAAGGATGCTCCCGAGTCAATCAACCATGACTCATGATCTACATGTGTATTTGAAGAAGAAGCCAAATACACATCTCCACCTTAATCTGAGGTGGTTTTTGCCTCTGCAGAAGGAGTATCATCAGATCCCTTTCCTTTCTCAATAGCTTTACATCTGCATTCCTTTTCGTAGTGCCCTTCCTTTACGCATTTCCAACACACCTTTACAAACTTTCCAAGAGATTTATATCTCCCACTCGAAACCTTATTCTTGTTTTTGTTCTGGGACCTTCCTCGTATATATAAGGCATCTCCATTCTGACCCTCCATATTTCTCTGTCTCATTTCCTTCGACAACAAGGCTGAGACAATGTCATCAAAATTCAAGGTAGTTGTAATGCTACCTATTGCAATAATCAAACTATCTCATAAATATGGTAGAGAACACAAAAAATTGATGCACTTATCTTCATCTAATATTTTAATATCAACAGATGATAGCTGGCTTACCACAGTATTGAAGGCGTTCAGATGCTCTGTCACTAAGTCTCCATCCTTCATCATCATGTTATACAACGTTTTCCACAGGAACAATTTATTCACTAGAGACTTAGATTGATACAAAGTCCCTAGCTTTTCCCACAAGGTCTTCACCATAGCTTCCCCAGATACATTCAAAAATACTGAATCTGAGACACACAACCATATTGTGCTCTTTTCCTTCCGATCTAGCTTCTTCCAGTCTTCATATGACATTGTCGTTGGTTTAGTACCTGGATCTACCACGATCCACTGATCTTTATCCACCAGCAGATCCTCCATCTTGGGCTTCCACAACTAAAAAATCTGACCATTAAATTTATCTATCTCTATCTTCCCACTACTCTCCATCTTCTTTCACCACAAGAATCGATCCTGCAAATCTCCCACTGAACAAGGTCTACCTCAGGCCCGAGAAAAAAACCCCTCAGCAACAAAGGCACCCCCTTGAAGCCAAAACAAATCTGATACCAAATGTAGGTTTTAACCTTGTACATAAATTATCTACAAACAAATCTTAAAAATACAAAATAAACAATAGCGAGAGCATAAAACATAAAATAGATATACACAGAGTGTAATATCCCAAAATAGGGAACTCAAAAAAGCATGCACTTAAAAACGCATTTTCAGAAATGTTAGCCATAAAAATGGAAATAAACACTTGGATCCATTAGATCTGAAAATATATCATCTAAATCCAAGAGGATATCAGAAACAAATCAAACCAGGTGAGGTAAACAAACATCCCACACGTAGTATAGCTGAAAAACACTAAATTCCCAAAACAATGCAACACAGAATTATTACATGAAAGAGACTGTTCAGCCTTATGAGGGTTTCTAATTATAAATTATATATACAAATATATTTTCTCATATATTTAGCAATAATGCTTAAAAACTAAGATCTAGTCTCCTTATTACAAATACAACAGAACCCGAGAAGGGTTTCTTGCAAGACACTCCATATAAAATTGTGATCTTCAGAAATAAACTGAATAATCACTAAAAACTGAAATAAAAGAGTGTATAATTATGAATTATAATATATCTGAAGTCTATCCCCTCAACGGTCTCCTCCCATGAAAGGATGAACCCCTCAATCACAAGGAAACACTACAGAGAAACCACAAGATATTCCACTGAAGATGCCTTAAAAAATAACGCATTCCCTAGATGGAATAGCGCTGGAAATTATGGGAAATGTATGGCCTGATGCCAAGGATATAAAATGTGCCCAATAAATCTCCAAACATATCTCCCAAGAGAAGGGAACCTTCCTCCTATGATAAACTGTTGGAAATGTTGTCATTGATGGCAAAGGAGGTAGCAGATGCAGAGACAGGAACAGTTACAAGGAGACAAAGATAGACAATGGAGGCAGCAAAGAGGAAATGAATATAGAGGAGAAAGGCAGAGAAGCAGAGGCAGAGTGACAGAAGCGGCAGAGGCAGAGCCACAGCTGTTATTGCAGAGAAACCGCTGTTATTCCAAGAATATGTATATATATATATATATATATATAAATTCCGAGAATTTTTTATATAGCCAGGCGTTACACATAATATAAATTAATTTCCGGACTTTATATTCAAATGCTCTGTATTTAGTTGAAGAACTTGACTTCTGGTCGATGTGGTGTTTTTAAATTGTACATACCTAGACTGTAATGAGCTCTGCGAACCAGCGTGAATAGGCTCTCTGGGGATGAGCACTGTACACATAGCCACAAGGGTTATGAATGGTGGAACTCTGCGTTTGAGTATAACGGAACCATAGTCGAAAAAAAACATATATATATATATATATAATTGAATGGAGCGGAACCATAGTCGCAAAAAAAAAAAAAATATATATATATATATATATAATTGAATGGAGCGGAGTTGAATCATAATAATACATTGAAAAGTGAGTGATTTTTTAAAATAATAAAGACGGATGGAACCATGAGCAGGGAAGTGGAACCATGACCCGATGAACAATAACAGTGGTTTGGAGCGAACGGTGGATTTCATCGCACCACTATTATACGAAAGGCGGTATTTTGGAGTTTCGCAGTGATTCCATTGATTGATCGACGCGTGTCCCTGGATGAACAGTAAAACCACCGTTTAACGGAGCGCCATCACGTGTTATTGTTTGCGCATGTTGATCGAGAGATATACGTTGGATTGGGCAACGTAATACCAACCGTCGGATGGGCACGTGGGTTAACAAAGGTACGGTGTGCATTCGATTGGTCCTTTGGTTGTATTGTAGGCCCGGGGCGGAGTCATATATAATGAATTTGGTTTATTAGTGTTATTCGACATATTGTAATCTTAGTATGAGGCCCGGTGAGTTATATTAAAAAGATTTTAACCAAGGTTAATTGTATTGGCGGTCAATCCTTACGGATTTCGGGTTATTTGCATGAATGAATTGCATATATATATATATATATATATATATATTATAGGTTGAGATATTATGTTGTGCGTATAATGTTTGAATATGAATAGTGTGGGAGAATTGTTATTCGGGTGTAAAATGAGATTGGATCAAAGGATAAGTAAATCCAAAAGAAGAATTAAGTAGTGAGACTACAATTCCTTGGCTTGGATTTTTTATTTAATTGCCAGTCCCAGAAACAAGAACCTGTTGAATTGCTAGAATTGTGGATGGTTGAGTGCGTTGGTTTTATTTTGACAAAGGACTTGTTATATTGGGAGATATAAGGTTTTAAAGGTATTCATTAATAAAATTCTAATAATTTGATGAATGAATTGAACAGAGGATTAAGAAGACCCTTACTGAATAAAAAGATGAGAATTGGGCGTTGTGAGATTGTCAGGATGGCGCACAGCTTTGGGAAATGAAGCTTGGGATGCATTTACACACAGTTAAGTGAAATATTGAAAATTACTGGGAATATGGTTGATTTATTAACACTTCAGATTTAAGCATTGGAACTGTCAGCGTAGAACAAAGCAGAGATTGTGAGATTGCTCGGACTTGGGAAATGATTGGGCATGAAACTTGAATGCAATTATGGAAAAGGAAAAAGAAGAGGAGAGCATGCAGAGATGAAAGTTCGGTGAACAAGAATAGGTACAGGAATGAGTTGGACAGGTGAATAAGAACAAAAAATAGGGAATATGCAGATGACAGTGAACAAAGTGTATACAGAACAGGTTCTTAACAGCAGCAGGAAAAGACAAATCCAGTAAAGCCAAAATCCAGAAAATGAGCTGAGTGAAATTGAAATATGTAATTAAAAATGTGAATGTAAATGTTGTAATTAACTTTTATTGTTTGTGATGAAAAGGCAAGTATCCTAAGGAAAAGACAAAATCCCACTGTAGCATGGAAATTTGTACATATTTTAGTAATTCTAAAAATGAGTTGGAAAAAGGAATAAAAAGACAGAAGCCAAAGAGTCATGAATGTTCACTCCAAATTCCTTGTGAAATAAAAACAGTCATGTGAGAATTTATATATATAATAAATTTGATAAGCCCAAGAGATGAAGAGAGAGAAAATACAGAGAATGCGGAATATAGAAGAATAAAGCAGAGAAGATTAAGAGAAGAAGAGCAGATACAGAATAGAGCTGATATCTGGAGTAAATCAGCAAACATTCAGTTTGATAAATTGAGGAAGTTGGAGCTTCACTATCGAGTTGCATCTTGATAGCTGTCAGTTGTAGCTGACTAAGGTTGAAGCCTCCTATACGTTGGTGCCTGCAGAAAATTGAAGGGATTTGGTGCTTCCTTGCAAGTTGTAGCTTGCAGAATTGAGGTTGGAGCCTCCTGTAGGTTGGTGTCTGCAGAAAAACAGTGGTGAGAGGGAGTTGGAGCTTGCCTTTGCATCACAAAAATAATAAGATGTGTTTTTCTCCCTTTATGGGATTCCACTTATATCTGGTGTCTTTGTGCATGATATTTATGTATTGATCTGATATGTATCATCTGCTTAATACCTGCTGCTCTCATACTAAGTCTACTGCTATATTATACTAACACTTGCTGCTTACATTCTAAGATTACTCACACATTAAATTGGATATGAAATGAAGGTGTAAATAAGTTTAATAAAAATTTAAAAGATCAGGATTCAACCCCCCCCCCCCCCCTTCTCAGTTTAACTAAAGGTTCAACAGAAACTAGCTCGTAAAGTGGGATTCTAACCCCTCCACTGTTGCACCCTTCAACACAACACAATAACCTGCAGAAACTGCATTGAAGAAGAAGTTGCAGGTTGGCATAAAAACCTGAATGTGGAAATGAATACCATACTCTTCCAAGAGGCCTCTCAAGGAAAGAGGTGGGATTCCTACTCAGGAACACTCGGTGCTAAACAACACTG
Source organism: Pinus albicaulis (assembly GCA_034641835.2). Classification (NCBI taxonomy): domain Eukaryota; kingdom Viridiplantae; phylum Streptophyta; class Pinopsida; order Pinales; family Pinaceae; genus Pinus; species Pinus albicaulis. The sequence goes on along the minus strand of CM076582.1, from coordinate 1,581,256,632 downwards.
CAACCCTGCTAAACAACAAGAAGAAGCAAAATCTAAGCAAACCAATATCAAAATAATAATCAAGAAAATAAGCTCAAATGGATGCCATCCTCTTCCTTAAATAGAATATCATATTTCTTGCCCTTGGCCCCACTCAATTAGTTCATTTCCTTCATGATATCCATCTCCCTCCAAAACTGTGTTATTCCTCAATTAATCTCCACTCCTCCATAACAACATTTTTGACTTGGTCAAAGTTGACTGAATCAACATGATCCAACCTTGTTCACACTTGAAGGTGCTTTATTTAGTTGCTTAAAAGGTATCCTTTTACACTTGAAGTGTTTGTATTGCTACTAAGGAGACTTATGGGCCTCCCTACCCAGTTATTCACCTACCTAGTGACAAAACAAACTATAATATTCCATTTACCTAAAGGCTAAATTTTTGGAATATTACAGTCCTCCCCTCCAAAATGTTGCTTGCCCTCAAGAAACTATATAAGGAGAGAAAAATTCCTCCCCTCCTCCTCTTGTGGCCTCCTCATCAATAATCCCCACCACTTCTCAAAATAATCTGCAATAAACCTTCCCTCCAATGTTTCCTCCCAAGTATGCAAAACCAAATGGCTCACATCATAAAAGGGTGGAAGATGTAAGTGGAAACCTTCTTGTTGTCCAATGAGCTTCTCAAGGTAGGAGTGATGAAAAGCATAGGGGATCTCATTCCCAATGAGAAACTCCTAAACCCATGCTATCATCCAAATGAAATGAGCCATTCTAGGTAGCTCATCAAAGGAATCCTCAACCCCCGGTTCATACAATGTGTTGGGGCTGCATGGAGAGATTGGATCCTCCCACCAAAGTGGTTTCTCTCTCTGGTTATGGTAAGTATGGAGCTATTACTGATCTTGGGTTGAAATTTCATGGCCTCCAAATATGGCCCAAGCTACCCCACCAAACAAATAACCCATGAAGTGCCTCCTCCAAAAACTCAAACTCTCCAGATAGCTCTTCCCACATGGAGAAAAGAGATGTATTTTGGCAATCATGGGCTTCCCATTGCTTCTCCTTAAACATGAATCATTTAAAGTAGGGAGAATCATACTCTTAATGGGCATCTTCAACATTTGTTCCACTCTCCCAATAAATCTTCCCATAAACATAATAACATCTCCAAAATATGGAAGCAAAAACCAATGAAAACAAGCTGCCACATGACAATCGGGAGGCGGGTCATAGTTACTCACATGGAACCAGTGTAGTGCATCCCTTGCCTACATAAAAACAAGTAATAACAAGTGCTCTCCTAGCCAATTTTTTTCTGCCACAATCATTCTTTCAGATATAATCATGAAAGCACAATGTGATGTCAATGGTGCACACCAAAAATCATGTGGCTTCCCCCACAAACTACCAATAAAATAGCCAACCTCAATGCTACAATTGGCCTCAAGTACATCAGAATATAATATGCAAGAAGGTATAATCCTCCTTGGTACAACATGTTGCTCATATAAAGTAAAGAAGTACAAATCATAACGCAAAAGTGTACCTCCTCTGCCATGTACTTTGGTCCTTGAGCTAAAATGGCTCAACTGAAAAGTCTCCCTTACTCTCAATGAGTAGGGAAGTGGTTGTGACCACCTCTTCATCACCATCCAAGTTATGCATCTCTCCTCATGCTGATATACATCCTGTTGGATGCCCTCCCAAGTGAACTCCTCCATCAAAGAATGAAATGCATCAAAGTGCATGGAAATAAAGTCCACATGTGCTGCATGTAGCAGCTTCTCCTTGAGCTCAGAAGCTCTAGTCAAGAAGGCTTTGCCATAAGAATAGATGACCACATTTACCACCATATGTTTATCATCTCGCTATGGGTCATCAAGAATCATGCAAGCACCAATATCCTTGGAGTACTCTACCACGAGTTGAGATCTCTAATACAGATCAATCCTCCTAAGAGACAATCCTGTTGATCTGGTATGTGAAGCTCCCCACACACTGCTATCTACTCCTTTGACATCCCCCATGGAAAATTCATCCTCCAAAGTATCCACTTCTCCGGGATCTAAGAGTGGTGAACTGAATGGTAAGATGTCTCCCACCGACTCTATATCTGGTGGCCTCCTAGGTGGAATGCCCCCATGTAGTGAGACATAAAAATATGAAGTGGCTTGTATATATGAGTGGACTGATTTTTCCCTCCTTTCACTGCACAATACAGTCTCCTTCTTATGTGAAAAAACCTCCCCAAATAGATAGGGGTGAATTCTCATCATCCCTTGATGTTGATCCTTCTTTTCTTCTCCTTCTATCTGCCAAGATCCACAACCCACAACAATTGATGCATGTTGCTCCAGAATTGCGTTGTTTTTCCCACATGTTAAATCATTTGGAACTCCTTGCAAAGACATAAGGACTCCTCTAAGTGAATCAATGGCTCCCTTCCCATCTCCATGTGGTGATTTATCTCCTCCTGATGGTACGGTGTTGTTAGCTCTTCTTTGCTCATCCTCTTCATCAATATTTTAGAATGCCTCATCATCAATGAGAGACCCTTGATCTTGGTCTTCTCTTGAAGGAGGAACCTCCATGTCTTCATCTATAGAAGAGGGCTCTTCACTAAGTGGGGATCTTGCCCTTGGTAAGGCACGATGCATGTTTCCATCCCCTTCAAAAAAATTATGGAGTGGAGTTGGCAAAATAAATCTCTCCAACTCATGCAAAGGTTTTGAGTTTTTGGGTTCAATAAGAGATGTTTTACAATGTTTAAGATCAAATATCCTCACTAATTTCTTAGTGAACCCTACATAAGTGTTTACATTTGTATGATAAAATAAAGCAGAACTATAAAACCACCAATCATGGGCCATACCTTTGAGGTGCAACACTGCTACTCTAATGGCCTCCTTTTCTGAAACTTGGTGTAGTTGGAAATAGGAATCTAGCTCCTCCACCCAAGCTTTGGTTGTGCACTTTGCTGATCCATAAAAGTTAGATAGAAAGATTCTACCTCTCTTGCTTCTATTATGGTTACTGGATCTTCTATCTTCCTTGAGTTGGAAAAACCCTTGGAAGTCTGAGTGCCTTTTGAATCTCCATGATTGAGACTCATACTCCTAAAGATAGTCACTCAAGGTCTCCTCCCTTGGTGCATCTTCTTCATCCATCCTTCTTGTAGTGAATGTGGGAAATAAACTGTGTTGTGGATCTGCATGTGTGTCTGAATGCTCACACCCATTATGTGAATATCTATGGCTTTCTTCACCTTCAAACCCTCTTGGAAATATTCTACACTTCTCCCCTTTCATCTCCTTGAGATCTTTTTTGACATCTTTCATAGTTCGGAAAAGAAGCTAGGAGATCCTCTCTTCCTTCATTCTCCAAATAATGGAGTCTTGCCTTTTTTTATTTTGTACATATTATCCTTTTTGTGAGAATAATTTTCTCCTTCTAATGGTATAATGTCTTGAATGCATAGGCTGAGCCAAGATTATGCTCTGATACCACTGTAATATCCCAAAATAGGGAACTCGGCAAAGCATGCACTTAAAAACACATTTTCTGAAATGTAAGCCATAAAAATGGAAATCAACACTTGGATCCATTATATCTAACAATATAGCATCTAAATCCAAGAGTAGATAAAAAACAAATCAAACTTGGTGAGGTAAACAGACCTCCCACACCTAGTATAGCTGAAAAACACTAAATTACCAAAACACTGCAACACAGAATTATTACATGAAAGAGACTGCACAGTATTATGAGGGTTTCAACTCAGAAATTATAGAGACAAATATATCTTCTCATATATTTATCAATAATTATTAAAAACGAAGATCTAGTCTCCTTATTACAAATACAAGAGAACCCAGGAAGGGTTTCTTGCAATACACACCAAATACAATGGTGATCTTTAGAAATAAACTGAATAATCACTGAAAAATAAATTAAAAGATTGTATAAGGCTGAAGTATAATATATCTGAAGTATATCCCTTCAAAGGTCTCCCCCCGTGAAAGGATGAACCCCTCAATCACAAGGAAACACTACAGAAAAACCACAAGATATTCCACTAAAGCTGCCTTCAAAAATAACGCATTCCCTAGCTGGAAAAGCACTGGAAATGATGGGAAATGTATGGCCTGATGCCAAGTATCTGAAATGTTCCCAAGAACTCTCCAAACAGATCTCCCAAGAGAAGGTAACCTTCCTCCTACGAGAAACTAGCTCAGGAAGTGGGATTCTAACCCCTCCACTGCTGCACCCTGCAACACAGCACAATAACCTGCAGAAACTGTGCTGATGAAGAAGCTGTAGCTTCGCTTGAAAACCTGAATGTGGAAATGAATACCATACTCTTCCAATAGGCCTCTCAAGGAAAGAGGTGGGATTCCCTCTCGGGAACACCCGGTGCTAAACAGCATTACAACCCTGCTAAATAGCAAGAAGAAGAAAAGTCTAAGAAGACGAATATCAAAATAATAATTAAGAACATAAGCTCAAAATGGCTGCCAACCTCTTCCTTAAATATAATATGAGCTTTCTTGCCCTTGGACCCACTCAATTAGGTCATTTCCTTCATGAGATCCATCTCCCTCCAAAACTGCGTTATTCCTCAATTAATCTCCACTCCTCCATAATAGCGTTGTTGACTTGGTCAAAGTTGACTGAATCAATATGATCCAACCATGTCCAAACTTGGAAGTGCTTTACTTAGCTGTTGAAAAGGTCTTCTTTCACACTTCAAGTGTTTTTATTTCTACTAAGGAGACTTATGGGCCTCCCTACCCACTTATTCACCCACCTAGTCACAAAACAAACTATAACATTCCATTTAGATGAAGGCTAAATTTTTGGAATATTGTACGGAGATTTCCCCCTGGATCCCAAATCAGGATGACCAGCTTGATTTTTCATTATATTCCTTTTAGTGTTACAACACATATATACATTCCGAAGCATACATAAACCCCAATCTATTAACCCTGGATTAGAACATAACCGTAGTTCCCTTGACCAGATCTACAAAAAAACTAGGGCCGAAAACCATCATGCCCCAAACCCATGTGCAAACCCATGCACAAAACCATGGGTGGGTCTGCCCATCGATAAAATAAGGACCAAATTTTTTTTCCTGTGGCGCTACCCCGGACCTCGAATAGGGGGGGCTGTTGTTGGGCACCAAATCTGGCTATCTCTCTGCCCATTTTTGCCATCCTTTCTTACCATTTTTGTTTAATTACCTACATTTTCCATGTTAAATTCATGAGGTAAATACCCCTAACTTGTCCAATTGGAATATTTTAATTAATGAAGTAAAGTCACAGAGTTTACCTAATTGTGGCACTAAGATCTATGTTTGAGTGCAGATTGGAAAACAGGAACCCTTGCTCCAGTAGTTTGCAACAGAATCGGTAACGGCCAACTAAAGGGGGATGACGCAGCTGGAATTGTGATTCCCTGGGCCTATTCTCAGCCCTTTCTTCATCCAGGATATCTATTTTTCATGTCATTCCATCCAAATTCCATTTTTGAACACGCGGTTATCATGCTTCAAGGAAATCTATTATTCCCTTGTACTATGTATAAAATGGACATTGTTCCTGTAATTGGGGGTTCCGAAGAGGAGATTGTAATCACATTTTATATATTAATAAAACACAGTTGGTTTTGTTGTTCTAAATAATTTTGTGAGCAACGCAACCTTGATCAGAGAGCTGGGCCCGCTCTTCTGATCAGGTGTTGCGTCTATGTATATGTGTGGTTTATTTCTTTCTATAGTTGCTGTTATTATTTCGTACTGTTGAGAATTGTTTTGAATGTCCAGCAATTGATTTTACTTCACGTCAATGTTTTGAAATTTAACCATAAACCCTTGGTTGAACGGACCGTGTGTTTCTCCTACATATACCTTGTGCATTTCCTTAAAAGGATACGCTCCCGGATTGATAAAATCAATGTCGGATTAGGGTGGATAAATCATCCCTACCTGAACATCAACATTTTGGCACCACTTCCGAGGAGGCTAACAAGGTGCAAACAATGATTCAAACCAACCAGAGGGTCAATCTCTTGTCCTGAGGAGAGAACGAGCTTCCTCACTCTGCTTCAGGTCTTGAGCGTAGGTTTTGATTTTGGTTTGTTTATTTTTGTTTTTGTTTTGAGTTTTGGGCCATCTTCTTGTCCTGGGGAGGGAGGAGTCTTTTTGACACCCTGCTTCAGATCTAGGAGTATTAGGTCTTTTGTGGTTTGTGTGGTTTTGGTTCTTGTCCTAGGGAGGGAGGAGTTTTTGAGACCCTTCTCTGGTCCTGAAACCCTAGTTTTTTTTTTTTTTTTTTTTTGCTGTCTTTCTCTTTTGAATTCTTTTATCTTGGGGAAGGAATGGTCTTTTGACACCTTACTCCAGGATTGAAGCATTGTAGGTTCATACACAGACCCTCCATTAAATCAATTTTTTTATGAACAAAGAACCAAATAAGAGGGGCAGAGCAAGAGCCCCAAATAGGGGAAGAACAGATTTCGGGAGAAAAACTTACATTCAATAGATCATAGAAAAGGTAGAGTCTAAAGCATCTTCCCGCACAGCTGTAAGTCCCGAGGCTAGGAGAGTGAAGTCCAAGGGATAGTCAGTGGATCAGCCTGTGCAGGCCACTGTATCCCTGGTTGATTTGGTACAATAGGGTCCTCCAGCAGTGGAAGAGATAGTTAACAGTGGACCAGAACAAGAGGACCTTGTGTTGTTACTAGCAGAGGAAGAAATTACAAGTAGAACATCGTTAGAGTCGAACTGCTCTAATAAGGGAAAGGAAGTTGTAGTTGAGGGATTGAACTATCAGGATACAGGGAAAAGATACGAAGATGTATTGGTATCACTAAGATACCAGGGAAGCGCCATTAAGGTAACTCGCATTCCAGTAGTCAGGAGTCCCCGACTATCCTCTACAGAGCCTGTTGAAATTCCCAGTGATTATTGAAAGATATTTATGGATCCCACAACTTCCACTATCAAATTTCCCATTGGGAATTTGGGAGCTGGTGTGCCTACAAATCCTATTCCATTAGCATCATTAAAAAACTTTCATGGGCTTGTTTCAGAGGATCCCGACACGTTTCTATTTGAGTTTGACATAGTATGTCGAGGCTACGATTACACAATAGATGCCCAGAAGTTAAAGATTTTCCCTTCTACACTAAAAGGGATGGCTTTGCTATGGTTTATGGGCCTTGGGGGAAAATCCATTTCTACATGGGATGATATGAAAACAGCTTTTCTGGGAAAATACCATGATTACAGCAAATCCCGGAACGTCAAGGAGGAGCTTTTCAAGTTTACATGGAAAGAAGACGAAAGTTTGGAAAATTGTGTGGAGAGGTTTAAATACCTCCTGCAGAGGTTAGGTCATTCTAATTTGGATAAGGAAATCTTGAAGGTTATTCTCCTTTGATCCTTTCGAGAGGACTCAATGGAATTATTGAATATCGTGGGAAAGGGAGACATTTCTAAGGAGACCTTTGAAGGTATTTGCGACTTGTGTGTCCAGTGCTTGAGGGGGCTTACAAGAAACAGATTAGGGATCCGTTCAGTAAAAGGATCTAGCGGGGGTGTCACGAAAGAAGAAGTTTGGAACCTACTAGAAAACTTAAAGACAGATATTCTCAGTACCCTGTCAACACAAATGGATACTTTGCAAGTAAAACAAAAGCAACTGGAACTGGATAGGACCATGGCAATATTGTGCCTGAAGTGCAAGAAGAATCATCTGGAATGGGAATGCCCATTAAAGTCCATAGAAAAATGTGACATCTATGAGCTGAATCATGTGACAAGCTCATGCCCTTCCTTGTTGGGCCTGAAATTGGTGTTTTAAGGAACAGGGGAGGACACAGAGAAATTGTACCTCATGGGTGCCAGGAAGCCATGGAAAGTTCAACCACCAATGGGGAATCAAGGTATGTACCCAGATCCATCTTAGTATTTCAATAGTTATAACATTAATCCTCAAAATATGCCTTGTCCCCCTATGTGGCCGCAATACCAATACCCACTGTGGCAGCAATGGAACCCTCAGGCCTATATGAGCTCACCATGGGCTTCAACTTGGTGAGGACCCTATTAGGGAAGTTTCCTCAGCAATTGCCACAGCAGCAACTTCAATTACCTTCCAATGTGCCTCCTGGTAATCAACCTGTTCATCCTTAGCTTCCAATGCAGCCTAACCCCAGCCCCAATAATAAAGGAGCTCATCAAGTTGATTTTATTAACCTGCCTTCATATAGTATCTCTACTGCAAAACTGTATGAAATGAATTTTTTCTCAGGTCAAACAGTTGATACTCAACCCCCTCCGGTTATCATTGAACAACTTGATAATGAAGACATAGAGGCACAACCAACCAATAGAGAACCAAAACAAACTGTTAAAATATATATGCCTCCTATAAAAAAATCTCAATCTGAACCACCTTACCCAGAGAGACTAATTATGAGTAAGCCAAGACCACAAGCTAAATTTGACTTATTAGGAGAATTGCAGAATTTATCTGTTAAAATCCCCTTACTACAAGCTATGAAGGACGTGCTAATTTATGCAAAGACTCTTAGGGAATATTGTTCAAAGAAACCTGCAAAGAAAACTAAGGACCCCCTCACTATGCATGTTATGGGAAAATTATCAGACTTCATGATGGGAAAATCAATACCATTGAAATATGGAGATCCAAGGAATCTGGTCTTAACAATACATATTAATGGAGTGGAGATTCCAAACATGCTGGTAGACCTGGGCACTGCTATCAATGTCATCACTACTGAAACCATGCATGCATTAGGCCTTCCAAATTTGAAGCATACACCCACAGTGTTGGAGTTAGCAGATAGATCCACATTCAAGCCTGTGGGGAAGTTGGAGGATGTGACAATTTCAGTAGATGCATGGCATTACCCTGTCGATTTCTTGGTATTGCATACACAATCTTCCGTAGGTGGTCACCCTCTGATCTTGGGTAGGCCATGGCTGGCTACCACAAACGCTTATATTGGATGCTGGTAAGGAAATATGGTCATTTCTAATGGCCATAACACCAAGAATTTGGTGCTATACCCACCGTAAAAAACCCGATGCACCTAAAAAGTCAGCAGGTGGCAAGAAGGTTGTATCTATGGTGGAAGTTGAAGAAGAGGAAGAATTGAGACCGATCCTTACTATCGGGCAGGCCCTTCAGTTGAATATGAAATCAGAAGATGATGTGATCACCTCCTTTATGAATGATCCTTGCTCCATTTCAGGGCCAAACCAGGAGGTCTTAGAATACATCCTAAGTTTCGAAACTCAGGAAAGCATTGAAACAACAGAATAATTGGAAGAAGATGTTGAAGCACCTCATGAAAGTGTCCAAGTGGAGATAGAACCATGTAAAACTCTAAATATCAAACCAGGTCTGTCAAAATCCCAGAGGAAGCAGTTGATAGATGTTCTTCAGAAGTATAAGGAAACTTTCGCCTGGGATTATTCTGACATGAAAGGGATCCCTGGTAATCTATGCACCCATCACATATACATCAAAGAAGACTATCGTCCTATAAGACAAGCTCAGAGAAGGATGAATCCGACATTGAAGAACATTGTGAAAGAGGAGCTTCAGAAACTACTGGATGAAGGTTTTATTTACCCTATCTCAGACAGCCAATGGGTCTCACCATTGGTAATGGTCCCTAAAAAGAACAGTAAATGGCGAATCTATGTGGATTACTGGGAGTTAAATAAGGCAACACAGAAGGATCCTTTTCCTCTACCATTTATCGATCAAGTCTTAGACACATTGGCTGGTAAGAAATTTTTCTCATTTTTGGATGGGTTTAGTGGATATAAGCAAATCTAGATTGCTCCTGAGGATCAGAACAAGACCACTTTCACATGTCTCTGGGGAAAATTTGCATACTGGGTCCTTCCTTTCGGCCTATGTAACGCCCCTGCGACATTCCAGAGGGAAATTTTGGGAATCTTCTCTAATTTGATAGATGATGGTGTTGAAATTTATATGGATGACTTCACTCCATGTGGGGATTCATTTTCAAAGGGGCTAAAAAATTTAGAAAAAGTTCTTGAAAGATGTATACAAGCGCGTTTTTCCCTGAGTACAGTAAAATGTCACATGATGATGGAAAAAGGAATTTTTCTTAGACATTTTCTCTCGACTAAAGGAATCATAATGAACCCAGCAAAGATAAAGGTAATTCTGCACTTCCCAACACCGAAAACACCCACACAGGCATGTAGTTTTATTTGTTGTGTTGGTTATTATAGGCGTTTTATAGAAAATTTTGCAAAATTTGCACATCCATTATTTCAATTATTGACAAAAGATTCAGAATTTGTGTGGTAAGAAGACTGTGATGCAACCTTCATGAGAATTAAAGAATTAATCTGTAGTGCTCTAATCCTTAGAGGACCAGACTGGGTGTTACCTTTCCACATTCACACAGATGCTTCTCAAACAGCAATTGGTGCAGTACTGGGACAGCAGGAACATAAAATACCCTATGCAGTCTACTATGTTAGTAAAAATTTGGCTCCTGCTGAATTGAACTACACAGTGACTGAAAAAGAGTTCCTTTCTGTTTTTTATGCCATCAATAAGTTCTGGCATTATATTTCTAGTTATTCTAATTTTGTGCATACTGTTCATGTAGCCATCAGGTATTTGATGAACAAACCTGTTACCCCTGGTCGTGTTACAAGGTGGTTGTTACTACTATAGGAATTTGATATTACTATAGTAGATAAACCAGGGAAGGATAATGTGGTTGTAGATTTGTTATCTAGATTAGAACATGATGGTAAGAACACACCAGTTGAAGATAATTTTCCAGATGAGCATCTTTTTGTAGTGTCTGCTAACACTTTGTGGTATGCAGATATTGCTAATTATCTTGCTACAGGTGAGGTACCTCGTCATTTGTCCTATAAGGAGCAAAGGAAGATCATTCACAGGAGTGCCCGATATTCATGGATGGCAGGATATCTCTTCCATATAGGGATTGACCAGTAGATTCGGTGTTGTGTGGCAGGAAATGATATTTATAAAATTTTAAAGGCTACACATGATGGACCCTGTGGAGGGAATTTTGGAGACAAAAGGACAAGTAATAAGGTGTTGCAGATGGGATACTATGGGCCCTCCATTTTTCGTGATGCTTGGGATTATATTCGAAGGTGTGATAGCTGTCAGAGGATGGGACAACCTGGGAAAGCAGATGAAATGCCTCTTCAACCCCAGATAGTCCTTGAACCTTTTGAGAAATGGGCCATTGATTTTGTTGGCCCCTTTAACCCACCTTATCATCAGAAAGCCTACATCCTAGTTTGTACTGATTATGTAACCAAATGGGTGGAGGCTAGGGTAGTCACAAGAGCAATAGAGCAAGTAGTGTCAGACTTACTTTTGAAGAAATCTTTGCTCAGTATGGGACTCTAGGATAAATTGTATTAAACGGAGGATCACAGTTCACATCCCATATGATAGAGAAATTGATGCATAAATATGGGGTCAAACACAGAGTAACAACCCCGTATCATCCACAGGTGAATGGGAACGTAGAGAGTACAAAAAAGGTATTGGAAAATATCTTGACAAAGATAGTAGCAAGTCATCACCGATATTGGGCACAGAAACTTCCAGAAGCTCTATGGGCCTATAGAAAAACATGGCGGAATACAATGGGGTTTTCTCCATTTGAACTAGTTTATGGGAAATCCCCCCTGTTTTCGGTAGAATTTGAAATAAGCACAGTCAGGACAGCTCTAGAAGTAGGCTTAGAACTATCAGAAGCACAGAAACACTAACTGGAACAAATGAATGAGTTAGATGAGATTCGATCAGCAGCTGTACAGAGAACTACTGTTGTTCAACAACAGAGAATGAAATGGCATGACAAATTTATTAAAACTAAGGTGTTTCATGAAGGGGATTGGGTGTTACTGTATGACTCCCGATTTAAGGATTTCAAAGGAAAACTCCATACTCGTTGGATGGGACCATATCAAGTGGATGCAGTGTTAGACAATGGAACAGTTAGATTAATTACAATTGATGAGAATCAGACCACAGTTGGGGTGAATGGACACCGTCTAAAATTATATCATCGTCCAACATCTAAAGAGGCCTTTGTTAAAACCCTTTCAGATTCAGCTGATCTAATGGTTATTGCAATAGAAGACACTCTCACCCTCCATTAAAAAAAAAAAAAAAATTTATTATTATTATAAAAAATAAAAATAAAAATAAAATAAAATAAAAAATGTGGTTATTACTCACTTGTTTGTGTTTTGTAGGAATAATAAAATAATTATGGCCAGGAGGAAAGTAACATTCAATGTGTTACTCCATCAATGTTGTTACAGAAGTAATTTGTTCCACTGATGCTGTTACTCTGCAACTGTTGTTACTCGGTCGCTGCTGATACTTTGAAGTTGCTATTACACCGTTGATGTTGTTACTCCGAAGTTGCTGCTACACTACTGCTTCTCTTACTTCGAAGTTGCTACTACACTGCTGCTGCTGTTACTCCAAATTTGCTGCTATACTTCCGTTTCTGTTACTCCAAAGTTTCCACTACACTGCTGATGCTGTTACTCCGAAGTTTCTCTTACACTGTTGATGTTGTTACTTCGAAGTTGTTGTTACACTGTCGTTGTTGTTACTCCGTAGCTGTTGTTACTCCATAGCTGTTGTTACTCTGTAGCTATCGTTACTCTACAACTGATGTTACTACGAAACTGCTATTACTCCATAGCTGTTATCACTCACTATTGTCGTTACTCACTATTCACGACAAACATCTTTGTTGTTACTCCACCTTACGGTAATTCAACAGGTACGTCTACGTTGACTTTATTGATTTAATTAAATATTCCAAAAATGATGGTTAAAACTTGCCGAGGAAAACCGTCATTTAATTTAGGGGGAGGGTACCATCATAATGGCTGACGGCATACTTAGTAAATGTACTTATGACATACGACTTATACCAAATCAATTTTAATGATCTTATGTACTCTGTAATTATGTTGTTGAGTTGGGATACGTATTTGTATGCACAAGAGTCATATCAGTCACCTCTCAAACATTCTAAATTAAATCTAACAATACTACTACAATCTATCAATTTATTTCAAACATACCAGTATTTTCTTATCTATTATATTTGAATGTGGCCATGACGTTATTACAGTTACCAACAGTTCAGAGCCCTATCACTCTCCCCCTGCGAAATAACTGTATTCATCGTGCCACTTCCACCTCCGCAAAAATGGGTGGTCGATCTATGTGCCATGATCCCAATGATTCAACAAGTATCTGACACAATTTGGAAGTATGGCAGGTATTCAAAAATGCAGGTTGGGACGTCTACTTGGTTAGATTGAATGGCTAGGATGAGGAAATTACAATGGAATTTGCATTGAACTTGGAGGAAGGAGTTTCTCGGGTTCGCGGACTTGAAATTCCATTCACAGAGGAAATGATTGCAGAGGTCAGTGGACTGCCACAGGGAGGTGAACACTGGTTTTCCAGAAGAACCCGTCTTCCGGAATTCCCCGAAGTTTTTCTCCAAGCTGGAGAGAGTATCACACAGAAGGGTCGAGGATATGTTTGAAATTCATTTCCATGGCCATGGGACAAAGTCGCAAAGGCTATGATTAAATATATAACATGCGAGGGAAGATATTCCACTATTTTTAAATACCACCTGCGTATACTGGCGCACTTGCGGTTTCCCCAAGCGGAAGCCTTTTCAATCAGCGCACCCTATTTTCTTCTAAGAAGCCTGAATTTGATGGTGAACTCAGCTCGAGAGGCGCAGAAGGTTTTGGCAGTCCTTTCCCACCATGGGCTGGTGCGGTTGTTAGTGCTGAATTCCATTGACAAGATTCTGATTCCATGGGAATGGTTTCAAAACTCCACTGAGGAAGAGATAGAAGCTGCCATGGCTGCTAGGGCAGAGGAACCGGAAGCTATGCAAGAGGACAAAGGAGAGGAAAAGGCCGTATAGGGAGATGAAGAGGACTACTATGTTTATCAGGAAGAGCCTGAGGAAATGGAAATGGAGACTAAGGAGTGTGAATAGGAGTCGACTTTCCAAATGCAAGCTGAATTGATTGAAGCCGTAGAAATTCATACTGGCACTTCGGTCAAGGCTGATCCACAAGAACCAACCTAGTTTGTGGAGCCAGTTAAGTATACAGATAGATTAATTGGCACAGAGGCCACTCCATAGGTTCTGGAACCTGTGAAGGAAGCAGTCGTGACCACTCCGACTATAGAGGCTACAAAGGAAATGGCGAGTGAATCAAGGAGTGAGGCCGATGCTTCTCCACAAGAACCAACATCGACCTCGGAACTGAATGGAGAGAATTTTTTCCAGTTTCCTATCCTTTTTCCTAAGGGGGTGTGGGTAACCTGTTCCCCACAGCAAAGAGAAGAAGAAAATGTTGCCATTCCTATGGCTTCAAATCTGAAACGAAGGCTACAACTGGAAGAGACCCCAGTAGGCACATCAGCATAAGGGTATCTTACTGGGACACCATTGTTTGAGGAGAATGTAACTGATGAAAGAACGAGCATTGGTGGAGAGGAGGGACCAAGTGAAGCGGTCCCGATGAATGCACCAATGGCACATGAAGGCTTAAAAAGAGTAGAAAAAGAAATAATGGAAGAAGAGCAAGTAGCGACAATTAGACCGACAGTCAGCCCAATAGAGGCAGTTCCAATGGGTTCACCTCCAGCTACCGGAGCTGAGGGAATACAGGTTAAGCAAGAGGAAGCAGATTTTTATGGGCCGCGAAGACCCCCAATCAAACAAAGATATCAACATCAGTTCAAGGAAACCATGTGGTTAAAAATGGAAGTAGGAATCTTGAGAAGAAAATTGCATAGAATGCAGAAGCAAATAAATAAATATAAAGGGCAAGCCAGGAGACCCAAGGTTGACAGGGTCGAAGGAGAAACCAAGATATATCCAATTGAACAACTCTTTGAAGCCAGAGAGTATGCCTTGATAGCAGAACTATAGATGTGGAAGTCTACTGCGGCCTAGTAGAAGAATGAAATCAAAAGGACAGAAGAAAAATCCTCCACAACCATCTTCAGATATGTGGAGTGTATATATATTATGAATTTAAGGCATGCAAAGCAGCAGCTCAAGATGGAGTAGCCGGAAAAGCAGGTGGCCGAGCTGAAGAATGATAAGGAACGAATGTTCAATTTGGTGCAAGAGGTGATGGTATGTCATCCCCTTGCTTCTTGATATTCTTTATTTTTACATGAACGTTTTCTTTTATTTTCATGGAGAGAATTAAGAATGAGGTCAGTTATGAGATTGAATATGGCATCCAATTCCTCTGGATCATGAGAACTCATGATGTGCCAACTCAGCATTTCATGTGCGAGTTTTATTTGCATGGGTATTTGCTACGGTTGGAAAGAGACTTTAATCCAGTCCCATATGTGGGAGACATCCATCTAGGGGCCCTCAGCTCTTATTCTTTCAACCATATTCATTGGCAGAGGGCTTGTGACACTTTTGAGTCCAATCAAGTCACAAAGCCATTTATAGTAAGGGGGGAACATGGGAAGTCAGACATAGTGTACAATAAGCACCATGCCTTTATGAAATTTGAGGAGAATAAAGAAAGAATGCTAAGGAAAAAAAGGTGGTGTCTTGATCTTTGTATTAATAAATTAATTGTTTCTCAGAAAGAGGCCCTCGATTGTTGTCAGAGAAGATGGATGATGTCACCAATAGCTGTCCAGAACAGAGAACCTTTTGGGGTGCCTAATTTTGCGCGAGTACTTGCCAGGGTACCCAGATATGTGGTGTTATCACTCAGGCCTTCCTTGAAGTTGTAAGAAAAGGAAAGAAACCCAAGGTAACCATTAACCAACTTTCAGATATAGAATCTAGCCAATCTGTATCCAGAGAGGGCTCTCTCTTTAAAATTTAGCTTTTTTTCTTTGAAAATATTAGGCTAGTTATAAGTCCAAGAGTTTTGTTTGAATTTGAATGGTGGAGTCCACCAACTAAGGGTACGATTGAGTATTCTAGGCCATTGGGCTATGGAGTCGAAAGGATGACTTTACTGGATTACTATTCTACACACAAGATGGCTTTGCAGGGCAAGATAGCCAAACAGAGAACAATTTTTAGAAATTAAAGTGAATGGAATAGATTTTGAAGGGATGAAAGGCAATTAATAATCTTTCAACATGTTCAAAGAAAGAAAGTGGATGATTACAAATAAAGAGAAATTAATAATTCTTTACTATAGTAATCAAAATGTTTAAACCAGCGAAACAAGAGCAATTAAGAATTTGTTTCTTATAACCAGTTTAGAAGAAAACATTTAGAATAATCACAATTGAAATCAGAGTACACTTAAGTAAGTTCTGATTTATTATTTTATGTCAATTATTCAGAAATGGAACACAGTGATATTATAAACAGATATAAAACTTAAAACATAGGATAGAAAAGACTTATTGAACTGTAGTCTGACACATGAATCCTGCAAAAAGTCTTGAGCTTCAAATCATCATCCAGCAAGCCACAAAGAAGTTTCTCCAAAACACTTTTATTCCAAAAATTCAATGTTACAGCAAAGTAGAAGAATCCACCCAAAATACTTACAAGAGTGAAGTATTTATACAAATTCTAAACTAAAATATCTTGAAAAAATATCAAAATTGGTTCACAAATCTCTCCAACTATTTTACATAAATAGAACTTAAGTAAAGGACACTCAAACTAATGCATCTATTTGGCACTATTTTTTATGTATAGGTGATGAAAAAGAGGATAATTCGAATTTGATCCAACTCTTATTTGATGATGAGGCATCCAAGTCACTAACTGCTTCCTTTTTTTGTGAATTCTGCTCCAACAATTCTGCAAACTTGGGTTCCAATGACACCTTTGTATTTCTCAATCCGTAATAGATATGTAAGAAGTGAAAGATTTTATTGTGGATAAATATGTTTTTGAGATAAAACTCTTTCCGTTTCCTAAAATTCCTCTCCAGCTGTGCACAATAGGCTCTGTAACGATATGTGTAAAACAGAGTTTTACAGAGTATGAAAAATAGCCTCTAAAGATGTGCATGTATCTCTTAGTCTGAAATCACTGTGAAAAAAGTGAGATAGGTTTTTGTATATAGGTATATTAGGAACAAAAACCTCCTTCATTTGTGTATGATGTATTTTTTATTGGCCACAATCCTCTCTGAAAAATGATGACTTAACTTGAATTTTCTGCAAAAAGTGCTTTCCAACATTGTTTAATATTTCCAAAACCATAATAGCTGTTAGAAAAGTGAGAGAGGTTTTTTTAGATGGTCCTATAAAGAAAATAAACCTCCTTCAGTTTTGAAAAATTCATCTTGGAGTGATAAAAATAGTTTCTTCAAAACAATGACTAAAACATGCAATTTCTGCAAAAATGTTCCTTCTTGTTGTATTTTTCATCTTTTCACTTTTTTGTTCTTTTGACTGTTTTACTTTCACTTTAAACAAAATTCAATGTTGGTGAAAGTATTTTCATTTCTTTTTACCATTTTACTGCCTCTGTAATTAATTTTACTGTTTACCTTTGACCGCTCTGTAACTTCATTTTAACTTTCACTTTGACTTTTACCTGATACACTTTAACCACTGATACTCTTTAATTGTTCTTTACTGTGTCCTTTTACCTTCAATGTGTAGTTTAGGTTTTTACTGTCTATTTCAACAGTAAATTGTTTAATATCCTGTTTCCTTTTCTTGTCTTTCAACTGTATGTTTTATCTTCCATCTCTGTTTGAATAGATTTGATAACACTCTTGGAGTAAACAAGTCTTATGACTAGTATTAAGACTGTTTATCCAAGGATGTGGCCTTCTGATCACCTGTAAAACAAAACAAATTGTTAAGAAAGAATTGGTTTGCAAGGGAGGTTGAAAATGTTTCATTTGATTTTGAGAGGTATGTGGAGTGAATCTAGAATGATTTTTGGGAGGTAAACTATGCTCGAATTGGTTAACATAGGCTTCAGGTGGCGCATCTGGGTTACAAAGGGTTTTACTGCATGGGAGTCTGGTCGTTCACTGTGCACAATATAATGAAAAGACGTGGGTTCTTTTTGTTTTATTTGCAAAGTCAAAGGGGTGGCAGGTTTTGATTAATTTAATGAATGACGTCATCCTGTACGATGGATGAGTCACGGGGAACAGTGGAGGTGGTAAGTGGTTTATTCTGCACCACTTATGCGGAAAGGTTGTTTTGGACGGGAAGGCAGCAAATCGATACAAAGTTTGACACGTAGCCACGACACTATTCACAAACCACTTTTATTTCGCACGTTAACGCTCGTACAGGGGATGGCTAGCGGAATCAATGGGAGCCGTCGATCTTGGAGGGGGTGATCTAACGGTTGACAGGACAGGGAGATGGCGGGGAGTTTAACAAGCGGGGCCGATGTGAATTAACGGTTAATTAATCATTTCAGGAGGTTTTTTTATTGGTGGAGGTTGGTTATTAATTAATCTTAAGGATTAATTAATCCCATATGAAAAATGGCCGGGAAATGGAAAATGCGCGGGGATGACTTATTTCAAAGTTTGATTTCAATTAAACTTTGGATTTATTTTTTATTTCAAACATATATTAATATGTTTAAACCTTTTTCATATATTTTTTAATATATGGTAATTAAATCAATGTGACTTTCTTACCATAGGGGCGGGAATAGAATTAATGTTATTTTTTAGCCAAAGGGCATATAATGTGGGTTTTTATTTGAATGCATGGGGGTTAAATACTTTGGCTAAAAAGTATAACATATGGTTTTGGGATATTAAAAAAGGGAGTTAAATATAATAGGACAAGGTCATTTTTATGGGAGTTAATACATAAATTAGAGTTAATATGAGAAAGGGACAAGGTAAACTCAAAATACTTTAAATATAACCAAGAAAGTGAGGATTTTTCAAAGTAATTTGCATTATAATACTTTCATCACTTAGACTTAGAATAAAAAGTGATTTTGAGGGTTTTTATGGATTATTGCATGTTTTTTCCTAAGTAAAATGAGATTTTACTTAAGAAAATATTTTTATGAATGAATGAGTATGATGATGAATATTTTTAAATACTAAGGTTTTCTCCAATCATTGGGCCGAGGGTCCGGTCCCTCCAAAAGTCAAGGAAATGCCTTGAGCCCCTTTAATCTTCAAATTCCTTAGCACTTAGGGGAAATTAGTAAAATGTTTAGGGAAAATGAGAGGGAAAGTCAATAATTTGACTTTGCTCTGCTGTGAATTTCTTCCAATGCAGTAACTGCCTTTGCACTTTGTGATGAAAGTAGAATTGAACACATTTAGAACCATCATTCACCACATGCAATCCTGCAACAACATCTACCTACCCTACTTACTTTACCCTACCATTTTGTCTTCTTTATTAGGGTGCACTTAGGCTGGCAAACCCTTATCAATCTTCTTTTCTTTTACATGGCAAATCTATCTAATTCTACACTTATTGCATTCAAGGGCTCAGATTAAACTGTTGAGCACCTTTTATTAACTCTACCTATCTACTTATCTGCCAAGGTTAAACTGCTTCGTCAGATATTTATTCACTATTCAACAACATGAAATTGAAAAATGAATGAGTCAAGTTTATATAGTTTAACTCTTCATAAATTGTGGCAAAGTTTAACAAGCTGCACACAATTACTTATTTACAAAAAATGAAATAGTAGTGGCATTTGGATTTTCACACTTTCCTTGGTCTATTTTTGTTTGGGGTTCATTTCTTTCACTTTTTTGACCATTTTATTTTTCTTACCCTTTGATTTTTTTTTTAGGGTATACCCTCTTTACATTTTTTAAATTTTTTAATTTTTTGATTTTTCAAGAATATGGAACACCTTTGCACAAGAAAAAGGTTTGAACATATTGCATAGTTCAATAAGTCAATCATGAAAAATGACACCTATTGGTATAGGAGTCTAACATGTGGCATGCATCCAAACATGTGGGATTCGGTGGATGGGGCTTTAGTTCCAGTACCCCGTTATTTGGTTGCCTGCAGAAGTCTATACCCTTGCATAAAATGTTCCAATAGACTGGTGGAAGGAATTCCTCCTCTCATATGGATTTAGATTTATGGGGACAGAGATTGATCCAGGTGGATATTGGTGGTCACTCGCCTATTCCACTTGGGGCTCCACCATTGTCTCTTTCAGTTTTTCAGTTTCGGCACAGTTTACTATTTTTAGCAGTTTTTCGGGTTCTAAACTTCCGGAGCCGGTTTGAGGCCCTAAACGACATTTTTTGGGAAAACGGAGAGCAACATGAGTCCATGGACCGATGTTTCTCGTTCCAAATTTTTATTCCTCGGATAGATCTTTCTAACGAGGTATGGTACATGTCAAACAGAGATCGTATGCCAAAGTTAAGCCCCTGGGAAGTTGAAACACCAATTTACCCAAACGGGGCCCATAGTTTTGGCGCTTCATCTCCTAGGGTTAGGGTTTTGGTTGTTTAGGATTTCCCTTTGTTTCTAAATAATAAATAGGCCCTCGAGCCTCATTGTAACTCAGTTCAGAGGCCTGTAGCCGCCACATCTCTTCTTAGAGATAGCTACCAGCGCCCTAGCTAGTTTTATTTCCATTCTGTCTGTAATCAAATTTCAGTTCTTGGATATTAATGAAATGAAGTATTATTTCCGCTACATCGTTGTATTTCTATTTATATGTTTATTCCGTTGCGTTCTTGCACAAATCCGGATCAGTGTTATCAGAGCGGTCTGCTTTTTCTCGATCCTTCTTTGCATGTCCCCAACGAGGTCGGGGTATAAGAAGCTAGGGCTCGATCTAGTGGAACCTTTGCAAGATCAGCCTCGCAAACCTCGACGGACGCCCATGGGGGACGAAAAGAAAGATGAGGGAGCAAGAGATCCTATCAAAATATTGCTCGAGGAGGCCCTCGAGAAACAAAGGAACGCGATGATGGATAACTTTGCTCAGATCCTTCAACGGCTACCCATCGGCGGCGCATCTGCATCCAGCAGCCACTCTGGAGGCGCGACTCCTTTTAAGGTACAAGTAAATTTTGACATTCTCATATTTGAGGTTCAAATAGACGTAGATGCCATAGATAGATGGTTGAATCTGTTAGAAGGATATTTCTCGTTTCATGACTTTTCAGACCGGGAGAAGATTATTTTTGCACTCCTCAAAGCTACCCCCCATGTTAAGGACTGGTGGGAAACCTACTGCGAGAACAAGGACCAGACAGAACCCTCTCTGTTCTCGGCCGTACCAACTTGGAATTATTTCCAAGACGTTTTCAAGGAACAGTACTATCCCGTGGGGAACTATGAGGACAAGTACATATAATGGACCACGCTGCGACAACAAAGGGATCAAGATGTGCATGAGCTGACGAATCTATTCCATATCCTGCGTACAAAGTTGGGTATCAAAGATTCAGAGAAACATCTTGTGCTAAAGTATCGCAGATGTCTGCATAGATACATTCAGGAGGAAATGGAGTTCCTCGACATCTCCTCGCTTGGTACTGCATACCGGTATGCTGCCAAGATTGAGCAGAAATTCAAGCAGAAGAAGCGAGACTTTGAATCTGCGAATCAAAAGCAAGGTAAAGGTGCTTCCAAACCGCAGAACAAAGGACAGAGCCAAGGCATGGCGGCTAAAGACAACTCATCAAAGCCATAAGAAAAGAAAAGCACCACAAAGCCAAAGAAGGACACAGGAAAGTGGTGTGAGTTCCATAAGAGCTCCACTCACAACACAAGTGAGTGTCGAGCCAAGCAGTCGCTAGTGGCCGAGATGAGGGCTTCTGAGTCAGATGCATGCTCTGACTCCGAATCGAACCTGAAAAGGGGAATGAAAAAGGGAAATAGATTATTGATGCGGATCCCAACGCCACTGTTGCCACTACAAAGATCCAGAAGGAGGAACCAGAAGATCCAGAGGAGGAGGTACGTCTCTTCCACTCCCAGATGTGGGTAAAGGGTTCCCCGGTACAGTTCATTGTCGACAATGGGAGCCAAAAGAACCTCATTTCAGCAGACGCCGTGAAGAGGTTGGGCTTGCCGACCATAGCTCACCCACATCCATACACCATCGGATGGCTTCACCAAGGACGAGATCTCCGCGTCAGCCGGCAGTGTCGCCTTCCCTATAGCATCAAGCCCTTCATGGATGAGGTATTATGTGACGTTGCTCCTATTGATGTTTCTGATGTATTATTAGGACAACCATACTTGTGGAAGCGTCATGCTGTGTATGAGTCTCGACCTCGTGCTGTCATTGTTACTTTGGGAAATAAGTTGTACAGGATACCAGAGGTACCACCTCCTGCGGCTATCTCTTTGGTTACTGCAAAACAATGCAGTAAGCTCATTTCCCAAACCAGGAAATTCATTTTCCTGATGATCCTGCCCCAGGGTAAGAAGAAGACTGTGGCCACGACCTCCGGACAGGGCTCCTGCGCACAAAAACAACGGATGGATAAGGTTGTGAGGAGTACACGGACATATTCACCTCACCCACGGGGAGTTCCTGCGCAACGTCGAGGTCAAGCACCTTGGTCGATCTGACCCCCGGTGCGCCGCTACCTAATGGACCGATCTATCGACGCTCGGTTCTGGAGAATGATGAAATCAAGAGGCAGATTCAGGAGCTGTTGCAGAAAGGTCACATCAGACCAAGTTCGTCGCCCTGTGGGAGCCCGATCGTGTTGGTACAGAAGAAGGATGGGACGTGGAGACTCTGTATTGACTATCGGGCGCTGAACAAGATCACTGTCCGGAATAGGTACCCAATCCCACGGATTGATGACCTTCTGGACCAACTCAAAGGTGCAAAATATTTCAGCAAGATCAACCTGAAGTCTGGGTATCACCAAGTACCAATTGAACCCTCCGATGTGTGGAAGACTGCCTTCAAAGCCAAGGAAGGCCTTTTCGAATGGCTGGTCATGCCTTTCGGGTTGACGAATACTCCCGCCACCTTCATGAGGATGATGGATGACATCTTGCGGCCATTCACCAACTCATTTGTAGTGGTGTACTTGGATGATATTCTGATCTTCAGCCAGACTTGGGAAGAGCACCTTCACCACATCCGACAAGTCCTCCAAACGCTGCGGCAACACAAGTTGTGTGCCAATTTGGAGAAGTGCACTTTTGGCATGACCCAGGTTCAATATCTGGGATACATTATTGATGAAAGGGGGGTGCATGTGGATCCAGCCAAGATCCAAGTCATTCGGGATTGGCCGGCCCCAACCACTATAACAGAGCTTCGCAGCTTTCTGGGTCTTGCTAATTTCTATCGGAGGTTCGTGTTGGGATTCTCTCATATCACTTGGCCCTTGAGTCAAGTCACCAAGGGAGGAGCGAGAGAAAAAAAAATTTGGTCGGAACCTCAACAGAAGGCGTTCACAGAACTGAAAAACCGCCTCTGTTCTGCCCCAGTGCTCACTTTACCAGACTTGCAATAGCCATTTGAGATTGAGACAGATGCCTCTGACTATGCTATTGGGGCAGTTCTTACTCAACAGGGACATCCAGTGGCATTTCATAGTGAGACATTGTCTGACACAGTTCGCAAGTATCCCACTTATGACAAAGAAATGTATTCCATTGTGCAAGCTTGTCGACAATGGAAGCATTACATTTTGGGGAAGGAAACAATCATCCACACAGACCACCGGCACCTGCAGTTCATACAGACACAAGGGAAGTTGCAGAATGATCGCCATCAGAAGTGGTCCACATATATGCAACAGTTTCATTTGAACATCAAGTACAAGAAGGGTAGCACCAATAATGTTGCAGACTACCTCAGCCGACCACCGATCGTGGCGCTCACCATTGTGCTCAACTCTTGTGGGCACGAGACTTCTGATTGGCCGCTTCTCTATGAGAGTGACCCAGAATTCGGCCAAACTTACAAGGCACTCTTGGGGGGTACGTAAGTTCCAAATTTTCACCTCCAAGATGCACTTTTATGTCACATGGGACACCTTTGTGTTCCTTCAAGCGAGCGTGCCAAGATGATATGGGAAGCACACTACAGTCGAGTCGCTGGGCATTTCGGGGTTGAGAAAATAGTAGCAATCCTACAGAAGTATTTCTATTGGCCGAACCTTCGAAAGGATGTCGAGAAGCACATCAGATCCTGCACTGCTTGTGCCATTGCCAAACCATCCATCAAGAAGCAAGGCCTATATACTCCTCTACCTACCCCTAGTCGACCTTGGGAATCCATCTCCATGGATTACATGTCAGGCCTGCCTTCTACTAAGCAGGGAAATGACTGTGTTTTCGTGGTCGTCGATAGATTCTCGAAGATGGCCATTATGGCGGCTTGCAAGAAGAATATCACAACAGAAGCCACTGTTAAACTCTTCTTTGAATGAGTGTGGGTGCACTTTGGGATCCCACAGTCTATCATATCAGATCGGGATAGCGGGTTCCTCAGCACATTTTGGTCCAGCCTCTGGTCGATGTTGGATACCAAGCTCACCAAGTCCACAGCTTTCCATCCCCAAACAGATGGCCAGACAGAGGTCGTCAACAGAATGATTGTACACATTATGCGCATGTACAATTCAAAGCATCCACGCACATGGGACGAGAGCCTCCCTTATGTACAACATAGTTATAATCGGGCTCTCCACAGTTCAATCGGCCATAGCCCCTTTCGGGTGGGCTTGGGATTCCAGCCACTATGTCCCATTGACGTAGCCATGCCATTTGCAGCTGCTCAGGCCAATTCAGCTCATGTCCAGTCTGAAGTTGAAAAAGCAAGTAGCTTCATCGAGCGCATTCAACACATCCGCCAACAGGTTCATGATATATTGGACAGAGCCAATGCGAAGTACAAGCAGCGCCATGATCAACACCGGGTGCCACACCACTTCCAGGTGGGCGACAAAGTATGGCTACTTTTGCAGAAGGAGCGCCTCACTGGACCTCACCGCAAGCTTCGCCCGCTCCGATACGGGCCGTACACCATCACCAAGGCTGTAGGTAACAATGCCTTCGAGCTTAGTATTCCACCATTCCTTGGTCTGCACCCAATCTTCAATGTGGATCGCCTTCGTCCTTACTTTCCACCTCTACTGGACACCTCGGACATTGCAGAACAACTCACACCAACAGAGTTAAACCCAGATTGCATGGAACAGGCCACCACAGATTGTATCATGGACATGCAAATCAAGAACACTCGCCAACAGAAGATCCAACTTTATCGGGTTGTCAAAGCTGGCCAACTCCTGCACCAAGGAAAGTGGTTCACCAGGGACCAAGTTCAGCAGAAATTTCCTCATCTCATGGAGGAACTTAGTGCAATGGGGACCATTGCTTCCTAAGGGGGGAGGAATGATCCAGGTGGATATTGGTGGTCACCCGCCTATTCCACTTGGGGCTCCACCATTGTCTATTTCAGTTTTTCAGTTTCGGCACAGTTTACTATTTTTAGCGGTTTTTCGGGTCCTAAACTTCCGGAGCCGTTTTGAGGCCCTAAACGACGTTTTTTGGGAAAACGGAGAGCAACATGGGTCCATGGACCGATGTTGCTCGTTCCAAATTTGTAGTCCTCGGATAGATCTTTCTAACGAGGTATGGTACGTGTCAAACGAAGATCGTATGCCAAAGTTACGCCCCTGGGAAGTTGAAACACCAATTTACCCAAACGGGGCCCATAGTTTTGGTGCTTCATCTCCTAGGGTTAGGGTTTTGGCTGTTTAGGATTTCCCTTTGTTTCTAAATAATAAATAGGCCCCCGAGCCTCATTGTAACTCAGTTCATAGGCCTGTAGCCGCCACATATCTTCTCAGAGATAGCTACCAGCGCCCTAGCTAGTTTTATTTCCATTCTGTCTGTAAGAAAATTTCAGTTCTTGGATATTAATGAAATGAAGTATTATTTCTGCTGCATCGTTGTATTTCTATTTATATGTTTATTCTGTTACGTTCCTGCATAAATCCGGATCAGAGATGGCTCTGGAGTATAATATTGTCAGGCTTCATGAAGCTCACAGTTTGCAGAACCCAGACCTACGGAGGCGGCGGACTGCATGAGGGCATGTAGAAGGCTAGTTGGGGGGAGATGTCGGGCACTAAATCTGGCTATCTCGCTTCCCTTTTTTGCTATCCTTTCTTACCCTTTTTGTTTAATTACCTATGTTGGGGTTCCCATGTTTTGGCCAGATTGGAAAGACCAAAAAATGAGACAACATCAAACCACTTTCAGACCTCATGATCTAGCCCTCCTGGATCCAGAGAGGGATCTCTCTATGATATGTCAGAGATATAGGACTTTGAAGCTCAATGTTAAGATATTAGGCTAGTTAAAAGGCACAAGGTTTGTTTTTTTGATTGTTTGTTTGGTTGTTGGTTATCAGGAAAGAAGGGTTCAATGTAAGACAAGGATGAGAAAAGAGGAATAAGGTAGAGGTGAAGTATTCCAGGGAGCATTCAAAACCATTGGGAAATGAAGTCAGGAGAGGATTTGCTTGCTAATCAATATGCAGGCTTTCAATTGGGCTAGTCATCTAAAGCATTTGATCTTAAAGATGATAGTGTGGTATGGAATGGTAAGGGAGGAGGAACAATGAAGGTTTAGAACACAAAGTTAAAGACCTGAGATTCAAAGAGAGACTTTGAACTCTCAATTCTTCGGCCTCCAGCTTGAGGGATCTTAGAAAGGCCAGCTGGTTGCACAAGGATCCTAGTGGACAGGGCTAACTCTAATCCCCAGTGTTCCCAAATCTTCCAGCTAAATCCTAACAATAACATCTAAAAATAGATTCATTTAATTCATACATTAGCTAACAGGAAATAACATCAACTACACTAGTTAAATCAACTAAAATCAATTCTTAGATAACACATTTAGTAGAAAACATCAAAGGCAAGGAGAGCAGAAACATAGGGTACCTAACAAGGGTAAATCCTATGCCAGATTTTTGATGCAAGCCAGTAGAAATGAAATGAAACGAAATGCAAGTTAAACACAAATATAGAGATAGAGAAACATCACCGCTGCTTTAGATCAAGATCCAAAGAAATGTGCTTGTCATATTAAAAAGCAACACCAGTCAAGTACAACATTGCCAATAGCTGGATACTCAGTCTGAAAACATATTTCTTAGCCTATCTTACAACTTTACACAGAGACAATGTCTCAAAAGAAACAACTTGCGATTCTCTGATAACCGATCAACAACCTTTACAATAAGTTTCTTCATGAATTTATAGCTCAAGTGGAGCTGAGAAGGTAGGTGACACTCTAAATGCAGCATTAAAACTAAGGAAAAGAAGAGGGATGAGGCCCATTCTATTTAAATTCTGTGCATTTATCCATGGCACTCTTTTGAGTGAAAGAGTGGTCTCCTCCAGGCTTCCATTTACTTCGGTATGTCTCTGATGTACTTTGGCTGCAGTACTCTGTAGTACTTCTGGTGAAATAAACAAAAAGTGGATAAATGATGCTAGGGTCTGCCATATTGTGAATTAAATGCTTCTGATAGTATAGGAATTCTGTAGGGGGGGGGGGGACTTCACTTGGACACAATATAGATTGAAACAATAATGTGTACCGTGTCCTTGCTCAAGAAGAAACATTCTGCTGATTTGAAACCCTGATAGCATTGTTTTCTGCACGCATGCAATCCATGATGTCTTTAAACTGGTACTTTTTCCTTCTAAAATCCCTAAAAAACTCAAAAAATCTTTTGTTTATTGCCTCGAGCTTTCTGCTGCTCTCGTACTGTCTTTTTTTATGCAATCCGAGATTTAATGGCACCAGAGAGGGTTTTCAGAGTTTGAACTCTGTCCTTTGATGAAATTTATGATGCAGACACCTTTCCGAACATTTTTCTGTAAAATCAAGCTCTAAATTCAGCTCCTTCTGTGCACTGTGCCTTTACAATAGTGCATATGAATTGTGGTGGTTTTCCACCTGCCTGTAAACCTGCAAAACATGAAAACAAATTAAGAAAACCGTGCATGGAGAGGGTGGTGTGGATGACTGCGGAAACAGTGACACGACACGGTGGATGATGATGCATGCATAGGATACTATGGAGGAAAAATGCGTAACAGTGAGAAATGCACTGGGCGACGTCAAAATAGCAACTCCAATGAAAAACATTAAAAATTTGACCTTGGAATGAAATATGAACAAAATATAAGGAGGGCAGAGGACAACGTGACAAAACACGTGGAATGGTGACGTGGCGGGACCCAATCAATGGCGGGGCCTGACTTTAAATTTGGACCGTCTAATCTCAGGAGGAGATCGATGGTGGGAAACGTATTGGAGGGTGACGGACGATGGGCCAGGGGTACAGATACCTTGGGTTAACCACCGTGCAACTTCAGGGTGCGATGACCGTTCGATGGTCGGTCGTAGATCGGACGGTCTATATGCATATCAAGCCGGATCAAGTGCCGAACGTTAACACATGATGGGGGGGAGGTTTTTGAACAGTGTCAGGGCCACGTGTCGGGCGGTTAGTGGAATCACTCCGAAAATAAAAATACCACCCACCTCTGAAAGGCAGTGCAATAGAAACCGGTAGTTTTCGGACGAGCGCGGCTACGCGGACCACCGAGCGGCTGAAATACGGACCGTTGATCTGTGGACTGAACGGATGGTTGATATGTGATCGACAGAGTAAACGGGGGAGCGACGGGCGCATTGCGAAATAATGCTGACCGTCAGATCTTACACAGATCGACGGCTGAGATTACAGTGCGGGCCATTATAACAATAATTCAATCGCATCAGAGGTTTTTTAGTTTACAAAGGAAAAAGGGCACGTATGAAACCTCCGATTGCGATAAGCGCCCTCGGGCCAGCGGTTAGTTTTGGCGCCAGGCCACATGGGGGGAAAATGGTTCAGGGGCTAGCCGAAAAGGGCTAAGACCATTATAAGGTGGGAAATGGGTTTTTGGCCCATTTTAATGCAATATGAGGGCATAATTGGTTAATGATAGAAGGAATAAGGAGAAAATGGGCCAAACCAGGGGTGTGTGCAGGATGTAAAGGGGATTTTGGGGAGAATTAGGGGATTAGAGGGGAATTTGACAAGGGGAAAACAATGGTTAAAATGGGGCACTCTGCAGGGATACAAGGGTAAATGTAGGCTTTTGGAGCACAACTTTTGCAATTAGTGAGGCCTTATAAAAGGAGTCAGCAGAGGGAATTTTATCAAAGGAAAAGGCACAACAGACTTCAAGGATGATGTGTCTTCAGGGGAGATGCATTCCTTGAAGGCTCAAAAACAATTTAGCCCCCTACTTTTCCTGTCAAAAAATTTATAGGGGGCTAACAGTGGCTCCACATGGGGATGGCTTCTTCTTGAAGGAGTCAAGAAATCAAAGAATAGATCTTTGGAGTAGGCCAGATGCCTGTTGCTTGAGCAATATTTCTGCTTCAATTTTCAGCTGCCACAATTATGAAGACATCAATTTAGTAGAAACATTTCCAAACAATCTACCTACCCATCCTACAATCCTAGCATTTTTTCTTCTTCTAGGGTGCATTTGGACTAGTAGACCCTTTACATCATTTTTGTTTTTTACAAACAAGAACATAAACCTATTATATTTCTACCCTTATTACTCCATGAGACCAGATTAAACTGTTGGTCTCACATGTTTCTTTACCTAATCTAATATCTGCTGGGATTAAACTGTCTAGTAGATTTCTTCTCTATATTCTACAACAGAAATTTAAAAATAGTCAAACTAGGATTAGACAGTCTAGTTTGCTGTGGATCCAAGGCATAAAGACAGTTGCACATGGACAAAATTTTGCAGAAACCTGAAAACAAAATCTTGAAGGCTTGAAATCTAAATTTTTGTAGCATCCTTCTTTCCTTTGTGACTCAATTTTTGAGCTTGTTAGAGTCACTTTCCCCCCTTTTTTATATTTCAACTCTGGTTTAGAGCTGACTCTTTTTCTTCTTTGTTGGTCCAGGTTTTGGGCATGTTTGAACTAGCTATCTTTACTTCCCTTGGCTCAGGTTTTGATCATATTAGAGCCAATATTTTACACTTCAGAGGTTCATATTTTGAGCATGTCTGAACCTCTCCTTTCTCTTTGTTTTTTGAAACTTTTTTTTTTTTTTGAAAACAAAACACTGCAATGGTATGTACAATGGGAATGGAAACTGGAAATTGGAAATCAGCATAAGTAGTGTTTGAGCATCCTGCCATTGACAGGACCCCCAAACAGCTTTGTACCATCTAACTCTTGTAGAAAAAAGGCATTTGGACCCACAGTGGCCTAGATGATGTAGGGACCTTGCCACAAACTGTCAAACTTGCCGTGGTTTCCTTTGTCCTCTCTCCTTGAATCCCACTTCAGAACTTTATCTCCAACTTTGAAATCAGAGGCCTTAGTTATTTTTTCAAATAACTTCTTTATATTTTCCTGAACCTTGATACCTATGTTATAGACCTCCTCTCTTGTTTTTTGGATATGAATATTCTGGTTTATTCTCCTCACCATGTTGTCTTCTTCTGTTTATATCTCTTGAACAAGTTTAATCACTGGTATCCCAAGGCTGGTAGGAAACACTGCTTCTGTTCCATAGACAAGCCGGTATGGTGACATGCCAATGGATTTCTTCGTTGTAATCCTGTCAGCCCACAAGGCATGCACTAACTTGTTATGCCATGAATTTTTGTTCTCTTCTAGCAGCTTTTTGATGATAGTCACCAGGTTCTTGTTTGATGATTAAGCTAATCCATTTCCCTGAGGGTAATTGGCTATTGAATGATCGAGTGCTAGTAGGTATGGCCTCTATCCACTTAGTGAAGTAGTCAGTGGCTGTTAGGATCCATTTGTGTTGTGAAGAAGAAGCAGGGTGAATTTCTCCTATGAAATCTAGACCCCATTACATAAAGGGACCTTCAACAATAATGGGTTGTAGAGGTAAGGGGAGGAGTTTTATTTTTCCTTCAAAAATTTGGCATTTGTGGCAGGCAATTATCATGTTATGGACATCATTGAAGAGTGTAGGCCAATAGTAGCTAGCTCTGAGTATTTTGTTTGCAGTGGCTTTCCAGTTCAGGTGGCCTCCACACTCTCCTGCATGGAATTATTTTTTTATCTTTTCTGCTTCAGATTCAGGCAAACATTTAAGCAATATGCCATTTGCATTCTTCCAGTATAAACCTTCATTCATTATGCAATAGCTTATGGATTTTAGCTTTAAGAATCTGGCCTTGGTCTTTGATAGTTCGGGAGGGGCAATGAGGTGTGTAAGCACATACAGAATGTCAGAATACCAAGGAGAGCTCTAAAACTTATCCTCAACAGTGGGATCAGGCAATCCCTGCTGCTCATCCAAGGCATATAACATGTTAATGTCAAGGGATTGTAGATTTTATTCAGCCATTAGTCGAGCTAAGCCCTAACCTTTGATCAGTTTCGTGGGTTTGATCTCAAGGTTGTATTCCAAAATCACAGCAATCCATTTTCCCCTCTTCCCATCTGGGTCTTGGGACAAGATGCCTTTAGCCACTATATTTGGCACATAGGCTATGGTGTGGGAATGCAGTATGTACACCCTAAAGTCTTTCAAGGCCTTAAACAAAGGATAGGCCTATTTTTCCATAATTTTGTATTTCAAGGGTGCGTCTCTGAGTGCTTTGTTGAAGAAAGAAATGGGTTGTTCCATTCCCTCTGGATTTTTCTGCAATAGAACAACAACTATCGTATGCTTGGAGGCAAATGAAAAAATCAGGAAATATTTTGAGAAATCTGGGTTGATTAGGACAGGAGCTTGCGTGAGTGCGTGTTTAACTGACTCAAAATATTTCTTAGCTTCAACAATCCACTTAACTCCTACACCTTTATTCAACATGTTAGTCATATTTTTAAGGTGTTCAGATAAGTTGGGAATAAACCTCTTGAGGAAGTTGATTTTCCCAATAAAGGACTGTAACTCCTTGATTTTTCTTGGGTGCGTGATTTGTAGTATTCCCTCAAATATTTGTGGATCTATCCTAATCCCTTTCTCAAATATGATGTGGCCAAGAAGCTTACCTTCTTGCAGCCCAAATATAGTCTTTTTAGGATTCAGTGACAGACCAAACCTTCTACATTTTTCAAACACTCTTCTCAGGTGTTCTAGGTGTTCTTCCTCAGTCTTGGAGTAGACTGTTATGTCATCCAGGTAGATGACAATGAAGTGTCCTATTTCATCTAAAAAATCTATGTCCATTTCTCTTTGGAAGGTTGCACCAGCGTTCATCAACCCAAAAGGCATCTTTACATACATAAAAGTGCCCCATGGAGTGGTAAAGGCTGTTTTGAGTTGGTCTTCTGGGATTACTAAGACTTGGTTGTATCCTGAAAAACCATCTTGCAGGGAGATCCTTTTAGAACCTACTGCCCCTTTAAGAATATGTTCCATTTTTGGAAAAGGGTAATTGTCTTTGAGTGAGGCTCTATTCAGATTCCTGAAATCTATGCACAATCTGATCTCCCCTGTTTTCTTTCTCACAGCCACTAGGTTTGATACCCAATCAGAGAGCCTCACAAGCACAATTATACCTACCTTATACATCTTCTTAATCTCTTTTTCCACTGCAGGAAATTGTTTTGGGTTTATTCTGCGAAGTTTTTGTTTGAAGGGATTTTGATTTTCTTTCAAGGGTATTTTATGCTGTATGATGTTTGTGTCATAGGCCCTCAAATCCTCCTAACTCCAAGCAAACACATCAATGAATTCCTTGAATAGATCAATGTATTTATTTTTCATGTTTGCAGGCAGGGACTTAGCCAATTTGATCATCTTGGGTATATCTTCGGTGCCTATGTTGCATTCCTCGACATCAGACTCTGCATGTTATATAGTGGGCTTTTTTGCTACATCATCAAAGTCAAAAAGATCCTCTAAAAGTGCCAGGCCTTGAGGTAAGTTCTTATCTTTGGTTTGCAACACCTCTACTTCTTCACTATCTGCGTTTTCACATTTTTCGTTTGGATTTCCAATCTGTTCGTTTAAAGTGTTTATTTCTTTGTTACATGGTGTTTCTTCCTCATCTGAGGACTCTTCACTTAGGCAGCTACTGTCAGATTTAGAGTCTGAATCAGAAAATTCAAACTCATTTCTCCCTACCAGGAAATGTTCAATCTGTTTATCTCCTTCAAAAACCTGCCAATATTTTTCATTGTCCAGCACTGTAGGTCTGAATTTGGTCTAAATGATGATCTGTTGGTCACTGGGAGGCTTAGGATACGAACTAGCCATGCAGGCTAGTCCATTTTCAATATCGTTCTGACCTCTAGGGACAAACACCAGATCGTATTCCACAAAAGTTTTCAATAGATCCATAGCGTCATTCCTATATTCCCTCAGTCTAGGATGTTTTGCTATATATTCACCATTCACCTGTTTAATGACCAGCTCAGAGTTCCCACGCATAGTTATCCTACGGGCTCCTAGTTTTCTCAACAGGTTTAAGCCTAGGATAAGAGCCTCGTACTCTGAAATGTTGTTTGTACATTTGAAGTGCAGGTTACATGCAAGGCTCTCCGCATAACCACTCTCTGTGTTACGCACCCACACTCCTGCCCCAGCAGTTCTCTTGGTGCATGACCCATTGAAATTCATTTCCCATAAGGCTTCAATCTCGAGTTTATCATCATTTTGTTCTTGGCATGGTATAGGAACTTGTGAAGGGTGACCAATCCGCTGACGGCATTCTGTTTCTGGTTCACTTTGATTTTTTTTTTTCAGTGCACTGTTCAAATTTTTCTACGCCTTTCTCCTCCGAGTCTAGAGTAGCCATTATGTTAAATTCCATGGGTTCTATTTCCTTGTTTATATCTCTGTTTTGGGACTCTGAATGTTTTGAGGATTCATCATTACAAAGGATGAAGGAGTCAAGGTCTGTATGTATAGAGTATAAAGGTGAATTTTCAGGCTTTTCGGGGCTAGTAACCAGGAATTTCATTTGTGCCTCCCTATACAGTCTTCTAAGTTGGCCAAATATTGGGATTGTAGCATAAGCCCCATCCATCTGCATTTTTCCTTGCAGCTTGGATCCCCATGATCTTGAAAATAACATGCCATACTTGGGTGGCACATCTGCCACCACAACATCCATGACAATATATTTTGCTGGAATCTGGGTAAGGCTTACACATAAATCTTTGATCAGGCCAAGACACTTTACTCTGCTAGATTCAAATGAATATAGGTCTGGTAGGGATGGGCTATCTCTAGGCATAATATTTCCATCACTACTTTAGGCATCAAGTTGTGTGATGCCCTAGAATCATGCATTGCATTGTGGAGGATCTTATCATGGATATTAAGACTGATATAAAAAGGGGGCACTGCCCCTTCCTGAAACTTTCCTTCTATCTTTGGACCAAATAGAAGGGCAGGTTGCTCATCACTCAGATTTACAGTGTCACTATTCTCACCTATATTTAACGCTTTCAAAATTTGGCCTTTATATACATCCTGAGTGGCCAGCTCAGAGAGTGGTACAGAGATTTTAATTTTTGCAATCTCACTCTCCAAATTGAAAGTGGACTAATTCTTTGGAATGATCAACTCTGTTTTTTTAGTCGCCACCTTAGTGGTTGAATCAGTGTGTTGATTCTCACTATGTACAATGTTAGACACTATTTTATCAGGTATACTAACTGCAGTGTTAGTACTGCTTGTTGGTTTACCTTGTTTATCAGTGTTTTGATTGTCTTTTTCTTTGTTCTTCCCAGAAATCTCAGCTGCTGATTTGTTACTTTCAGCAGTCACTTTAGAAGTTTTCTCAGGCCTTTTATTGATGGTAACTTAAAAATCTTTTGGTTTGGAAGTATCTAAGCTCTTTTTGCTTCTAATTTCATATTTCTCTCTGACCTGTATCATGGAATTTTCAAATCCTAACCTGTAATCCTCAGATTCTAACCATTCCTCATCCAAATACGAGGGTGAGGGCTGATCTTCTTCTATGGAATAGTTATGGATTGAATCTTTTGTTTCAAACATGTTTATTGTGTTCCCCTTAGACTCTTCTATGATTCCTTCATCTTCATCTAAAAATTTCTCTTGGAATGGGGGAATAACTTGCTGATATGATTCTCTTCGTCTGTTGGGAGTGGCATCGTTTCTTCTAATGTTTTGGTTCTGGTTATGGTTTTGATTTCTGCTTAGGTTACTGACTGTGACAACCATTTTTTCCATCATTTGTTGTAGCTTCTCTACGTTCATGGATATGTGGTCATTATTGGGGTCAGATGTGGAAGCTACATTGTCATCTCTATATGTTACCCTTTTCTCAGCTCTCAATCTTGATTTTTTCTCAATCATATTTGCCTCTACACTCACTGCTCCATTTTGCATGTCTTCCAATGTGTTGTAATCCCTCTCCCTAAGCTGGTAGGCCATGTCAGCATCAAGGCCTTCAGGGTAATTTACTAAAACCATACCTAGGGGAGGTTTCATGTGTGGAGGAAGAGCATTATAGATTCTGTTAAACCTTGTAGAGTAGGCCTGGACACTCTCTCCTACATTTCTTTTTAGGTTCTTGTATTCTGCTAGGATTTGGAGAGGATTTTCCTTAACTTCCCATTTATTTATGAAGGTCTGATATAAGGTTGGCAGGTCTTGGATACTATTAGGAGGTAGGCCTTTGAACCATTTTTTCACATCACCTCCTAAGCTCTGGGAAAAGATTCTCATTTTGACTGTATCATCATCTATTTCCATGTAGTCAAAAGAATATTCCATCCTATCTACATTGTGTTAGGCTGTGGTAGACTCTTTTACAGTGAAGTGTGGGATCTTTGATTGATAATAATTTGGTAAGGGTACTAAAGGCTGAGGTAAAACCAGAGGTTCATACCAGCCTGCCATTATGATGTTTTCATGAGGTGAAGGGTTGACTTGAGTAGTTGGTATTTGGATGACAGGGATGTTATGACCAGCAAAAGACTGATGAGCAGATATAGGGTGGTAGAGCCCCAAGTTTTGAATGAAGTGAATATCCGGAGGTGTAGACAGAGGGGTCTGTCTATTCCCAGGGTGTCTACCACTTTGAGGTGGTGAACCAGGAAGTTCAAGGTCTGGCTGGTCTAGGACACTGAATGACCTAGTTCTTGGTAAACTGTTTTGAGTGCCTAGGTCAGAAAATGGGTCTGATAGAGCTGTAAAGTCTTCTGGTGTAGATTTAGCTCTATGGATGTGACTAGAAATAGTTTATTGCTTAGGTGTAGGAGATCCCTTGAGTATGCTCTCAGGGTTTTCAACTATTTCAGGTGGGTCTGGGTTAGGATAAGCTCTTGTATGAATGGTTCTTGAAGCCAGAATGTTGTTTTCTAACCGAGCATCTTAACCCTACTTGTTCCTTCTATTATGGTTGATGTTGTTATGGCTCTAGTCTCCCAGTGGAGTCTAATGTGAACCTAGATAATCAACGGCCTATTGATCACCAGTGGAATCTTTTAAATCGTTTAGGAATTATGGAGTTGCCAGGTGGAGGGTTAGGATGCTTCTGGAGGGTACACTGTCCACCATAGTGCTTATGAGATGTCCCCTTTCAAGGATATCTTCACAACATAGAAAAATCTAACCAGAGATTGATTGGGAGGGCTTTTACCAGATATGTCACCTCCGAAAGAGTGTGAGATCTGGAGGCTACCTGGCCCTTTCCAGACTCTGTCTAAGAGTGTGGGAGTAAACACAACAAATGGTATAGAGGTTGATCTGTGAAAAGGAGTGTTTAGCTGCCAACCTAACCAGAGATTATAGGTTACTGAGGCTCTTATGATGTATTGAGGTGAGAAATACTCAGATTTCCCTAGCGGAGTCACCATTATGTTGGGGTTCCCATGTTTTGGACAGATTGGCAAGACCAAAAAAATGAGACAACATCAAACCACTTTCAGACCTCAGTATCTAGCCCTCCTGGATTCAGAGTGGGATC
Organism: Pinus albicaulis; assembly: GCA_034641835.2. Lineage (NCBI taxonomy): Eukaryota > Viridiplantae > Streptophyta > Pinopsida > Pinales > Pinaceae > Pinus > Pinus albicaulis. The sequence continues at coordinate 1,581,219,615 of CM076582.1, read as the reverse complement.
TCTCTATGATATGTCAAATATATAGGACTTTGAAGCTCAATGTTAAGATATTAGGCTAGTTAAAAGGCACAAGGCTTGATTGTTTGATTGTTTGTTTGGTTGCTGGTTATCAGGAAAGAAGGGTTCAATGTAAGACAAGGATGAGCAAAGAGGAATAAGGAAGAGATGAAGTATTCCAGGGAGCATTCAAAACCATTGGGAAATGGAGTTAGGAGAGGATTTTCTTGCTAATCAATATGCAGGCTTTCAATTGGGCTAGTCATCTAAAGCATTGGATCTTAAAGATGATAGTGTGGTATGGAATGGTAAGGGAGTAGGAACAATGAAGGTTTAGAACACAAAGTTAAAGACCTGAGATTCAGAGAGAGACTTTGAACTCTCAATGCTTCGGCCTCCAGCTTGAGGGATCTTAGAAAGGCCAGTTGGTTGCACAAGGATCCTAGTGGACAAGGCTAACTCTAATCCCCAGTGTTCCCAAATCTTCCAGCTAAATCCTAACAAGAACATCTAAAAATAGATTCATTTAATTCATACATCAGCTAGCAGGCAATAGCATCCACTACACTAGTTAAATCAACTAAAATCAATTCTTAGATAACACATTTAGTAGAAAACATCAAAGGCAAGGAGAGCAAAAACATAGGGTACCTAACAAGGGTAAATCCTATGCCAGATTTCTGATGCAAGCCAGTAGAAATGAAATGAAATGAAATGCAAGTTAAACAAAAATACAGAGATAGAGAAACATCACTGCTACTTTAGATCAGGATCCAAAGAAATGTGCTTGTCATATTAAAAAGCAACACCATTCAAGTACAACATTGCCAATAGCTAGATACTCAGTCTGAAAACATCTTTCTCAGGATATCTTACAACTTTAAACAGAGACTATGTCTCAAAATAAACAGCTTGTGATTCTTTGCTAACCGATCAACAACCTTTACAATAAGATTCTTCATGAATTTATAGCTCAAGTGGAGCTGAGAAGGTAGGTGAAACTCTAAATGCAGCATTAAAAATCAGGAAAAGAAGAGGGCTGAGGCCCATTCTATCTAAATTCTATGCATTTATCCATGGCACTCTTTTGAGTGAAAGAGTGGTCTCCTCCAGGTTTCCATTTACTATGGTATGTCTCTGATTTACTTTGGCTGCAGTACTCTGTAGTACTTCAGGTGAAATAAACAAAAAGTGGATAAATGATGCTAGGGTCTGTCGTACTGTGAATCAAATGCTTTTGATAGCATAGGACTACTGTAGGGGGGGGGACTTCACTTGGACACAATATAGACTGAAACAATAATGTGTACTATGTCCTTTCTTAGGAAGAAACATTCTGTTGATTTGAAACCCTCATAGCATTGTTTTCTGTGTGCATGCAATCCATGATGTCTTTGAACTGGTACTTTTGCCTTCTAAAATCCCTGAAAAAACTCAAAAAATCTTCTATTTCTTCCCTCGAGCTCTCTGCTGCTCTCGTACTGTCTTTGTTTATGCAATATGAGCTTTAATGGCACCGGAGAGGGTTTTCAGAGTTTGAACTCTATCCTTTGATGAAATTTACGATGCAGACACCTTTCTGGACATTTTTCTGTAAAATCAGGCTCTAAATTCAGCTCCTTCTGTGCACTGTGCCTTTACAATAGCGCATATGAATCGTGGTGGTTTTTCGCCTGCCTGTAACCTTGCAAAACATGAAAACAAATTAATAAAATTGTGCATGGAGAGGGTGGTGTGGATGAATGTGGAAACAATGACGTGACATGGTGGACGACGATGCATGTAGAGGATACTATGGAGGAAAAATGGGTAACAGTGAGAAATGCACTGGGCGACGTTGAAATAGAAATTCCAATGAAAAACATTAAAACTTTGACCTTAGAATGAAATATGAACAAAATATAAGGAGGGCAGAGGACAACGTGACAAAACACGTGGAATGGTGATGTGGCAGGACCTAGTCAATGGTAGGGCCTAACTTTAAATTTGGACCGTCCGATCTCAGGAGGAGATCAACGTTGGGAAACATATCGGAGGGCGACGGACGGTGGGCCAGGGGTACAGATACCTTGGGTTAACCACCGTGCAACTTCGGGGTGCGATGACCGTTGGATGGGCGATCGCAGATCGGACAGTTTATATTCATATTGTGCTGGATCAAATTCCGAATGTTAACGCGCGATGGGGGGGCAGTTTTTGAATAGTGTTAGGGCCATGGGTCGGGCGATGAGTGGAATCGCTCTGAAAATAAAAATACCGCCCACCTCTGAAAGGCGGTGCGATATAAATCGGTGGTTTTCGGACGGGCGCGACTGCGGGGACCACCGGGCGGCTGAAATATGGACCGTTGATCTGTGGACTAAACGGATGGTTGAGATGTGATCAGCAGAGTAAATGGGGGAGCGACGGGCGTGTTGCGAAACAGCACTGACCGTCAGATCTTACACGGATCGACGACTGAGATTACAACGCGGGCCATTATAACAGTAATTTAATTTCATCAGAGGTTTTTGAGTTTACAAAGGAAAAATGGCACATATGAAACCTCCGATTGTGATAAGTGCCCTCGGGATGGCGGGTGGTTATGGCGCTAGGCCACATGGGGGGAAAACGGTTCAGGGGCTAGCCGAAAAGGGCTAAGACCATTATAAGGTGGGAAATGGATTTTTGGCATATTTTAAAGGAATATGAGGGTAGCATTGGTTAACGATAGAGGGAATAAGGAGAAAATGGGCCAAACTAGGGGTGTGTGCAGGTTGTAAAGGGGATTTTGGGGAGATTTAGGGGATCAGAGGGGAATTTGACACGGGGAAAACAAAGGTTAAAATGGGGCACTCTGCAGGGATACAAGGGTAAATGTAGGCTTTTGTAGCACAGCTTTTGCAATCAGTGAGGCCTTATAAAGGGAGTCAACAGAGGGAATTTTATCAAAGGTAAAGGCACAGGAGACTTCAAGGATGATGTGTCTTCAGGGGAGATGCATTCCTTGAAGGCTCAAAAACAATTTAGCCCCCTACTTTGCCTGTCAAAAAATTTATAGGGGGCTAACAACCTACATTTTCCATGTTAAATTTATGAGGTAAATACCCCTGACTTGTCCAATTGGAATATTTTAATTAATGAAGTAAAGTCACAGAGTTTTACCTAATTGCGGCACTAAGATCTGTGTTTGAGTGCAGATTAGAAAACAGGAACCCTTGCTCCAGTAGTTTGCAATAGAATTGGTAATGGCCAACTAAAGGGGGATCACACAGCTAGAATTGTGATTCCCTAGACCTATTCTCGGCCCTTCCTTCATCCAGGACATCTATTGTTCGTGTCGTTCCAACCAAATTCCATTTCTGAACACGCGGTTATCATGCTTCAGGGAAATTTGTTATTCCCTTTTACTGTGTATAAAATGGACATTGTCCCTATAATTAGGTGTTCCGAAGAGGAGATTGTAATCACATTTTACAGATTAATAAAATATAGTTGGTTTTTCTATTCTAAAGCATTTTGTGAGCAATGCAGCCCTGATCAGAGAGCTGGGCCCACTCTTCTGATCAAGTGCTGCGTCTGTGTATATGTGTGGATTATTTCTTGCTATAGTTACTGTTATTATTTCATACTGTTGAGAATTTTTTTGAATGTCCAGCAATTGATTTTACTTCATGGAAATGTTTTGAAATTTAACCATAAACCCTTGGTTGAACAGACCGTGTGTTGCTCCTGCATATACCTTATGCATTGCCTTGAAAGGATACGCTCCCAGATTGATTTTCAGATTAGGGTGGATAAATCATCCCTACCTGAAAACCAACAGCTACCGCCCCCCCTGTGACCCCCCTGTTGCACCTGACGCAACATACAGGAGGGGCTGTCACCCCCCCTATGAGCCCCCCACACGTGACTAGTTGTGGAAAGAATATAACACATACCTAACAAGAAAATTATGGAGGAATGATAAGTTCATTAGACAGGTCTGGGATATGATCACACAGTGACATCTTTAAAGTCTTTTCTTGTATCCACCATGGAGCTCAACTCATGTGTTTTACCTTTTCTGGCCATTTTCTGAAAACCCTAGATGTTTGGAGTGTTTTAAGACAATCATCAGTGTTGTCTTCTAAGTTCTCTATAGCCCTTTCAAATTCATTCATTTCCATCCAGTTCACCTCACCTTTTTCCATATCTCATCAACAATCTCTGATATACTTTCTTCATGTTTGTCAATGTGTGTCTCCTTCAAGTCATTTCTACAAGTGGTTGGTGTTTTGGCATTCAATTGGGCTATCAAGCTCAAAACCCTAGTTCTCTTTATGACCAACTTGTTTCCCTCTCTTCTGTTGTGAGTTTTCTTGACTTAGGAGTAGACCATCTACCTTGCCAATACCTTTAGCTGATGAAAATTTCAGCACTCTTGCAGAAGTGTTAAACTATTTGCATTTACCTCTTGTAGACTTTGAGCTGATAGGTTAATCTTTTTTTGAAACTTTTAGATCTTGCATGGATAACCATGTGCTGATTTTCTATTACATTTGAGCCAGCTTCCAGCAAAGGAGAAGCAATGTTTGAAACACCAATTATGACCTTAGAACATATGAAACCCTAATTGACCTAGTGGGAGGATTCTTTGGCCATGATCTTGGATTGAGAATTGGCTTGGAGACTTCAAGTGAAAAAAAAAGTATTTTTCAAAAGGTTGTACTGAATATCTAAAATCCAATGTACTTGATTTATCTAAAGATCCTGCAGAGATAGTTTTGAGACCATCAATTCTTGAGGAACTTGGGGATCATGGGAATGAGTTAAGCTATAGGTAACCCTGGATGTAAAGTGGAGTTATGGGTAAGGGGAAAATAGAGTAATGAGGTCATAGGTAGGAAAAAGAATGGGGATGGGTGGTACAAGCCAATAAGGATTTTTTAGGAGTGGTAGGGTGACCATGAAATGGAAATATTGATAGAATAGTGAAACATTTTTTATAAATATAATGAAGGTAGTGAGATTTATAAAACTCACAATTTTCAAAGAATTTTTTTTTTAGAAATATTACGACCAATCTATAGTCATCTATCAATAGTGAAAAATACTAATGACTAACAGTGGCTCCACTTGGGGAGGGCCGCTCCTTTTCAGGAGGTGTCAAGAACCTTAGAGTTCAAATCTATGAGTTTTGAATATCAATACCTTACTTGTACTTGGCATGTCCCTCTTTCTTCATTTTTTGATGTTCTCTTTAAGCTATGATCTTAGATCCGAAATAAAACATGATTTCTTCAACCTACATTCTACCTACCCATCATATTTTGCCTAACATTTTTTCTTCTTTTGGGTGCACTTGGACTGGCAAACCCTTGACATTTTTTTCTTTTGAAAGCATAAAAAATGATCTACTTGTACCCTTATGTCATCCAAGAGTTCAGATTAGGCTAATGAACTTTTTATTCTCTTCCAACTCTACTTATATGTCGAGGTTAAGCAATTCGACAGATCCTCATTCTCTAACCTACTAACATGAAATTGAAAATATGAACAAACCAAGGTTAAGCAATCTCATTTGTCATGGGCTGTGACATTTTGGAAAATCTACACACAAAATTTATTTTTGTACAAGAAAAAACTAGAAAATATTAGGGCTAATAATTTTGAATTTGTTACCCATCCCTCTCTTTATGTTTTGGTTCAAATTTGAGCATTGAAACCAACTTTCCTTTCCTAATCTAACCCACTGACAACTCAAGCTTAAATGGTTTTGACAAACCTTCTTTCAATAACCTATCAGCATAAATTTAAAACATGTTCAATCATGATTAGGCTAGATGACTGAACAAGACTTTCTTTTCTTCAACAGTAGTGCCATTTAGGCTTGCACACTTTCAACAATACTCTTTTTTGGTATGGGGCTGTACCTGTTCTTTTTTCTGCCCTATTTTTCTTTTTTTCTATGTTTTTGTATTTTTGTAAAAATAATTTGAAACTAAAAACTAAAATATGCCCGCAGTGCTGAACTTATTCGCATACCTATCTATCCTAATATAATGAGATTTTTGCTTCCCTAAATGATGCAATAATGCCATTGCAACCAGTTGAGCAGCAGTAAAAGTGGGTGACCAACTTGAATTCTTGTCTGAGGAAACAACAACATACCTTGATCATGTGTATTTATAACCAAAGTTATCATATGTAGTGGAAAATTCTAATGTATTTTATTCTTGTAAATAATCCATGTCTAGAAACTCGAGCCAATCAGGAACTTCATGTAATCTGTTATAGGGTCAACAAAAGCATGATGTAAAATTCTTTCTTTTAGGCCTTTCATGATTGGTTGGTCATCTGTATCCCAAATATTAACTCTTGAATCCTCATCTTCATTCTGGTTCTTGAAAGAACAATCATCCTCAGCCTCTTTTTCATCATAATCTGATTTGGCAGCCTCATCATGTTCTATTATGTTGTCTTTAAGCAACCCTGGTGTACCTTGATTGAGTGGAATGAATTTTTATTGCAAACCTTTGGTAGGGACATTCTATGGTAATAGGTCCTCTTGAGAAGGTAGTCCAACATGAGCATCAATCTGTTCTATAGTCTCTGTATGAGAAAATGCATCAGCAGATAGGTGAGCAGTAGAAAAAACAGACATATCTTCTTTGCATAAACATTTGGAAGCTGGTTGTATGTTTAAGATCTTACTAATTTCTTCTTTAGTTAATAGAGGAGGTTTTTTTCTATTTTTTTGGATAGAATTATGATGTTTGTCTTCCCTCTGTGACTGATCATAAGGCTGAATGTCTTATTTGTTGTTAATAACAATACCCAGAGACTACTAATTTCTAATTGTATTAGGGTTGTCTTTGATGAACTGAAATGAAGCATAACCAAAAGGTAATGACCCTTCCTTTTCTCCCAAAGTTTATACACTTTATTCTTCACTCTCATAGCTAATTTGTATTTGTTGATCACTATTTTTGAGCGGCTAAAAATGACTCTCTTTGTTCCATAAACTAGTTACTGATTTTTCTGTAGTGTTGGTTTGATTTTGGAGAAGATAATCATCATCATATTTATCATACTTGGGTAGCTTATTCATAGGATAAATGTTATCCAATATGCATACTAGAACAGCAGATTTCTCCACCATATGTTGATCTATAAGTCTATTTTCTGGCCTATGGTAGTTGGGATTAGAAGGAGAGTGCTTATGGCCAATAGATTCTTCTTTTCTTGGGATTGAAATACAATGGTTTACTTTTTCTTGTGAAGGTTGGTCATAAGGCTGAATGTTTTCTTGAGCCTGACATAAAATAGAAGAAGAATCATCATTTTTCCCTTCAAAGAGATCCTGTGGGTTTTCTTCAATTCCCTGATTGTTTTCATCCCCAACTAAATCTTCTTGGTTGTTATGACAGTTTATTTGAGAATGAAATTCATGAATTGCTGCTAAGAGATCTTCAGGATGCAAATTTCCTAAATCTTCATCAATATCTGAAAGGTATTGCCTGATATCCTGAGATTGATCACAAAAATTTTCAGCCAAAGATAAGGATGGAGAATTTTCTTTATAATGATCATAAAATACCTTGTGGAGATATTTTAAGGAAAACAAACTACCAGGTTTTAGACCATCATACCATTCCCTTTCCTTCCCTGCTAATGTTAGCATGAATATTTTCATAAGGAAATCCTCATGCCATTCAACCTTTAACCCCCATACATGTATATGAAATTTGATGAGATGTAACAAGGGGTCATTAATTTTTTCCTCTTGAAAAGCAGGCAGGTTCCTATCCCAATTTATCTGAACCATTTTGTGTGGGAATCTAGGGATGTGATCTCTGTTCATTGGAGAATACCTGCGTTGTATCCTGGGATCCATATTTTTTGATTAGTCAGAGGAAAGGGCTACTGCATCTTTATAACCAGTCTAGAGTCTTCTACCAGTGGATTATTTAGGTTTATTAAGAGTTGTGGAGTTTCTAGGTGGAAGATTTCAAATTTGTTGTCCACCATTAGCATTATTAGGATTAATTAATGCATTCTCAAGGGATTCTATGAGAACTAGTGGGGTCAATAGGGATACTGAAGACTTATGGAGTTACCAGGTGGATGATGCTTACTGTTTTGAGGATATACTTGTTTTCAACCATCAACCACTAAATACCAGTCTAGGATGTTTTTCGGTTTCAGAGCTCTTAAGGAATACTTAGGATGTCATTGACTCAGAAGTCCCACAGTGATCACCATTATGATAGGTCATCGTAATTTGTCAGATTAGCAAGACCAAATGTACAAGGGTAACATCAAACCAATCTTTGGAGTCCTAGGACCTAGCCTTCCTGGACTCAGAGAGGGCTCTCTCTATGTCTGTGTAAAGGATGTAACTTGTATGATTTTAGGATTTTGATTTTAGCTAGTTATAAGGATTAGGTTTGTTTGTTTGTTTGGTTGGTTGGGTAGGTTGCCAAGTAGAATAGATAGAGTAAGAGAGGTTTAAACCATTGGGCTATGGAGTCTGAAAAAGGCCTTGAGAAGTGCAACAATAGGTCAATGGTATATCACATGGCAAGTCTAACAAAGCCAAATGGATCTAAAAGCTTTTGTGAGTGAAGTGAAACATTAAATTGTGAACATAGTAGGTGAAAAGGGTAGTTAAGAATCCTTTAATAAATAATTTAACAATAATATCCTTTAAAATCACTATGCATAAAGAAATAACCAAAGACAGGGCATACCAATAACTTCTTTTGCCAAACCCTAGCAAGTAGACATCAAGACAACAATCCAGTGAACCATAGAAGTCAAGAAACTTGTAAGTCTTCTAGTGATTTCACCTTCAGGCAAAGAAAACATCTAAGACAAGATGTAGTAATAATAAAAGAGTAGGGAACTCCTAATTTCCTTAATAAAACTCCAAATAACTTTGAAAAAACCATTTAAATGAGAAAAAGGGTAGGGCAAACAATAGACCTCTTCAGCTAAACCCTAATTAGCAATACTTCAAAGCAAAGATCTCAAAAAAAATGTTTAAGTTACATCAAAGAGCAGGGCTAACCATAAAAAAATTTGACATTGGCTCTATTAAATCATTATTAAGATAAACAAGCATAAGTGGAACTAGAGAGCATTCAATAATTCTCTAATCTCACCTAGCAGAGGAAAACATACAAGCAGTAGAGAGTAGACAGAGCTAAGGTGCCTCTAAAAAACATTTCTTAGCCTAAAATTTATGTCCTACTGCATGAGAAAGATGAAACAAAATGATAACATAATAAAACAAGCACTAGATAGGAAAGACATCACCACTAACTATGTTCAGGAATCCTGCAAGTGAGCTTGCTCCATCATCATGCAAATCAAGAAATTCACAATGTCCAAAGCCAAATTTCTCCTCAATCTTCAAGCCTATGATATTTTTCTCAATAATCGACCAAAATGTACAATGAAGCCTCAATGTTTTATTTAACTATCAAGGAGTACCAAAACCCTAACTAGTGTTTCCAAAATGTCATCAATACATCATAAATTCCATTTTTGTCCAAAGAGACCATGCAAGGCCCAAGGCACAAAATATCTAATGTAATAAATGAAAAATAACTTCAAACATAAATTTTGAGCTAACTAGGAGTGATTTTCCTTAAAAGTCCTCAAAAATATATTTTTCAATAAATTTGTGTCTTTTGTTGACTTTGCAGGCAAGGGTGTAGTGCCAAGGTCCAAGGGCGCAACGCCTTCACCGGAAAAATTGCCTGTTTTGTAACCAAGGTTTGGAGGCCTTCCAAGTGTCCAAATGAGCTCTATGATAGCTCATTGGAAAGCTTGTCCAGTATAATTTCAAAAAATTCCTTTATTTTTCTGATTAGACTTCATCTACCTACTCAAAAAATAAATCTCCCAATACTACTCAAGGCACAAATGCCATCTTTGAAAATAGGGTAGAAAAGTTATTATTTGGGTGTTTTGTGCACTTTTGGAGGGCCAGTTTTGCTCCAAATGACCTGAAACATTTGGTGGATGATATCATTGGCCTTGCTAATTATGTTTGGGATTCCTGTAGGGATGCATCAGCAAGGATGCAAAGGTTTTATTTGTCTTTAGCCTCCTTCCGAGCCCTGATAGCTCTGATCTCATAGATGGCCTTTTGTGCCTCTAGCTGCTTATTTTCATCCTCATCACTATTTTCCTTAATTCCCTCACTACTCTTATGACTGTCATAATTAATACCAAAATCATCACTAATATGTGCTTCACTATCCTCACTGCCATCATGGCTCTTTGATCTGCCATCATCCTCACTGCTCTTTGCTTCAATGCTCTCTGCCTCACTAACATCCGCCTCCTCATTTCCTTCTTCTTTATTTCTTGTTTCATCATTCCTTGATTTCTCATTTCCCTCTCCCTTATTGAAATTTTATTGCTCATTGTCACCTTCCTTATTGTTTGGTTTTTCATTGTTATCTTCTTCACCGATATCCTCTTCTTTGCTTTCTTCTTCATTGCTCTTTCCCTCACTGCCACTGTCCTCTCTTTCTGAAATTTTGACCACACTGCCTTTGAAACCCTAGGATTGAAAATGGAAATGAGATGAAGGGATGGTGGAATGGAAGCCTTTAAAAGTGGAGTTGAATGAGTGAGGGTGTAAGTATATGAGAATGAGGTATAAGCTACCAACTCAATGGCAACCCACTGCCGATATTTCAAACTCTGTTTTGAACACTTGGGCTAAATGTGAAATTGAGATGAAAGTGAGATAATGGAGTGTCAATTTTTTCAAGCGAAGGGACAGAGTGTATGAGCGTTATGAAGGAAATGGATTTAGGGGGAGACCTATATGGGTGACAACTTCCATACCACCCTGTTTCACCCTTGTGTTGACTGATACCCTTAGTAGGTAGATGAATGAGGCTTAAACAATTATTTTAATCAATAAATTTATGTTTTCTCCTTAGGGTTCCATTATTTTAATAAAACAATGACAAAAATACTTGGAGAGGAGTTGATGACCTGTACTTACCTATGCTAGTGCTTGGAGAAATTTTCACAAGAGATTGGAAGCAATTTGGAGTGACTTGAGTGTTTTGAGGGCTTAGAAAACCTCTTTGTCCAAGGGTGCAGTGCTAGTGCCAAGGGAACAACGCCAACTCCTAAGCGTGCGACACCTTTTTGTAGAGGGAATTTTGAGGCCTTCCCAGTGTCCAAATTGGGTCCATGACAACTTTTTGGAAATATTATCCTCTCTACTTTCTAAATCTTCCTTTTGGTCTCTGACTGGAGTTGATTTGTCCTGTCAAAGGTTGATTCTCCCAAGACTGGTCAAAAAGTGTTGAATGATGGTGCAGAAATGAAGGGTGCTGGTGCATGCAACATTTGGAGGCATTCCTCAACTAAAAATTGAGCTCATGATATCTCATTGGAAATCTCTTCTAGTCTAGGTTTCATTGGACACATCAAGAAAGTAATTTTGACACTCCAGCTATGAGAAAACTTGGTTTTCCCAAGGTCACTCCAGAAGTGCATCAATTCTCCCGTAACACCTTTATTTTTGACATTGCTCTAAAACCATGACACATGTGTAAAATCAGAAGGATTTTTTTCTTATTGGACCTATGATGGACAAAAAATTCTCTCACCTTTGTCAAATTCATCTCTTTTTTGTTAGAAACATAGTTTGAAGCAAAACTAGCCCTACGTGTGGCAAATGATTTATCCTTTGGAATGAATTTTTGGAAAATTATGGAGGAATGATAAGTTCATTAGAAAATTTTGGGATATGATCACGTAGTGGCATCTTCAAAGTCTTCTCTTGTTTCCACCATGGAGCTAAAATCATGCTTTTTACCTTTTCTGGCTATTTTCCCAAAACCCTAGATGTTTGGAGTGTCTTAAGACAATCATTAGTGTTGTCTTCTAAGTTCTCTATAGCCCTTTCAATTTCATTCATTTATCTCTATTTCACCTCACCCTTTTCCCTATCTCATAAAAAATATCTAATAGACTTTCTTCATGTTTGGCAATTTGTGTCTCCTTCAGGTCTTTTCTGCAAGTGGTTGGTGTTTTGGAATTCAATTGGGCTATCAAGCTCAAAACCCTAGTTCTCTTTAAGACCAACTTGTTTCCCTTTCTTCTGATGTGAGTTGTCTTGACTTAGGATCAGACCATCGACCTTACAAATATAGCTGATGAAAAATTAAAAACTCCTACAGAAGTGTTAAACTCTTTACATTTACCTCTTGCATACTTTGAGTTGATAGGGTAGTCTTCTTTGGAAAATTTCAGATATTTCTTGGATAACCATGTGTTGATATTCTATTACATCTGAGCTAGCAAAGGAGAAGCAGTGTTTGAAACACCAATGATGACCTTAGAACATATGAAACCCTAATTGACCTGGTGGGAGGATTCTTTGACCATGATCTTGGACTGAGAATTGGCTAAGAGGCTTCAAGTGAAAAATAGAGTATTTGTCAAAGTGTTGTATGGAAGATACAAAATCCAATGAACTTGATTTATATAAAGAGCCTACAGAGATAGTTTTGAGACCTTAAATGCTTGAGGAACTTGGGGATCATGGGAATGAGTTAGGCTATAGGTAACCCTAGATGTAAAGTGGAGTTATGGGCAAGGGAAAAATATAGTAATGAGGTCATAGGTAGGAAAAAGGATAGGGATGAGTGGCACAAGCCCATAATAATTTTTTAGGAGTGGCAGGGTGAACATGAAATGGCAAGGTTCATAGAATAGTGAAAAAATTTCTATAAGGATAATGAAGGAAGTGAGATTTCTAAAACTCACAATGTTCAAAGAATGTTGTTTTTAGAAATCTTAGGACCAATCTATAGTCATCTATCAATAGTGAAAAACATTGATGACTAGTAGAAAAAAAAGGGTTAAAATAGCGAATTGAGGGCTTAGTGCATGAAACAGGGCTTAGAAATTGAAATCGGGGGTTAAGCCCTTAGAAAACTTCATTATAACATGATAAATGACTTTGGAGTGGAAATAATTGAAAAAGGCTTAGAGGTGGAAAGAGGGGGTTCAAAATGGATTAAAGCTTTGTTGAAGTGAAAAGAGGCCTTGGAGTAGAATAATTCAAAAAGTATGATGGTGGAGTGTGATAGAGGACAAAGGCTGTGATATGCGATGTCGCAATTGCAATATCGCAAGTTTAAAAGGATAGAAGAAGTGTTGTTCAGGAGCAGGAGCGAAATGTGGACTGCGATGAGGTAAGTCCTGTGAAGTGCAAAGTGCGATGGGCGACATGGTGGAGTTATCGCATCAGCAGTCTTGGGGTTCCCATGTTTTGGCCAGATTGGCAAGACCAAAAGATGAGACATCAGAACCACTTATAGACCTTAGGATCTAGCCCTCCTAGGTCCAAAGAGGTATATCTCTATTAAAACAAAGAATGGTATGTCCTTGAAAGATCAAATTGAGATATTAGGCTAGGTATGAAGCAAAAAGGGGGTTTCAAATGATTTGGTTGGTTGGTTGCTGGGTTGGTTGTGAGATCATAAAATGAGAAGGTTTTGGGAGGAAAGGGGAAAAACAGCAGCATGTTTCAGCAAAGGGGAAAAGGTCAAGAAAGTGCCATCCATTGGGCTATGGAGTCATGAAAGGAGAATTACATGCAACAACTAGCCAAGGCATTCATAGGGCAAGTCATCTATACTAAAGGATCTTTTAGATAGATGATGAAATCGAACATTAAGGAAGAAGATGAAAGAAGGAAAAACAACCCAATTTATATCTATAGATCAGGTCAGAGGTCATTTAACTCCAGACCTGCTTAGACATACTCAAAGGCAGCTTTCAAAGGAGATACAAAGGGGCAGCTTATAGATCAGACCAGAGGTCATTTAACTCCAGTTCAGCTTTAGTGTGCTCCCAGGAAAACAGAGATAAGATTGACAAAGGGATCTTAAGAAGGTCAGTTGGTTGCACAAGGATCGTAGTGGACAGGGCTAACTCTGATCCCCCACTGTTCCCAAATATTCCAGCTTAAACCCAACAAGACATCTAAGAACTGATTCATTAAATTAATACATCAGAGAGCAGGCAATGACATCCAATACACTGGTTAAATCAACTAAGAACAGTTCTTGGATATCACATAAAGCAGAAAACATTAAAGGTAGGGAGAGCAGGAACATAGGGCACCTGACAAGGGTGAATCCTATGTTACACTTCTGTTGCCTACCAGAAGAACATGAAACAGTATGAAAATGTAATAAACAGAGTTAGGAAAAACATCACCAATAGTAATAGACCAGGATCCTGTGAAATGTGCTTTGATTAATTGATGCAAAACCAGTCATGTACAATAAGCCCAATGGCTAATACAATCCAAACTTTCTCCTCCCAGCCTATTACATACAAACTACTCTGTAACTCCCTCCCAGGACTGTTCTAACATTCAGACTGAATCCCTCTAACAGCAACAACCGAACAACTGAACAACAACAAAAATATGCTCTTCTGGATTCTTATAGGAGAAAACATAGCAGAAGATGGTAGGTGAAGAATTGAATGAAGAATTAATGCTCAGAAGAGGAGGAAGGCCACAACCCATTCTGCTTTAAATCTGTGCATTTACATCTAGCACTCTGGCTGCAGCACTACTGCCCTTTTCTGTTGACCGGACAAACTTGGTGAAATAATGATGCTAGGGTCTCCGTACCGTGTAAAAAATTCTCCTGATAGTGTAGGAGTGCTTATAGGGCAGACAATATTCTCAGGGGCATGGTGTATAAACAAAACTGTATGGGCGCTTCATCCTCTGATGAAGAAAAACATTTCTGATGATGTGAAAACCCTGATGTTACCCTATATTGTGCACAGGATCTCCTGTTCGATCCTTGGGGTCTTCAAACTTGTACTTTTTCCTTCTAGAAATCCCTATAGAAGCTCATAAGTCTTCCATTTCTTGCCTCGAGCTCTCTGCTATTCTCGTACTGTCTCTGTTCATGCATTCTGAGCTTTAATGGCGCCGGAGAGGGTTTTCAGAGTTTAAACCTATCCTTTGATGGAGAAAACCACTCTGCTGATGTATAAAACCTGCTATTCATTAACTCTGGTACATAAACTCTCTGTCGCTACATTTAAACACTGTAAAATCGTGGCAGACTTTCCCACTTCTCTGTAAACCTGCAAAATACCCAACCCGTTAAGAAATCCATGGATGGGGGTGATGGATGCAGCGGGATGATGAGAAGGGATGTGCAAATTGGTGACATGGCGGAATGATGCGGGGTTACGGTGAAATATGCAGTGGGAGACTTGGTGGAAAACAGAGCAAATATACATGAAAAACCTTAAAAACACGAAAATGATCCAATATATGTGATGGAATGGGCGCATGTACGATGGATGCACGTGGAGATGATGTGGCGGGACCGGGGACAGTGGAACAGTCAACGGCAGAGGGACAAATCTGGACCGTTGATCATGGTGGAGATTGCGACGGAGGGCGACAGACGGTGGGCCAGCTGGTGTGATGAACAGGGGTTAAGTAGTGCGTAGCTCAGATGAATGATGACTGTTGGATGAGGCACTCGAGATCTGATGGTTGACAGCGATTTCGCTCGGCATCCGTGGTCGAAAGTTAATACACGAAGAGCCGGCGGTTTTGGGGTCGTACAGAAGACACGCATCAGCAGCTGTATGGAATCACTGGGCATTCGGGGAAAATTGCCATCTGTGCAGAAGCGGTGTGAAGAAAACCGATGGGTTTGGAATAGTGTGCGATGGGGTCCACTGGGCAGAGAGGTCCCGAACCGTCAGATCTTTGCGAGAATGGATGGCGATGGCCTAGCAAGGGAAAATGAACGCGGGAGACATGGGCGCTGGGGATTTAATGACCGCCGTCCGATCAATTGAGAACGATGGCTGAGGCTGAGCCCGATGGACATATGGAAAAGGCACCTTTGGAGCTACTGGGTGGTTCCAGCGCGAGGTTTCACAGAGGAACGGGGGGCGGGACTATGGCCGAAGGGGCTAGGGCCCAATATACAAAATATATGATTTTTTGCACATTTTTAATGCATTTTAGGGCCATCAAAGGCTAACGATAGGGGAATAAGGGGGTTTGGGCACAAACAAAGGGCGTAGGAGTGGTTTAAGAGGGTAAAGTTATAACTTAGGAAGATTCGAAGGGAATTTGGGCAAATAGAAGAAAGGTCAAAAAAAGGCGGGGAGTTTACAGGGGTACATGGGGAAGAAATTTATAATCAGAGGAGCTTTGACAAATGAATCATCAGAGGGGATTAGTATTGGGCATAGCACAAAGAGACTTCAAGGAGGATGGGTTTTCCGGGGAAAGGCATTCCTTGAAGGCTCTAAAAAAAGCTAGCCCCCAGCTTGCTTGTCAAGAATTTCATAGGGGGGCTAACAGTGGCTCCACATGGGGATGGCTTCTTCTTGAAGGAGGCAAGAAACCAGAAATGATATTTGGAGTAGGCCAGTTGCCTGCTGCTCGGCACATCCCTTTCTTTGATCAGCTGCCACAATATGAATATGTTACATCAACAGAAACATTTTTCCCAACCAGTCTACCTACCCTCACTACAATCCTAACAATTTTCCCTTCAGGGTGCATTTGAGCTAGCAGAACCTTTACATCATTTTATTTTACAGACAGAAAATAAACCTATTCTACTTCTACCCTTATTACTCCATGAGACCAGATTAGACTATTGGCCTCATATGTTTCTCTACCTACACTACTACCTGCTAGGATTAGACTGTCTAGCAGGTTCCTTCTCCTACATTCTAAGACAAGAAATTGAAAATAGTCATGCCAGGATTAGACTGTCTGACCTGTTGGAATTTGCATAAATTTAAAAAAACTAAATACATACTCATACATTGAGCTTTATTGATATTTTCCTACCTAACCTACTCTAACTAGAATATTTACAGTCTAGCTTACAAACATTGTCTTCCAATGCAACCAGTCCTTCAAGTGATCCCATGGCTGGTCTTTCTTTCTCAACTCCTTGAGCAGGCTAGATAGGCAGGGCAGCTCACACTCCTTTTGTTCCATAACAGCAGCCTTGAAAAATTTCCTCTTTGTTTGCAGCATGCTGCTCAAAAAGACCCCTGATCCTTCCTCAAATGTTCGCAGGAAATGTGCATAAGGATCATGAAAAGATACTCAGATATGAATATCTGGCAGGCTGGCTTCAACCAGGATCTCTTCTTCTTCCACTGGATCAAGAAGAAGACTCTCTTGAGGGAGAGAATCTCCCTCATCTTCTTCATTTTCTGAACTGGAGGACTCATCATATATGGCAGTGTTGTCCTCCTGGAGCTCTGGTATATTCTGCTCTGAGGCGCTAAGCTCCGTGAAAAGATCTATTTATTCTCGAGCAATGGTTTGTTCCATTGTTTCCTATTTTTCAAGAGAAGACTCGTTATTTTCATCTTGCCCAAGAATCTCTTCTTTGCTTTTCTCCTCATCGTCTGAAAAGGAAGGCTGCTGGTCTCCTATCTTACTGATGATATGTGGTAAAGCAGAATGAAGATTCAAATAATCTTCATTTTCTATTATACTGTCGTATCTCTCTCCATCAGTATCGTAAATAGGCTGACTGGTTTCATTACTTTCCTGAAAGTGCTGGCTCTGATCTTCCTCCCATGAATCTAAGGATGATGGTCCTGCAAGCTCGGCTTCCCTTTGAAAACACTCATCATCAAACAGATCATAAATAGGAAAACCATAACTGAAAGTAACGTCACCCACCAAACCTTCTGGATTTTTAGTAGGTCTTTCTTCGCCCTGATCCATAGAGGAGTCTTCTGGATCTGCATCAGCTCGGAAGGAGGTTGCGGAGGAGGTCTGCGTATATGATATTCGTTCCATCTCTTCATCTGTCAACTGAGGACTTTCTCCTTCATCTTTAACAGAAAAAATGCAATCTTCTACACCCTGTATGAACTGATTCTGAGGCGGGATATCTCCGTGAGCCTCATATTGAGAAATTCTCCGAGCAAGAGAAAACTCTAGACCAAGATCATTGTACTCATCATGCTCATTTTCCAGGTCTGGAGTTAGCACTTGCTCAGACAAATTCACAGGCTGCTCCGAATAATCATCATTCGCACTCATATTAGCCACATACATCTCCAGCATTTTACCAAACGTTTCTATTAATTCATATAATTGATCATACAAAGCATCATACTTTGTATCCCTGTCCATGTTTGGATTCATGCTTTTGCAAAGAAGGCTATTTCTTCTTCTCAACTAGTTCAAAGTCCTCCACCAGTGGATTCATTTGGTCTTTGGATAGTTATGGAGTGAGCTATGGAGTGTGGAGTCGCCAGGTGGATGAATTTGACTGTTTGGAGCAGGCTGCTATCCACCGTTAGCAATTAAAAGCCAATCTGAAGGCAAAGTGGTCTCTCCCCAGCGGAGTCGCCATTATGTTGGGGTTCCCATGTTTTGGCCAGATTGGCAAGACCAAAAGATGAGACAACATCAGAACCACTTATAAACCTTAGGATCTAGCCCTCCTAGGTCCAGAGAGGGATCTCTCTATTAAAACAAAGAATGGTATGTCCTTGAAAGCTCAAATTGAGATATTAGGCTAGGTATGAAGCACAAAGGGGGTTTCAAATGATTTGGTTGGTTGGTTGCTGGGTTGGTTGTGAGATCACAAACTGAGAAGGTTTTGGGAGGAAAGGGGCAAAACAGCCGGATTTTTCAGCAAAGGGGAATAGGTCAAGAAAGTGCCATCCATTGGGCTATGGAGTCATGAAAGGAAAATTACATGCAACAACTAGCCAAGGCTTTCATAGGGCAAGTCATTTATACTAAAGGATCTTTTAGATAGATGATGAAATGGAACATTAAGGAATAAAATGAAAGAAGGAAAAACAAACCAATTTCTGTCTATAGATTAGGTCAGAGGTCGTTTAACTCCAGACCTGCTTGGACATAGTCAAAGGTAGCTTTCAAAGGAGATACAAAGGGGCAGCTTATAGATCAGACCAGAGGTCATTTAACTCCAGGTCAGCTTTAGTGTGCTCCCAGAAAAATAGAGATAAGATTGACAAAGGGATCTTAAGAAGGTCAGCTGGTTGCACAAGGATCCTAGTGGACAGGGCTAACTCTGATCCCCCAGTGTTCCCAAATCTTATAGCTTAAACCCAACAAGACATCTAAGAACTGATTCATTTAATTCATACATTAGAGAGAAGGAAATGACATCCACTACACTGGTTAAATCAACTAAGAACAGTTCTCAAATAGCACATAAAGAAGAAAACATTAAAGGTAGGGAGAGCAGGAACATAGGGCACCTGAAAAAGGTGAATCCTATGTTACACTTCTGTTGCCTACCAGAAGAACATGAAACAATATGAAAATGTAATAAACATAGTTATGAAAAACATCAACAATAGTAATAGACCAGGATCCTATGAAATGTGCTTTGATTAATTGATGCAAAACCAGTCATGTACAATAAGCCCAATGGCTAATACAATCCAAACTTTCTCCTCCCAGCCTATTACATACAAAATACTCCGTAACTCCCTCCCAGGACTATTCTAACAGTCAGACCGAATCCCTCTAACAGCAACAGCCGAACAAATAAACAACAAAAACAATATGCTCTTCTGGATTCTTATAGGAGAAAACAGAGCAGAAGATGGTAGGTGAAGAATTGAATGAATAATTAATGCTCAGAAGAGGAGGAAGGCCACAACCCATTCTGCTTTAAACTTGTGCATTTACCTCTGGCACTCTGGCTGCAGCACTACTACCCTTTTCTATTGACTGGACAAACTTGGTGAAATAATGATGCTAGGGTCTCCATACCATGTAACAAATGCTCCTGATAGTGCAGGACTGCTTATAGGGCAGACAATCTTCTCAGGGGCACGGTGTATAAACAAAACTATATGGGCGTTCGTCCTCTGATGAAGAAAAACATTTTTGATGATGTGAAAACCCTGATGTTACCCTATACTGTGCACATGATCTCCTGTTCAATCCTTGGAGTCTTCAAACTTGTACTTTTTCCTTCTAGAAATCCCTACAGAAGCTCATAAGTCTTCCATTTCTTGCCTCGAGCTCTCTGCTATTCCCATACTATCTCTTTTCATGCATTCTGAGCTTTAATGGCACTGAAGAGGGTTTGCAGAGTTTAAACCTGTCCTTTGTTGGAGAAAACCACTCTACTGATGTATAAAACCTTCTATTCATTAACTCTGGCGCAAAAAATCTCTGTCGCTGCATTTAAACACTGTAAAATCGTGGCAGACTTTCCCACTTCTCTGTAAACCTAAAAAATATGCAACACGTTAAGAAATCCATGGATGGGGGTGATGGATGCAGCGGGATGATGAGAATGGACACGCAGATTGGTGACATGGTGGAATGATGCGGGGTTACGGTGAAATATGCAGTGGGAGACTTGGCGGAAAATAGAGAAAATATACATGAAAAACCTTAAAAACATGAAAATGATCCAATATATGTGATGGAATGGGCACATGTACGATGGATGGAGGTGGAGATGACGTGGCGGGATCGGGGATAGTGGAACAGTCAACGGCAGAGGGAAAAATCTAGACTATTGATCGTGGTGGAGATCGACGACGGAGGGCGACAGACAGTGGGCTAGCAGGTGAAATGAACAGGGGTTAATCTGTGCGCAGCTCAGACGAATGACGACCGTTGGATGAGGCGCTCAAGATCTGATGGCTGACAGCAATTTCGCTCGGCATCCATGGTCGAAAGTTAATGCGCGAAGAGCCGGCGGTTTTGGGGTCGTACAGAAGACACGCGTCGATAGCTGTATGGAATTGCTAGGCATTTGGGGAAAACTGCCATCTACGCAGAAGCAGTGTGAAGAAAACCGACGGGTTTGGAACAGTGTGCGGCAGGGTCCACTGGGCAGAGAGGTCCCGAACCGTCAAATCTTTGCGAGAATGGACGACGATGGCCTAGCAAGGGAAAATGAACGCGGGAGACATGGGCGCTGCGGATTTAATGACCGCCGTCTGATCAATTGAGATCGATGGCTGAGGCTGAGCCTGATGGACATATGGAAAAGGCACCTTTGGAGCTATCGGGTGGTTCCAGCGTGAGGTTTCACGGAGGAACGAGGGGCCGGACTATGGCCGAAGGGGCTAGGGCCCAATATACAAAATATATGATTTTTTGCACATTTTTAATGCATTTTAGGGCCATCAAAGGATAACGATAGGGGAATAAGGGGCTTTGGGCGTAAAAAAAGTGTGTAGGAGTGGTTTAAGAGGGTAAAGGTATAACTTAGGAAGGTTCGAAGGGAATTTGGGCAAATAGAAGAAAGGTCAAAAAAAGGGGGGGAGTTTGCAGGGGTACATGGGGCAGAAATTTATAATTAGAGGAGCTTTGAGAAATGAATCATCAGAGGGGATCAGTATTGGGCATAGCACAAAGAGACTTCAAGGAGGATGGGTTTTCCGGGGAAAGGCATTCCTTGAAGGCTCTAAAACAAACTAGCCCCCAGCTTGCTTGTCAAGAATTTCATAGTGGGGCTAACAAGCAAAACGAGTGGTAAGTGTCAGGTGAGAAAAGGTAAACGATGTGATTGTGATTGTGCAATATCGCAATCGGTAGTTCAAGTGGTAAGTACGAACTGAACACGCTAAATGATGCAAAGTGCGATTGCGATTGTGCAATATCACAATAAGCAATTGGAGCCGGAAGTGTGAACGGAACACGATAAATAATGTGAAGTGAAATTGCGGCAAGGTTATACGATTTGTGATAAGTATCGAAAGAAAAAGGGGAAATGTGCGATCTACAATATATGATATAGCAATATTGCAATTGGCTACAACGAGAAATAAGTGTTAAAGTAAAAATTTAAATGTTGCGATCTGCGAAGTGTGACGTATGATGGAAGGAGTCTCGAGGAGGAAGGCGAAAGTTGGGTTTTCGATGGTTTTCAAGTGTTTTTGCATTAAAACGAGTCCGGCGACAACGTCCGACAGAATGAAGGAATAAGGCAGGAAATCGGCAAAGGAGAGTGGTAAGTCTTGAAGGAAAAAGGTAAGCGGTGCAATGTGTGGTTTGCGATTTCGCAATATCGCAATAGAAAGGAATGAGTGGTAAGTGTTGAAGGTAAATTTTAAGAGTTGCGAAGTGTGATTGCGATGTACGGTGGTAGGAGTATCGAGAAGCAAAGGTGGAGGTCCAGTTTTTGGTGGTTTGGAATCATTTTTCACGTGTTTTGCATAAAAAGGGTAGGCAGTCATGAATGAAGGAAACAAATAAATAAGGCTTTGAAGGGCTAAGGTCGTTAGGCAAAGAAAAGGTAAGTATAATGTTGAGATGAGAAGAGAAGGAGTGAAATGGAGGCATAAGAGCAGTGCTCAGAAATTAAACACACCTGCAGATTATGCACAGGAGACAGACGGAAATGTACAATGAAATAGTGAAGGAAGGGTTTGGACTTGGTAACACAAATTCTTCCCAAAACTCAAGCAAAAAGCAATTTTTTCCGTGTGGGAAGGCCTTCCCCTACTCAAAATCTATTGACAGATATGAGAGGGGGGAGACTTGACCACATTTTTGGAGTTTTTCCTCTATTTTTCTATGCATAATAAATTGAAACTACAACAGCACAAAAAATAAATAACAATGAAACTTATCAAAAGCATATCTAACTTAAATGGCAGAAGCAAAACTAGGTAAATGATAGAAAGGAAAAGATAGTAACAGCAGAGAAGCTGAGGCACATGGATTGGTCCCTAACCCACGAGCCTAGCCCTATGAACTTAAATCAATCAAATGAAATCGGTCTTCTCATTTCATAAAAGAATAAATGTATACATATCTGAAAGTTTTGATCCCTAAATAAAACAAAAAGCTTCAATAGCTCACAATAATAATTCTGAATGGAATCAATACTAGGATAGACTAACTCTTCCTAGCTCTAGCTCTGCTCTATTTATTCTATAGGGCAGCTACCAGAAGCTCCCTAGAAAATTGGTGATTGAGTCCACTCGACTCCAAGTAAACCAAGACTAAGTGCTCTCCTCTTTGATTTTCCTGACTGCGTCTAGAATTCGAAATGCTGGAGAGAATCCTTGGGGATCCTTTGGCTGCTTGTGGAATTTGAATTGCTGGAGAGAATATTTGGGATCCTTCAACTGCCTTTGAGGGTAGAAAATCCTCCTATATTTTCTCCTTGTTGCCTCCTCAAAGTCTTTATGATAAATCTTTATATAAGTGCTTAATAAATCATGATTTTTTGCACTCAACCTTATATTAGGCACTAAGAGTATGTTAGCCTTAATCACCACCTATACTAGCATCATAAGCCCAAATAATAATAAAAATGCAATAAAAAGAGATATGAGAAGGAAAAAAGGTGACTATTAACCCCTCCAAATATGTCTAATGATGGAGCTCATCATCACCCCCCTACTGAATGGTTGCTCATCCTTTGAGCAACTGATCCTCCTCCTTCGTTTCCTTCAAAGCTTTTACATCCCCCTTGAGTTTTTGAGGAAGAAGTGTGGGAGTTTCCCCAAGGGGGTAAAATCCATTATTATTTTCTGCATTCTCTCATTCTCTATCTTCTTCATCTATGTCCTCTTTATCATTCATCCCCAACAGCAAAGGTGGGCTGAGCTTTAGTTCCAACCATCAGATATTTTTGGCCTTCATGGCCCTCTTGTATAATGGTGCCCTTTCCAATGCACCCTTCAGTCTTTCTGGAGTATGATACTCCCTATTCTTGAGGCTATGTGGGAGGTCGTTCCATCTCTTTTGGCTGGCCATAATGCACTTATCTTCTATCTACCTAGAAACATCATCAAAGTGGCCTATCACCTGGTTTTGAGTCTAAAGGTAGCTTTCAACCAGTGCAGGGTCCTTTTCAATCTCTCGATGGTTAAGGATGAATCCTCTTGTGCTGAACACTTCTAGTCTGAGATATAAGGGTTCTATGTTTCTTCTTCCCATGACCTTCATATCTCTTTGGCTCTATTTTCCTCATTCACCATCCAAGATGCTAGAGCCATTAACTGCATATCCCCCATTGTAGGATTGGGGTCCCAAATATCCAGATTTGTTAGAACCAAGTTATGCATATAAAAAAATGTCATCTTTTCCTGATCAGCTATGTTGTCTTGCTTGTATAACTTCATGAATTGCCTACAATACTAGAAAGGAAGTGATCCATGGGATGCTAGAGTGTTGATTTGACATAAAAGCCATTTTTCTTTGACGTACACAACATATGAGTCAAAGGGGAATCTGTGCTGAAGGGCGTCAATGCATAAGTCTGCCATGGTGGCTACTTTCTCCTCTTTGTGTCGCAATTTCTCTTTTAGCGCTACATTCTCTACATGTGCCTTCTATAGTTGCTTCTTCAGAGATATTTCTTTGATGCTTTCCTCCCCCCTGGATATTCTTCAATGATGATCGGGCTTAGGGGATAATTTTCTTGCTTTCTCTGATTCTTTTCAACTTTGGAATACCTGGAGATCTGCCTTTTTATTTTTGTGCTTAGAGGAGCCATGGTGGCAGTTATATTTTTGTAGTGAGGGGATGTGATGGTGGGTTGTGAGGCTGTGTCTCACCCACTTTCTACTATCTCTATGACTTCTATGGCCATCTCTTATTTTTTTCTTTGGCCCTTTGTCTTTCTCTCTTCTTCTTGTTCTTCTTGTTTGTTTTGGTTCTTACTCAGTTTTCTTCCTTATTCTTTTTCTTTCTCATCCTTATTCTTATTCTTCAAGCGTTGTGTGCTTCCATCAGTCCTCTCCCTTAAAAATTTTCAATTCACTGGTTTGGATGAGATGGCATATCCTTTTATTAGATGCGCAGCTAAATTTGGAGTGCCAATATAACTCCACTCAGCTCTAGTTTTGTCATAGACAATTGGTTCCTCCTCACCGTTAATTTATGATGGACTACACATTTTCCTCCCCTCATTCTCCTCTACTCCATTGATTTAAAATTTTTCTTTTGCATGCCCAGGTGGCATGTACTCCTAGTTTTATTCCAACCATACCTCTTGGCGGTGGCTGTGTTAACCGGCCACCTTTCTACCCCTCAAAATCTAAGTCTGTAAATTAATTATTTCTAGCTATTATGAATGCGTAGCAAGAGGTGAGAGCTTATACATTAGTTTACCTATTATTTCCAAGGTGGTTGTAGGAGCTGGAGGTTTGAGACAAGCATTTTTAGATGTTGTTTTCTTCACCATATTCATGTTCTTTGAGTGAGCAGCTTGCTAAAAGAGAAACTTCCCGAATGAGCTTCTAATTTTTGTTTGTTGTTTCTCTCTATTTTGGTTGTCGCATGGTGTGCTTGAGATTCCATGGGTGGAATTCTCCTTCTTGTTGGGTATGTGTTATATTCTTTCCACGGCTAGCCCCACGTGTTGTATGTTGCACCGGGTGCAGCAGGGGGGTCACAAGGGGGGAGGCAGTCCCCACTGTTGGGGTCCGGGGCAACGCCCCGATGAAATTTTTTTTGGTGTGCAGACCCACTCGTAGGTGGACCCACCCATGTTTTGTGCATGAGTTTGCACATGGTTTTTGGGTACGATGGTTTTCGAGCCTTGGTATTTTGTAGATCCGATCAAGGGAACTACGGTTATGTTCTAATCTAGGGTTAATGGATTGGGGTTTATGTATGCTTCGGCATGTATATATATGTGTTGTAACAATAAAAGGACTATCATGAAAAATCAAGCTGGTCATCCCGATTTGGGATCCAAGGGAAAATATATGTGTTTATCTGTTTTATGTTTTATGCTCTCCCTATTGTTTATTTTCTGTTATAAGATTCGTGTGTAGATAATTTATGTTCAGGGTTAAAACCTACATTTGGAATCAGATCTATTTTGGCTTCAAGGGGACGCCTTTGCTGCTGAGGGTTTTTTGCTCAGGCCTGAGGTAGACCCTGTTCAGTGGGAGATCTGTGGGATCGATTCTTGCGGTGAAAGAAGATGGCGAGCAGTGGAAAGATAGAGATCGAGAAATTTAATGGTTAGAGTTTTGAGTTGTGGAAGCTCAAGATGGTGGATAAAGATCAATGGATCGTGGTAGATCCAGGTACTAAACCAATGGCAATTTCAGATGAAGACTAGAAGAAACTGGATCAGAAGGCTAAGAGCACAATACGGTTGTGTGTCTCAGATTCAGTATTGTTGAATGTATCTGGGGAAGCTACGACAAAGAATTTGTGGGAAAAACTTGGGACTTTGTACCAATCTAAGTCTCTGGTGAATAAGGTGTTCTTGCGGAGAAAGATGTATAACCTGAGGATGAAGGATGGAGACTCGGTGACAGAGCATCTTAACGCCTTCAATAATGTGGTAAGTCAGCTGTCATTTGTTGATATTAAAATCTCAGATGAAGATAAGTGCATTAGTTTGTTGTGTTCTCTACCAGACTCGTGGGATAATCTAGTTTTTGCAATAGGTAGCAATACAACTACCTTGAATTTTTATGACATTGTCTCAGCCTTGTTGTCGGAGGAAATGAGACGGAGAAATATGGAGGGCCAGAATGGAGATGCCTTGTATGTACGAGGAAGGTCACAAAAAAGAAACAAGAATAAGGTTTCGAGTGGGAGATCCAAATCTAGAGGGAGATCTAAATCTCCTAGAAAGTTTGTAAAGGTATGCTGGAAATGCGGAAAGGAAGGGCACTAAAAAAGGGACTGCAGATCTAAAGCTCCTGAGAAAGAAAAGGGATCTGATGATGCTCCTTTTGCAGAGGAAAAAACCACCTTGGATGAATGTGGGGATGTGTATTTGGCTTCTTCTTCAAATAGACATGTAGATCATGAGTCATGGTTGATTGACTCAGGTGCATCATTTCACTTCACTCCCCATAGGGAGTGGTTCTGTGAGTATGATAAATATGATGGTGATGTCTTCCTAGGGGATGATAGGAAGGCCAGAATCGTCGGACATGGAAAGGTCAAGCTGAAGCTGCAAGGTGGAAGGATTAGAACACTTCCTAGTGTTCTGCATATTCCTACATTGGCCAGAAATGTGATTTCTGTAAGCAATATGGATGATGCAGGTGTAAAAATAATGTTCAAGAAAGATGCCTGCAAGATGGTTCAGGGAGCACTGGTATTAATGCGGGGAGCTCGGACTGGAACTTTTTACAAGCTACAAGGTAGCACTGTTATTGATGGGTGTAATAGTTATGTGGTTCCTGAAATTGGAGTGGAAAGCCTAGCTATCTCTGGAGAAAAGACCATGTTATGGCATCAAAGGCTTGGAAATATTGGAGAGAAGGGCCTTCAGATGCTGCATAGAAATGGTATGGTAGAAGGTATGTCTAATTTCTCTATGGAATTTTATTTCTGTGAACATTGTGTATATGGGAAGTAGAATTGGGTGAGTTTTCCTTCTGGTGCTAAGAGGGCGAACAAGATATTAGAACTTGTGCACAGTGATGTGTTTGGACCTGTGTCAGTTCCATCACTGGGAAAGTATGTGTACTATGTTTCATTCATAGATGAATTCTCAAGGAATACATGGATATATTTCT
Organism: Pinus albicaulis; assembly: GCA_034641835.2. Classification (NCBI taxonomy): domain Eukaryota; kingdom Viridiplantae; phylum Streptophyta; class Pinopsida; order Pinales; family Pinaceae; genus Pinus; species Pinus albicaulis. Next base: position 1,581,192,117 of record CM076582.1, on the reverse strand, counting down.
TGAGGAAGAAATCTGAAGTCTTTGACAAATTTAAAGAATTTAAGGCTATGGTGGAAAACCAGACAGAGAAGAAGATAAAGGCGTTGAGGACAGATAATGGTGGGGAGTTCTGCAAGAAGGAATTTGAAGATTTCTGTAAGAAGTGTGGTATAGCATGACAGAAGACTACTCCATACACACCACAGCAAAATGGAGTTGCAGAAAGAATGAACAGAACACTGATGGAAAAGGCAAGAAGCATGCTCAGTGGTACCGGGTTAGGACAAGAATTTTGGGCAGAGGCAGCGGAGACTGCATGCTATCTGGTTAACATATCACCTTCATCAGTGTTGGAGGATAAGACTCCACATGAGGTATGGACTGGTAAGAAACCCTCTCTTTCAAATCTAAGGGTATTTGGATGTGATGCATATGTACATGTTACAAAGGAGAAAAGGAGCAAGTTGGATAATAAATATGAAAGGTGCATCTTTATTGGGTATAAGGATGGTTTAAAAGGTTACAAGCTTTGGAGCCCAGAAACAAGGAAGGTTGTGTACAGCTGAGATATTTTGTTTAGAGAGGTGAAAGATGTTGTTAAACATGAAATCATACCAAAGGAACCTAAGAAGATAGATTTTGAGCTAAAGGAGTATGAATCAGACTCTACAATAGAAGAAGATTTAGAAGAGGAAGAACCACAAACTCCAGCTTTGAGAAGATCAGTTCGAGAAAGAAGGCAACTAGAAAGGTATAGTCCATCTGCTTTCTATTCAGGTTTTTCCTTAACTATAATTGATGATGATCCCAGAACTGTCAGGGAGGCAGTAGATTCAGAGGATGGAAAACTCTGGAAGGAGGCCATGGTTGATGAAATGGCATCCTTGCACAAAAATGAGGCATGGGATCTGGTGGAGTTGTCGGCTAGAAGGAAGCCCATTGGGAGCAAATGGGTGTTTAAGAAGAAGATGAATGTAGAAGGCAAGGTGGAGAAATACAAAGCTCAGTTAGTAGCAAAAGGTTATTCCCAGGTGCCGGGAATTGATTTTGGTGATATTTTTTCTCCTGTTTCCAACGTTACTTCTATTATATTAATTTTATCTGTTGCTGCTGCATTTGATTTTGAGATAGAATAGATGGATGTGAAGAAAAAATTTCTTCACGGGGATTGAGAAGAGGAGATCTACATGAAGCAACCTAAAGGCTTTATGGTGAAGGGTAAGAAATAACTGGTATGTAGGTTGAAGAAGTCTCTGTATGGGTTAAAACAATCACCAAGGATGTGGTATCATAAATTTGATACCTATATACGGGGACTTGGCTTCACCAAAAGCAAGGAGGATCACTGTGTTTATTTTAATTTAATTGGTGACCGTGTTATTTATTTGGTCTTGTATGTGGATGATATGTTGTTGATTGGAAATGACAAAGAAATTATCCAAGATTTGAAGACCCAGTTGTTCTCCAAATTCGACATGAAGGATCTTGGTGCTGCAAACTATATTTTGGGCATGGAAATTAAGAGACATCGGGAAAAGAGGAAGCTCTGGTTAAACCAGAGGAAGTATGTCAAGACTATATTGCAGAGGTTCAATATGCAGGATAGTAAACCGGTGAATGTTCCTATTCCTGTAGGTGTAAATCTATCTTCTGAATAGTGTCCCAAGACACAAGAAGAAGAGGAGGATATGTCCCTAGTTCCATATGCAAGTGAAGTGGGTAGCCTGATGTATGCAATGGTCTGTACTAGACCAGACATTACACATGCAGTGGGAGTATTGAGCAGGTTTATGTCAAACCTAGGGATGGAGCATTGGACAGTAGTGAAGCGGGTTTTCAGATATTTACGTGGCACTAGTGATTATGGCTTGTGCTACCAAGGAAGACTAGGATTGGAAAGAATGTTGTAAATTCATGCTTTTGTTGATGCAGACTGGGCTGGAGATCTAGACCAAAGAAGATCTACAAGTGGGTATGTGTTTAGCCTATTTGGAGGCGCAGTCAGTTGGATGAGTAAAAGACAGTTTGTAGTGGCTCTTTCAACTACAAAGGCAGAATACATAGCAGCCACTCATGTAAGAAAGGAAGAAATTTGGTTGCAGAGATTGTGTTCAAGTATGGGGTTGGTACACCAAGCTATAAGGATAGACTGTGATAACCAAAGTGCAATTTTATTGGCTAAGAGCCCTGCTTACCATTCAAAGGCAAAGCACATTGACGTTCAATATCACTTTGTTAGAGATATGGTTGAGGCTAAAAGGGTGTTTCTGGTAAAGGTGGACACTTTGAAGAATGTTGCAGATGCATTGAAGAATTCTGTGAGCACTCAAAATTTATCTTGGTGTAGAGAAACAATGGGTGTTGAAGAATTGGCCCAATTACTAAGCTCTCTTGTGGCCCCCTGTGGAAAGAAAACAACAAGTGGTAGAATGTTGGGTATGTGTTATATTCTTTCCACGACTAGCCCCACGTGTTGTACGTTGCGCCAAGCGCAGCAGGGGGGAGGTAGCCCCCACTTTTGGGGTTTGGGGCAGCGCCTCGGCGAATTTTTTTTTGGTGTGCAGACCCACTCGTAGGAAGACACACCCATGTTTTGTGCATGATTTTGCACATGGTTTTGGGGTACGATGGTTTTCGGCCCCTGGTATTTTGTAGATCCGGTCAAGGGAACTACGATTATGTTCTAATCTATGGTTTATGTATGCTTCGGCATGTATATATATGTGTTGTAACACTAAAAGGAATATAATGAAAAATCAAGCTGGTCGTCCTGATTTGGGATCTAGGGGAAAATCTTTGTGTTTATCTGTTTTATGTTTTATGCTCTCGCTATTGTTTATTTTCTACTATAAGATTCGTGTGTAGATAATTTTTGTTCAGGGTTAAAACCTACACTTCTCTTGTAGTCTATTATACAGTTTCCCTTGTTATTCTTCTTGGAATTCCATGAACAACTTTTTTTTTGAAGGAAATTCCTGATGTTTGTAGCATTCTATTTGTGTGTTGCCTCTCTTGCTACATTGTGCTCGGGAACGGAGGAGTGTGGTTTACGGAGGTGATGGAGGAAGTTATGAAGATGAATGGAGTGAATTATGGGATGGACAGAAATATAGAAGAAGGGAAAAGAATATGAATGTTTCCCTGTGTTTTCCATAAACCATTAACAACCTGCAAAATAGAAAACATAGAAAAATACAGTGATGCAGAAGCATTTTTTTGTTTTTTTCTTTATCTATTTCTTTTCTTCTTCTTTTTTCCGAAAGAAAGTGGGCTGCCTACATCGAGGTTTTCAACCCACAAACTTTCCTTGGGTGCCTCATAGAGTTTTTCACCCATGGATATTTATTCTTTCTTCTTCTTCTTCTTCTTCTGTTGAGTAAGTGAGCCACCTCCATCGAGGTTTTCAACCCACAAGATTTTTTTTTTTTTTTCTTTTCTCTGTCAGGAGGTGTGGGAAACTATGAATTTTCCCATCACATACACCTCTCTGCTTATTGAATTGATGAATTCTTCTCTTGACAAAGGCTTATTGTAAATTTTAAGTTTGTGACCATTGACAAGCAAGGGGATCCCTTCCTCATCTATGGTCCTACTTTGAACTGTGCCATTATCAAAGAATTTCTCCACTGTGTAAGGCCCCAACCATCTTGTCATCAGTTTTCCTTTAAAGTCTTTAAACCTTGAATCATACAATAGTGCCGAATATCCTTCTTGGAAGGTCTTTTCTTTGATGTTCTTGTCATGCCATACCTTTGTAATATTCCAAAATTAGCATGCAACTAATTGGAATATTAATTTTGCTCTAAACACATAGTTAGATGAATAAATGAGTAGGGAGACCCATAAATATTTCTAGCATAAATAGAAAACCTCTTAATGGGGAAAGGATCATATTCATAGTTGGGTAAAAACACCTTCATGTGTGAACAAGGCTCAATGCATGTGGACAAAGTCAAGTTTGACCAAGTCAACAAAGCTAGTATGGAGGATGAAACATTAATGAAGACCAGTTAGTGGGAATATGAATCTCTTTAGATAGTTGGAATAAAGCGACCTTGAGTGTGGAATAAGACTTTGCATGGATATCCAGTCAAGATTGACCAAAACCATCAGCGCTATTATGGAGGAGTGGTATTGATGATGGGATAACATAGTTTTGGAGGGAGATTCATTGCATGAAGATGGAAACCCTAATGAGTGGGACCCAAAGTGAGAAGGCTCACATTGTTTATAAGGGGAATGATGGCATCCATATGGAGTTAGCTTATGATTATTATTTTCTGAGTATATGGTATGTTTATACATATTTCTTTCCTTGGTTGTTTAGCTAAGATAGAGTGTTGTTTAGCACAAGGTCTTCCTGTTTAGGAATTATTTCTCTTTCCTTAAGGAGCTTGTTAGTCATCCTTAATTTTGACTTTATCCAAAGATGACTAAATTTAAAAAACCCAAATTTCTACAAAAAAATTACAAGAACATTATGAGTTCTAGAAATCTCACTGCCTTCATCATTTCAAGTCCATCAGTCCACTGAAATCTTCATCAATGTCTCCTAAAGGTTACCCTGTTGTTTCAAAAAGGAAACTTGTTTCAAGCTATTTTCACCATTTTCCCTTTTTCAACTCTTCATTTACTCTGAAAATCCCCCCTTAAACCATCATAAACACTCTTATACTTGGTTTAAAAAATCCTTTTTTCTTCTTCATTTTCCTCTATTTTTCCTAAAAAACCCATTTTTGGCCTAAAAAGCAGTCTTTTCACAATTTAGGGCTTAAGCCCCCAAGGGCTTAAAATTCCTCTTCCCCCTTCACTCACATTTCCAGAGCCCGAAACCCTCTTCTAAAGATTGTCAGAACTTCAAAAAAGTCCAAAAAACTTTGTTTTTAGCCTTTTTCCGCCCTTTTATAAATTAGGGTTTTGAAGCCCCTTTGGGTTTGAGCCCCAGCCCCTTCCACCATATATCCGAGCGCTATGACCAAATGCCCAAACCCCCATCACATCGGCATTCCCTTTTCCTTTTTTCCCCTTATCTTTTTATACCGATCCCTCGATTCGATTATCCCTTCTGTCCTTGGCTCCTGGTCATTTGTTCCTCCACGGGACCATGCCCCAGTCCCAGCTTTTCAGCCCCCATCGCACATCGGCATTCCCTTTTCTTCTTCCCCCCTTATCTTTTTTTTACTGATCCACCGATGCGATTAGCCTTTCTCCCTGGCCCCTGGTCACTTCTCCTCCACCGGACCCTTTCCTTCCCCATTCTTTAAGCCCTTTCCCTTATCTTTTATTTTACCCTCGCGCCCTTTATAAAAAAAAATTTCTTGTGTATTTTCTCCACACTACATTCAAAACGCGCTATCAAACAAAGCAGGCCCATGTCATTTTCTTGGCTCCACCACCCATCGCTTCAACCGCTCGTCTAATCCCCTCTTACCACCTGGATTCCACTAATACCCTCGCCCATGCATCTTTACCTATTGCGCTCCCCCGTGTCCATTGGATCTACACCCGTATATCCAACGGCCAACACATTTTTTCGCTCTCATTTCTCAAAATAATCAATCGCACGTTATCCACGTGAAACCACCGGTTTTCCAAAGGACGTGTGTCACGAAATGATTTGATCACGTTCGATTTAGGAAAAACCACAAACCACCATTTCCCCGTGTTAGCTCCCTGTAATTTGCAATATTGGAAAATAAAAACTGCAGAGAGAACACTTGAACCACTTTGGGATTCTAGGATCTAGCCCTCCTGAATCCAGAGAGGGATCTCTATATAAGTGCAAAGATTTATTTATCTTTAAGGCTTTTGAATGTGATATTAGGCTAGTTATTAAGAACAAGGGTTTTTGTTTGGTTTTGGATGGTTGAGCATGATTTTTAGTTGAGTGGAAAGTCCTAAAATGAAAGAGTTCCAAAGGTGTGAAGTTGCAAGCAATCAGAACAAGATTTGGCTAATAGGATAGATATGACGCTGGTTTTTAGTCCATTGGGCTATGGAGTCATAAAAGGGTTTAATTGTGCAACAATTTCAAGAGTGGTGCAAGGGGAAAGTCATCTATATTACAATATCTATTATATAAAATTATGGAATGGAACAATAGAAGTGTTGAAGGGGTGGAAAAAGACGATAATTTCAACTAGGATTTATCAGTATTTCCAAACAATAAAAGCCTTTTAAGTAATTGTTTAAAACAAACCAAAGGATAGGGCTAACCATAGACTTCTTTGAACAAGTTCATATTAAAGCTAACTCATTAGACAAACAATCCAGTAATCCACATAATTACTTTCAGAAGGGATGAAAATAGATAAGAAAAACAAAGCACAACCTAAGATCAGATAAGATACTTTTAAATCTAAACTGCTTTCAGCATACTCTTAGGGAAACTTTTAGAACTACCTTTGGAGAAAGAAACTAGAAGATACGGCAAACCATAAACTTTTCTAGTCTAAATTTACTTATCAAATAATGAAAATAACATTCAAGAACTTCCTTTCAAGCTTCGCACATCAAGACAGTTGAAAACCAACATTCCTTGATAATGTTAACACTTAAGTCATTCTTAAACACACAATTTAGAGGAAAACATTGAGATAAAGCTTATCAGTCAGAGAAGGGTATAGTAAATAGAAAATCCTAACTCTATGCTTGCTATTCTTTGTCAGAGAATAAGTGGACAAAATGGCATACATGAAAGGAAAACAATAACACAGAAAGAAGCACTTCACCAGTGATATAGACCAGGATCCCAAGAATCAGCTTGTATATTGATGCCAATCCAGTTACATTCTTCAAGTCCAATGTTTTAGTTCAGCAATCATATTTTCTTCTCAGCCTAACTTATTTGATCACAAACAGAGCTACAAGATCCTCTGAACACTATTTACATGTATAATGTTTCGAGCACAAGTATATTTCAAAGTTCTGCAACCAACCCTTTACAATGAGCTCCTCAAGAAGATTTTATAGAAAAATGAGGAGGTGGAATGAGAGAAAAGATCTACGGGCTCAATTAATACAGTTTAATGCTTCTTGGCCTTTGAGGGGCTCAATGAAGAATATTTCATATTTTCTTATGTATTAATTGTTTTACATTAAGTATTAATCTTGCTCGGATGATTTTGTTGACTTTAAGGCTCTGTGTTATCTTCGTAATAACTCTGCTGACAGTTTTAATAAGTTCCTTTGGCTTGAAATACCTGTTCAGCTGCATGGAGGCAAATATCCTCTCTTCTGGTAATAAATCGGCCTCTTTTGAATGCTTTGAGGCTACTGGTGGCTTTTGGTAGCTGAGAGGATTCAATTAGCCTCTGATGTGGTAGTGGAGGCTTCTCGGTTTGATAAATATTATTGTTTTTCTTTAAACACTGTTAATTTTCCTTTAATTCTATGTATTAGGCTTAATTAAGCCAAATTTCTGTCTTCTGTTCTTCACATTGTCTTCAATTGAGCGGATTAGGATTTTGATGGTTAATTTAGGCCATAATCCCTAAAATTTGTGTAAACAACCTTCAATTCCTCATCTATGCTTTGGTGGGATCCTTTACACTAATACTCTTTACTTGATCAAATTTTGCTATGTCTTGTTGATGTGCAGGTGCGCAGAGGGTTTTAAATGGCATCAGTGCTCATGAAGCATGGACGAAACATGGTGTTGACCCCTGAGGAATAATATTATTAGATGAATAAAGGCATGGGGGATCATCATCCCTGACCTTTAATTTCCTTTTTAAAACTTTTGAAAAAACTATTAATCCCTGCACAAACAAGAAAAAGTTATAAAATCCTATGTATTTTGGGTTTAGACTGCTTTGGAGGCTGGGGTTAGATCGCAACTGTTGGATGAAAGAATCCAACGGCAAGGATTGCTTTGCGGGGATCGAAAGGGAGGAAGTTGGGTAAATGGTGCAAGAGATTAAGTCAGGGCCGTCGATCTGCAGAGATCAACGGTGAGGATTGATCCAGGTTCTATAAAGTGGGGGGAGAAACTTTATAATGAAATGGGGAAATTATAAAGAAAATAAGTGAAAAAACCTGTGGCGGAGGGAATATGGTTAAAATGAAATTCAGGGTTTCCGAAAGGAATCTGGACCATCGGATGAGATCGGCCTTAGAGATCAACGGTGGAGGTTGATCTATGAAGTCCCTTGGAGGATGGCTGAGGGTGATAGTTAAAAAGCAAGATTTAATGCAATCCATTGATCTGCAGAGATCAACGGTGGAGATTAAGCGCGATGGAATGCAGTGTAAATGGGAAGGGTGGTTTCGGTTTAAGAAACCAACAGTTTCGCACAAGAAAATGGAGGAAAGTCGGTTTTAGCTTTTTGAACGCAATATGTGTTACTGGCCGACACATGGCCTTTTAAAACCGCCTATATCTCATAAATATAAATCATTAACCTTCGGGCATAAAGTTACGCGAAACTACGTGTTGGCCATCAGATCTGTGGGTCTTAGATCAAACGGTCGGGGAGAGAGCACGATGGAGGATAGATGCACAAGCGGAAGCAGGTAAGATGGTTTTAATTTGGACCATCTGATCAGGGGATGGACAGCAAAGATTGGATCTGGAGAAAGGTAAGACCCAAAGGAGTTGGGCCTATCATGAGGAATCTGGACCGTCAGATGAGAGGAATGAACGGTCTAGATCAAATCTCGAGGTTAAATGAAATAAAATATGAGGCGGATAATAGGTTAGTTTGGGTCGTTGATCTGCAGAGATCAACGATAGAGATTCACTGAAAAACATTATAAAGTAGGATTCATGAATTTAACCAAGGTCGCGGGATTCATGAATTTAACCAAGGTCGCAGGCTTCAATCTAGACCGTCGGATGGTATGCAATAGATGACCCAGATGCAATCGAAGGAGGAGAGAGGAAAGGCGTAATGAAAATATCTGATGCGATTATATGTGGACCGTTGATCTGTGAGCCAGATCAATGGTGGGGAAAGAATCGGAGGAGATCACAGGAGAAGGGATGGACTTATGAATAGAATGATAAGGGTCATCAGATCTGGGCCTCACGAGGGAGATCAACGGCTGAGAATCCATCGAGAGATTGCCAATCAGGAGAGGGCAAGAAAATATTAAAATGCACCCCTATGAAATATCTAATGCGAGATCCCAAAGACTGTTTGATCGTTTTAGATCAACGATCGGGATTCGTTAAAACAATGAACCAACGGGACCCTTTGAAACATAAGAAAAGCGGATTTTTATGAAATAAAAAGGGAAAAACGGATCAGGAAGGGTTTATATAATGTTTTTAGTGCCTGATTGTGGGCTCCAGGTTTTATAAATGAAGCAAGGGATTGGGGCTTTATATACAAAAGAGCCAATTGCATCGGAAGCTTTATGAAACAAAAAGACATGCGCTCATCAAAAGTTTCAATTGCGATAACTACTTTCGGCCTTTGTGCTTGGTTCCAGTGCCAAGTCGCATGGTGGGGAAGTGGTTTAGGACTTAGCCTAAAGGGGCTTAGTCCTATAGTCAAAAAGACTGTTTTTTATGAATTTTCAAGAATTTTCAAAGGATTTTGGGGGTTTCGATAGGGTTTAAAAAGGAGTTTTAAACCTTAAAAAGGGGTTTTTATGAAGGAAAGGAGGGAAATGAGGGAAAACAGAGGAATTTATGAGGTAAAAGGGGATAAAAAGGAGCTTAATTTTGAGTGGAAGAAGCGGTAAAAATGAAGGGAAAAATAGAGTTTCCAGTAGTCTTTTTGTTCAGGAAAACAACAGAATTTCAGAGTTTAGGAGGGAAACAACAGTGAAGATTAATCAAAGGATAAGATAATTTCACAAGAATTCAAGAACTTAACAATTTGGAAATAGAATTGTTTCTTGAAGGCTTTAAAAATGATTTAGCCACCATTTGATATGATGAATTTTATAGGTGGCTAACAGTGGCTCCACATGGGGATGGTGCCTTCTTGAAGGCATCAAGAACTTCAGACTTGCATTCTCTGGGTGGATGATCAGTGCCTCATCCATTTGGGCTGGAACTTTCTTCACTTGGATGATCTTCTTTTGCTCTAAAAATGTTAGCAGCCATGACAGACAATGGAATACTATCAAACCAAGCTTTCTACCTACCCAATCCTACTGATATAACATTTTTTCTTCTTTCAGAGTGCACTTGGATTGGAAAACTCTTTTTACAAGCATTTTATTCTTTTGAAAGAAAAAAACTAATCTAAGTCTACTCCTTATTTCTCCATGAACTCAGATTTAACAGTTGAGTTCATAAGCTTCTCTACCTAATCTACTATCTGTTGGGATTAAACAGTCTAACAAATTTTTATTCTCTAATTTCTAAAACAAAAATTTAAAAGAATGCAAGTTAGGATTGAATAGTCTAACTTGTTGCTGATCTATGGCATAAAAAAAAGTTGCACATAGATAATTATTTGCAGAAAATTAAATCAAAATGTTGAAGGCTTAAGATCTGAAAGTTTTAGGAACATCCTTCTCTTTTCGTCAGCTCTGTTTTTAAGTTTGTTTGAGTTTTTTTTTCTTTGTTCTCTGGTTCAAGTTTTGGGCTTATTAGAACCAGTTCACTTCTGTCTTTGACTCAAAAATTAAACAGCTTTGATCCATTCTTCTTTTGAAAACTGAGGTTCGGATTTTGAGCTTGTTTGAACCTTTACTTCTCTATCCTAATCTACCTAACTGATAAGCCAAGATTAAACTGTTTGGAAAATCCATTTCACTAGCCTATCAGCAGTCAATTTAAAACTAATTAGTCATGATTAGGCTGTATGAATAAATAGGAGTTTTTTTTTCAAGAGTGGCATTTGAGCTTGCACACTTTTAGATTTTGTTTCTCTTTTTTGGTATGGGGTTGTACCTTTCTTGTTTTTACAATCTTCTCTCTTTTCTTTCTTTTACTGTTTTTTTTTTAAACTTTGAATGAAATGATGGATGAAATATTTATAATGAGAAAAAATATGAAAAGGGCTTCCACACATGATATGATTAAGAGAAATAATGTTTGAGCATCCTGCCATTGACAGGACCCCCAAACAGCTCAACTCCATTCAACTCCTGCAAAAAATAAGCATTGTTACCAGCAGTAGAATGAATGAGATAAGGGCCAAGCCATAAGTTATCAAATTTCCCATGCTTTCCCTTGTCTTCTCTCCTTGAGTCCCACTTTAACACTTTGTCACCAATGTTGAAATTATTGGCCTTTGTCCTCTTATCAAAAAGCTTCTTGATGTTCTCTTGCTTTTGTAATTATTTTTTATAAACCTCCTTTCTGGTTTGCTGAAGATGTATGTTCTGATTTATTATTCTAATCATGTCATGGTCTTCAGTCTGCACCTCTTGAATCAACTTCATAGCTGGTACACCAAGGTTGGCTGGAAAAATTGCATTTGTACCATACACAAGCTGGTAGGGTGACATCCCAATAGATTTCTTAAGTGTTAATCTGTCAGCCCACGGTGCATGTACTATCTTTGTGTGCCAAGAATTCTTTTTTTCCTCCAACAAATTCTTGATTATGTTCGCCAAACTCTTGTTTGAGGATTCTGCTAGCCCATTACCTTAAGGGTAATAAGCAGTAGAATGACCCAATGTAATATGATATTTGTGACAGAATTCAACCATATTCTTGGATCCAAATGTTGCTGCATTATCAGTGATGATCTTCCTAGGACAGCCAAATCTAGAGAGGATATGAGTCTCAATGAATTTTATGATGACAGAGTCATTGGCTTGTTTAGAAGGGATGGCTTCTATCCATTTGGTAAAGTAGTCTGTTGCAGTGAGAATCCATCTATGCTGGGCAGATGATGGTGGATGGATTTCTCATATGAATTCAAGTCACCACTATTGAAAAGGAGCTTCAAAAGTGATTGGATGCAGAGGTAAGGGCAACAATTTTCTTTTGCCTTAAAAAATTTGGCATTTATGACAAGAAATTATCATCTTATGGACATCTAGAAAGAGGGTGCACTAGAAAATTTGGCCCAATTTTCGACGGCAACTTCGTCGCTATTCTGACACATAGTCGTCGCAAGAGCGATAGTTTGAGGACGGAAAAAACGTGGCTCACCATAACATCACAATTCCGATGCCTTGACAAAGTGTCGCAATACCGACACTTTTTCCATCGCTTCCAAACAAGCGTCGCTCTTCCGACGTTTGTAAAGTGTCTCCATTCCAACGAAATGTGGTCCAAAGTTTTGAACGTCGCTCTTCCGACGTCTTTATATTGTTGCTCTTCCAACGTGTCTAAACTGTCGCAATTTCAACGACGTACAAAAGTGTCACAAGACCGACGTATTGCAAAATTGTCACAAGACCGACGCTTTCCAGAAGCGTCGCAATACTGACGCTAGGAAGAACTGTCGCAATTCTGACGAAATGCGGCCCGAAGTTTTGAACGTCGCTCTTTCGACGTCTTTATGTTGTCTCTCTTCTGACGTCTTTATGCTGTCGCAATTCCAACGCCGTAAAAAAGTGTCACAAGACCGACGCAATGCAAAAGTGTCGCAAGACCAATGCTTTCCAGAAGTTTCGCAATACCAATGCTTTCCAAAAGCGTCGCAATACCGATGCCAGGAAGAACTGTCACAATATCGATGGACGTCACAAGACCGAAGAAAATGGAAATCATTCAAAATTTCAGAAGAGTGACGCTTACAAGGCGTCGGTATACTGACGGCGGGTTCAATTTAAAAAAAAAAATTAAACTTTAAAACAGGACAGTAAATATCCAATATTTTTTATGACAATAAGAAATCAATGATCAGTGATGACGTCAAATTTTCCTCGTAGTGTGACGGGTCTAATAAATTTTATTGTAAAGGTTGCTGGCCAGTGACAACTGCAACATTGAAGGAAATGCATTAAAAAAAATTAATGAGGCTGCGAACTCCATGCCAACTGGCAACAACCCTGATAATTTTCCTTACCAACTTCCAAGTTGTGACTCGGGCTTCAGACTCCAGAGCTAAGAATTTTCTTTTCATCGTGTTGGGGAAGAGAACTGCAACCTGCAGAGCAACCTACAGCAAAAGAGAAATTCCTCAGTCTCACTGCTCAGGACTCAGAGTCATTCCTTGCTAACACGGTATGTGGAAATTTTGATAAGATAAATTTCTTCACCCTTGTTTTTACTAAATTTATTCTTTTGAAAAGGGCCTAGTTCCATTTTAGAAATTTTCAACTTTCGACTTCTAGAATTTTTACATATGATTTTTGGACTGAGGTTTTGTTATTAATGAGGAGATAGTGTCTTGGTTCTATCTGTATAAAATAATTGCCTCTTTTTTTTCTTCATGTTCATGGTTTTTGATTTTATCAAACCCTATCTCTCTTTTAAGCATGCCTGCAAATTAATATAATCTAGGAATGTACACAATTCCAGGCTTCATGTACAACATATTGTATCAACTATATTTTAACAAGTGAGCTGCATGCCCATATAGTGTTACAGATTACAAGGCTTCATTTGGAGAATAAATGATAAGCCTAACAAGTAAAGAAATGTGGCAAACAATAGGTTTACAGGGAACCACACTGCAAAAAAACTTAAAAACAAAAAACTGATCAACATCTACAGATAAAAGATAACCAAAGACCTGAATGCTTAAAATTTATGAACTCTGGATGCCCAGAACTTCCTTTTCATGCCTTTCCTTTTGTGCTTCGACTGAGTCTGTAGCATCTTCCTGCATTCGATCTTCTTGAAATTCGGCCTCCATCAATTCCTTCTCGTCTTTGGCGCTCAATTTCTTCACCTGTTTGTCCATTCAAAAACATTGAAATATGCAATTAAAACATTAAAGATGATGCCAATTCTATATTTAGGATTAATTAAAGCTTTTACCTGAGAGACAATGAAAGATTTTACATACTGAAAACCCTCCCACACGCTGGTGCCTGCATCTAGAATTCCCTTCTTCACTTTACTTCCCACAGAAATACTATAATTATTATTGTCGCTGGTTGGGCTGAGTCCCTTATCGTTCTCCATTTTCGATGGTTCGTGGATCCGAAATCTGCTAGACCTTTGCTCTTTCAACCGCTAGACGAAGGAAAATTGGGAAAGTAACGAGGAAAAGTGTAGTGAAAAATAAGGGAGCATGTATATGCATGAAATATCGATGTGTATTCACGCTTGTAGTTGCTATCTATTAAATTTTGAATTAATATCAAGGAGCTTGACCGACCTAAAATTGTAGAGTATACATGGCATCTCCTACTACCAACTGTTTGGATCGTCCAAGATTATGCAAGGATAACTCCATGGAGGTCAAATGATACATAAAACATATTGTTTTCCACACCTGAATATAGTTTTCACTCATCAAGTGTTGTTTTGTTGAACATTTTGAGCAGTGATTATATGCCAAGTTACAGAGCTTGTGCAAAAATCCGCTGAGATTTCTACTCACTATATATTTATATTTAGATCATGGATAAACTGTTACAACTGCATATCTATCATTACAATATGTGGTGTTATAGCCTTATAGGTATAATTTCCATGAATTTAATGGGAAGAAGCTTGATATGCAACAAAGGAATTCTCTAGGAAGTTGCAACACAACCAGCACTTGCTCCTTTGAGGCATTTGGCCAAAGTGCCATATAACTATTAAAAGAACAAAATCATTAACACTTAATCTCCCAAACATTATATGGCACATTTATAAACTTGTTCTAGGACAAAAAATTAGATGGCAGAGCAGGGTTGATTCACCCATTGATCTAAAATTCTAGTCGCATCTTTCAAGAGCACCGAATTATTCTAATGGTTTGCAGGGATGTAAAATGTGTTTCCATGCAGCCAGATTGGAAACAACACCTTCAGTAAATTTGAATTTTAATCTATAACAGTTCCAATTTTTTAGATCAAACACAAAATTGGATATCATCAGTGGGTCCCTTAGGTATGATAGACTACATCCGATTTGCCATTGATGACCACTATGAGCAGAAAATAAATGCAGAGATTCATTAATGCATCATATTGATCTCTAGATACTCCTCTTCTTTTTTCCATTGCAATAATTCTACATTCAGTCAAAGACCAGTAATTTCCATTAGAATGTGACTGGTAGGAAAGAGACTAGGGCACGGCTATTTAGGGAATCTATCCGGATTCACAATCTATATAGCCTCGGAAGGATAATGGAGAAATAGCATTATATTCCCATTTTGATACGCAGTCCTTTGCAACCTGTGCTATCTTGGATCAATTGTACGGCCAATTCAACAGACTGTTCCAATTATTTGAGATGTGTAATTAGTGGAAGTCTTAGCATTCCAAAAGAGTTTTAATAGAAAATAGAACAATTTAAGCAATCCAAGATGGAGCCTCCTTCACTATTGTATATGTAAAAGTATTTTATTAACATAAATATTCATGGTTTTCTCTTTCTGAAAAGGAAATGTAAAAATAATGTATTGTGGTCAATTGAAATTATTTTTTTTAAAGCTTTTCATCATGGAAGGGCGACATAAATATATGCCCTTCTAATTGAAATTAAGACCTTCCCTTCAAATTTGATCACTGCTCGTGATGAGAGTGGGTTTTCAAAACTGCTCAAGCCCAACTCTGAGACTAATGCTCTGACAGACAGAGATGGACTCCTAGAATTAGCTTAACTTCTTAAACTAACTATCTCTTCAGGTGCCCATTAATCATTCGAGAAGTTACATTTTCTCTACAAATTAACTAAAGTAGCTCAACTATGGATAATTTCATAGGGAAATAAAACATGAGACGCCCCTTTACATTTATTTATGTACAAAAGTTGTCTTGGGCCTAATGCCCCTGCATCAGATAACATAGTGAGGGGCTAAATTTCCAGAGCTTCCATGCATCTGTAACATCTTCAGAGAATTTTCATGTGCTTTAGCTACCCTTGTCACTCAAATTTATAGTAGATTAAATATGACAGATGTTTTCAGCATAACAAGAGCCATTTCAGGTTTCATTGGAAACATTATTTAGAAAACACATTTTGTGCAATCAATCTTCATACCGAAGTAGAATATATTCAGTTTCACAATGACCTAATGTCATCATGTACTCAACAAGTCAATTTTTGTAGTTTCATACAACCTCAAGCCTCAAACATATTTACAAGTGAGCATTTTAGGTCCGATTTAGAACAAACTTGTTAGAGATTTTACTGAAATCAAGTTACATTCTAATGCTCATTTAATATAGAGATTAAGATTCTGAATCTATGATGTTAGTATTGTTGCCAGTATTTTTATTGTACTTGTGCCATACCCAACTCCACTAATAGTAACAACAATGTTGAATCCTGATCAGTCTCCATCCATGGGATTTTAATGGCCCTTAGATGTGAGATTCACATGCCAAATTGAATCATTTCATAGAATGACTCCACTGCATATTACCGCCTTTCAGCTATGTCTGAGTATCAATTTGACCAATTTGGCCAGCACTTGAATATAATCCTAATTACATCAAATTTCAAAATTTTAGTCTAACCCTAAGTGCATAAAATTATGCAAAACCCACTTACGCAACACAGTCTAGGAGGGGTTAACATGCCTATGAAGTATTTAAACATTGTTGAGGGCTAAGAATAGTTGGACTTTGCCAACTAACCAAACTCACTTTTGACCACTTCTAGTAACTTTAGCCTGTAGATGCTCTCATAAAAAGAAAGCAGGTGGTCCAATAAAAGGAAGGGGAATGGTTGCGTGTTTCATTCCCTTTTTTTTGTCAGCTGAAATCTTTCCAAGAAGAATAAATCTACTGAAGCATGAAACTGATTTTGTTTCTGCCCCAACTACCACTGATATACATCACAATGTGTCATAGTTTACTGTAAGCCTCTATTGAGAGTGGGCAGCACTAAATCCAAGTAATTCCCCTCATCCCTTAAAAGACACCTCTAAATATAACTAGAAATTTCAAATAGTTAGTAAAGGAAAAGTACAAAGATATAATAGATATGTGTTGAGCCAAAAACCTGTGCATTCACAACAAAACTAGGATGGATAAAACTTAAAAAAAAATTATGGACTTTGACAAAAAATCGTCTTATGCATACAAAATTAAAGAAGCATTGGCATACTACTATGTTTACAAATTTAAGGACAGGCAGAGTGAGTCTCCGGGCAACACAGTTTCATGTGGAGACCCTAGATCCTTGTACCCACAATATCTAGTGACTTATAAAATGATTGCCAAAACAATGCCTTTGCTATGCATGTAAGAACACCACCTGTATAATGAGGGAGATGTAATATTGTCTAAGAAGCAGATTTATACAGAGTGGTCCAATATTGTGTATTTATGGAAGATACAACTGATTTTGGCATGAAACATGTATCCAAAATTTCAATGTGCGGCCTTATTTCAGAGCCCATTGATGTTTTACTATGAAACCTAAACTTTCAAAACAAACACATTTAAATCACAGGATATCCATCACGAATATCATAAATATTAACTGTCTTTTGGGCACTGGCAGTAGATACCATAAGAGGCCCACATGGCCTATACCACCAATGTTGATTCTCTGGCACAACATTTGCAAAGCCAAAATTTCTCCCCGAGACATCCCTCTCTGCCAAAACTAGAGAGATGGTACTGGACGTTGAAGTGAAGGCCTCTGATTCAGTATGGAATGCCATAATTTCTTTATTATAAAAGTCTCATGAACAAAAACCTAAGTCCAATGTACAACCTGTAGATGCTGCCACAACATATTTACCAGAGCGACCATCTGAACCAGCTGATCTGATCAACCAGCAATCACCCCACATGTTTGGGGTAAGCCCATATGGAGCTTTATATTTAGCCTTCTCCTGTAGATTGGAAAAAAAAATACTGACTATTACTCATACATCAACTGCCCTTTATTTAAGGGAAAATTTAAAGAGTGCATAAATATTCTTGAAATCCCAATCATAGTTTCTAAAAAAATTTCAACAGTTTTTGAAATGAACTACATCCTATTTAAACTACATCAAATATTTAGGAAAATCCTTTTTTAAATAGAAATTGGTGAATTTTATTTCAAATATAGAAATTTAAACCATGAGAATAATCTAACCCCTAGGCTTTTCCCTATTTCTAATAGAAAATCCCAAAATGTATAAATTATAACACCCATAAACCCCAAAATTAAGTACAATAATTAAAACCTCCACACCTCTGAATTTGCTATATCGTGAAAAGAGCAGCATCCATCATCATGGGAAAGAAAAACCGATTCTCCTTCTGATACAAACCAGCCTACAGTAGATGTATTATGGCTGAGTTGATTCAACCGATCACAGGAAACCTCTTCAGTTTCTTCAATATTGCCAAAATGCTCTGGCTTGTTTTCCTGATCATCATCAAAGTCCATATTTTCATCACATTGAATTAGTTGGGGTTCATTACGATCAATTCCAGTGCCTATTGCAGAGCTCTGGACATCCAATCCAATATTGGAACTGCCATACCCGTTCCCATTAGAGATTGTAAATCCTGCTTCTAGCTTTAATTCGGTAAGTTCAAGAGCAATAGAACTGGATTCAGTTGATTTAGACATGGTATAGTTGTCCTCTGATTTGTATTCCAATACAACACTATACTTGTGCTTCAACACAGACAGAAATTTTGCAGCAATGGGATCTTCATCTATGGGGCTTATGGATCTGCCCTCAAAAACATCCCGAATATCTGATTCATTTTCATTCAACTGATCATGCAAATCCACCCTCGTCTTCAGCACAGCAAGCTGAACTGAAGGCCGGTTTTTCAGCAATTTATGGTGGGGGTAAAGCCTGTCTTCCAGATCTTGACTATTTAAGTGTTTAATTGGTTTTTTCAGAGACCTGACCATAGAATCAAATGAATCCTGTGAATCCTGCGAAATAATAAACAATAGTAAGGTCATTATTTATTCGTTTGAAATAATAAACAACATGCAACAAACCCACATAATTAGTAAATTATTTAAAGACAATAATTCCTACATATTAAAATATAAAGTTATAACATACCAGCTCATACTCGAACATAACATCTGTATCAATATTCTTCTTTTGTATCTTCTTGATCTTCATCCAACTAATCGACATCTATATCAACATCTGATTCAGAAATAGTGTTGAAATGATCGACCATGTCATCATCATCATCAATTATGTCATTTTCAATAATATCCTCATTGACTTCATCATCAATAATTGTTGCCTCATCTCCTATGCCTGGTTCATCTTCTAAGATATCTTCTTCATATGTCAATGCATCTTCCTGCTCATCTGCCACTGCATCATCTTCTTCTTGATCAATATCATATTCTTCCTCTATAGTATACTCTACTGGCCTTCCTCTTGTATCATATCTAATAGAAAATGACCATTCATTCTCACCTGGAACCTCTGAGTAAAAGACTTGTTCGCATTGGCTTGGAAAAACATAGCGATATTTTCCTGCTTCAAACTGCGATGTTTTAACCAATGTAAATCCATTTTCATGTTGAATAAGTGTTCTATCATCATCACGTACATTCATTCGTAGCCTATATCATTTGACATTGAACAAAACTATTTTGAAGGAATTAAAGTCACACTCAACTATATTATCTAAGAACCCATAATATCTATTTTCATATTCTTGAGGATGTCTGTTACTCCTGGAGGAAAAATTAGTGACCTAGAATACTGCAGTTATCCCACTATCAGAAGTTTTCCTGTTATCATCCAACTGTTTAACGCGAAATTGACGACCATTGCACCACATAGCCTTGTGGTGTTTCAACTGCAATATGGAAAACATGAAAAAGATGCATTCTCAATTAATAATTAAACATATAATTTACACAGGATGAAAATTAACTGAAAAATCAAAATTCTTGTCACATTATAAATATAGTATAAAATAAGTAATGAATAAAATAGGTGAATTAATTTCTTACCTTTCTATCTTTCAAACCATATGCTAAATCGATTTCCCTGTCCATAACGTTCCCATCTCCACTACGATACTCTTCTCTAATCAATTCAGATAGTAGTTGCCATGATAACCTACCATCGTTACATGCTTTACATGTTTCAATACATTCACTCATCCACTCAAGATTGTTTGCAATGTATAAAAGTAGTGCCTCATAATCTTGAGCACCTGAATAAAAAAAAAATAATTCACCAATATTAATAAATATTGCTTATAACCATGGTAAATTATATTAATTAATAAACTATGAAAGAATAATACCTAAATGAATATAATGATCATATACATGATGTAAAAAAATGAAACATTATATGTATTATACATAATAAATCTTTTACCTCTCACTTTCTTCATTCTACCTTTTCCCAACAGGTGCTCCACTTCAAATTTTTTGATGGATTTCACATCCCAAATGCAATCCACCACTTCATGGCTGGCACAGCTAATTTAGGAAGATAATGACTAATATACACCATGGATTGATATACCACATATCCCTCCACCATAGAACCCTCAGGTCGTGCTCTTTGTCTAAACAAAGCCTTCAAGGATTTTAGGTGCCTCTCGACCATCCACATTGACCTTGTGTGTACTGGTCCACACATTTCAGTCTCCTAAACTTGGTGTATCAAGTAGTGTTCTTGTGCATTGAAAAATTTTGGAGGTAGATGCTTTTTCATTTCACACATTAGCCGAGGAATTTCTCTCTTCCAATACTTTATTTCATCTTGATGGATTTATTTCAATGACAACCATCTGCAAATCATTACGAAAGGTTATTTCAATGAAACATAATATATATTTCATTACAAGTAAATTAATACATCATTTCATCAAGTACGAAAAGAAATTGTGGCAATTATATTTTGTGTATAAATCAAAACTACTTACCTCATGTATTTACTAAGACCATATATAACTTGTTTGACATTGTTGTCGAAGTCGTTTGGGAGAGATATAGGTAGAACATACTATAACAATAAAAAATGAATCGTTATTGGTTTCCAAATTAAACAGAAAAAAGGAAAATTTAAAATATGTATTCAAGCAATAACATACAAAAGTGTATACCAAAAAAATTACCTTAACAAAGGTATTCCAATCATGTGTTTTCACCCCACTGATGTCACCTTTCTTCGTTAAGATATTATTTATGTTTGAAGCAAAACTTGTTGGAAATTTAATTCTTCTAACAACCTCTTTTACATCATTTCTTTGTTGTTCTCTTAATAACCATGGAATATTATTATATATCTGACCTCCATTGTTATTTGATCTGTCGATCACACTTTTCATTGCATGATTCGATTTCTCAATGTCAGCACAAATTTTGTCAATTTTATCTCTATCATGTGCACCATCCATGGTTCGCCATAACATTTCTGTCACATTCTTCCCGTCATGCACTGTATCAAACAAATGAGCTATTTTTAGGTCCTCATAGTAGGGAAACCTCGCGAATTGAGAAGGATAACATTTCATTCCAGGTGGAAGTAAAATATTAGTACCTTCACCGCGATGATGAGCTTGATATCAAAGAATAAAATAAATCAGAACAATATTAATTATAAAATACAATAAAATAAATTCATTAGTTAAAACAAAAATTCCAAACATTACATAAAAAAATAATATATATACATACACAAATTACGTACCAGCTGCTTGACGATTATTAATTCTATTATATTCCAACATCCACAACTGAGGTGTCATTCTTCATGGTTTTAATCCAGTTTCTTCTTTATCATTGAAAATATGTTTTTCAGTAGTACGATACTTATGGTTCCTAGGGAGGAAGTGCCTAAACTCATCAAACACCATCTTTCTTAAGTCTGGCGAATGACGATACTTCATCTTAGGGCCACAAACTGGACATTAAAATCTACCCTTTGTTTGAAGACCTGCAATAGATGGATCAATAAAAATTAATATACTATGAGATCATTTTTAAAACATGCAATATGGTATATCTAATTTAAATAATTATGTATTATATTAAAGTGCAACGAAATATTACATACCACAAAAATGTGTTAGTCCTGGGGAATCATGAATTGTCCATACAAGCATTCCACGACATTCAAATCTCTTCTGCTTGATTGGTTTAGTGATGTCATACATAGTGATGCCATGCCATAACTGTATTAGCTCATCGTTAAGAGGCTCAATATACACATTCATATCTTTGACCTGGTACTTACCTAATTGTTCAAAATTACGGTACATAATAATTACTACCATGATATATGTATATATAAGTAAGTAAATAAATAAAATATATATTTATGCAAACAACGAGAGAAATTAAAATGTTACATTCAAAGAAATAATGTATCAAATACCTGGAATAATCATAGTCAACATTATGTGCTCCCTCTTTATTGACATCCAAGGAGGAATTTTATTGTTGATAAAGAAAATAGGACACACTGAGTAAGTAGATCTAAGATCTCTGAATGGATTAACACCATCAGCTGCCAATGAAAGCCTGACATTACGAGGTTCATTTTTAAAATCTACATATTTTTCCTCGATTTCTCTAAATGCAGAACCATCTACAGGCATTCAAAGAACACCATCTCCACTTCTATTCTTTGAATGGTAATCCATAAACTGTGCTATGTTGTTACACCTGAACATTCGCTACAAACGTGGAATTATGGGAATATGACGAAGAACCTTTTGAGGCACCTTTTTGGTTAGTTGATCTGTTCGATATCTACTGGTACCACATTTCGGACATTCTGTTTTCAACGCATGTTCTCCATAATATATAATATGATATTTAGGACATGCATCTATAGTGTTATATTCCATTCCAAAGTGTTTCATAATAGCACTTAGATCTCGATATGTTCGAGGTAAAGTATTTGGCGATGGTAACAAATATTCACCCAACAATCTACAACAGAAACAAAAAGTAGTGTCTTGTAAAGATTATTAATCATATATATATATATATATCATAGTTATTAAAACCGAAACTGGTGACCGGACCGGTGGAGCTAATGAACCGGGTTTTGAACCGGAACCGGTCTAACTGGTAGCAGTCAGATCTCAATGAACCGGTTTAAAAAAAAATACATTAAATAAATATTTTTTAATATAAAAAAATAAAAATAAAAAAAAAATAAAAAAAAATAAAAAAATAAATAAAAAAATAAATAAATAAATAAATAAATAAATAAAAATAAAAAAATAAAATAAAATAAATAAATAAATATTTTTAAGATTTGCAACCATGATTCCAAGCCAATAGAGACAAAATATGAAAATTTTGCTCATTTATATACCATGCAAAGGTGAATATATCAAAATGGCACCAAATGCAATACATATCATCGAAAAATACATAAGCAAACTTGTTGAAGTAATGTATCAGGTTTCTCTTATATTATTCACTGTGTTTTATTGCTGAGTTAATATTATAATATACAATCTGTCGTTGTCAATTCATTGTATCAGCCTTAAAGACAATTCTGGGTTCAGTATATATATATATATATCAGACCAGCATTTTGAAGATCTTGTATTCTTCATTATCTATGTTTGCTTGGCAATAAATTTCTAGAAAAACATATACAACACTTAGAGGTATTGAATTGGTTTATGAAACCCACTATTAGTGCTATTTGTAACAAGTTGAGAGAGCATTACAACTTCAGCAGTCTGCTCACAATGTGTTTGACAAAATTTATCACTGAAAATATTCATTAAAACCCAGAAAACTCAGTAGCCAGTTTAGTGCATTTCCAAGTGGGAATTTTCTAGTGGTCAATTTATTATTGCCAGTCACATTTTCATTAGGTTGTATGTTGTTGTCCCTTGAGTGGCGTCAGACCATTTGCATCAGTCTTGATGCCATGATCAAATTTCTTGTATGATGTGTGAAAGGTTTTGTATTTATGTTGCTGCTATGTGTGAGCAGAGAGAGAGGGTCTGACAGTTCCTAGCTGAGTGTGAAATAAGGTTGTTGTTGATTGTTTTGAGAATAGAAATTGTCATCAAGTACACTTGATGAGTTGCATGCTGCCAGGGATTTTATGCTAGCCAGCCTTGTATTTATCAGTCATCATGTGTATTGTTGTTGCTATAAGGTGTTGAGTATGAGTTATTAGACAAGTTTGTTGCTAGTATAATAGAGGAATTTGCAGCTCATGGAGGAGACATTGAGGAATTTGCAACTCATGGAGGAGCACCTAACCGGCCGGTTAAGGCTTAACTGGCTAGTTAGGTCTGGTTAACCAACCAAAACAGGTGAGAATAGGCTATTGACTGGGTTGCAAGGCCGGTTCCAACCGGCAGCCCTCCTGACCGGCCAGTTTGACCGGTTACCAGTTCAAACCAACCGGTTTTGATATATATATATATATATATATATATATATATATATATATAAGTTATTATTTTACACATTTATTACAACTAAAAAAAGGGAAAATAATCAACATTTACATATATGTGATCATATATACATATTTCATACCTTAGGAGTTGTGTCATACATCTGTTCGACAAATTATTCATAACCTTTAAGTTCACTAGCAACAATGTAGTAGAGAGACGAGCTGCATTTGAGTGTTCAAAAATTCGTTCACTTGACCTTTCAATCAAAGGTACATCATAAATACCGTCACTGCTATCTCCACCATCATCATCTGACTCACCATACAAGTCTTGGAGCATTTTATTTGTCCCATTGTTAGGTCCCTATATCACTAGTAAAGTCCCTTATTATTGTTAGTGTAACCCCCTTATTGTTATTATTGTACCCTTGTAACCCCCATTTTGTTATTATTGTGCCCTTAAACTATTATTGTTAGGTCGGCTAGGATTACATTGTGGCCCACTAGGATTACATTATGGCCCCATGGACTCCTATATATAGAAAGGAGGTTTTGTAAATTGTATCATCCAAGAATTGTTCATTTAAGTAATGTATTGAAGGTTTCCCCCTCGAAGTGGCTCATTTCTAAGACGTTGATATCTCTTTTCTTCTATTTTTGGAGCTGGTTACACAACATTTGGTATCAGAGCTTTGGATTCTAGGGTTTCGCTGCTCCAAACAGGTCATCGTGGCATTTTCGCTATAACTTTTTTTTCTACGAAGTTTCAGAAGCTGAAATTTTTAGGGTGCGAAGCTGAAATCCTGAGGAAGATTGTCTAAAAATTTCAGAGCTTGGTTCGCAATATTTTCGGAGATATCATCTGTGGAAGTTAGGTCTTTTTTCAAGCTCCTAAACAGGTCATCGTGGCATTTTCGCTATAAAAATATTTCTACGAAGGTTCAGAATCTGAAATTCGTATGGTGCGAAGCTGAAATCCTGAGGAAATTCTTCAAAAAATTTCATAATATCTCATCAAGTGGAAGAACTTACCCACTGAAGATTCTACATGGGAGGATGAGAATTTTATACAGAAGCACTCAGAGCTACTCAAGCATTGAGGACAACACTTTTTTGAAGGAGAAGGGCATGTTAGGTCCTTATATTACTAGTATAGTCCCTTATTGTTGTTAGTGTAACCCCTTGTTGTTATTATTGTACCCTTGTAACCCCCATATTGTTATTATTGTGCCCTTAAATTATTATTGTTAGGTCGGCTAGGATTACATTGTGGCCCACTAGGATTACAGTATGGCCCCATGGACTCCTATATATAGAAAGGAGGTTTTGTAAATTGTATCATCCAAGAATTGTTCATTTATGTAATGTATTGGAGGTTGCCCCCTCGAAGAGGCTCATTTCTAAGGCGTTGATATCTCTTTTCTTCTCTTTTTGGAGCTAGTTACACAACACCCATCATTAATGTGAACTATCTCATTACTGTTATCATGATCTACCTCCATGGGATCATTAAAATTACCTTCATCATTCGCTTCATGTTCTTCACCTTGTACAACATCATTTCCAATACTAATATTTGCTGCAATATTCTCTTGTACTGGTGCAACATCATCTAATATACTACTATTTAGCTGTGGAAGCTGGCTGATCATCTGCAAAAATTTGGGCGGCAACTGTGCCTTTATGAAAATTACAAACATTAATAATTAAACATTAGTGCGCATATAAAAAATATTAAAATAATATAAAATTTTGCGATATAATCAAAATGAAGATAGACAATTAATTACCACAGGACGATAGTCATTCGATCCACCATCAATGTGTCCATATTTCCTACAATGCATTTTTGTTGTTGCTATTAAAACTCTAACATTATTTCTTATACAACATTTTTTACAAGGGCAATAAACTCTACCATCACCCCTTTCACCCTTTTGAATTTTTTTTCCACCTCCAATGTTTTCTTCCATTGATGCAAATTATCCTATAAAGAAAAGAATAAATCTCTCTCAATGGTGTAGAAAACCCAAGACTTGTTGAACTCAATGGGAGCTCAATATATAAACAAAAAGAAAATAAAAGTGGGCATTTTACAAATTGTGAGCTTTTTACAAAAGGTGGGCTTTTTACAAAATTGTGGGCTTTTTACAAATTGTGGGCTTTTTACAAAATTATGGGCTTTTTACAAATTGTTTATATTTTTAATAAAATGTGGGCTTTTTACAAAATTTTGGGCTTTTTACAAATTGTGGGCTTTTTACAAAATTGTGAGTTTTTTACAAAATTGTGGGCTTTTTACAAATTGCTGACTTTTTTTATTCTTAATGCATTTTCTGTAGAATACTAAACAGATTTGTCCAAAATTTGAGATGCAAACTGTAGTCTCTACTACGTTTGGAAAATTGGAGGTTTATAAAAGATAAACTGCGAACATAATTGTACCACTATGATAAGAAGCTGTCAGAAGCATTCCTTCTGCTTCACAAACGTGGAACTACCTTAAGAATGCTTATGGTTGATATAAATATTAGAGCATGGAAGTTAAATGTAGTAGCTATGCTAAAATACTTAATAACAACTTGAGAGTGCTCTTTAGATACTGTACGAATGCACCAAATTAAAGTTGTACCATTACTAAAGATAAATGGCCAAAAATAGTCAATTTTGATATCGTGAAGTTATGTCTTTCTCGGTAGCAAACTGGGGATAGGATGGAAAATATGAGAGAACTAAGTTCCAAGGACTGAAAAACCAAGGCCAACATAGTTATACCTTGAATCAGAGACAAAACAAAGACGCCCAAAAAAGTGTTTGAGAGCACCCATTGAAGCTCCTATATATAGCAAAGTCAACATTTTCCTATTGAACAATTTTGTATAGTCAAAGCCACAGCAAGATCAGATAGCCATGATCCTAAATGAGAACCAGAGCCAAAGCTAAGATAGATCCACATTTAGCAGAACAAGATAGCCATAGCAAAGGATTTGACCACAGAAAGAGATCATGAGAGATAGCAAGATTCTTGCTTCCACTGTGGAAATGTAGAAACTGTATAAGGGCTTTGCTTCCAGCAGATTTCATTGTGAAAGTAATTGCTATGATGTTGTAAGCGCTCATTAGTAGAATATTAAATCCATTCTGGAATTATTTTAACCTGGAGATGGTTTTCTGTGGTTATAAATCCTCATGTTCAAATTCCATTGTGGATTGGTTATGTTTGATATTATGTTTTTACTGTCCGCAGTTGAATTTTTGCACAGAAAATTATCAGTCTAAAGCGGAGCAATTTTGCAATGTTTCTTTTGCTTCCTATTGTGAAGTATTTCGCTCAGAACTCTACTCATTGTAAGAGAGGTCTTGGGCATAGAACAAGGGACTTGGGTTTTTTGGAATCAAACTTCAGGTTAAGATGCTCATCTGAAGAATGGCACAGTGAGACTTAGCATGAAATTGGGAGTACCAATTTGAAGTGCAGGTAGGGCATTGTACAATAGACCAGTTAGATTTCTAGACCCTAATACAAAAGTTTCTTCTTCTTTCAAAACATGTTTCTCATTTTCTGTAACCAATGTGGGTCTTTTTCTTGTTTCAAGTGGGGATGGATTATCCTTTTTTATTGCTCTAGATGATCACACTCTGGGTAGCCCTGGAGGCTATTTGGGGGTGATGAGTCCAATAGGTCTCAATGAACTGTTGCCCTCACTGGGGAATACTATTGCAGTGGAATTTGATACTATTTTGGATGTTGAATTCCACGATCCTAATGGAAACCAGTACCTTCATCTCCAGTACCTGTTCACAAAAGAGGGTGACATAGTCATTCATGCGTGCAGAGAGGGTGAATTACACGCATTGCAACAGGAGGTGTTGTTGTTGTTGCATTGGCCACTAGATTGTTTGTCTGGTTCTATTACAAGCGCAAATTATTGAAAAGGACAGACAAATTTAGTTCAGATATTGTGAAATTTCCTCGGAAATTCACCTACAAAGAGCTCAACAATGCTACGAAAGACTTTTTTTGAATGTGATTGATAATCGATAATTTCAAGCAAGGGTAACCCCCTTGTGAAACCCAAATTTCTGAGCATTTTCTAAAACCTGATGACGGAGTCATTGTAATGAACAAGCACCTAGGTCCATATTACATCCAAACCTACCAAGCACCAAGATCTATAAAAAAAATCCACAGTATTTGCGAACTAAGAAGAAGAGGTAGAAAATGTATTCTGCTTACCTGTTCGAATAGTGGTTGGGGTTTACGTCATGGAAAAAATTTGACAGAGCCCATGTAGCATTTCTTATCATTGAAATTCTAGCAGTATCATTCAACTAGGCAAGCACCTGCTTAAGAGCTCCATGACTGAGGGCAAGATCCCTAAATGTTGCAGAGTCTCCAGCAATATTTCCCAAAGCCCAAATAGCCTTACACGAACACCAATTGAACTCAAAGTTGGGTACTAGTTTTTTAAATCAAATTCCAAAATTACAGACATATAAAGATAGTTGGGAAGAATAATTTTATGCCTGTAAAATAAACGTGCTACCTGTTCTCGAACATTATCATTCCCAAAGGTCAGAATTTCCACAAATATAGGTAGTGCCCTGTAATCAATCACAACCTTTGTATTCTCAGAGGCTCCAAAAAAACCCAAATAAGGTCAACCCTACTATAGGAGGAAGTGCCTGCAGTAAGAACTTACCATTTTGCAAGAGCTGAGGGCAAATGCTGTTCTGCAAGAGCTGAGGGAAAATGCGCACGTGATATTAGACATTAATGTAGTTTTAAAAAAAAACATTTTTATGTAGCGCGCATTTGATTTTTTCATTTCAAATCTTTTTTATTTACATTTGATTTTTGCATTTCTAATACAAGTGACAAACAAATTTCTACAAGAGGTTGAAATTTTTACTAGAATAGCCATGAAAGACTAATTAAAATGGCTTAAAATGCAAGTGAAAATTCAAAATAAATGTAATTGAAGGTTCTCTCCACTAAATTTTTGCAAAAGTTCTTACATTATTTAAGTTATCTAGGATTTTTTTTGTATTACACAATCAAAATTAAATAATGAAATAGTTGGGTAGTCTTATAGTTTCAAATTAGGACACAATTTTCAAATGGTGATGAAGTGTCATGTGATGATTAACTGATAATATTTTCCTTTCCTATCCTTGAAAAACTATACAAGGTTCCCTGTTGCCACATGAAACCCTAAATCATGTAGCAGCATAGGACCAGTCCTCCATTTTTCCCGTCATAAGGCATTTTGCACATATTTTATGACTAGAATTTGAGGATTCCCGTTTTCCGTGAGGTGCTAGGAAGGATAGAAGACTTAATTTTGACGTTTGAATTTTTTTCAAAAACGTTCTTACGCCCTTTAATTTCTACTTACCAATAATTTTTCAACACTATTCCTCTTCGCAATTGCAAGGCTGTACTCAAAAAGTAAGGAAAGTTACTTTTTTGGCTCACTCAAAATAAAAAATTTAATAAAGGAATTACCACTTATCATTATTGATATTTTAAAATTAGAATCAATTTAGTGTTCCCCTTCCTATTACAGAAATTTCACAAATCCTTTCTTTTACATAAAACACCAAATAAATAATAAAGCTCGTTTCCCTGCAAACTTCCAAGGTTGTGATTAGTGAAGCAGTGAAAAAGTACAACTATAGCACTAAAAAATTAGAATGCCAATCTGCCCCAACATGAAGTAGTGTTAATATAGTTGGTGGCTTGGCTTGATGGTCAAACAGTGAATTACACAAGCACAAAATAAAAGCTTTAGGCGTCTAGTTCCTTACACTCACACTCTCAAGGCATTCAAACTTAGGTCGAGCTCAAGATTGGCTCTGAGGAAACTAGATTGGCTCATTAACCTGCCATATTTTAATTTCATAAGGTATGTTCGAAGTTTGAACTGCTAGGGTAATTTATTATTGTGAAATCATAGTTCTAAATTATCTCTTATTCTGTGAGCAATGTAATCTATTAATTGTAAGCAGATTCATTAAAAAAACTGAAACTGATTTTAGCATGAATGATGAAAATTTATATATTAGTTGGTTTTTAAGAGTATTTGTATTATGTAGGAGCATTGGAAAGAAAAATCAAGACTTCATTTTCTGTTTTCCTTATTTTATTGGGCTGAACTGGAGAAAATTGAATATGAATAGTGAGTTAATTGTAAGATCAATGGGCCAAGGCCATACATCAACATTGACCACAGTGGGGAATTATAAAAGCATGGATATTCATGCAAGTATAGTTATTAATGTAAGATCAAAGTTAACTCTTAGCTTCACTAAAGAAATAGAAGGCAAAGATCTAGCATCAACTGAAACTCACATGAAAAAGTAGATGAAAAATGTACAATCATCCAATGGAGAGGTAATCTATAATTATCCAGTAAGACTCTTGGCTATGCCTTGAGACTAAACTAATTCTCAATATTTTTGAATAATCATACATTGGAATTCAGTAGGAAAACCATAGTAAATCATTGTCCAATGGCCATGCAAAAATATATAAAAAATAATATTTGTTGGTTGTTTTTCAATAGGTGGACCATGATGGGACCACTGAGAAGGTGGGGGTGTTTCTTTAATCACGGAAGTGAGGTTTAGTAGATTGATAGTCAAGTTACCTTTCCCTATAAATTTTCTCGATCAAGTTATTCATTCATTGAACTCTGATTCATTCCTACTATTTTGATACACAATCCAATCCAGTTGAGTCTCAAGTCTTCATTGAGAATGGCATTCATAGGTTGTCAAGAAAGAGGTTATCATGCACATGCACTCTTCTTTTCTTGGTATCTTTGTAAGTATGTTCAGCCTGAGTTCTAAATTTTTAAATTATCATAATAGTTCGTGATTATTAGGCTTTTATTTTGTCTTTTAAGAATTTTAATTTAATTATTATTAATCATTAAATTTTAAAATATATATATATATAGTTATTATAGTTATTAAAATTTCAATGGTACATCAACTTTCATACATGAGAAAATAGATACTGACAAATGGTACAATATGGCCTGATTAATTTCACTCAGCAATTTCAAATGGTATAACATTTAGTCAACAATAATCATTAATTTCTGCACACAGAGACTAATTTCTCTGGAAGCCTGAGATTTCTTTGGCTTGTTATTCTTATAAGTACATAGACATAATTAATATAGAGATTGAGGACAAAAAAAAATATAGCGCTTAGTCTCCACTACTCAACATGATTTTGTGAGAAATACTACATAGATTGATTTCTCTGAGTGCCTTAGCGTTCTTTGGCTCATTTTTTTAATCACAAAAACAATAAAAAATGCACTGAGGATCTTTTCTTAGTCCGATTATGCAATTTTTATAAGACAGATTATGCAATATTAAGAATAAACATAAATTTATTGCAATTTAGGGAAAGCTTGCTCATGTTTTTTTTTTCTTTATATTGAAAGGTTACTTTATTTTTGAAGTAATTTTTAGTAGATCATAGCATATGTTGAGGAACTATTAGTTTGACAAGAATCATTTATTTCTCTTGAAACTTTAGGTATTAAAATTCCATGACATAGATATATCACACTCCAAAATCCAAAGAAAATGGAAGAGTGTTCAATTTTTTTAATCAAACTTTTATTGGTGAAGGGTTAATTTATTACGAGAACATCATTAATGAAGTACAAAATTTTAAACGTAACGTTTATTGACTAGAAAAATAATGACCAAAATGTCAAAAAAAATTGTGTGACAGGTAAAGAGAAATCCAAATTCCAACCCTGCCTGCCACCTGTTGGTGAGTGGAGGTTATTCACTTTTCATTTACAGCTTACCAGGTTATTCATGTTACCAATATTTTCACATGGCTCACTTTTAGGTGACTACTTATTGTACTTCTTCTTTATAAAGAACAATTGGTAGATAATTGTATTATTTGAAATCTATAACAAATCCAAGCAACAAAATTACAACAAATAGAAAATTATGCAAAAAATTCACCAGGCCAATAATGTGTGGATACCCTATCATTTCTTAGATCCTCATAACTTACCAACACCTACTATATTGGTATACACATAATATGGAATTTACCTGAAGTATTTCATATGTATCTAGAAGTAAATAATTTGTATGACAATTGTTATGGAAAATATAAGATGTGTATTATAGTTTATATTTCAATTTTTCTTAAGTAGAATGCATGTGTGGTTCATATAGTGACTGCAATTACCAAATATATTTCAGTGAAGATGTGAAGATGATCTCTCATTAGGTCCTAATTACTTAAAGCATCATTAATTAGATTTCCAAATGAATAAAATATGTTAACAAATTAGTAAAAACTGGGAAAACAAATCATGCTTTAAAAAAATATGGCACAATGAGTCACACTCTGAGATTTATTTAATTGCTCATCAAGTGTCGCTACAACATATATATGATCACCATTACCATAGAAATGGGACATGTGAACATCATTTTGGTTTCGCCAATGACATTCCACATCATGAGCATTGTTTAGGGTTGATTGTGTTGATTTTTTTTAAACAAATCATTTATACATTTTATGGAAATTGTAGACACAATTTATAATCACATTACAAGATCATGATGTATGGATATTCCTTATCATTTCTTAGATACTCACAACTTACCAACACCTAATAGATTGATATACAAATCATATGGAATTTACCCCTAGAATGCCACATGTATCCTAAAACAAATTAGTTGTATGGCAATTGTTATGGTGCATATATGATGTGTATTACAGTTTATCTTCTAATTTTGTTGAAGTAGCATACAACAATTTACATAGTGATATGAGAACCACTCTCTAGAGTATACATCGATTTTGTACACATGGCTTTTCAGTTTCTTTTTAAGATATATCATTGGTGATGATCACATGATTATATAATGAACCATTAAGTTGAACTATGAAATTATTCCTCAGAACACACACACACACACACACACATATTGATGAATTAATAATTTTTCTCATATAATTTTTTTAATCTATTTTGAAAAAATACACACACACACACACACACACACACACACACATATATATATATATATTTCTAAGAAGAAGAAGAGAGAATTCCTTACCATATCTTCGTAAAACATATAATAGCAAGAAAATTAATCTATTGAAATTTCATTTCCAAACATATTCATGGAGTAAAATGAAGATTAAAAGGAGATATTCATGGATTTACCTATAATATCACCTCATAATTAAGAATGTAAATGTACAATATTGATGATACATAGGTTAGGAGAAAATTAATCTATTGAAATTTCATTTCCAAACATATTCATGGAGTAAAATGAGGATTAAAAAGATATATTTATGAATTTACTTATAACATCACCTCACAAAAGTGTAAATGTACAATATTGATAAAATTTATTTATATATGATAACTAATAAAACTTTATCTCACATGTATCATATAATATTATAAACAAACACATTCTATAATATGAAATAAAAGTGAAATTACACAATCCACATGGAAATAAGACTTAGTTCAAGAAAAAGAGAATAAAAAATAAACCATAAGTGACATGGATTTTGCAAAGGCATATAAGTGTCGTTTATTGCATATAAGTGTCGTTATACTGACAACGGCCAAAGCGCCTCTATTGTGACGGATCCCTCCAAACGTCGCAATTGCGACACTTAGACATTGTGTCACAATTGCAACGTTTGGAGGCAGCCGTCTCAATAGCGACGCTTTGGGGCATAGTGTCGCAATTGCAACGTCTTCCTCCAAACTTCACAATTGCGACACTTTGTCTAAGTGTTGGTATTGCAACACTTTTCTCTAAATGTCGGTATAGTGACGGTTTCCCAAGATCAATGGCCCAAAGTGAACTCGATAACTTATCTTTTCCCCGCACCTTTCCTTTTTATTGTGGTCGTTCGCTCGTTGAATCCAGATTCGACGGTGCTAATACATTTTCGTGCTCATAAAGTAATTGTTTAATGTTTTGGCAAAGCCGCGCGAAATGGGTGTTTTTTCCAAACCACCCCGCGCTTACGTGTCGCCACCACGTTGTGTCGCGTTCGAAAAGCTAGTTTCTGCTTAGCACCATTTACCCATGAAAATACCACTGGTGGTATTCCCTAAACCTCACCCGTTTAACCCGAGTTTAATGTCATTTAACTAGGGTTATACCATCGTTTAATACATTCAAATTATATTTTTCATTCAAATTTTTACCTTTTCGCTTTAAACCTGTAAAAACATTGCAGAACCATTGTTCCTCAAAATCACGTCGTTTGAACCTTGAGAAACTTTGCAGAGCCATTTTCAACCTACCAGTACCATTTTTCGATGCCCATTTCCCTGAATTTGCATTACAAAGTACTACATTTTCCTCTGCAAAGCCATTTTCAAAAAATTGAAGACTGAGCACCTCTGCAACATCTTCAGCCAAATTCCACTGGTTCTCCAAGTAATTTTCTTCAAACTTTTCCTCTAAGATTTCAAAATTCCTGTCGATTTCAAATAATTACCAAAGTTACTGCAAAAAAGTGTCCATTTTTCGGGGAAACTCTGTCAAAATTTCCCTGGAATCCCTAATTTCCCTTTCTCGCAGTTTTTTCCATGCCCTGGTCTGTTTTGTTGTTGAAATCTATTTTAAATACACGTTCTGAGCTTTAAATTCCTTGCATTTCCTAAAAACCCTTCTCAGAAACCCCATTTTCAGTAGAAATTCGCTAAGAAACCCCTGTTTCTTGTAAAGGAACTTAAAATTGTTTAAGCTTGCTTCATTCATATTAAAAATGACCAAGAAATAGGTAACCCCCAAGAATGGAGGCCCAAAATCTTAAAATAAGTCTTCTGCAAATATTCCTCAGCCTATTTCCTTCAAAATTGACAAACCAACTCCTGCACTCATGGCTGATTCTACAGAAGTGGTCAGACCAGTCCAGCCTCCACTCATTTCTCCAGAGAACAGCCCTTTAGTTGATCTGGACTATAGAATACTAGACCCTAATGTAGAATTTAACCTGCTTGATGTCTATAATTGGTGCTATGGAAAATCAATGGAAAAGGGTGACAAAGATATTCCAATTTGGGAATCCAATCTGCCTAGATATATTTTCCCTCTCACTCATTCTGTTACTGACTTTATCAGATTATGCCAACCTTATTATATGCCAGAAAAAAGATGTATTGTAAAGAAAGAAAAAGAGATCCTGTTTTACATCACTGAAGAGTCGATAAATTCCATGCTGCAAATGAATCATGACCCCAACTCTGCTTCCCTATCAATAGAAGATTTAACCCAACTATATCTTGACTTGGATTTCAATACTAGATTCAAAATATATCAGACTTTTTGTCCAAATCAAGTTGATATTCCTAAGTTAAATTCTCCTTTCGACACCTCCGATTTCCCAGATGAGACTAGACATATTGTCTCAATGCTCTCCTTCATACTAGGATACACCAGTGATGAATTCACTGATGTGGCTATCCTAGGTTTTCTATCAACTCTAAGCCCTGGTCAATCACCATCCATTCAGTTCAATTTTGCTAGATTAATTGCTGAAATTATGCATTATCAGTTATCCATATTATCAGAAGGAGTTTTCAGATACTCCTCTTATCTACTCCACCTCTTCCTATATTATCAAACAGATAAGTTTCCAATTGAATGTCAGAAAGTGGATGTAGAAGGAAAAGTTATATTAGTAGTATTTTGGTTATCTATTCTAAGGAAATGGAACACAGAGTATAGTTTTACAGATTTCAATGACTCATTTATAGCTCCTACTATGTATCTCTTGGAAAAAGAGGAGATCCCTAGGATCAATGATGAGACAAGAAGATTTCTGCAGTTATCAGAGAGCTACAAAACTGGAGATTGGTATTTATATAAAAATCATACAGAAATCAGAGTGCATGGCTCATCCCTGGCCCCATATAAGTTACCTAGATTTGTTAGTACAAGAATATTTGCTTTAGAATATCTGAGAAAAATATTGAATGCAGATGAAATCAACTTCGTAGCTTCTAGGAAAAAGACCCAATTTAAGCTGAAAAATCAAATTGGGCCATTCATTGTGAATAACAGAGAAGTTGCCAATGAGATAAATGTCAAACTTAAAGAGTATAAGTTCCCATGTAGTTTTACATGGAATTATGACCCACAAGGTATTTTGAGTAAAATAAGGGTAAAATGTAAGTTGCCTGTTTACTTGCATGATCCTAAGCCCCATATTGAAAGATATGTAAATAAAATTGAATGGGAGCCAAACACCCTATCTGATGATGATTCACAGGAAGTACAGGTAATACAGGTAGACAATGGCAAAGGTAAACAGATTAAACAGACACAGGTGGCTTCTACAAGCAAAGATACTGATAATGTATATAAAAGAGACAGAGAAGGAGATAGTTTCACAGCTGAGACTATTGAGGACAAAAAATTTAGAATTCCTTATAGTAAAAGAAGCAAGTTAACAAAAGAAGAAAAGGATAAGGCTGTAAATCTTGAAACAGATGATGAAGCAACAAGAAGAGTCACTGAAACATTAAAAGAGCTTCAAAATGTAAAAATTGGAACACAACAAAAAGATATAGTCATGAAGGAAAACCAGGCTACTGTCAATTTTCCTCCTTCTTCTCAAGAAACTGAAAATACAGAGTCAGAGATTCAGATCAGATTTAGACAGATTAAAGAGAAGAATGAAGAGATCAAGAATCAAGCTTATTCTAGATTTCTTAAGGAAAAGCCTAGAAACAAAGACAGGCTTCTTTCAACATTTGATTATTCATCCAATAAATTGGTAATGTCATTCTTGAAGCCTATAGTGGCTAAGCCAAAATAAGTGGAAGATTATTCCAAAACAGATTTTGAAGTGGATGCAGATGCCATTCATGAATTAGATCAAATTTAATTTCATAGGAGCAATACTGAAATGCTATATTCCAAAATTGTCAGTAAAACTATGAAATCAACTAGGCTTGAGAAAACAGTGCTCAACCTCCAAAATCAAATGAAGTTGGACAAAGCCTCACTGTATGCTAATAATTTAAGAATAAAAGCACTAGAAGATATAGTGATTGAAGCAGGGGGTGACCCAACCAACATTGAAGGGGAAAAATTATTAATTAAATAGAAAAATGAGGATATAGCTGCTCTTAGAAAACAGTTGAAGTTGCCTCAGAGTGAAAACTCTCAAGCAAAAGAAATTCTACAGCAAAAAATAGAGAATGATGATTTAAAGCAGCTTGTAAATCAAATGACATATCAGATAGAAACAATGGAAAGTCAAACATAAGCTCTAATGAAAGAGAATGAAGAACTAAGAAAAGCACAACCAATTGTCATTCCTACAGTGATCCCCACTTTAAACACTACTATACCATCTACTTTGGTAGAACACTTGGCACCGAAAGGAGTACTGGAAACTGCAGTGACAATTACTTGTCAGGAAATCTCTACCTCTTCTTCTTCATCTAAGATTCTTAGTTTGAAAGGCATTATTAAAAATTTAGAAAATTCAAAAAATGATGCCTTGATTACTTCTAAAGGACATGAGCAAAGGGCTGATCGACTACAAGAATAGGTAAAGATTCTACAAGCACAAGTAAATCTTACAGATCAAGTGGCCTATATAAAAAATAATTTATGGACCAAAATTATTGAAGGCATTCATTCTCAATGGCCTTCAATTCAGATAATTTATGAACAGAGAGAGCTACTTCAAGTTGCTAGTGTAGATATTGACAAGACTAAGAGGGAAATTGACAATAAACCAGCCCAAGAAATCCAACTCATAGCTTTTCTAAACAGTAAAAAAAGGGAAGAATTGGAAGAATTGAAAATTGTTGATAGGTCAGAAACCATTCTTCAAATCAAAAAGGTCCTAAACAAAAGAAACATAATGAGTAACCTAGAGAACAGGTGTAAAGACATGAATGTATCCATCTCAAGATTTTTAGCCAAATACAAAACATTATCAGAAGCAGTTTTGCCTTACATACATGCATTGAATGACAAACTGATACCTCAGAAAGATTATGATGTAAAAATCAGAAATCACGCAAAAGAGCAAGCCAAACAGCCTCTACCACAGGGATCACCAACAGACAAAATACTTCTTCAGTATTTTGAAAATCTGTTCGTTTTGGATAATAAGATCAAACATATGTTCACTATAAAGCCTAATTTTTCCAAGTATACAGAGGCAAATGAAAGTTACAAAAAATTGAAGACTATGAAAATATGCTCTGTAGAAAAATGGCAAGAATTCATAGATCTGTTGTGAATTTGATGGATAAAAAATAGGAAAATCACTTGGAAATTCATATTTTACTGTTACCTCAAAGGTAAAAAATACAGGGTTAAAGGGCACAACAACAATCACCAAATTGGAATAATCAGTTCTATTTTTACTTGTAAAAAGGTAACAGCTTGCAAACTATTTTGCAACTGTCCCTTTTGTTATGCTTTCTTTCCTATTTTTTATTAAAACATTATCTCAATCTCTGAGATATTTTGTAAACAGTTTTTTGTATAAATACTTCACAATTTGAATTATTCAGTGTGAATAAAAATTTATCAAGACAACTATAGTCTTATTTGCTGGTTATATTGAATTTGGCGAGTCAATTAGCAAAAGCAAAAGATTGGAAAGAGATCAGAGACATCATAGCTAAGGATTCTCGTGGTGACAAGATAAGTCTAGTTCTTTCCTTGTTTTCAGTGTATTTATCTTAAGTTTACAGTCCTTCATATTATGTGTTTCAAGTCTGTAATGATCAATTAAGGAAAAATTAAATAGGATTAGTGATCATAAGCTCCCTGTTTCAAAACTTATTGGCATTTTGATGTTTTCTACTTGACAACCGGACCATAGAATTCTTAATTGCTCTAGGTCCCAGTTTGATCCCCTTCTTTAATCTTCTTATTTGTAGCTTAAGGATTCTTAAGTTCCCTTTTGCTCAGATTCCACCTACTCCATCAAATCAAGCCTATACATAGCCTTAGAAGGTCACCAATCTTGCTTTAGCACATTTGCATCTCTGAGCCTTATTTCTTAGTTCTGCTTGCCTAAAGAGTTGACTCCATTGCCCAATATTCTGGTGGATCCTTATGGTTTACCTTGAAATATTTTTTATTCCCACCAATATTTTAAAATCAAACCCAATTACACAATCATAGCTAGCCTAATATCTATTACTAAAACAAAGCTAAATCATATGGAGAGATCCCTCTCTGGAGTTAAAGAAGGCTAGATCATGAATTCCCAAAGCGGTTCTTGGTTACCCTTAGTGTTCTTAACTACAAAAATCCCCATCCCACAACCTGAGAATTACTAGGGTGATAACAGGCCTTGGGGGTATTATGATCCTTGGAGGAAACTCCCATAGCTAGAAGAGTTGACAGAGAAAATTGGATCGAGTACAAAGGTGTGGCAGGTGGGTTTTACTCTGCACCAATTTTTATGGTGCATATATGATGTGTATTACAGTTTATCTTATAATTTTGTTGAAGTAGCATACAACAATTTACATAGTGATATGAGAACCACTCTCTAGAGTATACATCGATTTTGTACACATGGCTTTTCAGTTGCTTTTTAAGATATATCATTGGTGATGATCACACGATTATATAATGAACCATTAAGTTGAACTATGAAATTATTCCTCACAACACACACACACACACATATTGATGAATTAATAATTTTTCTCATATAATTTTTTTAATCTATTTTGAAAATATATATATATATATATATATATATATATATATATATATATATAATTATTTCTAAGAAGAACAAGAGAGAATTCCTTACCATATCTTCGTAAAACATATAATAGCAAGAAAATTAATCTATTGAAATTTCATTTCCAAACATATTCATGGAGTAAAATGAAGATTAAAAGGAGATATTCATGGATTTATCTATAACATCACCTCATAATTAAGAATGTAAATGTACAATATTGATGATACATAGGTTAGGAGAAAATTAATCTATTGAAATTTCATTTCCAAACATATTCATGGAGTAAAATGAGGATTAAAAAGAGATATTTATGAATTTACTTATAACATCACCTCATAAAAGTGTAAATGTAGAATATTGATAAAATTTATTTAAATATGATAAATAATAAACCTTTATCTCACATGTATCATATAATCTTATAAACAAACAATTGCACCGGGGGTGCAATCCTCAAAACTTTTAAACTGTCTAATGTATATGTTTTAAAATAACATAATACGCCCTTTTTCCTTTTACATTAGCCTTCGGGCTATTTTAAAACACATGCTATTACATATAATAGCAAAACAAAAAACTATTAAACCAAACCTATTTAAATTATTCGGAGCCCACATTACAAATGCCCAAAGTGAAATATTTGTGCATATGTTATATATGAGCCAATGGTTTAAATAACTATCGGGCGGTGAAATAAAACTTATAACAAAATATTAATAAAACTATATCATACGTCCGGACTTCAAAAAAAATAAACCCGATTTCAATCACAAATTCGCGTTCCAAAATAGCCTGCTGATGTCACCCTAATTTGTGACATGAAAACTTCATAGAATATGCCATATAAAAATTTGGGTCCGTTTTTTGGCTTTGTGTACGGAGGAAAATTGTGACGCGAAAATCAAATTAATTCTTCCCTATAATGTTTCAGGTCCATAATTCTACAATGCAGATGGGCCAAAAAATAACGCAATCGAATCGCCTGCCTCCACATGGATGGATGATTTGGTCTGTCGTATTTGGGACCATGTTCTTCTGAATTAAAATCTCCTGCATTTACTATTAAATTTCTCTGTTTCCAAAACAATACAGTGCTCTGGTTTTAAGTGTGTAGGGACTGTGATTTCAAAACCAAAATTGATTGTTCATCAATTTTAGAAAGAGGGTGTTTGACAAAACCATTCAAATAGATTTAGAAAGTGGCCAGAGGACAGCGTAGTTGAAATTAATATTTCAACATCCCTCATTCACTAAGAATACCCTCCTTGGTGCCTTCTTTTCCAGACTACGATGTGTTCATCAACAGTCGTGAACCCGATGTCCGTTTCTTCGCCAGGCATCTTCACAACAGTCTTGTTTCCAGAGGATTGCGAGTCTTTCTCAACAGCATAGAATTGCAGGCTCAAAAATCCATACCTTCACAAATCAAAGACACAAATAAAGGAGCCTCTCTCATTATTACTATTTTCTCTCCAAATTATGTGCAATCGCAAATGTGCCTCCATAAACTACTCCTTGCGCTGCTCTGTAAGCCGGCCATTTTTGCAAAGGCATATAAGTGTCGTTTATTGCATATAAGTGTCATTATACCAACGGCGTTAAAACCGTCACTATTGCAACGGATGCCTCCAAATGTCGCACTTGTGACACTTAGACATTGTGTCATAAACAAAGCATCATTATTGTGATGGATGCCTCCAAAAGTCACAATTGCGACACTTAGACATTGTGTCACAATTGTGACGTTTGGAAGCAGTCGTCGCAATAGCAATGCTTTGGGGCATAGTGTCATAATTGCGATGTCTTCCTCCAAACGTCACAATTGCGACACTTTGTCTAAGTGTCGGTATTGCGACACTTTTCTCTAGACGTCGGTATAGTGACGGTTTCGGGCGGGATTGAAAAAATTTGGGGAAATTTCCGACATTTGGTCAAAAGTGTCGGAACCAAGTGTCAGAATTTCCCCCAAATACACTAGTGGTGGGCCAATAATAACCAGCTCTAAGGATTTTGTTGGTTGTTGTCTTCCAGTAGAGTTGGTCTCCACATTCTCCTTCATGGAACTCGTGCTTAACCTTCTCTGCATCATTCTCAGGCAAACATTTAAGCAATATCGCACTTACATTTTTTCCAATAAAGACATTCATCTATAATGCAATAGTTTACAGCTTTTAACTTTAAAAACCTTGCCTTTGTTTTTGTCAAACTAGGAGGTGTATTCAAATTGATAAAAACAAATAAAATATCAGCATACCAAGAGGAATTCATAAAATTGTCTTCAACAATGGGAGTTGACAATTCCTCTTGTTCATCTAAAGCATTTATCATATTAATATCAAGAGCTTCAAAATTGGATTCAGCCATTAATCTAGCTAGACCTTGGCCTTTAATGAGTTTAGTGGGCTTGATCTCTAAATCATATTCAAGTGTCACAGTTATCCACTTACCTCTCTTACCATATGAATCCTATGTAAGAATGTCTTTCACAACTGAATTTGGTACAAAGTCAATGATGTGGGAGTGAAAAATGTATACCCTGAAGTCTTTTAAAGCTTTGAACAAAGCAAAATCTTGTTTCTCCATAATTTTGTACTTCAGGGGTGCATCTCTCAATGCCTTGCTAAAGAATGAAATAGGTTTCTCTTGTCCCTGTGGATTTTTCTGAAATAGGACAACAACTATTGTATGTTCTGATGCAAATGAAAAAAATATAAAAATCTTTTGAAAAATCAGGACTTATTAGAACAGGTGTTTTGGTTAATTTTTGCTTTACCAGCTCAAAAGACTTCTTTTCTTCCAAGGTCCATTTAAATCCTTGTTCTTTTTTCAGCATGTTTGTAATGTTTCTAAGGAGTTCAGCCAAGTTGGGTTTGAACCTTCTCAAGAAATTAATCTTTCCAATGAAATATTGGAGTTCCTTGATGTTTCAAGGATGAGTGATTTACAATATAGCCTCGATCATTTTTCGGTCCATCTTTATACCCTCTTCTGAAATGATGTGCCCAAGAATCTTACCGTCTTGGAGACCAAACAATGTTTTCTTTGGATTTAAAGATATCCCAAACTTTTTGCATTTCTCGAAAACTTTTCTCAAGTGTTCTAAGTGCTCCTCATCTGTCTTTGAAAAAATAGTGACATCATCAAGGTAAATAATGATGAAGTAGCCTAATTCTTCCGAGAATGCAATGTCCATGGCCCTCTGAAAAGTAGCACCAACATTCATTAGACCAAAGGGCATTTTCACATACAAGAAAGTACCCCAAGGTGTAGTAAAGGTTGTCTTTAATTGATAATTAGGGTGTACTAAAATATGATTATACCCTGAGTAGCCATCTAGCAAAGAAACTCTTTTAGAACCAGCCACCCTTTGTAAAATATGATCCATCTTGGGTAAAGGGTAGTTGTCTTTCAATGAGGCTTTGTTTAAGTCTCTGAAGTCAATACAAAGCATAATATCTCCTGTTTTCTTCCTAACTGACACTAGATTAGACTCCCACTCTGAATATCTAATAGGGACAATAATACCATCTTCATACATTTTCTTGATTTCCTTCTCAACCAAAGGTAACTGAACAGGGTTTATTCTGCGCAACTTTTGTTTAAATGGATTTTGGTTTTCCTTGAGAGGTATTTTGTGCTAAATTATTTCAGTGTCATAGGATTTCAGATCTTCATAACTCCACGTAAAATCATCAGAAAATTATTTAAAAAGTTCTATGTATTTGAGTTTGATGTGAGCTGGTAAAGTTTTAGATAGTTTGATCATTTTCGGTTTTAGTTCACTGCCTATATTACACTCTTCAACTTCAGTTTCCACAGGCTCTAGTTTTGGTTTCTTAGCCACATCATTGAAATCAAACAACTCTTCTAAAGGGGCCAAACCTTTTGGCAAACTTTGATTGTTAGACTGCAGAGTTTCTAAGTATTCTGTTCCTAAATCTGCAATCATTTCTGTTGTGTTTTCAAGTTTGTTAAACAATAGATTTACATCTGCCATCCTTGGAGACTCTTCTTCTTTATCAAGTAGATTTTATTTTCTAGGACAGTCTGTTTCATAATCTGAATCTGAACTAGGTAGTTCAAATTCATTTCTGGACTGCAGGAAGTCTTGTATTTGTTTGTCTCCATCAAACACTTGCTAATATTTCTCATTATTAGGGATAGCGAGTCTGAATTTAATTTTATCTGTGCACTATTTGGTTTCATATGGTATTAAGCATGTTCTA
Organism: Pinus albicaulis; assembly: GCA_034641835.2. NCBI lineage: Eukaryota > Viridiplantae > Streptophyta > Pinopsida > Pinales > Pinaceae > Pinus > Pinus albicaulis. The sequence goes on along the minus strand of CM076582.1, from coordinate 1,581,147,832 downwards.
GCAGCAAAAGCTAAACTGTGGGCCATGATATTCTTTTCACTTGGTACAAAAATAAGTTTGGATTCCTCAAAAGTTTTCAATAAATCCATGACGTCGTTTCGATAGGCTCTAAGTCTGGGGTGTTTGGCGTTGTATTCCTTGTTCACTTGCCTAATGATTAAATTTGAATCCCCATGGACTTAAATTCTCTTGGATCCTAATTTCTTCAACAAATGTAAGCCTAAAAGAAGGGATTCTTATTCCGCTATGTTATTTGAACACTGAAAATTTAGTTTGTAGGAATGGCCTTCCATGTGGTTTTTCTCAGTGTTACATATCCAGACTCCTGCACCAGCATTGTTCCTAGTGCAAGACCCGTTGAATTTCATACTCCAAAGAGGACTAGTTTTGGGTTCATCGGTTTGGTCACTATCTTCTTCAACTAGCGTGCGTCCGGATTGTTCTTGAAGGTCAGCACTCTGTTGAATTTGTTCTAATTCCTCAGGTTTTTCACTGCGTTGAGGACTATTTTCTTGACTCTCAAGGTTTAAAAGCAAAGGAAAATTTATTTGTAGCTCTAGACCTGTACTTTGTTTGCTACAGTTTTCTGGTTTAGAAAAAAAATTTGACACTTCTGTGTTGACTTCCTCCTCCTCTCTATCTGCCATTAATTTAGTTAAGGTCACTTTTTCATTGAAATTTTCATCATTGAAAAGGATAAATGAATCAAGGCATGTTTTTATAGAATAAAGGGGAGAGTTTTGCAGTCTCTCTTGGCTAGTAACCATGTATTACATATGAGACTCCCTGTAAAGTCTTCTTGTTTGATTGAAAACAGGGATGGTCGCATATGTCATGTCCATCTGCATAGTTCCTTGTAAATTAGCTCCCCAAGATCTTGATAACAGCATACCATACTTTGGGGGTACATCAGCCACAACAATATCCGTGACTAAACATTTGGCTGGAGTTTGTGCTAAATTAACACAGAGGTCTTTGATTAAACCTAAACATTTTACTCTACTTGAGTCAAAGGGGTAAAGATCTTTGTAAGGTCTGGTGTTTTCAAGGCCTAGGCTCTCCATTACAGCTTTGGGCATTAAATTATGAGAGGCCCCTGAATCATGCATAACGTTGTGCAAAATCTTTTCATGAACATTTAAACTAACATAAAAAGGAGGAACTGGTCCCTCTTGATATCTACACTCAATCTTAGGACCAAAAATAAGCTCTAGTTGGTCATCATTAATATTGACAGTATTTTTATTCTCTTCTATGTTAAAAGCCCTCAAAATTTGAGATCTATATACATTCTGGGTAGCTAATTCAGTAAGGGGAACAGAGATTTTCATTCTGGAAATTTCCTGCTCCAAACTAAAAGGCATCTGATTCTTTGAAGTGCTTGTTTTAGCCTTATTAACTACCACTCTATCAGCAAAATCAGTTTGCTAATTTTATCTATTTACATTTGTCAAAATTGTTTTAACAGGAGCATTAGATGAGGTGCCAATTCTACTAAGGTCTACACTTTGTTTTTCAGTACTTGGAGTGCCTTTCTCTTTGTTTTTATCAGAATTTACAGCCACTGTTTTTTCTTTCTGTTTTACAATTTTGGGTTTATTTTCGGTGCTGTTTTGTACAGATTTATCAGAGGTTTTAGTTTTGGGAGTTTCTTGATTTCTTTTAATCTTAAGGTCATATTCCTTTTGAGACTCTATGATGACATTTTCCATTTCCTGATAATAAAATTCATCTTCTACTCTTTTGTCATCATAGAGTGTATATAGACCTTGTTTTCTATTGTAATAAACTTCAAAGTCATCATTGTCTACTCCCAACATGTTGATTTCATCCTCCTCTGTTTGTTCACTTGTTTCTTCAACCTCACCCACATAGTTTTGATGAAAAGGAGGAGTGATCTGTTGATCATCCTCCCTTGGTCTATTCTGAGGCTGGTTTCTCCTAAAATTCTAATTTTGGTTTTGATTTCTGTTTTGAGGATTTGTTTGGTTTTGACTTGCTTGTGCTCTCTCAAGTGTTAGTCCCTTATGAATTCCTTGACAAGCAAGCAAGGGGCTAGATTGTTTTAGGAGCCTTCAAGGAATGCATTTCCCTTGAAAATACATCATCCTTGACAGCCTTTTACAATTCCCTGCCTTTGACTATTTTCCCTCTACTAATCTGATGTCAATGAGCCTTGCTAAATGATAAAATCATGCTCCAAAGGCCTTTTTCTGTCCCTTGTACCTCTGCAGAATTCTCCTTTTTCCCCTTTTTCTTCCCTTCTACCCCCTCTTTTGCCCACTAGCCCTCTAAAATCCCCCAAAATTCCCCTTGAATCCTACCTTTACCCTTTATTTCCTCAAGTTTCCCCTCTTTTCCCTTATCGTTACCCTCATTAGGCCTTGAAATGCATTAAAATGGGTTAAAAACCCACTTTCCGACCATATAATAGGCCAAGCCCCCTCCCCGCTAGCCCCTTGAAACATTTTCCTCCATGTAATCCAGTGCTAAGACCAAGCACTTAGTGCAAGGGGCTAATCGCATCGGAAGATCAAAGCGGAGCGTAAAATTCCTTTGTAAAACTCCAAAGTTCCGATGCGATTGGTTTATCGTATAAAGTCCCCGATGTGTTTTTAACCGTTGATCTTCCATCATGATTGGAAGGCTCAGCATCGCAAAATTTCAATCGCAGCACTTATGTTTTCCCCTCCGATCGGTCCATTGCAAACGTTCACAATCACATCACTTTTCCCTTCCGATCGCGGTCCCCTCTGATCAATCGCAAGTCCTAACTCCCGATCCCTGATCGCACCGTCTCCCGATACGATCTCAGTCGTCCGTCCCTCCACCAGATCCGACAGCTCAGCGCTGATCGCTCCATCGCTCCGATTGACCCAATCGAAACTCCTCTCCTGATCGCTCCGATCGCACTCTCCCTCCGATTGAACGTGAACCGTCGATCTGATCTCCAGATCCAACGGTCAGTGCTCAATTGCGCTCCCACCGCCGATCCTAATCGCAACTTTGAAATGTGCCACCCCTGTCCCTCCTCCAATGGAGATTGCCCGATTCGATCATATCCTTTCATCCATATTTGAAATCGACGGCCCAGATCATATCGCTTTGCTCCCATCGCTCTTCCCCTTCTACCCTCTGAACAATTCTCCACCATCGATCCCCAGGTAAATCCAACGGTCATCGCACACCCCAATCGCAACCCTTTCCCAATCACAATCGGAATTATGTTAATGTGTCACCCTTACCCTTCCCGATTGCGATGCTCCGAAGTAAATCTGACCATCCATTGGATCTGAGATCTGACGGCTTCGATCTAATTGCATCTCCGCCTCGACTGGGTCCCACCTCGTACATTCATGTCTGCGATTTTCATTGCATTTTCACCCATTTCCTGTGAATTTTGGGTTTTAACCAAAGTTCCATATTTTCATTCAAGTCTTACATTTCATGTTTTTTTCGTTCGTTTTCATATATCATTCCGTTGTGTCAATCTCCGTCGTTGATCTTTGTTCCCGGACCACGATCTAATGGTTTGCGCTGCATTCCACCACAAAACCATATTGTTCATAATTTCCACCATTTTGTTGCATTTGGTCACCATTATTCAGTAAAAGGCCACCATTTCACCGCCGCTGCACTACCATTTCATCCACCCTCCCATTGCATTGTTTTTCTTGGTCCATATTGCGTGTTCCGCAGGGTACAGAGGTGAAAATGCCGCCATAAATACACAGTATGGATACAGTAGAAAGATTTTCACTGACAGAGGTGCAGAAATTAATATATGATAGGTTTTCCGCATCAGCAGAATGTTTTTCTCCATGGAAGGACGGGTTGCCCATACTGTGTCTATTCCATGCCGTGTTCCAGAGGAGATTTTCTGCCTTGAAGTACAGTCCCCAGCTATCAAAGCGTTTGTTTCACCAACATGGCAGACCATTCAGTCATTTATTCACCATTTTTTTTTACACCAAAGGTACTACAGAGCTCTGCAGTCGAATTACATCAGGACCAGACCAGAGTAAATGGAAGCAGAAGACGATCATTCGTTCACCCAAAGAAAGCCAGAAATCAATGCACAGAAGTTAAAACAGAATGGGCTTCAGGCCTAATTCCTGTTCTGAGTTTTAATTCTTCATTTAGTTCTTCACCTACCTCCTCTGCTCTCTTGCAGCTATAAAATCAGAAGAAAACTATTGTAAATGTGGTTGATGAGATATCAAAGAACTGTAAGTTGTTTCTGTGAGATATAGTTCTGTGTAAAGTTGTAAGATAGGCTGAAGAGAGATGTATGCAGGTTGAATGTTCAAGCTGTGGGCAATGTTGTACCTGACTGGTGTTGTTTTTAATGTGACAAGCACATTTCTTTGGATCCTAATCTAAAGCAGCTGGTGATGTTTTCCTATCTTTGTGTTTTATTTCATTCCATTTCAGTTCTTCTAGCTTGCATCAGAAATCTGGTATAGGATTTTCCCTTGTTAGGCACCATATGTTTCTTCTCTCCTTGCCTTAATGTTTTCTGCTAAATTGTTATCTAAGAATTAGTTTTAGATAATTTAACCATTGTAGTGGATGTCATTTCCTGCTAGCTGATGTATGAGTTAATGAATCTGCTTCTTAGATGTTCTTGTTAAGATTTAATTAAATGAGTTGAGAACACCAGGAGGTTTAGAACTCTGTCTCTGCCTCACTAGGATCTTTCCATTTCATTTAAACCTTTCCAAGTTCCCTCAGTTTGTTCCTTGTCTTTCTTTGAGAGTTGCCTAAGAGTATGTCCAAGCAGGTCTGGATTTAAATGACCTCTGACCTGATCTATAGATAGAAATTGGTTTACCCTCACTCTTTCACCTTCTTTCCTTAATTTTCCATGCCACACAATCATTTTAGGATCCAATGCTTTAGATGACTAGCCCAACTGAAAGCTTGCACATTGAACAACAAGTAAACCCTTTCCTGACTCCATTGCCCAATGGCCTCGATGTTCTCTAAGTTATCTATCTTTGCCTAAAATATTCTTTGCCTTACCTTGTCTTATATTGAATCCTTCATTCCTGATTCCCAACAACCAAATCAAAACAAATCAAACAAACAAACCTTGTGCCTATAACTAGCCTAACATCTTAAACACTGAGCTTTAAAGTCATACACCTTTGACCTTTCATAGAGAGATCCCTCTCTGGACCCAGGAGGGCTAGATCCTGAGGTCTGAAAGTGGTTTGATGTTGTCTCATATTTTGGTCTTGCCAATCTGGCCAAAACATGGGAACCCCAACACTCAAGTATGCTCATCTTTTTCATCATCTCCTCCATCATTCTCTCCATCTTTGAGCTAGAAGTGGAAGATGCAGATTCCTCTCTAAAAGACACTTTATTCTCATTCTTCATTTTTGTTCTTTTCTCCATTAAATTAAATTACATAGCAAGAGCACCTTTTTGCATATCTTCAAGAGTCAAAGGATATCTCTCTCTCAGCTGATAGGCCATCTCAAGATCAAATCCTTCAGGAAATTTGTTTAAATTTGAGCCTTGTGGAGGTTTTAAATTTGGGGGAAGGGCATTATAAACACTATTAAACCTAGTGCAATAAGCTTGTACACTTTCCCCAGTGTTTCTGTGGAGATTCTTATAGTCCGAAAGTACTTGGAGAGGAATTTTATTCACTTCCCATTTTTTTAAGAATAACTGATGAAAGGCTTGGAGATCATTAATACTGTGAGGGGTTAAGCCTTTGAACCATTTTCTTACTTCTCCCCCTAAAATCTGATCAAATAATCTAAGTTTGATAGTTTCATCATCAATCTCACTTATGTCAAAGTAGTCATTCATCTTATCCACATGTTGTGAAGCAGTAGTAGCATTACTGGCATCATACAATGGTATCTTGGACTGATAGTCCTGTGTAAGATTGACTAATGGTAAAGGAAGGACCAACAGGGTATACCATGTTGCCATGATAGGGGGTGGAGGTGGATTTACAAGAGGTGGATTAACAAGAGGGAATGTGGGCTAAAGTGGAGTGGTTTGAACAATGGATGTATGAAGAAAATATGTGGATGTACCAGCAATAGATTGTTGAGCTGATCTTGGATGAGAGACACCTAAATTGTGAAGGAAATGTAAATCAGGTGGTGTAGTTTCTCTGCTACCAGGATGTTCACTTCTTTCTGGGGATGAAAGTGAAGACTCTAAATCTAGCTGATCTAAATCATCAAGTGACCTAGTTCTAAATGGATTTCTTAACTCAACTTGATATTATTGTAGAGCTGCAAGGTTTTCTGGAACAAAAATAGCGCTAAAGGGTGATCTGAAAAAAGTTGAAGATTTAACCTCAGGAGACTTCCTAAGTATTCTTTCAGGGTTTTCAACTATCTCAGGAGGGTCTGGGTTAGGATAGGCTCTAGTATGAATATTTCTAGGAGCCACTATGCTGTGTTTTCAAACCCAGCTAAACAAGAAAATTTTAACCAAATATGACAATCTTTAAGAGGCTAACTGATCTTTTAAACAAGAAAAATTTAATCCTAAAGTACTATAACTAAGTTTAAATGATGTTATGATGATTATGGGTCTTCCCAGTGGAGTCTTAAGGCCTGTTTAGGATTGTGGAGTCACCAGGTGGAAATTTTAGCTCTTTTGGAGGTAAAAGGTTTTATGGTCCACCACCATGTTTATTGAATACCAATCTGAAATATTTTTGGGTTTTCTGAGTTTTTTCAGTCCTATGAGTTCTAATACTGTCCTAAATCTGTTTCAACACTTAGCTACAGTGATGAGACAAAGATAATCTACTCTTATGGCTAAGCTAGCTGATCCTTCAAGGTTTGATAAGCTTCTTATGATAATCCTAAGGTTTCCTTAGTTTGTCACTGATTCAAACAAGTTTTATCATGATTACCATTTTCTTGGTAGTGCTTGAAGAAGGCTTCTTGTACTCACTGAAAAATGTTCTTGAATCAAGGGCTTTCTGAGGTCTTAAAGGTATCTAGGATGAAAAACACTCAAATTCCCCAACGGAGTTGCCAAAAATGTTAGCTCCCTATAATTTGCAAGATTAGAAAATACAAACTGCAGAGAGAACACTTGAACCACTTTGTGATTCTAGGATCTATCCCTCCTGAATCCAGAGAGGGATATCTCTATAAGTGCAAAGATTGATTTATCTTTAAGGCTTTTGAATGTGATATTAGGCTAGTTATTAAGAAGAAGGTTTTTTTTTTGGTTTTGGATGGTTGAGCATGATTTTTAGTTGAGTGGAAAGTCCTAAAATGAAAGAGTTCTAAAGGTGTGAAGTTGCAAGAAATCAGAACAAGATTTGGCTGATAGGATAGATATGACGTTGGTTTTTAGTCCATTGGGATATGGAGTCATAAAAGGGTTTAATTGTGCAACAATTTCAAGAGTGGCCCAAGGGGCAAGTCATCTATATCACAAGATCTCTTAGATAAAATGATGGAACAGAACAATAAAAGTGTTGAAGGGGTGAAAAAAGACAATAATTTCAACTAGGATTTATCAGTCTTTCCAAACAAGAAAATCCTTTTAAGTAACTATTTAAAACCAACCAAAGGACAGGGCTAACCATAGAATTCTTTGGACAAGCTCATATTAAAGCTAACTCATTAGAAAAGCAATCTAGTAATCCACATAATTACTTTCAGAAGGGATAAAAAAAGATAAGAAAAACAAAGCACAGTCTAAGATTAGATAAGATACTTTTAAATCTAAACTGCTTTCAGCATACTCCTAGGGAAACTTTCAGAACTACCTTTGGAGAAAGAAACTAGAAGACAGGGCAAACCATAAAATTTTCTAGTCTAAATTTACTTAGCGGATAATGAAAATAACATTCAAGAACTTCCTTTCAAGATTCGCACATCAAGACAGGGGAAAAACAACATTCCTTGATAATGCTAACACTTAAATTAGGTCATTCTTAAACACACAATTTAGAGGAAAACATTGAGATAAAGCTTATCAGTTAGAGAAGGGTACTGTAAATAGTAAATCCTAACTCTATGCTTGTTGTTCTTTATAAAAGAATAAGTGGACAAAATGGCATACATGAAAGGAAAAAAATAACACAGAAAGAAGCAGTTCACCAGTGATATAGACCAGGATCCCAAGAATCAACTTGTATATTGATGTGTCCAGTTACATTCTTCAAGTCCAATGTTTCAGTTCAGCAATCATCTTTTCTTCTCAGCCTAACTTATTTAATCACAAACAGAGCTTCAAGAGCCTCTGAACACTATTTACATGTAGAATTTTTTGAGCACAAGTATATTTCAAAGTTATGAAACCAACCCTTTACAATGAGCTCCCCAAGAAGCTTTTATAGGAAAATGAGGAGGTGGAATGAGAGAAAAGATCTACAGGCTCAATTAATACAGTTTAATGCTTCTCGGCCTTTGAGGGGCTCAATGAAGAAGATTTCATATTTTCTTCTGTGTTAATTGTTTTATATTAAGTATTAAGCTCGCTGGGATGATTTTGTTGACTTTAAGTCTCTGTGTTACCTTCATAATAACTTTGCTGACAGTTGTAATAAGTTCCTTTGGCTTGAAATATCTATTCAGCTGCATGGAGGAAAATATCCTCTATTATGGTAATAACTCAACCTCTTTTGAATTCTTTGAGGCTATAGGTGGCTTTTGGTAGCTGAGAGGATTCAATTAGCCTCTGATGTGGCAGTGGAGGCTTCTCAGTCTGATAGATATTATCGTTTTTCTTTAAACACTGTTAATTTTTCTTTAATTCTGTGTATTAGGCTTAATTAAGCCCAATTTATATCTTCTGTTCTTCATGCTGTCTTCAATTGAGTGGATTAGGATTTTGATGGTCAATTTAGGCGATAATCCCTAAAACCGTGTAAACAATCTTCAATTCTTCATCTCTGCTGTGGTGGGATCATTTACACTGATACTCTTTACTTGATCAAATTTTGTTGTCTTGTTGATGCGCAGGTGCACAGAGGGTTTTAAATGGCATCAGTGCTCATGAGGCATGGAAGAAACGTGGTTTTGACCCCTGTGGAATAATATTCTTTGATGAATAAAGGCCTGGGGGATTGTCATCCCTGGCCGTTAATTTCCTTTTTAAATCTTTTGAAAAAACTATTAATACCTGCACAAACAAGAAAAAGTTAGAAAATCTTGCGTATTTTGGGTTTAGACTACTTTGGAGGCTAGCGTTAGATCGTATCCATTGGATGAAAGCATCCAACAGTGAGGATTGCTTTGTGGGGGTTGAAAGGGAGGTGGTTGGGTAAATGGTGCAAGAGATTAAGTCAGGGTCGTCAATCTGTAGAGATCAATGGTCGGGATTGATCCGGGTTCTATAGAGCGTGGGGGGCCAACTTTATAATGAAATGGGGAAATTATAAAGAAGATAAGTGTAAAAACCTGTGGCGGAGGGAATATGGTTAAAACGAAATTTTGGGTTTCCGAAAGGAATCTGGACCGTCGGATGAGATTGGCCTTAGACATCAACGGTGGAGGTTGATATATGAAGTCCCTTGGAGGATGGTGGAGGGAAATAGTTCAAATGCAAGCCATTGATCTGCAGAGATAAATGACAAAGATTAAGCGCGATGGAATGTAGTGTAAATGGGAAGTGTGGTTTCGGTTAAAGAAACCAATAGTTTCGCGCAAGAAAATGGAGGAAAGGTGGTTTTAGCTTTTTGAACGTGATATGTGTTACTGGCCGACACGTGGCCTTTTAAAACCACCTATATCTCGTAAATATAAATCATTAACCTTTAGGCATAAAGTTACATGAAACTGTGTGTCAGCCATCAGATCTAGGGTCTTAGATCGGATGGTCGGGGAGACAGCACGATCGAGGATAGATGCACGAGCAAAAGAAGGTAAGGTGGTTTTAATTTGGACCGTCTGATCAGGGGATGGATGGTGGAGATTAGATCTGGAGAAAGGTAGGACCCAAAGGAGTTGGGCCTATCAGGAGGAATCTGGACCGTCGAATGAGAGGAATGAATGGTCCAAATCAAACCTTTAGGTTAAATGAAATAAAATATGAGGTGGAGAATGGGTTAGTGTGGGCCATTGATCTACAAAGATCAATGGCAGAGATTCGCCGAAAAACATTATAAAGCGGGGTTCATGAATTTAACCAAGGTCGCGGGCTTCAATCTGGACCATCGGATGGTATGCAATAGACGGCCCAGATGCAATTGGAGGTCTTGCGATCGGAGAAGGAGAGAGGAAATGCATAATGAAAATATCTGATGCGATTATATGTGGACCGTTGATCTGCAGGCCATATCCACGGCGGGGAAAGAATTAGAGGAGGTCACAGGCAGAGGGATGGACTTATGAACAAAATGATAAGGGCTATCGAATCTGGGCCTAGCCGGGGAGATCAACAGCTGAGAATCCATCGGGAGATTTCCAATTGGGAGAGGGCAATAAAATATTAAAACACACCCCTATGAAATCTCGGATGCGATATCCTGAAGATCGTTTTATCATTTTAGATCAATGGTCAAGATTCGTTAAAACAATGAACCGGCGGTACCCTTTGAAACATAAGAAAAGAGCATTTTTATGAAATAAAAAGGGAAAAACAGATCGGGAAGGGTTTATATAATGCTTTTAGCGCCTGATTGCAAGCTCCAGGTTTTACAAAGGAAGCAAGGGATCGAGGGTTTATATACAAAGGAGCCAATTGCATCGGAAGCTTTATGAAACAAAAATACATGCACTCATCAAAAGTTCTAATTGCGATAAGCGCTTTCGGACTTTTCGCTTGGTTCCAGCGCCAAGTAGCATGGTAAGGAAGTGGTTTAGGGCTTAGCCCAAAGGGGCTTAGGCCTATAGTTAAAAAGACTATTTTTTATGAATTTTCAAGAATTTTCAAAGGATTTTGGGGGTTTCGGTAGGGTTTAAAAAGGAGTTTTAAACCTTGAAAAGGGGTTTTTATGAACGAAAGGAGGGAAATGAGGGAAAAAAGAGGAATTTATGAGGTAAAATGGGATAAAAAGGAGGTTAATTTTGAGTGGAAGAAGGGGTAAAAATGAAGGAAAAAGTGGAGTTTCCAGCAGTCTTTTTCTTCAGGAAAACAACATAATTTCGGAGTTTAAGAGGGAAACAACAGTGGAGACTAATCAAAGGATAAGATATCTTCACAAGACTTCAAGAACTTAACAATTTGGCAATAGATTTTTTTCTTGAAGGCTTCAAAAATGATTTAGCCACCATTTGATATGACAAATTCTATAGGTTGCTAACACCCCGCACGAAAACCACTGCTGGTTTTTCAAAGCCACTTTGCCCATTTTTTGTGCCAAAGTCATTTTAAGCCCCATTTTTCGTGGTTTTTGCCATGGAAATAACTTCTGCGCATTCATTTCTTCCTCAATGCTCTTTTGCCACTTCATTAAGCCTCTGTAAAACAATTTTAAGCATTCGCACAGGATTTTATAACATATTTTGTGGTTTGTTTGCAAGATAAATGGCAGAGGAGGCTATTAACAACCCAAAACAGTGCCAAGGCCGAGGATCATAGTCCTTTGTGGCCCAAAAATTAAAGGAAAAGGACCAAAAGGGGTGAAAATCCACGTTTTAACCAATATATCCTGAATATTGACTATTTTATCAAACCCTCCAAAGCGTTATGGCCACATGTACATCAGCAAATCAGTGAGAGACGAAGTTCAAAAGAAAAGATGAAGATTAAAAGCTTAATCTGATGATTAAAATATGAAGACACAACTAAAGATAAACTGAGAAAGCTTTGAAGCAGTTCCAAAATGGGATAAAGGTGAGGTTAAAGGCCAAAGAAACAGAGGATTAAAAGGTTTAAAGAAATCAGATGAAGTGTTAAAATACATTGAAAGACAATATAATGCATTATAAAGGTTTAAGGCAAAATTAGAGCTTTAAAACAGAATATTAGAGCCTAATCAAGGTTTTAAAAGGCATGAGGGATTAATGAATAAAACAGATGTTAAAGAGAAAAAGAGAGAAAGGCATAAAAATAGAGTATCAAGGTATAAAGAGACAGACAGAAGATTTAAAAGTTTAATTAGCAGATCAAGGCTAAAGGGGCCTCAAAACACAGTTTTGTGATGAAATCAAGGCAAAATACGCTTAAGGATAGCCTCAGATACATCAAAGGAGCAGTTATTCACTTAATAAATCAAAAGTGACACCTTTCACTTACTTTGTTCCTCAAAAGACAAATAAGTTGTTATTACACTAAGGAAGATATTATAAACTGTCAGACGGTTATTGTAAAAACAGGAAAATGCCTCAAAGTCAATATTTTCAAATATTTCATCCTCAGGAAGTAAAGACAAATTTGTTACATAGAGAAGTAGTTGAGAGACATTCCTACCTTATGCCTTGCATGGTTTTTAAGGATAGGAGTGCATTTAATATGTCATTAATAACATTTTGAACCCTAGATGGTTCCACCTCCTCATTTACAGTATAAATACTACATTGGAACTCATTATAGGGGGCGCATTTGATAACTCTTTGAAGTAATACATAGTTTTACTGAAGTTGAAAGAAATTTGATGTTTTTGAACCTGTGTATGTTTTGACTTGTTTGTGAATGGAGAAAGCTCTGTCATTGGATCCCTGAGCTTGGTTTTTGGTGAAGTATTCTAAATTTTTAATGTTTTTCCTGTTTTCCCATTTTGTTTTCATCATTTTCTTGCTTACAGTGGGGTAAAACTTTTAGGCTAAGAAATGTCTCCTAGAAGCACCTTAGATCCATTTAATCTTCACTATCTTTATGTTTTCATCTGCTGAAAGTTTTATTGAGTAGTTTGACTACTTTTTCAACCCTTATGCTTGTTTATTTCCTAAATAGTTCAATACAGTGGCCTCAAGAATGATTTATGGTTCTCCCTGCTACTTGCTGCCATTTGAAAATTGTTTTTGAAGTCTCCCTTTAAAGTACCATTGTCCAAAGTCTGCCAAAGAGGTTTGTTTTGATCATACCCTTTGTACTTGCACAAATAATTTTTTTGAAGGTCTTTATATCTGTAATCACATATATTTAGGAGTTCCCTCTTCTATGAATGTAGTTATTTGTGAATCTTGAATGTTTTCTTATCCTTGGAAGTAAAATCTTTGATGAAATAGAATGTTCCTCAACTCTTAGATTTCATTTTGAAAGTTTGTCTTGAATTTTTTATTTGCTGAAATATGATTTGTAGAATTCATGGTTAGTCGTGTCTATGGAAAATTTCTTCATGTTTAAATGATGTTTTCAGTCCATTTGTTGAGAAGTACATATAATTTAGGATTCTTAATTTCCCTTAGTTCTACTTTTCATTCTAAACCCTTAATGTTCATTTAATTTCACCTGAAAACTTTGTTGATGTAATAGCCAAGTTAGATTTTCCCTCTAATACCCCTGATTCATTTACAAACTTGTTACAAACTTCCATTTGACTCCATTGCCCAATGACTTAGAGATTTCCCTTTCCTATCTATGCTTCCTAGATCATCATGTCCCATCAAACAATTAAACAAACTCATGCTTAATAACTAGCCTAAAATCAACCTTTTAGAAGAAAACAAGTCATATCTTTGCAAAAAATTGAGAGATTCATCTCTAAGATTAGGAGGGCTAGATCTTAGAGCTCTAAAGACTGGTTTACAAGTTTCCTTTTCATTTATTATGCCAATCTGCTAAATCACAGGATCCCAACATTCTGGCGATCATGGTGGGACTTCTGAGTATATAGGCACATAAATACCTCTAAAAAATCATTAGACCCTTATTAAATCAAATAATATCTAGTGAATCTACCACCTCATTGCCACACTAACATTCTGGAGATCACGGTGGGACCTTTTTGAGTAAAGTCCCTAAACAAGACACTCAGTATTCATTCAAGTGAGCTATAGCTTATTCAAGCACTACCTACATAATGGTAATCATGATAGGATCTATTTGAATCAGTGACAATCTAAGTAACCCTTAGGATTCTAAGAGACCCTTATCAAAACCTTGAAGAAATCAACTAGTAAGCCATAGAGTAGACTCTGTTTGTTTCACCACATTAGCTAAGTGTTTAATCAAGGATAGGACACTCTCATAACTAGATAACCACATAAAAACTCAAAAAACCCAAAACATTTAGATTGGTTTTCAAATAAATCATTGGTGGTGGACCATAAAACATTTTACCTTCAAAAAAGCTAAAAATTTCCACTTGGAAACTCCACTAGCCCCAGTAGGCCTATTACCTTACTAGTACTCCATATTTCCTTAGGATTGTGTTAAATAGCCTTGAGGAGGTTTAGAAACTTAGTCCCATATTATAGAGATCACTGTGAGAGGAAAAATCTTGAAAGACAATCCTAAAACCTCAACCTCTCTAAATTTTGGAAAAATTAAATTTGGCTTTACATAGGGTCCATACTAGATCCCATCTAGATCCTAATCCCCCTACCATAATTGAAAATTCAGAAAGGATTTTGTGGCATATTTCTATATCTGAAAAACCAACTACTGATAGGACCATCCCAAGAACAAGATCTATCCCTAAAAAACTTATAGTCTTGAGATATCCTCACTTTGACTTACCTTACACAAAGAACTTATTCAAAAATAAGTCTCAAAGAGACTTAAACCAAGCTGGTTTTGAAACCGCAGATTTTCAACAGAGCTTTAGCAGAGAAGCCTCACCTTCTACTCCACCTGATTCTCAGCTTCTTCATCATTTCAGCTCCTTCCATAAAAAAAATTCTCATCATCAGTTTTTTGGCCCAATTGTTTTTTCTACTCGTATCCACACATTCACTATTCAAAACACCATTTCAACCCACTTTCCCTCTTGTTAATCCACCTCTTATAAATCCCCCATTATTTCCTGTCATGGCAGCAAGGAATGCTCCACTTGTGTTACCACAACCTCTGGTTCCCTTACCCAATGGTTACCAATCCAAAATTCCCCATTTCACTAGAAATGAGCCTACTACTTCCCAACAACATGTAGATAAAATGAATGATGCCTTTGATTACATGGAAATAGAAGAAGAGACCATTAAGATGAGAATTTTTGCTCAAATTTTAGGAGGAGAAGCCAAGAAATGGTTTAAGGGCTTAGCTCCTCATAGCATAAATGATCTCCCTTCTTTATATCAAACATTCATAAAAAAATGGGAAATTAGGAAGAATCCTCTCCAAATCCTTTCATAATATACCAATCTCAAAAGAAACAGTGGGGAAGGTGTCCAAGAGTATTGCACTAGATTATATATTGTTTATAATGCACTTCCCCCAGACATGAAACCTCCATTAGGCTTAGCCTTGGCCAAATTTCCAGAGGGTTTTGATCCTGAAATGGCCTACCAGCTAAGAGAAAGAGACCCCACAAATTTAGAAGATATGCAAAGGGAAGCCTTAAGTGTAGAAGCAAATCTTATTTAGAAAAGAGCTAGGATGAGAGAAGAGAAAAGAGTTACATGTAGGGATGATACAGTAGCATCAACCTCATTATCAAATACTAAAATCGATAACTTAGTGAAGGTAATGGAGAGGATGCTTGAAAAGATAAATCTGAATGATAGAGTGCCTCTTAGAGAAAACCAAAACATAAATAGAAACAAAAATCTTAGAAGAGACCCTAATTAAGATAGGAAAAGAGATAATGACCAACAGATTAGGCCTCCCTTTCAACAAAACTATATTGATCAAGAAGAAGAAAGGGAAGTTGAAAGGTTGGAAGAAAATCATGTGAATCTGATAGGATCTGACAGTGAGACAGATGTTTTTCTTACTAAAGAAGAACAAGGATTATTCTCTTCAGAAAAAATTGAAAATAATAATGAATATTCTGAAGATTACAAATTGGGGTTCGAAAATGCAATCATGGAGGTACACAAACAATATAATCTTAGAAGCAAAGGGAGCCTAAAAATTTCTAATGACAAAAACACTAGTATTGTTGTTAAGAAAACTTCAGAAAATTAGCCTAAAAAGATAGCCAGTAACATCAACACTGTGACCAAGAAAACTGATATAAATAAAGACAAAAACAGTCAGCAAAGTTTTGAACAAAGTTGCCCTAGTACTTCTTCTAGTGGCCCTAACAAATCTGTCCCAAATAGAAGTCCAAATAAAAATCAGCAAATCAGAATTGCTGAAAGAGTTGTAAATGAAAAAACAGATGTAAATATGTCAAGAACAATAGTTCCTTTTAGCCTTGAAGGGGAAATTGCCAAAATTAAAATCACCATACCCTTAGCTGAACTAGTAACTCAGGATGTATATAAAAACCAAGTTTTGAAAGCTTTGAATATAGGCAGTGACACTGATACTTTAAACTTGACAGATGATAAACCAAATTTATCACTTGGTCCTGAAGTTGAAGGAAAATACCAAGAAGGGGCTTTCCCTCCCTTCTATGTCAGCCTGAATATACATGACAAAATCTTGCATAATGCCATGCTAGACTCAGGTGCTTCACACAATCTTATGCCCAAAGTATTAATGGAAAGCCTAGGCATAAAAATTACTAAACCATACAAAGACCTATACTCCTGTGATTCAAGCAGGGTCAAATGCTTAGGCCTAATCAAATATCTGTGTGTTAACTTGGAACAAATTGTTGCTAAGAGTCTAGTAGGGGACATAGTAGTAGCTGACATTCCCCCTAAGTATGGCATGGTTCTATCTAGATCATGGGGAGCCAAACTACAGGGGAGCCTTCAAATGGACATGTCTTATGCCACCATCCTAGTATTTAACCAAACTAGAAGATTATACAGGGAATCCCACATGAAATACATGGTGAGCAACATAGATAGACCAAACAATTCTCCTATCTACTCCATCCATTCAAATTTCGATTCCTTTATCTTATATAATGAAGATGAAATCAACCAACAAGAAAACGAAAAAAAAGGAGAATTTAGTCTACCATAACAATGAAATATGTCATCAACTCAAGAAAAGAACAGTCCAGATTTTAGCAACCTTGAACAATAGAAACAAAATGAAAATGAGATTGAAATACCTTGGAAAATAAACTTTGATGGCTCTTGTATAAAATTAAGTGCAGGTGCTGGTGTATGGATACAGAACACAAACAAAGGATTTTCCTATAAACTAGATTTTCCATGCACAAATAACATTTCTGAATATGAGGCCCTCCTTATTGGCCTACACTTACTCAAAGATTTAGGAGCCAAAAGAATATCAGTCCAAGGGAATTCTGAGCTAATTATCAGACAAATCAAAGCAGAATATTCAACCAAAAACCCAAAAATTAGAGAATATAGAAATGTTGCCCTTGATCTCCTGAAAACCTTTGAAAAATATGAACTCATTTTCATCCCAAGAGCTCAAAATAATCTAGCAAATGAACTTGCCTTTGCTGCTAGTAATTGCCAAATACCATAGGCAAATGAACAATCTGATATAAAGGTAAAAAACAGACCTGCAATACCTGGCAATGAAGATTACTGGCAAGTATTTGAAGGAGACAAAAACATAGATGGTTTTCTAAAATCAAATAATGATTTTTCCATACCAACACGTACTTCAAGCCATGAAGAAAACTGTTTTAATGAAGAACAAATTCCTGAAACAGAGCTATATTTTTCTGCTGATATAAACCATTTTGAATATCCTTTTAGAGCAGAAATAATTGACAACGCAGATCAGAAAGACCTGGAAGTTTTACAATGTAAAAATGATACAATTCCAAAAGGTCTTACACCATTAGAATAGCTTTTTGATTTCAATGATGTAGCCAAAGAACCAAGAATAGTGCCTATGGAAACAAACATAGAAGAACATAACATAGGCAGCCTAGCAGAACCCAAGATGATAAAATTATCCAACACTCTCCTAGCTCATATCAAACAGCAATACAAAGAACTTTTTAAAGAATTTAAAGATGTGTTTGCATGGGGATACAAGGATCTAAACTCATATGATACCAGCATCATTCAACACAAAATTACTCTTAATGAAAATCAGAAACCTTTCAAACAAAAACTCAGAAGGATAAACCCTATTTTATTACCTTTAGTTGAGAAAGAGATTAAGAAAATGTATGATGCTGGGATCATAGTTCCTATCAGGTATTCAGAATGGTTTTCCAACTTAGTTTCTGTTAGGAAAAAGACTGGAGAAATTAAGCTCTGCATTGATTTCAGGAATCTAAATAGAGCCTGATGCAGGCAGGGCCTGCAAACCCAGAATCTTTCTACTCTGTGCATATCAGCGTGCATCTCAGCTTCTTACCCAAATCAAAAACCTCAATAGCTGGCAATTTCTCCAGCTGTACTATTTGCATGCGGAAGCTTTTCCAAACATATGGTTTAAAACCATTGTATAAAATCATTTCATTGGGATAAATAACAATTTCATAAGCCCCAATCTTGAGAAACCCCAAATGCCAAATTCAAATCATTCATGCAAAAGCTTCATTAAAATTTAACCAATTATTATGGAACAAGTGAATTCCATATTATCAACTCAATTCATCCCCTTTTCAATCTAGTTCTTGTAATGCACCCATTTCATATTGGTTCATTCATATATGGCCAGATTCAATTAAAAGACTGCGCCCCTTCTTATAATATTCAATTTGACATTATCTTAATTGACCCATCCTGACACGGCAACATTACTATGCATTTTTTTTATCCTTTCATTTCAATCAAACCAAATATAAATGCGCCTTTCCCATTCTTCTTACCAGCTCTTAAAATTGAATTCCAGAACTTCATACTTACCCAACGCTGCCTTCAACGAATTTGCCAGACTTATATTTCTACGTTCTCCAGCATCTTACTGTTCCTCCATGCAACCTCAATCAAATTCTGAAAAGATTTCAACAAAATCCTCTGCGCCCACACTTAAAACTACTTGTTTTTTTTAATGCGAGCACTCCCAAACTTACAATTTACCAGAATTCAAATGGGAAAATTAACTTACTGGAAAATTAACTTACTTACCGTAGATCTTTCACTGTTTTTTCACTTCTGTTTTCCACTCAATGATGCATCGAAATTTACTTCTGCTTCAAAGGTAATTCGCACCTCTGCAATTCTAATTCACTAAACACGATTTTTCCAGCGCTTATCAAAATCGATTTCTTTTTGATTCATTATAAAAATATATGAGAACACATCTACGACATTACCATCACCTGCGTTCCTGGGCTTGACTTTATTTAATTCCATTCCTTTTCGGTTTTTGGGTTTCCATCGATTTGTTTCATCGTACAAATCCAACTTATAAAAACGATCTCAGCAAACAATGTTCTGCAAATCGATACCACTGTTAGAACCCACATTCATTTACACTTACTTATATTCAATTTGCCATCATTCGCCTTTTATGAAGCTTCTACAGGTTAATGTTCACTGTGCGTTCCAATTTTTCCAACGTTGTTCATCCAAAACCCAATTTGACATTTTATCTGTGCTTTTATTCAATTAACAATTTCAATTTAGTGATACCGATCCATGCAATGATATACAGAACCAGACAGACTTTTAAAATATTGCCCCTCTAATTCCCGTTCAGTTCTTCTGCTATGCCCATTTCATAAATTCAGATCTTATTCAAAAGTCAATAACGACACACAATTTCAAAAGGCCTCCAGATTTTGATCTTCGACTTGCCAATTCGGTTCTTGGCAACTACCAATTGGCATTTTCATTACAAAACATGATGTTAATTAAATCAAATCTATCCTCAATAATAAATCAACTGTATTCAATTTAATTATTCCAGCAGCAGAGATTAACTTCTATTCAGATCGATTTCCCATTACATTGCAAAATGGCATTAACAACGATTTCACTACCAGATTATATAAAATGGGCTTTCTCCATTTAAAAACCAATTACAGAAAATATACTCCACTCCAGAAATCGAACCACACAATTATGAATTTTTTTTTTACATTAACAATAAAAACACTTACAGACTTTGTCTTTGCCGGATATTCAATAGTAATGGCCTTACAATTGCCGGAGGCTTACAAGCCTTGGCTGTCCCAGCTTTACTTCTCACACTCACTCACCCTCTCCCATGCCTTTGAGGCTTGATGAATTTATACAATTTTTAAAAATGAACTAATTAAATTCTCAATCCCCTTAATATCTAAACACCACTAGAATATCTCAACAAACCCTATTATCTAGAATCTTATCCCTAAAACTTAGAAACTAATTCCAACTTAGGCTCCCTCATTAATTCTAAATAATCTAGAAACTAATTTCTCTCACATTTACAATTTCTCATAAATAATTAATTAAAAACATAATTAATCACTCAAAACTAATATTAATATTTACATGGAATTAAGAAATTCTCAAAAAATATGAGACCCCTATTTCTACTAAAATACAATGATAATATTGAGCTGGATGCTCCTGCATCAGAGCCTCCCTTAAATATAACTATCCCTTGCCAAAAATGGATCATATAATTCAAAGGGTGGTTGGGTCTAAAAGAATTTCAATGTGGGATGGGTTCTCAGGTTACAATCAGGTTTTAGTACTCCCAAGTGACCAACATAAAACTATTTTTACTACACCTTGGGGTACTTTCATGTATGTAAAAATGCCATTTGGTTTAATGAATGCAGGGTCCACCCTCCAAAGGGACATGGACATAGCCTTTTCAGAAGACATAGGCTATTTTATAATCATTTACCTTGATGACATTATTGTTTTCTCTAAAACTGATGAAGAACACTTGCTTCATTTAAGAAACATTTTTGAGAAATGTAGGAAATATGGATTATATTTGAATCCCAAAAAGACACTCTTTCGTCTCCAAGAAGGGAAGCTACGTGGCCACATAATTTCTGAAGAGGGAATCAAAGTAGACCCTAAAAGGATTGATGGCATATTGAAAATCAGCCATCCTAGAAACCTAAAAGAATTACAATCTTTCATTGGGAAGATAAATTTTTTAAGGAGATTCATCCCCAACCTTGCTGAGCTATTAAGAAATATCACAAACATGCTTAAGAAAGAGGTAGGTGTTAAATGGAAAATACAAGCTAAACAATAATTTGAACTAGTGAAACAAGCTCTCACTCAAACACCAGTTCTCATCAGTCCTGATTTCACCAAAGATTTCTATATCTTTTCCTTTGCATCTGAACATACAATAGCTGCAATAATACTGTAAAAGAATGACATGGGGCATGAACAGCCTATATCCTTTTTTATAAGGGCCTTAAGAGATGCTCCACTCAAGTATAACATCATGGAGAAACAAGCCTTAGCCTTGGTAAAAGCATTGAAAGACTTTAGAGTCTAAATTTTACATTCTCAAATCATTGCTTTTGTCCCACACACTGTTGTTAAGGATATTATAAGTCAAGACCCTGAGGGTAAAAGGGGAAAATGGATTGCTATTATTCTAGAATATGACTTAGAAATCAGGCCTACCAAACTAATCAAAGGGCAGGGATTAGAAAAACTCATGGCTGAATCAAACTTCCAAGCACTAGATATGAATATGGTTGATGTCTTGGAAGAAACAGAATAATTCACAGCTCCATTTATTGAAGAAACTATTCTGAATTCACCTTGGTATGCTGATATCATATATGTGCTGCTTTATCTGAATACCCCTTCTTCTTTGTCTAAAACTAAAGCTAGATTTTTGAAGAAGAAGGCTTTAAATTATTGCATATTAGATGGGGTTTTATATTGGAAGAATGTTGTTGGAATATTGATTAAATGTTTGCTTGAGAATAATGCAGGAAAAATCATGCATGAGTTGCATGAATGAGAATGTGGTGGACATCTATACTAGAAGACTACAAGAAATAAAATCCTCAGATTTGGTTACTATTGGCCCACCCTTTTCCCAGATACTCAGAAACTTGTCATGTCTTGCCATAAGTGTCAAATTTTTGATGGAAAGAGAAAACTCCTACCTTTACCCTTGCATCCCATCAGTGTTGAGACTCCTTTCCAACAATGGGGCTTAGACTTCATTGGGTAAATTCACACATCTTTATCAGCACAACATAATTGGATCCTCACTTCCACTGATTATTTTACCAAGTGGATAGAAGCCATACCTTCTAGGAATGCTACTAACTCTGTCATTATCAAGTTCCTTGAAACCAACATACTATCCAGATTTGGTTGTCCTAGAAAAATTATCACAGACAATGCTACTTCTTTCAAATCTAAAAGAATGGTTGACTTCCACCATAAGTATAATATTACCTTGGGTCATTCCACTGCCTTCTATCCTCAAGGAAATGGATTAGCTAAATCCTTCAATAAGAGCCTTATCAATATTATCAAAAAACTATTGGAACAAAATCAGAAATCATGGCATAGTAAGCTTGTTCATGCTTTATGGGTTGATATATTAACCATCAAAAAGTCAATAAATATGTCCCCTTATCAGTTGGTTTATGGAATGGATGCAATCTTCCCAACCTCACTAGGAGTTACAGTCATGAAGCTCCTCCAAGAATTACAATCTGAGAAAAATGATATGCAGAGAAGGATAAATCAGACCATTCACTTACAACAGACCAGAGGGGAAGTGTACTGCGGAACACAAATATTCCAAGAGAGTATCAAGAAATTATTTGACAAAAGGACTAAAGAAAATGATTTCCAAGTTGGAAATGTAGTTCTAAAGTGGGATTCTAGAAGCGAAGAAAAGGGAAAACATGGAAAATTTGAAAATTTGTGGAAAGGGCCCTACATTATTCATTCTATCAAGGTTCACAATGTATTCCCTCTGCAAGAGCTGAATGGAGAAGATTTATTGGGAGTTCATGTCAATGGCAGGATGCTCAAGCACTATTTCTACCAAGAATCCTAAATTTCAAGGCTTTTATTTTTCACTGTATATAACATTTCTTGTCAATTTGAAAAAGGAAAAAATACAAAAATAATAGAAAATAGAAAATAGGGAAGATAAAAAGAAAAAGATATAGCCCCATACCCAAAAAAGAGAATTTTTCTGAAAGTGAGCAAATCTAAGTGTCGTTGTTGATTCAAAAATGATATCTTATTCAGTCATCTAGCCTAATCATGGCTGAACATACTTGAAATTTATGTTGATAAGTTAGTAGAAGCACAGATTGATAATATTTTTTCAGACTTGGCTTATCAGTAGAATAGATTATAATAGAAAAGAAATGGTTTTAAAAAGCTCAAAATCTGAACCAAGAAAAGGAAAACAATAGCTCAAAATAGATCCAAACCAGAGCTGGAAAAAGAATAGAAGGATGTTTATAATTTTCAGATCTTAAGCCTTCACAATTTTGTTTTATTTTTCTGCAAATAAAGTCTATGTGCAGCTTGTACATACAGCCATAGACACCATAAAAAATCAGACAGTCTAATCCTGATTTGACTATGTTTAAAATTTCCTATTTTAGAAATAGAGAATAAAAATTTGTCAAAAAGCTTAATCTTGACAAATAGTAGCTTAGGTAGAAAATAAAGAGTTCAATAGTTTAATCTGAACTCTTGGAAGAAATAAGGATAGGATTAGATAGTTTGTTTCTATTTTCAAAAATAAAATTCCAAAGAGTTTGCTAGTTCAAATACACTCAAAGGAAGAAGAAAAAATGATAGGACAAGTAGAATTGGGTAGGTAGAGATGCTATTTGAAGAAATTACATGTTGCAGATTGATAAAGGTTGTCCTTTTCAAAGAAATATCAGCAAGAAAAGAAGAAATCTACCCAATGGATAAGGCATTGGTCCACTAAAAGCCAGAGATTTATAAACTGAGGTTCTGGACACCTAAAAGGACAGCTATCCTCCCCAAATGGAGCCACTATTAGTCATCCTTAATTTTGACTTTATCCAAAGATGAGTAAATTTAACAAACCTAGATTTCTAGAACAAAATTACAAGAACATTACGAGTTCTAGAAATATCACTGCCTTCATCATTTCAAGCCCATCAGTCCACTGAAACCCTCATCTATGTCTCCTAAAGGTTACCCTGTTGTTTCAAAAAGGAAACTTGTTTCAAGCTATTTTCACCATTTTCCTTTTTTCAACTCTTCATTTCCTCTAAAAAACCCCCCTTAAACCATCATAAACACTCTTATACTTGGTTTAAAAAAATCCTTTTTTCTTCTTCATTTTCCTCTATTTTTCCTAAAATACCCATTTTTGGCCTTAAAAGCAGCCTTTTCACAATTTAAGGCTTAAGCCCCCAAGGGCTTAAAAGTCCTTTTCCCCCTTTGCTCACATGGCCAGAGCCTGAAACCCTCTTCTAAAGCCTGTCAGAACTTCAAAAAATTCCAAAAAACTTTGTTTTTAGCCTTTTTCCACCCTTTTATAAATTTGGGTTTTGAAGCCCTTTTGGGTTTGAGCCCCAGCCCCTTCCATCATATATCTGAGCACTATGACCAAACCCCCATCACATCGGCATTCCCTTTTCCTTTTTTCCCCTTATCTTTTTATACTGATCCCCCAATGTGGTTAGCCCTTATGTCCTTGGCTCCTAGTCATTTGTTCCTCCATGAGACCATGCCCTAGTCCCAGCGTTTTAGCCACCATTGTGCATCGGCATTCCCTTTTCTTCTTCCCCCCTTATTTCTTTTTTTACCAATCCGCCAATGCGATTAGCCTTTCTCCCTGGCCCCTGGTCACTTCTCCTCCACTGAACCCTTTCCTTCCTTGTTCTTTAAGCCCCTTCCCTTATCTCTTATTTTACCCCTACACCCTTTATAGAACACATTTTTCCTGTGTATTTTCTCCATGATACGTTCAAAACACGCTATCAAACAAAGCAGGCCCACGTCATTTTCTTGGCCCCACCACCCACCACTTCAACCACCCATCCAAATCCCCTCTTTTCACATGGCTTCCAGTAAGACCCTCACCCATGCATCTTTACCTATCACGCTCCACTGTGGCTGTTGGATCTACACCCCCAGATCCAATGGCCATCACGTTGTTTCGCGCTCATTTCCCAAAATAATCAATCGCACATTATCCGCGTGAAACCACCGGTTTTCCAAAGGATGCGTGTTGCGAAATGATTTGATCACATTCAATTTGGGCAAAACCACAAACCATTGTTGCCTCGCGTGAAAACCACTGGTGGTTTTTCAAAACCACTTTGCCCATGTTTTTCACGCCAAAGTCATTTTAAACCCCATTTTTCGCATCTTTTGACATGCAAAGCCCTTCTGCACATTCATTTCTTCCTCACTGCTCCTCTGCCACTCCATTAAGCCTCTGTAAAGCAATTTTAAGCCCTTGCGCAGGATTTTCTAACATATTTTTTGGTTTTTTTTTGCAAGATCAATGGCGGAGGAGGCTATTAACAGCCCAAAACAGTGCCAAGGCTGAGGATCATAGTCCTCTGTGGCACAAAAATCAAATGAAAAATACCAAAATGGGTGAAAATCCACGTTTTAACCAATATATCATGAATATTGAAAATTTTATCAAACCCTCCAAAGTGCTAAGGCCACCTGTACACCAACAAATCAGTGAGAGATGAACTTCAAAAGAAAAGATGAAGATTAAAAGCTTAATCTGATGATTAAAAGATGAAGACACAACTAAAGATAAACTGAGAAAGCTTTGAAGAAGTTCTGAAAGGGGATAAAAGCGAGGTTAAAGGCCAAAGAAAAAGAGGATTAAAAGGTTTAAAGTAATCAAATGAAGTGTTAAAAGACAGCGAAAGACAATATAATGCATTATAAAGGTTTAAGGCAAAATCAAAGCTTTAAAATAGAAGATTAGAGCCTAATCAAGGTTTTAAAAGGCACGAGGGATTAATGAATAAAATAGTTGTTAAACAGAAAAAGAGATAAAGGAAAAAAAACAGAGTATCAAGGTATAAAGAGACAGATAGAAGATTTAAAGGTTTAATTAGTAGATCAAGGTTAAAGGGGCCTTAAAACATGGTTTTATGATGAAATCAAGGAAAAATAGGCTTAAGGATAGCCTCAGATACATCAAAGGAGCAGTTATTCACTTAATAAATCAAAAGGGACACCTTTCACTTACTTTATGCCTCAAAATAAAAATAATTAGTTATTACACTAAAGAAGATATTATAAATTGTTAGATAGTTATTGTAAAAATGGAAAAAGGCCTCAAAGTCAATATTTTCAACTATTTCATACTCAGGAAGTAAAGACAGATTTATTACATAGAGAAGTAGTTGAGAGACATTCCTACCTTATGCCTTGCATGGCTTTTAAGGATAGGAGTGCATTTACTATGTCATTAATCACATTTTGAACCCTAGATGGTTCCACCTCCTCATTTACAGTCTAAATACTGCACTGGAACTCATTGTAGGGGGGGAATTTGATAACTCTTTGAAGTAATACATAGTTTTGATGAAGTTGAAAGAAATTTGATGTTTTTGAACCTGTGGATGTTTTGACCTGTTTGTGAATGGAGAAAGCTCTGTCATTGGATCCCTGAGCTTGGTTGTTGGTGAAGTACTCTAAATTGTTAATGTTTTTCCTGTTTTCCCATTCTGTTTTCATCATTTTCTTGCTTACAGTAGGGTAAAAAGTTTAGGCTAAGAAATGTCTCCTAGAAGCACCTTAGACCTATTTACTCTTCACTGTCTTTATGTTTTCATCTGCTGAAAGTTTTATTGAGTAGTTTGACTGCTTTTTCAACCCTTATTCTTGTTTATTTCCTAAATAGTCAATACAGTGGCCTCAAGAAAGATTTATGGTTCTCCCTGCTACTTGCTGCTATTTGAAAACTGTTTTTGAAGTCTCCCTTTAAAGTACCATTGTCCAAAGTCTACAAAAGAGGTCTGTTTTGATCATACCGTTTGTACTTTCTCAAATAATTGTTTTGAAGGTCTTTATTGTTGTAATCACAGATTTTTAGGAGTTCCCTCTTCTATGAATGCAGTTATTTGTGAATCTTGAATTTTTTCTTATCCTTGGAAGTGAAATATTTGATGAAATAGAGTGTTCCTCAACTCTTAGGTTTCGTTTTTAAAGTTTGTCTTGAAATTTTTATTTTTTGAAGTATGATTTGTAGAATGCATGGTTAGCCCTGTCTATGGAAAATTTCTTCATGTTTAAATGATGTTTTTAGTCCCTTTTTTGATAAGTACATATAATTGAGGATTCTTAATTTCCCTTAGTTCTACTTTTCATTCTAAACCCTTAATGTTCATTTCATCTCACCTGAAAACTTTTTTGATCTAATAGACAAGTTATATTTGCCCTCTGATACCCCTGATTCATTTACAAACTTTTTACAAACTTCCAATTGACTCCATTTCCCAATGACTTAGATATTTCCCTTTCCTATCTATGCTGCCTAGATCATCATGTCCCATCAAACAATCAAACAAAATCATGCTTAATAACTAGCCTAAAATCAACCTTTTACAAGCAAACAGGTCATATATTTGCAAACAATTGAGAGATCCCTCTCTAAGACTAGGAGGGCTAGATCCTAGAGATCTAAACACTGGTTTATAAGTTGCCTTGTCATTTAGTATGCCAATCTGCTAAGTCACAGGATCCCGACAGAGCTCTTGGAAGAGTCTTGTACCATATTGTCCACTATCTAGCTTGAGGCCAAGCTTCATCTTCCTTTGATAGTGTTGTGGTTCATCTGCATATCCTTTTTATTTTATTTTATTTTGAAAATCAAAAATACAAAAAAAATCAAAAAATTAGAAAAATGTATGCTATAGTATAATGTTTTTATACTATAACACAAAAAAAAGAAATGTTTTTCCAAAAAGTGTATCATTAAGTTTTATTTAGATGTATGTGATAAGTCTCGTGTTTAAGCCATGAGCAAGTTTCCAAGCGGAAACAACATGCCTTGAAGATTAAACTCTGAAGATGAATTGCGGAGGTGCGAAAAGCTCGAGAGTTAGTGAATCATGAACCTCCGCAGTTGACCCGTTTGACCACGGGTAAATGATGATCAACGATGTGGATGCATTGCGGGGGGGTCCCGACTTTTGTACCTATGCGGCTTTTCGCCTTGGAATTCATAAGACAGAGCCTTAATGTGGATCAGGTGCACTTTCTTCCCATGAAGAAAGGTTTTATGTATAAATTGCCTATGAGTATAGGACCTTTTGTGGTGAATACAAGGCAAGCTTTTGATGAAGTTTCTAAAATGTTGGAAGAGACACATTTGCTACTAGGAGAAAAATGGTCATATGATCCGCATAGAGTGATTTCCCAGAGAAGGATTGAAAATGGATATTCTGCATTTTCTCATGTAAGCAGACCTGATCGGGAGAAGTTGGCAAACCCAGGCGAATTAAGTACATCAAAAATGAGTATTCAAACACCTGTTATAACTGAAAGAGAAAATAAAAGAGGTAGGGACGATGTTGTTGAAGTCGATGATGAAGAGCCGAGAGAAGAAAAGAGAACTAAATTGGCTGAAGATCATTCTTCAAACTCACCTGGTTTTACCTTCTATATCAATGAAGAACAAAATGTCCCCTCTTCTCCTAGAGGCCATGAACTTCACTCAGAGAAAATGCCTTCAGTCAAACAAATATTTACATAGATTGAAGAAAGAAATCAGAGAATAAAAGCTAGTGTAGAGGCTCAGGCGGAACATCATATAGCTTCTTATCAGACTAGGTTGTTGACTGTAATGGATCTTGAAAAAGATCAATTCAGAATGGCTCTAACACATCCAACAGGGATGTCCCTTGGAACTTCAAGCAGTTTCAATGAGGTAAATATAACTATGGATGTCAAGAAGATCCCACTGTGGGATAAGATGAAACTTCATATGCATACTGGACAGTTAATTTTTAATGATTTAGCCAAGACTAATGCCACAATGGTTAAAGCTGAAAACATGCTTGCAAAAGTTATCAAACAGTTCAGAATGGAAAAGGCCAATTCAAGGGCCTTATCAGTTCAAAACGAAGAGTTAAAAAAGATTATCATGAAGATTGGTGTGGATCCGAATGACAAGGCTGCAGTGCAGAAGCTCATGAAGAGTGCAGAAATAGAGATATCCACCCTAAGAAGAAATCTGAAGTTACCTGCTGCAGAACATTCAATGGCTGCAGAAGTAGCAGAGGTGGAAAAGGAGAAAGAAGAATTGTGTTAGCAATTATTGAAGAAAGATTAAGAGTTAACTAAATTAAAACAGACTGCTATTTCATTACAAAACCATATTGAAAATCATACTTGTACATTTTTTTTTCCTACAGGTGATGCATACCCTCAAGCACAGATTGTTCAGCTCAGCACAGAATTAAAGATGGCAGAACGAGATCGAAAGCAGGCTCAATCAGAGCTAGAAACAACCACCAAGATCATGCGAGCACTAGAAGATAAAGCGGATGAGAATAAGAAGAAATTACAGAAGGCTGAAGATGAAATTAAAGATCTCAAGGAGAAGTTAAAAGGTAATATCTCGCTTATTAAAGCTAAAGATATCATTTGGGGTGAGATTATTTTAGAAATGAAGTCAAATTGGAATTCCCTGAATATAGTTGCTAAAGAGAAAAGCCTCCTCTCAGAACACGGAGAGGAGATATTATCTTAAAAACAGACGGCCATTAAAAGAGAAAATTGGGCTAGGAAGTTTATAAATTTTATCAATTCCAAATCAGACGAAGAATTAGAAGATATTGGAATACAAGACATATATTTTTACGCTGAGGAAGTTAATAAGATGATAATTAAGAATGATCTTCGGAAGGTTGTAGAGAAAAGGTTGCTGGGAATCAAGGAGATAGTAAAGAAGTTTGATATATCATTTGACAAATTGACTAGAACAGGTTTACCTTCATGCTGGACTGAGAAAGGAAATATCATGTCATGGAAGTTTTATGAAGATCAGTTAACATTAGCAAAAAGTAAGGCAGATAATAGACATGAAAAGACACAGATCTTAAAAGGGGAAACTGTGTTTAACTTCTTACACAGATCTTAAAAGGGGAAACTGTGTTTAACTTCTTGCACGGACATTTCAATTTGCTATGGATGGTGAAGACTCTCTTTACAGGAAAACCTACACACAGTCAAATTGTGGCGTTCAGGATAGAATATCAAAGTTTCAGAAATTTCTCGAAAACTCAAAAGGAGCTATGGAAGAAGTGCAAGCAATTTTCACTAGATTCAACAAAAGAGGTCCCAGCGGCTCAACCAAAAGTAGTTGTTGATTCAACAACTTCTTCAGGAGCAGCTGTTCTCATAGATTAGAAGTTTTCAAATTCTCATTATGCTATTTCTCAAAATCATGTAAATGCAATAAAAACTTTTTGAGGCATGTGCCTCTGTAACAGTCAGTAGTTCAAGCAGTGAGAATTAGTTAGGGCAGTTAGAATTAGTTTCATTACTAGAAACTGACTTGTGATACTGTATTTAAAGTCAATTTCAAGAAAGATGATGGTTCCGAGTTTTTGGACCTTGAAGCATAATTTTGTACTGAGAATTGCAAATCAATGAAAGAAGTATGCAAGTTTCTATTATTCTGGTTATGTTGAAAGTTTATCCAGTTTACATAATGTTTTCATATCTATGGATGAAATAGAGTAATTTGAGCAGCGGGTCTCTTTATACATGTGTATTTAAGAGTTAAACAAACCTTAATGTGCGCTCCTCTATTTTAACTTTATCTTTACATAATTCTTCTGGATTTTAAAATGGTAGATTCTGTTTTAGATAGCATATCAGTTTGAAATCCTCTTCTCATTTTCTTCCATCCATTCATTTTAGCATAATTGAGATATGGCATAGCATAAACATGTATGAGTTTGATATTTGAAGGTTACAGAATCAATGTTTTGGGGTTTTTATATAGAGACAGAAATATAATAATCACTTGTGACACAAACAGATAATGTCTTAGGCACAATCCTTTTCACATCTAAGGAATTGTCACTTAAGGTACAACATTAATTGGTGCCGTTGCCAGGGACGAAGATTCAAAGATTTTCCCTGGGTTTTGTTTTACATTTCCTCTGGTTGTTCAAAGAGGAGGGAATAGTAAGTTGTGTTTGTTTGAAAATAGCTCTGGCTCCAAAGAAACCTCACACGAGGTCGGATACCTCTCAGTAAAAAGTTCCTATTTTGTATGATCCTAAGAAGCTTGTTTCGAAGAAGGGCTAGAAACCAAAAATATTTGACACACCAGAAGTTACACTACTTGCACCAGGCAGTAGTTCATGTACTTTCTCGTCCAGGAAAGTTTCCAAGAAACTCATTTTCTGCTAAGGAGAATCATCACCTTCATCCATTCAGTTTCAAGAACCTTCATTAGAAGAGCAATCTTTGGAGTTTGTTTCTTTCCCTTTTACAGAAACTCAGCCCCATATAGCTGCCAGCTCTTCTGCAATTGTTCATACTCCAACTCCTATATCAGTTGTTCCACCTCATTCATCCCCACCTACAACTGGTATTCATTTCACCCCTGCTCAAGGAGCAGTTAATCCAGGCATAAATATGGCGTCCCCTACTTTCTTGATGAATAGATATGCACCATTAAATCTAGCCCAACCACTGCATGATATGCCTCAGGAATATCTCAAGTTACTCCCTATATTTATTGGTGAAGATGAAATCACTGCAGAACAACACTTGCCCCTGTTTTGCACATTTGCTGAGAATTTAAATGTTGAACATTTGGACGTTGTAATGAGAATTTTTGTTCAGTCTCTAAGTGGAGAGGCAAGGAAATGGTTTAAAGGATTGCCTAATGGTACCATAAATGATTGGGATACCCTAGAAAGACATTTCACCAAGAGATGGGGTGAAAAAAGGGATCATGGTTATTCTTTGACAGAATTCAATGCAATAAAGGAGAAATCTGATGAAAACATGAATGATTTTGTGAAAAGATTTAATAAATTGTATAATAGTTTTCCTGTTGAAATGAAACCCCTTCCTATTGGAGCAAGGGTCGTTTTGCTGGTGCATTTGAACCAGAGTTCAGTTTCACATTGAGAGAAAGAAGGTCTCCTACTTTGGAGCAGATTCAAACTGATGCTCTGGATATTGAGGCTAATATGTCTGCTACTGGTAAAGTTCAAGATAAAGGAAAAGCTAAAGAAGAAGCCTCAGATCATGACCAGAGAATTGACGATATGACTAAGGTCATAAAAAATTTGTCTAATAAGTTGGTGAAGTTGGAAATAGAAAATAATAAGCCTGCAAGACAGAATAGAGGGGTTTTTAATCCCCAGTTTACAAAACATCCCCTGCAGATTCTACAAAGAGAAAGAAAAGATCAAGATCAGGTGCAAGCACCCTTGTATATAGAGGCAACTCCATCTCGCTCAGCGGATGATGATGATGAAAAAGACGATGATGCTTAAATTTCTGCTGTCTACATGGAAGATGACGAAACCGAAGAAGAAACAGAGGAAGAAGGAGTGGAAGAAGATGAAGAAACTGATCTTTCATTCAATCAAGAAGAGATGGATGACTATTGCAGACAGTTCACGGACTTCATGCAATTAGAATTACATAAAAATACGATTTGAGGTCAAAAAAGAGATTAAGAACTCAAGATGATGAGGAAAAGGAATCAGAATCAGTACCTGCTCTGATGGTGACTCCATTACAGAAAAATCATATTAAGAAATCTGATAAGGGGAAACAGCCCACGAATGAAGAAAAAGAGAAGGAAAAACAAGAAGTTGGGGCTCCTCAAACAAATATTAAGGACCCTAATATTTTGGGGAAAGTTGTTACTGTTTCGAATCAAGGCCTAAATTCCAATAAAAATCAAGAAGAACCTGAAAAGTTGACAAAACAAAATCAAACTTTTAGTTTGTCGAAAGAGTTGGAGAAAGTAAAAATTCAAATACATCTTCTTGAGTTGATGAAAACACCTGGTTATAAGAAGGAGATTGCAGAATTTATCAATTTATCTCAGTCTAATGAAGTGGGTGATATAGTAAATCTACGAGAAGAAAAATCGGTGGTTACCTTTGGGCCTCATGTTGAAGAGGTAGATTCATCTGTCCCTCCTTTTTATATATCACTTTTGTTACATGATTTTATTTTACATAATTGTATGCTAGATTTTGGCGCATCCCACAATCTGATGCCACTGTGTGTGATGAAAGAGTTGAATTTACAAATCACTAAGCCATACAGAGACCTTTATTCTTTTGATTCAAAAAGGGTGAAGTGTGTAGGTCTTATTAAGGATATGGTTTTTTCATTGGCTCAAATCCCAGCCAAGAGAATTATGATGGATGTAGTAGTGGCAGACATCCTAGCCAGATTTGGTATGTTGTTATCTAGGTTTTGGGGGGCAAAGCTTGGAGGAGTGTTGAAGCTAGAATTTACATATGCTATCATTCCTATTTTTAATGGGGAAGAAAGGGGGCTGTATAGAGAAACTAGGTTTCAAAAAACTGCTACCAAGAAAGATGCAGGTAATTCACCTATTTATGGCCAAGAGAAGGATGACCTCTCTTGTTACATGCTGCATGAAGATGCAGAATTTGCTGAAGAAACACAAGGGCAGCTCCCATCAGCTATTTTACATAAGGAGCTGCATTCAAACAGACTTTGTAAGTGTTATTTTGATGGCGCATTTTCTAAAGAAGGCACTGGAGCTGGTTTCATTTTTGTATCTCCGGAAGGTAACCTTGTACCTTTTTCTTTCAAATTGGAGTTTGAGTCCACAAATAATGTAGCAGAATATGAAGCATTAATCATTAGTCTGCAGACAGCTAAGAAAATGGGAATTCAGTCTATGACTGTGTTTGGTGATTTTGAATTAATCATAAGACAAATTAAGAATTTGTGTCAAACTAAACATCCCAGGTTAAGAGCATATCGGAATGAGGTTTGGGATTTAATTGAAAATTACTTTGAAGCTTTCAATCTATAGTTTTTCCCAAGAGAAGAGAATAGAATGGCAGATTCTTTAGCAGTTGCAGCTAGTACATTCAAGCCTCCAATTAATCCGAGGCTAAGATATGAAATTGAGATGAGACATAGACCTTCGATCCTAGACAATATTAAACATTAGCAGGTTTTTTAGGATGATGAGCAGATTAAGCAATTTTTGTTGATGATTGAAGACTTTGAAGATCATCAGATTGATTTGGAAACTAATGAAGATGACTCGGCTGATATGTCTAAGACTCTGAAAAAGAAGATTGGTGATCAGCAGATTATTCAGCTGAAAGACAATGTTCTACCAAGAGGTCTGGTACCCCTCGAAAGGTTGTTTGATGCTAATGATGTGGCAGTAAATCAGAAAAAAGCACAGCAAGATAATAATGTGGAAGATTGTAATTTGGGAACTCAATATGAGCCTAAAATGGTAAAATTGTTCAAAGGCCTTTCGAAGGACTATAAACAAAGGTACGTAGATCTGTTCAAACAATTTGAGGATGTATTTGCCTAGTCATATGATGACCTGAAAACTTATGATAAGAGTATTATTTAGCATAAAATTCCATTGAAAGAGGGAGTCAAACCACATAAACAGAAACTTCGACAAATCAATCCATTTTTGTTAGCCCCAATTGAAAAAGAGATAAAGAAATTGTTACAGGCCAAAATAATTTTTCCTCTCAGATATTCTGATTGGGTTTCCAATCTTGTACTAGTCAGAAAGAAAAATGGAGAGATAAGGCTGTGCGTAGATTTCAGGAACCTGAATAGGGCCTCATTGAAAGATAATTATCCTTTGCCAAAGATGGATTTTGTCTTGCAAAAAGTGACTGGAGCTTACAGTTTATCAATGGTAGATGGTTTTTCAGGATATAACCAGGTTGCTGTGGAGAAGGAAGATCAAAAGAAAACTGCTTTCACTACACCCTGGGGAACATTCATGTATGCCAGAATGCCATTTGGCTTAATGAATGTAGGGGCTACATTCCAAAGAGCAATGGATATTGCATTTGTAGGAGATAACTTTGTGGTTGTTTATCTGGATGATGTCACAATTTTTTCAAACTCTGATGAAGAACATCTACAACATTTGCAGAAGGCCTTCTTGAAGTGTAGGAAATATGGTTTATCGCTAAATCCTAAAAAATCTTTGTTTGCTCTGGAGGAGGGTAAACTGCTGGGACATATTGTTTCTAAACAAGGAGTGAAGATTGATCCAGCGAGAGTTGAAGCAATACAGTCTATTCCACTACCCAGAAGTAAGAAAGATATTCAAAGATTCCTTGGGAAAATTAATTTTCTAAGAATATTTGTTCCTAATTACGCAGAGATTGTCAAGAGAATAACAGACATGTTGAAAAAGGATGCAGAGGTAAAGTGGGACAAAGAAGCAAGAGAATATTTTCAAATAATTAAGGAAGCTCTGAAGGAAGCACCGGTTCTCATAAGTCCGAATTATCTGAAGTCATTTCAAATTTTCTCATTTGTGTCTTTCTCAACAATTGCTGCTGTGTTATTACGGAGAAATGAAGAAAAATGTGAACAACCTGCAGCGTATTTCAGTAAGGTGCTCCGAGATGCAGAGTTGAAGTATAATATATTGGAGAAACAAGTATATGCTCTGGTGAAAGCATTAAAAGCATTCAGAACCTATGTTCTTCATTCCCAAATTTTAGCATATGTTCCTAATTCTGCTGTAAAAGATGTTTTAGTACAAAGTGATGTGGACAGGAAAAGGGGCAAATGGATTGCTAAAATCCAAGAATATGATCTGGATGTTAAACCAACAAAGTTGATTAAAGGATTGGGTCTGGAAAAATTATTAATAGAGTCAAATTTCCAAGCACTGGGAATTAATTTATTAGCACCTATAGAGGAATTCAATGAAGAAACAGGTGATTTTCAGGCGAAGTCAGCAATTAAATATAAATTTCTGTGCTCAAATTGGTACAAAGATATTGTCCATTATTTATGCTTTCTTTCTTGTCCTCCTTTAATAAATAGAGCTAAATACAGAGCTTTAAAACTCAAATCTCAGCCTTATGTCATAATTGAAGCGAAGCTATATTGGAAAGATCCTGCTGGAGTGTTTTTGTTATGTTTGATAGAGGAGGAAGTTCCAGAAGTAATCAAAGAATATCATGAATGCTTGTGCGGAGGTCACTACAGTTGGAAGGTAACTTCTCATAAAGTTTTTAAATCATGTTTCTATTGGCCATCTATGTTTGCTGATGTATATAAAGCAGTCAGAAGTTGTCAAAAATTCCAGGTGTTTGCTGAAAAGAAAAAGTTATCCCCTTTACCTCTTCTCCCTATTTTTATTGAAGAACCTTTCAGACAATGGGGATTGGATTTCATTGGAGAAATCAATCCACCATCTAGTGGGCAGTTTAAGTGGATTCTTACTACTACATATTCTTTTACGAAGTGGGTAGAGGAAATTCCTACCAGGAAAGCAAATGATTCGGTGGTTATGAAGTTTTTAGAAGAAAATATCTTTAGCAGGTTTGGATGTCCAGTAAAGATTGTGACACACAATGCCCAAGTTTTCAGTTCACTCAGATTTATTAATTTTTGTCAGACTTACAATGTGATATTGTCTCATTCTACAGCTTATCATCCACAGGGAAATGGATTGGCAGAATATTCTAACAAAACATTGGTAAAATTTTTGAAGAAGACAATAAATGAAAACCAGAAGAATTGGGATTCCAAGCTAGTTTTTGCTCTATGGGCAACAAATATGACTACCAGGAGGTCCACTGGTAAGTCACCTTATGAACTAGCATATGGTACTCAGGCATTGTTTCCCACCCAGTTGGTGAAACCTGACATCTCTTTCCTTCAAGATGCTCAAGCAGAACCTAATTCCATGATTAGAAGAATGAATAATGTAATGGAGTTAAGTGAAAGCATAAATAAAGTTCGGGAGAATTTGCTTACTTATCAGCAAAAAATGAAGACAATATTTGATAGGAAAGAAAAATAAATCATGTTTCAGAAAGGAGACTTGGTATTAAGGTGGGATACCCGAAGGGAAGACAAAGGGAAACACAGCAAATTTGATCCCTTGTGGTATGGTCCGTTCAAAATCAATGAAGTCAGGTTGAATAATACTTTTATGCTGTAAAATCTTGAAGGAGAAGTATTAGATATGCCTATGAATGGGTAGTATCTAAAGCATTATTTCAGGCACTAAAGAGATGTTTCACTATCATTGTATATATTTGGTGTGATCATTGTACATTTTCCATCAAGCAACTTTGACTCCATGCCTGAAGTGAAGGCACTAATCTGCAGGTTTTTAGTGTTTCATGGCAAAAAAAATATCCCCAGGTGGAGCCAGATGTTGTGGTTCATCTGCATATCCTTTTTCTTTTCTTTTATTTTGAAAATAAAAAATACAAAAAAAATCAGAAAATCAGAAAAATGTATGCTATAGTATAATGTTTTTATACTATAACACAGAAAAAATAAATGTTTTTTCCAAAAAGTGTATCATTAAGTTTTATTTAGATGTATGTGATAAGTCTCGTGTTTAAGCCGCGAGCAAGTTTCCAAGCGGAAACAACATGCCTTGAAGATTAAACTCTGAAGATGAATTGTGGAGGTGCGAAAAGATCGAGAGTTAGTGAATCATGAACCCCCGCAGTTGACCCGTTTGACCGCGGATAAATGATGATCGACGGTGTGGATGCATTGCGGGGGGGTCCTTCCGAAGTCTGTCACCATACTCCAAGAACCCCCGCGATGATGTCATGAGGTGACATGGAAGACAGTTGTAATTCATAACAATGGCTTTTACACGTCATCTCAGGCATTTAATTTGAGGTTTGTGTAGCTGTTAAATGGTTCTTTATCCCGTTTTGAAAACTATTTGCATTTTGTTTCTTTTTTAGCAGTGTCATCGCCACTTTCCCATGTTCCACTTCTCCTGTTGTCTATTTAGTCATGGCCAAACGAATTATCCACATTTCACTCATGGACGGTGAAAAAGATATTCAAGATACAGTGTCTTCTGTAAACCATCCCTTATTGTATCATCAAGTGACCCTAAACGCTGAGAAATCCCCAGTTTTTTCTGCCATGAAGAATTCTGGTGTACTGTCCGCCTGTATCCCAAAAGCCCATTTCTTTCCTGAGTTTATCTCATGGCTGGTCTCTTCTATGTATCCTAGTAAGTGTTTCATAATGAATTCGTAAGGAGAAAACATTTTGCAGGTATCAACACAGTTAATTCGCCAAGCATTATGCTTTCCTAAAAATGAGTCACCACTGCAATTCTCTGAAGATTCATTGGCTCATTATTTTGAGGACCTTTCAAATGAATAATTTGACCAATGTATGTCCTACTTGAGACCAAATTCAAAGAAAGCTCAACTAGAAGGAGAAGAATTTAGTTTGGAATTGTTCAATGTTGAGTATAGACCAATTCTGAGTTGCATTGCAGAGATTTTGGGCAAAGACAATGACCATACAGTCGATAAATCAGTATTGGGAATGTATGCGTTGATGATGAAACCAGGGGTTGTTCTCGACATTCCATCTTTCTAGCAGGATATTGTAAATTCTCAGTTGATGACCTTCCCTCTTACAGGTTTCTTTAAATTCCCGTCATTGATTGTGTATTTATTTTTATATCAAAATGTCGAAGAATTTATGAGTTTTGGGTTGAATATAGTTGATGTTAACAAGAAAAAGTAATCAGTTTTATTTTGGACTGACATGACTAGAAAAGAAGGAAATGAAGCAGGGTTATTTGAGTTTGCTAGTCATTATATGTCCATTGCTTATAGAATTTTGAATGGAGTCCCTCCTCCATGTTTTCTACCAAAAGCCCGGGAATTTATACAGTTAGGACCCAGTTGCAGATTCAGAGATTGGTTTGTTTTTGAAGAATATTCAGAAA
Source organism: Pinus albicaulis (assembly GCA_034641835.2). Lineage (NCBI taxonomy): Eukaryota > Viridiplantae > Streptophyta > Pinopsida > Pinales > Pinaceae > Pinus > Pinus albicaulis. The sequence continues at coordinate 1,581,109,123 of CM076582.1, read as the reverse complement.
TAAGATTGTATGAAGCCAGTATTGAACCTTATAGGTTCCCGACTTTTGTACCTATGCGGCTTTTCGCCTTGGAATTCATAAGACAGAGCCTTAATGTGGATCAGGTGCACTTTCTTCCCATGAAGAAAGGTTTTATGTATAAATTGCCTATGAGTATAGGACCTTTTGTGGTGAATACAACCCAAGATTTTGATGAAGTTTCTAAAATGTTGGAAGAGACACATTTGCTACTAGGAGAAAAATGGTCATATGATCCTCATAGAGTGATTTCCCAGAGAAGGATTGAAAACAGATATTCTGCGTCTTCTCATGTAAGCAGACTTGATCAGGAGAAGCTGGCAAACCCAGGCGAATTAAATACATCAAAAATGAGTATTCAAACACCTGTTATAACTGAAAGGGAAAATAAAAGAGGTAGGGACAATGTTGTTGAAGTAGATGATGAAGAGCCGAGAGAAGAAAAGAGAACTAAATTGGCTGAAGATCATTATTCAAACTCACCTGGTTTTACCTTCCATATCAATGAAGAACAAAATGTCCCCTCTTCTCCTAGAGGCCATGAACTTCACTCAGAGAAAATGCCTTCAGTCAAACAAATATTTACATATATTGAAGAAAGAAATCAGAGAATAAAAGCTAGTGTAGAGGCTCAGGCATAACATCATATAGCTGCTTATCAGACTAGGTTGTTGACTGTAATGGATCTTGAAAAAGATCAATTTAGAATGGCTCTAACACATCCAACAGGGATGTCCCTTGGAACTTCAAGAAGTTTCAATGAGGTAAATATAACTATGGATGTCAAGAAGATCCCACTGTGGGATAAGATGAACCTTCATATGCAGACTGGACAGTTAATTGTTAATGATTTAACCAAGACTAATGCCACAACGGTTAAAGCTGAAAACATGCTTGCAAAAGTTATCAAACAGTTCAGAATGGAAAAGGCCAATTCAAGGGCATTATCAGTTCAAAACGAAGAGTTAAAAAAGATTATCATGAAGATTGGTGTGGATCCGAATGACAAGGCTGTAGTGCAAAAGCTCATGAAGAGTGCAGAAATAGAGATATTCACCCTAAGAAGAAAGCTGAAGTTACCTGCTCCAGAACATTCAATGCCTGCAGAAGTAGTAGAGGTGGAAAAAGAGAAAGAAGAGTTGCATCAGCAATTATTGAAGAAAGATGAAGAGTTAACTAAAGTAAAATAGACTGTTATTTCATTACAAAACCATATTTAAAATCATACTTGTACATTTGTTTTTCCTATACGTGATGCAGACCCTCAAGCACAGATTTTTCAGCTCAGCACAGAATTAAAGATGGCAGAACGAGATCGAAAGTAGGCTCAATCAGAGCTAGAAATGGCCACCAAGATCATGCGGGCACTAGAAGATAAAGCAAATGAGAATAAGTAGAAATTACAGAAGGCTGGAGATGAAATTAAAGATCTCAAGGAGAATTTGAAAGGTAATATCTCTCTTATTAAAGCTAAAGATATCATTTGGGGTGCGATTATTTCAGAAATGAAGTCAAATTGGAATTCCCTGAGTATAATTGCTAAAGAGAAAAGCCTCATCTCAGAACATGAAGAGGAGATATTATCTAAAAAATAGACGGCCATTAAAAGAGCAAATTGGGCTAGGAAGTTTATAAATTTTATCAATTCCAAATCAGACGAAGAATTAGAAGATATTGGAATACAAGACAGATACTTTTATGCTGAGGAAGTTAATAAGATTATAATTAAGAATGACCTTCGGAAGGTTGTAGAGAAAAGGTTATTGGGCATCAAGGAAACAGTAAATAAGTTTGATATATCATTTGAAAAATTGACCAGAACAGGTTTACCTTCATGCTGGACTGAGAAAGGAAATATCATGTCATGAAAGTTTTATGAAAATCAGTTAACATTAGCAAAAAGTAAGGCAGATAATAGACATGAAAAGACACAGATCTTAAAAGGGGAAACTGTGTTTAAATACTTGCATAGACATTTCAATTTTCTATGGATGGTGAAGACACTCTTTACAGGAAAACCTACACATAGTCAAATTGTGGCGTTCAGGATAGAATATCAAAGTTTTAGAAATTCCTCGACAACTAAAAAGGAGCTATGGAAGAAGTGCAAGCAATTTTCACTAGATTCAACAAAAGAGGTCCCAGCGGCTCAACCAAAAGTAGCTGTTGATTCAACAACTGCTTCAGGAGCAGCTGTTCTCATAGATTAGAAGTTTTCAAATTCTCATTATGCTATTTCTCAAAATCATGTAAATGCAATAAAACCTTTTTGAGGCATGTGCCTCCGTAACAGTCAGTAGTTCAAGCAGTTAGAATTATTTAGGGTAGTTAGAATCAGTTTCATTACTGGAAACTGACTTGTGATACTGTATTTAAAGTCAATTTCAAGAAAGATGATGGTTCCGATTTTTTGGACCTTGAAGCATAATTTTGTACTGAGAATTGCAAATCAATGAAAGAAGTATGCAAGTTTCTATTATTCTGGTTATGTTGAAATTTTATCCAGTTTACATAATGTTTTCATATCTATGGATGAAATAGAGTAATTTGAGCAGCGGGTCTCTTTATACATGTGTATTTAAGATTTAAACAAACCTTAATGTGCGCTCCTCTATTTTAACTTTATCTTTACATAATTCTTCTAGATTTTAAAATGGTAGATTATGTTTTAGACAGCATATCAATTTGAAATCCTCTTCTCATTTTCTTCCATCCATTCATTTCAGCATAATTGAGATATGGCATTGCAGAAACATGTATGAGTTTGATATTTGAAGGTTACAGAATCAATGTTTTGGGGTTTTTATACAGAGACAGAAATACAATAATCACTTGTGACACAAACAGATAATGTCTTAGGCACAATCCTTTTCACAGCTAAGGAATTGTCACTTAAGGTACAACAGACAACACAGATCTTGTTGAGGATTTGACTGTTTCAGTAAGCTACAACAAGTGGAGATTAGATCTTCAGATCTAGTCCATTTTAGTGCTTCTTTTCAATGGGGGAGTGTTCTAATCCATTAGAAGGATAGTATTTAAGGTATTGAGATTCATTTTCATATATTCATTGCAGGAAAATAGTATTTTTTCCCCCACAACGTAGAAGAATTCCCAATCTGCGTTATTTCTGAAGGAGCTGCAATAGGGTGACCCAGTGCACCATTTGGAGAGCTGATTTTTTGAGTGTTGGGGATCTGCCCTTCACTTTGGAGATCTGTTGGAGGATATCAGTTTCTTGTTTGTATTAGATCAGATCCACTTTCTAGATTTGAGTATTTCCATAGAACTGCAGTCTTAGATCTCAGATCTACACTTTTTACATGGTGTTTTGTTGAAAACCCCAAGGGGGATTGATAAAAGAGCTTGGATAGTGCATGGATCTGGTATAGATCTAATATTTTTCCACATAATTTCTCTAGATCTGATGTACAACCTATTGCTGTTGTGGAGGTAATAAAATAATTTTGTCATGGTATTCAAGCTTTACACATGGTTTTAGTCCCTATTTTTTCATGATTTTGAGCTATTTATGGCATGGTAGGCCTATTTAGCTATGCAATAGTGATTTGTTTCTGATTTCCTTTTAGATCCAGTTACTATAATATCATATCTAAGGGATCCATGAGCCAAATTTAACTTTCATTGCATACATTTCTGAAAAATGAGTTATTTTAGCATGTATTGCTGAGTTTTCCCATTTGGGAATATTACAGTGGTATCAGAGCATGATCTTTGGCTTAGCCTGTGAGTTTCAAGCCAAGATGCTATAGAAGAAGAAAGTGATTATAATTATGGGAGGAATGGGTTTCATCTCATCTCTTTTTAGGTCTAAGAAGGACCTCACTAAGGAGGTCAAGCAAATAATATTGGAGAAAGAAAGTGAAACCACCTTAGGGTTTCAAGATGAGGAAGGTCCAAGTACTTCCTATCAGTAAAAAGAAGATTCGGTATTGCATAAAGCTCCAAAGAAACATATTATGGCCTTTTCTTTGAAATATAAGAGGCATATAAAGGGAGAAAACCTAGATCATGAGATTCTAAGTGAATATCTTGCAGAATATAAGTCTCAACCTAGAGCTATCAAGAAGAATCTAACTCTTCCACAGTTCATTCAGCTCAAAGAAGAAAGGAGACCTTGCAGTAGTAGAACAATGAAGGGAAATAGATTTATATTGTCTACCTTTGATGGGTCATCCTCATGCACAAAAAATGCTTGGGGAAAGAATTTGGATGCATTTTTTCTGCTACATCCAGTAGAAGAGAAAGAAGTTGTTGAGATTGGAGTGTTGCACCTTCAAGGTGAAGTAAAAAATTGGTGGTTCAGCCATATGAGTCATGCAAAAGTGACTGCATATGCAGATTTTACTCAAAGGTTGATCAAGAAGTTTGATAAGAAGAAGGAGAAGCCTTCACCACCACTTACTGTAGGAGCACTTGCTTTAGGAGAAAGGACACTTGCACCTTTGCAAAGTGATCTTGATCTCTTCATATCTGGAGTGCCATGCACTATTCTAGAGATGCATGAAGAGGAGGAGCCTTGTACCAGCACTGATGAAGACATACAAGAGCAGCCATCATCATCAGTAGTTGGAGAAGCCAACACACTGGAAGGAGGAACCCTTGTAGTAGTACAAGATGTTCCCAAGTTGTACCAAGGTATGCATATGTTTCCATTTCCTATTATTTCAATACATCATATGGAGGATGATGGGAATGTACCATTGCATGACCAAGGGTCAAGATATATTTCTGATTTGGAGAAGCAAACTTTCACTGCATTGAGAAGCCTTGATTTATTCAAGGAGGAGACCAACAATCATACTTGTGTATCATTGTTGAGCTGCACACAACCCTTGAGGTTGGAATGTAGATTCTTGGAGGATGGGATGAGTATTGTCTTGAAAAATAAATTGCAAAACTATGTGTTCAGCATTGGACATGATCTTGAGGCAATAATTGCACCATCATGGAGATCAACAGTGCTTTCATTGTGTAGCAGTGATGACTTGGGGGCCCAACCATTGTTGGAGCATTCCAATGACCTTCCCATATGTATGACAAAGGATGGGCAGATAGTTGTTCAGGGACATCTTATGATGGATAACATCTCTCATGGTTGTGATGGATATTTCTTGATGAATCTTTCACATCATGATGGGAGGTTTTTGCCTACCACCTAGTTGGATCCTTATGGGGTCAACTTGGTCATTTATGAGTGGTCTTCATTTTAATATCTCTAAGAGATTGCATTTAAACATCCCATGAAATCCAAACATAGAAATTTGATTTGGGAGGATGGTATTCTCCATTGGAGGGATGCCACTATTGGACATGATGATAGACACTCACCATGGCTTGGATGGGTGATTTTGATGAGCAAGAGGTTGAGAGACTACTTGTAGACCTATGACACTAGATAACAGGATGCAAGACTGCGTTGATTACTCTTGAAAGAGTTTGGTCATCCTATGACAGATTCTATTTCAAAGGATATGTGGATGGATGGAATTTGTCATGGCACTTACATCATATGGAAGCAAGGAGTTTTGATATATTGGGATGATATGATATCTTTCATATCAACTATGGTGACATTGCTCCGTGATTTTTATGATGATGGTGGTGGGAGGAAACTAGAGCTATTGTTGCTTTGGTTGTTATCGAGAGAGTATGGACTGATCTTATCCCATACTTTGCATGATGTTGCAGGAGTAGGAGATGGCACTATAATGGTGCAAAGGGGCTACTCTTTAACATATGAAGATGAGGAGGTGCTTCTACTTTGGGAAGGATCTCTCACATATAGCAACATTATGTTTGATGATGACTTTGACATGTGGGATGTCAAAGGATGGAGCTACGAGATGACAGGAGCCTTATTACAAAGGCCAACAGAGCTGTCACTTGGGAGCTTGGGTATTTTGATGGAGTGTTCCCATGATCACTTCATATATGATGCACTTTATGGGCATGTAGAAAATAAGAATGATGGAGTAGTGGATGGAGATATATATTACCATGATATGATCTTCTTGACTTGGATTTTCAAGAATAAGAAGAGAGATCTACATGTAGTACTTGTGGGCTTTCTTTCCATGCACATTGATGTATATCATTCCTTAATGGAGGATTTCACTTGGGAGGGAATCCAATAGGATGTATATCAACATATGTGGAGATGCATAGCCCAGATGATAATGGAGAGGTTGTCACAACCACTTCCCTACTCATTTGGAGTGAGGGAGAGCTTTCAATTGAACCATTTCAGCTCAATGACCAAAGTACATGATAGGGGATGTATATTTATGATTAATGATTTGTACTTCCTTATTTTTTATGAGCATCATATTGTACCAAGGACGGTATTTCCTTCTTGTATATTTCATTGTGATGTACTTGAGGCCATTTACAGCATTAATGTTGGTCATTCTACTTGATTGTGGCAGCAAAAAAGTGGCTTAAAAGACACTTGTTACACTTTGTTTTGAGGCAAGCAAGGGATGTACTGTGCTAGTTCCACATATGAAACTATGATCCACCTCCTGGATGTCATGTGGAAACTTTTTTTCATTGGTTTTTGCTTCCATGTATTGATGATGTACTTCGACTTATGGGGAGCTATGTTGGGAGGAGGGCACAAGATTTGGAGGTGCCCATTGGGAGTATGATTCTCCATACTTCATGTGTTACATGTTTCAGGAGAAACAATGGGAAAACCATGATTGCCACATTACACCTCTTGTCTTCATATGGGAGGAGCCATTTGGAGAACTTGAGTTCTTGGGAGAGGCACTTCAAGGATGTTTTGATTGGTGGGGTGACTTGGGTTATTCTTGAAGACCATAATATTTCAGTCCAAGATCAGCAACAGCCCCATACATATTATAAGTGGAGAGAGAAGTAGCGTGGGATGGACATTTTAGTCCCCCATATTCAGCCATGCAGCCCACCTTCTTTGAAGGAGCCTAAGGTGGAGGAGATGTTTCATGAGTTGCTATGTTGGAGGGTGACTCACATTTTATGGATGATAGCTTGGGGATGGAGGCTTCACATGGGGATGATGATTCCAAATATATTTCTGATTCCATGCCTAGAGAAGGCCTCTAGACCACATATTGTTGTTTCTGTGTATGTCCCACTTTTTCATGTTGAGAGCCATTTGGAATTTTCACTAAAGGCATAATTTTACACACGGGAGGAACAACTTAAGGGCATATTGTTTAGAAATCATCTTGTTCTTCAGAGGAACTTATCACTTGAGGATGTTGCAAGAGGAAGAGGGGAGGCTCTTCAGTTCTATCCTTGTAGTTTCTTGAGGACAAGCAACATTTGGGAGGGGAGGACTATAATATTCCAAAATTAGCATGCAGCTAATTGGAATATTAATTTTTATCTAAACACATAGTTAGATGAATAAATGGGTAGGGAGACCCATAAATATTTCTAGAAGTAATAAAACCCTCTTAATGGGGAAAGGATCATATTGACAGCTGGATAAAAACACCTTCATTTGTGAGCAAGGCTTAATGCATGTGGACAAAGTCAATTTTGACCAAGTCAACAAAGCTAATATGGAGGATGTAGAACATTAATGAAGATCACTTAGTGGGAATATGAATCTGTTTAGATAGTTTGAATAAAGCCACCTTGAGTGTGGAAGAAGACTTTGCATGGAGATCCAGTCAAGATTGACGAAATCCATCAGCGTTGTTATGGAGGAGTGGTATTGATGATGGGACAACGTAGTTTTGGAGGGAGATTCATTGCATGAAGATGGAAACCCTAATGAGTGGGACCCAAAGTAAGAAGGTTCACATTGTTTATAAGGAGTAGGATGGCATCTGTTAGCCGCCTATAAAAAGTTTTATAGCAAAAGGTGGCTAAGACTTTTTGAGCCTTCAAGGAACAAATTTTATTGCTAAAAAGTGTTGGCTCTTGAAGAATCTTGGAGGCCTCCTGCCTTTTTCCCATCTTCACTACTATGCCTATTCTACATTCAGAAATCCTACAGATTTCCAAGATAGAATACTACTGCAAGCACCATTTCCCTTTTTTCCCCTCTTCCAAACTAGCCTCCTTTTTCCCCTTTTCCCTCTATCGTTGCCCATTTCTAGCATTGAAAACCATTAAAAACCATAAAGACCCACATTTTGGACATATATGGGTCTTAGCCCCTTCCTGCATAAACCCCCGATCGTATGATCCTCCATGTGACCCGCGGCCCCCGCAGATGGGCGCCTATCCATATTATGCATATCTCGCCCCAAAAATATTAAAAACCTTATGTTATTTTCAAAAATTTGGGTTTGTAATTATTTTCTATTTTTTCGCCGGTTCAAAACCCCAGTCAATCCCCACCATCGATTTTATTTGCAGATCAATGGCGCGGAGTTCATCACCCCGGTGGTCCCCGCTATCCACTCACCATTCCAGAAACCGACGATATCCATCGCACTGCCTTCGAGCGGAGGGCGGTTTTCTTCCGATCGGCAGCGATTCCACTCACCAATTGACGCATGGCCTGGGAACTGTTCACAAAACCGCCATCCATCATGTGTTAAACATCAGACGTGGACCCCACGTGATATTGGCATCCACCATCCGATCTAAAGCCGCCCATCCGACGACTATCCCTCACCGAAGATGCCCGACAGTTAACCGAGCTACAGTGCGGCATTCAATAGATCTTCACCGTCGATCTGATCTGCAGATCGATGTCCCATATTCCATTGCCCAGATTCATTGCCCGGTCAACGTTTTTCATTTTGACTTTCTGCCTGCGCCCCCGACCGTCGATCTCTGCGCAATCGATGGCTCTGATTTAAATTATTCTTCCACCTTCCTTTTGTTTTCTCCCGATCAATCTCGACTGTTGGATGATGCCATCCAACGGCCCCACTCTCTCCACGTGCCTTCTGAAGCATTAAACCTATATATGCATGGATTTTATAATTTTGTTTGTATTTTGCAGGGTTTTCAATGGTTTTTCCACCATGTCCGAAGAAAATTTAGAAGCAGAGGGTGACGACCCTCCTGCCTTCAATTCACCAGAGAAAATCATTCACAGGTGTTAAAACCATGTTTTCATCAATCATTCATGAAGTATTGATGCCACATAACCCTGCACAGCCTACATACCAGCAAAAACCATGAATCGGGCACCGTCAGAGAGTATCAGTGACGAAGATCAAAATGAACCAGGACAGAGGATGGAAGACATATTTGTGGGGATCACGAATAAGAATTTTTATCAAAAGCCTAATCCCCTATTTAAAACACAGTTTAAAGAATATCTTAAGTGTTTTATCAAAAGGAGCACCTCCACCGCCACATCTGAGGCAAATTGATTCCTCCCAGCTACTAAAATGCCACCTGTACCTCAAAGTATTCAATCAGAGGTTGAATTTATTGATCAGTACTGGATATCTGCCTCACAACATAGCCAAAAGATAAATTCTGTGAGAAAATTAATGACAAACATCTGTAGAGTTACAGAGCCTCAAAGGTCAGCAAAAGCTCCCACCGAGTTTAAATCTTTATGAAAATAATTTAGTATATAGGATATGTATGAAAATTTCTTCATTGAGCCCCCCAAAGGCCAGAAACCATCAAGTTTGTATTAATTGTAAATGGAGATCTTTTATCAGATCTCACCTCCTCATTCTTCTATATATACTTCTGCAGAAGATGAGAGAGGGGTTGGTTGATTAGGTTGCTAAACATTGTAATGTAATTGAGCTTGAGACTTCTATCTGTAAATAGTGTTCACTGGCCCTTGAAGCCATGTTTGTGTTAGATTAGTTAGGCTAGGTAGTGAAGATGATTGCTGAACTGAAACATTGGACTTTAAGACTGTAACTTGTTTGACATCAATAACAAGCTGTTTCTTGGGATCCTGGTCTATATCGCTGGTGAAGTGCCCCTTTCTTTGTTATTGTTTCCTTCTATGTATGTCATATTGTTCACTATTCTCTGATAAAGAATAGCATTTATAGAGTTAGGACCTACTGTATATCAGTAACCTTCTCTGACTGAAAAGCTTTATCTCAATGTTTTCCTCCAATTTGTTTATTTAAGAATGATTTAATACAGTCTAAACAATTAGGAATGCTGGAGTTCCCTCGTCCTACTGTTTGCTTTAAAAATTATTCTTGAAAGTTATTTTCCTTATTTTCTTATTAAAATTTAGACTAGAAAAGTGATGGTTTGCCCTGTTTCTAGCTTCTATTCTCCAAAGGTAGATTCTGAAAGTGTCCCTTGGTGTTGACTGAAAGCAGACTAGGTTTAAAAGTACTTTATCTGATCTTAAGTTACACTTTGTCTTCTCTTATATGTTTTCACACTTTCTGAAGGTAATTATGTGTATTACTCGATTGTTTTTCAATTAAGCTGCTTTAATACAAACTTTCCCAAGAAGTCTATGGTTAGCCCTGTCCTTGGTTGGTTTTAAACAGTTACTTAAGAGGATTTTCTTGTTTGGACTAACTATAAATCCTTTGTGAAATTATTATCAGTTTCCACCCCTCCAACACTTTATTGTTTCCATTCCATCACCCTAATCTCAATAATCTTGTGATATAGATGACTTTCCCCTTGGATCACTCTTGATTTTGTTGCTCAATTAAAGCCCTGTTATGACTCCATAGCCCAATGGACTAAAAACCAACGTTTTATCTATCTTTTTAGCCTAGCTTTTCTATTCACTTGCAAATTCTCACCTTTGAAACTCTTTGCATTCAGGACATTCCACCTCAAATAGTAATCATGCTCAACCATCCAAAAACAAACAAAACCCTTGGCCTTCATAACTAGCCTAATATCATTACCCAAAACTTCAAAGACAAATCCATCTTTGCACTTATTGGAGAGATCCCTCTCTGGATTCAGGAGGGCTAGATCCTAGAATCCCAAAGTGGTTGAAACAATGTTGTTTCTATGATTGGACTTGGCCAATCTTGCTGATTACATATTCCTAACATTTCTGGAGACTCCACTGGGGAATCGAACCCAGAATCATTTTCATTTTAGGGTAACCATAGGACATCATATCACCTTGGGTTCCCTTAAAAACTTCATAAAACTTGTGAGTAAAAAGCATCCTTTTCAAGCACTACCAAGAACTGGTAATCATGATAAAAAAATTTTGAATCAGTGACAAACTAGGTAAACCCTAGGATTCTCACAAGACTTTATCTAACCTTGAAAAATTAGCTGGCTTAGCCATAAAATTAGACTGTCTTTGTCTCATAACCATAGCTAAGTTTTGAAACAAGAGTTAGGATATTCTTAAAAACCACACAACTAAAAAACAACTCATAAAACACCAAAAATATTTCAAATTGGTATCCAATAAACATGGTGGTGGACCATAAAACCTTTTACCTCCTTAGGAGCTAAAAAATTCCACTTGGCAATTCCACAATCCTTAGCAGACCTTAAGACTCCACTGGGGAGAACCCTCATCATTGTAACATCATTCAAACTCAGTCAGAGGACTGTAGGATTAAAATCTCTGTAAACAGTTTAGTTAACCTCTCAAAGATTGTCATACCTGGTTGAACTTTTCTTGTTTATTTGGGTCTAAAAAATGCAGCATATTGGATCCTAGAAAGATTCACACTAGAGCCTATCCTAACCCTGATCCACCTGAGTTAGTTGATAACCCAAAAAATATCCTTAGGAAGTCTCCTAGGATTCAATTATCAGCTGTCTTCAGATCACCCTTGAGAGCTAATTCAGTCCCTGAAAATCTTTCAGCTCTGCAACAATCACAAGTTGACTTAGTAAATCCCTTTAGAACTAGGTCTCTTGGTGATTTAGATCAGTTAGATTCTGAGTCTTTTCTTTCATCTCCTGAAACAAGTGAACATCCCGGAAGCAGAGAAACAACACCTCCTGATTTACATTTCCTTCACAACCTAGGTGTCTCTCATCCAAGATCAGCTCAACAATATATTCCTGGTTCATCCACTTCTACTCATCCTACATCCACTGTTCAAACCACTCCACTTCAGCCCTCTTTCCCTTTTGGTAATCCACCACTTGTAAATCCACCTACATCACATATCATGGCAGCATGGTATGCTCCCTTAGTCCTTCATGCACCATTAGTCAATCTTCCACAGGACTATCAGTCCAAAATTCCATTATATGATGCTAGCAATGCTACAACTGCATCACAACATGTGGATAAAATGAATGACTACTTTGACAGAAATGAAATCGATGATGATTCTGTCAATCTTAGATTATTTTCTCAGAGCTTAGGGGGAGAAGTAAGAAAATGGTTCAAAGGTTTAACCCCCCATAGTATTAATGATCTCCAAGCCTTCCATCAAACTTTCTTAAACAAATGGGAAGTAAAGAAGAATCCTCTCCAAGTCCTTTCTGATTAAAAAAACCTCCATAGAAACACTGGGGAAAGTGTGCAAGCTTATTGCACTAGATTTAACAGTGTGTATAATGCACTTTCCCCAGAATTAAAACCTCCACAAGGCTCAGCTTTAAACAAGTTTCCTAAAGGGTTTGACCCTGAGATGGCCTATCATCTGAGAGAGAGAGATTTTGCAACTCTTGAAGATATGCAAAGAGGCGCCCTTTCTGTGGAGGTCAACTTAATGGAAAAGAGAGAAAGAACAAAAAATGAAAAGAGAGTGTCCTTTAGAGAGGAATCTACACCCTCTACTTCCAACTCAAAAATGGAGAAAATGATGGAAGAGATGATGAAATAGATGAGCATAATTAAGAGAGCACAAGCAAGCCAAAATCAAAATGCTCTTGAAAATAGAAATCAGAACCAGAATCAGAATTTTAGAAGAAACCAACCTTCAAACAGACCTAGGGAAGATGATCAACAGATCACTCCTCCCTTTCATTAAAATTGTGTGAGTGAGGTTGAGGAAACGAATGAGATAATAGAGGAAGGTGATGTCAACATGTTTGGGGTATAAGATGATGATTTTGTGATTCATTATGATAGAAAATAAGGTCTATACACACCTTATGATGAAAGAAGATATGATGATGAAAATTATTATCAAGACATGGAAAATGTCATCATAGAATCTCAAAAATAATATAACCTTAGAAGCAAAACCAGTCAAAAAACCCCCAACAACAAAACCTCTGACAAATCTTCACCAAACAGCACTGCAACCAAGCCTAAAATTGTCAAACAAAAGGATAAAACAATGGCTGTAAATTCTGGTCATGATAAAGAGAAAGACACTCAAAACAATGAAAAACATAGTGCAAACATTAGTAGTACTAACACTTCAGCTAGTACTCCTGTGAAAACAATTTTGTCAAGTGTAAATAAAACAAATCAGCAAGCTGATATTGCTGATAGAATGATAGCTAATAAGGCTTAAACAAGTACTTCAAAGAACCAAATCCCTTTCAGCCTGGAGTAGGAAATTTCAAAGATCAAAATCTCTGTTCCCTTGACTGAGTTAGCTGCCCAACATGTATATAAGACCCAAATTTTGAAGGCTTTAAGAATAGAAGAAAATAAGGACACAATCAATCTTAATGATGACCAACTAGAGCTAATTTTTGGTCCTAAGATTGAAGGTATATATCAAGAGGGACCTGTTCCTCCTTTTTATGCAAGTTTAAACGTTCATGACAAAATTTTGCATAACGTTATGCATGATTCTAGCGCTTCTCATAATTTAATGCCAAAAGCTGTAATGAAGAGCCTGGGCCTAGAAATTACCAGACCTTACAAATACCTTTACTCCTTTGATTCCAGCAGAGTAAAATGTTTAGGATTAATCAAAGACCTCTATGTTAACTTAGCCCAAATTCCAGCCAAATGCTTAGTAATGGATATCATGGTGGCTGATGTGCCCCCAAAGTATGGAATGTTATTATCTAGATCTTGGGGGGCTAAGTTACAGGGGACTATGAAAATGGACATGACTTATGCGACTATCCCTATTTTCAATCAGAATAGAAGACTTTAGAGGGAGTCCCATATGCAATACATAGTTACAAGTCAAGACAGACCACAAAACTCTCCCCTCTATTCTGTAAATACAAGCCTTGATTCTTTTATTATGTTTAACGATGAAACATTTAGTGAACATGTCACTATAACAGGATTAATGACAGATAGAGATGAGGAACAAGACAATGTTGGTATGTCTGAACAGTTTGTTGAACCTGTAAAATGTAGAAAACAAAACATAGGTCTTGAGCTACAAGTCACGTGTCCTTTGCTTTTAAACAATGAGAGTCAAGAAAGCAGTCCTCAACCCAATAATATATATGAGGAAATGAAACAAATTCAACTGAGTGCTGATACTCAAGAACAATCAGAAAGCACAATAGTTGAAGAGGACTTTCACCAAACAGATGAAATTAAAACTAGTCCTCTATGGAGTATGTACTTCGACGGGTCATGCACTAAGAACAATGCTGGTGCAGGTGTCTGGATTATCAACACTGAAAACAACCACATAGAAAGCATTTCCTGCAAATTAAACTTTCAGTGTTCAAATAACATAGCAGAATATGAATCCCTTCTTTTAGGCTTACGATTGTTGAAGAAGTTAGGAGCCAAAAGAATCAATGTGTATGGGAATTCAGAGTTAGTCATTAGGTAAGTCAATGGGGAATATAACACAAATCATCCCAGATTTAGAGCCTACAGAAACGATGTCATCGACCTTTTGAAAAACTTCGAGGAGTCCAAATTGATTTTTTTCCCAAGAAAAAGAAATATTTCCGCCCACAATTTAGCCTTTGCAGCTAAAACATGCTTAACGCCATACAAAACCAAAGACTGCACAACTCAAATCAAATTTAGACCAGCTGTGCCTGATAATGAAAAGTATTGGCAGGTGTTTGACAATGACAAACAAATAGAATAGTTCATGCAACTCAGAAATGAATTTGAACTAAACAGTTTGGACTCAGATTATGAGACAGACTGCAGTGAGGAAAATTTCCTTGATGAAGAAGAACCGTCTCCTGAACTTGATAATATAAACCTGTTATCTAGAAAACTTTAAAACAAAATAGAAATGACTGTAGAGTTAGAAACAAAGAAATTACAAACTCTGCACTCTAAATATGAAAATTTTCCTAAGGGTCTGGCCCCTTTAGAAGAGTTGTTCGATTTTAACGATGTGGCAAATAAACCAAAACTGGAACCTGTAGAGACTGAAGTGGAGGAGTGCAATATAGGCAGTGAACTTAAACCTATGATGATTAAACTGTCTAAGACTTTACTAGATCACATTAAACTCAAATACATAGAGCTGTTTAAAGAATTTTCTGATGTTTTTGCATGGAGTTACGAAGATCTTAAGTCCTATGACACTGAAATAATATAGCATAAAATTCCCCTCAAAGAAAAAGAAAAACCATTCAAACAGAAACTACGCAGAATAAACCCTGTTCAGTTGCATTTGGATCAGAAGGAGATCATGAAAATGTACGATGCTGGTATTATTGTCCCTATTAGATATTATGAGTCGGTGTCTAATCTGGTGTCTGTTAGGAAGAAAACTAGAGAGATCAGGCTTTGTATAGACTTTAGAGACTTAACAAAGCTTCATTAAAAGACAACTACCCTTTACCTAAGATGGATCATATTTTACAAAGGGTGGTAGGGTCTAGAAGAATTTATTTGTTGGATGGCTATTCAGGGTACAATCAGATCTTAGTTTAGCCTACTGATCAATTAAAGACAGCCTTTACTACACCATGGGGAACTTTCATGTATGTGAAAATGCCTTTTGGTCTAATGAATGCCGAAGCAACTTTTCAAAGAGCCATGGACATAGCATTCTCGAAAGAACTGGGCTTCTTCATCATTATATACCTTCTTGATGTCACTGTGTTTTAAAAAACAGATGAAGAGCACTTAGCACATTTGAGAAAAATTTTCTAGAAATGCAGGAAGTTTGGGATATCTTTAAACCCTAAGAAGACACTATTCGGTCTCCAAGAAGGTAAAATTCTTGGGCACATTATTTCTGAGGAGGGTATAAAGATAGATCCAAAGAGGATTGAGGCCATATTGCAAATCTCTCATCCTCGGAACATCAAGGAGTTGAAATCTTTCATTGGGAAGATTAAATTTTTGAGAAGGTTCATCCCGAACTTGATTGAGCTCCTTAGGAATATCACAAACATGTTAAAGAAGGAGCAAGGGGTAAAATGGACCTTGGAAGCAAAGAAGTCTTTTGAACTGGTGAAACAAGCATTAACCAAAACACCGGTTCTTATAAGTCCTGATTTTTCAAAAGATTTTTATATTTTTTCATTTGCATCAGAACATACCATAGTTGTTGTCCTTTTACAGAAAAATCTGCAAGGACAAGAGTAGCCTATTGCATTCTTTAGCAAGGAATTGAGGGAATCTCCTTTGAAGTATAACATTATGGAAAAACAAGCTTTTCTTTGGTTAAAGCTTTAAAATACTTCAGAGTGTACATCCTTCAATCACACATCATTGACTTTGTCCCAAACTTAGTTGTTAAAGACATTCTAACACAGGACCTAGATGGTAAGAGAGGTAAGTGGATTTCTGTTATCCTGAATATGATTTAGAGATAAAACCCACTAAACTCATCAAAGGCGAAGGTCTGGCTAGATTAATGGCTAAATCCAATTTTGAAGTTCTTGATATTAATATGGTTAATGCTTCAGATGATCAAGAGGAAGTCTCAACTCCCATTGTTGAAAACCATTTTATGAATTCTCCTTGGTATGCTGATATTATTTATGTTTTTCTTAATTTGAATACACCTCCTAGTTTGACAAAGACAAAGGAAATATTCCTAAAGTTAAAAGTTGTAAACTATTGCATTATTGATAGATGTCTTTACTGGAAAAATGCAAGTGGTGTATTGCTTAAATTTTTGCCTCAGTTTGATTCAGAAAGGGTTAAATACCAGTTCCATGAAGGAGAGTGTGGAGGTCATTTATACGGGAAGACAACAGCCAACAAAATCTTGAGGGCTGGTTTCTATTGGCCTACTCTTTTCCATGATGTGCACAAGATGATCATAGCCTGTCACAAATGTCAAATTTTTGAAGGCAAAAGAAAACTGCTACCCCTGCCTCTGCATCCAATCACTATTGAAGCCCCATTTCAACAGTGGGGACTTGACTTCATAGGAGAAATCCATCCCCCATCTTCCGCCCAGCATAGATGGATTCTCACTGTGACAAACGATTTCACTAAGTGGATAGAACCCATACCTTGTAGGCAGGCCAATGATTCAGTTATTATAAAATTTATGGATACTAACATTCTCTCTAGATTTGGCTGTCCTACCAAGATCACCACTGATAATGCAACAGCATTTGGATCAAAGAGGATGGTTGAGTTCTGTCATAGATATCAGATAACATTGGGGCATTCCACGGCCTATTACCCTCAAGGTAATGGACTTGCCAAATCCTCAAACAAAATTTTAGTGAACATAATCAAGAAACTATTGGAGGACAATAAAAATTCTTGGCACACAAAGCTTGTTCATGCACTTTGGGCTGACAGATTAACACTGAAGAAATCTATTGGCATGTCACCTTTCCAGCTTGTGTATGGTACTAATGAAATTTTTCCAAACAGCCTTGGTGTACCAGTTATGAAGTTGATTCAAGAGTTGCAGACTGAAGAAAATGACATGATCAGAAAGAAAAATTAGGCTATTCATCTTCAACAAACCAGAGAGGAAGTTTATAACAAAGCATTGCAGAAACAGATCAGCATTAAAAATATTTTTGACAGAAGAACAAAGGCCGACAATTTCAAAATTGGGGACAAATTTTTAAAGTGGGACTCAAGGAGGGAAGAGAAGGGCAAGCATGGAAAATTTGACAACTTATGGCTTTGCCTTTACTCTATTCATTCAGCTGCTGGTAACAATGAATTTTTCTTGCAGGAATTGAATGGAGTAGAATTGTTTGGGGGTCCTGTCAATGTCAGGATGCTTAATAATTACTTCTCTTGATCCATGTTATGTTCCAATAGCCTTTTATTTTTTTTCCCATTATAAATATTTCATCTACCATTGCATTTAAGGTTATAAAAATCAAAAATAGAAAAACAGTGAAAGAAAGAAAAGAGGGCAGATTGTGAAAAAAGAAAGGTATAGCCCCATACCAAAAAAGAGAAACAAATCTGAAAGTGTGCAAGCTCAAATGCCACTCCTTCTTAACACACTTCTAGTTATTCAAACTGTCTAATCTTGACTAATTAGCTTTAAATTTTCTGCTGATAGGATAGTGAATTTGATTTTCCAAACTGTTTAATCTTGGCTTATCAGTAGATAGTTTAGGATAGAAATTAAAGGTTCAAACAAGATCAAAATATGAAACTAAGGTTTCAAAAATAAAATTACTCAGATCCGTTTCAAATTCTGAGTCAAGAAATGTAAAAATCTGGTTCCAATCAGTTCAAAATCCAAACTAGCTAATAAAGACAAAACAGCTCAAACAATTTCAAAATAGAGCTGTAAAGAAAAGAGAAGGCCATGATGAGAAACTTTCAGATCTTAAGCCTTCCATTTTTTATTTAGTTTTCTGCAAAATAATGTCTATGTGCAGCTTGTTTTTATGCCATAGAACAGCATCAAGTTAGACTGTTCAATCCTGACTTGAATGCTTTTTAATTTCTGTTGTAGAATTTAGAGAATAAAGTCTGTTGGACAGTCTAATCCCAACAGACAGTAGATTAGATAGAGAATCATATGGGCTCAACTGTTTAATATGAGTCCATGGAGAAATAAGGAGTAGATATAGATTAGTTTTCCTACTTTCAAAAGAATAAATTTTGTAAAAGAGTTTGCCAATCCAAGTGCACTCTAATGAAGAAAAAATGTTGGATCTGTAGGATTGGGTAGGTAGAAAGCTTGTTGATGAACGAACCATTTTTTTCATGGCTACTAATATGTTTTCAAAAGAAAATCATCTACAGAAAGAAAGGAAACCCAATGGATCAGGTACAGGTCAGCCTCCCAAAGAATGCAAGTCTGAAGTTCTTAATGCCTTCAAGAAGGCACCATCCCCAAGTGGAGCCACTATTAGCCACCTATAAAATTTGTTATAGCAAAAGGTGGCTAAGACTTTTTGAGCCTTCAAGGAACAAATTTTATTGCTAAGAAGATTTGGCTCTTGAAGACTCTTGGAGGCCTCCTGCCTCTGTCCCATCTTCACTACTATGCCTATTCTACATTCAAAAATCCCGCAGATTTCCAAGACAGAATACTGCTGCAAGCACCATTTCCCTTTTTTTCCCCTCTTCCAAAATAGCATCCTTTTTTCCCTTTTCCCTCTATCGTTTCCCATTTCTAGCCTTGAAAACCATTAAAAACCATTAAAACCCACATTTTGGACATATATGGGTCTTAGCCCCTTCCTGCATAAACCCCCAATCGTATGATCCTCCATGTGACCCGTGGCCCCGCAGACAGGCGCCTAGCCATATTATGCATATCCCGCCCCGAAAATATTAAAAACCTTATGTTATTTTCAAAACTTTGGGTTTTTAATTATTTTCTATTTTTCTACATGTTCAAAACCCCAGTCAATCCCCACCGTCAATCTAATTTTCAGATTGACGGCATGGAGTTCATCACCCCGGTGGTCCCTGCTATCCACTCACCATTCCAGAAACCGACGGTATCCATCGCACTGCCTTTGAGCGGAGGGCGGTTTTCTTCCGATCGGTAGCGATTCCACTCACCAATTGATGCGTGGCCTGGGCACTGTTCACAAAACTGTCGTCCATCGCGTGTTAAACATCAGACGTGGACCCCACGTGATATTGGCGTCCACCATCCGATCTGAAGTCGCCCATCCGATGGCTATCGCTCACCGAATATTCCCAACAGTTAACCAGGCTACGGTGCAGCATTCAATAGATCTTCGCTGTTGATCTGATCTATAGATTGACAACCCATATTCCATCACCCGGTCAACATTTTTTGTTTCGACTTTCTGCCTGCACCCCCGACCGTCGATTTCTGCGCGATCGACGGCTCTGATTTAAATTATTCTTCCGCCTTCCTTTTGTTTTCTCCCGATCAATCTCGACCGTTGGATGATGCCATCCAATGACCCCGCTCTCTCCACATGCCTTCTGAAGTAGTAAACCCATATATTCATTGATTTTATAATTTTTTTTGTATTTTGCAGGGTTTTCAATGGTTTTTCCGCCATGTCCGAAGAAAATTCAGAAGCAGAGGGTGATGACCCTCCCGCCTTTGATTCACCGAGGAAAATCATTCACAGGTGTTAAAACCACGTTTTCATCAATAATTCATGAAGTATTGATGCCACATAACCCTACGCAGCCCTGCATACCAGAAAAAACCATGAATCAGACACCGTCAGAGAGTATCAGTGACGAAGATCAAAATGAACCAAGACAGAGGATGGAAGACATATTTGCAAGGATCGCGGCTAAGAATGTTTATCAAAAGCCTAATCCCCAATTTAAAACATAGTTATAGAAGATCTTAAGTGTTTTATCAAAAGGAGCGCCTCTACCGCCACATCTGAGGCAAATTGATTCCTCCCAGCTACTAAAATGCCACCCGTACCTCAAATTATTCAATCAGAGGCTGAATTTATTGATCAGGACCAGATATCTGCCTCACAACACAGCCAAAAGATAAATTCTGTAGGAAAATTAATGACAAACATCTGCAGAGTTATAGAGCCTGAAAGGTCAACAAAAGCTCCCACCGAGTTTAAATCTTTATGAAAATAATTTAGTATAGAGGATATTTATGAAAGTTTCTTCATTGAGCCCCCCAAAGGCCAGAAACCATTAATTCTGTATTAATTTTAATTGGAGATCTTTTATCAGATCTCACCTCATTCTTCTATATATACTTCTGCAAAAGATGAGAGAGGGGTTGGTTGATTAGGTTGCTGAACATTGTAATGTAATTGAGCTTAAGACTTCTATCTGTAAATAGTGTTCACTGGCCCTTGAAGCCCTATTTGTGTTAGATTGGATAGGCTGGGTAGTGAAGATGATTGCTGAACTAAAACATTGGAATTGAAGATTGTAACTTGTTTCACATCAATAACAAGCTTTTTCTTGGGATCCTGGTCTATATCACTGGTGAAGTGCCCCTTTCTTTGTTATTGTTTCCTTATATGTATGTCATATTGTTCACTATTCTATGATAAAGAATAGCATTTATAGAGTTAGGACCTACTGTATATCAGTAACCTTCTCGGACTAAAAAGATTTATCTCAATGTTTTCCTCCAATTTGTTTATTTAAGAATGATTTAATACAGTCTAAACAGTTAGGAATGCTGGAGTTCCCTCGTCCTACTGTTTGCTTTAAAAATTATTCTTGAAAGTTATTTTCCTTATTTGCTTATTAAAAGTTAGACTAGAAAAGTGATGGTTTGCCCTATTTCTAGCTTCTATTCTCCAAAGGTAGATTTTGAAAGTTTCCCTTGGTGTTGACTGAAAGCAGACTAGGTTTAAAAGTACTTTATCTAATCTTAAGTTACAGTTTGTCTTCTCTTATATGTTTTCCCACTTTCTGAAGGTAATTATGTGGATTACTGGATTGTTTGTCAATTAAGTTGCTTTAATACAAACTTGCCCAAGAAGTCTATGGTTAGCTCTGTCCTTGGTTGGTTTTAAACAGTTACTTAAGAGGATTTTCTTGTTTGGACTAACTATAAATCCTTTGTGAAATTATTATGAGTTTCCACCCCTCCAACACTTTATTGTTTCCATTCCATCACCCTAATCTCAATAATCTTGTGATATAGATGAGTTGCCCCTTGGATCACTCTTGATGCTATTGCTCAATTAAAGCCCTATTATGACTCCATAGCCCAATGGACTAAAAACTAGCGTTATATCTATCTTCTTAGCCTAGCTTTTCTATTCACTTGCAACTTCTCACCTTTGAAACTCTTTGCATTTAGGAATTTCCACCTCAAATAGTAATCATGCTCAACCATCCGAAAACAAACAAAACCATTGGCCTTCATAACTAGCCTAATATCATTACCCCAAAATTCAAAGACAAATCCATCTTTGCACTTATTGGAGAGATCCCTCTCCGGATTCAAAAGGGCTAGATCCTAGAATCCCAAAGTGGTTGAAATGATGTTTTTTCTGTGATCGGACTTGGCCAATCTTGTTGATTACAGATTCCTAACAACATCCATATGGGGTTAGCTTACAATTATTCTTTTATGAGTATATGGTATGTTTAGACATATTTCCTTCCCTTGTTGTTTAGCTGAGATAGAGTGATGTTTAGCACAAGGTCTTCTTGTTTAGGAATTCCTTATCTTTCCTTGAGGAGCTCTTGGAAAAGTCTTGCACCATATTTTCCACTATCTTTCTTGAGGCAAAGCTTCACATTCCTTTGACAGTGCAGATCCTATTGAGGATTTGACTGTTTCAATATGCTGCAGCAAGCAGAGATTAGATCTTCAGATCTAGTCCATTTCAGTGCTTCTTTTTAGTGGAGGAGTGTTCTAATCCATTGGAAGGATGGTATTGAAGGTATTGAGCTTCATTTTCATATCTTGGTTGTAGGCAAACAATATTTTGTCCCCTACAGTGTAGAAGAAGTCCAGATCTGTGTTATTTCTGAAGGAGCTGCTGCAGGGTGATTCAGTGCACCATTTGGAGAGTTGATTTTCTGAGTGTTGGGGATCTGCCCTTCACTTTGGAGATATGTTGGAGGAGATCAGTTTATTGTTTATATTATATTAAATCCACTTTCCAGATCTGAATATTTCCATAGATCTGCAGTCTTAGATCTCATATCTACACTTTTTACATGGTGTTTTGCTAAAAACCCCAATGGGGGTTAATAAAAGAGCTTGTATAGTGCATGGATCTGCTATAGATCTAATATTTTGTCCACATACTTGCTCTATATCTGATGTATAGCCTAATTCTATTGAAGAGGTAATAAAATAATGTTTTCATGGTATTCCAACTTTTACACATGGTTGTAGTCCCTCTTTTTGTATGATTTTGAGCTATTTACGGCATGGGAGGCCTGTTTAACTATGAAATAGTGATTTTTTCTGATTTCCTTTCAGATATAGTTACTATAAAATCAGATCTAAGGTATCCATGAGCTGCATTTAATTTTCATTGCATAAATTTTTGAAAAATGTGTTATTTTAGCATGTATTGTTGAGTTTTCCCATTTGGGAATATTACAACCTTCCTTTGCAGCTTGTTAGCCACCTATAAATTTTTTGTCATACCAAATTGTCGCTAAATATTTTTAAAGCCTTCAAGAGATAGTTTCATTTGAAAACTTATCATCTTTTGAAGTCTTATGATGATAATTACCCTTTGAGTTAATCTTCACTGATGTTTCACTATTAACCCTAAAGTACTTGATGATTTACTAAGAGAAAAAACTACTCATGAGGCTTCATTTTTCATCATTTCACTCCTCCTCTTACTCATAAAAAACCCCATTTTCATCCTTATTCCCTTCATAAAATACCTCCATTTAACCTTCATTTTAACCTCCAAAAGCATCAAAACCCTTTTAAAACCTTATATTTCCCCCTTATTTGGTTTTAAATTCCCTTCTTTCATTTACCGAAACCCTCATTTGGCCTTAAAAACCTTTGTTTTAAGCCTAATAAATAGTATTTTTCATTATAAAGAGTTAATCCCTCGAGGGCTTATACTTTTTAGCCCTCCACCTCATATGGCCTAAGCCCCGCAATCGGGCGCTTAAAGGCCTAAAAACCCTCTTCCGAACCCTTATTTCCTTTTATTTTTGTTTCTCGACATTTCAATTTTAAAATAAATCTGGACTGTTGATCTCTAGAGATCAATGGCCATCGGGCTCCATTCTTCTGACGTTACGCATGCCTTACCTTTTCCTCCGATCAATTGAACCCGCCCCTCATTAAATCTTGATCGTTCGTTGCGGAGATCCGACAACCGAGACTTAACCCGATAGCCTTTTGACTCGTCCACTCCATGACAGAGATGCTACGTCATTGTAGACCCCACCTCAGTGTTCAAACCTGCATCTTACCCTCCATTGTGCTCAACCCGCACCATTGGATCTGGAGCCACCAATCCAATGACTCAAACACGATTTCGCGTAATTTTTTGCCCCCCCTCGTAGTGCACTACTTCCACGCGAAATAGGTGGTTTTCATTTTCCACATGTCAAGAAATGTATCGTATCACATTTTTTTTGGCAATACCTCCTCCCCCCCCCCCCAAACGTTGCGCGAAAACCATTAACAGTTTTCTGAAACCACTTATATTCAAATTTGCGCCAAATTCAAAATTTTACCTGGTTAGTTGTTCTACCAGGTTTTGACCCTTCCACCGCTGCATTTCATCCATCCTCAAGCATCTCCGCTGCCTCCTTTAAATCTCTGTAATGCATTCTACCACATCTGCAAGGTTTCTTAACAGTTTTTCGATTTTTTGCAGGGTTTTAATGGTGGTTTTTCCAAGAAATCCCATAGTCACAATTTGGTGACATATTCGACCCAGAATGACGATTCTGTGGTTTTTATCAAAGAAGAAAGGGAACTGTAGGTTTGAGATACAAGTTTAAATCAATTCAATCATGATCCAGGGTTTAACAGAAACCCTCCAATAGTAGAAAGCCACCTGCGAAAACAAAGTAGCAAAGTGTATCAGCAGTGAAGAAATTAACGATAAAGGGATTAAAGCCAAAGCTTGAAGATTAGAGTTTTAATCCACCAAATAAAGAGATAAAGACAATATCAAAGAATGAGGACCTGAAGACGAAGATCAAGGCTAATTAAGCCAAAACACAAACCAAAAGCAAATTAAAGGTGTTTTAAGGTAAAACAATGAGCTATATCAGTAAAGGAGGCCTCCACTGCCACATTAGAGGCTATTTATCATCTTCAGCTACCAAAGTGCCACCTGTAGTCTCAATAAATCAAATGAAGGCATAGTTATTGCCTAGTCAGTGATATTTTGTTTAAAGACAGCCAAAGTTATTTCCAGCCTGCCTAAAGAGTTTTAAAGTCAACAAAATCTGCCAAGTAGCTTAATACTTAATGAAAACCAATTAATACAGAGAAAATATCAGAAAAATTCTCTATTGAACCCCTCAAAGATAGAGAAGCATTAACTTGTATTAATTGAACTAGAGACCTTTTCTTTCATCCCACCTCCTATTTCTTCTATAAATACTTCTGAAGAAGATGAGATGTTGGTTGGTTGTTGGATTTATGATGTAATAGTTTTTGTATCGAATCATTGTTGAATGTAAATAAGTTCTGAAGCTCTGAAGCTCTGTTAAGTTATTGAAGAAGTTAGGCTAAGAAGAGAAGTTATTGCTGTAATGAAACATTGGACTTGAAGTATGTGACTAGATTGACAATCAATATACAAGCTAGATTTTGGGATCCTGGTCTATATCATTGGTGAAGTACCTCTTACTGTTATTGTTTTCCTTTCATGTATGCCATTTTGTTCATTTTTCTCTGATAAAGAATAGCAAGCATAAAGCTAGGATTTACTGTTAGAAGTACCCTACTCTCACTGATAAGCTTTATCTTTATGTTTTCCTCCAATTTTGTATTTAATAATGACTTAAGTTAAGTAAAAACATTATCAAGAACTTTTGGTTAGTACATGTCTTGATGTGAAAAACTTGAAAGGAAGTTATTGAATGATATTTTCATTACATGCTAAGTAGAGTTAAACTAGAAAAGTTTATGGTTTGCCCTGTCTTCTAGTTCTTTCTCCAAAGGTTGTTTTGAAAGTTTCCCTAAGAGTATGCTAAATAAAACCATGATTGTAATACATCTGACCTGGTCATAAGCTGCACTTTTTTTTTCTTATCTATTTTCATCCCTTCTGAAAGTAGTCTAGTGAGATTACTGGATTGTTGTATGATAAATTAGCTTTAATACAATCTTGTCCAAAGAAATTTATGGTTAGCCCTGTCCTTTGGTTGGTTTCAAAAAGTTGCTTAAAAAGGATTTTCTTGTATGGAAAGTTGATAAATCCTTGTTGAAATTATTGACTTTTTCCACTTTCTCAACACTTTTAATGTTTCACTCCAACATTTAATCTAAAGGATCTTTTGATATATATGACTTTCCCCTTGGACCACTCTTGAAATTGTTGTACAATTAAACCCTTTTGTGACTCCATTGCCCAATGGTTTAAAGTTGTTTCACACTAATCCTATCTGCTGAACACTTCTCAACACACTTGCATCTTCACCTTTTTAACTCTTTCATTTTGTGATATTCCATCCAATTAAAGATCATACCCGACCAAACAAAAAAACAAAAAACCTTGTTCTTAACAACTAGCCTAATATCATACTAAAACCTTAAAAGACAAATCAATCTTTGCACTTATAGAGAGATCCCTCTCTGGATTCAGGAGGGCTAGATCCTAGAATCCCAAAGTGGTTTTTGATGTAGTCTTTGCAACATTTAGTCTTGCCACTCTACTAAATTATAGAGGCCTAACATTTCCTAGCGACCATACTGGGGACTTTCTGAAGTAATAGATAACTTCACAACTCAGATAATCCCATTTTTTAACAATGAATCAAATTTCTGCCTAGAGTGGTTTTTATTGTTGATGGTGAACAACTTTCAAGCCCTGAGATCAAGTAAAAATCCTTCACCTGGTGACTCCACTGAACATCAGTAGGTCTACTCATTTTCCTTAGTTTCCTAAGAGACTCCACTCGGGAATTCTGAATGAAATCCTTAAAAAAAAACACTCAACATTCAGTGCAGTATAAGTAGCTCTCTCCAAGAACTACCAAATAAAATGGTAATCATGATAGGACTTATTTGAATCAGTGACAAACTAAGTAACCCTTAAGATTCTCATAGAGCCTTATCAAACCTTGAAGGAATCATATAGCTAAGCCATAAGAGTAAACTCTATTTGTATCATCACCATAGCTATGTATTTAAATAGATTTAGGACACTCTCATAACCTATAGGACTGAAAAAACTCAGAAAACCCAAAAATATTTCAGATTGGTATTCAAACCTATTAATGGTGGTGGAACATAAAACATTTTACCTTCTAAAAGCTAAAAGTTTCCACCTGGTGACTCCACAATCCTAAATAGACCTAAAGACTCCACTGAGAAACCCATTAATATCATAAAATCATTAAAACTCAGTAAAGAAACTTTGAGGATTAAGTTTTCTTTGTTAGTAGACTAGTTTACCTCTTAAAGATTGTCATATCAGGCTAAAATTTTCTGAATAGTGGGTCTAAAACACAACACTTTGGCTTCAAAAAGAATTCATACTAGGAGCCATCCTAACCCAAATCCTCCTGAGATTGTTGATAATCCTGAAATAATTCTTAGGAAATCTCCTAAAGTTAAAAATCCAACTATTGTCAGACCAATTGTCAGAGCTAATTCCTTTCCTAAAAACCTTACAGCTCTACAAGATTCACAAGTTGAATTAAGAAACCCATTTAGAACTAGGTCACTTGATGATATAGATAAGATAGATTTTGAGTCTCCATCCTCATCCCAAGATAGAGGAGAAAATCATAGTAGCAAAGAAACTACCCCACCTGATTTACATTTATTGCATAATTTTGGTTTCTCTCATCCTAGATCTGCTCAAAAAACCTCTTGTTGGTCCCTCCACATTTATTCTTCAAACACCCACTGTTTAAAATACACCATTCCACCAACCCCCTCCCATATTACATCCCTCACCTGTAAACCCCCCACTTTTCCCACCACCTCCTATCATGGCAACATGGTATGCTCCCCTAGTCCTTCCTTTACCTCTAGTCAATCTGCCACAGGAATATTAGTCCAAGATACCATTATATGACGCTAGTGATACTACTACTACTTCACAACATGTGGAAAAGATGAATGACTACTTTGATAGAAATGAGATAGATGATGAAACTGTCAAACTCAGATTTTTTGCTCAAATTTTAGGGGGAGAAGCAAGAAAATGGTTCAAATGCTTAACCCCTAACAATATTAATGATCTCCAAGCTCTCCATCAGTTATTCCTAAACAAATGGGAAGTTAGGAAAAATCCTCTCCAAATACTTTCAGACTACAGCAACCTCAAAAGAAACACTGGAGAAAGTGTTCAAAATTATTGCACTAGATTTAATAGTGTTTATAATGCCCTGCCTCCAAAATTAAAACCTCCATAAGGTTCAGCCTTGGCCAAATTTCCTGAAGCATTTGATCCTGAAATGGCCTATCAGCTGAGAGAGAGAGATCCTTTTACTTTAGAGGATATGCAGAAAGGAGCCTTAGCTGTGGAAGTAAATCTGATTGAGAAAAGAGCCAGGATGAGAAATGAAAAGAAAGTATCATTTAGGGAGGAATTTGCACCCTCCACATCTAGCTCGAAAATGGAAAGAATGATGGAAGAAATGATGAAAAAGATGAGCATACTTGACAGAGCACAATTTTGAGAAAACCAATCATCTCCCCAAAAAAGAAATCAAAATAAATCTCAAAATCAAAATCAAAATTTTAGAAGAAATCAACCTCAGAATAGACAAAGAGAGGATGATCAACAGATCAGACCTCCTTTCCAAGAAAACTATGTAAGTAAGATTGAAGAAACAATTGAACAAATAGAGGAAGATGACATAAACATGTTGGGAGTAGGTAGTGACCACTTTGATGTTCCTATTAATATAAAACAAGGTCTATACACACCCTATGATGATAAAAGAACAGAGGATGAACATTATTATCAAGAGCTGAAAAATGTCATCATAGAAACTCCAAAAGAATATGACCTTAGGAGTAGGAAGAATCAGGAAACTCCCAAAACTAAAACATCTGACAATTCTACAAAAAACAACATTGTGAGTAAACCCAAAAACATTAAACAAAAGGACAAAATAGTGGCTGTAAAATCTGATCAAAACAAAGAGATAGGCACTCAAATTAATGAAAAATAGAGTGCAGACCTTAGCAGTGTTAGCACTTCAACTAGTGCTCCTATTAAAACAATTTTGACCAATGTAAATAGAGGAAGTCAACAGATTGATTTTGCTGATAAAGTGGTGATTAACAAGGCTGAAATAAACATTGTTAAAAATTAGTTGCCTTTGAGTTTGGAACAAGAAATTGCCAAGATTAAAATCTTTGTTCCCCTCACTGAACTAGTCACCCAAGATGTATATAGATCACATATTTTGAAAGATTTCAACATAGAAGAAAATAATGACACTGTAAACCTCAATGATGACCAACCAGAGCTCTTATTTGGTCCTAATATTGATGGAAGATACCAAGAAGGGCCAGTTCCTCCATTTTATGTTAGTTTGAAAATTCATGACAAAATTTTACATAATGCTATGCATGACTCAGGGGCCTCTCATAACTTAATGCCCAAAGCAGTAATGGAGAGTCTAGGCCTTGAAATTACCAAACCATACAAAGATCTGTATTCCTTTGACTCCAACAGAGTGAAATTTTTAGGCTTGATCAAAGACCTTTGTGTAAACTTAGCTCAAATTCCATCCAAGTGTTTAGTGATGGATATTGTAGTGGTTGATGTACCCCCCAAATATGGTATGCTATTATCAAGATCATGGGGAGCTAAGTTACAAGGAACAATGCAAATGGATATGACATATGCTACCATCCCTGTTTTTAGTCAAACTAGAAGACTTTATAGGGAATCTCACATGCAATACATGGTGAGTAGCCAAGAGAGACCGAAAAATTGCCCTCTTTATTCTGTGGATACAGGCCTTGACTCATTTATTCTCTTCAATCATGAATCATTCAATGAGAAAGAAACCTTAACTAACCTAGTGGCCACCCCTCACTGTAACATAGTGCCAGACACAAAAAAGGAGGAAGACAAGAAAAAAATATCAAAACAGTTTGCCAAAATAGAAAATCACAGCAAACAAATCACAAGTCTAGAGCTACAAAATAGTCCTCCACTATTTTTCAACCTTGAGAGTTAAGAGAAGAGTCCTCAAAATAATGAAGAACATGAGGAACTAAACCAATTTCAACATAGTGCTGGCTTACAAGAACAATCTGAAAGCACACAAGATAAAGAGGATAGTAGTCAAACTAGTAAATCTGAAACTAGTCCTCTTTGGAGTATGAATTTTGATGGGTCTTGCACTAATAATAATGCCGGAGAAGGCATATGGATACATAATACTGAAAAAAATCATGCTGAAGGGCATTCTTACAGGTTAAGTTTTCAATGTTCAAATAACATAGTTGAGTACAAAGCCCTCCTTTTAGGCCTACACTTATTGAAAAAATTAGGGGCCAAAAGGATAAAATTTCATGGGGAATATAGTGCCAAAAACCCCAGACTTAGAGCCTATAGAAATGATGTCATTGACTTGTTAAAAAAATTTGATGAATTCCAACTTATCTTTGTCCCAAGAAACCAAAATGTCCTTGCCAATGGATTAGCCTTTGCTGCTAGAACTTGTCTAGCACCTTATGAAACCAAGCAGAGCACCACCCAAGTCAAATTTAGACCAGTTGTTCCAGACAATGAAAAATACTGGCAATTTTTTGATGGAGATAAACAAATAGAAGACTTCCTACAGTCCATAAATGAATTTGAGCCACCAAGTTCAGATTCAGATTATGAACCAGATTGTCCTATGGAAGAAAATTTACTTGATGAAGAAGTAAAGTCTTCAGAGATTGCTGATATAAATCTATTATCTAATAAGTTTGAACAGTAAAAAAAAAATCAGTGCAGATTTAGGAAAAGAAGACTTAGAAATGCTGCAATCTAACACTCAAATCTTGCCAAAAGGACTGGTCCCATTAGAAGAGTTGTTTGATTTCAATGACATTGCCAAAAAACCAAAACTGGAACCTATTAAAACTGAAGTAGAATAAAGTAACATAGGCAGTGAACAAAAACCAAAAATGATCAAATTGTGCTCACATCAAAATGAAATATATTGAGTTGTTTAGAGAATTTTCTGATGTATTTGCATGGAGTTATGAGGATCTAAAATTACATGACACGGAGATAATTCAGCATAAGATACCCCTCAAAGAAAACCAGAAGCCCTATAGACAAAAATTGTGCAGAATAAATCCTGTTCAATTACCCCTGGTTGAGAAAGAAATCAAGAAAATGTATGAAGCTAGAATTATAGTCCCTGTTAGATATTCAGATTGGGTATCTAATCTTGTTTCAGTAAGGAAGAAAAAAGGAGAAATAAGGCTTTGTATTGATTTTAGAAACTTAAACAGAGCCTCATTAAAGGACAACTATCCCTTACCCAAAATGGATCACATTTTACAAAAGGTAGTTGGTTCTAAAAGAATTTCTTTGCTAGATGGCTTCTCAGGTTACAATCAAATATTAGTACATCTTGATGATCAACTCAAAACTGCCTTTACCACACCTTGGGGTACTTTCATGTATGTGAAAATTCCCTTTGGTTTAATGAATGTTGGTGATACATTTTAGAGAGCCATGGATATAGCTTTCTCAGAATAATTAGGATAATTCATCATTATTTACCTTGATGATATCACTATTTTTTCCAAGACAGATGAAGAACACCTAGAACACTTGAGAAAATTCTTTGAGAAATGTAGAAAATATGGGTTATCTTTAAATCCAAAGAAAACAATGTTTGGCCTCCAAGAAGGCAAACTACTTGGACACATCATATCAAAATAGGGGATAAAGATAGATCCAAAGAGGATTGAGGGTATATTGCAAATCAACCATCCTAGAAACATCAAGGAACTTCAATCTTTAATTGGGAAGATTAATTTCTTGAGAATGTTCATACCCAATCTAGCTGAACTCCTTAGAAACCTAACAAATATGCTCAAAAATGAAGAAGGAGTTAAATGGACCTTAGAAGCAAAGAAATAATTTGAATTGGTAAAACAAGCTTTAACTAAAACACCAGTTCTCATTAGTCCTGATTTCACAAACGATTTCTTCATTTTTTCATTTGCATCAGAACACACAGTAGTTTTTGTCCTGTTACAGAAAAAATGAAAGGGACAAGAGCAGCCAATTTCATTCTTTAGTAAGGCATTAAGAGATCCACCCCTAAAGTACAATATCATGGAAAAACAAGCCTTTTCCTTAGTCAAAGCCTTAAAATACTTCAAATTTTACATTTTACATTCCCACATAATTGAATTTGTGCCAAATTCAGTGGTAAAAGACATTTTAACACAAGATCCAGATGGAAAAAGAGGAAAGTGGATTTCTGTGATGCTTGAATATGATTTAGAGATCAAGCCCACTAAGCTCATAAAAGGCTAGGGACTAGCAAGATTAATGGCTGAGTCTAATTTTGAAGCTCTTGATATATTCATGATAGATGCATTAGATGAACAGCAAGAGTTGTCAACTCCCATTATTGAATATCATTTTCTGTTTTCATCTTGGTATGCTGATATTTTATATGTTTTTCTCAATTTAAATACACCTCCTCGTTTGTCTAAAATGAAGACAAGATTTTTAAAGTTAAAATCTGTTAATTACTGCATTTTGGATAAATGTCTATACTGGAAAAATGCTAGTGTATTATTGCTTAAAATTTTGCCAGAGAATGATGCAGATAAGATCAAGCATGAGTTCCATGAAGGAGAATGTGGAGGCCACCTCTATTGGAAGACAACTGCCAATAAAATCCTTAGAGCTGGTTACTATTGTCCCACCCTCTTTCAAGATGTCCATAAAATGATTATTGCTTGTCACAAATGCCAACTCTTTGAAGGAAAAAGAAAATTGCTTCCCTTACCTCTACAACCAATGACTGTTGAAGCTCCTTTTCAACAGTGGGGTCTAGACTTCATTGGGGAAATCCATCCAACCTCATCTGCTCAACATAGATGGATCCTCACTGCAACAGACTATTTTACCAAATGGATAGAAGCCATCCCTTCTAGGTAAGCCATTAACTCTGTCATCATAAAATTCCTTGAAAATCATATCTTATTTAGATTTGGCTATCCTAGGAAGATTATTAATGATAGTGCTGCTACATTTGGATCCAAAAATATGGTTGAATTTTGTCATAAATATCAGATTAGATTGGGCCATTCTACTTCTTATTACCCTCAAGGTAATGGGTTGGCAGAATTCTCAAACAAAATTTTGGTGAATATAATAAAAAAGTTGCTAGAAGACAATACGAAATCATGGTACACAAAGCTAGTACATGCACTATGGGCTAACATATTAACACTTAAGAAATCAATTGGAATGTAACCCTACCAGCTAGTTTATGGAGAAGATGCGATTTTTTCAACCAGTCTAGGAGTGCCAATCATGAAGCTGATCCAAGAAGTACAGTCTGAAGAAAATGATATGACAAGGAGAATACATCAGACTATACATCTTCAACAAACCAGGGAGGAATTCTACAACAGAGCACTACACAATCAAGAAAACATCAAGAAATTGTTTGATAAAAGGACAAAGGCCAGTGATTTCAGCATTGGTGACAAAGTTTTAAAGTGGGATTCCAGGAGAGAAGATAAGGGAAAACATGGAAAATTTGATAACTTATGGCTAGGCCCTTATCTCATTCATTCTACTGCTGGTAACAATGCTTATTTCTTGCAGGAAGTGAATGGAATTGAACTCTTTGGAGGTCTTGTCAATGGTAGGATGCTCAAGCATTACTTCTATCAAGAGTCATGAGTTTCAAAGTTTTTTTTACTTTCCATTGTAAATTATCATTGTATGAACATTGCATTCAAAGTTAGAAAAATAAAAATACAAAAACAATAGAAAATAGAAAAGAGGGAAAATGAAAACAAGAAAGGTATAGCCCCATACCAAAAAAGAGAGACACAGCCTGAAAGTGTGCAAGATCAAATGCCACTCCTAAAACACACTTCTAGTTAGTCATACAGCCTAATCATGACTAATTAGTTTTTTTTTTCAATTTACTACTGATAGGTTAGTGAATCAGATTTTCTAAACAGATCAATATTGGCTCATCAGTAAGGTAGATTAGGATAGAAAAAGAACTAGTTCCAATATGCTCAAAACTTGAACCAGATAAGAGTGAAAACACAGCTCAAAAAAATTCTAAACAGAGCTGAAGAAATGATGAAGGGTGTTTTAATTTTTAGATCTTAAGCCTTCACAATTTTGCTTTAATTTTTTGCAAATTTTAGTCTTTGTGCAGCTTTTTTTTATGCCATAGATCTGCAGCAAGTCAAATTGTTCAATCTTGGCTTGCTTTCTTTTTAAATTTTCCATTTTAGAATGTAGAGAATAAAGGTCTGTCAGACAGTATAATCCTGACAGATAGTAGTTAGGTAGAGAAATTTATGAACTCAACTGTTTAAACTAAGTTCATGGAGAAATAAGAGTAGAAATATATTATTTTCATGTTTTCAGAAGAATAAAATGTATATGAAAAGATTTTGCTAATCCAAATGCACTCTGAAAGAAGAAAAAATCTTAGGATCATTACGAATGGGTAGGTAGAGATGTTGTTTTGATAGAATTCCATCCTTTCAAATTGCTGCAGAGGTTATCAGATCAAAGACAGGTTAGCCAAAGGAAAAGAAAGTTGATGCACAATGGATGAAGGCACTGGTTTACTGAAAAGCCAAAGATCAATAGCAAAGGTTATGGACACCTAAAGAACCAGCTGTCCTCCCCAGTTGGAGCCATTGTTAGCCACCTATAAAAAAAATTTCATACCAAATGGTGGCTAAATATTTTTAAGGCCTTCAAGAGATAGTTTCCTTTGAAAACTTATCATCTTTTGAAGTCTTATGATGATAATTACCCTTTGAGTTAATCTTCACTGCTGTTTCACTATTAACCCTAAAGTACTTGATGATTTACTAAGAGAAAAAAATGCTCATGAGGCTCCATTTTTCATCATTTCACTCCTCCTCTTACTCATAAACAACCCCATTTTCATCCTTATTCCCTTCATAAAATCCCTCCATTTAACCTTCATTTTAACCTCCAAAATCATCAAAACCATTTTAAAACTTATATTTCCCCCTTATTTGGTTTTAAATTCCCTTCTTTCATTTACCGAAACCCTCATTTGGCCTTAAAAATCTTTGTTTTAAGCCTAATAAAAATTCTTTTGCATTATAAAGAGTTAAGCCCCTAAGGGCTTATATTTTTTAGCCCTCCACCTCATATGGCCTAAGCCCTGCAATCAGGCGCTTAAAGGCCTAAAAGCCCTCTTCCGAACCCTTATTTCCTTCTATTTTTGTTTCCCGACATTTTGATTTTAAAATAAATCTGGACCGTTGATCTCTGCAGATCAATGACCATCGGGCTCCATTCTTCCGCCCTTATGTATGCCTTACCTTTTCCTCCGATCAATTGAACCTGCCCCTCCTTAAATCTTGACCATTCGTTGCGGAGATCCGATGATCGGGACTTAACCCGATAGCCTTTTGACCCGTCCACTCTGTGATAGAAATGCTAGGTCATTGTAGACCCCACCCCGATGTTCAAACCTACATCTTACCCTCCATCACGCTCAACACGCGCCATTGGATCTGGAGCCACCAATTCGACAGCTCAAACACGATTTCGCGTAATTTTTTGACCCCCCTTGCAGTGTGCTACTTCCGCGCAAAATAGGTGGTTTTCATTTTCCACATGTTAGGCAATGCATTGTATCACATTTTCTCTGGAAATAATGCCTCCACCCCCCCGCCCCCCTGCCCCAAAACGCTGCACGAAAACCATTAA
Source organism: Pinus albicaulis (assembly GCA_034641835.2). Taxonomy (NCBI): domain Eukaryota; kingdom Viridiplantae; phylum Streptophyta; class Pinopsida; order Pinales; family Pinaceae; genus Pinus; species Pinus albicaulis. Next base: position 1,581,073,423 of record CM076582.1, on the reverse strand, counting down.
TGGTTTTCCAAAACCACTTATCTTCAAATTCGCGCCAAATTCAAAATTTTACCTGGTTAGTTGTTCTGCCAAGTCTTGACCCTTCCACCGCTGCATTTCATCCATCCTCAAGCATCTTCGCTGCCTCCTTTAAACCTTTGTAATGCATTCTACCACATCCGTAGGGTTTCTTAACAATTTTTCATGTTTTTTGCAGGGTTTTAATGGTGGTTGTTCCAAGAAATCCCATAGTCACAGCTTGGTGACATATTCGACCCAAAATGACGATTCTGTGGTTTTTATCAAAGAAGAAAGGGAACTGCAGGTTTGAGATCCAAGCTTAAATCAATTTGATCACGATCCAGGGTTTAACAGAAACCCTCCAATAACAGAAATCCACCTGCGAGAACAAAGTAGCAAAGTGTATCAGCAGTGAATAAATTAACGATAAAGGGATTAAAGCCAAAGCTTGAAGATTAGAGTTTTAATCCACCAAATAAAGAGATAAAGACAATATCAAAGAATGAAGACCCGAAGACGAAGATCAAGACTAATTAAGCCTAAACAGAGACCAAAACAAAATTAAAGGTGTTTTAAGGTAAAACAGTGAGTTATATCAGTAAAGGAGGCCTCCACTACCACATCAGAGGCTAGTTATCCTCTTCAACTACCAAAGTGCCACTAGTAGTCTCAATAAATCAAATGAAGACATAGTTATTGCCTATTCAGTGATATTTTGTTTAAAGATAGCCAAAGTTATTGCCAGCCTGCCTAAAGAGTTTTAAAGTCAACAAAATCTGCCAAGTAGCTTAATACTTAATGAAAACCAATTAATACAGAGAAAATATCAGAAAACTTCTCTATTGAACCCCTCAAAGACAGAGAAGCATTAACTTGTATTAATTGAACTAGAGACCTTTTCTTTCATCCCACCTCCTATTTCTTCTATAAATACTTCTAAAGAAGATGAGATGTTGGTTGGTTGTTGGATTTCTGATGTAATAGTTTCTATATCGAATCATTGTTGAATGTAAGTAAGTTCTGAAGCTTTAAAGCTATGCTAAGTTATTGAAGAAGTTAGGTTGAGAAGAGAAGTTGTTGTTGTAATGAAACATTGCACTTGAAGTATGTAACTGGATTGACAATCAATATACAAGATGGTTTTTGGGATCCTGGTCTATATCATTGGTGAAGTACCTCTTACTATTATTTTTTTCTTTTCATGTATGCCATTTTGTTCATTTTTCACTGATAAAGAACAACAAGCATAGAGCTAGGATTTACTGTTAGAAGTACCCTACTCTCACTGATAATATTTATCTTTATGTTTTCCTCCAATTGTGTATTTAAGAATGACTTAAGTTAAGTGCAAACATTATCAAGGAATGTTGGTTAGTCCATGTCTTGATGTGCAAAACTCAAAAGGAAGTTCTTGAATGATATTTTCATTACATGCTAAGTAGAGTTAAACTAGAAAAGTTTATGGTTTGCCCTGTCTTCTAGTTCTTTCTCCAAAGGTTTTTTTGAAAGTTTCCCTAAGAGTATGCTAAAGTAGACCATGATTGTAATACATCTCACCTGATCTTAAGCTAGACTTTTTTTTTCTTATCTTTTTTCATCCCTTCTGAAAGTAGTCTAGTGAGATTACTGGATTGTTTTCTGATAAGTTAGCTTTAATAAAGCTTGTCCAAATAAGTTTATGGTTAGCCCTATTATTTGGTTGGTTTCAAACAATTGATTAAAAAGGATTTTCTTGTATGGAAATTTGATAAATCCTTGTTGAAATTATCGACTTTTTCCACTTTCTAAACACTTTTAATGTTCCACTCTGTCATTTAATCTAAAGTATCTTTTGATATAGATGACTTGCCCCTTGGACCACTCTTGAAATTGTTGTACAATTAAACCCTTTTGTGACTCCATTGCCCAATGGTTTAAAGTTGTTTCACAATAATCCTATCTGCTAAAAACTTCTCAATACACTTGCATCTTCACCTTTTGAACTCTTTCATTTTGTGATATTCCATCCAATTAAAGATCATACCCGACGAACCAAAAAAAAAAAACTCATTGTTCTTAACAACTAGCCTAATATCATACTAAAACCTTAAAATATAAATCAATATTTTCACTTATAGAGAGATCCCTCTCTAGATTCAAGAGGGCTAGATCCTAGAATCCCAAAGTGGTTTTTGATGTAGTCTCTGCAACATTTAGTCTTGCCACTCTACTAAATTACAGATGCCTAACATAGCTGAACTACCTCCGTGTGAAGAAGTACTTGTATTATAAACTCATCCAATCCATTTAGTTGCAAAAACCTATTTTTTTGGGCATTTTTTAGATCTGTATTTAATTCAGCTGCCATTCTTAAAGTATTGAATTCAATCTCAACTGAAAATAGAGCTTTCTTACCATAGAATAGTTCATAAGGAGTGAATCATGTTGTTGTCTTCCAAGTGGTGTTGTATGCCCAAGTAGCTTCTACCAATCTATCTACCCAATATTTTATGTTACTTCTCACAACCTTGGTGAGGATGCTTTCTAAAGCTCGGTTAGTTACATCTACTTGGACATTCACTTGAGGGTGATAGGAAGTAGAAGTTCTATGCTTAATATTGTGCTTCCTCAAAATATTATCAATGAGGTGAGAGGTGAACTATGATCCCTGATCTTTGAATATTTCTCTAGGATATCCAAATTTGTAAAACACATTATCCCTCAGGAATTATACTACTTTTTCTTCAGTTGCTACCTTTATTCCTTTTTCTTCAGCCCACTTTGTTAGGTAATCATTGCAGACTATGATATGCTTATTTTGTCTGGATGGTGGATTGATAGGTCAAAAAAATTCAATTCCCCACTTGTCAAATGGCTCAAGAGCTAGTTGAGGGTGTAAATGAATTTCATACATTTGTGTGTGTTTCCCCATCCTTTGTTACTGGTCACACCTACTGGTGTATCTTCTGAAATCTTGGTGAAGGGTAGGCCAATAATAAACTGCCTAAAAAACTTTGTAAGCAGTTCTCTTTGTAGAAAAGTGGCCTCCACATGGGTTGTCATGACATTCAGAGAGGATATCAAAAACTTCTTCCTCCCTCACACATCTTCTTAGGATTTTATCAGGGCCTAGCTTGAAGAGATTCCCCCCAATCCATGTGAAAGGGGCATTTTTTCTGATGATTCTGCTCCTCTCCCTAAATGAAAGATTAGGAGGGAGTCTTCCATCAACCAAGTAGTTGGCTATATCATAAAACCATGGTGAGAGTGCTGATATGGCAAAGAGGTGTTCATCGGGAAGCTAGTCATCCACCATTCCTTCTTCACCTGCAGGGAGAGCTAACTTGGACAAAAAATTTGCAACAACATTTTCCTTTCCAGGTTTATCAACAATAGTCAAATAAAATTTCTGCAAAAGTAACAACCATCTAATTATTCTAAAATTAACATTCAGTTTTTTCATTAAATACTTGATGGCGGCATGGTCAGTTGTAATTTTCCCAACTTGGGAATAGCTACACTATTGGGAATATCTCAAGATATTACTAATGTGGAGCTTCAAAAATATGTAAAACACCCCCAATGGAGTAGCAGTGAATACATTAACACATAAAATGCCAGAGAATCAAAATATCCATCATATTATATGATAGTAGCATAAGATATACAAATACTTGAGCAGAAGATCACTCAAGCAAGGCACTACAAGTCTCAAGAGAAATGCACATGAAAATATGAGGAGCACTGCTCCATGAATAAAGCCCTAGGCTATGATTGTGCAATCCTTGAAGGATAACTACTGCAAAATGTCAATAATATATAGATATGACGATGGATAGCTCAAATAGGAAGGGGGGGCAATATCTCAACCCCTGGAAACATACAATACACAATCATAAGAGGGATTGGCTGAAATACAAGCAAAATGGCATTCCTGTAGAAATGTCGGAGTTGCTGGGTAGCAACAGCAAATCAAGAACTGAAAATAGATGGAGAAGGATGAAATGGCTGCATCAAATGAAGAATCCTCCTCCAATGGAAATCTATACTGAAAGGTTGATCCCTTCACCAAATATCTCACCCTCCAACAATCTACAAGAGCCCCAATCCAAATGCTCCTCTCAAAATAACGTAGTTACTAGATGGAACTGTGCTATAGGGCTAGGGAATGAGTTGGCCTTGATGCCAAAATCTGCAATATGCTCCAGAATGCCTCCAATCTGATATCTCAAAGGAAAGAGGGACTCCTCCTCTGAAAATAGCTAATGAAGGTGGTGTAGTGAACCCTCACTGCAACACCCAGCAACACAACATTACTCTGCTGCAAAAATAACACTGTCTTGATGGAGGATGCTTGGCCTCAAGCCTGGATGTGAGGAAAATCAGAGCAATCCCTCAAGAGACCTCTCAAGAAGGAGAAGGAATCATAAACAGGAATTCCGACGGAAACTCTTGCTAAACAACAAAGGATGCACAATGTTCTGAATAGACAATGAGATGAATAATACAAGCATGAGTAACAATGGTTGCATTGCCCTCCTTTTAAACAAGTGAAAGCCCTTCTCCATGCGTCCCACTCCTCTTAGGGTTTCCTACACCAAATAACCCTTTCCTCATTCATACTACGCTTCTTTTCTAAGTGTGCTCCACCTCTTGGCCCAACACTGTTGACTTGGCCAAACTTGACCTTGTCCATTTGAAAATAAACCTGTTCACACATTGGGGTGTGAAAAATATCTCCAATGATTATCCCCATTCATACTATGAGGGATTTTATTGTGATTGTCACTATTCATGGGCCTCCTAACCCATTTATTCTCCTCCTAGGTGAAATCAGGAAAAATTAATGTTCCAAATTATTATCAGAAAATTTGGGAACATTACAGTCCTCCCCTCCCAAATGTTGCTTGTCCTCAAAAAACTGCAAGGATAGAACTAGAAAGCCTCCTCTCAAGGCATGGAGTATAATATGTGTTTAGGAACATCTTCCTCATGTGGATTCTCCATCCCCAAGAAATCATCCACACAAAATGAGCTACCTCCCAACATGGCAACTCCTGAAGTTCATCTTCCACCTCTAGCTCCAACAATGTAGGTGGGCTGAAAATCTGATCTTGGTAGACAAAATATCCTACCCCACGCTGTCCTCCTCTCCACTTAGGATAAGTGTAGAGTGTATGATGATCCTGGGCTGCAATGTCATTACTCTCAAATGGAAATATGAAGATTAGACCTCTAGGGATCTCTCCTCCAGTGTTATGAAATATGTTGGCCCAAATCACCTCATATGTGATGAGTTTTAAGTCATCATCATATGGCATCACATTACTCATATGGCTCACCTCATAAGAAAACAAAGGTGTTTCTGTAGTGGCCATACCATCCCCCATGATCCCTTTAGAACATGTAGTGCCAAGTGTGTGGGAGTTTTCTCCCTCCAAGGACACATCCACCCAATGTGTCTCTCCTCTAATCATGCTCCCAAGGAAAGATCCAAAAATATAAATCAAGGGAACCATAAGCAGAATCATGCTGGCTTCCATGTGAAGTAAAGGAGAAGGACAATGGTCCCTCAAATGTAGTCAACGCAGTTTGACTGTCCACTGCCATACAAAATAAAATGATGGGTGGCTTCCCCACCATTTGCTTGCTTCCCTAGTCTCTTCACAAATCTGGAGAAGGAGAATGATGTAATGTGCAATGTGAGTACGTTCTCCATGAGAAATTTCCTTCCCATAACCACTTAGGGAGTGATCACCCATAATGGCCTTATGTAGACCACCAAATCTAGGAGGAAGAATATCCTCCCTTTGAGAAAATCCTTGCACATATATGGTTAAGAGGTGCATATATAAAGACAAATCATCATGCAAATCAGCAATACTCTCACCATATGTTTTTATCATATAAATGGAGTGTCTCATAGATTAGTATCCCCTCATCCTCAAAGGGAAAAGAGCTGACTGTGCTAACTCCTCCATCTCCTCATGATCCATGGAGGGCCTTCTCAAGTTCTTCAAGTGGTCCCTCCCATAAGAAGAAAGGAAATGTAATGTGGCCCTCATGGTTGGCCCATGGTTCCTCCTAAAATTTATAACATGTATAGTAAGGATAATCATGCTCCCAATTGGCATCCTCAATCTCAAGCCCACTCTCCAATAAAAGCTTGCCATGAACATAGAGATACTAGCAATACATGGAAGAAAAAAGCAATAGAAACAAGTTGTCACATGACAACCAGAAAGTGGATCAAGGCCCCATACAAGGAACCAACGCCGTGCATCCCTTGCCTACATCAAACCAAACAAAAACAAGTGTTCTTTCAGCCACTTGTTTGCAGCCACAATCATTTTACAAGATTTAAACATGAAAGTACAATTTGGTGCCAATGGTGCACACCAAGAATCATGTGGCTTCTCCCACAAACCACCAATGAGATAGCCAATATCAACGCTACAATTGACTTCAAGTACATCATTATACAATATTAAAGAAGGAATAATCCTCCTTGGTACAATATGCTGCTCATTAAAAGACAAGAAGTACAAAAAATAAGGTGAAATTGTACATTCTTCATCATGCACTCAAAGACTTGAGCTGAAATGGCTCAATTGAAAATGCTCCCTTACTCCCAATGAGTAGGAAGGTGGTTGTGACATCTTCACCATCATAATCTAGGCTATGCATCTCTCCATATGCTGATGTGTGTTCTGCTAGATGCCCTCCCAAATGAACTCCTCTTCCAAGGCAAGAAATGCATCAAAATTCATGGAAAAGAAGTCCTCCTGTGCTGCATGCAATAGCTTCTCCTTGAGACTAGAATCTCTAGTCAAGAAGACTATGTCATGTGAATAGATGACCATATCATATACCATGTATCTGTCATCTCTCTCCAGGTCAACAAGAGTCATGCATGAACTGAGATCCTTGGAGTACTCTACTAAGAGCTGAGATCTCCAGTAAGGATCATTCCTCCCAAAAGACAGTGCTGGTGTTCTGGCATGTGAAGCTCTCCTCCTACTGCTGTCTACTACTTTGACATCCCCTAGCCCAAATTTCTCCTCCAAACTCTTCACCTCTCCAGAATCCAAGAGCGTTGAATCCAAAGACAAAATTTCTCTCATCAAGGATAGATCTGGTGGCCTCCCTGGTGGAATGCCTCTATGCAGTGAGACATCAATTTCAAGAGTGGATTTTACATATGGTTGGGCAACCTTGCCCTTGCTCTCACAGTGAAATAAATTTTCCCTCCTCTTTGTACTAGCTTTCTGAAATAGAGAAGGATGTATGCCCCTCATCACATGATGCTACTCTCCCTTCCTTCCTCCTCCTTCCAGCTACAATGCTCCATAATCATTCTTCTCATTGATTGTGCCTAGACCTCTATGAATGAGATCCTGGGGGATTCCTTGCAAAGATGCAAGAATCCCTCTAGTTGGAGCAAGAGCTCCTCTTCCCTCTGCATGAGGTACTATATCAACTCTAGAAATGACAGCATTGTTGCCCTCAGCTTTCTCAACATGAGTGGGCAACCCTCCAATGATTTGATCTTCTTTTGGAAAAGGGATCTCTTTGCCTCCTTGTGCCAAAATACAAGATGAAGTTCTTGCCTTCAATAAAGTATCATGCAAGATATAATCCTCCTTCATGGTTCTCTGAAGTGATTCTGAGTCTATGGTTTTCTTCATTACATGCAAGGGTTTTGTTTGTTTGAATGTGTTTGTTTCCTCCACATGTGTTTCAAAATTCCTCCTACCAAATCTCTTCATCAAAGTTCTAATGAACATTGCATAGGAAGAGGTATTTGCATTTTTCAAAGTAAATGTCTCAAATAACCACCATGCATAGACCTTACTGTTACAGGTCAAAATACCTCCTCATCAACTCAGGGGAGAAGACAAATATGGAAGGAATACAAAGACCTAAATTAAACCCATTTCTGCCACGGTAACGCCTATCTAGAATAGTACAAGAGCGTTATAACGTAGTCAATCAGTGAATGAGCCATGCTAGTGGCTAGGGAAACGCTCTACTTACACTAAAGGGTAGTGTTACCCGTGTTTTAAGTTTGAATCGGGAAAATCCCGCGGAGAATGATTTGAATCTCCGAATTTCCCTCACAAGAGGATCAGTTCATAAAAGAAACTGCAACACACCAGTTCATTATTGGTCATTGCCATAAGAAGACTGAACTCCAAAGGAGGAAAAAGCATAGATATCAAGGAAACATCTAAGTTTTTTCCATTCCAAACTAGTGGAAAGAGAAAGGCAACAATGGCTTTCTCCCTCTCTTATAAGAAGGATCTGAAGGCTCTTAATTGAAGGTCGAAAGATTGCTAAAGGTTTTGCATACTTGTCGAATAGAGAATAGTGTGAAGGCCAAGAGTCAAAGAGGTTCCTAGAGAGATTTTTGACTTAGACTTCTTCACTTGAGAGATAAGAGAGATTGGGAGACTGAGGAGGGCTTGGTACAACCGACGGTTGTAATCCTCCTTCTTTCAAATTAATAGAACTGTGTTCGTTTTGTCCATTCAATGCTTAATGTTGTCATTATTGTTTGAACATTTACATAGTATGATATGAAGTTCGTTATATATTGGCTTGATTGATAGAATATATGTTATGTTAGGAGTTACATGGGTGCTTTGACTGATTGCAGGACTAATATTTGGAGCTGGTGAAAAAGGACTCTTGCTTCGTTGCCTAGTGCTCTCCAAGGGACTCCAAGATTGTCAAAGAGGTAATTCTATATCGTATTCTATCAAGTTATTTCAAGTTAATATGAACATTCTCATGCCATCTTTTTGAACAGCATAGCTAATCTTACTGTCTGCCTCAGGCACTGGAAAGCCCTGAGAGGGATATTCGAAAACCAACCACCCAAGCAGTTTAACCTATAACAGAATTGGTGACTCCGTTGGGGAGTTTCCCCATAGTTTCCGGACTATTTCTTCCCTTCTTTCTTCTCTCCTCTATTCACTGATCCTTCCAACCATTTTTATGCCCAGTAGACATACCAAATGCTTGCAGAGTTCAATCCTGTTTATGTTGACCATCTGAAGTACTTTACCCTGGCTAACGCTACCTTTGTAGGTTCTCCAGCGCGTTATAACGCTGTCTCTGCTTAAATACAGTGCGTTATAACGCTGTATTTACTCACAGACAGAGCATTACTCAGCCAAAACCTTGTTGTTCACTACTGTGACTGTGTTTTAGCTGCAGAGTTTTTGGTCATCAGTATCTTTCCTCGACTAAATCCCTGTGCTTGTCTACGGAGCTGGCATTTTTGTTTGTTCTTGTTTGAAAAGTTAGTGATTAAAAGAATTTACTTTTTAAAGAAGATTTTTTTTTTATTTTTCTGCATTTATTTGAGTTTATTCTGAAAGTTTCAGTTCATAGACTGTTAAGAAAAGGTAGACAGAAGTCTGAATCTTGAAAGATGAACTACGTTATTTGAATGTTAATGCATGGATGTTGAAAAGAAACCTCTCCTTGTAGAAATACTCTTCATCGAATTGAATATATAGAGCATTTTTTGCATGGTTTCTTGAGTCAGAGTCTCATCACATTTCATACGTCCACTCCCCCTCTGCAAGACTAATAATCAAGTACACTAAGAATAAAGCGATAATAAAATCAATCAACTCTTTTTTGAGCTCACACAAACAGTAGTTCAGGCTACGATTTTTGGGTAGGAACAGTGAGAAAATTACCCAAGATCTCAAAACTTGAAACTAGAGTCATTAACGAGTGAAATCATGCTGCACTCATATTATCTGGACCGTTCCTTTACCGGAGCTCAGCGCGAGACAACACTTGGGTGCACAAGAAGGTAGCCCGCCTTCGACTGCATCCTGTGGGTGTGTTATATATTGGGGTTCCCTTCGGGGATGTCGAAACTAGATCAGGGATCTAGGTATTCTGCCCATATAGCACACTATCCTTGACCGTGGACCCCCCTGATGATGTCTATGATTTGAGGTATCCTTAGTGGCCATAATTTTTAGGGACTTACACAAGGTGACTGGGACGGGCTGTACTAGTACCTGAAACAGACGGACCCACTCTGTCTTCGGTCTTTAGGAGGGTACTCGTCTTCACGAGAGTGCTTACACCTATCGTCTGAGGTTCGGGCGAAGCTCTAGAGTGACCGTAACTGTACTTTCGACCAACCCTCTCTGTATACTATTGTGATACTGTATTTCATCACCAGCGAACGGTAGTACTCAGGCAGGGCACCCTATTCTGCCTGCTTGCTGATTGATTTTAGAGAGTCCTTTTTTTTTTTAGGTGTGTGGTTACTGTCATTGAGACTTTATAATACATCACAACTTAATAAAATTTGTTAAAATTAAACCGGTCATCATGGCGTCCCCTGACCCACGCCGTCTGTCTCGATGATAGCAAGGTCTACCTCCTCTCACTATTGAGGAAGAACTGAACCTTGGTGAACCCGGGCCTTCTACGGAAGAGCAGTCTCCTCTGATTAATCTTGATTATCACATAGACCCTTATCATCCGTAATTTCCAGAGGACCCTTTCACTGAAGGGGTAGTACCTCATTACAACCCTCCGCTCACTAATCCATTGGGGCCTGTGATAATTCAGATTCCACCACGCCAAGATATGTCTTTGGCAGCACAAACATCCATTTCACCACCGGCATCCATAGGGTTGATGCCAATGGCGACCATCCCAAGTTCGCCACCATCCTCCTTGCCAGTGGTCAGTTCTATGCCATCATTGGGTAACCCTAGTAGTCAACATACACCTAACCCCAACCCTACGGTCATCACAACTGCCAGTAGCTTACCGAACCCTTCGGCATCTACTCCTACCGTGACCACGTTGGGAACCACGGTAGCTCCTCCCATGAGTACGACTACTTCGGTACCTTTCACCAACCCTTTCGGCTGGAACCCTCTGTTGAGTTCAAACCCCTTGGTTACTATACCAGGGGGTAGTGTCACCAGCACACACATAGCAGGGAACATTTTCCTTCCCTTGCATTCCTTAGGACAAATCGGAAAACCCATTGTAAATACTACTCACTTAAGTGGTTCAAACATAGGTGTAGGATCTATACCGTTGCCAAACTATGCAAATATTAGCATGCCTCCGGGAAACTCTATTGCATCCATTTGGACTAACCAACCCCAACCTCCATCTGGAATCAGAGGGCACTTTTATACTGGGGGAAACCAACCGTTTGCCCCGCAATACACTATGCCCTATGGACAGCAACCTTATGTTCCTACTCCTCCACCTATGGGAGGTTTTTATCAAAGTCCCACTCACCCCCCTAGTAACACGTTGATGGGGGTACCCTATGGTCTAAGTAGTCAGCCCATACTGCCTTGGTTAGATTCAGGGGTAAATCCAAAATTGCCATTCTTGGCAGCTTTGGACATACCCGATATCCATAAACTGACGAACGACCCCACCAACCACAACCCGCTTTGGCCTCCAGTACCACATAAGATTCCTTCTGACATCTCGAAGTTCGACGGGAAACATAATGACGACCCAGCCGCACACATCACTACCTTTCATTTATGGTCCATATCCAATTCCATGGTAGTTGATAGTGTTCGGCTTCGTCTATTTCCTCGCACCCTTACAGGCAATGCCGCCAAGTGGTACAATGAATTGCCACGTGCCGCCATCAATACTTTTGGTGCTTTAGCGACGAAGTTCTTAAATAACTTCCAATTACCAATTAGAGTGGAAACCAGAACAGAATTGTTAACATCGCTGCGCCAATACACCGCCACCCACATCTCCGATCATATTCATGAATGGAGACGTAAGACGAGGCTCGTCAAAGCGCCAATACCTAACCATCTCTTGGCCAATTGGTTTTGCAAGTCTCTTTTACCCCATATCTCTAAATACATTGGCCTTTCTGGTGCGGTGACAGAAGATCAATGTATTCATCGTGCCCAACACTTGGATTTAATCTATTCACAATCTGGCACGCTTTACGATTTGCTCCCCCATGCCCCTGGTAACCCAAATCCTCCAGCCACTCAGAAAACCGGAGCACATGCCGATGGTATCGTTGGCACAATCTCTGGTGTGGCCACAAAGTAGTCTCGGGGGAAAACCTCCCAGCCATCTTCGGCTGCCACCGCCCCCCAGAAAACAACTCCTCTTCCTCCCGCTGAGGTAAACTCGGTGCAAACCTCACAAAAACCTAGCGGGAAAAATAAGAAGAACAAGAAGAAGATGTCTTCTTCGGAAGAGTAGTCGGATAATCAGAATAACCCTAATCAGAAAAATGCTGCCAGAAATGACAAAAGAAAGGATAAACCCATGAAATTTCCTTGCAAGATCTGTGCGGAGGACCACTTGACATATAAATGTCCTCGGCTGCAGGAATGCACCGATTTTATTTCCAACAATGATTCTGGGTGAACACCTGCTGTTCTTCATAATCCTTTCCCTAATCAACAGCAGCAACATCAACACATGGTTGACAACCCGCCACAACCCCATCAACAGGGCAATGGTGGTTCGCATCCTTCCGGCGAAGGACCATCTGCCATTTATGGCATTGAGAGTGTTGAACTTCAAACTCGAGCCAAGCTTTATGGAAATCCTACCATAGATGCTCAAGAACCTGGAACTAATTCGAATCCACCGCCGCCCAATGATTTACATATCGAACGGCCTACTGCTGAACCTGTAATTTGTCCCCCCAAAGGGACACTTCGACGCACGACTCATAACACCTCTGCACATGCAGCCCAAAACTACAATATTGTAGAAGATTTGGCGCAGGCACCGTTAGCCATGTCTGCTCTTGAAGTTTTACAAACCTACCCAGCACAAAGGAAAGCCTTGCTTTCGGCAATTGGAGGAATAGACCCCCAGGACTCCATGCTAGCTATCTTTGATATGGAAAAGGCTAAACCTCGCCTCTCACACCAACTTGCATTCCAGGTGCAAGTAGTGTCGAAATGGAGACCAATCCATCGTACTGTCGTAGATGAAGGTGCTTCGACCTGCGTTATGTCACAAGCTTGCTGGCTCAATTTAGGTTCTCCTACTCTAACCCCGCCATCGAATTCCCTCAAAGCTTTCGATGGCCATAACTTCCTCCCAAAAGGATACCTTGCTAGCTTTCTCGTCACTCTAGGTGGGAAAACAGTAAACATGGATGTTGAAGTCGTCAAGCGCCATCTCGACTATAATCTATTGCTCAGTCGCAATTGGTCTTATTCTATGATTGCCATCGTGTCTTCGATCTTCCGACTCATCCTATTTCCATTGGATGGGAAAATAGTCATGGTTGATCAGCTATCCTTCTGCACCCCTGATTATGCCACTTTACCAAGTAGCACTGTACCCCTAATAGGAGGTGTCACTGACTGTTATGTCAGTATCGGTACCGGTCTTCTGAAGGCATCTTCCCTACTGGGTTGTTTTCCTCTACCGCCGCCGCAGATCCCAAACACGGTTGCAATGATATCCACCTTTTCGGATGGCTCTATCGACCCATGGATCATCCTGTCACCTCCATATATTGATTCCTATGGAGATCAGATGCCGCTTTCGCCGACCGAGTTGGCTTATCAAGCCATCCAAACCGCATCTGAACCCTCCACTGATATGGTTTCGACCACAGGTACAAACCTCCCTCCCATCACAGTTCTCTCTAAGGATCTCCTCAATGAAGTCTGGCCTACAGACGAAGCTATTCAAGAGATCATGTCATTAGAAGAACGACCTTGGGGAGAGTTTCACCATCGCGCTTCGATGATTGACTCGGACGCGATGAAAACTGAAATCCTGTCTTTCGACCAACCTGAGACAGTTCCTTCCTCTTATACGACTGTTCACACTATCGATTCAGAGGGGAACATGGGTAATCTTTCCAAGACACTGCTCATTGATATCTTGGTCAAAATGGGTATCGTGGAAAATATTCAGATTGGAGCCGACTGCAATCCTGAGGAAATTGCGTCCTTCACATCTCTTTTTAAAGAATTACGCGATGTCTTTGCTTGGTCTTATGATGAAATGCCCGGCATAGATCCTTCTATTGTTGAGCATTCATTTTACGGTATTTTTCTTGCTCGTTAATCCAAAAAACCTCGAGTTTCCTCCTTGGGACTCGTTAAACTTACACGAAGTTGATATCGAGCGTTCTTTTTGTATGGTCTTTTCTTGCTCGTTAATCCGAAAAACCTAGAGTTCTCTTCTCCAGACTCGTTAAAGCTATGGAAAAGCACTGAGATTTCTTTTAAGGAATCTTTTTCTCTCTCATAAAACTGAAAAAATCCCAAGTCGCCTTTGTCAGACTCGTTAAAACTACTTCGACAGAGAACAAGGAGCCATTCTTTTCCTCTTTTTCAAAGCTCTTTAAACAGAAAAGGTAACCGAGTTTTCTCCGCGTGACTCGTTAAAATTTCACGGAGGGTACCGAGTTTTTCTTTGTTGGACTCGTTAAAATTTCACAAAGAGTATTGAGTTTACTTCGTCTCCTCGTACTCATAACAAAATGAGGTAGACGTCCATCGAACATAGATTTCTCACTTTTCCGGATTCGATGGACTAACTTACGGAAAATGAACTATTTCAGGCTTAGTATTACCCCTTTGTCGTGCTCGGTTATCAAGACATGACAAAGGTACCCCAATGGAGTCATCTTTTACGACATTTTTTAGACTCTCTAAACATGAAAAATTCACCGAGTTTGCTCATCTAGACTCGTTAAACCTAATCAGATGGGGCACAGAGTTGTCTTTCCTGACATTTTTGAAACTCTCTAAACATGAAAAATTCACCGAGTTTGCTCATCTACACTCGTTAAACCTAATCAAATGGGGCACAAAGTTTTCTTTCCTGACATTTTTCAGACTCTCTAAACATAAAAAATTCACCGAGTTTTCTCATCTGGACTCATTAAACCTAATCAGATGGGGCACAGATTTGTCTTTCCTGACATTTTTCAGACTCTCTAAACATGAAACTTTCACTGAGTTTACTCGTCTGGACTCACTAAACTTAATCAGACGGGGAAAAATTTGGACAAAATGGATACTACCTCTATCATATTTCCAAAAAAGGTCGATTTGGCAGCAAAATTCTTGAACATGGCACTTCCCAGAAAACTCTTTCACAGTTAGCCGAACCCTACCATCTATGAGTATTAGCCTTCATTTCCTAGTGTCCCTACACCGGTAAAATCCTAACACACTCTTTGGTGTTCATTCAAGCTTCAGCTGCCTAGTACCCTTCTAGAGTGCCTTCTATTGTTCAAGCAGATCTCGTTATCTACTGCTCCTGTTATCAACCAAACTGCTCATTATGCCAGAAATTATTTGTCGTCCGACGTCCCCATTTATTCTACATTATCTCAATCATAAAAAAACTCAGTTGGTTTCCATTTTTTGTTGACTGATGTAGGACGCCTCAGTGCCTACCTTTCAACAAATCTCTTCCTATTGACTTCAACATCTTATCTAGGAAGTTGATCCAGAAACCCATCAGTACCTAGATACTTGTAGACATCAGTGGCAGGTAGTCTTGTGTTTGATTAGGGGTCTTCATCATTGGCTCCTGGTCGAATGATTCTACGAGTGTTCGACTTCAACTCCTTTTATTCACACTCGCTATATTGTACTGGGCATCTTAGGGACCATCATCATTATCGGTGGCCACCTTCGCGTCTGTTAACAGTTTTCATTATTGAATGGTAATCAGAAAATTTCTCACATGTTCAACGACAACTCCTTCATTCACATGTTGAGAAATATGCAGTTTAAGTGAATCGGCAGTCAAGACCTTGGGGCAAAGGCTACATCATTAAAGTTGTGTTTCCTTCCCCAAGCTGCGATATTGTTTATGGAGAACAGCTTCTTCAGCCTGATCCTGTTATGACAGACACTTTCACATTGTGCTTATTAGTGGACAGATTCTTCATATCTCTATTCTAGAGAAATCATGTTGTTTAAGCTACTGAGCATGGGACATGCCCGATTCTAGGCAAATACCATATTTTCTGACGTATGTTGTTGTTTCAGGTTTTCCTCAGTCTTTCAATCTCTCTATCTCTACACAAATTGTAAAGTATTTCGGCCATCGTCTTCGTCTCTGACCTCACACTTTAGGGGGCATCTGTTACAGGTCAAAATACCTCCTCATCAGCTCAGGGGAGAAGACAAATATGGAAGGAATACAAAGACCTAAATTAAACCTATTTCTGGCAGGGTAACGCCTATCTAGAACAGTACAAGAGCGTTATAATGTAGTCAATCAGTGAATGAGCCGCGTTAGTGGCCAGGGCAACGCTCTTCTTACACTAAAGGGCAGCGTTACCAGTGTTTTAAGTTTGAATCGGGAAAAGCCCGCGAAGAATGATTTGAATCTCCGACTTTCCCTCACAAGAGGATCAGTTCATAAAAGAAACTGCAACACACCAGTTGATTATTGGTGATTTCCATAAGAAGACTGAACTCCAAAGGAGGCAAAAGCATAGAGATCAAGGAAACATCTAAGTTTTTTCCATTCCAAACTAGTGGAAAGAGAAAGGCAACAAGGGCTTTCTCCCTCTCCTATAAGAAGGAGCCGAAGGCTCTTAATTGAAGGTCGAAGGATTGCTAAAGGTTTTGCATACTTGTGGAATAGAGAATAGTGTGAAGGCCAAGAGTCAAAGAGGTTCCTAGAGAGCTTGTTGACTTAGAATTCTTCACTTGAGAGATAAGAGAGATTGGGAGACTGAGGAGGGCTTGGTACAACTGACGGTTGTAATCCTCCTTCTTTAAAATTAATAGAACTGTGTTCGTTTTGTCCATTCAATGCTTAATGTTATCATTATTGTTTGAACATTTACATAGTATGATATGAATGGCTCAGATGTGTATAATTTAGAATTTCATTATATATTGGCTTGATTGATAGAATATATGTTATGTTAGGAGTTACACGGGTGCTTTGACTGATTGCATGACTAAGATTTGGAGCTGGTGAAGAAGGACTCTTGCTTCGCTGCCTAGTGCTCTCCAAGGGATCCAAGATTGTCAAAGAGGTAATTATATATCGTATTCTATCAAGTTATTTCAAGTTAATATGAACATGCTCATGCCATCTTTGTGAACAACATAGCTAATCTTACGGTCTGCCTCGGGCACCGGAAAGCCCTAAGAGGGATATTCGAAAACCAACCACCCAAGTAGTTTACCCTATAGCACTTACCTCCCAAGTGCAGCACTACTACTCTGATGGCTTCATCTTTAGAAATATGATGTCGCTGCAAAAAGGTGTCTAGCTCTTCTATCCAAGCCCTGGCTGAACAAGTAGGGGAACCATAAAAGATAGATAAAAGAAATCTATCCTCATTATGCTACTTTCTCCTCCTCACCATGATCTTGCAAAACTCTGGAAAAGTAATATGATCTCTAAACTTCTGAGTTGGAGATTCATATTCATGCAAGAAACCTCTAAGAGTTCCCCTCTTCAGCATCCCTTCTTTTTATTCTTCTCTCATGGCAAAAATAGCCATGTGACTGCGATGTATATCATAGGGTGTAGTTGCATGCTCACATCCCCTACAAGAAAATCTAGAGTTTGACTCAGTTTCAAACCCTCTTGGAGATCCTGTACAAATCTCCCTCCTTATCTTCTCAAATTCTTCATGAATGCTCTGTACGGATTTTGGAAGAAGCTTTGTAAGCTTAGCTTCCTTTTTCTCTCCATGAAGTGGAGTTTTCACCTTCTCTCTCCTTGATATCATGATGGCTAAGATCCACTAGCTAAGCTAGAGATACCACTGTAATATTCCAAACTCGATAACAACTACATTATTGGGATCATCTCAAGATATTACCAATGTGGAGCTTCAGAAAAATGTAAAACACCCCCAATGGAGCAGCAGTGAATAAATTAACACGTAAAATGTCGGAGAATATAAATAGCCATCATAATATATCATAGCAGCATAAGATATAAAAATCCTTGAGGAGATGATCACTCAAGCAAGGCACTAGAAGTATCAAGAGAAATGTACATGAAAATATGAGGAGAACTACAACATGAATAAAGCCCTAAGTGATGATTACGTAATCCTTGAAGGAGAACTGCTACAAAATGTAAATAATATATATATATATGACAATGGATAGCTAAAATCGGAAGGGGGAGAAATATCTCAACCCCTAGAAACATAAAATGCACAATCCTCGGAGGGATTGGCTGAAATACAAGCAAAATGGCATTCCTGTAGAAATGCCAGAGTTTCTAGGTAGCAGTAGCAACTCAAGAACTGGAAATATATGGAGAAGGCTGAAATGGCTGGATCAGATGAAGAATCCTCCTCCAATGGAAATCTATAGTAAATGGTTGATCCCTTCACCAAATATCTCACCCTCCAACAATCTGCAAGAGCCCCACTGCAAATGCTCCTCTCAAAATAACACAGTTACTGGATGGAACTGCGTTGTAGGGCTAGGGAATGAGTTGGCCTTGATGCCAAAATCTGCAATATGCTCCAGAATGCCTCCAATCTGATATCTCAAAGGAAAGAGGGACTCCTCCTCTGAAAATAGTTGATGAAGGTGGTGTAATGAACCCTCACTGCCACACCCAGCAACACAACATTACTCTGTTGCAGAAATAACGTTTTCTTGATGGAGGATGCTTGGCCTCAAGTATGTATGTGAGGAAAATCAGAGAAATCCCTCAAAAGACCTCTCAAGAATGAGAAGTAATCCTAAACAGGAATTCCATCGACAACTCTTGCTAAACAGCAAAGGGTGCACAATTGTCTGAATAGACAATGAGATGAATAATACAAGCATGAGTAACAATGGTTGCCTTGCCCTCCTTTTAAACAAATGAAAGCCCTTCTCCATAGTTCCCACTCCTCTTAGGGTTTCCTCCACCAAATAACCCTTTCCTCATTCATACTACGCTGCTTTTCTAAGTGTGCTCCACCTCTTGGCCCAGCGCTGTTGACTTGGTCAAACTTGACCTTGTCCATTTGCAAACAACCCTGTTCACACATGAGGGTGTGAAAACTAGCTCCAATTATGATCCCCATTCATACTATGAGGGATTTTATTGTGATTTTCACGATGCATGGGCCTCCTAACCCATTTATTCTCCTCCTAGGTGAAATCAGCAAAAATTAATGTTCCAAATTATTGTCAGAAAATTTGGGAACATTACATCAGTGTGAACAAGGTATGATATCCTGTTAAATAATGCCTGAATCTGTTCAATGCATGGACAATGGTCAACATCTCCTTCTCAATAAAAATATAATTCAGCTTGGCTTTTGACAAATTCTTGCTGATGAAATAAATGGCATAAGGGATGTTTTCTTATAATTGTCCTAATGTTGCCCGTACATCTTTGTCGAATGCATCAATATGGATGTGGAAAGGAAGAGTCCAATTTGGACCTTGGAGGATGGGGGCAGTAGTCAACTGCTTCTTAATGAGCTCAAAAGCCTCTTGACAAGCATCAGACAAAATAAACTCAGAATCTTTGGCCAATAACCCAAATAATGGTGAAGCCATCTTGCTGAAATCTTTGATGAAACTTCTATAGTAACCAACTAAGCCTAAGAAACTCCTGACATCTTTATGCTTTTGAGGAGCAGGTACCCTTTTGATGATAGTGATTTTGTTCGGGTCTACCTGTATTCCTGCTTGGGATATGGAGTTTCCTAATACAACCCCTTCTTTCTTCAAAAATTCACACTTTTTTGGGCTCAAGAAGAGATGCATATCAATGCACCTTCATAGTACTTTACCCAAATTAGAGATAGCTTCCTAGAAATCATCCCCATATGGTGTGAAATCATCCATGTAAATTTCGACATAGTCATGGACTAACTCAGAAAATATGCTTACGACGGATCTTTGGAAGTGTTGGCAATATGATGTAATGTGTTGTCCTGGATGGCAACCTACTTGATGAAGTTTTCCTTGATGGAAACCTACTTGATGAGTTGCCTATGATAAGCAACCTATGTGTTAAATATGTAAGGATGATGTATCTACAGAGCAGTTCAAATGTGACAGAGAAAATAATTCCAGTAAGTGCCAGAGTAATGATGAATAAGATATGTCACAAAGCATACGCAGGTTTGTAAAGGCAAAGTAGCGTATGTACGTGGAAAATTAAGTACCAAGTAGCGTATGCCTATTTGCGCTCTAAATTTATAAAACCAGGGGACTTTACCATGGTATTGGCCCATAGTATTGAGCGCTGGATTATCTATTTGATCCCGTCTAGGAATACCATCAGCGGTTGAGTGGTTTTGACTCATGGTATTGAAAAAGGCTAAATCTATATAAGGAGAAGAAGATCATAGTGAAAGGGTGTGCATAGGTCTGTGTTTTAATGAATACCTCACTCTGAAGTATATTTGCATGGAATGGGTAACAGCTTATTGATTGATCTGAATTAATAATGCGCCTATGAAGAAAATGATGAAGAGGGATCTCTAGATCTAAAATGACTATGTATCTTCTAGATCTGTTTATGAAATGTTTAGATCTGAGATGTGGCGAATATTTTCTGAATTGAAGGATAATATCTGAGCTATTTATCTGTTCTGAAGAATTGCGCAGCCCTACAATGTTTGCAGATCTATACGCAGGTTCGTGGCAGAGAAAGCGTGTATATATGCGGGTTGGTTTCAGCAAAAGCGCGTATGGAATATGAGGTCAGTCCTGAAATATGTGCAGATGTATATGCAGGTAAACGAGAGCAGGGGGTAGTAGCTCCCTTCTAGGAAAGGCTGGTAAATGAGAGCAGGGGGTAGTAGCTCCCTTCCAGGAGATGCTGGTAAACGAGATTAGGGGGTTGATCTCCCTTCCAGTAGTGGCTGGAAAACAAGAGAAGGTTGCAGCCTTCTGCAGGTGGGTGCCTGCGTGCTGGTATGAGTCTGCACCAATACAAAATTGTAAGAATTTTTCTTTATAATAAATATTGAAGACAGAGACGACAGCAGCGGTGGTTTTCTCCCGAATTGGGTTTCCACCTTAAATACTGGTGTTCATGTGTGTTGCTTATGTGTGATGGTTTATTCTGCTATTACTGCACATTCTTACTGTTTACTAAACATCTGATGAATGAATGATGCAATGATCTAAGTAAATAATTAAATGCATAATAATATCTCTGGACATACACAAGTTTTCTTAAGGATATCCACATGTATATGTGAGTTGGGTTTAGTAAAGTAGCTTATGGGTTTAAGAGAAAGAAAACGTAAAAAAAATTCAGTCAGCTCTAAATACTGATTCACCCCCCCCCCCCCTCTTAGTATTTTTCCCAACAATTGGTATCAGAGCAGGTCCTTCTGCAGAAGCTTGATCGCTTGAAGGAGATACGTCGCAATGGGAAGTCATGAAGGAGTATTTTCTCTAAGGCCACCTCTATTCAATGGAAGTAATCTATTATTCTAGAAGATAAGAACAAAAGAATATTTGCAAAGTCTTGGTGCAGAAGTATGGGCAATCGTGGAAGAAGGTTATCAGTATCCGACAATTGTTCCTACTGATGCAGTAGAAAGGAAGAAATATGAATTCAATGCCGAAGCAATCAATGTTTTATTAGGAAGCATGTCTGAATCAGAATTTGTTAAAGTGATGCAGCTAAATTCAGCAAAAGAAATCTGGGACAAAATCATTCCAATCTATGAAGGAGATATAAAGGTAAAAAGTGCAAAACTCCAAACTCTCAGAATTGAATATGAAAATTTAAGGCTGCATAGTGATGAGAGTATTGCCAGTTTCTTTTTACGTCTAGATGATATTGTAAATCATATGAGAAATTTGGGTGAAACCATAACCGATACTACTCTGGTGGAAAAATTCTTAAGATCTTTGACTTCAAAATTTGAGTCAAAAGTATCAGCTATTGAAGAAAGGCAAGATCTACAAACTCTTACTATTGTTCAACTACATGGTATCCTGATTGCTTTTGAAATGAGAAAAGGAGGTCCCTCTCAAATTAGAGAAGTTGCCTTTAAGGCATGTGCAAAAGGAAAAGAAAAGGAAGTTGTCAAGGAATCAAGTTATATATCAGAAGAAGAAGAAGCAAATTTTGTGAGAAGACTCCAACCAGGTACTGGAAGATTTAGAGGTAAGCTTCCCTTCAAGTGTTTTTCTTGTGGAAGAGTTGGTCATTATGCTACTAAATGTCCTTATGAAGAAAATCATGATAAAGGGAAAAATTTTGAAAAGGGAAAGAGTTATTATACAAATGAAGATAATGATGAAGTGTCAAATGAGGATGAAGAAGGTTCTGACTAAGATCTGCAAGTGCTCATGGCAAGGAAGAAAAATAAGAAGGCTACTCAAGGGAAGAAGATATCTTAGAAAACATGTACAACAGAAAATGAAGAAGATGAAACAGGTATTGATTGTTGTTCTTGTGATTCACTTTCTTGTGCATGCAATGGTGAAGATAGTGAAAGTAACAATATAAGTCTAGAAGCAAATCTCAAAATCAATGATGAAGATCCATTTAAAAGGAAGGAATCTATCTACCAAGATATGATCTCTAGAATGAATGGACAGATAGAAACAATGAAGGGACAGATAGAAATATATCAAAGACTGCAGGATAAAGTAACCAATCGAAGTGAAAGACTTGAAGCAGAAATCATCTCTCTCAAAACAGATCTGGAAAAATCAAATAAGAAGAATGAATAAATTTTACAAACTTTTGAAGAACAAGAAAATGGGTTGAAAGAAGAGATTTTAAAATTGA
Source organism: Pinus albicaulis (assembly GCA_034641835.2). Lineage (NCBI taxonomy): Eukaryota > Viridiplantae > Streptophyta > Pinopsida > Pinales > Pinaceae > Pinus > Pinus albicaulis. The sequence continues at coordinate 1,581,050,710 of CM076582.1, read as the reverse complement.
ATGATCAAGTAGAAGAAGGAAGAAGGGTCGAAGAAAGTATGAAGAAGAAATTCCAAAGATTGGAGGTTGAGGTAAACATTTTAAAAGGTAAATTAGAAGAAAAAGATAAGCTCTTGAGGTTTTAGGATAGTACTAATATTCTAGACAATATTCTTAGTAGTCAAAGGTCTCCTTCTATTAAATATGGTCTTGGTTTTCATGAAACTATTAAAGGAGAATGTAGTTCACAAGAAAGTGCTAAAGATTCAAAGGATATCAATGCAAAACCTGAAGTGTTGAAAGAAACAAAAGGTCAACCGACAATCATGAACTCTCAAAAGAAATCATTCCCTCCTTTGATCAATAATGTTGAATGCGTTAAATGTCAGAATTATGGGCATGTTGTAGCCAATTGAAAAAGTAGATTGTTTCATTCACAAACAAACATATTCTACACGAAAATGTACTCAGGTTTCTTTAAGGGATATTTGTTTTCATGCAGCAAGTATGGTCATAAAGCAACTGATTGCAATAGAAGAAAGAATAGAAAAACACATTATGATCCCTATGCTTACTTTTCTGGTCACGCAAGATGTTATGCTTGTAACAAGTATGGACATGTAAAAAAAGAATGCAGGATGAATAGATATAAGAAATTGGATAATTTCCAGTACACAATAAGAAATTTCAGGCAAAGCTAGAAAAAGAAGGAGGACTGGTAAAAAGCATAGGGGATAATAATCCTACTGCAATCTTCCGCTTCTAAAGCTTACTTCTCATAATGACTGTAGGAGTGATGTGAGATACTTTATAGGGATTAGTAATGTATCATCACATGGGGAGCAATAGATGGTGATTCCCATGGTTGTTTTGGTAATTCTGGTTGTGTTCATTTCTAACAGTGCATCTGATGTGAAGAAGACAGGTACAAGTGGTATAAGTTCAGGGGGAGATGGAATTGTGAAATTTTTCTATATTTCACTTTCCATATGTGGGTTTCATGACATAAAGCCACGTATACACGCGAGTTCCGTTGGAGACAGAAGCGTATGTTTTTCTGATAAGAAAAACAATGAGTCAAGCTCAAGGACAGGAGCACAGATTCAGGGGGAGAATTAGCCTTGCTGAGAGTAATGCATTGTTGACATTATGATGGTTCGGAAATATGATCTCTCTCTTGAGGTATTTTTGGTATTGGTTATAAAAATTCATATTTTTAATTTGATGAAAAGGTTATGTTGAGACCTATGATGTAAATGTTTATATTCAATCATGTAAGGACTTCTTCAAATTTGTAAAACCACTTGGTTGGGTAGTTGAGTCAAAATGTGTAAACCCACTTTGTTGGGTACTTGAGTCACATATGTAAATCCATTTGGTTGGATCATTGATGTAAGTATGAGTCCTTGGTGATAGGAAAGGTCATAGAGTCATGTACTTCATTGAAAAAAAATATATATATGTTTGAAGAGTCAGTGTGAACTCAGGGGGAGCATGGTAACTTGAGTGCACATCAGATCTACAGAGCTCTTCTTTCTACAAGAGAAGAATAATATTGTTTTGGTTCTGGTCCACCCTTTGCCCATGATGTCAAAGGGGAAGAGTATCAGGGTGTTTTAATAATTGTTATAATCAATGTATCTCTCTGTTCTGGTGATCAAATACCATCATGCTTGCCATCAAGTCCAAAGGGGGAGATTGTTGGCAATATGATGCAATGTGTTGTCCTTGATGGCAACCTACTTGATGAAGTTGTCCTTGATGGAAACCTACTTGATGAAGTTGTCCTTGATGGAAACCTACTTGATGAGTTGCCTATGATAAGAAACCTATGTGTTAAATATGTAAGGATGATGTATCTACAGAGCAGTTCAGATGTGACAGAGAAAAGAATTCCAGTAAGTGCCAGAGTAATGATGAATAAGATATGTCACAAAGCATACGTGGGTTTGTAAAGGAAAATTAGCGTATGTATGCGGAAAATTACATACCAAGTAGCGTATGCCTATTTGCGCTCTAAATTTATAAAACCAGGGGACTTTACCATGGTATTGGCCCATAGTATTGAATGTTGGATTATCTATTTGATCCCGTCCAAGAATACCATCAGCGGTTGAGTGGTTTTGAATCATGGTATTGACAAAGGCTAAATCTATATAAGGAGAAGAAGATCATAGTTCAAGGGTGTGCATAGGTCTGGGTTTTAATGAATACCTCACTCTGAAGTATATCTGCATGGAATGGGTAACAACTTATTGATTGATCTGAATTAATAATGCACCTATGAAGAAAATGATGAAGAGGGATCTCTAGATCTGAAATGACTATATATCTTCTAGATATGTTTACGAAATGTTTAGATCTGAGATGTGGCGAATATTTTCTAAATTGAAGGATAAGATCTGAGCTATTTATCTATTATGAAGAATTGCGCAGCCCTACAATGTTTGCAGATCTATAAGCAGGTTCGTGGCAGAGAAAGCGCGTATATACGTAGGTTGGTTTCAACAAAAGCGCGTATGGAATATGAGGTCAGTCCTGAAATATGTGCAGATGTATATGCAGGTTTGTCTCTGTGAAAGCGCGTATATACGCAGGTTCAGTGAAGTAAAAGTGCGTATGGAATCTAGGGTTTTGCTGAAGTGTGTGGAATGAAATGTCTGATCTGTTTTGTTGTTTACTGTTATCTGTCAATGATGTATTCATACAGATCTGGGTTTTTTGAATGTTGATTATGCTGCCGATTATGTTGATTAAAGATCAAGTTGTTGGTTGATTGGTTGATGATTCAATGAATGAATTGATGGGATTATAAGTTTTAGTTTGATGTATGTTGAGCTTAAATGTGTGGAGTGGGTCCAGTCTGAAAATCTGATGAAAAGTGGCCTACAAGGTATGTTGTGTGGAAGCTGTTGGATCCAATATGAAAATTGATGAAACGTGGTCCATGGTGGTGTTGAGGGTCGAAGCCTTCAGTGAGGGGGTTGTAGCTCCCTTCCAGTGGTAGCTGGTAAATGAGAGCAGGGGGTAGTAGCTCCCTTCCAGGAGAGGTTGGTAAACGAGAGTAGGGGGTAGTAGCTCCCTTCCAGGAGAGGCTGGTAAACGAGATCAGGGGGTTGAGCTCCCTTCCAGTAGTGGCTGGAAAATGAGAGAACGTTGCAGCCTTCTGCAGGTGGGTGCCTGCGTGTTGGTATGAGTCTGCGCCAGTACAAAATTGTAAGAAGTTTTCTTTATAATAAATATTGAAGACAGAGATGACAGCAGTGGTGGTTTTCTCCCGAATTGGGTTTCCACCTTAAATACTGGTGTTCATGTGTGTTTCTTATGTGTGATGGTTTATTCTGTTATTACTGCACATGCTTACTGTTTACTAAACATCTGATGAATGAATAATGCAATGATCTAAGTAAAGAATTAAATGCATAATAAGATCTCTGGACATACGCAATTTTTCTTAAGGATATCTGCGTGTATACGTGAGTTGGGTTCAGTAAAGTAGCGTATGGGTTTAAGGGAAAGAAAAAGTAAAAAGTTTTCAGTCAGCTCTAAATACTGATTCACCCCCCCCCCCCCCCTCTCAGTATGTTTCCCAATATGAAGGTGGTTGGGGCTTTGCATAACCCAAAAGGTAGGACTCTGTAAGAAAAGGTACTGCAAGGGCAGGAGAAAGTAATACTATCCCGGTCTTCTAGGCTAATTTGAATATGATTGTACCCACTTAACCCATCTAAGAAGGAAAAAAATTCTTCCCTTCAAGGCCATCCACGACTTGATATATAAAGGGAAAAGGGAATGGTCTTTCTTGGTGGATTTGTTAAGTTCTCGATAATCAACACAAATTTGCCACTTCCCATTCTTCTTTGGGACAAGGACAAGAGGAGATACCCACTCACTGTCAGATATAGGATATATGAACCCCGCATCCAATAGTTTTTGCGGCTCTTCTTTGACTATGTCCTATAGAGATGGGTTAATTCTTCTTTGGTGTTGTCTCACACACTTGCATCCTTCTTTGATGTAAATGTGATGTCTGCACACTGAAAGATGCACCCCTTTCATGTTATTATAATCCTAAGAAAATGCTTCAATATTTTCTTTCAAAAGCTGGCATAGCTACTTCTCTTCTTCATTTGAGAGGTTTGGGTTGATTTTCAGAGCTCTGGATGGACCAAACTCGACAACCTTGGTGGTTTCATAGGTTTTCTCAACTAAGTGCACTTCCCTCCAAGGTTTCCTTTCAAACTCTTTAACTAAGGTTTCAAGAGAAGTGTTAGTGGAGGACTACTTTTGGATGGCATGGTCGATGAGTTCATCTTCATCAAGCTGCCCCCCTCTAAGGATGTCATCTATGGTACACATAGGGGAAATTTTATTAAACTCATCTTCTTCATCCTCCAACCATATAGGGATATTATGATCAATGGAAGGCTAGGCTGGAGGATATAACACTAGCTGTTTAGGCAAGGGCCCATTTTTTATAGTCATGTTTCCGGCCCAACAACTAATATAAATGTTTGTAGTGGCTAAACAAGGTCTCCCTAAGATAAGAGGATAACCATTAAACTTATTTTTCGGCTGCAGGAGTCAATGGTAACCATAACATCCTCAACAATTCCTTCCAGAGTTACTGTGGACCAATCTTCAAGTTGCAGAACTATTGGGTTTTCCTCAAAGTCCCTTGGAGATTAAGTTTCAACATAGTTTCTTTGGTCATGATATTGATGGCAACCTCTAAATCAATTGGAGTGTTGGGGACTATGACACCATCTATATGTACATCAAAAATTGGACTACCAGGGTCTAAGTATGTTAGAACAGGGTCCCCTAGCTGTGTTTTCATATGTTTCAATGCTATGTTTTTAATATATTTTTGTAGTAATTGGTCTTCCGCAGGGGCTCTGGGGTGGTTCAAAGCCCCCAATGTATTGTAATGGGTCAAAGGGTAGACCTAGAGTCTGTAAACCATGGTTTGCAGACCACAGAATAGCGCAAGCTATGATGATATAAATAGATGGATAGTTTGAGTCTAAGAGTAAGTAAGAAAGCAATATTGATGCTACGTGAAAACTGTTGAGATGTATTTTGGGTAGTTGTGGGTAAGGACTCCTGTTGGCTGTGTGCACGGAGATCCTCTATCATGCTGTGTACATACCTCGCTGGTTGTGTGCGCGGGTTGTGACTTGGGTTTGTAACTTGGTTTTGGATGCTAATGAACACAGAATCTGTTATGTTATCTGAAATGGTTGTATTTAGTACTGAAGTGACTCTATGTTATATGAATTAGCTACGATTGTGTCTATGATATATGAGTTAGCTGTGATTGTTTTATTCTGTGATGATAATTTATGATGCACACGTGGATGCAAAGGCATTGATAAGATCTGCTTAATAATAGTAGCTTTGTTTATGTTTACATGCTGGTTATACTATTAAGGGCTTGATAATAGGCTTCTTTCTGTGAAAACCTGTTAGAACTCAACAAGGTTAACCTTAATTACCCACTCTCTCCCACGGTACGGAAACTTGGTCCCAGCACCCACCCATACTGCTTCGGGTGAGACTTTGGCCTGCAAAAGTAGGTCATAGCTGAAAGGGCCAATAGTATAGGGGTTTTTTGGAAAAACTTAAATCCGAACAAGGTTTAGGACCCCTCACACCAAAAAATGGTTCCATTTCTAGGAACGGGGGCATTCTGAGAGAGATATCAGGTAATGCCACAAGGCTGTTGGAGACCTGAGAAATTGGAGCTCAAAGATTGGTTCGAAAAATAGATTCAAGAATTTTCTATAAAAGAGAATTGCAGCACAAAGCTAACAGTGAAGAAGTGGAAGAAAAAATATATTTTCACTGAATCATATGAAATTTTCTTTGTAACTTTTGCGCACGAGCTCCAGGAGTGGCTAGCGAGGCTATTAGAATTCCAGACGTGTTGGAAAGACGATTAGGTTACACAGTGGACTCGGGAATTGATTAAACAGTTCGAGAAGGCTGAAAACACAATCACCCAAACTGCAGATCATTAGGTGGATAGTGTGCTAGGGGGATTTGTAACAAATTTCGCAGTCGATCAGTTTGTATCCTACTCTAAGGCAGAGCAGAGGTTCTTCAAAGGATTCTGAGGTTCTTGTAAACATTGCCACTACTAATTAAAATATTACTATGCAAAAAGGGAATTTTTTTCAGCCACACCGAATGAATGACCTATGATCAGAGTGAGAGTACAACACAAAGTGGTAAGTAATACACAGTCAACCGAGATGAGGATAGATTCATCTATAGCCCATTAAGAGAGCTAGTTGCACACGCAAGAACTAGTCCTATGGCTACACCATCGTCGAGTTAGCATAAGGGAATGAACTCCCCTACACCTCCACCACTACCGGAAGAAGATATGGCCACACACATGAAGCTTCCCACCTTCAAGGGTGTAGGAGATGAAGACATGGACAGATTTTGGTTCATAGCGGAATCAGTATGGACTACACAGAATGTTGCTAGTGATGTTTTCAAAAGGGCGTAGCTATCCATCACCTTCAAAGGAAAGGCCCTGGATTAGTTTATGGGGTACATAGGCCAACATGCAGATCCATCAATATAAGATATTAATAATTCTTTAAAACAATAGTCTTGGAAGCCTAAGTCCTATGCTCAGCTGGTGGTTGACTTCAGAGACTTTAGACAAGGACCCATTGAGTTGGTATGGGAGGCTGATCAATGGCTAAAGAAGGTTATCAAAGATGGGGAATTTAAGTATGAGGATAGACAGCACAAGGAATGGTTCATCACCATGCCATTACCTCACTTGCTGGACCTATGGGTCAGTAAGCGATTGAGACGCAAGAGAAAGCCTTGGAGATTTCTATTAAGCTAGAAGTTGCACCAAGAGATGATGCCTAGTTTGGGGTATAGAAGATCCAGGGATGGTTGAAGGAAATGCACTTCAAAATACAGAATTTGCATCAAGAGTGAGGAAAAGAAGCTATCCTAGAAGTATGGTACGTAAGATGCAGGGTGTCAGGCCAAACCAAATATCAGTGCCCTCTGTTGGTGGACTACATGCAGGTTGGGTGGCCCAGCCCATTGTGCCCTAAAGCGGCTGCGGGACCAAGTGGTCCCACGTTATGGTGTGCTGATTGTCACACAACTAGACTACATGATACCAACCACTACCCCGTCTTGGTGCCTATGTTACAGAGTTGAGGCAATAATGGTTCCAATTCTACTCATCTGTGGGACATGACGAACACAACTGCCAGACATAGGACTTAATGGTAGACCGAGGAAACCTGTATAGGGTATAGGTTGACCCTTCTTCGCCACTATCTCCCTCGAGATGAGGAGGCTCCCCTGCCAAAGGCCGGGGGGGGGGAACAGGTGGAAGCACAGGTCGGGGAAGAGGGAAATTGATATGTTATAACTGTGGAGAAGTAGGGCACTTCGCAAGGGACTATCCGAACCCTGCATGACAATATTTTAGATATTGTAGACAGTTGGATTGTGTGATAGAATATTTTCCATTACTGATAGCAAAAATGGAGGAAAAATAGCAAACGCCAATGCAGAATGTGCAAAGGGAAGGTAGAACCGTGTGATGAGGGACCCAGTATTAATGTTATAATGTGTAGCGGCATGGCTACTGGAGGAGCTAAGGAAAGAGTTGCAGCTGAACCCCTTATCTGAAAAGCTACTATCAAAAAGGAAAGTTTGGACCTACAGGAGGAGAAAAAAACCTTCATCGAAGCTCGCAAAGACTTTACCAAGGATGGGGAATCTACTTCCAAGGCACCAACAAACCTAAGAGTGGATGACAAAGTTAAACCATTCCTACAGGCATGTATGAAGTTGCTACGCAACCAGAAGGCAATATAAAATATTCAAGAATTAATAGACAACTACACAGAAAAAACTGACCCTCCAACAAAAGTCAAATATGTTCACAAACTTTACAAACATAAGAAATGCACTGGTCGGGAAATGCGGCTAACAGCGCAGATTGGTGATTATGAAATGGATCAGGTCATCCTAGATCTGGGATATGATGCAAATTTCCTACCCAAATATACATGGCAGAGGATGGGATAACCTAAAATGGAATGGTCTACTGTACAATTGTGCATGGCTAACCAACAGAATATCATATCGTTGGGGAGACTATCAAATATTATGGTAGATATCGCAGGGGTTAAGGTATATGTGGATTTTGAGGTAATTCAAATTGTGGAAGATGCAAACCCTTATCATCTAACCTTGGGACTAGATTGGGCTATAGACATGGGAGGCATTATCAACTTGAAGAAAAGGAGCATGGTTTTTGAGAATGAGGGTACGAGAGTAATAGTCCCTCTAGACCCAGCGAAAGGAGAATGTTATACAGAACCTGTGCATGAAGAAGAAAAAATGGATCATATCTATAAACTAACCACACAAGATGAGTATTGGATTAATCCTATGGCTAATGGCGTGCTTTTCTATGAGAAATAGAGTGAATGCCTCTCTGACTCCGACAGGGAGATCGAAAATTGGCAGAATCGGTTACATGATGTATCTGCACTACAGTGTCTTAGGTCACTATTAGAGTTCAACAGAGGAATAAATAAATAAAAACATACAGAACACATAGCAAAAACAAACATAAATACACAAATTTTAACGTGGTTCACCCAACCAATCTGGGCTACGTCCACCTAACAAGGCATCGGCAATCTCATTCATCAACTGGAGAAATACAATAGCAGAGTTTCTCATCTTCTCATCTCTTCCACTCACCTCACATTCCTCATCATGCTCGCTTGCCTATACGAGCTTACATTTTATAGCTGTGAATAGAAACAGAATCATAAATTTACTCAAAAAAAATATAGGATGCATTAACTCCTCGTAAGAAATAGATGGAGTCAATTTAGAAAAAATCCTATTGTTGTCACCTACATGAGATTTTCTCCAAAAATAATTAAAAGAAAAATCTCAACAATCTACACCTTGACAACAATTAGCCTGATACCCTGTTCCATTATTATTTTTATCTTTTCTACAAGCCAAGAGAAGCCAAACACCATCGTAGCTTCTCTAACAAAATTGGTTTCGTGAACATGTCTGCACAGTTTTCCTTTGTATGCACCTTTTCAAGAGAGACTCCCCTTTCAGTGATAACATGTCTTACAAAATGGTACTTGATAGGTATATGCTTTGATTTACTATGATAGGCCAGATTTTTAGCCAAATGAATTGCACTTTGACTATCACAAAATAACTTGATGTTTTCCTGTAACCTACCAAACTCACCAAAAAAACCTTTCAACTAAACTGCTTCTTTGCAAGCATGTGAAGCAGCTATGTATTCTGCTTCTGTAGTGGATAAAGAAACAATGTTCTGTAGCTTTGACATCCAGCTAATATCTCCACCTACAAGAGTAAAGACATACCCTAAAGTTGACCTTCTCTTATCCAAATCACCTGCAAAATAGGAATCAACATATTCGCAAACAAATTCACTACTCCTGTTATAAGTGATACAATAATCACTTGTGCGCCTCAGATACCGAAGCACCCATTTCACTGCTGACCAGTGTTCTTTTCCTGGATTTTCCATATACCTGCTGACAACCCCAAATTCATGTGAAATATCTGGTCGAGTACAAACCATCGCATACATCAAACAACCTACTACATTGGCATATGCAATTCGAGACATATATTCTTTTTCTTCATTAGTGTTAGGACATAAACTTGAAGAAAGCTTAAAATGAGAAGCTAAAGGGAATGAAACAGGCTTCACATTGTTCACACCAAACCTCAAGAGTATTTTATCAATATACTTCTATTGTGATAGCCACAACTTACCATTTCTCCTATCTCTGAAAATCTCCATGCCCAAAATCTGTCTTGCTGCTCCTAGATCTTTCATATCAAAAATCCTAGCCATCTAAGCCTTTAACCTGTTGATCTCTGTTATGATTTTGCTTGCTAAAAGCATATCGTCAACATACAACACTAAGATAATGAACATGCCATTACTTAATTTCTTAAATTAAACACAATTATCATATTCACTTCTTATATAATTTTGACTCATCATGAAAGAATCAAATTTCTTGTACCATTGTCGAGGTGACTGCTTCAGACCATACAATGATTTCTTTAGCCTGCAGACAAATTTCTTGTTGCGATTTTGAACAAACCCTTCCAGTTGTTCCATGTAAATCTCCTCATCTAAATCTCCATGTAAAAATGCAATTTTAACATCTAGTTGTTGTAATTATAAATCAAGTAAAGCAACTAATGCTAACACAATCCGAATTGAAATTTTTTTTACAACTGGTGAAAGTATCTCATGAAAGTCAATGCTGTCTTTCTGAGAAAAAACTTTCGCGACCAGCCTCGCTCTGTACCTGTCTTCTGTATCATCAACACCCTTCTTCAATTTGTAAACCCACTTACATCCCACAGTTTTTCTGTCTTTAGGAAGTTCTACTAGATCCCATGTGGCATTCTTGTCTAATGCCTTCATCTCATCCTTCATAGCCTCTTTCCACTTACCACTATTTGAACCTTCTATAGCTTCTTGATAGCACAAAGGTTCATCATCATTAGCAGTTAAAGAAACTGAAGTAACATAATCATCATACCTTTTAGGAAAATCTCTTATTCTCGTAGACCTCCTTAAAGATGTTTCTGGTACTTCCCCAATTTGCTGATTATTATCTGTAGGAACTTCTTCATGATCAACATCTGAAACACGTTCATAATCTGCATCTGAAACTTGTTCATGATCTGAATATGAAACTTGTTCATCTATACTATCATCAGTATTTGAACTGGTTTCAAACTGAATGTGTTGAAGCGTAGGTACATTATCCTGTTTCAATTTATCATCTACATCTGGATTTTCAAGTGAAGATTAATTAAATTTAACATCTATGTTAATGATGATCTTGTGAGTAGTAGGATCCCACAACCTGTATCCCTTATTCCCATCACCATATCCAACAAAGATATATCTTTTTGATTTAGGATCTAACTCAGAACGTTGATGTTTCGGAACTACAGCATATGCATCACAACCAAAAAATTTCAGTTTAGAATAAACATATGGATAACCTTTCCATACCTCTTGAGGAATTTTGCATCCTATCGCAGTTGATGGTGATCTATTTACCAAGTAAGAATCTGTAGAAACCGCTTCTGTCCACAATTCCTTCTGCAAATTGGTGTTACTAAGCATAATTCTTGCTCTCTCTAAAAGAGTCTTGTTCATGCATTCAGAAACTCCGTTTTTCTGAGGAGTATATATAGTGGTTTTATGTCTTTCGATCCCAGCGTCCTTGCAATAATTATCCAATTCCTTTGGAGTAAACTCACCACCATTGACAATTCTTAAACATTTAATGGTTCTTCCAGTTATGTTTTCAACTAATGCTCTAAACTGTTTGAAAACTGTGAATACATCATACTTCTTCTTTAACATGTAGACCCACACTTTTCTAGAGAAATCATCAATAAAAGATACAAAATATGACGATCCTCCATATGAGGTTGTAGGAGATGGACCCCAAACATCAGAATGGATATAATCAAGGATTCCCTTACTAGTATGTTTTCCAGTTTTAAACTTCTACTTGCTTTGTTTCCCAAATAGACAATGTTTGTAGGAATCTAACTTAGAATATTTTAAACTAGGAAGTAACTTATGATCAAAAAATTTTTTTGATCCTCTTTTGCTCATATGGCCCAACCTTTGATGCCATAAACGAATAGAATTACTGTTGTTTTCAGATACTGTAGAAGCATGATCTGACTCTGTTCTTCCTTCTAACTGAAAAATATTTCCAACCTTCTTTGCTTTCATTACTAGTAAAATTACTTTATAAACTTTCATTACTCCACCTTGAATAAAGGTTTTATATCCATTAGTGTCTAGTACTCCTAGTGAAATGAGGTTTTTTCTTTGTTCAGGTACGTGTCTTACATCAGTTAGAATTTTATTTGTCCCATCAAACATTTTAATCTGGATGCTTCCAATTCCCACAAAATTACATGAGACATCATTTCCCATGTAAACAACTCCATCATTGATTGATTTATAAGTTTTAAACCACTCTCTATGAGTGCACATGTGATTTTATGCATCAAAATCTAACAGCCAATGTTGATCATGATTAGACAAAATAACTGATAATACTTCATCACTCATACTTGAAATGGATGTCGAACCTGTATCTGTCATGTTTGCTTCTTTATTTTATATCGAAGAGTCTCTTTTGGATGTTTGCTATCTCTTCCAATAGTCCTTCTTCAAATGTCCTGATTTGCCACAAAACCAACACTTTACCTTACTCTTCTTCCCTTTCGATTTTGAACGCGATTTGTTGTGCTTACTGAAGCATCTTTCTTTAGAACGACCTCTGACCATCATTGCTTGTGATGTAGAGGTTTCTGAATTTGACCTTTTCCTTGTTTCTTTGAACAAAAAAGCTCCAACAACATCATCAAATTTAAGGGTTTCTGATGAACTAAGACTTATAGAAGTAACAAAATGATCCCATGACTCGGGCAACGAGCATAATAAAGTTACAAATTTATCTTCTGATTCAAATTTTACTTCTATACTTTCTAACTACACCAGGAGAGTATTAGAGGTATTCGAATGATTAGTTATCATCGTACCTTCCTTCATGTGCAGGCTGTACAATTGTCGCTTCAAAATAATCCTATTGGTTAAGGATTTTGTCATGTATAGCTTTTCAAGCTTTGTCCACAAACTAGTAGTAGTTTTCTCTGACACGATGTTAAACAAAACATCATCCGCCAAACACAGTCGAATGCCGCTCAGCGCTCTTTCATCCAAGTCACTCCATTCATCATTTGTCATGGTGTAAGGTTGTTTGGCTTTTCCCAACAGTGCCTTCTCCATGCCTTGTTGCACAAGTAGATCATACATCTTCACTTTCCAGATCCCGAAGTTGTTTTTTCCATTGAACTTCTCGATCTCAAACCAAGCACTTTGAGATTTTGCCATGTTGTGTCACAAAAAAATCTCCAATTGCAAATTTTAATAAATGAATTTTTTAAATTTTAAATCAAAAAATTAATTTTTGATTAGAAAATACCCTTGCCTTATAAAAAATGCCCTTCCCCTAATATCATGGCATACAACAAATCAATTTAACACAAAATCGATTTTAAATGGATTAACCAAATCGATTTATTTAATGAATTTCAAATCAATGGCATATAATAAACCTCTCAAATTAGTAAAAAATGCCACCTTGTAAACTCCATATAATCAATTTCTAAGTGCCACCCTTTTTAATAAAATCGATTTAACTTTAAAAAACCACCACTCAAATCGATATACCCAAATCGATGTTAAAAAAACTTCAAATCGATTGTTTTTTCTTTTTAAAACATGCCAATAGAATCGATTTTAAATGGCATTTATATACGATAATACTTCAAAAAATCAATTTTGTAAAACATTTCATCATAAATACCATTGTAACTTAACAGAATTCAATATAAAAATCGATTTTAATTAAACCTTCAAATGGCATACGACTCACGTTTGTTCAAACTGTGCTGCCGCAAATGAAATATGTTGAATCGTTGAAATCCCATGCACTGCCACCATTCAACTCTCTCAGGCTTGCAGTCCATCGCACGTGCAGCTCACCTTTCACCGCGTTCAATGCTGCTTCAACTATACGTTCTCACGGTTCTACTGCTCGAATTCCAACAGAGCTCTGATCCCGGCCTCATGGCCTCTCAACAGCATGCACGCTTAGCATGGTTCAACGCATAGGAGCTCGCGGCTCTTCTACAGCAGCGGACTGTTTGGTTTGATTATACTCCAACAAAAAATCAAAACAACATCTTAGTTTGGCCTCTCATTGGAGCATTCGAGCTAACGGCTTCTTCAATCGACCACCAGTTCAATGCATAGCAGACTTGGCCTCACGGCCTCGCTGTGGCTCCTCCACACGGATGGAAGTCAACACAGCTTGAATCACTGGAATAGGGAACGACTTCTTGACTTAATCGTGTGAAATCCACACAGAACGAAAAAAAAAAAAAAATTGGTCTGCGCGATTTAATCGATCCCTATGTAAATTACCACAACTCAAACGACATCTGTGGTTTATCTTCAGGATACCATGACAATTCTTCCAGGCTCTAATACCAAATGTTAGATTTCAGCAGTGGAATAACTAAATAAAAACATACAGAACACACAATAGAAACAAACATAAAGACACATATTTTAACATGGTTCACCCAACCAATTTGGGCTACGTCCACCTAACAAGGCATCAACAATCTCATTCATCAAATGGAGAAATACAATAGCAGAGTTTCTCATCTGATCATCTCTTCCACTCACCTGACATTCCTCATCATGCTCACTTGCCTCTACGGGCCTACATTTTATAGCTGTGAATAGAAACATAATCATAAATTCACTCACAACAAATATAGGATGCATTAACTCCTCATCAGAAATAGATGGAGTCAATTTAGCAACAAATCCTATTGTTGTCACCTACATGAGATTTTCTCCAAAAGTAATTAAAAGAAAAATCTCAACAATCACAGAGAGCTTCCAGTGTATCTCCTCAAAGGTAGGAGAGTTGCCTTACTTTGATGGTTCTGATAGTATTATGTATTTTATTACAGCATACAAAGCAGAATTCCCAAGGGAGTGAAGAATGTGGGCGCTTAACCTATCCATGTGTGCAACCCCTACACGGTGGTGTGAAACTCATAAGGGGATGTTCTAGGATTGGGAGGAATGTCGCAAGATTATGATCCTATAGTTTGAACCTCCGGTTCACTTATGTGTGGAGACTTTCCTTGGCCCAGGGGACCCACGCAAGAACTTTCCTGCATGGATGGAGGTGTGGTGAGAAAGGACCAAGGATGAATGGGTCCACATATTCATTCATTCCTTGGGGCCAATCCCCACTGCATGGTATTTGGATGCAGAGCTACATCAGTGTACCCACCACTAGGAGACCCTGAGAGACAATTGTGTGGGGATGTTTGGGTTGACAGGTGGAACTGAAGCATTATGCGAAGCCCTGCAGAACATAGATGCCCTAGTATTTTATGAATCACGCCCTCGTGTGGAGTATGAGGCACTAGCTTGGGATACGCAGATGCAATATATTGCTAACTGTCGCAACCTATCAATGGAGGAATGTGACGAAGACCCATGAAATATCACTATCCTGGAATCGGAGGAAGAACGCACAATTGTTGGACCACCACTGTAGACCGTCGATGTGACCAAGCCTCTTAAGCTAAGGGAAGTCAACATTTGCACAAAAGAACAACCTAAGATAGCTAATATTGGGGACTACTGGGATGATGATATTGTTGGAAAAGTTGCAGAGCTTCTCATGTAGTACCAGGACCTGTTTCCTATGAAATTCTTAGAACACAAGGGTATTACAGGGGACCTCAGGGTCATGTGCATCACTTTAAAACTGGATGCACGCCCTATCAAGCAGCGACCTTACCACTTGAACCCCATGTATAAGTAGAAATTTAGGGAAGAAAATGACCAAATTCTAGCCGCAGGTATCATCAAACCAATAGAACAATCAGATTGGGTAAGCCCTATGGTGGTCCAAGAGAAAAAGACTAAATTTGAAATAAGAATCTGCGTCGACCTGCGCAAGCTGAATGATTCCTACGTATATGATCCCTTCCCTATGCGATTCTCTGATCAAATCATCGATATTTTTTGGCTTCTGGGGGCCTGACCCAGGTTCGGAGTTAAGGTTTGCCAACAAAACCCTATACTATTGGCTCTTTCGGCAATGACCTACTTTCGCAAGCCAAGGTCTCACCCGAAGTAGTATTGGTAGGTGCTGGAACTAGGTTTCCACACCCTGGGAGAGATAAGGTAATTAAGGCAAATCTTCATTGAATCTATTAGGTTCGCACAGAAACAAGCCTATTATCGAGCCTCTAACAGTATAATCAGCATGTAACCGTAAACAAAGCTACTACCATAAACAGATTTGATCAACATATTCACATCCATGTACGCATCAATTATCACCACAAAACATTATAATCACAGCTAATTCATATATCACAGACACAATCGTAGCTTATTCAAATAACACAGAGGCACTTCAGTAATAAACATGACTAGTCCAGATATCATAAAGATGCTTCGAATAGATTCTGCTTTCATTAATATCCAAAACCCAATTAAAAACCTAAGACATATCCAGTGGGGTCCACACACAAGAGGTCTAAGGATATCTGCGCACACAACCGGTAGTATTCCTTACCCAAAACAACCCAAGATAGATCTCAATAGTTCCTTCGTGCCATCAATATTACTTACTTCTTTCTTTCTAGACCCAACTATCTATCTATTTATATCATCGTAGCCTTTGTTATCCAATGGTCTGCAAACCATGGTTTGCGGACTCTAGGTCTACCCTTTGATCGATTACAAAACATTGGGGCTTTGACCCACCCCAAAGCCCCTATGCAAGACCAATTACTAAAAAATTATATCACAAATGCAGCTTAGGGAACCTCGTTCCAACAGGCCCCCAACACAATCTTGTGACTTGTCACGAGTCACAGTGGCCATGGGGTTTTCATATTCACCTGAAGCTGCTTGATTGCATCGATCGGTGGGGGCAGCACTCCTTCACTTTGTGTGGAAGCATTCTGTGCAATATCTACCAATTGCTGTGAAGTTGGGCCTTTAGTGGTAGCAGTGACGCTTTCCAGGTTCTGATTCTGTTGTTTTACTTCAACATCGACATCATGAGATATATTGATGACTTCATCGGCCCACAGATTGAGGTGGTGACTCAAAACATTCTTCTTATGGTGGAGCTCTTCCAAGTCATCTCTGAGTGTATGGCTGGCACACAGACGTGCTAGGAATTGAGTTGGGATCAGAGTGGTCATTGTAGCTTCTATTTGCTTGAACTCTTCTTCCTTCTAGTGTAGTTGTTGAGTAAATTCATGCAAGAGAGGGTCGCATTGCACCTTAGACTACAATTGCATAGCTGTCTCAAGCAATTCTGCACCCTGAGCGATCTGAGCGGTAATGGTATTTTTGGCTTCAATGACTAGCGCAGCTCACTGGGCTCATACCTCACGTGGAGTTTCCAGTTGCAATTTGGCCTGCAACGTAGCAATCTGCTGCTCCATCTCGGTCTTGGCATTCTAAATCTCAGTCCTAGAAGCCTTCAAGGCTCCAAAGAGTCCCTCTATCTTGGCCTGGGGGGTAGTAGAGGTTGGGATATCTTCAGTCACATATGTGCATAGCCAGCTAATTAGATGTTCCAACCCAGTCTGCTGCGCAGCGATATGGGTGCACGCATCACTGCGTCTAGTACACCTCAGTGATTTTTTCAATGATTTTATTCTTAGCTGTACTAAGCTGCTGTTGCACCCGGTGGTCTCTGTTAAGTCCCTATATTAATAGTGTAGCCCCTTAGTATGTTAGTGTAGCCCCCCTTATTGTTATTATTGTACCCTTGTAACCCCCATTTTGTTATTATTGTGCCCTTAAATTATTATTGTTAGGTCGGCTAGGATTACATTGTGGCCCACTAGGATTACATTATGGCCCCATGGACTCCTATATATAGAAAGGAGGTTTTGGAAATTGTATCATCCAAGAATTGTTCATTTATGTAATGTATTGGAGGTTTCCCCCTCGAAGTGGCTCATTTCTAAGGCGTTGATATCTCTTTTCTTCTCTTTTTGGAGCTGGTTACACAACATTTGGTATCAGAGCTTGGGATTTTAGGGTTTCGCTGCTCCAAACAGGTCATCGTGGCATTTTCGCTATAACTTTGTTTCTACGAATTTTCATAAGCTGAAATTTTTAGGGTGCGAAGCTGAAATCCTGAGGAAGATTTTCTAAAACTTTCAGATCTTGGTTCGCAATATTTTCGGAGATATCATCTGTGGAAGTTAGGTCTTTTTTCAAGCTCCTAAACATGTCATCGTGGCATTTTCGCTATAACTTTTTTTCTACGAAGTTTCAGAAGCTGAAAAGTTTAGGGTGCGAAGCCGAAATCCTGAGGAAGATTTCCTAAAAATTTCAGATCTTGGTTCGTAATTTGTTTTGAGATATCATCTTTGGAAGTTAGGTCTTTTTTCAGGCTCCTAAACAGGTCATCGTGGCATGTTCGCTATAACTGTTTTTCTACGAAGGTTCAGAATCTGAAATTTATATGGTACGAAGATAAAATCCTGAGGAAATTCGTCAAAAAATTGCAGAGCTTGTTTCACAATATTTTTGGAAATATGATCTGTGGAAGGTAGTGCTTTTTCAGGCTCCTGAATTTCATCTCAAAGAGGTGATCGTGGGAAAAGTTCAATAACTCTCTCTCTGGGGATCGGATTGGAGTGCCGTAAAAATTGGTCACAAGTGCTTGGACTTTAGTTTCTTGGCTATCAATTTCAGAGACAAAGGACAAAACAGTGACACGTGTCAAGTCGTACAAGTTCACTCTACTGAACGAGTCCAGAATTAGGTTATTGTGGGAGATTGGACACAACTTTGTCTTGGAGAATCCAAATCAGGTCAAACCTGTGGCATTAAAAAGAGAATTCAAAGGGCTAATTCAGTGCTGAAATTAAAATATTGAAGTTCTACAATCACAGAGATAATCCAATTTCAATATCGAGCTCCTCAAAAGCAAGAAAAAGGTGTGTATTGTTTTTTTCCGAATTGCATAAGTCTTGTTTGAAGAATCAAGTTGAATTGATTCCAAGGGCATATTGAAGAATTTTTGTCAGTAATGGGTTCTATTATGCCTCCAAAAAATAATTCCATACCCATTAAGCCCCCAGAAAGCTATACTATGACGCATGAGGAGGAAGAATTGCAATATGAGATATCAAAATTACGGTACCAAGTGCAACAAATTTCGATATTACGAAGAGCAACCGAAGATGAAATAGATGGTTTAAAAGCAGAAATGGAGGCTAAGTTGGATGGTTTGAAGGATCAAATAATAGATAATATGGATGATAAATTAGTGGAAGATCACAGCAAGAATCAACAACAAGTTCTCGAACTCTCAAAGGATAACCCAACTTTGGTGCAGAATCTAATGAAACAACAGGAAGATCAACATCATATCGAAAGAAGTTATGAAGCAATCATAGAAACAAGAACTCAACAAGTACGATCAATT
Source organism: Pinus albicaulis (assembly GCA_034641835.2). Lineage (NCBI taxonomy): Eukaryota > Viridiplantae > Streptophyta > Pinopsida > Pinales > Pinaceae > Pinus > Pinus albicaulis. The sequence continues at coordinate 1,581,031,544 of CM076582.1, read as the reverse complement.
TTAGAGTATCTCATCAAGTGGAAGAACTTTCCTGTAGAATATTTCACATGGGAGGATGAGAATTTTATACAGAAGCATCAAGAAATAATCAAGCGTTGAGGACAACACTGGTTTGAAGGAGAGGGGCATGTTAAGTCCCTATATTAATAGTGTAGCCCCTTATTATGTTAGTGTAGCCCCCCTTATTGTTATTATTGTACCCTTGTAACCCCCATTTGGTTATTATTGTGCCCTTAAATTATTATTGTTAGGTCGGCTAGGATTACATTGTGGCCCACTAGGATTACATTATGGCCCCATGGACTCCTATATATAAAAAGGAGGTTTTGTAAATTGTATCATCCAAGAATTGTTCATTTATGTAATGTATTGGAGGTTTCCCCCTCGAAGTGGCTCATTTCTAAGGCGTTGATATCTCTTTTCTTCTCTTTTTGGAGCTGGTTACACAACAGTCTTTATGTTGGATCTCCTCAAATAGGGATGTATGGAAGACCTATAGTGGTTCGTGTGGAAGCTGGGCTAAATCCAATTATAACTCTGCGCAGGCCTGGACTTGCACACACAAGGCAAGTGGACTCAGGGTGCGTGTTGCACCTTGAAGATGATAGAGGTGGCTCTCAGTCATGATGATCAGCTCAGTGGTGGTTGCTAGGGGCCGCCTCGCTTGAATCATGCTCGTCTGCAGGGTATCAGCCTTGAGCTGAAAATCTTGGATCTCAGAATATAAGGCAGTGACAGCGGCCTTCTGTTGCTTTTCCAAAGTGAGCCATTCATCTTCTCAGGCGAAGGTGACTGCATCTGCAATTTTCTCCAAGTCTTCCTCTATCAAGGTAACTTCAGTCTCCCTACCGGGCCTTCTAGCCCTTCGTTTATTTCACTGGCCCTTGAGAGGGTAAGGAGTCCGTTTCGTATCCCATGGGGAATCAACACCCTATGCATCCAGACCTTCTGTGTCCATGTCCTACTGCAATTCCTGCTACAATTCCTGCTCTATGGCCTTCAATGCATCCTTTTTCCTGGTTGAGCCCTCCGAGCCATGTCTTTCTGCATTCTTGGTGGGATCAAGCAGGGTAGTCTTCAGAGCTGTGCTTATTCCAGTAGTGTCAGCCGCTCCTTATTTGAATCTGAATCTCTAGTGTGGGGGCCAAGTGGCAATGAGTTGGTCGACTTCCTCATCGGTGACCATGTAAGTCAATGATACCCAAGTTGGATCCTTACAGCCCCTTATCTGTACATTATGCATTGTGACCTGGAACGTTGCGATTCTCTTCTATTTTTCGTAGACTATTGGTGACAAGCGTGGTCAGGAATGAATTGCTACTATGAACCCGCTCTAAAATAGGACCCAAAATATTTTGTTATCCTCAATGCGCTGCTCATCCTTCGAATCCCACAAATTTACGTATCACACCCCCTCGCACATGTCTGGTTCAAGCTTAGGGAGGACCGAGTCTTCGGGGGCTTCCCATGTGACCAACGCAATTAGGAGTAGCAGCCAAGAGCCCTTCCATGATCCAGGGCCTTGCACACATTCTCCAAAAATTCATTGCAAAGGAACTGTGACCAGTTGAAGCAGACCCCCTTTTCGCAGTGGCCAGCCAACTGAATTACATAAGTGGGGACAGTCATGGCCTGGCACTTGTGCATCATCTTACAGGCCAGTAGTAGGGTACCCATACGTAGTCCTCGGTTAGAAATGGTGTTGATTAGGAATCCCCTAGTATTCCACTCAACATGGTAGTCCTCACGCACCTTCTCAACGATCTGTTGTTCATACTTCTTGCCAACACGCTCCATGGGATTCGGCTCCTCCATGGGGAGACTAGTAATGCGGTGAATGAGGATGGCATCAATGGTAATGTTGTCCCAGATCCACAAGCTGTCGTCATGGATCAGGGCTAGCATCTATCGCACAATTCGGTCATTTATATTGTATCGGCCAAAATGAAGCATTCACAACAAGTTTATTAAACCAAATTTTTCTAGACCACACGGCCACGACATTGGGATGACCCTTAGGACGTCATATTCTAGTATTATTTCAAGGTATAGCTCAGTTGCCAATTTTTGGAATGCCTCTAGGTTGGCCAAGTCGTGGTCGTCAAACTTAATTGAGGCAAGATTGACAATCACTTCTCCAATTATGGGGACTTCCCCTGAATCAATGGAATTTGTAGATAGGTTCGCATACCTTCAAGGTTCTTAGGCGTGTGCATCGAGGGCTGGTGAGGCCGAACATAGGGTGACAACCAAGGGATTGGTTCAGCAATCCAAGCCTCTTCCTGAGCAGACATAGGTCGCTTTGTTGGGTTAGGTGAACATGCATCGGGCATCATTCGAGGGGATTTCACATTCTGAGGGGAGGTATGTGGCTTCCCTCCAGCCCATTTTGCATCCCTCTCCTACCCTTTCTCCTGGCCTTTCCCCTTACTCTTCTTTTTCTCCACCTGCTTCCCCTTGGTTGGTGTGGACACAACATCTTCAACTTCAGGAGTGACCTCCAATACTTCATTAGTAGAGGCCATGGTCTGCGACGATTCAACGGGATTGGTCGCAGTCATTCTTGCTTGGAAGACAAACTCAGGATCGCTACTATCAAAGGGGGTAGCCCGCCCAGACATTAACAAAGCACAATACTTACGGAAGTTTGCAAGATACAAGATTTTTAGAATGCACGGAACCCACTTCTGATCTACCCTCTAGCTTTTATAGCGTTGGATAGTGGCCAATGGTTGTATGAGGCTTATCTAAAACTTACCATCAAGGAAATGGTAAAAAAATCTCCGGAAATCGCCACATTAATTACCGGCTTCCTGCTCCTTCCAACAGTAAAATTTTATTTTTACCTAGTTTTACTATTCCAACGACTAGTTTTCACAGCTGTGGTTTACGCCTGTGCTCCCATCGCAACTCCCCCAGCTTCCAAACCTACAATCGACCCCTACACTCCCAACACACCTCCCCCGGCGTCCAGATCTATAGGCAACCCCTGCGCGTATAACGGGTTGGCCTACGTTTTTCCTCTTGCCTGTACATATTCTTCCAAATACAGCTACTTTGGTCATATAGACATTTGATCCAGTACATTTTAAGTTGGCCACCATTAAAATATCTCGGGATAATATCACATCTCAACATAGCTAACCATATAGCTCCTCTGTGAGTGATTTCCTTAACCATATAGGGGCCTAACTAGTGCTGACGGAACTTCCCCGGGTGTTTCGCAAACTGGCTATCAAATAGAAGGACCAATTATCCTTTCGAAAATACCTTTTTCCAAATGTGTCTATCGTGCCATGCTTTTTCCCTGACCTTCTGAACTTGCTGATGAAAGTTAGCAATGAATCGATCTTCCTCCAAAGTGACTAGTCATGCTAATCGTTCCTCCATGATATCAGGCTCTGCCATGTTCGTAAAGGCTACAATGCACAGGATAGGAACAATATATTCCATGGGCATGATGGCCTCCTTTCCATAAACCATTCGAAACAGTGTTTTCCTAGTCAATTTCTTGCATGTGGTTTAATAGGCCCAAAGGACGGATGGGGTGCCCAAAGGACGGATGGGGTGCGCATGCTGCAATTGCTTTGATCGACATTGCAGATCTTGGTCAGCACCTGTTCCAGAATTATATTAAAATCTTCCATGATTTCATTGGCCTGTGGGTGATATGGGGTACTTTTTGCATGGTGGATTCGAAATTCTTCAGTCAAATCTTGTATTGTTTAATTAATGAAATGTGTACCTCTATTGCTTGTCAAGATCTTTAGACAGCCAAACCTAGTTAGAATATGTTAAAAAATAAAGTGCGCAGCAGTTTCTACAGTACAATCCTTTACAGCTTGCACTTCATACCATCTGGTGACATAATCAGTTGCGGTGATGATGTAGCGGGCACCTGTCTTCTTCCCTGGTGGTTTGATGGGTCCAAAAAAGTCTATGGCCCATTTGTTGAACGCTTTTAGTGTCATCTATGGTTGCAAGGGCATTTCGTCCCTGTGCAGTGGTCAACCTATCCTTTGGCATGTTTCGTAGGCTTTGCAATAGTCATAAGAGTCACTATGTAGTGTGGGCCACGATATCCTAGCTCTTAAGATCTTCTGCATCATTTCTTTCCCTGTGTAGTGACCACCTGTTGTGCCACCATGAGCCTCTACTAAGATGGCTTGTATTTCATGCTCCAGAACGTATCTTTCCAGTACCTCATCATCTCCTAGCTTATACAAGTGGCCCTTTATGATGGTAAAGTCCACTGCGTGGGTTACCAGCTCTTTTTTCTGTTGTACCGAATATTCTGTAGGTTCCATCCCTTTATTTAAGAAGTGAATGATATCAATGAAGTGTGCATCAACCACCTTAATAGAAAATAGTTGTGCATCGGGAAATCCTTCCTCTAGGTTGGTCAGTTCTTCACCACTCTCGATTTAGGATAAGTGATCAAAATCGTACTATTGAAATAGCAGTAGCCATAGACAACTCTTCGCCCCCAACACAGGCTTATTCACCAGGTACTTCAAAGCTGAGTGATCTATGAACGTCTTGAAGTTTCCCCACCCCAACAAATAATGTTGGTATTTCTGTAGGGCATATACCATGGCCAGTCCCTCGCACTTAGTAGTGGAGTAGTTACACTCCGCACTAGAGAGTTTTCTACTAGCAAAGGAAACCAGGAGGTCAATGTACCCTTCCCTAAGATGCGTAATGACAACTCCCAGGGCGATCCCTAAATCATCTATATGGACATGGAAAACCTTCACCCAGTTAGGAACTATGAGGATAGGTGCAGAGACCATCTTTTCCTTGAGCATCTCAAAGCTCTTCTGACACTCTGCCTCCCAAAAAAATGAAATGTCCTTCTTTAGCAACTTCTCCATGGGGGTCGTGGTCAGTGCGTACCCTTGAATAAACTTCTTGTATTAGCATGTGCGCCTGAGGATGGAGCGCAACTGTTTCTTAGTTGTAGGGACTTCCAGGTTGATGATAATTGTTACCTTGGCAGGTTCAACCATCAGTCCCTACCAACAGACGATGTGGCCTAACAAGATCGCAAAAGGTACGTAGAATATGCACTTCTTAATATTTACATAAATATGTTGCTTTCTATAGCCATCCAACATCTTGAGTAGGTTCGAGATGTGATTCTTTACCAAACCAAAAAATATCCAATCATCAAAATATACCTCGAAAAACTTGTGAATGAACTCATTCATTACTGCTACCACTACCTTTGAAAAGATAGAAGGGGCATTCTTGAGTCCAAACAGCATGACGGTGTACTAGAAGGATCCCCGTTCAGTGGTGAACGTATTTTTTTTTCGATATTCAGTTGTGATTCTCATATGATGGTAGCCCGAAAACCCATCATTGAACAAATATTCTTCCTGCGCTCCCAAACTATCGAGAATTTCATCAGAGAATGGCGTAGGGAAGGGATCATGTGCAGATGCATCATTCATTTTATGTAGGTCAACATAGATTCTTATTTCTCCTTTAGTCTTTTTCTCCTGGACCACCATAGGTTCCCTAAGTTGTGTTTTTATATCATTTTGTAGTAATTGGTCTTGCGTAGGGGCTTTGGGGTGGGTCAAGGCCCTAATTTTTTGTAATGGGTCAAAGGGTAGACCTAGAGTCTGCAAACCACAGTTTGCAGATCATAGGATAGAAAAGGCTATGATTATATAAATAGATAGATAGTTGGGTATAGAAATAAAGAAGTAAGATTGATGCTGCGAACGAACTGTTGAGATCTGTCTTGGGTTGTTTTGGGTAAGGATGTAATATTCCCAAATTTTCACATCATATTTGGAATATTAGAGTTCCTGATTTTCTTAATAAATTAAGAAAATAAAAGGGTGGAGGGACCCACAAAACTCAAAGATGAATAAAATCCACTTTTAATGTGTATGTGGATATTCTAGTTCTAGATCTAAAATCATGGAGTAGTGGAGCAGCTCAATTAATGGAGATCATGTCTCATTTATGAGATAGATTATGGAGGATGAAACAGTCAAATAAGATCATGGATATTAAATATAAAATCATCAGGATGTTTTATAAGGTCAACTAAGATCATAGTGCATTCAAAGAAGATCATGAAGCACTTATGATAAGATAATGGAGAAAGTGGTGCATTTAATGCACATATGATGGAGAGGTTGATCACCCCATGTGAACATGATGGAGGACATGAAGTTACAGTGCAGTCAGACATGGAGACTATGTCCACATGTACAACGTAGTTTTGGATTAGGCCTGGGCTATGGAAGGCTCATGCATATAATGAAGGTAAAGGCACAATGGAAGACATGATTTGGATTATCTTATTTCTTGATCTGTTTAGATATGTTTGTCTTAGGACATTTATATGAAGATTTGGGCTGTTTAGCAGATCTTGCAGTGCTGTTTAGCACATGGTGTTCCTAAGCGGGAATCCCACCTCTTTCTTTGAGTAGCTCTGGAAAGAGGATTGTTCTTCATTCCCTATCAGGCACTGGTGCCATCTTCAGGAGGTTGTTTCTAGCATTCATCTAGGAAACCATTGGAGGATTCATCCTACCACTTTTTTCTTCATATCCATCCTTTCAGGAGTAGCAGATCTACATCCGTCATTCAGGATGTTCGGTTTTACCTCCATACAACAGCGATCCCTTCAAGGATTACACAGTCTAGTCCTGTAGATGTATTGGAGGAAGGAAGTTTCCAGTATTTCAGCTTGAAATACTATGAGGGATCATATTCTCACATTGGATCTATTTTTTCCATCACTCAGGAGCTGATTTGACACATATAGTAGTAGGATAATGAGCCTCCCACTCTAACAGCACAGTTTTATAAAGTTGTTGTTCATCTAGTAGCGATTTTAGTGGAGGAGATTGGAGGAGCTAGATCTTGAGATTTTAGCCCAAGGATCTAGTGAAGGGATCAACCCTTCTTGCATAGATTTCATTGTACATCATTGTATCCATCATATCATCAGATCTAGCTTTAGATCTACATTCCTAGCAGGATATATGTGAAGCCCTAAGAGGGTGGTTTTCTTAGACATACAGATCTGAGATACCCTTCCTGGGTTATCTTGGGAATCCATCAAGAGCCCAGACCTACAATTTCAGCATCATCGGAGCTCCCATTCTGCCTAGATCTGACTTTCTATCTTTCAGGCAATTGTAGTCCCAATAATTGCAGCAGGGACAACGCAGTTTACCTTCCAGCAGATGTAATATTCCTAAATTAGTTGCAGCTAATGGGAATATTAATTTTTCTTTTGGAATCTAGATGCATGAATAATTGAGCAAGGAGGCTCTTAAATTGCTCAATGTATGAATAAAATTCCTCTCTAATGTGAAAAGAGATCATGAAATAACCAATTCAAGCATCCACATGTGTGAACAAGGTATGAAATATGTGGGCAAGGTCAAATTTGACCAAGTCAACATAATCTTCTAGATGCATTGAACCATCTTGTTGGACAGCGCAATTTTTGTGGAGGAGCCTTTGCATGGAAGCAACCTCATGATGGGTGGGACCCTTGGTGAGGAATCTCATCAATTATATAATTAAGGAGATGGAAAGCATAGGAGCATATTGGAGACTATATTTTCATGAGGTCTTCTTAGACTTCCTTCATACTTAGATATTTAGCTAAGTTGCTGCACTGCTTAGTGCAAGGGTTTGCTCGGGTGGGGATTCCCTACTCTTTCTTGGAAATATTGTTCAAGAAATATAAGAGGAGGTTTCTAATCTGAATTTTCCACTACCTGGTGTTGGGCCAAGCATCTACCTTAAGGAAAAATGCAGTCTGTTTAGAAAATTGTTTTATTTCTTGAGGTGTGCAGTGGAAGGGGTTGAAACCCCATTTTGAGGAGCTATTTTCCCAAGAGGAGGATCAACCTTCATTTGGGAAAGCTAGAGGAAGAATCTATACCCATTTCTTTGCATTTTTAGCCATATTTTGTAGAGCTTCAGCCATACAGCATTATTCAGCCATATATTTTGCAGCAACTTCTCTTATATATCTTTTCTGTTAAGAAATCATTGCCGAGCCTTCTTGGGTTTGTGTAAAAGAGATTAGATCTCTGATTTTGTACATAATCAAGTATTAGAATAACATTATCAGTAATATTTCTCTATTTAGACTGTTCAGTCACTTGTGCAACTGCTCTGGCATTTTGGCAGTCTTGGGGTTTTGGTAATTTTAAGTTGTCTTGAGCATGGGAGGCCTGTTTAACTAATCTAAAGGCATTTTTTTCTGAAATTATTTTATATTAATGTCCTAGATTGTTCATTCTAAGGGGAAAAACCATTATTTTCCACTGTTTTAACTCAATAATAAAAAAAATAACGTTTTTAAGGCAAAAATAGTTTCTTTTCCCCACTTGATGAACTGTATGAGTGCATAGTTTTTTGTTGTGTTTGTTATTATGATGGGTATGTGTTCAAACACATTACATGAGTTGATTACTTTATGTTATCCAACTTTGGAATACCTTAAGGTATTCTTATTGTTGTAGAAAATCCCGGTTTTGGGATACTACAGTGGTATCGAAGCAACAACCTTGGCTTAGCCTGTGAGCCCAAGAATTATGGAGTCTTCTCATGGGGAGGAGGAGATTTGCAGAAGAAATTAGAGAAAATACTTGTTTTATGGAGAAAGTAGGTTCTCAAAACTTCTCTTTTCAAATCTGCAGGACAAAAGCAACGACATCAAAGAAATGAGGTGGGAAACACATCCCTCAGCAAGATCTATACAAGAGGAAGATTCTAAGTCGCCATATTTTGGATATGAGCACTCAGTCATATCATCAGAACTATAATATTCTATTAGCAATTTCTTCATGAAGAGGAAGAAAGGATATGTGCCAAAGAGAGATACTCTTGGTGATTATTTGCAGGAATATGAAGATCAATCCGAGGAGTTAAAAGATCACTTGAACTTCCAAGGGTTTTGCAAAATAAAGGAGGAAAAAAGCACAAGGAGCAAGAAGCAAGGTGAGGTTAGATTCTTTCTATCCACTTTTTATGGATCACCTCTATGTCCAGTTAGGGCTTGGGTGAAGGAGCTAGACACCTTTGTGCAGCAACATCAAGTTTTAGAATCTGAGGCCATCAAAGTAGCAGTGCTGCATTTTGAGGGTAAGGCCTATGCTTGGTGGTTGTTTGAATCATTTTCCTTAAAGAATGAAAATACATCTACTTATTCAAAGTTCATTGAAAGTTTAGTAGAGAGGTTTGATGATATTTCATGTGAAACATATTCTATTGCAACTATCAACCCACCACTTTTTCATGAGTTGGGAGGATCTATAAATCCAAATCCAATTCTGGAAACCAATGAAGAGGAGGTGAGATTGTTTGATGCTCTTCCAAGGGCAAGATCTCCTTTTGATGAAGGGCTTTCTTTTCAAAGGAAAGACATGAAGATTCCTTCTTCAAAATATGACCAAGATTTGAGGTCTCTTGTTGAAGATAAGGCAACTTCAACTATTGAAGAGGATGAAGGGAAGGCATGGGAGAATAACACAGTCATGAAAAGAGCACCTAAAACACCTCATGGAGAAGAGGATGGAGTACTTTCTCCAAGAAGAGAAACTCTTGCACTCTCGCACTCTTGCAAGGAGTTTCAAAAGGTCTCACACATAGAGCTCTTGGCATAACACATGAGCAGCATGTACTTTCATTGCCAAGTGATGGTATCTTGAAGATAGGAGGAGGAAAATATAAGGAACGACATCATGAGATGAATAGCATTAACCCTTCTCTATTTCAAGGCTTGAAATAACAAATAAGGCAAGAGGACCCATGCAACAAAGATAGGGGCAAATCTGTCTACTTACATTCACATCGTACTCTATGCCTTGAAGCCTCTTTGCAAGGAGGCATTTCAATCGGAAGACCTCATGATTGGAGGGAAACTAAAGTATTCTCTCAACTATATGCAGCAGCAACATATTTTTTTAAAGAGGGAACCTTGGAAGGAGCCACTACAACATTAAAAACCATTGATGGAAGGCTAGGCAAATTTCTGAAGTTGACCTTGTTTTCTTCCATTCATCTATTTTTGTTGGAGGGGATAGATTCAGAAATTTGTGCTGATATGAGCATAGTATCAAGAGGATATTCCATAAATTTGGAGCAGCAAAGGATACTCCAATATATAATGAATATTTCTAAACATAACAAAGAAATAATTTCATTTTTTCATGCAGGAGCAAAGAGGACCTTTCAAGGGGAGGGTGACTTTCCTAAACTCCAATCTTGTCTTGAGCAAGATTAGCTACAAGAGGGGCAGAAAAATAAGGTTGGGAATACTCCAACATGTGACTTTGACATCTTGCATGTCAAGGTGGAGAGCCATCATATGACAAATGCATCATTTCAGATTTCTACAACGTTGTCAATGTTGGGAAGTCTAGACCCTTATTGGGAGTCCCAACTCTTGATGGAATATTCGAAGGACCTATTCACATGTAAGGTTCTTGATGGAAAAGCAATGGCTGGAAATTATAAAGTAGTTAATGGAATCATTCACGTTCATGATCATATCTACTTAACAAAAGATTCCAAGCTCAAGGAAAAACTACTTAACACAATCTATGAGGTCTTTCTTTCAAATCCCACTAGTTTCATTAAAACAGGTCATACTATATTAGATGGATTCATGTGGGAAAATTTTAGAGAGGAGATGCACTCTGTTGGGGTTCCCATGTTTTGGCCAGATTCGCAAGACCAAAAGATGAGACAACATCAGAACCACTTTCAGACCTCAGGATCTAGCCCTCCTGGGTCCAGAGAGGGATCTCTCTATATAAGCAAAGGTTTTATGTCTTTGAATCTCAATGTTAAGATATTAGGCTAGTTGTAAGGCTCAGAGTTTGTTTGTTTGATTGTTTTTTTGGTTGTTGGTTATCAGGAAAGAAGGGTTCAACATAAGACAAGGATAAGCAAAGAGGATTTTAGGCAAAGGAGAGATGATCCAGGGAACATTCAAGACCATGGGCAATGGAGTCAGGAAAGAGTTTACTTGCTATTCAATGTGCAGGCTTTCAGTTGGGCTAGTCATCTAAAGCATTAGATCTCAAAGATGATAGTGTGGCATGAAATGGTGAGAGAGGAGGAAACAATAAAGATTTAGAACACAAAGTTAAAGACCTGAGATCAGAGAAAGACTTTGAACTCTCAATGCTTCGACCTCCAGTTTGAGGGATCTTAGAAAGGTTCAATTAATTGAAAAGGATCCTAGTGAGATAGAGACAGAGTTCTATACCTCCCAGTGTTCCCAATTCATTCAATTAAATCCTAACAAGAACATCTAAGAACAGATTCCTTAATTCATACATCAGCTAGCAGGCAATGACATCCACTACACTGGTTAAATTAACTGAAATCAACCCTTAGATAACACATTTAGTAGAAAAAATTCAAGGCAAGGAGAGCAGAAACATAGGGTACCTAACAAGGGTAAATCCTATGCCAGATTTCTAATGCGAGCCAGTAGAAATGAAATGAAATGAATTGCAAGTTAATAACAAATACAGAGATAAAAAAACATCACCGTTGCTTTAGATCAGGATCCAAAGAAATGTGCTTGTCATATTAAATAGCAACACTAGTCAAGTACAACATTACCAATAGCTGCATATTAAGTCTGAAAACATCTTCCTCAGCCTATCTTACAACTTTACACAGAGACTATGTCTCAAAAGAAACAACTTGCAATTCTCTGATAACTGATCAACAACCTTTACAATGAGATTCTTCATGAAATTTATAGCTCAAGTGGAGCAGAGAAGGTAGATGGAAAACTAAATGTAGCATTAAAACTCAGAAAAGGAAGAGAGTCGAGGCCTCGTTCTGTTTTAAATTGTGAGCATTTATCTCTGGTACTCTTTGGATGAAAGAGTGATCTTTGTCAGGCTGCAAATTTACTCCAGGTATGTCTTTGATGTACTTGTTGTAGCACTCTGGTGAATTAAAAAAGGTAGAATAATGATGCTAGGGTCCACCATACTGTGTAACAAATGTTTCTGATAGTGTAGGATTGTTGTCAGGGTTGGGATTTCCTCAGGAACATGGTATAGAATGGAGATAGTATGGGCACTGTGTCTTTTATGAAAAGAACAATCTGCTGATGTGAAACCCTGATAGTATTTTTTTCTGTGCGATGGGCCTTCCGTGTGATCCATGATGTCTTCGGTCTGGTACTCTGCCTTCAAATCATTGGATTAAGGCTCAAAATATTCAATGATAGGCCCTAAACACTCTGTTTTCCCACTAATACACTTAGCCGCTTCCACGTTTGTCTTTGACTGCGAAATATGTGCTTTAATGGTGTCGGGGAAGGTTTTACAGAGTTTAAACTCTGTTCTTTTAATGCGAGCCCTGTCATAACGCCTTCCAAGACCTTTCTCCATGATTTTCAATATTTTACGCATGATCTTCTCTGTGTTCTTTGTCACTGTGACAGAGACTGTGAATCATGGCGGTTTTCGCCGCCCGTAACCCTGCAAAAGATGCAAACACGTTAAGAAAACTATGCATGGGGAGGGTGGATGTAGCGGGAACGATGAAATTGGCCGTGCAGACTAGTGAAATGGTAGAATAGTGTGGGATTACAGTGGAAAATGTAGCCCACAATGGAAAATGGTCCTGGTGAAAGTTTGGCAAAACGCAGAAAAGTTTAAACACAAATGATTGAAATTTGACCTTTGAAATGAAATATATAGGGGACAGACGGAGGACAACGCGACAAAACATGTGGAATGGTGACATGGCAGGACCCGGTCAAAGGCAGGACAGGCGTTAAATCTAGATTGTAAGTCAATCTGGGGAGGAGATTTGCGGTACAACGGATGCATAGGGGCGATGGACGAGTGGGCGAGTAAAATAGTCGGAAGTGGCGATCAAATCACGGACCGTCAGATCTCGAGCTTGGTCAGCGAGTGGAAAAGCGTAAGCCGGAGGCGGCCGGATGGTGGGCAGGGAGCCTTGTTGCCTTAGGTGCCCGTCGCAACCCCATGACGTGATGGCCGTTGGATGGGCGATCATGCGTCGAGCCCGGTGTATAGAATATCGAGTCAAGCGCGCCGAAATTTAGCATACACGATGGGGGGGGGGGGGGGGGGCGGTTTTCAAACATTGCTCGAGACACGCGGCATGCGATGAATGGAATCGCTGTGAAATGGAAAATACCGCTCAAACTCCAAACGCGGTGCGATGGATATCACCGGTTTCTAAACAGTGAATGCTGCCGGGACCACCGAGGTGGATAAACTTCAGGCCATAGATTTTCGGATCAAGTGGATGGTGGATTTGCGATCAGAAGGGTGAACGAGGGAACAACATGTGTGCGAAGGGACCGCGAAGACCGTTGGATCTTATACGGATCTACGACATGAATTTCACTCGATCCTACGATTGATGAGTGCTCTATGGGTCAGCTCTTGGTTTAGTGCCCAGGTCACGTGGGGGGAAAGGTTAAGGGGGCTAGCCTGAAGGGGGCTAGGCCCGATATATGCAAAAGTATGAATTCTCGGCCCTTTTCAATGTAATTCGAGGCTAGGGAAGGGTAACGATAGAGGCAATAAGGGTAAAATAGGCCAAACAAGGGGTATGTGTGGGATTTATAGGGGATTTTGGCAGGATTTAGAGGGTAATAGGGGAATTTTGACAAGGGGGAAAAAGGGGTTAAAATGGGTCATTCTGCAGGGATACAAGGGGAAAATGTAGGCCTTTCGGAGCACAATTTTTTGCAATCAGTAGGACTTTTTGACTCAAGAACAACAGAGGGAAATGATCAAAGGGTAGAGAGCATGAAAATGATTCAAGGATGATGTTCTTTCAAGAGAAATGCATTCCTTGAAGGCTCATAAAATGAATTAGCCCCTTGCTTTCTTGTCAAGGAATTTATAGGGGGCTAACAGTGGCACCACATCGGGATGGCTTCTTCTTGAAGGAGTCAAGAATTCAGAAAATGATCTTTGGTGTAGGGCAGATGCCTGCTGCTTGAGCCACCTTTCTTCTTTGATTTTCAGCTGCCACAATTGTGACTACATCAATTTAGCAGAAAATTCTCCCAAACAGTCTACCTACCCATCCTACAATCCTACTATTTTCTCTTCCAGGCTGCATTTGAACTAGCAGACCCTTTACATCATTTTTATTTTTTACAAATAAGAAAATAAACCTATTCTATTTCTACCCTTATTGCTCCATTAGACCAGATTAAACTGTTGGTCTCATATGTTTCTCTACCTAATCTAATATCTGCTGGGATTAGACTGTCCAGCAGATTTCTTCTCTAAATTCTACAGCAGAAATTTAAAAAAATCAAACTAGGATTAGACAGTCTAGTTTGTTGTGGATCCAAGGCATAAAGACAATTGCACATGGACAGAAACTTGCAGAAAACTAAAAACAAAATCTTGAAGGCTTGAAATCTGACATTTTGAAGCATCCTTCTTTATTTTATGACTGAAGTTTTGAGCTTGTTAGAGTCACTTTCTCTTCTTCATTCAGCTCTAGTTTTGGGCATGTTAGAGCTGACTCTTCTTCCTTAGATGCTGGTTCAGATTTCGAACATGTTAGAACCAATTTTTTTCCTTCGTTGGCTCAGGTTTTGATCATATTAGAGCCAATCCTTTGCATTTCTAAGGTCCATGTTTTGAGTATGTCTGAACCTCTCCTTTCTCTCTGTTTTTTTTTTTTTGGAACATTTTCTCTTTTTTTCTTGGAAACATAACACAGCAATGGTATTTACAATGGAAATGGAAACTAGAAACTAGAAATTAGCAGAAGTAGTGTTTGATCATCCTGCCATTGACAGGATCCCCAAACAGCTTTGTACCATCTAATTCTTGTAGACAAAAGGAATTTGGACCCACAGTGGCCTGGATGATGTAGGGACCTTGCCACAAACTTTCAAACTTGCCGTGCTTTCCTTTGTCCTCTCTCCTTGAGTCCCACGTCAGAACTTTGTCTCCAATTTTGAAATCAGAAGCCTTAGTTCTTTTGTCAAATAACTTCTTTATATTTTCCTGAACCTTCACAGCTCTGTTATATACCTCCTCCCTTGTTTGTTGGAGATGAATTGTTTGGTTTATCCTTCTTATCATGTTGTCTCCTTATGTCTGAATCTCTTGGAAAATTTTAATCACTGGTACTCCAAGGGTGGTAGGAAACACTGCTTCTGTTCCATAGACAAGCTGATATGGTAACATGCCAATGGACTTCTTTGTTGTAAGCCTATCAGCCCACAGGGCATGCACTAACTTGCTATGCCATGAATTTTTGTTCTCTTCCAGCAGCTTCTTGATGATGACCACCAGGCTCTTGTTTGATGATTCAGCTAAGCCATTACCTTGTGGGTAATAGGCAGTTGAATTACTGAGTGTTATTTGATACCAGTGAAAAAAATCAACCATTTTCTTGGATCCAAAAGCAGCAGCATTATTAGTGATTATTTTCCTTGGGCAGCCAAACCGAGAGAGGATATGACCTTCTAGGAACCTAATGATGACTGAATCTGTGGCATTCCTAGTAGCTATGGCCTCTATCCACTTAGAAAAGTAGTCTGTGTCTGTTAAGATCCATTTGTGTTGTGCAGAAGAAGCAGGGTGAATTTCTCCTATGAAATCTAGGCCCCATTGCATAAAGGGACCTTCAACAATGATGGGTTGTAGAGGTAAGGGGAGGAGCTTTCTTTTGCCTTAAAAAATCAGGCACTTGTGGCAGGCAATTATCATCTGATGGATATCATTAAAGAGTGTAGGCCAATAGTAGCTGGCTCTGAGTATTTTGTTTACAGTGGCTTTCCAGTTCAGGTGGCCTCCACACTCTCCTACATGAAATTCTTGTTTAATCATTTCTGCTTCAGATTCAGGAAAACATTTAAGCAATAGGCCATTTTCATTTTTCCAGTATAATACTTCATTAATTATGCAATAGCTTTTGGCTTTTATATTTAAGAATCTGGCCTTGGTCTTTGATATTTCAGGAGGGGCATTGAGGTGTGTAAGCACATACAGAATGTCAGAATACCAAGGAGAGCTCTAAAAATTTTCCTCAACAGTGGGATCAGGAAATCCCTGCTGCTCATCCAAGACATCTACCATGTTAATGTCAAGGGCTTGTAGATTTGATTCAGCCATTAGTTCAGCTAAGCCCTGACCTTTAATCAGTTTTGCAGGTTTTATCTCAAGGTCATATTCTAAGATTACAACAATCCATTTGCCCCTTTTTCCATCTGGGTCTTGGGACAAGATGTCTTTAACCACTATATTTGGCACATAAGCTATGGTGTGGGAATGCAATATGTACACCCTAAAATATTTCAAGGCCTTAACCAAAGCATAGGCCTATTTTTCCATTATGCTGTATTTCAAGGGTGCATCTCTGAGTGCTTTGCTAAAGAAAGAAATGGGCTGCTCCATTCCCTCTGGGTTTTTCTACAGTAGAACTGCAGCCACGGTATGTTCAGAGGCAAATGAAAATATTAGGAAATCCTTTGAGAAATCCGGGTTGATTAAGGCAGGAGCTTGGGTGAGTGCAAGTTTTACTGATTCGAAAGATTTCTTGGCCTCTACAGTCCATTTAACTCCCGCACCTTTCTTTAATCTGTTTTTCATATTCCTAAGGTGTTCAGCTAAGTTGGGAATAAACCTCCTAAGGAATTTGATCTTCCCAATGAAGGACTGTAATTCTTTGATGTTTCTTGGGTGTGAGATTTGTAGTATTCCCTCAACTCTTTGTGGGTCTATCCTAATCCCCTTCTCAGATATGATGTGGCCTAGAAGCTTACCTTATTACAGCCCAAATACAGTCTTTTTAGGATTCAACGACAAACCGAACCTTCTACATTTTTTAAACACTTTTCTCAGGTGTTCTAGGTTTTCTTCCTTAGTCTTGGAATAGACTGTTATGTCATCCAGATAGATGACAATGAAGTGTCCTATTTCATCTGAAAAATCTTTGTCCATTGCTCTTTGGAAGTTTGCACCAACATCCATCAGTCCAAAGGGCATCTTTACATACATAAAAGTGCCCCATGGAGTGGTGAAAGCTGTTTTGAGTTGGTCTTTTGGGAGTACCAAAATTTGGTTGTAACCTGAAAAACCATCTAGCAGGGAGATCCTTTTTGAGCCTACTACCCTCTGAAGGATGTGTTCCATTTTTGGCAAAAGGTAATTGTCTTTGAGTGAGGCTTTATTAAGATTCCTGAAATCAATACACAGCCTGATCTCCCCTGTTTTCTTTCTCACAACCACTAGGTTTGATACCAAATCAGAGAACCTCACAGGCACAATTATGCCTGCCTCATACATCTTCTTAATCTCTTTTTCCACTGCGGGCAATTATTTTGGGTTTATTCTGCGAAGTTTTTGTCTGAAGGGTTTCTGATTCTGTTTCAAAAGTATTTTTTGCTGTATGATGTTTGTGTCATAGGCCCTTAAGTCCTCATAGCTCCAAGAAAAAACATCAATGAATTCCTTGAATAGGTCAATGTATTTCTTTTTCATGTTTGCAGGCAGGGACTTAGCCAATTTGATCATCTTGGGTTTATCTTCAGTGCCTATGTTGCATTCCTCCACCTCAGAACCTGAGTGCTCTATAGTGGGCTTTTTTGCTACATCATCAAAGTCAAAAAGGTCCTCTAAAGGTGCCAGACCTCGAGGTATGTTCTTATCTTTGGCCTGCAGCACCTCTACTTCTTCACTATCTGTGTTTTCACATTTTTTGTTTGGATTTCCAATCCATTTGTTTAAAGTGTTTATTTCTATGTTACAGGGTGGTTATTCCTCATCTGAGGACTCTTCACTTAGGCAGGTACTGTCATATTTAGAATCTGAATCAGAAAATTCAAACTCGTCTCTGCCTACTAGGAAATCTTCAATCTGTTTATCGCCCTCAAAGACCTACCAATATTTTTCATTGTCTGGCACTACAGGTCTGAATTTAGTCTGAATGATGATATCTTGGTCGCTGGGAGGCTTGTGATATGAACTAGCCACGTAGGCTAATCCATTTGCAATTGTGTTCTGACTCCTAGGGACAAACACCAGTTCGTATTCTACAAAGGTTTTCAATAAATCCAGAGTGTCATTCCTGTATGCTCTCAGCCTAGGATTTTTTGTTGTGTATTCGCCATTCACTTGTTTAATGATCAACTCAGAGTCCCCATGCATGGCTATCCTATGGGCTCCTATTTTTTTTCAACAAATTTAGGCCTAGGATAAGAGCCTCATACTCTGCAATATTGTTTGTGCATTTGAAGTGCAGTTTACAGGCATGGCTCTCTGCATAGTCACTCTCTGTATTATGTATCCACACTCCTGCACCTACAGTTCTCTTGGTGCATGACCCATAGAAATTCATTTCCCATAAAGGTTCATTCTCGGGTTTACCATTGTTTCGCTCTTGGTGTGGTGTATGAGCTTGCAGAGAGTGACTAATCAGTTGACTGCATTCTATTTCTGGTTTACTCTGAGTTTTTGTTTCAGTGCATTGTTCAAAGTTTTCTACGTCTTTCTCCTTCGAGTCTAGAGTAGCCATTATGTTAAAGTCCATGGGCTCTGTTTCATTGTGCGTATCTCTGTTTTTGCATCCTGACTCCTCCAAAGATCCATCATTGCAAAGAATGAAGGAGTCAAGCTCTATGTGTATAGAGTATAAAGGTGAATTTTCTAGCTTTTTGGGGCTACTAACGAGGAATTTCATTTGTGCCTCTCTATGCAGTCTTCTAAGTTGGCTAAAAAAAAGAATTGTGGCATATGCCCCATCCATCTGCATTATACCCTGCAGCTTGGCTCCCCATGACCTTGACAATAGCATACCATACTTAGGTGGCACATTTTCCACCACAACATCCATGACCATACATTTTGCTAGAATCTGGGTAAGACTTACACACAAGTCTTTGATTAGGCCCAAAAATTTTACTCTGCTAGAGTCAAATGAATATAAATCTTTATAAGGACGGGTTATCTCTAGGCCTAGATTTTCCATAACCACCTTAGGCATGAAGTTGTGATATGCCCCAGAATCATGCATTGCATTGTGAAGGATCTTGCCATGGATATTAAGACTGATATAAAAAGGTGGCACTACCCCTTCCTGAAACTTTCCTTCTATATTTGGACCAAATAGAAGGGTTGGTTGATCATCACTCAGATTTACAGTGTCACTGTTCTCACCTAAATTTAATGCTTTCAAAATTTGGCCTTTATATACATCCTGAGTGGCTAGCTCAGAGAGTGGGACAGAGATTTTAATTTTTGCAATCTCACTCTCCAAATTGAAAGTGGACTGACTCTTTGGAATGTTCAACTCTGTTTTTCTAGCCACCACCATGGTGGTAGAATCAGTAGGTTGATTCTCACTATGCATAGTGTTGATGATAGTTTTATCAGGAGCACTAACTGCAGTGCTAGTGCTGCTAGTTGGTTGGCTTTGTTTCTCACTGTTTTGGTTGTCTTTTTCTTTCTTTCTTCCAAAACTCCTAGCTGCTGATTTGTTACTTCCAACAGTTACTTTAGAAGTTTTCCCAGGCCTTTTCTTGATGGTAATCTCAGAAGCTTTGGGTTTGGAATTATCTAGGCTTTTCTTGCTCCTAAATTCATACTGTTCTCTAACCTGCATGATGGCATCTTCAAATCCAAGTCTGTAATCCTAAGATTCTAATCTTTCCTCCTCCCAACATGAGGATGAGGGTTGATCTTCTTCTGCGGAACAGTTGTGGATTGAATCTTCCATTTCAAACATGTTTATTGAGGTCCCCTTAGACTCTTCTATGCTTCCCTCATCTTCATCAAGAAATTTCTCTTTAAATGGGGGAATAACTTGTTGATATGATTCTATTTGTCCATTGGGAGTGGTGTTGTTTCTTCTAAAGTTTTGGTTCTGGTTATCATTTTGATTCCTGTTTTGGTTACTGACTGTAACAACCATTTTTTCCATCATTTTTTGTAGCTTTTCCACATTTTTAGATAAACGGTCATAATTGGGGTCAGATGTGGAAGCTACATTGTCATCTCTATCTGTCACCCTTTTCTCAGCTCTCAATCTTGCTTTCTTCTCAATCAGATTAGCCTCTACACTCACTGCTTCCTTTTGCATGTCTTCCAATGTGTTGTAATCCCTCGCCCTAAGCTGGTAGGCCATATCAGCATCCAAGCCTTCAGGATATTTCACTAGGACCATACCTTGGGGAGGTTTCATGTGTGGAGGAAGAGCGTTATAAACGTTGTTAAACCTTGTAGAGTAGTCCTGGACACTCTCTCCGACGTTTCTCTTAAGATTGTTGTATTCTGCTAAGATTTGGAGAGGGTTGGCCTTAACCTCCCATTTGTTTATGAAGGTCTGATATAAAGCAGGAAGGTCTTGGATACTATTAGGAGGTAGGCTTTTAAACCATTTTTTCACATCACCTCCTAAGCTCTGGAAAAATATTCTCATTTTGATTGTATCATCATCTATCTCCATGTAGTCAAGAGAATCTTCCATCCTATCTACATGGTGTTGAGCTGTGGTGGGCTCTTTTGCAGTGAAGTGTGGAATATTTGATTGATAATCATTGGGTAAGGGTACTAGAGGCTGGGATAAAACCAGAGGGGCATACCAGGCTGCCATGATGATGCTTTGATGAGGTAAAGGGTTGACTTGAGAAGCTGGTATATGGATGACAGGGATACTAGGACCAACAGAAGGTTGTTGGGTAGATTTAGGGTGGCAGAGCCCCAAGTTTTCAATGAAGTGGATATCAAGAGGAGTAGATGGAGGAGTCTCTTTGTCCCTAATGTGTTGACCACTATGAGATGGTGAACCTGAAGGCTCAAGGCCTGGCTGGTCTAGAACACTGAATGACCTAGTTCTTGGTAGCCTGTTTGGTAGGTTTAGGTCAAAAGGTGGGACTAATAGAGTTGTGAAGTCTTCTGGTGTAGAGTTAGCTCTATGGATGTGACCGAAAACAATTGTTATTTTGGGTGTAGGAGATCCCTTGAGGATGCTCTCAGGGTTGTCAAATATTTCAGGTGGGTTTGGATTAGGATAAGCTCTTGTGTGAATGGTTCTTAAAGCCAGAATGCTATTCTTCAACAAAGCAGCTTAGCCCTATTTGTTATTTCTATCATGGCTGATGTTGTTATGAAGGCCGGTCTCCCAGTGGAGTCTTAAGGGAACCAAGATAATCAGTAGCCCTACTGATCACCAGTGGAGTCTTATGATCTTTAAGGAGCTATGGAGTCACCAGGTGGAAGGTTTAGGATGCTTCTGGAGGGTACACTGTCCACCACAGTGCTTATGAGATGTCCCTTTTCAAGGAAATCTTCCAAACACAGCAAACTCTAACCAGAGATTCACTGGGAGGGCTTTTACCAGACATGTCACCTCTGAAAGAGTGTGAGATCTGGAGGCTACCTGGCCCTTTCCAGACTTTGTCTAGGAGTGTGATAGAAATACAACAAATGGTGTAGAAAGTGAAGTGCAAATGGAAATTCTTCACTACCAACCTAACCATAAATTATAGGTTTCTGAGGTTCTTATGATGTAGTAAGGTGAAAAATACTTATAATCGTCCCCAGCGGAGTCGCCATTATGTTGGGGTTCCCATGTTTTGGCCAGATTGGCAAGACCAAAAGATGAGACAACATCAAAACCACTTTCAGACCTCAGGATCTAGCCCTCCTGGGTCCAGACAGGGATCTCTCTATATAAGCAAAGGTTTTATGTCTTTGAAGCTCAGTGTTAAGATATTAGGCTAGTTTTAAGGCTCGGAGTTTGTTTGTTTGATTGTTTGTTTGGTTGTTGGTTATCAGGAAATAAGGGTTCAACATAAGACAAGGATGAGCAAAGAGGATTTTAGGCAAAGGAAAGATGATCCAGGGAACATTCAAGACCATGGGAAATGGAGTCAGGAAAGGGTTTACTTGCTATTCAATGTGAAGGCTTTCAGTTGGGCTAGTCATCTAAAGCATTGGATCTTAAAGATGATAGTGTGGCATGAAATGGTGAGAGATGAGGAAACAATAAAGATTTAGAACACAGAGTTAAAGACCTGAGATCAGAGAGAGACTTTGAACTCTCAATGCTTAGACCTCCAGTTTGAGGGATCTTGGAAAGGTTCAATTAATTGAAAAGGATCCTAGTGAGATAGAGACAGAGTTCTAGACCTCCCAGTGTTCCCAATTCATTCAATTAAATCCTAACAAGAACATCTAGGAACAGATTCATTTAATTCATACATCAGCTAGTAGGCAATGAAATCCACTACACTGGTTAAATTAACTGAAATCAACCCTTAGATAACACATTTAGCAGAAAACATTAAAGGCAATGAGAGCAGAAACATAGGGTACCTAACAAGGGTAAATCCTATGCCAGATTTATGATGCGAGCCCGTAGAAATGAAGTGAAATGAACTACAAGTTAAAAACAAATACAAAGATAGAAAAACATTACCGCTGCTTTAGATCAGGATCCAAAGAAATGTGCTTGTCATATTAAAGAGAAATAACAATCAAGTACAAAATTACCAATAGCTGGATATTCAGTCTGAAAACATCTTCCTCAGCCTATCTTACAACTTTACACAGAGACTATGTATCAAAATAAACATCTTGTAATTCTCTGATAACTGATCAACAACCTTACAATGAGTTTCTTCATGAAATTTATAGCTCAGGTGGAGTAGAGAAGGTAGATGGAAAACTAAATGCAGCATTAAAACTTAGAAGAGGAAAAGATTCGAGGCCTCGTTCTGTTTTTAAATTCTGAGCATTTATCTCTAGTACTCTTTGGATGTAGGAGTGGTCTTCATCAGACTTCCATTTGCTCCAGGTATGTCTTTGCTGTACTTGTTGTAGTACTTTGGTGAATTAAAAAAAATGTAGAATAATGATGCTAGGGTTTTC
This sequence comes from Pinus albicaulis, assembly GCA_034641835.2. NCBI lineage: Eukaryota > Viridiplantae > Streptophyta > Pinopsida > Pinales > Pinaceae > Pinus > Pinus albicaulis. The sequence goes on along the minus strand of CM076582.1, from coordinate 1,581,008,643 downwards.
CATACCGTGTAACAAATGTTCTGATAGCGTAGGATTGTTGCCAGGGCTATAATTTCCTCAGGAACACGGTATAGAATGAAAGCAGCATGGGCACTTCGTCCTTTCACTGGTAGGAACATTCTGCTAATGGTGACATTGATATATATCACTTTCCGTGCGCTGGACCTTCTGTGTGATCTGTGATTTCTTCGGTCTGGTATTCTACCTTCAAATAATTGGATTAAAGCTCAAAATCTTCAATGACAGGCCCTAAACACTTTGTTTTCCCACTAATACTCTTAGCCGCTTCCACGTTTGTCTTTGACTGCGAAATTTGTGCTTTAATGGCATCGGGGAAGGTTTTACAGAGTTTAAACTTTGTTCTTTTAATGCGAGCCCTATCATAATGCCTTCCAAGACTTTTCTCCATGATTTTCACTCTTTTGCGCATGATCTTCTCTGCATTCTCTATCACTGTCATAGAGAGCGTGAATCATGGCGGTTTTTTCTACCCGTAACCCTGCAAAAGACGCAAACACGTTAAGAAAACTATGCATGGGGAGGGTGGATGCAGCGGGAACGATGAAATTGGCCGTGCAGACTGGTGAAATGGAAGAATAGTGCGGGATTACGGTGGAAAATGCAGCCCATAGTGGAAAATGGTCCTGGTGAAAGCTTGGTGAAACGTAAAAAATTTTAAACGCAAATGATTGAAATTTGACCTTTGAAATGAAATATATAGGGGATGGACGGAGGACAACGCGACAAAACATGTGGAATAGTGATGTGGTGGGACCCGGTCAAAGTTAGGACAGGCGTTAAATCTGGACCGTCCGATCTCAGAAGGAGATCGACGGCTGTGGATGCATAGGGGCGATGGACAGTGGGCCAGGGGTAAAACGGTCAAAGGTGGGGGAGATCGAATCTGGACTGTCTGATCTCTGGAGGAGATCGACGGTGGAAAACATAGCAGAGGGCAACGGATGTTGGGCTAGGGACATTGTTTGCCTTGGTTAAACCCCGCGCAACTTCGCGGCGCGATGACCGTTGGATGGACGATCATAGATCGGACGGTGTATAGCGATATCACGTTGGGGCAAACGCCGAACTTTAACGTGCAATGGGGGGGCGGGGTGGTTTTCAAATAGTGCTTGGGACATGCGGCATGCGATGAATGGAATCATTGTGAAATGGAAAATACCTCTCAACCTCCAAACGCGGTGTGATGGATACTGCTGGTTTTTGAACAGTGAATTTTGCGGGGACCACCGAGGCAAATAAACTCCTGGCCGTAGATTTGCGGATCAAGTGGACAGTGGATCTGCGATCGGAAGGGTGAATGAGGGAACAACATGTGCGTGAAGGGACTGCAAAGACCGTTGGATATTATACGGATCTACGGCATGAATTTCACTCGATCCTATGATTGATGAGTGCTCTATGGGTCAGCTCTTGGTTTAGCGCCCGGGTCACATGGGGGGAAAGGTTAAGGGGGCTGGCCTGAAGGGGGCTAGGCCTGATATATGCAAAATTATGAATTATCGACCCTTTTCAATGTAATTCGAAGCCAGGGAAGGGTAACGATAGAGGCAATAAGGGTAAAATAGGCCAAACAAGGGGTATGTGTGGGATTTATAGGAGATTTTGGGAGGATTTAGAGGGTGACAGGGGAATTTTGACAAGGGGGAAAAGGGGGTTAAAATGGGGCATTCTGCAGGGATACAAGGGGAAAATGTAGGCCTTTTGGAGCACAATTTTTTTCAATCAATGAGACTTTTTTACTCAAGAACAGTAGAGGGAAATGATCAAAGGGCAGAGAGCATGAAAAGGCTTCAAGGATGATGTGTTTTCAAGAGAAATGCATTCCTTGAAGGCTCATAAAACGAATTAGCCCCTTGCTTTCTTGTCAAGGAATTTATAGGGGGCTAACACACTCTTATATGAGTAAGTTCTTGGATGATTTTCTGGTTGAGGAGGAACATAGCTCTTGGGAAGAGTTATCATTATCATCTCCTTATTTATTGAGTGTGGGAGGGAGCTCATCCATGAGCTACCTTGCTGATTTTAAACAAGGATATAACAAACATTGTATTGCTGAAACTCATGATGTATTCATTATATACTTGTATCTTCTTAACACTCATGTGCAGGTCTTGGCTCCAAGAGGGGGCACCTTTTCTGATGGGCTTCATGAGCCACTTTGGGCCATGAGCAATGGTGATGTTGGCCATTCTTTGGGAGATCTTGGAAAGATGATGCACTCTTCATGGTGTGGTTCCTTAACACCAACCATCATACACCTTCTCCAAACATGCAAGAATGATGGGGCAGCAAACAAGTGTTGGGGAGAACACTTGTCATATCATATTCTATGGTAGTTAGGAGGAAAAATTCGTTGGTTGCATATGAGGGACCATTGTCCTTCTCCCTTATTGTATATGGTAGCTAGCATGATCTTACTTATCATCCTACATGCCGAAGATGTTCTTAATTTTGTTGGGGTCATGGTTGGAGGAAAGACACATTTGTTGGGTGTGTCTTTGGTGGAAGATAGTCCTTAGTTTTTCTGCACTACATGTTCCAAGGGGAGCATGGGAAACTATATGGCCACCATTGCATACTACTTGTTTCTTTATGGTGTGGACCATATGTTTGGTTGGAGCACTTGGGGCATGCCTCTCATGAGCACTTGGGAGGATTTTTTTTTATGAATTACCAAGCTGGAGGGTGATTCATTTTATTTGGATGATAGCATGGAGGAAGGAGACCTCCATTGATGATGAAATTCCCCATGATTGTCATCATTTTCTTCCTAGGAAGGCCATGGTTCAGCAAGAAGGTTTCCACAACCACCTTCCTTTCTTTCATGATGAGAGCCATTGGGTTTATTAACCAAAGGCCAACTTGTACACTTGGGAGGAGCCATTGGGGGATGGATTTTTTGCAGAAATTATGAAGCAATGGAGGAGACTATGGGATGAGAGGGCCACAAGAGGAAGAGGGGAGATTTTGCAGCACCCTTGCAGTTGCTTGAGGACAAGCAACATTTGGGAGGGGGAGACTATAATATTCCTAAATTAGTTGTAGCTAATGGGAATATTAATTTTTCTTTTGAAATCTAGACGCATGAATAATTGAGCAAGAAGGCTCTTAAATTGCTCAATGTATGAATAAAAGTCCTCTATAATGTGAAAGGGGATCATGAAATAACCAATTCAAGCATCCACATGTGTGAACAAGGTCTAAAATATGTGGCAAGGTCAAGTTTGACCAAGTCAACATAATTTTCTAGATTGATTGAACCATCTTGTTGGACAGCGCATTTTTTGTGGAGGAGCCTTTGCATGGAAACAACCCCATGATGGGTGGGACCCTTAGTGAGGAATCTCATCAATTATATAATGAAGGAGATGGCAAGCATAAGAGCATATTGGATATTATATTTTCATGAGGTCTACTTAGACCTCCTACATACTTAGCCGTTTAGCTAAGTTGCTGCACTACTTAGTGCAAGGGTTTGCCTGGGTGGGGATTCCCTACTCTTTCTTGGAGATCTTGTTCAAGAAATCTAAGAGGAGGTTTATGATCTGAACTTTCCACTACCTGGTGTTGGGCCAAGCATCTACCTTCAGCAAAAATGCAGTCCCTTCAGAAAGCTGCATTATTTCTTGAGGTGTGCAATGGAAGGGGTTGAAACCCCATTTTGAGGAGCTAGTTTCCCAAGAGGAGGATCAGCCTTCCTTTGGGAAAGCTAGAGGAAGAATCTACAGCCATTTCTTTGCATTTTCAGCCATATTTTGTAGAGCTTCAGCCATACAACATTATTCAGCCACATATTTTGCAGCAACTTCTCTTGTATATCTTTTCTGTCAAGAAATCCTTGCCGGGTCTTCTTGGATTTGTGTAAAAGAGATTAGATCTATGATTTTGTACATCATTGATTATTCTACTAAAATTATCAGTCATATTTCTCTATTTTCTGATTTAACCTCTCTTTAGACTGTGCAGTCACTTGTGTAGTTGCTCCAGCATTTTGGCAGTCTTGGGGTTTTGGAAATTTTAAGTTGTCTTGAGCATGGGAGGCCTGTTTAACTAAGCTAAAGGCATTTTTTTCTGAAATTATTTTTTCATTTCCACTGTTTTAATGCAATAATCAGATAATAGCATTTTTGAGGAAAAAACAGCGACTTTTCCCCACTTGGTGAACTGTATAAGTATATAGTTTGTTGTTGTGATTGTTATTATGATGGATATGTGTTCAAGCACATTAAATGATTTGATTTCCTTTTGTTCTCAAAATTTGAAATACCTTAAGTTATTCTTATTGTTGTATAAAATCCTGGTTTTGGGATACTACAGCAAAGCAGTAGTTACGCAGTCCCTCTTGGGAAATCATTGCAAGGTCATTCTAGGCCACCCTTGTCGCTTGAGTATCTCATATTTTGAGAATTTTTGTACCTTATTTTTCACCTCCAAGATAATAAAATGGCTCAGCTATTTCTGTGCATTTTGATGTGTATATAGATTTATTGTTTACTTTTCTATAGTTCTCACATTGTGTTTCAATATTACTGCATTCTGCCTTTTGGGATATTATAGTGGTATCAGAGCATGATCTTTGGCTTAGCTTGTGGACACTTCATCTTTTGCATCAAAATAAGAAGCAGATAGATGAGATCTATCATGGAGGAGGAAACTTTTTCCATTAATTTCTTTAGATCCATGCAAGATCTCTCCAAGGAGGTCAATAAAATGAAGAAGGAAAGGCAGAAATAAGATCTAATAAGAATATTTGATGAGGAAGAACCAAGCAATTCCTATCAGCAAAGGAGAAAACTGGAGAATCATAGATCTCCTCATTGATCCATGTTGGAACAAGATCCCCTAAAAGCTGTGATTTTGTATAAGTTTTGTATATTTTGGTCTTAATTAGTCTAACGTAGGGGTTTTGGGGTGGATCAAAGCCCCTAATGCATTGTAACGGGTCAAGGGTAGACCAAGATTCCAAAAACCACGATTTGCAGACTATTGGATGCATAGGCTAAATCGGTATAAATGGATGAACCTTTTTGAGTTATAGGTAGGAAAGAATAGAGATTGGTGATAGTTGCAAATTTTTAGATCTATTTGGGTTGCTAGGGTCAGGACCCCTCGAGCCAACAATTTTTTCTATTGTTGGGACCGGGAACATTTTAAGAGAGAGATCGGGTAATTCCAGGAGAATATTGGAAGCCTGAGAATAAAGAAATTGAGGAATGGTTCGAAAAACAAATTCAGGAATTTTTGATAAAAGAGAATCACAGCACAAGGTTAACAATGGAAAAGTGGAATAATAAGTACATCTTCACGGAGATCTATGAGATTTTCTTTGTGACATTTGCAACCAAGCTTCAGGAGTGGCTTGCAAGGTTCGTAGAGTTCCAGATGTGTTTGAAGGACGTGGACCTCGCAGTTGATTCAGAAGTTATAAAAGACTGATAACACCATCACTCGCATGGTAGATCATTGGGTGGACAGTGTGATAGGAGGGTTTGTGATAGAATTTGTGATTGATCAAGTTGTGTCCTACTCCGAGGCAGAATGAAGATTCTTCAAGGGTTTCTGAGGTAAGTTTTTGAAAACTCTACCATTAATGATTAATATATTATTGTGTGAAAAGAGTATCCTGTGTAGTCATACAGAGTGAATGATCTCCGATCAAAGTGAGGGTACAACGTGCAGTGGTAAATACTATATAACCAATCAAGAAGGGGATTGATATTTCGACAATGTAGTAAGAAATTATACTACGCATAACTCTCCGACTACACCACCATCTAACCCTCATAAGGGTAGGAATTCACCTCTGCCACCACTGGAAGATGATATGGCCTCACACATGAAGCTACCCACCTTCAAGGGCACAGGGGATGAATATATGGATCGGTTCTAGTTCGTTGCAGGATCGGTATGGATCGGACCCTGCCAGAAATGCAGTAAAAAGGACACAACTATCCATGGCCTTTGAGGGAAGGGCTTTGGATTGGTATATTGGATACCTAGACCAACATTCAAACGCCACCATTAAGGAGATTAAGAATTCCTTAAAGCAGAAGTTCAAGAAGCCAAGTCCTAATTGCAGATAGTGAACGATCTTAAGGATTTCAAGCAAGGACTATCCGAGTCCATCTAGGAGGCCAAATATTGGAATTGGGTCTCTTGCAAGCTATGAAACTCGTCCAATTTTGCATATTTTTGTGTATAATTAGTCTAGCATATGGGTTTTGGGGTGGGTCAAAGCCCCGAAAGCATTGTAATGGGTCAAAGGGTAGACCTAGAGTCCGCAAACCATGGTTTGCGGACCATAGGAAAGATTAGGCTAGATTGTAATAAATAGAGGGACATTTTGAATTATAAGGCAAGAAGATGATGAGATCTTGATGCGAATTGTGGCTTAGTATATCTGTTTGGGTTTTTGGGGATAGGACTCCTAGTGGCTGTGTGCGCGGAGATCCCAAGTCCTGCTGTGTGCGGACCCTACTGCTATGTGTGCAGGTTAGGTTGGGTATTGTAAGAAGAAACTGAAGGGTTAATGAATGAGAAATATTGTTGTGTAGCTAAATATATTTGTATTTTTGATGCGAATCTTTGATAGTTGTTATGTTATGCATATTCTGTGTTAAGCTGCGAAAGTATTGTGTTAAGTGTTTCTTCTGCATCTAGGTCTGTTCTGTTATGTTTTATGCAAAGAATAATTGTAATGTTGCACTACTATTTTAGAATTATATGATTTTTTGAGTACAGTAAGTATAGTTGACCTTGCACACGTGGATGCGAAGTAGATCTATAGATCCGGTTCTGAGATAGGCGATCTGGTCATTATAAAGCTGGACATAGCTTTGCTTGACTTACCTATCCTCTCTCAGGGTGTAGAAGCCTGGTTCCAGCACCCACCCATACTGCTTCGGGTGAGATTTTGACCTACACAAGCAGGTCACTGCCGAAAGGGCTAGTAGGATAGGGGTTTGTTGGCAAACCTTAACCTCTGAAACTGGGTCAGGACCCCTCGAGCCAAAAAATGGTTCCATTGTCGGGACCGGGAGCATTTTGAGAGAGAGATTAGGTAATGAAAAGAGAGTACTAGAAGCCTAAGAGGAAGGAAATTGAAGAGTGGTTTGAAAAGAATATTCAGGATTTTTCGATAAAGAGAATCGCAGTAGGACGTCAACAAAGAAAAATTTGAAAGACAGGTACATTCTTCCGGAAATCTACGAAATTTTCTTTGTGACATTTGAAATCAAGCTTTAGGAGTGGCTGGCAAGGCTTGTAGAGTTTTAGAAGTGTTGGAAGGACGAATGAGTCACTCAGTAGACTCCATGGTTGATCCAGCAGCTAGAAAGGACTGATAATACCATCACTCACATGATGGATCACTGGGTGGACAGTGTGCTAGGAGGGTTTGTGACAGAATTTTCCATTGATCAATTTGTCTCCTACTCCAAAGCAGAGCAAAGATTCTTTAAAGGTTTCTTGGGCAAGTTTCTAAAGAAATTACCCCTACTAATTAAGATATTACTGTGCGAGAAGAGTGTTCTGTGTAGTCACACAGAGTGAATAACCTCAGATCCAGACGAGAGCACGACACGCAGTGGTAAATACTATCGAACCAACCTTGAAGGGGGAAGATCTGTCTATAGCCCTCTATGAGAGACGGCTACGCAGATCCCACCAACTACACCTCCATCCAGGCCACACAAAGGTAAGAATTCGCCCATACCACCACCTCCCTCGGACAGTGATATGGATGCGTACCTGAAACTACCTACCTTCAAGGGAGTAAGATATGAGGATATGGACCAATTTTGGTTTGTTGTAGATTTCATATGGACTGCACAAAATGTGGCAAGTAATACAGTGAAGAGGGCACATTTATCCCTAGCCTTCGAAGAAAGAGCTTTGGATTGGTATATGCGATACATATCTCAGAACAGGAATGCATCTATTCAAGATATTAAGGACGCTCTGAAGCAACAGTTCTGAAAGCCAAAATCTTACTCTCAGTTAGTAGCAGATGTAAAGGACTTCAAGCAAGGAGCATCTGAGTCTATATGGGAGGTTGATCAGCGACTAAAGAGATAAATCAGGGAAGGAAGATTTGAGTATGACGATCGACAACATACGGAATGGTTCATCGCTATGATGTTGCCTCACCTGCACATACCAATGAATCATCAAACCTTCAAGTCACAAGAAAAAGCTGTGGAAGTCTCTATGAAACTAGAAGTTGCGCCTAGAGAAGATACTTCATTAGTAATATAGCAAATTCAGGAGAAAATCAGATCTATGCACATGGAAATTCAGAATCTGTGAAAGGAACGAGGAAAAAGAGTCGGCACAGATCTATGGTGCATAAAATGTCGGGTATATTTCCATACGAAGGATCAGCGCCCACTATTGATAGATTACATACAGATAGGAGAACCTAACCTAGTGCGTCCAGGCTCAAGCGAATCTACGTTATGGTGCGATGACTTCAAAATCGCAGGGCTACACGATATGAACAATTGCCCCTAGCTAGGAGCGTATGTCCCATAACTGAAGCAATAGTGGTGCAGTTTTTGCCGGTCGGTAGGACACGATGAGCAGAACTATTGAACTTATGATCTGATGATATATCGAGGAAACTTGTATAGGGTACAATAAAACCTTGCGTCACCTATATCTCTCGAGAACTTTGGTGTCTCTCCAGCAAGGGGCAGGGGAGAAGGTTGGGGAGGAAGCGCAGGTCAAGGATGCAGATAGCTAATCTGATATAATTGCGGAGAAGCAGGGCACTTTTCTAGGGACTGCCCAAATCCTCAACGGCAATCCTGTCGATATTGCAGATAGCTGCACCATGTGATCGAAGATTGCCCAATCTTTATAGCAAAAATATAGGAAAATAAGCCCACCCCTATGCAGAATGTGCAGAGAGTTAAACCCGAGCTAAGGAACATGGACCCAAGTGTGAAATTCATAACACGCAGTGGGATGGCCACCCGGGGACCAAAGGAAGAGGCTACCATGGATCCTCTGACCCATTAAGAAGGATTGAACATGCAAAAGGGACAAGAAACAATGGTCGCAACTGGACAAGACTTCACTAAGGAAGAAGCAACTACTATGTAGGTACTAACACACCCCAAGATAGATGAGGGGGTTGTGCCCTTTGTGCATGCATGTATGAAGCTGCTACGTAACCTAAAGGCTGTAGAGAACCTTCATGCATTAATGAATAGCTGCGCAGCATGGCTCGATTTGACCCTAGGAACCAAGGATGTACATAAACTATACCGGTATAAAAAAATGCACCGGAAGAGAAATGTAGTTGACTGTGTAGATTGGTAACTACGAGATGGATCAGGTTATTTTGAACCTTGGATTAGATGCGAACGTGTTACCTAAACAAACATGGCAACGAATGGGAGAACCTAAGTTGGAATGGTCCACCATCCAGCTGCGCATGGCGAATCAACAGAATATCATCCCTCTGAGAAGGCTACCAAAAATCATGGTAGATATCGTAGGAGTAAAGGCCCAAGCTGACTTTGAGGTAATAGAAATCGTAGAAGATATAGACCCATACCCTACGCTCCTAGGACTATACTAGGCTATAGATATGGGGGCTGTTATCAATCTAAAAAATCGGAGCATGGTGTTTAAAAATAACAGTACACGAGTAATAGTACCGTTGGATCCCGCGGAAGGTGCGCGATATATAGAGCTAGTGCGCGATGAGGAGGAAGTAGATCACATTTACAAGTTGAATATGTACGATGAAGATTGGATTAACCCCACGACGGAAGGAGTACTCTTCTAGGAAAAATATAGTGAATGCTTTTCCGACTCTCATGGGGAACTAGAGGATTAACAAGGCCGGTTGCATGAGGTTTCAACATTGCTATGTCTTTGGGTCACAAGGAACTTCCATTGAATCTCCTCCGAGGTAAGATACCTGCCCTACTTTGGGGATTTGGGTAACATTAAGGAATTTTTACATGCATTCGAAGCAGAAGTTCCCAAGGGACGCAGGCTATGGGCCCTTAAGCTAACCCTGTGTGGAACACCTGCACGCTAGTGGGATATGCATGGGAAGGTATTCCGCAATTGGGAGGAATGTCGGGATAAGATGATCCTGCAATTTGAAGCTCCAGCTGTGAGACAGATCACAAATTTCCTTGGGTCAGAAGATCCATGCAGATATTTTCTCGCATGGGAAATGCACTGGTGCGATAGAACCCAAAAAGAACGGGTCCACCTATTTATCCATGCTTTGGGACTATGTCCAATAGCATGGTATTTAGATGCGGAGCTACATCAGTGCAGTCACCATTGAGAGCTTTGCGGGATGAGTTTCTGTGAACATTTAGGATGGTGGATGGCATAGGAGCGCTCGACGCAGCTTTGCAGAAAACTAACGCATTGAATCAGGGTAGACCACACCTGTATATCGCATATGAATCATGGGGAATGCAGGAACCACACATGGTTGAAAACTACAGCCTCATCCCAACGAAAGGAAAGGATGATCCCCGAAATATTCCAAACTCAGAACTGGACGGGATACACATGGTTGCCAAGTTGTTTAGGCTGCACCTAAATCGCATTACAACACACCCTACTTTAGCTATAATTAAGGATGTGCAAGCAACACAGATGCTTCATCCAACGTCAGTAGATCCGTGGTAAGGCCATAGGGTGTGGAAGATGACAGTCAGAACACTAAACTCTGGTAAAAATGGAATATTATCGTTACGGAAAATAGGCAGATGGAAATTAATGAGGAAATTTCTTGTGATTTTTTACTGTTTTCTTGATGGTAAGTTCCAAGTAAGATTCACCTTACCGTTGGACAACCACGGGCACTATAAGGGAGAAAGGATAACTCTAACCAAGGTTCCATATCATCTCTGTAATATGCATGTATTGTTCTGCTGCATGATTTTCTGGACCTTTAGCGTTCTGTTCATGCCCAATCAACCCACTTCCAGTGCCTGTGAGTCTCCAAATTCAGGATCCCCTCCTTACATTAATGTGGCAACCCCTAACCCCATGGATGCTTCGGTGCTTACTGTTGAGCCCCAAAGATGTCCTTTCTCTTTCACCAAATTTCACTTCATTTCCTTTGTCCCTTATCAATTATAGGCTTAAAATATCAATAGGATTGATTAAAGTCACTTTAGGAATGCATACAATGACTGAATTGCTATATTTTCATGGTTTTGTTGTTGTAGTAATTTTTTACTAGACTCAGCTACAGAATGCAGCCATTCTGTAGCCAGCCGCCTATTCCGCAGCTATCTTCATGTTTACATAGGTTACAGGTGTCACTTAGAGGAAAAATGCATATGGTTGAAATCCAAACTTCATCTACATCATTACTTGTCCTCTACGAATTCTAAGTAAAAATCTCCAAGTGATTATGCACGTGGAAGAAATCAAAACTAAGAAGCAGATTCCTACCAGGACAGGGACTCTACAGATGTCTCCAACAAGAGTACGAGGCTTCCACAAGAGTTCTAATTTGATTTTAATTTGGAAAGACACTTATCCCTATTTCCTCTCAAGGGTATTTATGTATTTATTTTATAATAATGACACGGGAGACCGAGAGATAGTTAGATAGATTGATGTTTTGTGGTTAGATCTCAAAAGACCGTAATACTATGTTTTTGAAGTATTTTTCCATTAATGAAAGAAGAGAAACTTTAATACCAGATATAAATCAATCTTTAGTAGCTTTGTGTGCTAATCCGGTGGTAGAGGGCCCCTACTGCCCGAGAAGCTCTGTGCATACTATTTAGATAAGTAACTTTAGCCTTGTTTCATTCCTAATTCAAGTATTTTTCTGAACTTTATGTTTTATGCTCATTCACATCAAATGTTACAACCAGTCTTGTTCTTATAAATTATTCCAAAATATCACTAAAACTGAATGAGACATAGCTGTAGTATTTTAGAGCTTAGTTGTGTTTTTCTGAACTTTATGTTTTTATGCTCATTCACATCAAATGTTACAGCTAGTCTTGTTCTTACGAATTGTTCCAAAATATCACTAACACTGAATGAGATATAGCTGTATTATTTTAGAGATTAGTTGCATTTTAGTTCAGTTGTAGTACTCTGGAGGTTAATCGAACTCTAGTTCAATTCTGTTCACTGCATTTTAAGTTTGAATGATTGCATTCTAGTTCAGTTCTATCCATTGTATTTCTAGTTTTATTAGTTAGTTTTATTCTAGTTTTGTTAAATTAGACTTAACGGCCTTCATTATTTACAAAATTCTCTTGTTCTTAAATTCTACTAATACATCATTATCATAGGAACAAGAATTGGTAGTGTCATTTTGAAGTCTTGACTGTTCTGCAATTTCTCATAATTTCACAAACTGCCTCTTTTCCAAAGCTATTCCAAAAGATTTCTAACTCTTGAATGAGGCTTAACAGTGATATTTTGAGTTGTAGAATGGATTAATTTCAGTGTCATAGGTTAATTTAGAGTAGAGTTCCTCACTATGTTGCAGACTATCTTTTCCAAATGTGTTCCAACAAATTTCTAGCCTTGGATGAGATTTTCTCTGTGATATTGTAGATTGTTGTTTACTTAGAAGAACCTCATTGCATTAAACTTATCCTTTTCTCAAGTTATTCCAACATATTTCTAATGAATGAATTGGACTGAGTTCATGTTATGAGTTACTGAATTCATGTTATGAGTTATTTTTCTTGTTAAATTTTTGCATTTTCTGTTCTCAAGTGCCATACATAGTTTAGAATAGGTTTTGCTCTATTTTAGTGTGACCAATAACTTCTCTTTACCAACACTTAGTTATTTTCCTCTTCGAATAAAAACACAAAACCAAAAACATTGGAAAAACACTAAACACAACATAGTGAGAAATAGATACCTAGGCACATATAGTGCACTTCACTTCAACAGTTTACTAGCCCTGGTTGACAATTTATGACATCAATTTAGGAACACTAAGTTGAGCACACACTTACTAGTCCAAACCCTACGGAAATTACATTGAGGGGGTCTGGGGACGCCTAATTGATAAGCTAATTTCCCTCTGGCTCCCTGTAGGGAGAATTAACTTCAAACCCTACACGAATTGGCGTTAAATCTATATGACTAACGTTTCCAAACCTGGGATGATTGCAAGATCCAGCTAGACGGGCTCGGAAGCAACCACGAAAGATGTTACGCAACTACCACAGATCACTTTAAGAGCTGACATGGTCGACTCACAGCTAGTCTTGCGAACGAAAGGGCTGACTAGAAACGATACTACATCTCCCTGGGGTACGAAGCAGCATAGGGAGCTTGCAAAGGGGCCCCAGAAAAACAAGCACACCCAATGCCTGGAATATGATGTAAAGATAATGCTGACTAATGGTGATCTCGAGAAAATCATGAACGCACTTACTCTGGCTACAGAGGATCAGTGGGCAGCCATAGAAGCACAACAAAAGGTTGCAATCGACGCCATGCGGGTTAAGCTTCGAGACCTCCAGAAAAAGACAGATACGCTGCACCCTACCAATAGTACTGTGCTAACTGAAAATGAAATCCATGCTTATTCGTTGCCTAGCACTGTCCTGGTCGGCGCCCACCTTCCAGTGGATATGAGACTATAATTGGACTTGGAAAAGCTGCCTCGCGATGTGTTATATGGTTTCCACACCGCCGTGTTTCAAGATATCCATCATCACGACCAGACTGCTTAGCAACAGCTTGATGTGGCCACTCTGATCATCGCACGACAAACTACAAACATCTCCCTTGCTATCTCGCAGACGGCGCATCTCAAAACAGTGGTCCACTAGCTCAACACAAAGGTCCTAGATGAGCTCTTGTCTACAGCTCCACTCCAGGCTACAATAGAAGGCTTGGTTTTAGCACTAAAGGCATCTAGAACCAAAATACAGACCCTCAAGACCCAAATGGAGTGGCAAATTACTGCACTACAGGCCCAATTACAGCCTGCCACACCTCCGGAGGTACAAGCCCAGTGTGTTGCGCTGGTAACAGAAGCTATGGACATCATTACGAGACAACTTATCCAGGGTAATCAGTTGCTCGAGTTGGCCATGCAGCTCTGGACAGCAGTCCAGTTCAACCTGTTCTTCAGAACATCAAACAGGACTTACGATAGAAGGAAGCCGCTTTTGATCAAATCTAAGATACCTTACCCTCCTTAGTCCATGTGTAGTGTCTGGCACGCTTGAAGACTAACAACACACTCCGAGATACAATTAAGGATCTCCAAGGAATGAATCATGCCATCACAAAACACTTGAAGCCATGGGCCGATGCCACCCTCCATATATCACAGGATACCAATGGCATGATCAAGTGACTCAGCCAGATATTAGAGCAGGTTACTGCAGCTACTCAAGGACTGACCTCCTAGAAGCTTGTAGACATCGAGCATAGTGCTACCGCTCAGAGTCAAGAAGTATTACCTGCGTTGATCATAGCCTTCAATGCCTTACGTGCGTAGGTCGAGACTGCACCACCATAGTGACTCGGGACGAGTCACAAAATTGTGGTTGGGGACTATTGGAACAGGGTCTCCTTCAAGTTACAAAACTGGTCCAATTTTGCATATTTTTGTGTATAATTAGTCTAGCACAGGGGTTTTGGGGTGGGTCAAAGCCCCGAAAGCATTTTAATGGGTCAAAAGGTATACCTAGAGTCCGCAAACCACAGTTTGCAGACCATAGGAAATATGAGGCTAGATTTTTATAAATATAGGGAAATTTTGAATTATAAGGCAAGAAGATGATGAGATCTTGATGTGAATTGTGGCTTAGTAGATCTGTTTGGGTTTTTGGGGAAAGGAATCCTGCTGGCTATGTGCACGGAGATCCCAAGTCCTACTATGTGTGGAGTTCGGGTTGGGTATTGTAAGAAGAAACTGAAGGGTTAATGAATGAGAAATATTGTTGCATAGCTGAATGTATTTGTACTGTTGATGCAAATCTTTGATATTTTTTGTGTTATGCATATTCTGTGTTAAGCTGCGAAAGTACTATGCTAAGTGTTTCTTCTGCATCTGGTTCTGTTCTATTATGTTTTAAGCAAAGAATAATTGTAATGATGCACTATTGTTTTAGAAGTATATGATTTGTTGAGTACAGTAAGTATAGTTGACCTTGTGCACATGGATGCGAAGGAGATCTATAGATCCGGTTCTAAGATAGGCAATCTGGTCATTATAAAGCCGGACCTAGCTCTACTTGGCTTACCTATCCTCTCTTAGGGCGTGGAAACTTGGTTCCAACATCCACCCATACTGCTTCGGGTGATACTTTGACCTGCGCAAGTAGGTCACTACCGAAAGGGATAGTAGTATAAGGGTTTGTCGGCAAACCTTAACCTCCGAACCTAGGTCAGGACTCCTCGAGCCAACACCAACCAATGGTTAAAGAAGGTAATTAGAGAGGGAGGATTTATATATGATGACAGACAGCACATGGAGTGGTTCATTGCTATGCTGCTACCCCACTTGCATGTACCAATGGGACATCAAGCCATTGAATCGCAGGAAAAGGTCTTGGAAATTTCGATGAAGCTAGAAGCTGCGCCAAGGGATGATACCTAGTTAGGAGTACAGTAGATCCAAGGCCAGTTAGAAGAAATTCATATGGAGATCCAAAATCTGCGGAAGGAGAAAGGAATGGAGGATAGCCCTGAAAGATGGTGCATACGATGTAGGGTGAAAGGACATCCCAAGGATAATTTTCCTCTACTAGCAGACTACATATAGGCTAGGGGACCCAGTCTGTTGCAACCTAGGGAAACTGCAGGACCCAGTTAGGTGCTTTGGTGTGATGATTGTCGTGTTACTGGGCTGCACGATACCAACCACTGCCCCCACCTTGCTGCATATGTCACATAAATAAAGCAACAATGGTGCAGTTTCTGCAGATCTATAGGCCATGATGAAAAAAACTATTGAATGTACGATCTAATGAGAGATCGAGGAAATCTATATAGGGTATAGGCGGATCTGTCATCACCAAGACCCCCCTCGGGCATAAGTTTTTCTATAGCCGGGGGCAGGTGAGGGGGTCGAGGTGGAAGCGCAGGTAGGAGGAGAGGACAACTATTTTGTTATAATTGCGGAGAAATAGGGCACTTTGCAAGGGACTGCGTAAACCTTTCAAGCCAGTCCTGCAGATACTGTAGATAGCTGGATCATGTGATCGAATATTGCCTGATTCTGATGCCCAAAATGCAGGAGAAACAATATACACCTACGCAGAATGTAAAAAGGGTCAAGGCAGAACCTCAAGATGAAGGGCCAAGTATTAATGTTATCACACGCAGCAGCATGACCACTGGAGGAGCTGCAGAAAAAGCTAAGGCGGAGCCTCTCATCTGAAAAGCAGCCATTAAAAAAGAAGGTCTGTACTTAAGGGAAGAAAAAGGAACCTTTGTCGTAGCTCACCAAGAATTTGCTAAGGTTAAGGCACCTACTGCTAAGGCCCTTGCAAAACGCAAGGTAGATGATGAGGTCAAACCATTCCTGCAAGCATGTATGAAGTTGTTGCACAACCAAAGGGCCGTATAAAACCTCCAAACTATGATAGATAGTTGTGCATAAAAGACAACCCCAGCCATGGAAATTAAGGATGTACACAAACTCTATAAGCATAATAGATGCACTGGCAGGGAGATGCGGTTAACTGGGCAGGTTGGTGACTCTTAGGCTCTCATGGTTTGCAAGATTGGCAAGAACAAACGCTGCAGGGCCTACATCAGAACCACTTTGGAATCCTAGGATCTAGCCCTCCTGGATTCAGAGAAGGATCTGTCTATATGTGTTTTAGAATGATATGCTTATAGGCTCATGATATGATATTAGGTTATTTATGAAGCACAAGGGATTTTTTTTTTTGGTTGGGTAGGATATCATCAAAATAAAGGAAGTCTTTTTAAGGGTAAATGTGTGAGTAAGTTAAAAGAATGGTTCAGCTGATGGGATAGGTAAGAGACAGTATCAATCCATTGGGATATGGAGTCACAAAAGGATTTAATTACACAACAAGTTTCAAGAGTGGTCCATGGGGCAAGTCATCTATATCAAAGGATCTCTTTAGATTGATTTGTGATATGGAACGTTAAAGGTGTTGTGAAAGAAGAAAAGCTAATAACCATTTAAGAATCTATTAACTTGACTAAAAAAGAAAAGCCTTTCAAAGTAACTGTTTGAAGAAGGCCAAAGGATAGGGAAAACCATAGACTTCTTTGGGAAACTTTTACTAAAGCACACTTATAAGAAAAAAATCCAGCAATCCTAAGACTACCTTCAGAAAGTAGAAAACATTCAAGATAAACAAAATAATAGCCTAAGATCAAGTAAGAACTTTGAATCTATCCTACTTTTGGCATACTCTCAGGGATCTTTTCAAAACAGCTGTTGGAGAAAACACTAGAGGACAAGGCTAACCATAGACTTCCCTAGTTTAACTTTACTTAGCATGCAGTGAAAATATCATTCAAGAACAATGTTTCAATATTTACTCAGCAAGACATGGGCTCACCAACATTCCTTGACTAGTTATACTCTATTGAAATCATTCCCAAAACAACAATTAGAAAAAAACATAAAGATAAAGCTTATCAGTGAGAATTAGGGTACCTTTTACAGTAAATCATAATCTAAATTTGTTGTTCTTTATCAGAGAAAGTGGACAGTATGAAAACATAAGAAAAACTACAATTACAGTAAGAAAAACATCACCATTGACATAGACCAGGATCCCATAAATCAACTTGTATATTTGATGTTCAAAACAGTTACAATCTTTAAGTCCAATAGGTCTTTACAGCTCCAACTTCTCTTCTCTGCCTAATATTCTTCAATTACTCAACAGAGCTTCAACAGCTTCAGCAACTATTTACATTCAATAAGTATCCAACCAACAACAATATTGGGCTCTTCATATGATATATATAGGTAAATTGAGGAGGTGGCATGAAAGGAAGGTCTAACTATTCAATTAATACAGAGTAAATGCTTCTCGACCTTTGGGAGGCCTAATGGAGAAGATATCTAATGTCTTAACTCTGTTAATTGATTTTACATTAACTTTCATCTACTTCAGTCACTTTTTTTGACTTTTGAGGTGTTGGGTGTGGAGCCTGATTATCTTGTTTACTTTGTATCACAGCATTGGACCCTTATACCTTCAAAGGGGCAGCAACACCGCCCGTAATTAATTGCTGCCGTGGGGAGTCCAGGGGGGGCGGCAGCACTTTTCGGAGCCCCCCCTTGGCGGGGGTTTTCGGGGGAAGCGCCCCCGAAGCTAAAAACATATGTAAAATTTCCTTGTGAAAGTATAGTAATTTCTAGTCAATCTGGGCCATTCATTAGGGAAATGATCTGACGGTAGAAGTTATGTTTAGATTAGGGTTTTTTGCCCTAAAAGGCAACCCCTCGCTTTTATGAGGGCATTGTATTGCGGCTGTGTATTGTATGTGTATTATTGGAGCGAGAAACAAAGAGGGAGACTGTGAGAGAGAACAAAGGATATTACAGCGGATCTGCTGTAGGTTTTGTCTCTTCAATTTTTGCTAGATAATATAAAGGAAGGACTGGCTATTTGGGGTGGACGTAGCCCAAACTGGGTGAACCACGTATATCTGTGTCTCTCTAGTTTTATGTGTTTTGTGTGCTTGTATTTTCCGCATATTTTATGTGTTGCATTGCTCCATAATATATAATTTTCTAACATGAGGCTTTTGGTAGCTAGAAATTACTTTCTGAGTTGTAGGTGGAATTTTTTATCTTTGGAGAAGTAAAGGCTTCGGTGATTTGGCATTTGAAGCATTCTTTTGGGTGATTTGTCTTGATTTGTCACTTTAAACTTGAATTAGGCCTTTGATATGCTTTTTGGCCTATATTAATCATCTTTTGGGATTTTTGTCCATTCTGTTGATTGTTTCAACTTTGAATCCTTTGTATTTCACTGTGCTTTATCCATAATCTACATGGTTTAAGTCTTTTAATCTTTAGGCTCTTGACTTTAACCTTTAAACTTTAATTTCTTTTCTTCAATGATCTTCACTGTTTGTGTACAGGTTTTCTTTGGCGTGCTGGAGGGTTTGATTTGTTTAGTCAATGACCATGATTCATTGACTAAAACCTTGGATATTACCCCTTTTTTTCCCTTTTCTACAATTTCAAGCCTTTGAGGATCGTCACTCTCGGCCCTGCAACTAGATTTCTACTCTGGGATGGTTTTTATAAATAATCCGCCATTAAAACCTGCAACCAAACAAATAACCGTTATATAAAACCTGCGAGGGAGGTAAAAATGATTTACAGAGGTTATGGCGAGGGTGGAGGAGCGGTGAAGAGAAAGGAATATGTGCAGGGGAGGGGTTCTGTATGCAACTGGGAGGAAAAATGGCGGAATTCTTGAATTTGGGCACAGAAAAGGTGAAGGTGGTTTTGCAAAACCAGAGGTGGTTTTCACGTGAGGCATGGGCGGTAAGTGGTAATGGGATAAATGAACATGATATGGCTATAGCGTTGACACCTCTCCCCTACGAAACCACCTATTTCGTGTGAAAATAACACGTTTGGGTCTTTTGGCATTTTAGGCACGAAACAAGTTATGAGCCGTCTGATCTGGGGGTTCCGAATCTATGGTTGGGAATGAATGCGATGGGTGGATATGCACGGTTGGGTGGGACCTACTGCAGACATCATCAATTTTTCGTGTAGCAGAGAAATTGATTGGCGGGTTGAAATTTTGTATGGAGGGGTTGATGCGCTTAGGACAAATTTTGATCGTTGGATAAGATAATCAATGGCCCAGATTAAAATATGAATAGATATGAACAGAGGTTTTGGAGAGTGGGAATGTAAAGGGGAGGAGTAGGTTGGGGCGAATATTTTATGAAGAAAAGGGGTTAAAGGAAAGGTGCAGGAGAACGGATGATGGGGGAAGCAAGAGTCGTTAGATCATCGGGATCGACGGTTAGGATCTGTTTCGGGGGGACTACAAGAGCGTGGAGGCTGATGGAAGGTGGAGGGCTCAGAAAGGGTCCAGACTGTTGGATCTAGGGAGATCGATGGCTGAGATTCCATCGGTGGGGGATTAACATCAGCAGCGGAACATAAGCGGAGGTGACCCTTTTCAATTTGCGAAGGATCGCGAACCATCCGATCTGAGGGAGATCGATGGTTACGAATCCATCGGCGAAGGTTTGGGACAATGGGAACGGGAAATGCCGAAGTGCGATAAGCTGATGGGCTTAACGCTTGGTCACAGCACTGGGTCATATGGTGAAAGGGGCTAGAGATAAACCGAAAGGTGCCTAAAGCCTTATGCATAAAAAAGGAGCTGAAAGGGTTAAGAATAAATGTTTTTTAAGGTTTTTTGAGGTTTCCGATAGGTTAAAAGAGGCTAATTTAAACTAAATAAAAAGGAAATAAATGGTCTAAAAGGGGTTTTGGAAGCCTTTTAAGGGGGAATGAAGGGTAAATGGAGAGAGGAAAGGTATTTTTTAGAGGAATGAATGACTGTTAGGAAAAATAATATATAGAAAAAGGGGTGAAATGGAGGAAATTTGGAGGGAATTTATGAAGGTGAAATGATGGAGAAGTGGCCTAGAAACAATCTCTTTTATAATAGCAGGGCTCTCTTTGAAAAATATTTTGTGGAAACAGCAGTGAAGATGATTTTTAAGATAAAAGAAACCAAGAAGGCTTCAAGAACTATTATTTTTCCATGAAGATTGCTTCTTGAAGGCTTAAGAACATATTTAGCCATCATTTGCTGTGACAAAATTTACTGATGGCTAACAGTGACTATGAGATAGATCAGGTTATTCTGGACCTGGGCTCGGGTGCAAATGTACTACCTAATCAAACCTAGCAACGAATGGGAGAACCTAAGTTGGAATGGTCCACGATCGAGCTGTGCATGGCTAATCAACAGAAGATCATACCTTTAGGAAGATTACCAAAGATCGTGGTAGAAATTGCGGGGGTCAATGTTCAAGCTGATTTTGAGGTCATTTAGATTGTAGAAGATACGTACCCCTATCCTGTGCTCCTAGGATCGGGTTGGGCCATAGATATGGGCGGTATTATCAACTTAAAAAATAGGAGCATGGTATTTGAAAGTGAAGGAACACGGGTGATAGTACCGCTAGACCCCGTAGAAGGAGAGAGGTATACAGAGTTAGTGTGTGAGGAAGAAGAAGTGGATCACATCTATAAGCTAACTGTGAGGGACAAAGTTTGAGTCAATCCTATGGCCGATGGTATGCTTTGCTGGGAAAGAGATAGCGAATGCTTCTCCGACTCCGATGAGTAAACAGAAAATTGGAAAAATTGGTTGCATGATGTCTCTATGTTGCGCTACCTACGGATTACAAGGGACTTCCACTACCTATCTTCATAGGTGAGAGAACTGCCCTACTTTCATTACTCTTGTAGTATAAAAAAGTGTGATGAGGATCCGTGCAATGTCACTATTCTTGAGTCAGAGGGGGAGTGTGCAGTTGTGAGACCTCCACTACAGACTGAGGATATGCTAAAGCATAAAAAATAGTTGCATTTGATCCTTGGAAATATGGGCTACTATAGAAGATTCATTCCGGGATACACACCGACCATCGCACCTCTAGACAAACTTCTTAAGAAATATGTTCCATTCTTTTGCGATGACGATTTCCAGAAGAGCTTTGACCTACTCTGGGAAGGAATGGTATCTGCACCTATTCTTAATTGTCCCAATGGGGCAAAGGAATGTCATTTGCATGTTAACATGTCAGGGATTGCCCTAGGAATGATCCTTACGTGGCCTGGCACCAGAGACATTGATCACCTAGTCGCATTTTCTAGTCACGAACTCCCGAGTGCGAAGAAAAATTATGCCACTACGAAGAGGGAAGGGTTGGCCCTGGTCCATGCAATATAGAAGTATCAGCACTATCTGTTGGCAGGAAACTTTAAGATGTTTACGAATCATTCAGCTTTAAAGTCCCTAGTGAATAAGGCTCTGTTCGGGTGGAAACTCCATAGGTGGATGTTGATGTTTCAGGAATACGATTTTGAAATCATGGTCAAGCGAGTGAAGCTGAAAGTTGGGCCGGATCACTACTCCCAACTGGAGATGGGCGGGGAGCCCACTAACTTGAGGAAAGGATTTCTTGATGCATAGCGGTTCACCATGAGGGTCTTTGATGCACACTTCACTGATATCATTCAGCTTTTGACGACAAGAATGGAATCTGCAGAATGTTCGGTACGAAAAAATAAGGATTTGGTTACCCGGGCAGCGGATTTGACCATTATCGGAGGTCCTTTATATAAACTAGCCATTGGTGAAGTGTTGTGCAAAGGTGTTCTGGAGCAAAAAAGGCACGTTATCATGGAAAAATCTCATGAAGGCATAACAGGAGATCACCACGCAGGCAAGACAACGACAAAAACAATCTTGGGGGATGGGCTATGGTGATATAGAATTACATTTGGAAGGAATAAGCTCAGGCTGCAACCAATGCACTGGGAATTGTTTCGGGGAGAATCACCCTAGAGGTTTGTTGGGTTTAAACCTCCACATAGCAGGGCATGCTACTTAAGAAGGACTCACACAACCATACATGTTCATGAAAAACTAAATAGAGTAGATCGAGGAAGTTACCCATAGGTCCTACTGTTGAAGCAGATCCCGCGGGGTCCAAACCCCCAGAAACCCTTCTTCCTTCTTAACCTGAAAGACAAGAAGAAACAAGCACGAAGAACTGGTTGTACAGCATATATCTACTCTAAATGTTAGTGAAATCCATATGAAACATTATATAAACCATAATGAATGCTTAAATAACAATATTCTCATGTATGCAAGCAGACACTAACACGTATATTTCGGGAACAAGATGGTACTTCCGTATTATAAATAGCATGTACAGAAATAACGAGTGGAGAGATCACCTGAATCCTTCCACGATATTCGATCAGACCGTCGTCTGGATCCGTCCCACCCTTGCCTCGCTAAGATTCCTTTCGAACTGGTGCATACGAGATGACATATAAAGAGATGTGCATCTCCAGGAAACAAGAGTTTCCTGTAATGAACTGGGAAGTGCAGGAGGCACGGGAATTCAGACTTGGATAGGGAATACCAACAGAGTATAATATCAATAAACTCTCTCTCCCCCTTAGGCCATGCACATGAGGGTCTTTTATACTCCCTCAAAGTAGTTTCAACAGTTGGAAACAGTTGGCCACGTGCTGGGGTGGTTGAACTACCAGAGTAACCATCAACCCAGCCCAAAAATAGGGATTTTTTATATATTTTTTAATGATTTTAATGGAATACGCGGGAAAGTACACGTGGACTCGCGTATACATGCGGAAAAGTCTGGGCATAACTGCGTATGGGAAATTTAACACTGTTTTTTAGTGAATTTTGTCCAAGTCTATAGGAATGGGTGCCCAAAGCCATAAAAGCAATCATGAATCATATGAAGGTGAGAAATGATGCTATAACAGATGCCCCCTAATATATGAGGTCAGAAGGGGTACATGATGGCCGAAATGTGTTATGCACATAGAAAGAACTTCGCAAGGACAAGAGAGGATTTCACCAGATTTCAGCCTACCAAAAACCAATGAAAGAAAACAGAGAGTTAACTCATGTTGAGGCGGGCATACCCATGCTCAGTCAAAAATACATCATATAGAAAGTACTGAATAGATCCAACATGTAGACAAGTATAACTGAACTGAAAGTACATAATGAATCATTTGAGCATGGCCCGGAAGTATAAGTCCAAATCAATGTCCAAGTATCACATATAAAAAGCTGATCAAAGATGCTGCAACTGGATGTCTGATCAAATAAGTAACTGAATCTCCAAGTACCAAATCATAAGGGGTGGAACAAACGGTACTATCACGCAACTCAGGAGCCAACATATAGGATGCTGCTGTACTGAACTGCAACATATAAGGGTGGACGGCATCACTGGCAGAAACTGAATGGAATGTCAAAAGTGAACCGAAAAATGCTGATGCAACCCGAGGTCTTCACCGATCACTATGGCACAATTCTACACAATGGGAATAAATGAGCTGAAGTCGACCATGTGAGAAATCGTTGGATTACCGGTGAATGATGTATATCGTTAACCAACGCGAGACAACCCACCAATAATGAAAATGAGTGTCAAGGTGCCCCAGTGCAATCTGACAAGTGCGAATTAATGAGTTGAAGTCGAACACTTGAAAGAATCTACCAATCAGGAGGCAATGATGAATCCCCACTGTCGATAGCAAAGAGTCTGCCACTGATGACTGCAAACCCTAAGGTACTGACAAAAAGACTCTAGACCTTATTCCTAGAGCAATGAGTCGGAGTCCATGGGAAAATATCTGCTGGAAGGAAGGCATTAAGGCATCCCACATCAGTCCAGCGCGAGTGTAACTCGCAGGCCAAGATTTGGAAGGAATCGAACAAAGTAGAGTGATGGAACCAAAACTAAAGTACGTTTCCGACATGCACAAGATGAAGCTAGAGCACGGAAGAAACCCTCTGAACCAACCAATAATGAAAGCTGACACAGAGGCGAGAAATCCACCGATAGGGTCAAATGGAAATCAAGGTACTGCACGAATCCCAAGTGTGATAATGTGTGCTGACGTCGAACACGGGGGAAACCACTCAGTCAAAGACCCATGATGATGATCAAATGCTGAGCACGAGGTCACCTATCAATGATGGAAATAGGCCCAAGGTGCGGCTCTAGGCTTGCTCTCAGAGCAATGTGTCGTAGTCGATAAGAGACAAACCCGCCGGCAAGAAGTCAATAGGGACCTTCTCAAACCAGCACGAGCAGAAGGTCAAAACATCTGATGTGATAGAACATGATACTGACAAGACCGAGAAGGCCGACTGAATAATGAGTCAAGAGACACCGCAGAATGGCCGACTCAGGCTAGACTTCCCTTGAACAAAAGCACGACTCTGTGATGACCATGGCAGTAAAAAGTGACACTGTATAAGTCTGTCTTGCAGGAGGCAAAACAAACTCTCCATATGATTGGAAGAGATAACCAACTGGGGGAGAACTGACAAGTGAAACATGGTAAAGGCTGAACCTAGGTCAAACTAGAACCATCCCAAATGAAGGAAATATATATAAGTATATGTGCTTTGTTCAAGGGCGACAAACTGACTCTGTACTGCCATCAAAATAACGAAGATACATCTCGTTCCCGCTCTTTTTTGTTATATTTAATTTTTTTGTCTTTTTCATATAATAAGCCTGAAAAAGAATAAAAGAATGCTATGGTACAATGGATAGAACGAGTATCAAAAAATCAGATGCACTAGTTCCTGGGATTGGAACAATCCTATGCTCAATGCAAGGTGGCGGAAACTGGTAAGCGATACTTAAAGGAATGTTCCATCCATGGGTAAAAGGGTGTCAAGTCACGATAACTAAGTGCATGCAATGGTTAACTTGTACAAATAGTCAAGGTCAAAAGTTGGCTTAAACACTGAGTCCAAATGAAGCCGGCTAAAGGCCAGGATAAACAAGTAGCCAATATGCAATGCAGTAATACAACTTAAAGACACCAGGGAGCCTCTAGGGTAATAGCCAGAAAAATGATAGTGAGGAAGGAGAAGAATGAAGCTTCAACACATAAGTCATGGTAGGACTAAAGAGGACTCCCGAGCCTACATAAAACGCAGCATGGGCAACAAGTGATAGCGAGGAACTAACTAGGAATCCCATGTAAAGGAAGGCTCTACCACCAAGTCATGATTAAATAATCGGCGAGTGAACTGGGTGTAATAGTCATGACCTGATGGGATCGACCCTATGGCAAGTGATCAGTATGAAGGCTAGAATGCAAAATGCAGTGGAAAGTGATTTCCCTAACCTATATGCCAGTGAAGATCATATACCTGCCGTGACGAGTCGGTAATCATGGATCAAAAAACGGGAAAAATCTCAAATTCGTCAAAATGTACCTGAAAACATACCAAACTGGGCACTTCCAAGCATCCGGGTTATGCAGCTTAAGATAGATCGAAAAAACGAGCATAACAAATTTTTGCAAAAATTTTCAACTTTTTAGGCATAAATAGACAAATTACCTCATATTTGGTTCATTATTACATTGCTGATTTGGAAAAAAGTTCTCTGGAGCAAGAAACTTCTTTCGTCAAATCAGGAACAACCGACCGTCGAATCGCACCGAATTTGTCAGGTAGGCTCCTCAATCATCTTTGCAAATCATTTTGTCCATTTAAAAATTAAAATTTAGTTATTTTCACCATTAAAACCCTTGCTAAAAAACACGGACTTGCGCATACGCGGGTTTGTAATGGGAAAGTCGTGTATGCACGCGACTGTGCATAGAAAAAGTCGCGTATGCGCAGGTCCGAATCAAAAAATGTGTGGCTAAAGCAAGATTTATTGAATTTTGACAGGATGAAAATCTCATGGAGAGAGCGTGAGCACAGCGCAATTGATCAAGAGGTCATGCAAGATCGAGCATCGCAAAATATTCTTCGGAATTGTGGATTGTTCAAATTTTTCAAAATGCCAAATATGAAAAGCAATGTTCGGTTGCTAGAAATGCTCATCAATTACTGGGAACCAGAAGAGGATTTCTTTATGATAGATCAGATGCCAGTACGCATTGAAGTGGAAGACATATACTTTATTACTGGACTCTCCCGGAGGGGTGAACCAGTAGACTTGCACGGGAAGCCTCTGGGAGGGCTAACCATGGAAGATTATGTCCACGTGTATTGCGTAGAGGGTTCCAAGAAAGTTGGAACTCAGATTGCGATTAAAGATTTACGGGATTTGCACATGAAAATCCTCCTTTTCACCATTGGCAGAGTGGCAGGATCTGCCTCCCTACATCAGGCGTCCAGGACGCAAATGAGCATAGCAGTAGAATGCTTGACTCATGTGTATGATTGGTGCAGAGCCCTATTACTGAACATGAAGCAACAGTTGACCTCAATCCACCAAGCAAAGAACAAAAACTTTGGGTACGGTACTATTTTGATGACATTCTTCTTTGAGAATATACTAGCATTGAGACCCAGAGTTATCTCTACCATCAGTAGCCCGAGGGACCCAAGAATTTCCCATTGGGCGGACATGATGAAGAGATTAGGGGGAAGTGAATTTCCCCGAACCACTTGGGACGATGAGTTCTTCCTTTGGTGGGGAGAACAAATCATCGCAGTGGACGACTATCCCTATGTCGGGATGGACTTTCGTGGCGATCCAGATCTAGTTCTTCCACTAGGCACAGCATGGGGCACAGTCGGTAAGTTTGCAAAAAATTTTGACTTATATAATTTTTTTGGATTTTTTCAAATATGTATGAAAAAATAAACATGTTTTTGATTGGATTCATAATGACTGACAATGTAAACATGATCATGATACAGATATTGGACCAGTGCGACCTGAGGGTTTCCCGCGCCACAAGCGTCGCAGGGGCGAAGCAGATACAGTGGATTCAGATAGGACCCTCCAGGCTTTGTAGAGGAACTTGGAGGGGTTAACCCACCAAATACCTATGGCTGCCGTGGAAGACCTGCCGGAAGCCATCCAGAGACGGGTGGTAGGAGTGCCCCGAGACTGGGTACGACTATTCCACCGAGTTGCCACCACGGTCACGTTCTATAGGAACACGACTTCTGGGAAGGGACCTCAGGAGTAGATAGATATTCTATATTAGATGACTGTATATTCTTTTTTGAGACTGAACATGATCGGGCATAAGCCCAAGTTTTGTATGACCTTATGGATCCAAATTTTGTAAAGTTTTTGAACACTCTGATGATATATATACAGCGATATTTGCTGTGATGTGATAAATGTATCAAAAATGTATGATGTTTTTTATGATTAAATTTTATTGTATGGAATGATTAATATGCCAATCAATTGCTTGATTAGCTAATGAGTCTGCTAACCAATTGTCAGCTCGAGGAATATGAATGAAAGTTAAAAATTGAAATGATCTTTGTAACAAACATACCCTCAAGAACAACTGTAATAAAAATGGGTCACGAACCCGATAAGTATTGTTCAACTGCGACACCACCAGCTGAGAGTCCAAGAAAACTACCAACGAATCAACACCCAAAGATATTGCCTCCGAGAGTAGATAAACAACTGCCGTGTATTCTGCTATATTATTGGAAGCAGGACCAATGCAGACCGCTCTTGATACTAACAGCTGACCGAAAGGATAATGAAGCACCCAAGCCGTGGAAGCTAAGTTCCGAGTGTGTCTACTAGCACCATCGACGAAACCAAAATGACTCATGACATCCAATACAACCTGCCAAAGAAGATCAAAAACATCACGATCTCATCAAAGATCGAAAATCAACCAGATATGTAAAAAACAAAACTACTATATACAGAAGCAACATGCCAGGCCAAAGGCTAGGCATAATACTTCTTCAAATAGAGCCCATTTCGGGTCTCCGGCAACTCGTTCCCTTCGAAATCAACCAAGGTATACGCTCCTTTCTTAAGGAATTTTTTAACGATAAAGGGGCCATACCACATAGACTTAAACTTTCCTACCCCCAGGGCATCTTTTTCTTGGGCATAGACCAAAACAAGGTCACCTTCCGAAAAAACCCTGGGTTTGACCGCCTTATCGTACTGAACTTTAACTCGGTTTTTATGCACTTCATTCATCGTGGCAGCATCCCGACGCTGCTCATCGAGATGTTCCAGATGAAGGAGCCATTCTTCAAGACTAGAAGTGTCAGGAAGAAGTTCAACAGCTAATTTAAGAGAAGGAATCTCGCATTCAATAGGAAATACGGATTCCACCCCGTGCACTAGCTGAAACGGAGTAAAGCCAGTTGCAGTTTTCACTGACGTCCTATATGCCCAAAGTGTAGGATATAGCATAATATGCCAATTGGATCTAGCTTTATCAATTATTCTTTGAAGAATTGTCTTCAAGGATTTATTCACGGCTTCCACTTGCCCATTGGCTTGAGGATAATACATAGATGAATGCTCCTGCCGGAAACCCAACTTGAGAGCCAACTCAGCCATCATAGTATTCTGAAAATGATTGCCATGATCAGTGACAATCTCTCTAGGAATACCAAAACGAGCGATAACCTGGTTGAAAAGGAAAAGAGCTGCAGTCTCACCATCATTCCCAAAAGTAGGCATAGCTTCGACCCACTTCGTAAAGTAGTCTACTGCTACAATAATGTACTTGTGACCTTTAGCCGAAGGCCGGTTACAAGTAGTATAACCAATACCCCACTTTGTAAAGGGACCGACAGTAATGACTGGAAAAAGCGGAGCTGGATGAGCGCGCATTTTTCGAGTATAGACTTGACACGGATGACACTTTTTGACCGATTCAATACAATCCTTGAAAATCGAGGGCCAAAATTACCCAGCACGCAAGATTTTTTGGGCTGTAGCAAGCCCAGATAAATGACCCCCACAAGCTCCACTGTGGGAATCATTCAACACAGCCTCAACTTCTTCGAGAGTTAAGCAGTGTCTTAGGATTGAATCAACCCCTCGACGGTATAAAGCATCACCAATAATCAAATAATTCTTGGCCAAGTGACGCAGCTTACGACGCTCATCTTTCGAAAAAGTAGAGGGAAACTTCGCAGTCTGGAGATACACAATGATATCTCCGTACCAAGGATCCTCTGAAGAGATAAGAAACAAATGTTCATCCAGAAAGGATTCATTATAGATCATCTCTTCCCCACAGGGCAACTCGGAGATCAATTCCGCGAAAACCAATGATTTCTTGGACTTGGTAGACATAAACTCAAGATCAAATTCCTGTAAAATCACAATCCATCTATTATATTTGCCCCCAATCACTCGCCTACTGAGGAAAAATTGAAATGGATTGGCAGCTGCCAAAACATAAGTTTTGCGAAGAATAATGTAATGCCAGAGTCACTGCACAGCATGAACTGCTGCTAAAGCTAACTTTTCTATCGGAGTGTACCGGAGTTCAGGTCCTACCAAACCTCGACTAAGGTAGTAAATGACATGCTCTACAAGAGCATCATCCTCCTGAACCAGAACCATACCGATGGTAGATTCTGTTGCTTCCAGATACAAAAGGAAATCCCTGCTATAATCAGGTGGACTCAATAAAGGAGCAGAGGTCAATGCTTTTTTCAAAGCATCGAACGAGCGTTGAGCGAAGTCATCCCAAAGAAATGGAACTCATTTCTTCAACAATCTCATAAATCCCTTTGTAACTTCAGCATAATTTACGATAAATCTCCGAAGAAAATTAGACTTTCCTTGTAGACTTTGAAGCCGACGGATAGAGGACGGGGGAGGCAACCGAAGTATTTCCTCAACCTTGAAGGGATCTACCCTAATCCCTTCCCTAGACACAATGAATCCCAATAGCCGACCGGATGTAACTGCAAAAATGCACTTGTTCGGATTCAATCTAATCTTATAGAAACGACATCTTTCAAATATTTGCCGGAGGTGACCAGGATGATCCATCCTCTTTCGAGAATGAGCAGCTAAATCATCTAAGTACGCCTCGATAATATTTTTGATGTCGTGAAAGGCATATGACATGGCCCGCTGAAAGGTATCCCTAGCATTTTTAAGACCAAAAGGCATCTTCTTGTATGCAAAAGTACCCCAGGGACAAATAAAGGCAGTCTTATGCTGATCTTCAGGACGGATAGTAATTTGATTATATCCGGAGAAACCGTCCATGAAGGAGAAAATCTCATTACCGGCACACTCTTCAATGATTTGATCGATAAATGGTGTGGGGTAATTATCTTTAGGACATTATTTATTTAGGTCTCTGAAATCGATGCAAACTCGAATCGTTCCTTGCTTTTTATCTACTGGAACGTGATTTGAAACCCATTCAGTCAAAGGAACAGGGAAAATGAATCCCGCCTTAAGCAGCTTCTCAACTTCAGCTTTGATAGCTGCTGCCTTCCTAGGATTGACCGGACGAAGTTTTTGCCTCACCGGCTTAGCGTTTTCATACGTCTTGATCTCATGTTGGACAATAGATGGGTCTATACCAGGCATTTCCTCATAAGACCAAGCGAATACATCCCTATACTCTTTAAAGAGCTCGGTGTAAATTTGAACCTCTTCACGGGAACATTAAGCTCCGATGAAGACATTCTCGATAATATTGGGATCCCTGGAAATGTTCACCGGGATAGTAGGAGAAATCACAGCCATGTTCCCTTCAGCATAAACCTGTGTTGGTGCTAAAGGGTTCAAGACTGGGTGAACAGGACCAGGAGACTGAGGACTTGGAAAACTAGTTTCAACTTCGCTCAAGTCAGGTAAAAAGTAAGACCGATGATGCAAGTCATCCCACGGTCTATCTATACCAGTCATGGCTTCCGGGATGGCCTCTTCAGATGGAAGAGTGGTATCAAGGCAATCCTGGGCAGAAGAAGAACTTAGCGTCAAAGCCGGAGCCACATCTCCATCCAACTCTTCCAGTGAAAGAGGGGCTGGGATGGATTCTGCAGAGTCAACAATAGACTGATAAACAATCTCAGCTGCAGAAATAGGAAATTCCATTCCACCCACTTGACCTTCCGCTAATGTGGCGGTAGGGGAAGGTAAGGTCCAAGGGTCCGAAAAATAATGAGTTCTGAAGAACTCTCTTCGAAGAGGAGCCTTGGAGGATGAAATTGCATTAATATGAACCGTAGGAGGAGGAATATCGAAAGTACCCATCAAAGAAGAATACATTCCAACTCCTAAATTCTCAACAGGCGCCTTAGTATTATCCAACTTAGGAACAGATGAGTCAGTAGACGCATTCGGGTCTACAGGAGGACAGTCCAGTTGATCCACTGTAACAATCCTCCCTTCGTGGGGGAAACATATAATGTGAAATAATGAGGATGCAATGGCATCCATCTCATAAATCCAGTTTCTCCCCAACAGAAGGTTGTAGTCCAAGCTTGCATCCACTACCTCAACCTCTATATTAACAGTTTTTCCCCCAACACAGATGGGCAAAGTTGGGACAATACCATGGGGCCTGTGAGAATGACCGTCGAACGCAGTCAGAAGAGTGGTAGATGGAACATCTTTGGGAGATCCAAGTGTCTTCCAGCATGCGAGAGAAATCACGCATGTGGAAGCACCCTCATCAACAACCGTCCGAAAGATGTTACACTTCCGGTACGATGATTTAATATGAAAGGCCATGTGATGAGGAAGTCTCTTCTTAAAATTAGTCATATCAAAAGTAATCAGAAGAGAATTTTTCGGATCAATAGCCCCAATAGTAGTGAGCAAAGAACTGCGCTGAGCCGGACTAGACTGGAGTACCTCTAAAGCTGACATAGCACAAGGAATCTATGCCAGATCTTCTACAATCGAGTAGTTCTGGGCAGCCCTCGCATTTGGATTAATCGTTGATCACTTAGAAGATGCTTTGGGCATTCGAGGCATAGACTCAACAGTAGGCTTCGTAATGTGAAGCGGCTCAGTTGCATCAGGGACTTCCTTAGCTTTCGAAGACTCTTCTCCGCCATAATCACGGGATCTCGTAGCGATATCCGCGTGAGCACTCATCATGAAAGTGTTCGATGGAATTTCCCCTTCCTGGGTGCCCCCAGAGGAAGCCCCAGGATTTTGGTTCGCGCCAACAACTAATTGGTGCCCTTGGGGAAAAGGGTTTGTTAACACAGCCTGGGAACTAGAAGAACCCTGCTGGGCTAACAAGCGCTGCGCATCCTGAATTTTAGGGCAAAGGTGTGTAAGATGGTCTCCAGCACATAGCTTGCATGGAAACTTCACTTTCCTTTTCTCCTTTGGAC
Organism: Pinus albicaulis; assembly: GCA_034641835.2. NCBI lineage: Eukaryota > Viridiplantae > Streptophyta > Pinopsida > Pinales > Pinaceae > Pinus > Pinus albicaulis. The sequence goes on along the minus strand of CM076582.1, from coordinate 1,580,975,782 downwards.
CCTCACCAACATGCTCGTTGGTTTTATTTGCATTACCCTTCCCGTTCTTTCCCTTTTTCTTATTATTTCATCCCTTCTTCTTCCCTTCGGATTGTTGATTTCCTTTGGGATCAGAAGCTTGGACAACATTTATGGACAAAGACTGGGAAGGTGATGACTCAGCAGGCACAGCCTGACCAGAAGGAGCAGATTGCAAAGACAACTGCTGCAGTTGAGTAAGCAGGCTGGATGCACCACTATTGATTGATCCAATCAGTCCGTTGCCATGAGGACCAGGCTTAGTTTTCGACAAATCTAATTTGGAGCGAGGAGCATTAGGCAAATACCTGTGAAGGACCCCAGACTGAGAATATATCAACTCTAGCTGCTGGGCCCTAAAAATGGCCTGCTCCTCAGAAAATACCCCTGAGAGGGATACATCTTTCGAAATATCTAACTGCAGGGATTTGAGAAACCATTCCAAAAGGAATTCACCTAGAATATGAGCTTTAATCATCCTCTTCCTTCTCCTCCATTCCTGAATGTGATCATAAATGTGGTTTTCATCGTCCTGCTTAAAATTAGCTAGGAGTTCAGTCCCAGCATCATATCGGACAGGCAACTGAAAATGGTTCAGAAATGTAACAGCCAGTTCTCCAAATGTAGCAAAACTGCTCCCAGTTAACTCAATATACCATTTGGCAGCGTTTCCAGTTAGGGTGCGTTGAAATAATCTCAACCTAATCGAATCATCAATCAGGGAGTTCGAAGAACACCATAAATGGAAAGTGGTAATGTGGTAAGCCGGATCTTCTCCATTCTTACCTTCAAACTTTGGAATATCTGAAGGAAGTTTGGTGGGAACCGGAGGCCACCCCAGACTATAACGAATCGGATCATTAGTCAACTTCGACAGATCTGGCAAGTTTAACGTTGCCAGAAAAGGTAAGCGAGGCGGAGCCTGAGGATTCCATCCTTGATGGGATGGATTCCCAACATTATGAAAAGAATACCCTGGATTTGATGAGGCACCAGGTTGCCAAAAAGGACTCGTAGAAAAAGGAGAAGAACCTCCTCCCAACGCAGAGTTACCAAAGCCCAGACCAGTTCCCCCCGCTAAAGTATGAAATGAAGAGGAGAGCCCCTGATAGGGGTTCCAGGCATTAGAAAGAGGAGAAAAGGTCTGATAAGCACTCGACGAAGGGAAAGAAGTATTCCCTTGATGACCTACGTAAAACTGATTCCCTGCCCCCGCTGTAGTGAACACAGGGTTCCACCCTGTAAAAGTAGTCGAACTTTGCCCCCCAGACCAAGGGTTGAAACTCTGGGTCTGAGAAGTAAATGGAAAGGACCCTAAAGAAGGATTCGAACTAGGAATGTGTCCAGTTCCGAAGGGGAACCCCTCAAAAGAAGCTGATCCGCTAGCCATGGAGGACATGGGTGTAGATCTAGCTGCAGCAGCGGAAAAGGAAAAAGAAGGAATCCCACTAGTGGGCATTCCAAAACATAAGGGACCAGAATGAGAAGTGTGTGCTTGGGTGAAACCAGAGCCAAACATAGCAGCACTAGAAGAAATCGAAGATAAAGCAATAGTGCCCCCTCCTTCAACAGAAGCAAGAGTCTGAATGCCTGCAGTGCTCACGGCAGAAGCCGTGTTCCCAGTCGTGGCCATCAAAAGGTATGAATGATACGAAAGATCTTCCGGTCTCTCTGACTCAGGTCCGATGTATTGAACAATGAACGGATAATCAGGAGGAAGAGGAGATGGACCTCACGCAGGAGGTTCAGGTACTTCTTCAATTTGAAAATCTTCTTCCTGAGGAAATAAAACTCGCAAGGTGAGCGGAACGCTCCTCTCGGAACCGACACCAGAATCAGCTATGAAACCTTCAGACCCTTGTGGAGGATCTCTCTCCACTGCATCAGACGCCACAGGGTGGTAACCACCTGCTAAATCACTCCTACGCCTTCTCGAAGAAGGCTCTGGACTCTCGGGAGATAACCCCTGGATTCTCCTAGATCGACGAGGCGCTTGATCAGCCACTTTTATAGATTTTAAATTAGACTCAAAAAAGTGAAAAGCTAGGTAAGCTAGGAGCAAAGAGCACTCACTATAAGAAAAATCCTTGAGATACAATCAAGAAAATAGCCTCCAAGTATTTCCGCTCCGGGTGATGAGGACCGGACACCAAAATACAGGAAAGCGAAATATAGGACCTCCCGAAAGCAGTCTGGGATAATTACGGCCCAGAACAACTAGCGAAGGTATCAGAAACAGTTACGCCGACCTCCTAACGACAGCCTTTTTCGGCTCAAGCATCCAAGCTTCGCAAGGGCACCCCCCAGAAGTACTGCTGAAAGTGATGCGACGTCTGCCTCAGCTACCATGGGTATTCTCCCCGCAGTCACCTGTGTGGAACGTAGGAGTGGCAAATATGGGCACCAATCCATGTCAGAAGCCGAGCGGAACGGTCTTGAGGTCAGATTCAGCTAATCAGAGAGGGGGTATCCCTCTTCTCAGCCTTCACTTCCCCTCGCGCTTGACTCTCTAGAGGAGAGCTTTCCCGGTCCACCTAACGAAGTTGGATTTCGCTCAATTAATCAAATTCTATGTTTTTTTTGAGCGGCCTTGGAGAGTTAACTCTCCACTCACCTAATCCAAGGCCCTACAACCTAGCTATTTGGTGTATGACACTTAGAAAACTTGCTAGTTGATTTTAAATTATATCGCTTATTTTAATGGGCTGTTATGTTAAGTCACAGGGATGCGGAAATGAAACTTATGATGTTTTGATGTAGAAAGAAATTAATAAAAACCAAACTACATGCAAATTTAGTTATTGTCTTTCAATGAAAAGCAACTTCTACACAGGTTCTACAAGATTAAAAATTGTATTTTTTCTTTTCAGATAGCAAACTCACACTCACAAAAACTATAAAAATGACTAAATGTTTAAATGCACCTGATGCAAATCACTACAAGCATGCAAATCCTAAGATGCAAAATCTCCTAAAGCAGAGTGAAATTTCCCAAAAGTCCTTCAGTTTTAACTCTTCTTGGTTGTCCAGAAAACTAGTTCCCAAAATCAAGAACTCTTAATATGAAGACACCAAAAACGCTTAAAAACAAGAGGAAGAAATGAATGACAACTCCCTTCCAAAATCAAGCCAAAATCCAAAGGCAAGAAACCTCAACAAAGCTTCAAAAGATAGAAATAAATGAAAACAAAAATGCTAAAACAAAAGCAAACAACAAAGCAAAATGTTTTTTGAGCTTTTGAGTTTTATAAAAGAGTTCGAAAAGACCAAGTAAAACTATACAATTCCAAGCCAAACAACACTGAATTTCAAGCAAAAACTTCAAAAATTCTCCAAATCTTATAGGGCTAACTAGTAGCAAGATCAATATGAGCAAAAGAAGACAAGAAAACTCAGCCACTCAGCCTAGAATAATAGTGCAACCTTGCCGCAAACAAAAACTCCAAAGAACCAAGAAAGACTCTTCAAAAGTTGCAACAAGACCTAGCCAACTGAACTCAAGAAAACCAACCAAGAAATGGGCAAAAATCGTAGTGAAAAGCAAAACGCAAAGATAGGAAAGAGTAAATGAGCAGGAGCTCTCTATTCTGATGAAGCAGAATAGCCAAGAATGCCTAGAAAGCGATCTTGGTACTCAAACCAGAAGTGCCAGCACAAGAAACAACACTTTGCCAAAAAGACTAGTTTTCAATCAAACGAAAGAGAGAAAAGACCAAAGACCACTTTCTTCACAATCCAGAGGGTACAAAGACACTGCAGGAATAGGTCTCCACAGATAGAAAGGACTAAAAAGCCAAAGAATCCAAAATTTCAAAATCTGCCTAGGTATACGCTACTTCACAGTTTAGCAACAAGCGTGCATACGCGACTGTGCTAAAGGAAACACGCGTATACGCGAGTCCCTTTAGACAAACTTGCATGTATACGCGACTGTGTGCAGAAAAAAGTGCGTATATAAAGGAAAATAGTGAAAAACAAAAAGGATCAAGCCTGGATAAGAAACCAGGACTTCAATCTGACTGAGAAAGAGTAAACTGGACTGCAAATGAAAGTTAAAACTGTTGGAAACCTATCAAATAGCTGAAACCACCCAATAGGGGAATCACAAGAATGCGATCCCCAGCGGAGTCGCCAGTTCTGTTTCGTGGAGAATCACCCTAGAGGTTTGTTGGGTTTAAACCTCCACAGAGCAGGGCATGCTACTTAAGAAGGACTCACACAACCATACATGTTCATGAAAAACTAAATAGAGTAGATCGAAGAAGTTACCCGTAGGTCCTACGGTTGAAGCAGATCCTGCGGGGTCCAAACCCCCAGCAACCCTTCTTCCTTCTTAACCTGAAAGACAAGAAGAAACAAGAACGAAGAACTGGTTGTACAACATATATCTACTCTAAATGTTAGTGAAATCCATATGAAACATTAGATAAACCATAATGAATGCTTAAATAACAATATTCTCATGTATGCAAGCAGACACTAACACGTATATTTCGGGAACAAGATGGTACTTGCGTATTATAAATAGCATGTACAGAAATAACGAGTGGAGAGATCACCTGAATCCTTCCACGATCTTCGAGCAGACCGTCGTCTGGATCCGTCCCACCCTTGCCTCTCTAAGATTCCTTCCAAACTGGTGCATACGAGATGACATATAAAGAGATGAACATCTCCAGGAAATAAGAGTTTCCTGTAATGAACTGGGAAGTGCAGGAGGCACAGGAATTCAGACTTGGATAGGGAATACCAACAGAGTATAATATCAATAAATTCTCTCTCCCCCTTAGGCCATGCACATGAGGGGCTTTTATACTCCCTCAAAGTAGTTTCAACAGTTGGAAACAGTTGGCCACGTGCTGGGGTGGTTGAACTACCAGAGTAACCATCAACCCAGCTCAAAAATAGGGATTTTTTATATATTTTTTAATTATTTTAATGTAATACGCGGGAAAGTACATGTGGACTCGCGTATACACGTAGAAAAGTCTGGGCATAACCGCGTATGGGGAATTTAACACTGTTTTTTAGGGAATTTTGTCCAAGTCTGTAGGAATGGGTGCCCAAAGCCATAAAAGCAATCATGAATCATATGAAGGTGAGAAATGATGCTATAACAAGAATGCAGGGGTACGCTGAGTGCAGTCAGGGTGCGAAAAAGAACCATTGGAATAGTCACATCAGGTAAAACGAAAAAATTACCATTGGATGGGATGGGCGACAAACATTTAATGAGGCGATTCCTGGATATTTTTTACCGTTTACTTGATGGTAAGTCTCATGTTAAATCTACCCTACCATTGAGCGATCGCCAAAGCTATAAAACAGGTGGGCTAGAGTAGACAAGGGTTCCATATCACTTGAATAGATTGTACTTGGCATATGTGTCCTGGACGAATTTATGTTGTATGAATTTCTATACCTCTAGCGTATCTTTCCTGTCTAAGGAAGTTTCTCCCTTGGACAGTAGCAATCCCAAGTTTGTCTTTCACACCAGGATGTCAGCTACAAATCTTGCTGAACCCTCAGAACCAGTCATCTCAGCATAATAGAGCACTAAGGAAGTGGTGGAAATTGAGTCTAAGGCGGAAGAATTTTTCTCCACCCCAGCCACAAAGAAGGGCAAGGAAAAAGTAGAAGACTCTCGGAAACCCCCAAAACCCACAAAATGGATTATGTAGACACCTCATGCTTCCTCACAAAACATAACATCCCTGAAGGTGGTACCCCAGGCGCGAGCTGCTTAGGAGGAGGCCTAGCCTGCCGGACCAATCAACTGGTTACTTCCATTCGTCCGAATGCACAGAACCTCAATGCGCACGCCAAAGAACCTCGACAACTTGATCACTTATTTGTAGATGCTGTTGACCCCGGGAGAAGTCCCTATCATTGGTGACCCTGTTGGAAAGCTACACGAGGTCAAATTTGATGATCGTGACTTGGCCAGTCTGAAGGCCTTCCCTGAGCTGGCGCCTAAATTATACCTTGACATGATTCAAGAATAAAATTGGATCAAAATGGTTCCTTAGCACTGGGTATGTGGATTGGTCGAGTCTGGGCTCGTGAACTTGCTAAGGATTCCTCACTTTGGTCACTACAATGTGACGGACTGAATAGCTCGATAGTTGCTTACACTAATTCATGATGACTTCCTATGGATCTGGGACAGGATCCCCATCGACGTTGTGTTGGTGCACAAAATTATTGGCCTTCCCATGCACGCCCCCAACCCTCTGGAGTGCGTGGGTAAAAAGTATGAGGCAAAATTGGCTTAGTATGTGCACAAGACCTACCATTTGGAGCACAATACTCAGGCTTTTATAATCAAGTCTATTAGTGACCAAGGCACACAACTAGGCATGATGTTGATGGTGTGAAAAATTATGAGAAAAAATCAGGTCTCCTCTATCCCAACCTACGTAATTCAGTTAGCAGGCCAATGCGGAAAAGGTGTATGTTTTAACTGGGCCCAGTATTTGTGTGATGAGTTTCTGACTAATGTTCGCGAGTCCCGAGAGTAAGGCCGTGCCTTTCGTTATTCCTATTTGTTGTTCCTCGTAGCATTGGTTTACTAGGAAGCCCCTGCAGAGTCAATCTTTGCTAAACTTACCTTGGACATGTGCGATTCTAAGGACCCGCAGCGTCTCGAGGACAGCCAAGTTTTCTGTGTCCTCTTCTAGAGTAGTTTGGCCGCATCCATTAACTCCCGACCACAGCTATCCCCTACCATATATGAAAAATACAAGGACATTACATCATTTGAGATCATTATGCACAACGTCCACATCAAAGAACAAGGGGAAAAAGCCTAGACTTCGCTCCCCTATATGGTGGCGGATGCAAAAGTTGACAATGCCATTACACTCTAGCTTCCTAACTGGAATATCGACTTCAAAATTGGTATGAACGGTGTCAAAGGGACCAGCACATCAAAATTCACCCCCTCTGTCGTCATCATGGATGCCAGAGGTGCGACCAAGAGAACCAAACAAGACATAACCATGGTCACCCAAAATGATGCGCAACAGATGCAGACCTTTGAGAAGGATGTCGAGGCAGAGACTTAGGTAGATTCGCATCTAGCCCTAGGAGTAGAAGGACTGAATGTAGGAGGACCTACCTCCCCCTGCGGCACAAAGAAAACAAGCATACCTATCAAAATGCCCCGCAAGAAGTAGCACTCCCAGCAGATGGCGCGTGACAAGACAGTCACATTGACTGATGGAGACCTTGAAAAAATCACGGATGCGATCATTCTAGCTAAGGAGGACATATGGGTAGCCTTAGAGGAGTAGAAAAAATCTACAGTCGACATAATCCAGGCCAAGCTACAGGCACTACAGATAAAGATAGATACATTGCTGACCACCACGAAGCATGCGGAGCTCGAAAACATGATTCATCAACTTTGTGCAGATGTTACCACAGAGATCTCAACCATAGCCAACCCCTCAGGTGAAGCTTTAAAGGTTGTTCGCATCACTGAAGGCCTCCCACGAGGAAGTTTAGAGGTCTAGGCACGAATGGAGGAGCGGATCGTCGACCTCTAGGCTAAGTTGTAGCCTGAAACACCTCCGGAGGTATGGGCCCACCGCACTACATTGGTCACTGAGGCTACAAACACCATTATAGGGAAAATCACGTAGGGTGCCCAATTATTAGAACATCCATGTAACTATGTACCAAGGTCTAGCTCGACCTGATCCTACGTAGCATCAACCAGGACCTACGGCAAAAAGTAGAAGAGTTCGAGACGTTAGAAGCTACCCTTCCTACTTTAGCTCCTGCTCAACGCTTGACACAGTTACACACCAGTCATGCCCTCGAAGCTGATATTGATGAACTTCGACAAAAGAAGAATGCCCTCAGCAACCGCGTGAAGCCTTGGGTTGTTGCGGCCCTCAAGCCTTCACAAGATGTGGATGTCGTGGTTCAGCAGTTGCACCAGACTTTGAAGAGTGTCACCACCGCAACGGAAGGCCAGATTTTAGAAAAGTTGGTCAACATCGCACAAAATTCCGCTGCTTAGAGTGAAGGTGTGCTGCCTTCATTAGCCAAGGTGATCAAATTGTTGCAAGCACATGTGGAGAACCCACCATCCCCTAAAAGCTGCGACTTTGTATATGTTTTGTATATTTTGGTCTTAATTAGTCTAACACAGGGGTTTTGGGGTGGGTCAAAGCCCCTAATGCATTGTAACAGGTCAAGGGTAGACCAAGAGTCCGCAAACCATGGTTTGTGGACCATTGGATGCATAGGCTAAATCGGTATAAATAGATGGACCTTTTTGAGTTATAGGTAGGAAAGAATAGAGATTGATGATATTTGCGAATTGTTAGATCTATTTTGGTTTGGGTTTCTAGGGTCAAGGCCACTTGAGCCAACAATCCACTATGCCCACTTTCTTTGGAAAGGGTGAAAGGTGTAGAAATGAAGGAAGGAATGAACCTGAAACTTGTTGGGTGCTAAAAGGTGTCTTTATAACTCCTATTTATCCCACATTAATTATCAATCCAGGTGCAAATTTTTATCTCAAGAGTGTACTCAGTATGAGGTGGAAATTTAATACAAGAGTAATGTTTTCCAATTTGCAGTATAGTGTTTCAAATACAAGAGTAAACAGCTGCTGAAAATAAAATCTAATTACAACAATATGAAACTCAATGTTCTGAAATTCAATCACTTACACAACAATCATCAGTCAAGGATGCAGTAGTAATAACTCTTTCCTCTATCAATTGATGTAAATGAAATCAAACATGAACAATATCCTCAATCTGAGAACGTAGGCAGTAATAACCAATGTCCTTTACAGTTGATGATCTTACACTCCACACTAAAGAAATTAAATGGAAATGGTAACTGAGCTAAATCGCTAATGCTACTAATGAAAATAAACTAAGCAAGCTCTATGTAATACATTCAAAAGCAAAACCAAACTCTTGCAAAAAGGAATAAATAGTAAACTAGTTAACAGAAATGAGCAGCATTTCTATTTACTGGAAATGAAAAGAAAATGGAAATGAATAGCAAATCATATTTAATGGAATTAAAAAACAAATGTAAATGAACAACAAATCCTGAATAGCGAAGCTCTATAATTGAAAATCCTAACAATACAAGTTATAAAGAAATAAATATTCTTGTTATGTTGGAAAGGATAAGCAACACAATTCACTGATGCAACACACCAATTTCATAAATTATTGAAACATTAAACTATTAAGCATGGAAACCGTGAAGCAATGCAACTGAATAAAGTGAGAACTAATGCCAACCATCACACGACTAGAATTGGAAAGTAATGATACCGAAAAAAGTGGATCCACCAGGGTTGGGCCCTTAGCCGCTAGTGAAGCATCGCCGAACTACTCCAGTATCAAATAATGGAACAACAACCAAATTATATATTAATCATGCTTAAAGAATTTTATAGGAAATCACACTCTGTCTTAATCAACGAGAATTGATGATCAAAGTGAAAAGAGAAATCTGAATAATGATAATGCATGCTCTCCCAATACCATCCCCTTCTTTGATCTCTGTTTCTCATTTAAATAAACATAGGGCAGAGAGAAGTTACAACAGAGATGATTACAAAATTATTCTCATAACAAATTTGGATTGTCTTCAACCAATTGATCAGCAAGAAAATATATTTCCATCAATCATTCAACAGGAATAGGTTGAATTTGGATTTGCAGCTGAGATAATTTGGAAAACGGCTGCAACAATGAATCTGGGAAAATCGTCTTCATAGAACCTTCCATTTCTCTTAATACTAATCAAATTTGGAAAAACCATTCTATGTTAAAGTTAATTCGGTCTGTTCTGGACAAAACCCATGTTACGGATTTTCCAGATTCTTCTCCATTTGCCCAGAATGTCCAACTCAAAATTGTCACTTCTTATTCCAACGAATTTCTGAGTTGGAATATTGAATGATGAGCTGGAGATCAAATCTACAATTTGGAAAATATCTTGGAGGCTAAAATGGTGAGTGATGTTACAAAATATATTAATTAAACATAATTGGTAAAATCATGCATAATAATCATTAATTTATTAAGAATAAAGGAGAGGAAATAATATTTATCCATAAGAGAATAAATAGTTATAAGATGGAATTATATGATAAACCATGATAAATATGTGATAAAGAATGGTAGAAATGGATGAAATAGGTATTAAAGATAATGAAAAACTAGTGGCCCAACAAGACTCATGAGACTCTCAGTCTATATCTTAAAGAGTACAAAGCACAGTCTAGAGCATTCAAGGAGAAGCCAACTCTCCAACAATTCTTCCAAATCAAAGAAGAAATAGGATCCTGTAGCAGCAATAGAAGAAAGAGGCATAATAGATTCTATTTTCCTACATTTGATGGATCTTCCTCAAGCACTGTTAAGGCTTGGAGGAAATAGTTAGATGCATTTTTCAGGCTACATCCTGTAGCTAAAGGAAAGGTTGTCCAAATTGTAGCACTTCATCTTTTAGGTGAAGCAAATGAATGGTGGTTTGGTCACATGGAGCATGCTAAGGTGACTAAATATTTAGATTTCTTTCACAAGTTGAGGAAGAAATTTGATGTGATAAAACCAGAGATGTGTCACAAAGTGACATTTCCTAAGAAAACAAAGGAGGATGTCAATCTTGCCACTCTAGAAAATAAGTCACTACATTCACCACCAGCTGCATCTGGAGAAGAGGCACTTACAAAATTGCAAGATAGTCTTGAGCTCTTGACACATAGAGTCCCATGCATGATTCAAGGTATGCGTGAGGGAGAGGAGGAAGATTCCAGTGCTGGTACACTTGGATAAGAGCAGCCACCACTCTTACCAGCAGTTGGAGACACTATTGTCCCTGTTGGAGGAACTCTTGTGTTCTGGCAAGAGGTTCCCGCACATCAGTTGATCCAAGGTATGCATGAAATTTCATCACATATTGCTTCAGTAGATCTTATTGAAACTTATGAGGACATGCCATTAGGTCCAATGCATAACCAAGGGTTAGAACAAAATGCTAATTTGAAGCATAAACATATCACAATGCAGAGGACCCTTGATCTAATCAAGAAGGAGATTAAGAACTATCCCAGTTCATCATTGTTGAGCTACATTCAACACTTTGAGTTGAAATGTAGAGTTTCAGAAAATGGGATGAGCATGATCCTATGTACAATAACTAGTTATGAAATTAGTATTGTGCCTTGCTTTGAGATAGCACATGTATTACCATGCAGATCTATAGTGTTGTCACTTAGTAGCTGTGAAAATGAAGAGGCCCGATCAGTATTAGAGAATTCTGAAGGTAGCTTCACTCGTGAAGAAATGGAGGTAAAGATGACAAATGGTAGACATATTGAGATGAGAACTATTTTCTCCTTTCTAGATGAGACTTTCTCAATGAGCCTCTCACTGCTCAAAGAGAAATTTCTACCTGCAGCAGATCCAAAAATTCATTGGTTTTGGAGGGCCTTTGGTGAAAAGAGAATCTCCTTGGGAGATCTCATTGGAGGTGTACGTAAACATTTCATGAAGTGAAAATATCTTCAACAGTTTGGGGAGTATGGTATTCTACAAAGGGAGGATACCATGATTATGTAGGACATCATTCATCATCCACATTAGGATGACTGGGTGAGGACGATAAGCAAGGGGTTGCATGACCACTTGTAGACATATGACATGGGCCAACAAGCTTGGTTACGTTGGTTGCTCTTGGGAGAATTTTGTCACTACCCAAAGGCTCCTATATCTTTGATTCATGCTTTGAAAAACACTTATGAAATGAAGAAGGAGGCATGGCTGCATTGGCTACTCTTGGGTGAGTATGGTTACCACCCAATAGCTCATATTTTTCTAATTCATGCCTTTGGTATCAATGAAATAATTCAACAAAAGAAGGCATGTTCATTTTGGTTTCCCTTGAGATAGTTTGGCCACCACATGACATCTCCTATGTCTATGTGTTTTGTATTGGGTGAAAATTGGCATGATGCTCTCATGATGTGTATTAATGGTGTTTGTTTATATTGGACTGATGTGACATTCCACATGTCTATCAGTATGTTTTTACTCCATGATGCACATGAGGAGGGGAGAAAGCACCAAGATCTCTTGTTGCTTTGGTTGCTTTTGGGGGAGTTTGGCTTGTCCATCTTACATGGAGGAGATGGATGATGGCAGCAAAGGGCCTTACTCTGGTGGCTACTATTGGGAGAATATGGTTTGACATATTTTTCTACCCATATATCTCCTTCTCTTTTTTTTTCATAATGTTGGAATGATGCTTGAATCCAACAATGCCAATAGGGCTAAGGGAGAGAGCATGTCAATGCTCAATCAAATTCATAAATCATGGGATGAAGAAATGTATTATGAGATGGAGATTTTCCTTTGTGGAGAGAGCCACTTTATTTTATGTATATCATGTATTAATGATGATGTTGGACATCAAATGGTTGTCACTTGGTACTTCATGGTAGAAGGAGGACATCTAACCATACAGTTAGAGGTCATTCTATGTATTTTTGAAAGACAACTTTGGAACCAAACATACAAAACACATTGCAGAAAGTGGAGGAAACCTTCCTTATGTGGCTTCCATTTGGAGGGAAATAGATGGATTTGCATCTACTTTTGGAGTTGCTTGAGGACAAGCAACATGTTTCTGGGGGGGACTATAATATTCCCAAATTTTCACATCATATTTGGAATATTAGAGTTCCTGATTTTCATAATAAATTAAGCAAATAAAAGGGTGAAGGGACCCACAAACCTCAAATATGAATAAAATCCACTTTTAATGTGTGTATGTGGATATTCTAGATCTAGATCTAAAATCATGGAGTAGTGTAGCAGCTCCATTAATGGAGATCATGTCTCATTTATGAGATATATTATGGAGGATGAAATAGTCAAATAAGATCATGGATCTTAGATATAAAATCATGAGGATATTTGATAAGGTAAACTAAGATCATAGTGCATTCAAAGAAGATCATGAAGAATTTATGATAAGATAGTGGAGGAAGTGGTGCATTTAATGCACATATGATGGAGAGGGTGATCACCCCATGTGAACATGATGGAGTACATGAAGCTACAGCACAGTCAAACATGGAGACTATGTCCACATGCACAATGCATTTTTGGAGTGGACCTAGGCTATGGAAGGCTCATGCATATAATGAAGGTGAAGGCACAATGGAAGGCATGATTTCGATTTTTTCATTTCTTGATCTGTTTAGATCTAGATTTGTCTTAGGAAATTTCTATGCAGACTTGGGTTGTTTTGAAAATTTTGCAAGTGTTGTTTAGCATAGGGTGTTCCCAAGTGGGAATCCCACCTCTTTCTTTGAGTAGCTCTAGAAAGAGGATTTTTCTTCATTCCTTATCAAACATTGGTGCCATCTTTAGGAGGTTGTCTCTATCATTCAGCTAGGAAACTAGTGGAGGATTCAACCTACCACTTTGTTCTTCATATTCAGCCTTTCATGAGTGGCAGATCTACATCTAGCATTCTAGCCATTGCATTTTACCTCCATGCAGCAGCAGTCCCTTCAAGGATTGCACAGTCCAATCCTGTAGATCTATTGGAGGAAGGAAGTTTCCAGTATTTCAACTGGAAATACTGTGAGGGTTCATCTCCTCACACTGGATCTATTATTTCCGTCACTAAGGATCTAATTTGACACATCTAACAGTAAGCTAATTAGCCTCCCACTCTGGCAGCATATTTTTCTGAAGTTGTTGTTCTTTCAGCAGCTATTTTCAGTGTAGGATATTGGAGGAGCTATATCTTGATCTTTTAGCCCAAGGATCTAGTGAAGGGATCAGCCATTCTTGCATATATTTGATTGTACATCATTATAGCCATCATATCATCAAATCTAGCTTCAGATATGCATTCCCAGTAGCATATATGTGAAGCCCTAAGAGGGTGGTTTTATTAGACTTATAGATCTAAGAAACCCTTCCTAGGCTATCTTGGGAATCCATGTAATATTCCATATTTGGAACAGCTAGCAAGGCATGCCTGAAAAATGCATTTTTCAGGAATGGATGCTATAGGATTTGAAACCAAGACCTATATCCCTTATATCAATGTATTGAAGACCGAAATCTAAGATTAGGATCAAAATAAATCACTCTAGGTGGGTTAAACAAGTCTCCCACACCTAGTTGTCTTGAGAAAGTGCCTAATGATGGGTCTGCAGCAAATGCAAGAACATATGATGGAGCAACAACCTTATTTTAATAAGATTGAATATATGAAGATGAAAATAGCCAATAATTGATGTTATAGCAGTAAAAAGAGTATAATTCCTTGAGGAAGCAATCACTCAAGCAAGGCAATGCAAGCCTCAACAATACATGTACAAGGAAATGAAGAAATACTGCTACATATGGAAAGCCATGGCTATGGCTACACATTTTATAGGAGGCACTACTATAGAAATATTATTAATACAAATATATGACAATTCATGGCTCAAATAAAGTGGAGGAGCAAAGCTATAACCCCTGAAAGCAATAATACATCAATCCTTAGAAGGATTGGCTGAAATATACAAAATGGAAAAAATGTCAGAGTAGCAAGGCTGAGTAGTGGCTGCACTCTAGAACTGGATGGACATGGTTGTATATGATACATAGGCTTAATAGAACTCCTCTAATGGATCTTCCAAGTGAAAGGTTGATCCTAACGCTAAAGATATAACCCTCCAAACAAATATTGCAACCCTCACTGCAGATGCTCAATAGAAATAACGCATTCAATGAGAGGGACTATGCTGTAGGTGATGAAAAATGGTTGTCCTGATGCCACATATGATGATAATAAGCTAAAATTCTCCCTCACTGATCCTCCAAAAGAAAGGAGACTCCCTCCTCTGCAAAATAGCTCCAGAAGTGGTGTTGTAGGACCTCCACTGCAACACCCTGCAACACAACGTTTCCTGCTACAGGAATAATGTTGTAGTTGAAGGAGGATGCTTGGCCTCAAGGCTGAATGTAGAGAAAATGAAGAGAAACTCCCTCAAGAGGCCTCTCTTGAGAGGAGAAGGAATTCCTAAACGGGAATTCCCTGTGCTACGCAGCACTGCAACTCTACTGAACAACAGGAGAATGCACAAAGTCTAAATAGACAAAGAAATCAATAATCTTCAACATGAGAAACAATGGCTTCCTTCCCCTCCTTTTAAACATGTGAGATCCTTCTCACCATGGGTCCCACGCATTAGGGTTTCCATCACCAAAGAAACCTCTTCCCATTCATACTGCGTTGTTTCTCTAAGTGTTCTCCACCTCCTATCCCAGCACTATTGACTTGGTCAAACTTGACCTTGTCCACTTGTAAATGATCCTGTTCACACATGAGGGTGTGAAAACCAACTCCAATGATGATCCCCTTTCATAATATGAGGGATTTTATTGATATTTTTATTATGCATGGGCCTCCTTACCCATTTATTTTCCTCCTAGGTGAAATAAGAAAAAATTAATATTCCAATTTGCTACATGCAAATTTTGGAATATTACAGTCCTCTCCTCCCAAATTTTGCTTGTTCTCAAGCAACTGCAAGGATAAAATTGATAAATTGCCTCCTAAGGAATGGAGACTAAAAAGTATTGGGAAAACATCTTCCTGAAGTGGATCCTCCATCCCCAAGCAATCTTCCATAAAAAATGAGTCACCTCCCAACATGGCAACTCCTGAAAATGTCCTCCCACCTCGAGCTCCGGAAATGAAGGTGGGTTGAAAATATGAACATGGTAAGCATCATAGCCTACCCCACTCTATCCTTATCTTCACTTATGATAAGTGTAGAGATAATGCTGATCATGGGCTGCAAAAGTATTGCCCTCAAGTGGCAAAGTGAAGAACAATCCTCCAAATATTCCTCTCCCAACATTGAAGAATAAGCTGGCCCAAAACATTTCATCCATGATGAATACGACATGATCATCATATAACATCCTAATGAGAAGTTTGCTGAAGGTTTTACATGACAGTACATGATACAAACAATGTCCCAAAAGGACATAGCGTAGTCTCACCCACTGCAACTTCAAAAAATAGTGTGGCAAGTAACATACAAGAATCATCACATCTACTAATGAATAGTAAATGGCTAAATGTGTCAACAATACATGATCAAATACTTGCCCATGGTTATACAATGGATGGCTATCAAACTCATGGTCCACCTCAAAAGAAAACAAATGTGTGGCTGTGGTGGTCATATCTCCTCCCATGCTCCCATTAGAACATGTAGTGCCGAAAATGTGGGAATTCTCTCCCCTCAAGAACACATCCAACTCATGTGTCAACCTCCCAATCATGCTTCTTATATGCCATCTATAAAATTTTCCATATCAAATGGTGTCTAAATCATTTTGGAAGCCTTCAAGAAACAAGTTTTATTGCAACATTGTTAGTTCTTGAAGTCTTGTGAAAACATCATATCCTTTGATTAATCTTCATTGTTGTTTCCCTCTTAAATTCTAAAAAGATCCTGTTTTCATGAAGAAACAACTGATGAAAAAATCCCCATTTTTCCCTCATTTTACCCCTCCTTTCGCTTCAAATTAACCTTCATTTTTATCTCCTTTTCTCCACATGAAATTCCTCCGTTTCCCCTTTTTTTTCCTTTTTCCCTTCATTAAAATCTCTTTATAAGGTTTGAAAATCCTTTTGGACCTTACCGAAACCCTGAAATTCCTTTGAAAACCATTGAAAATCCATAAAAATCCATGTTTTTTTATTACAGGCTTTAGCCCCGTCGGCTAAGCCCCTGAACCACTTCCCCACATATACCCTAGTGCTAGGACCAAGCGCTATGTCCAAAAGTGCTTATCGCATCGGAACATTCCATCGAGCGCAAGTCTTTTGTCTTATGAAAAGTCCCAATGCCGATTGGCTCCCTTTGTATAAACCCCTAATCCCTTTGCTGCTTCATATAACCCAAGAGCCCGCAATCTGGCACTTAACACTTTATATAAACCTTTCCCGATCCTATTTTCCCTTTGTAAATTCATTAAAACCCACTTTCCTATGTTTTATATGAAAACCTGCCGGTTCAATGTTTTTAATGAAGAGGAACGTTGATCTAAATCCGATCGACGATCAACGAAATCTCGCATCGAAGATTTTCGTCGGGCACATTTGAAAGGTCCTCACCTTTGTTCCGATGATGATTGGCCCTTTTTGTATATGAACCCTGGTCCCTTTATCTTTTTCATATAACCCAAGAGCCCGCAATCGGGTGCTTAAAAGTATAAATAAACCCTTCCCCGATGTAAATATCCTTTGCTTTTAATAAATAATTTGATTTTCATATGTTTCAAAGGGTTCCACCGTTTCATAGTTTAAGCCAATCCTGATCGTTGATCTTAAACTGGATCAATGGCCTGCGCAATCTCGCATCGGAGATTTCATTGGATGTGATTAAATTTTTTATTGTTTCCCCTCCGATTGGCTACCTCCCAATGTAATATTAGCCCTTGATCTCCTCTCCGCCTTCCTAGATTTGACGGCTCTTATCATTCCATCCCAAAGCCCATCCCCCACTGGTGACCTCCTCCAATTCATTCTCCATCGTCGATCTGATCCTTATATCGACAGCCCACAGTCAATCGCATCGAAGATTTTTGTGCGACCATTCCTCTCTCCTCCTTTGATCGCAAGACCTCCGATTGCATCTGGGCCGTCCCTGCAATAAGACCCGACAGTCCAAATCTTTTCTCGCCACCTTGGTTAAATTCATGAACCCCACGGTGTAATGTTTTTTTGGCCAATATCATCCATTGATAGCTGCAGATCAACGGCCCATACTAACCCATTCTCCACCTCATATATTATTTCATTAACCCCAAAGATCGATCTTGGCCGTCCATTCCATTCATCCAACGGTCCTGATAGGCCCACTCCTTTGGGTCCTACCCCTCCTAGATCATATCTCCACCATCGATTCCCTGATCGGACGGTCCATAATAAAACCACCCTACCTACTGTCGCCCGTGCATCTTATCAATATCGTGGTCTTTCCACGACCGTCAGATCTAAGACCTCTGATCTGACGGCTGACGCGCATTTTCGCGTAGATTTAAGCACGAAGGATAATTCTCCAAGAGCTACACGATATAAGTTATTTTGAAAGGCCACGTGTCAGCCTCGGACGCATGTCATGTTCAAAAAGTGAAAACTGCTCTTCCTCCATTTTCTTATGTGAAACCCGTGGTTTTCTCATCCCAAACCGCTTCCCCATTTTCTATTGTGTTTCATCATGTTCGTTCCCACCGTTGATCTATGAAAATCAATGGCTCATATTCAATCTGATCATTGAACTATCGCCCTCCTCCTTCCTCCAAGGGACTTCATAAGTGATCTCCACCGTTGATCTCCATGGGCTGATCTAATCCGACAGCCTAGGATCGTTTGGAAACCCCCAATTTCATTTCAATACATTTTTCTCCGCCCAAGGTTTTTTGTAACCTATTTTCTTCGCATTTTCTTCTATTTTGCGATAGTGTAGACTTGCTACATTATATTTCCTCGGTTGATCTCGACCGTTTATCAACACAGATCAATGGTTCGGACTTAATATCCCATCGTTTGATTCCAACCGCCTCCCTTTTAATCTCTACAAGCAATCTCCATCGTTGGATGCTTTCATCCAACGGCTCCGACCTAACCGCAACCTCCAAAGCAGTCTGACCCATATATGCAGGATTTTTCTAATTTTTATTGGTTTGTGCAGGTTTTAAAGGTTTCTTTTTCAAATTTTTAAAAGGAAAAATAAAGGCCGGGGATGACGATCCCTCGGACCTTTATTCATAAAAGAGTATCCATATACAGGGTTCCATACCACGTTTCATCAGTGAATCATGGGCACTGATGCCATTTTAAACCCTCTGTGCACCTGCACATCAACAAGACATAGAAAAGATGAATTAAAACAGAGAGTATCAGTATTGAAGATCAAATCAAACCAGAGATGAAGAATTAAAGATGGTTTACGCAGTTTGGGTGGATTACGACTAAGATCGACAATCAAAAGCCAAATCCACTAAATTAAACATAGTTAAAGAAAAAAAGATATAATTTAGGCCTAATTATGCCTAACACATAGATCAGGAGAAAATTAATCCTGTTTTAGGTCAAAACAAAATATCTACCAGACAGAGAAAGCTTCCACTACCACATCAGAGGCTAATTGAATCCTCTCAGCTACCAGAAGCCACCTATAGCCTCAAAGCATTCAAAGAGGCCGACTTATTACTAGAACAGAGCATATTTTCCCCAATATAGCTGAACAGTTATTCTGAATCGAAGAAACTAATTTAAACTTTCAGAGAAGTTATTACAAAGATAAGGGAAAGCCATAAAGTCAAATAAATCTCCCCAGCAAGCTTAATACTTAATGTAAAGCCAATTAATACAGAGAAATATCTTTAAACTTCTCCATTGAGCCCCTCAAAGGCTGAGAAGAATTAAAACGTATTAATTGAGCTTGTAGATCTTTTCTATCATTTGACCTCCTCATTTCTCTATAAAATCTTCTTGATGAGCTCATTGGAAAGGGTTGGTTGAGAAATTTGAAATATAATTGTGCTCAAAACTTCTACATGTAAATAGTATTCATAGGCTCTTGAAGCTCTGTTTGTAATCAAATAAGTTAGGCTAAGAAGTGAAGATGATTGTTGAACTAAAACATTGGACTTGAAGAATGTAACTAGATTGACATCAATAAACAAGCTGTTTCTTGGGATCCTGGTCTATATCACTAGTGAAGTTCTTCTTTCTGTGTTATTGTTTTCCTTTCATGTATTCCATTTTGTCCATTTATTCTCTGATAAATAACATCAAGCATAGAGTTAGGATTTACTGTTTACAGTACCCTTCTTTGACTGATAAGCTTTATCTCAATGTTTTCTTCTAAATCGTGTATTTAAGAATAATTCAATACAGTTCAAGCAGTTAGGAATGCTCGCGTTCCCTTGTCCTAATGTTTACTTTTAACATTGTTCTTGAATGTTATTTTCATTATTTGCTCAGTAAAGATAGACTAGAAAAGTAACGGTTTTCCCTGTTTTCTAGCTTCTTTCTCCAAAGGTAATTCTGAAAGTTTCCCTAAGAGTATGCTGAAAGCAGCTTAGATTTAAAAGTATCTTTTCTAATATTAGGCTGCACTTTGTTTTTATTATCTGTTTTCATCCCTTATGAAAGTAATTATGCGGATTACTGGATTTTTTATCTGTTGAGTTAGCTTTAAGACAAACTTTCCCAAAGAATTCTATGGTTAGTCTTGTCCTTTGGTCAGTTTTGAAAAGTTTCTTAAAAGGCTTTTCTTGTTTGGATAGACTGATAAATCCTAGTTGAAATTATTGTCTGTTTCCACCCCTTCAACATTTTTACTGTTCCACTCCATCATTTTATCTCAGAGATCTTGTGATATAGATGACTTTCCCCTTGGACGACTCTTGAAATTGTTGCACAATTAAACCCTTTTATGACTCCATAGTCCAATGGACTAAAAACCAGCGTTATATCTATCTTATCAACCAAATCTTGTTCTGATCGCTTTCAACTTCACACCTTTGAAACTCTTTCCATTTTAGGATTTTCCACTCAACTAAAATCATGCTCAACCATCCAAAACAAACAAAAACCCTTGCTCCTAATAACTAGCCTAATATCATACCCAAAAGCCTTAAAGATAAATCAATATTTTCACTTATAAGAGAGATCCCTCTCTGGATTCTGTTGGGGTTCCCATGTTTTGGCCAGGTTGACAGAGACCAAAAGATGAGACAACATAGAACCACTTTGGGACCTTAGGATCTAGCCCTCCTAGGTCCAGAGAGGGATCTCTCTATGGTAGTCAAAGGTTTATGTCTTTGAAGCTCGGGTGTTATGATTTTGGGCTAGTTTTAGGCTCAGGGTTGTTGGTTTGATTGTTTGGGTTTGGTTGGAAGGAATTAGGAAAAGAAGGTCCAATAGAAGACAAGGATGAGCAAAGGTGAAGCTTAGGCAGAGACAGATAACTCTAAGAACATCAAAGCCATTGGGCTATGGAGTCAAGAAAGGATTTACTTGTAATTAATGTGCAAGCTTTCAATTGGGCTAGTCATCTAGAGCATTTGGATCTTAAAGGATGATTGGTGGGATGGGACATTAAGGATTGAAAATGAGTAAAGGAGAACCATCCAACCCTGTCTATAGGTCAGGCCAGAGGTCATTTAACTCCAGGCCTGCTTGGATAGAATTAGAGGCAAAACCAGGGATCTTGGGAAGGTTTAATTGGGATGGAAAGACCCAAAGAGGCAGAGACCAGGTTCTAGACGTCAAGGGTTCTCAACACATTCAACTAAATCTTAAGAAGAACATCTGAATACAGATTTCATTAACTCATACATCAGAGAGAAGGAAATGACATCCACTACACTGGTTAAATCAATTGAAATCAGTATTCAGATATACATATATGCAGAAAACGTTGAGGTAGGGAGAGCAGGAAACATAGGGCACCTAACAAGGGTGAATCCTATATTATACTTCTGTTTCCTACCAGAAAAAATGAAATGAAACGGAACATAACATAAGAGCAAGTCAATCACAAATACAGAGAAAGAGGAAACATCACCAGCTGCTTTAGATCAGGATCCAAAGAAACATTCTTGTTATATTAAAAACAACACCAATCAGGTACATAATAGCCCATAGCTTGAACATTCAGTCTGAATACATCTAATCTCAGTCTATCTTACAATATTACATAGAGAACTTGTCTCAAAAGGAAAACACTTGCGTTCCACTGATATCTCATCAACAACCATTACAAAGTTTCCTTCTGAGTTTTATAGCTGAAGAGGGGCAGAAGAGGTAGGTGAAGAGTTAAATGCAGTATTAAACTCTGAAACGAAAGAGGGCCGAAGCCCATTCTGCTTTTAAATTTTTGCATTTATTTTTGAGATGTCTTGGACGAAATAATGAATCCTTTCGGCCTCCATTTACTTCTGTCTGCCTCTTGTTGTACTTTGGTCTGCAGGACTCTGTGGTACTTTTGGTGCAGGAACAGAATGGAAAATAAATGCCTGAATGGTCTGCCATGCTGTGAAATAAATGTTTCTGATAGTATTCTGGACGGTCGAGAGGGGAAAAACTTCAC
Source organism: Pinus albicaulis (assembly GCA_034641835.2). Classification (NCBI taxonomy): domain Eukaryota; kingdom Viridiplantae; phylum Streptophyta; class Pinopsida; order Pinales; family Pinaceae; genus Pinus; species Pinus albicaulis. The sequence continues at coordinate 1,580,953,584 of CM076582.1, read as the reverse complement.
TTGGACACAATGCATACTGAAACAATAATGTGTACTGTGTTCGTGCTTAGGAAGAAACATTCTGCTGATTTGAGACCCTGATTATATGGTTTTCTGCGTGCTGAAATTTTCATGTAACCCTCGATGTCTTTGAACTGGTACCTCTGCCTTCTAAAATCCTTGAAAAGGCGCAAAAAACTTCCATTTCTTTCCTCAAGCCCTCTGTTGCTCCCGTACTGTCTTTGTTTGTGCAATCTAAACTTTAATGGTGCCGGCGGAAGTTTGCAGAGCTCGAACCCTGTTCTTTAAATGCGAGTCCTGTCACCTCGCCGCTGCATTGAAAGTTGTGTAACCATGGCGGCGTTCACCATCTAATAACCCTGCAAAATATGGGACTGGGTGATGAAATCCATGCATAAGGGGTAGCTGTGGAAGACGGGAGGACATAAACATGGCGGTGGTGAGAATAGTGTTTTTGAATGAAATGAATGTGAAAAATGCATTGATATGGAGGAAACAACGACAAATAGGTTTTGGTGTGAACATGCTTTGTGGACCGTTAGATCATAACCGAGGGACGTAGATCAATGGTGGAGACCAAACAGTTGGACAATATATGAAATGGGGCGGAATGTACAAAAACATTAAACTTTAATGCAAATAAGAAAGTTTGGGCTGCGGAGGAAATACAAAGGACAATGCCATGAAATGCAATGGAATGCGACAAGATCTATGGGAATGATCATACGAGTTGGGACCTAATACGGAAAGCGTAGATCGCAAAGGTGGAAAGTGCGATGGTGGAAAGCAACACAAACAAAAACTGCGCTTTGCGCTTTGCGATGGATGCAACTGGGATGAGCGCAGATCGCAAAGGTGGAAAGTGCGACAGCGGAAAGCAGTACCAAACAGAAAACCTGCGCTTGCGATATTGCGATGGAGAGGAAGAATGTGATGGAGCGATCTGCGATCACATCGCAAATATTTGCGACGCGATCATATCACATCGCAAATATTTGCGATGGATCTAACGATCATAACGCACGAGAATGCGATCTGTGATAGATGCGATCGGGCGGAGTTGCGATGCGAGAACTTGCGACAGAGGGAAAATGCGATCGGGGGAAAATGCGATGGCGGTGAGTGCGATAGGTGATCGCATTGCAAATATTTGCGACGCGATTAGATCGCATCACAAATATTTGCAATGGATCAATCGAATACATATAATGAAACTACGATATGCGATAAGTGCAATATGCGATCGGCCCCTAAGGCTTTTAGCGCTTGGTTTCTGGGAAAGGGTTACGTGGGGAAGTGGTTAAGGTTTAGCGGGAAGGGGCTAAGCCCTATTACAAGGTCAGAAAGTGGGTTTTAAACCCATTTTAGTGCATTTTTACACCAAAGGGAGGTAACGATAGAGGGGTAAAGGAGAATTAAGGTCAACAAAGAGTAAGGGAAGAATGTAAAGGGGAATCTTTGGGAAATTAGAGGGTTGATAGGGGGGAAATAGAGGGGAACAAAAACACTTTGACAGAAAGAGGAAAAGGGAAAAAGGGACATTTGCATGGGTACAAGGGGTAACGCAGGTCTTAGGGAGAGGAACCAGCAGAGGGGATTTGTATAAGGCAAAGCACAGAGAGACCTCAAGGATGATGTGTCTTCAGGGGAGATGCATTCCTTGAAGGTCTCCAGAAAGACACAACCCCCAGCTTTCTTGTCAATAATTCCATAGCGGGGCTAACAGTGGCTCCACATGGGGATGGCTTCTCCTTGGAGGAGTCAAGAAACCAGATATGATCTTTGGAATAGGCCAGTTGCCTGCTGTCATAAGCCATATTTCTTCTTTGATTTCAGCGGCCACCACAAGATTGGAACGCCAGCAGAAATATTTCCCAACCAATCTACCTACCCAGACTAAAGTTCTAACTATTCCCTTTGGGCGCATTTGAGCTTGCAGACCCTTTACATTTTATTTTGCAAAAAAAAAACAAACCTATTCTAAATCTACCCTTATTGCTCCATGAGGCCAAATTAGACTGTTGGCCTCATACAATTCTCTACCTAATCTACTACCTGTTGGGATTAAACTGTCCAACAAGTTTCTTCACCTACATTCTAAGACATGAAATTTAAAACAGCCAAGCCAGGATTAGAATGTCTGACTTGCTGGAGTGGAATCTTGAAAACAAAACTGTGAAGGCATGAAATCTGCAGTTCTGATATATCCTTCTTTCTTTCTTGTGACTTAGGTTTTGAGCATATTTGAGTCACCTCTTTTCTTTGCTTCAGCTTTGGTTCTGGGCATATTAGAGCTGGTTCTTCTTTCGCTGCTGATCTAGATTTTGAGCTTATTAGGACCAGCTATTCTGCTTCCTTTGGCTCAGATTTTGATTAGGTTTGAGCCATGCTTTTACTTCAGAGGTTCATGTTTTGAGCATGTCTGAACCTCCCTTTTCATTCTGTTTTTTTTTTTTGGAACATTTTCTCTTTTTCTGAAAATGAAAACTTGCAATGGTATGTACAATGGAGATGAAACTGGAAATGAAAAATCAACAGAAATAATGTTTGAGCATCCTGACATTGACAGGACCCCCAAACACTTCTGTGCCATCACGTTCTTGCAGAAAAAATGCATTAGGACCCACAGTGGCTTGTATGATATATGGACCTTGCCACAAACTGTCAAACTTACCATGTTTGCCTTTGTCCTCTCTTCTTGAGTCCCATTTTAGAACCTTGTCACCAATTTTGAAATTTGAAGCTTTGGTTCTTTTGTCAAACTGCCTTTTTATGTTTTCTTGGACTCTAATCGCTCTGTCATAAACCTGCTCTCTTGTCTGCTGCAGATGGATCGTCTCATTAATTCTTCTTATCATGTTTTCCTCTTCTGATTGGATCTCCTGAACAAGCTTGATTACTGGAACTCCAAGACTAGTAGGAAAAACTGCTTCTGTCCCATAAACCAGCTGAAAGGGTGACATGCCAATAGATTTCTTTGTAGTGAGCCTGTCTTCCCACAGGGCATGTATCAACTTTTTATGCCATGATCTTTTGTTCTCTTCCAGCAGCTTCTTAATGATTGTAACCAGGCTTTTATTTGATTATTCAGCTAGGCCATTACCCTGGGGATAATAGGCAGTTGAATGTCCAAGTTCTATTCCGTACCTTTGACAGAAATCAACCATTCTTTGGGATCCAAAAGCAGCAGCATTGTCAGTGATTATTTTCCTTGGACAGCCAAAACGAGATAATATGAAGTCCTCTAGGAACCTAATGATGACAGAGTCAGTGGCATTCCTAGTGGGTATAGCTTCTATCCATTTAGTGAAGTAATCTGTAGCCGTTAGGATCCATTTATGTTGTCCAAAGGAGGCAGGATTAATTTCTCCTATAAATTCTAGGCCCCATTGCATGAAAGGGCCTTCTATGGTAATCGGTTGCAGAGGGAGGGGAAGGAGCTTTCTTTTGCCCTCAAATATTTTGCATTTGTGGCAGGAAAGAATCATTTTATGGACATCACTAAATAATGTAGGCCAATAGTAACCAGCCCTGAGTATCTCATTTGCAGTGGTTTTCCAACTCGGGTGGCCTCCACACTCCCCGGCATGGAATTCTTGTTTGATTCTTTCAGCTTCAGTTTCAGACAAACATTTCAGTAAAAGGATGTTTGGATTTTTCCAATATAAACTTTCATTCATAATGCAGTAATTTCAAGCTTTGAGTTTTATGAATCTGGCCTTTGTTTTGGACAGTTCTAGAGGGGCATTGAGGTTAGTGAGCACGTAAAGGATGTCAGTATACCATGGAGAGTTCTGAAACTGCTCCTCAACAGTTGGATGGGGCAATCCTTCCTGCTCATCTAGGGCATTTATCATGTTAATGTCAAGGGCCTGCAAGTTTGATTCAGCCATTATTTGGGCCAGGCCTTGACCTTTGATCAGCTTGGTGGGTTTTATTTCAATGTCATATTCTAAGATTGTAGCAATCCATTTTCCCCTTTTTCCATCAGGGTCCTGGGACAAGATATCTTTGACCACTACATTTGGCACATAGGAAATGGTGTGAGAATGCAAAATGTACACCCTAAAGTATTTTAAGGCCTTAATCAGGGCATAGGCCTGCTTTTCCATGATGTTGTACTTTAAGGGTGCATCTCTTAAGGCTTTACTGAAGAAGGCTATATGCTGTTCATTACCTTCTGAATTTTTTTGCAGCAAAACTGCAGCTATTGTGTGTTGGGAAGCAAATGAAAAGATCAGAAAATATTTTGAGAAGTCAGGGCTGATAAGGACAGGGGCCTGAGTGAGTGCAAGTTTTACTGACTCAAAAGATTTTTTGGCTTCAACAGTCCACTTAATTCCTGCATCTTTCTTTAGCATTTCAGTCATTTTTCTAAGGTGCTTAGCAAGATTAGGAATGAATCTCCTGAGGAAATTGATCTTCCCTATAAAGGACTGCAACTCCTTGATGTTCCTTGGATGTGTAATTTTAAGTATTCCCTCAACTCTCTGAGGGTCTATCCTGATCCCTTTCTCAGATATAATGTGGCCCAGAAGTTTACCTTCTTGCAGCCCAAAAATAGTCTTCTTAGGATTTAAGGACAGGCCGCACCTTCTACATTTTTCAAAAAAATTTCTCAGATGTTTCAAGTGTTCTTCTTCAGTTTTAGAAAAGATAGTCAAGTCATCCAAGTAGATAAATATAAAGTGTCCAGTCTCATCTGAGAAAGCAATATCCATCGCTCTCTGGAAGGTAGCTCCAGCATTCATCAGTCCAAAAGGCATCTTCACATACATGAAGGTACCCCAGGGAGTGGTAAAAGTTGTTTTGAGTTGATCTTCTGGGAGTACAAGAACTTGATTATATCTCGAAAAACCATCAAGCAGGGAGATTCTCTTAGAGCCTACTACCTTTTGTAGGATATGCTCCATTCTAGGCAAAGGGTAGTTTTCTTTCAGGGAGGCTCTATTGAGGTTTCTGAAGTCTATGCAAAGTCTAATATCCCTTGTTTTCTTCCTTACAGCCACTAAGTTTGACACCCAATCAGAAAACCTTACAGGGACTATTATGCATGCATCATACATCTTTTTAATTTCCTTCTCTACTGTAGGCAACTGTTTTGGGTTGATTCTTCGAAGTTTTTGACTGAAAGGCTTTTAATTTTCCTTTAGTGGTATCTTGTGTTGTATGATGTTGGTGTCGTAGGCCTTTAAGTCTTCATAGCTCCATGCAAACACATCGATGAATTCCTTAAACAAGTCAACATATTTCTTCTTCATGTCTGCAGGTATAGACTTAGCCAGTTTAATCATTTTGGGTCTGTCTTCAGTGCCAATGTTGCATTCTTCCACATTAGAATCAGAATGTTCTATTGTGGGATTTTTTGCTACGTCATCAAAGTCAAAAAGGTCTTCTAAGGGTGCCAGGCCTCTGGGTATGTTCTTATCTTTGGCCTGCAGCACCTCTACCTCTTCGGTATTTGCGTTTTCATGATTTTCGATTGGATTTCTAGTTTGTTCCGAAAAATAATTTGTTGCTATGTTACAAGGTGTTTCTCGCTCATCTGGGGGATCCCCACTTGGGCATCCATCATCTGAGATTGAGTCTAAATCAGAAAATTCAAACTCATTCCTGCCCACCAGGAAATCTTCGATCTGTTTGTCTCCTTCAAAGACTTGCCAATATTTTTCATTGTCTGGCACTGCAAGCCTGAATTTGGTCTGAATGATAATTTTTTGGTCAACTGGGGTCTTAGGATATGACCTAGCTAGGCAAGCTAATCCATTTGCAACTGCGTTTTCCCCCCTAGGAATGAATACTAACTCATATTCAACAAACGTTTTCAGCAAATCTAGAGTATCATTCCTGTATGCCCTAAGCCTGGCGTGTTTTGCTGAATACTCACCATTCACTTGTTTGATTACCAACTCTGAGTCTCCTCTCACAGCTATCTTACGGGCTCCTAACTTTTTCAATAGATTCAGACCCAGGATGAGAGCCTCATATTCTGCAATATTGTTTGTGCATTTGAAATGCAGATTCACAGTGTGGCTCTCTACATGATCATCTCCCGTGTTATGTAGCCACACTCCTGCTCCAGCGTTTTTCCTAGTACAGGACCCATCAAAGTTCATTTCCCACAGGGGTTCGTTGTTTACTTCGTCTTCATCCCGTCCCCTACAGCTGGGTTCACCATTATGTTGAGTTGTGAGGATTGTGCTAGGAGGGGGGTCATTTTGTGGTTCATTATGGGCATGGAGATCAGGGAGGTGGTTAGCTTGCTGTTTTTGTTTTGTTTCTGTTTCATTCAGAGTTATGTTTTCAGTATTTTTCCCATGGTCCTCTTCATCGTATTCTTCTAGAGTAGCCATTATGTTGAAATCCATGGGCTGTATGTTTGTATTTCCATTATCTGATCTTGGCTCTTCTGAGGATTGGTCATTGTAGAGAATTAAAGAGTCTAGATCTGTATGTACAGAGTATAATGGTGAGTTTTCAGGTTTCTCGGGGCTACTAACTAAGAATTTCATCTGAGACTCTCAATGCAGTCTTCTAAGTTGGCCAAATATAGGGATAGTGGCATAGGAGCTATCCATCTGCATTGTTCCTTGCAGTTTGGCTCCCCATGATCTTGATAATAGCATGCCATACTTTGGTGGCACATCTGCCACCACAACATCCATGACTATACACTTGGAAAGAATCTGGGTTAAACTCACACATAATTCTTTGATGAGGCCTAGGCATTTTACTCTGCTAGAGTCAAATGAGTATAAGTCTTTGTAGGGTCTGGTGATTTCTAGGCCTAGCCTCTCCATCACTACCTTAGGCATTAGATTGTGGGATGCACCAGAGTCATGCATGGAATTATGGAGGATCTTGTCATGAATGTTGAGACTGATATAAAAAGGTGGAACTACCCCTTACTGAAACTTTCCTTCAATTTTCGGACCAAAGAGTAGGGCTGGTTGATCATCATTCAAATTTACAGAATCATTCATTTCTCCCAGATTTAATGCTTTCAAAATTTGGCCTTTATATACATCCTGAGTGGCCAGTTCAGATAATGGTACAGAGATTTTAATTTTCGCTGTCTCACTCTCTAAATTGAAAGTGGACTGGGTTTTTGGAATGTTCAACTCTGTCTTATTTGTTACTACCTTAGTAGCTGAATCAGTTTGTGATTTTTCACTACGTACAGGGTTGGGAACTGTTGTATCAGGAGCACTAACTGTGGTGCTAGTACTGCTAGTTGGTTGACCTTGTTTTCCAGTGTTTTGGTTGTCTTTTTCTTTGTCTTTTCCAGAACCTTCAACTGCTGCTTTGGAATTCTCAGCAGTTGCTTTAGAAGTTTTGTCAGGCTTTTTCTTGATTGTAATCTCAGGAGTCTTGGATTTGGGAGTATCTTGGTTTTTCTTGCTCCTAAGTTCATATTGTTCCCTGACTTGCAACATGGCATTTTCAAATCCTAATCTATAATCCTCAGACTCAAACCACTCCTCATCACAACTAGTGGTGGAGGGCTGGTCTTCTTCTGAATCATAATTTAGGATTGAGTCTTCTGTTTCAAACATGTTTATTGCATTCCCTTCAGATTCTTCTATGATTCCCTCATCCTCATCTAGAAATTTTTGGAAAGGGGGAATAACTTGTTGATCTGATTCTTTCTGTCTGTTGGGAGTGGCATTGTTGTTTCTTCTAAAGTTCTGGTTCTGGTTTTGATTTCTGTTTTGGTTACTAACTATGAAAACCATTCTCTCCATCATTTGTTGTAGCTTATCCACATTTTTAGATAATCTATCATAGTTTGGATCAGAGGTGGAAGCTACGTTGTCATCCCTATATGTTACCCTGTTCTCAGCTCTCAGTCTTGCTCTCTTTTCAATCAGGTTTTCCTCTATGTTAACTGCTCCTTTTTGCATGTCCTCTAGTGTGGCATATTCTTTATCTCTAAGCTCATAGGCCATGTCAGCATCAAAGCCTTCGGGATATTTTTCTAGGGCCATGCCTTGTGGAGGTTTCATATGTGGGGGGAGGGCATTATAAATGCTATTGAATCTTGTTGTGTAATCATGTACACTCTCTCCCGGATTCCTCTTAAGGCTCAGGTATTCTGCTAGGAGCTAGCGAGGGTTTGTCCTAGTCTCCCATTTGTTTATAAAGGTTTGGTATAATGCAGGGAGATCTTGAATACTGCCAGGAGGCAACCCTTTAAACCATTTCTTGACCTCGCACCCTAAGCTTTGGGCAAAGATCCTCATTTTGATTGTTTCATCATCAATTTCCATATAATCAAAAGAGTCCTCCATTTTATCTACATGTTGCTGAGCTGTTATGGACTCTTTAGCAGTGAAGTGTGGGATTTTTGACTGATAATCATTGGGCAAGGGTAACAAGGGTTGAGGTAAAAACAAAGGTGCATACCAGGCTGCCATAATGATGTTCTGATGGGGTATAGGGTTGGCTTGAGCAGCTGGTATTTGGATGACAAGGATGTTTGGACCAACAGCAGTCTGTTGAGAAGATCTAGGGTGAGAGAGCCCCAAGTTTTGAAGGAAGTGAAAATCAGGTGGTGTGGAAGGAGGGGTTTCACTGTCCCTAGTGTTTTGACCACTGTTAGATGGTGTATTGTAAACTTCAAGGTCTTGTTGGTCTAGACGATTGAATGACCTAGTTCTCGGTAGTCTATTAGGTATGTCTAGGTTAGGGAGGAAATGTGCTAGAGATGTTAGGTTTTCGGGTGCAGAATTAGCTCTAAGAATGTGGCTGGAAATGGTTGGTCTTTTAGGTGTAGGAGCTCCTTTGAGAATACTCTCTAGATTTTCAACTATTTCCGGTGGGTCAAGGTTGGGATAAGCTCTTGTGTGGATGGTTCTGAAAGCCAGAATGCTGTATATAAGCCAAGCAGCTTAACCCTACTTGTTACTTCTACTGTGGTTAATGTTGTCTCAGGGACTGGTCTCCCAGTGGAGTCTTCATTATGTTTCGGGTCTGGTCTTCCAGTCGAGTTTGATGTGAAACCAAGATGATCAGCAGGCCTACTGATCACCAGTGGAGTCTTTCCGTTTTGGAATGATGGAGTCGCCAGGTGGAAGGTTTAGGATGTTTCTAGGGAGTACACTGTCCACCAAAGTTCTCAGGCATTATCACCTTTCAGGAATCTCCTCTGAATCAGCAAGCACTGACCAGAGATTGACTGGGAGGGCGTTTACCAGATATGTCACCTCTGAAAAGAGGATGAGATCTGGAGGCTACCTGGCCCTTTCAAGACTCTGTCTAAGAGTATGGTGGATATTCAATAATGGAGGTTGATTCAAGAAAGGGGTGACTTACTGTCAACCTAACCAGAGATTTGTGGGTTTGAATGCCTAGGGAAGTTCATTATGTTGGGGTTCCCATGTTTTTGCCAGGTTGACAGAGACCAAAAGATGAGACAACATAGAACCACTTTGGGACCTTAGGATCTAGCCCTCCTAGGTCCAGAGAGGGATCTCTCTATACAAGTCAAAGGATATGTCTTTGAAGCTCTAAGTTATGATTTTAGGCTAGTTGTAGGCTCAGGGTTGTTGGTTTGATTGTTTGTGTTTGGTTGGAGGGAATCGAGAAAAGAAGGACCAATATAAGACAAGGATGAGCGAAGAGGAAGCTTAGGCAGAGATAGATAACTCAGAGAACATCAAAGCCATTGGGCTATGGAGTCAAGAAAGGATTTATTTGTGTTCAATGTGCAAGCTTTCAGTTGGGCTAGTCATCTAGAGCATTTGGATCTTAAAGGATGATTGGTGGGATGGGACATTAAGGATTGAAAATGAGTGAAGGGGAACCATCCAAATCTGTCTATAGATCAGGCCAGAGGTCATTTAACTCCAGGCCTTCTTGGACAGAATTAGAGGCAAAACAAGGGATCTTGGGAAGGTTTAATTGGGATGGAAAGACCCAAAAGAGGCAGAGACCAGGTTCTAGCCCTCAAGGGTTCTCAACACATTCAACTAAATCTTAACAAGAACATCTAAATACAGATTTCATTAACTCATACATCAGAGAGCAGGCAATGACATCCACTACACTGGTTAAATCAATTGAAATGAACATTCAGATACACATATAATCAGAAAACATTGAGGCAGGGAGAGCAGGAAATATAAGGCACCTATCAAGGGTGAATCCTATATTATACTTCTGTTGCCTACCAGCAGAAATGAAATGAAATGTAGCATGCAATGAGAGCAAGTCAATCACAAATACAGAGAAAGAGGAAACATCACCAGCTGCTTTAGATCAGGATCCAAAGAAACATGCTTGTCATATTAAAAACAACACCAATCAGGTACATCATAGCCCATAGCTTGAACATTCAGTCTGAATACATCTAATCTCAGTATATCTTACAATATTAAATAGAGAACTTGTCTCAAAAGGAAAACACTTGCGTTCCACTGATATCTCATCAACAACCATTACAAAGTTTCCTTCTGAGTTTTATAGCTGAAGAGGGGCAGAAGAGGTAGGTGAAGAGTTAAATGCAGTATTAAACTCTGAAACGAAAGAGGGCCGAAGCCCATTCTTCTTTTAAATTTTTGCATTTATTTCTTAGATGTCTTGGACAAAAGAATGAATCCTTTCGGCCTCCATTTACTTCTGTCTGCCTCTTGTTTTACTTTGGTCTGCAGGACTCTGTGGTACTTTTGGTGCAGGAATAGAATGGCAAATAAACGCCTGAATGGTCTGCCATGCTGTGAAATAAATGTTTCTGATAATATTCTGGATGGTCGAGAGGGGAAAAACTTCACTTGGACACAATGCATACTGAAACAATAATGTGTATTGTGTCCGTGCTTAGGAAGAAACATTCTGCTGATTTGAGACCCTGATTATATGGTTTTCTGCGTGCTGGACTTTTCATGTAACCCTCGATGTCTTTGAACTGGTACCTGTGCCTTCTAAAATCCCTAAAAAGGCGCAAAAAACTTCCATTTCTTGCCTCGAGCCCTCTACTACTCCTGTACTGTCTTTGTTTGTGCAATCTAAGCTTTAATGGTGCCGGTGAAAGTTTGCAGAGCTCGAACCCTGTTCTTTAAATGCGAGTCCTGTCACCTCGCCGCTGTATTGAAAGTTGTGTAACCATGGCGGCGTTCACCATATGATAACCCTGCAAAATATGGGACTGGGTGATGAAATCCATGCATAAGGGGTAGTTGTGGAAGACAGGAGGACATAAACATGGTGGTGGTGAGAACAGTGTTTTTGAATGAAATGAATGTGAAAAATGCATCTATATGGAGGAAACAATGACAAATAGGGTTTGGTGTGAACCTGCTTTGTGGACCGTTAGATCATGACTGAGGGACGTAGATCAACGGTGGAGACCAAACAGTTGGAAAATATATGAAATGGGGCGGAATGTGCAAAAACATTAAACTTTAATGCAAATATGAAAGTTTGGGTTGCGGAGAAAATACAAAGGACAATGCCATGAAATGCAATGGAATGCGACGAGATGTATGGTAATGATCGTACGAGGTGGGACCTAATACGGAAAGTGTAGATCGCAAAGGCAGAAAGTGCGATGGCGGAAAGTGGCACAAACAAAAACTGCGCTTTGCACTTTGCGATGGATGCAACTGGGATGAGCGCAGATCGCAAAGGTGGAAAGTGCGACGGCAGAAAGCAACACCAAACAGAAAACCTGCGCTTGCGATATTGCAATGGAGAGGAATAATGTGATGGAGCGATCTGCGATCGCATCAAAAATATTTGCGACGCGATAAGATCGCATCGCAAATATTTGTGATGGATCTAACGATCATAACGCACGAGAATGTGATCTGCGATAGATGCGATCGGGCGGAGTTGCGATGCGAGAACTTGCGACGGAGGGAAAATGCGATCGAGGGAAAATGCGATGGCGGCGGGTGCGACAGGTGATCACATCGCAAATATTTGCGACGCGATCAGATCGCATCGCAAATATTTGCGATGGATCAATCGAATACATATAATGAAACTACGATATGCGATAAGTGTAATCTGCGATCGGCCCCTAAGGCTTTTAGCGCTTGGTTTCTGGGAAAGGGTTACGTGAAGAAGTGGTTAAGGTTTAGCGGGAAGGGGCTAAGCCCTATTACAAGGTTGGAAAGTGGGTTTTAAACCCATTTTAGTGTGATTTTACACCAAAGGGAGGTAACGATAGAGGGGTAAAGGAGAATTAAGGTCAACAAAGAGTAAGGGAAGAATGTAAAGGGGAATATTTGGGAAATTAGAGGGTTGATAGGGGGGAAATAGAGGGGAACAAAAACACTTTGAAAGAAAGAGGAAAAGGGGAAAAGGGACATTTGCAGGGGTACAAGGGGTAACGCAGGTCTTAGGGAGAGGAACCAGTAGAGGGGATTTGTATAAGGCAAAGCACAGAGAGACCTCAAGGATGATGTGTCTTCAGGGGAGATGCATTCCTTGAAGGTCTCCAGAAATACACAGCCCCCAGCTTGCTTGTCAATAATTTCATAGGGGGGCTAACAGATTCAGAAGGGCTAGATCCTAGAATCCAAAAGTGGTTCCAGTGTCCTCTCCGCAGTTCTGGTCTCATGAATTTGCTGGAATTATGGGGAGATAACACTTCCAACAAGAATAGAAAAAATATCATCAAATGAAGACATGATCAGTACAAGAATGAAGAAAATACTAATGGCTTCATGTGGTGCTTGAAGATACCAACAACCTCCCAAGTATGCACAATGCAGTTTTACAAACTGCTGCTTCAGGAAAGTACAAGGCAAAATGTTTCTTTTCACATGGTCTATCATGCATCTCCTCATATGGTGAATTTTTGGGTGCAAAAACTAAACATACATGTGATGATAAAACATTTTCCCAAGTCCACATAAAATATGGCTGCCTCCATCATATAGCTTTGCCCAAATTAGATCATGGGGAAATGTGAAAAGCTTGCCCTCTTGTGGAGCAATGCATTGCATAGTAATGGTAAGAGTATGCAAATAAATGAATGTAAAAACAAAATTCTTACCATATGCCGGAAGTAATATGGTACATGGATCCATGAGTGAGTCCTCCATAGTGTTTTGGCATGATATGAAGATAAATGAAACATGTGCTGGAAGAAGATAATCCTTCTCATGCTTGGAAACCCAAGTCAAGAAGAATATGTCATAGTGATAGATGTCTCTATCCACTACTTTATCATCATCGCCTCCTCCTTGTTCACCAATTTCATCCAATGATAAGTGATCCTGGGGACACTCCATCCATAAGTCCCTGCTCCAAAGTGACATAGGATCCTGTCAATACAAAGCTCTATTCTTTGACATGATCCTTGTCAAAGAGTCCTCTAGTAATGCCGCTGCAAATAAGAAGTTCCTCCCAAGGTGGAAGTACCTCTTGATCATATAAGGCCAAGGAGATAATTTAATATCCTCCTCCTGCAACATCATGCAAAGTGTGAGAGCAAATCTTCTCTTGCTCTCCCCAGAACAAGCAAAGCAACAAAAGATTTTGCTGCCTCCCCATACTTCCATCATACAAATCATGTAATGAAAACACAATTAATGATATGAATATCATACCAACACCTTGCATCCAAACTCGCTGCTTCTCAAAGATGCAATTATCTTGCCACATACCCTTAGAAAGAAGATGATGACCAAACTCTTTCAAGAGTAACCAACGCAGCCAAGCGTCCTGCTGCTCGGTATCATAAATTTGCAAGTAGCTCACTCGCTTCTTGCTCTCCATACACATCCACTCAACCCAATGTGGATGTCTCCTTCCATCCTTCATCTTGGTGCTCCTACCATGAGAACCACCAACCTCCCAAAGAGGATGATGACTAAACTCTTTCAAGAGTAACCAACGCAACCAAGCGCCCTGCTGCTCGGTATCATAAATTTGCAAGTAGCTCACCCGCTTCTTGCTCTCCATCCACATCCACTCAACCCAATGTGGATGTCTCCTTCCATCCTTCATCTTGGTTCTCCTCCCATGAGAACCACCAACCTCCCAAATCAGATTCCTTTCTTTGCACTTCATGGGATTTTGAAATGTAATCTTCTCAAGGATAATTTTGATCCCATAATGACCCAGATAGGTGGTAGGCAAAAACCTCCCATCATGATGTGTATGGCTCAAGGAATTTCCAACACAAGCATGAGAGATGTTATCCATCCTAATATTTCCTCCATCTTCTATCTGCTCCTCCTTGAATCCATGAAGACTCAAGTGTGAGAAAGGAATAAAAACCTTGCACTCCTTGATGTGTTGAAGTGCACCTCTAATGAAATATATCCATGAGATCTCCCTCTCAATAATAGTCCTCCAAAACTAGTGAGGTCTTGCATTTGCTGAAAGTAGAAGTCTCTCTTTGAGTTGAGAGGAGCTCATTGAGAAAGGGTCATCTAGAAAGGAGAAAGGGTTTCTCACTTCAAGATGTCTACTATCTTCCATCCTTCCCTTCAAGTCTTCAAACCCAAAGCTCCAGTGTGATATGTAATCCAAAAATGGCTCATGAGGATGATGTTTTATTTCCTCCTTGAATGTTTCAATGTTTCACAGTGTAGTGCAATCATGTTGCTCTATATTAGCAGTGTGTTTTGACCCTTGGTCATGCAAAAGAAAATTTCTAGAACTACCAAAAGAATTTTCTGCAACAATAGATAGTGGAAATTTCTTCATACCTTGATGAGATTTGGGAATCTCTTGTAGGGTTGCAAGATTTCCTTCCTCCAATGTGTTGGTTGCCCCCACTGTTGATGCGTGTGGTTGCTCCTCCATGAATGTGATAGCATTAGAACCAAATTTATCAAGTGGTGGTGAGGGCTTCTCCTCTTCTGTTCCTCTATTGTCAAACTTCTTGATCAACACTTGAGAAAAATTAGCAAGAGTAGGCACTCTTGCATGGCTCACTTGGCTGAACCACCAAATTTGGGCTTCACCTCCTAGGTGCAGCGCTGAGATCTCAACAACCTATTTCTCCACTACAATATGTAGCAGGAAAAATTCTTCCAACTTCCTCACCCAAGTCCTTGCTGTAGATAACCCATCAAAGGTAGAAAATAGAAATCTATCACCTTTGATTTCTCTTCTGCTACAAGGTCTCCTCAAGTGGTGGTGAGGGCTTCTCCTCTTTTTTCCTTCTATTTTCAAACTTCTTGATCAACTCTTGAGAAAACTTAGCAAGAGTAGGCATTGTTGCATGGCTCAATTAGCTAAACCACCATATGTGGGCTTCACCTCCTAGGTGCAGCGCTGAGATCTCAACAGCCTCTTTCTCCACTATAGGATGTAGTAGGAAAAATTCTTCCAACTTCCTCACCCAAGTCCTTACTGTAGATAACCCATCAAAGGTAGACAACATAAATCTATCACCTTTGATTTCTCTTCTGCTACAGGGTCTCCTCAAGTGGTGGTGAGGGCTTCTCCTCTTTTGTTCTTCTATTGTCAAACTTCTTGATCAACTCTTGAGAAAACTTAGCAAGAGTAGGCACTGTTGCATGGCTCAATTGGCTGAACCACCAAATGTGGGCTTCACCTCCTAGGTGCAGCGCTGAGATCTCAACAGCCTCTTTCTCCACTACAAGATGTAGCAGGAAAAATTCTTCCAACTTCCTCACCCAAGTCCTTGCTGTAGATAACCCATCAGAGGTAGACAATATAAATCTATTGCCTTTGATTTCTCTTCTACTATAGGGTCTCCTCAAGTGGTGGTGAGGGCTTCTCCTCTTCTGTTCTTCTATTGTCAAACTTCTTGATCAACTCTTGAGAAAACTTAGTAAGAGTAGGCACTCTTGCATGGATCAATTGGCTGAACCACCAAATGTGGGCTTCACCTCCTAGGTGCAGCGCTAAGATCTCAATAGCCTCTTTCTCCAATACAGGATGTCGCAAGAAAATGCTTCCAACTTCCTCACCCAAGTCCTTGCTGTAGGTAACCCATCAAAGGTAGACAACAAAAATCTGTTGCCTTTGATTTCTCTTCTGCTACATGGTCTCTTCTCTTCCTTCAACTGGATGAATTGTGGAAAAGCTAGAGTCTCTTTGAAGGCTCTAGGTTGATATTTGTACTCAACAAGGTACTTACTTAGAATAAGATGATCCAAGTATCTTCCATGCTCATTGTCTTCTTCTTGATGAGAATATGAAGTGCATGGTCCTTCCTCTTCTATTTATTCAATCTTCTTGACCCCCTTGGAGAGGTCCTCTCCAGATCTGAACACTGATGAGAGAAATCTCATATTATTCATCATTTTGATCTTCTTGGGCTGAGACTCACAGGCTGAGCCAAGAAAAGTGCTTTGATACCAGTGGAATATTCCAAATTTGGAACAGCTAGCAAGGAATGCCTGAAAAACGCATTTTTCAGGAATGAATGCTACAGGAATTGAAACCAAGAACTAGATCCCTTAGATCAATGTATCTAAGACCGAAATCCAAGAGGAGGCTCAAAAGAAATCAGTCTAGGTGGGTTAAACAAGTCTCCCACACCTAGTTGTCTTGAGAAAGTGCCCAATGATGGATCTGCAGAAAATGCAAGAACATATGATGGAGAAACAACATTATTTTAATAAGCCTGAATAAATGAAGATGAAAATAGCCAAGAAGTGATGTTATAGTAGTAAAAATAGTATAATTCCTTGAGGAAGCAATCACTCAAGCAAGGCAATGCAAGCCTCAACAATACATGTACAAGCAAATGAAGAAATACTACTACATATGGAAATCCATGGCTATGACTACGCAGTTTATAGGAGGCACTGCTACAGAAATATTATTAATACAAATATATGAAAATTTATGGCTCAAATAAAGTGGGGGAGAAAAGCTCTAACCCATGAAAGCAATAATACATCAATCCTTAGAAGGATTGGCTGAAATATACAAAATGGAAAAAATGCCAGAGTAGCAGGGATGAGTAGCAACTGCATTCTAGAACTGGATGGAGATGGATGTAGATGATACATAAGCTGAATAGAACTCCTTCAATGGATATTCCAAGTGAAAGTTTGATCCTAACACTGAAGATCTGACCCTCCAAACAAATACTGCAACCCTCACTGCAGATGCTCAATAGAAATAACGTAGTCCATGAGAGGGCTTGCGCTGTAGGTGATGAAAAATGGTTGTCCTAATGCCAAATATGATGGGAATAAGCTCAAATTCTCCCTCACTAATCCTCCAAATGAAAGGAGACTCCATCATCTACAAAATAGCTCCGGAAGTGGTGTTGTAGGACCTCCACTGCAACACCCTGCAACACAACATTTCCTACTACAGGGATAACATTGTAGCTGAAGGAGGATGCTTGGCCTCAAGCCTAAATGTGAAGAAAACGAAGAGAAAATCCCTCAAGAGGCCTCTCTTGAGAGGATAAGGAATTCCTAAACAGGAATGCCTTGTGCTAAGCAGCACTACAACTCTGCTGAACAACAGGAGAATGCACAAAGTTTAAACAGACAAAGAAATCAATAATTTTCAACATGAGAAACAATGGCTTCCTTGCCCTCCTTTTAAACATGTGAGATCCTTCTCACCATGGGTCCCACTCATTAGGGTTTCCTTCACCAAAGAAACCTCTTCCCATTCATATTGCGTTGTTTCTCTAAATTTTCTCCACCTCCTATCCCAGCGTTGTTGACTTGGTCAAACTTGACCTTGTCCACTTGCAAATGATCCTGTTCACACATGAGGGTGTGAAAAACAGCTCCAATGATGATCCCCTTTCACACTGTGAGGGATTTTATTGAGATTTTTATTATGCATGGTCCTCCTTACCCATTTATTCTCCTCCTAGGTGAAATTAGAAAAAAAATAATATTCCAATTTGCTGCATGCAAATTTTGGAATATTACAATCCATCATTGAGCCCAGATCTACAATTTCAGCATCATCGAAGCTCCCATTCTTCCTAGATCTAACTTTCTATCTTTCAGGCAGTTGCAGTCCCAACAGTTGCAACAGGGATAGTGCAGTTTACCTTCCATAAGAGCAGTAGTTACGTAGTCCCTCTTGGGAAATCATTGCAGGGTCATTCTAGGCCACCCATGTGGCTTGAGTGTCTCATATTTTGAGCACTATTGTACTTTATTTTTGACCTCTAATATAATAGAATGGCTCAGCTATTTCTATGCATTCTAATGTGTATATAGATTTATTGTTTACTTTGTTGTAGTTCTCACATTGTGTTTCAGTATTACTGCATTCTCCCTTTTGGGATATTACAAAGGACTCCTACTGGATATGTGCGCAGAGATCCTCAGTCCTGCTGTGTGCAGACCCCACTAGCTATGTGCATGGGCTGTGTCTTGGGTTTTTAAGTGGGTTTTGGATATTAATGAATGCAGAATCTATTTGAAGTATCTTTATGATATCTGGACTGGTCGTGTTTATTACTGATGTAGGTTTTAACCCTATATAGAAATTATCTACGAACGAATCTTTAAAATAGAAAATGACAATAGTGAGAGCATAAAACATAAAACAAATAAACACAGAGATTTTCCCCCGCATCCCAAATCAGGACGACCAGCTTTATTTTTCATTATATTCCTTTTAGTGTTACAACACATATATATACATGCCGAAGCATACATAAACCCCAATCCATTAACCCTGGATTAGAACATAACGTAGTTCCCTTGACCGGATCTACAAAATACCAGGGACCGAAAACCATCATGCCCCAAAACCATGTGCAAACCCATGCACAAAACCATGGGCGGGTCCGCCCACCAGAAAATAAGGACCAGAAACAATTTCCAGGAAGCTGCCTCGGACCCCGACAAGGGGGGCTACCGCCCCCCCTGTACGTTGCGGGGGCTATCGCCCCCCTTGTTACCCCCTTGCGCATGAGTAGTCATGGAAAGAATATAACACAAACCCAACATTATCCCAGTTGTTGTTTTCTTTCCGCAGGGGGCCACAAGAGAGCTGAGTCATTAGCCCAGCTTTGCAACACCCATTGTTTCTCTACATCAACAAAAATTTTGAGTGCTCACATACTTTTTCAATGCATCTGCAACATTATTCAAAGTGTCCACCTTTACCAGCAACACCCTTTTAGCTTCAAACATATATCTAACAAAGTGATATTGAACATCAATGTGCCTTTTCTTTGAATGATAAGCAAGGTTCTTAACCAAGAAAATTTCACTTTGACTATCACAGTCTATCCTTATAGCTTGCTGCACCAACCCCATACTTGAAAAAAATCTCTGCAACCAAAATGCTTACTTACTTGCATGAGTGGCTGTTATGTATTTTGCCTCTATAGTTGAAAGAGCCACTATAGACTGTTTTTTACTCATCGAACTGACTGCACCTCCAAATAGGTTAAACACATACCCACTTGTAGATCTTCTTTGGTCCAGATTTCCAGCCCAGTCTACATCAACAAAACCACGAATGTCCAACACTCTTTCCAATCCTGGTCTTCCCTGGTAGCACAAGCCATAATCACTAGTGCCACACAAATATCTACAAACCTGCTTCACTGCTGTCGAATGCTTCTTCCCTGAGTTTGACATAAACCTGCTCAATACTCCCACTGCATGTGCAATGTGTGGTTTAGTGCAGACCATTACATACATCAGGCTACCCACTGCACTTGCATATGGAACACGGGACATATCCTCCTCTTCTTCTTGTGTCTTGGGACACTTTTCAGCAGACAGCTTTGTACCTATAGGAATCAGAACATTCACTAGTTTACTATCCTGCATATTGAACCTCTACAATATAGTATCAACATACTTCCTCTGGTTTAACCAGAGCTTCCTCTTTGCTCGATATCTCTTAATTTCCATGCCCAAAATATATTTTTCAGCACCAAGATCCTTCATGTCGAATTTGGAGAACAACTGCGTCTTCAAATCTTGGATAATTTCTTTGTCATTTCCAATCAACAACATAGCATCCACATAGAAGACCAGATAAATAACACAGTCACCAATTAATTTAAAATAAACACAGTGATCCTCCTTGCTTCTGGTGAAGCCAAGTCCCCGTATATAGGTATCAAATTTCTGATACCACATCCTTGGTGATTGTTTTAACCCATACAGATACTTCTTTAACCAGCATACCAGCTCTTTCTTCCCCTTCACCATAAAGCCTTCAGGTTGTTTCATGTTGATCTCCTCTTCCAGATCCCCATGAAGAAATATTGTCTTCACATCCATCTGTTCTACCTCAAAATCAAATGCAGCAGCAACAGATAAAAGTAATCTAATAGAAGTAACTTTGGAAACAACAGAAAAAATATCACCAAAATCAATTCCCGGCACCTGGGAATAACCTTTTGCTACGAACCGAGCTTTGTATTTCTCCACCTTGCCTTCTACATTCATCTTCTTCTTAAACACCCATTTTCTCCCGATGGGCTTCCTTCCATTCGACAACCCCACCAGATCCCATGCCTCATTTTTATGCAAGAATGCCCTTTCATTAACCATGGCCTCCTTCTAGAGTTTTCCATCCTCTGAATCTACTGCCTCCCTGATGGGTCTAGGATCATCATCAGTTATAGTTAAAGAAAAATTTGAACAGAAAGCAGATGGACAATACCTTTCTAGTTGTCTTCTTTCTCGAACTGATCTTCTCATAGCTGGATTTTGTGGCTCTTCCTCTTCTGAGTCTTCTTCTGTTGTACAATCTGACTCATCCTCCTTTAGCTCAAATGCTATCTTCTCAGATTCCTTTGGTAGGACTTCATGTTTAACAATATCTTTCACCTCTCTAAACACCACATCTCGACTGTACACAACCTTCCTTGTTTTTGGGTTCCAAAGCTTGTAACCCTTTAAACCATCCTTATACCCAATAAAGATGCACCTTTTAGATTTATTATCCAAGTTGCTCCTTTTCTCCTTTGATACATGTACATATGCATCACATCTAAATAACCTCAAATGTGAAAGAGAGGGTTTCTTACCACTCCATACATCATGTGGAGTCTTATCCTCCAACGTTAATGAAGGTCATTTGTTAACCAAGTAACTTGCAGTCTCTTGTAATGTTCCCAAAATTAGCATGAAGCAAATTGGAACATTCATTTTGTTTATATCATCTAGGAGGTGAATAAAATGGGTGATGAGACCCATGAGTAGGAATAAAATCTCTCATAGTGTGAAAGGGATATTTAGAGTAGCTATATTTTGCACCTTCCAGTGTGAAAAGGGACTATTGCATGAGGACAAGGTCAAGTTGACCAAGTCAAACAGCGCAGTGATAGGAGGTGGAGGTCATCTTGTGGGATAGCGCAGTGAAAGAGGAGGGAAGTTTCCTTGATGGAGGAAACCCTAATGAGTGGGACCCATGGAGAGGGAGCTTGCTTTGTTTAAAATTAGGGAAAGGCAGCCATTGTTACTCATGCTTATGATTATTGATTTCATGTCTGTTTAGACTTGGAGCATCTTCTTGCTGTTTAGAAAAGTTGCAGTGTTGTTCAACATAAGGAATTCATGTTTAGGATTCTTTCTCCTTCTTGAGAGGCCTCTTGAGGGATTGCACTTCATTTCTCCACATCCAAGCTCAAGGCCAAGCCACCTCCTTCAGCTATAGTGTTATTTCTGCTAAATTATAATGTTGTGTTGCAGGGTATTGGAGTGGAGGTTCCCCAACACCATTTCTTGGCTTGTTTTTCAAAGGAGGGAGCCTTCTTTCCTTTGGGAGATCAGTAAGGAAGGATTCAGAGCATATTTCAGATCTTGGCACTTGGCCAACACATTCTATTCCACCTACAACGTAGTGTCCCTCAATGACTACATTATTTTCAGAGTACATTTGCAATGAGAGTTTGCAGTGTTGATTGGAGGTTGAGATCTTCATTGATAGGATCAACCTTTCACTTGGAAGATAAATTGGAGGAGGTATATTAATATTATGTATCCGATTTATCCATCTCCGTCCAGTTCCAGTTCTTGGGTTGCAGCTACTATTGCAACTCCAGCATTTCTACAGTTTTGCCATTTTGTGTCTATTTCAGCCAATCCTTCTACGGATTATTGTATTATTGTTTCCAGGGGTTGAGAGCTCGCTCCCCCACATTTCTTGAGCTATATATTGTTATATATTTGTATTATCATTAAAAATGTTGCAATGTCTCCTATAAACTTCGCAGTCATAGCCTAGGACATTCTCAGTGTAGCAGTATATTTCACATTTCATGTACATGATCTACTGAGGCTTGTATTGCCAATCTTGAGTGTCTCTTTCCTAAAGATATTGTATAAAATTTTTCTACTATGATCAATTTGATGGATATTGAGATGTTTTGAAATCTTATGCATTAATATAATGCTATTGTTCCATTGTATGTTCATACATTGTTGCAGTCCCTTCATTGGGCACTTTTCCAAGGAAATTAGGTGTGGGAGATCTGTTAACCCACCTAAAGGGATTTGTTTTGAGCCTCCTCTTGGATTTAGGTCTTAGATACATTTATCTAAGGGATCCAAGTCCTAGTTTCAAATCCTGTAGCATCCATTCCTAAAAAATATGTTTTTCAGGCATGCCTTGCTCAGCAATCCCATTTTGGGAGATTACAGTGGTATCAGAGCATATTTCTTGGCTTAGCTTGTGAGTTTCAGCCAAAGAATATAGAATAAGATCAGAATGATGAAGAATATGAGACTACTCTCATCAGTTTTCTGGACTAAGAAGAGCCTATCCAAAGAGGAGGAGAAAAAAGAAGAGGAAGGACCATGCACTTCTTATTATCATGAAGAAGAAGAAGACAAGCATGAAAGATACTTGGATCATCAGGTTATAATTCAATACCTGGGTGAATAAAAATCTCATTCTAGAGCCTTCAAGGAGACTATAGCCCTCCCACATTTTATTCAGCAAAAGGAGGAGAGAAGGTCCTGCAGCAAAAGGGAGATCAAAGGCAATAGATTCCTATTGCCTACATTTGATGGGTCAACTCCAACAAGAGCTTGGGAAAGAAAGATTGAGGCATTATTCCTACTATATCTAGTAGTAGAGAGGGAGGTAGTAGAAGTTGTAGTGCTGCACTTGGAGGGTGAAGCCAATGGTTGGTGGTTTAGCTACTTGGGTCATACAAGGGTGAAAACTTTTGCAGAATTCACTCAAAATTTGATCAAAACCTTTGATGGAGAAGGAAAAAAGGAGAAATATCTCACACCATCATGGGAGGAGACTTGTACCAATGCTGTCACAGTGTTGGAAGAGAAACCTTCTACATCTACAAATGAGGTAGCCATTGCATTAGAGGAGAAAACTATTGTAGCCATACAAGAAGATCCCAAATTCCACCAAGGTATGACTGGAGTTCTACCTTATATTTCAGCAAACCATTTAGAGGATTATGGAAATTCATGTATTAATGACAAGAATAAACACACATTGTTGATCTAGAGCAACATGATTGCACTGCACTATGCAAATGTTTCAAGGAGGAGATGAACCATCATCCTCATACATCTCTGTTGAGTTGCACACAACCCTTGAGGTTGGAGTGTGAACTTTTGGAGGATGAAACAAACCATGACACTCCTATGAAAAACTATGAAACCATCCTTGAGTTGGAGTATGAGATAGCCACTACATCATTAGACAGATTAACATCGCTATCAAACAATGGTGGAGAGGAGATGTTATCTTCATCATATTTGGATCCTTGTGGATTCAACATAGTCATGGGTGAGAGATATTCTCTAGGAGGTCTCCAAAGAGCCGCATTTCAAACTTTCATGAAATGAAAAGGGAGAGATTTGGTTTGGAAGGAGGGTAGCCCTCATGAGAGGAGTACCAATGTAATGGAAAGGAGAAGACATCCACAAGTGATTGAGTGGATGTGGTTGATGAGCAAGGAGCTGGAAAGGTACTTGCAATTATATGACATTGGGCAACAAGAGGCTTGTCTATGTTGGCTCCTCTTGAAGGATTTTGGCCATGACTTGGCATATCCTCTTCCAAAGAGGATGGGGATGGAGATGAGGTGGAAGGATTTTTGCATCATTGGGAAGCACGGAGTATGGATGCATGGTGTTGATGTGACATTCATATCATTCATTGTGTCTTCATCACATGAGTTGTATGATGGAAGCATAAGGAGGCAGCAAGCACTTTGGTTGCTTGAGTTGTACTTGAGAGCGCAAGGAAAAATTTTCTCTCACATGTTGTGTGATGTTGCATGAGTAGAAGAGGGTACTCTCATGGTGCAAAGGGGCTACTCCTTGGCCTTGGATGATCAGGAAGCACTTCCATCTTGGAAAGTTTTAGCCACCTATAATAATTTGTCAAAGCAAACAGGTGGCTAAATTTGTCATCAAGTCTTCAAGTGATAAATTCCCTTGAAAATCTATCATTCTTGAAGCCTTCATGTGTCTTCTATCCTTTAGATAATATTCACTGATATTTCCATTGATGAACCCTGTTGTTTACCAAAGAAAAAATTGTTCATAGGGCTCCATTTTCCATCATTTCACTTCTCTTTTCACTCACAAAGAATTCCATTTTTCACCATTATTCCATTCACAAAAATTCCTCTATAAACCTTCATTTTAACCTCTTAATCATCCTGAACCCCTTTTAAACCTTATATTTCCCTTTATTTGGTTTAAAAATCCTTCCTTTTACCTACCGGAACCCTTAATTAGCCTTAAAAATCCCTATTTTGGCCTTAAAATCAGTATTTTGCACTAGAAAGGTGTTAAGCCCCGGAGGGCTTATAGCTTTTAGCCCTTTTCCTCATATATCCTTAGCTCCACAATCAGGTGCTAAAGGGCCAAAAACCCTCGTTAAAACCTTATCTTATTCTTATTTTACCATGTCCCGACGTTATGGCTTTAAATAAATCTGGATTGTTGATCTGCAGAGATCAACAGCCATTAGGCCTCCCTTCCTCTGCCTTTCTACCTCCTGTCCCTTTTCTCCTTTCAAATTCTCTGCCTCATCTTTAGATGTCATCCGTTCATTCTCGATATCCTACGATCGGGATTTAACCTGATGAAACTAACTTTTTACTTAATTTTCAACCCCGCTACATACTATTTCCACTACACGACAAACGTCATACATCACCGGGCCCCACCATTTGTTCCGCTCGCGCACCTTATCCTTCGTTGTGCTCTCCCACAGCTGTATATCTTTGGCCTGAATATTTAATGGCCATCATTGCATTTCGCGTAATTTTTGAGCCTTCCCCACAGTGCACTACTTCCCCGCGATAAAGGCAGTTTTCATTTTCCACGTGTCAAGCGATGAATGGAATCGCGTTTCAAAAGTTAATATCGCCTCCCCCCCCAAATGTTGCACGAAAACCATTAATGGTTTTCCCAAAACCACCCTTCTCCAATTTTGTGCCAAATTCAAATTTTAAACCTGGTTTCACCTTCCGCCATGATTACGACCCTTTAGCCGCTGCATTCACCATCTCCGCACTGCTCCTTCACCCCCACAAGCCTTTGAAACAGTCATTCCCACTCCCACAAGTTTTTATAACGTATTTATCATGTTTTGCAGGGTTTACAGGTTGATGGAATCATATAGTCTCCTCAGTCACAGTCAAGTGACATATAATGCAAAAAGACTATCACAGAGCCAAAGATTGCAGAGGAAGAAATCACTGAGAGGGTTTAATAGAAGGTTTCATTGAAGATCAGGGTTATTGACCCTAATATAAATCCTCCAGCACCCCGGTCACCTATATATTCACAAACACAGTTCAACAGAAGTTTAAAGAGTATCAAAAGAAGATTAGAAGGATTAGTGCATGATACCGAAGATTTAAGTATCTAATCTGCAGCTAAGTACAATGAAGGAAAATTAATAAATCTAAGATAATAAATATAATCAAGTCATACCAGTAATTCAAAGCATCAGTAACCTGATATCATCAGAACGTTCTTTTCCCTAAGAAGGACCAATTCACACGACCTACTCCATTCTCCTTCAAACAACATAACAATTATTACTCTGACTGAGCCTCTTTAAAAACTGTCAGAACAATAGTTATGAGTGCATGGAAGACCTAAAAGACAAATCCTCACCTTACTTGTCTCGAAGTATAAACAAGACATCTTAGCCAGGAAAGTATTCAAGAGCACACCCTAGAAGTTATTGTCAACCTGAAAAAGACTTCTAAATTGACTAAAGGGTACTGAAAGTTAATGTAAAGATATTAAACAGAATGGGCTTTGAGGAAATTTCTCCCTCTGTTTTAATGAATCTTTTAAGTCCTATCTACCACTGCAATCACTCATTCACCTATAAGAACCCCTGTAAATTACATTGAAAATGTTGGTTGGTTGTTGGAAAATCACTGATTGTAAGTTGTTTTACTGAGTTAGAGTTCTTTGTGTAGTTGTTGTAAATAGGCTGGGAGATAATTTCTAGATGTATCAAGCTGTTGGACAAGAATGTATGTGACTGGTTTTGCTCTACTAATATGACAAGCATTTTCATTGTATCCTGATCTAAATCAATGGTGATGTGTTCCTTCTTTGTTATTGTTTTCCCTCTGTTTTACATCATGTTTCATTTTCTCTGATAAGAAATAGTAATTTTAGCTTAGGATATACTACTGCAAGTACCCTAATGCTTCCTGCACTTTCTTATTTTTATGTTTTCTACTACTTGTGTATCTTAGAACAAATTCAATATAATTTAACCAATCAAAGAGTTGGTTTTCCCATACTTAATGATGTATGAATTTAGAGTTTTTTTCTTAGATGTTCTTGTTTGGTTCTGCTGAAAGAATAGGAGAATAGGGAGATCTAGTGATTATAGGTGTCCCCTAAGTTCCCTTTCCAATAGTTAGCCTTTCTAAGATCCCTTTGATTTGAATGCCAAAAGCAAAGAAGGTTAAAAGTCTTTCTCTGATCTTAGACTTCACTTTGTGTTTGAACTTAAGTGTTTTCTATTGTCTGAAAGTAGTCAGGAGGACTGTTGGATTGTTGTCTTCGGAGTTAGCCTCATTAGGAGTTTCGATCATAGAGGTATAAGGTATGCCATGTCCCTTGACTTACTCTGAAGTGGTCACCTTGGAAGGTTTTCCTTGTCATTCCCATTCATTTCCTTATTGTTTCATCCCATACTATCATCTTAAGAGATCCTCTGTTTTAGATGACTAGCCCTTTGGAAGCCTTGGATATTTGAATTGCAAGTAAACCCTTTTATGACCCATTTCCCAATGGATTTGTATTCTCTTTGAATTATCTCCCCATTGCCGAAAATCCTTCTCTACTCATTCCTTTACCTTACATTGAACCCTTCTGTCAATTTTTCCCAACCCAAACAAAAAAAACAAAAACCCTTGTGATCTATAACTAGCCTAACACCTTAAATTGAACATCAAAGATATACATTTCTTTACCTTTATAGAGAGATCCCTCTCTGGATCCAGGAGGGATAGATCTTGAGATCTCAAAGTGGTTTGATGTTGTCTTGTCATTTTGTATTGCCAGATCTTCCAAATCATAGAAACCCCAACATAATGGTGACTCCACTGGGGAATTTTGAGTAAGTTATACCTGATACACTCTTGGGACCTTAGAAAATTCCCGATATTCAAGAATATTTGATGACCTAGCCAGTTGAGTCCCCAACATAATGGTGACTCCACTTAGGATTTGAGTAGAACACTCCTTAAAACATCTCTAAGAACTCAAAGAAGACCAATTAGCCTTGATTTGGTATAGATTTTTGATGGTGGACAACAGTCTACTTCAAATCTTTTTAAACCCTCCACCTAGCGACTCAAAAATTCCTAAATGACCAAAAGACTCCACTGGGAGACTAGTTTCATCATAACATCATCCATACTAAAGGAAACACATGGGATTAAGCTTCTTTGTTTAAGGATAGTTTTCCTTTTAAATATTGTTATACCTGGCTAACTTTCTTCATTGAGTCCGAAAACTTAACATACTGGCTTTAAGAAGAATCCATACTAGAGCTTATCCTAATCCAAACCCTCCTAAAATAGTTGACAATCCAGAAAGCATTGTTTGGAAGTCTCTCACATCTAGGGATCCAACTATTGTCAGACCCATTCATAGAGCTAACTCAGCACCTAAAAACCTTGCAGCTCTATCAGATACTCAAGTTGATTTAGATTTACCAAGTAATTTACCAAGAACTAAGGCATTCAATGGTATAGATCAGATAGACTTTGAACCTCCAATTTCACCACCACATAGTGGTCAAAATATTAGTGACAGAGAAACCCCTCCATCAACACCTCCTGATAACCACCTCATTCATAACTTGGGTCTCTCTCACCCTAAGTCTGCTAAAAAATCTGTGGTTGGTCCAAGCAGTTGTGCCATCCATATACTTGCTGCTCAAGCTACTCTTTTACTCCCACAGAATCCTGCCATGGCAACCTGGTACGACCCCCTAGTCCTACCTGCTCAATTAGTTGCCTTACCCCAAGGATATCAGACCTCTATTCCATTATATAAATCCATAGGCTCAATCACTTCCTCACAACACATAGAAAAAATGAATGACTACTGTGATATAAATGAGATAGCTGATGAGACCATAAAACTTAGGTTGTTCGCTCAAAGTCTTGGCGGAGAAGCTAGGAAATGGTTTAAAAATCTAACTCCACATAGCATCCAGGACCTCCCCACATTTCACCAATCATTTCTGAATAAATGGGAAGTTAGGAGAACCCTCTCCAAACCTTGTCTGAATATGAGAACATTAAGAGAAATGTGGGAGAAGAGGTCCATGAATATTGTGCTAGGTACAATAGTATTTACAACGCTTTACCAGCCCACATGAACCCTCCTCAAGGGTTAGCCCTCGTGAAGTTCCCTGATGGATTCTACCCTAAGATGGCTTATCAACTAAGGGAAAGAGACTATAACACATTAGAGGATATGCAGAAAAGGGCAATGAGTGTGGAGGAAAACCTAATTGCCAAAAGAGCCAGGATGAGGGCTGAAAAGAAGGTAACCTATAGGGAAGACACCACAACTTCTACATCTTATTCCAAATTAGATAATCTAGCCAAAAACATGGATAGGCTAGAAATAATGATGGAGAAAATGGCTATCCAAGCCAATAATCAGAATAGAAATCAGTCTCAAAACCAGAACCAAAACTTTAGGAGAAACACTCCTCCTAATAGACAAAGGGATTCTGATCAACAAATCATACCTCCATTCCAACAAAATTTCCTTTATGAGGATGAGGGAATAATAGAAGAGTCAGAGGGAACTATTATAAACATGGTGGAAGTGGATAACCAAGATCACACCTTTTTCGCAGAAGACAACCAGACCTCATACACACATTGGGATGAGGAAGGGTTAGAATCTGAGGACTATAGGTTAGGATGTGAGAATGCCATCATGCAAGTTCGTGAACAATATGATCATAGAAGAAAAAATAACCCAGAGGCTCCCAAACCAAAAACCTCTGAAATCACTATTAAGAAAAGACCTGAAAAGTCTCCTAAATGGACTACTGAAAGCAACAAAACAACAGCTGAGAGTTTTGGCAAAAACAAGGACAAAGACATCCAGACCATTGATAAACCTAGACTAGAAACTAGTAGCACTAGAATTTCAGTTGGTGCCCCTGAAAAAATAGTTTCAAATATTTTACATAGTGAGAATCAGCAAGCTCATTTTGCTAATAAAATAGTGACCAACAAAACAGATCTGAACCTTTCAAAGAGTCAGTTTCCTTTCAATCTAGAGACTGAAATTTCCAAAATCAAATTTTTTTTCCCTCTCACTAAGTTGGTCACCCAAGATGTATATTAATGTCAAATTTTGAAAGCTTTAAACTTAGGAGAAAACAACGACTCTGTTAACTTGAATGATGATCAACCAGCTCTCTTGTTTGGCCCAAATATTGAAGGGAAATTTCAGGAAGGAGTAGTGCCTCCTTTCTATGTCAGTCTAAATATCCATGACAAAATCCTACATAATGCTATGCATTACTCAGGGGCTTCACACAACCTCATGCAGAATGTGATTGTGGAAAAATTAGGCCTAGAGATAACCAGACCATATAAGGATTTATATTCTTTTGAATCTAGTAGAGTGAAGTGTTTGGGCCTGATCAAAGATCTCTGTGTAAATTTGACCCAAATCCCAGACAAGTACATGGTAATGGATGTTGTAGTGGCTAATGTACCTCCCAAATATGGCATGTTGCTGTCAAGATCATGGGGTGCTAAGCTGTAGGGTACAATGAAAATGGATATGACATATGCCACTATCCCTATTTTTAGCCAACCTCGAAGACTTT
Organism: Pinus albicaulis; assembly: GCA_034641835.2. NCBI lineage: Eukaryota > Viridiplantae > Streptophyta > Pinopsida > Pinales > Pinaceae > Pinus > Pinus albicaulis. The sequence continues at coordinate 1,580,923,362 of CM076582.1, read as the reverse complement.
ACAGGGAAGCACACATGAAATTCATGGTGAGCAGCCTAGAGAAAACAGAGAATTATCGTCTTTAATCTGTCATATAGACCTAGACTCTTTTATCCTTTAAAATGATGAGTTTACTAATGATCAAGAGCTAGAAGATAAAAATTTAAACAGCCGAGTAGAAGATCCAAATCCAAACATAATGGAAACTCTGGAAATAAAGGAGAACGAGGGAGAAATGCTCGAAAATCCTACTGAGTGGGGAAATCAAAATGAAAAAAACCAAAACCTTAGAGAGGAGGGTGCCCATCAACACACTGATCTCAGAGAACAATATGACAATAAGGATGAAACTGATAAGGAGTCTGTAAATAGTCCCTTATGGAGTATGAGATTTGATGGGTCTTGCACTAGGAAGAGTGCAGGAGCTGGGGTATGGTTGCACAATACTGAAAATAATTATGTTGAGAGTCATGCCTTCAAGCTAAACTTCAAATGCATGAACAACATAGTAGAATATGAAGCTCTCCTCCTAGGATTACATCTATTGAAAAACTAGGAGCTGAGAGGATAGTTGTTCATGGGGACTCAGAACTGGTCATCAAACAAATAAATGGAGAATACACTGCAAAACATCCTAGGTTAAGGGCATATAGAAATGATGCCATGGATATTTTGAAGATATTTGTGGAATATGAGCTGGTGTTTGTCCCCAGAAGTCAAAATATACTTGCCAATGATTTAGCTTGTGCTACTAGTTCATGTCAAGGACCACTTAGTGAAAAACAACTCATTGTTCAAACAAAATATAAACTAGCAGTACCAGATAATGAAAAATATTGGCAGGTATTTGAGGGTGATAAACAAATAGAGGATTTCCTGCTTTCCAGGAATGAGTTTGAATTGCCAAATTAAAACTCTAAATCCGATGAAAACTTTTCAGATGAAAAGCCCCTTGGTGAAGAAGAACCATTCCCTACTACAGAGATAGACATGTTAGAAAGAGAATTTGAAAATCAAACAGAAGAATACATGAGTGTAGACATAGAGGTACTGCAGTCCAAAGACAAAGGTATACCTCAGGAACTATCCCCTCTAGAAGACCTCTTTGATTTTAATGATGTAGCAAAGAAACCAACAATATAACCCATTGAATCTAATATTGAAGAATGCAATATAGGCAGTGAAGACAAACCTAAGATGATCAAATTATCAAAAACATTGCCAGCACATATCAAATTGAAATACACTAACTTATTTAAAGAGTTTGTTGATGTTTTTTCTTGGAGCTACGAATATTTGAAGGCCTATGACACAGAGATCATCCAGCATAAGATTCCATTGACAGAAAAACAGAAACCTTTTAGGCAAAAGCTGCGCAAAATAAATCTTGTACAGTTACCCCTGGTAGAAAAATAAATTAAGAAATGTATGATGCTGGAATCATAGTCCCTGTGAGGTTTTCAGACTGGGTATATAACCTTGTGGCTATAAGGAAAAAGACAGGAGAAATTAGGTTGTGTATTGATTTCATAAACTTAAACAGAGCCTCACTAAAAGACAATTACTCCTTGTCCAAAATGGAACACATATTACAAAGGGTAGCTGGTTCTAAGAGGATTTCACTACTACATGGATTTTCAGGATACAACCAGGTATTGGTACTCCCAGAAGATCAACTCAAAATAGCCTTCACAACTCCTTGGGGCACTTTCATGTATGTGAAAATGCCTTTTGGATTAATGAATGCTGGTGCCACCTTTCAAAGAGCCATGGGCATTGCATTCTCAGAAGAAATAGGGTACTTCATTGTAATTTACCTTGATGACATTACAATTTATTCCAAAATTGATGAAGAGCACCTTAAACATTTGAGAAAAGTCTTTCAGAAATGCAGAAGGTATGGGCTATATTTAAATCCAAAAAATACATTGTTTGGTATCCAAGAAGGTAAACTTCTTGGTCATATCATATCTGAAAAGGGAATTGAAATAGACCCAAAAAGGGTTGAGGGTATATTACAGATCAGTCACCCTAGAAACATCAAGGAATTGCAATCTTTTAGTGGAAAGATTAATTTCTTAAGGAGGTTTATACCCAACCTAGCAGAACTCCTTAGAAACATGACAAAAATGCTAAAGAAAGAAGTAGGAGATAAATGGACTCTAGAAGCCAAGAAGTCTTTTGAACTGGTAAAACATGCATTCACCCAAGCGCCAGTTCTTATCAGTCCTGATTTTACTAAAGATTTCCTCATATTCTCATTTGCATCAGAACATACTGTGGTTGTTGTCCTATTGCAAAAAAATCCATAAGGACAAGAGCAGCCAATTGCATTTTTCAGCGAGGCATTGAGAGATTCACCTTTGAAATATAATATCATGGAGAAACAGGCCTATGCCTTGGTAAAGGCCTTGAAATATTTCAGAGTTTATATTTTACATTCTCATATTATTTCTTTTCTGCCTAACATAGTGGTAAAATACATTTTGTCACAAGATCTAGATGGTAAAAGAGGCAAGTGGATTGTTGTGATACTAGAATATGATTTGGAAATCAAACCACTAAACTCATCAAGGGTCAAGGCTTAGAACAATTGATGGCTGAATCTAACCTACAAGCCCTTGACATAAATATGGTAGATGCATTGGATGAACATGAAGGGTTACCAGCTCCCATGGTTGAAGATCATTTCCAAAACTCACCCTGGTATGCTAATATTTTGTATGTGCTTACCAATCTCAATTCCCCTCCTGATTTATCTAAGACAAAGGCAAGGTTTTTAAAGTTGAAATCTAGAAATTATTGCATTTTAAATGAATTTTTATATTGGTAAAATGCCAATGGTTTATTTCTTAAATGTTTGCCTAAAGTTGATGCAGATAGGATCAAGCATCTGTTTCATGAAGGAGAGTGTGGAGGTCATCTCTATTGGAAAACCACTGCCAAAAAATCCTTAGAGCTGGCTATTACTGGCCCACCCTCTTCCAAGATGTCCACAAAATGATAGTTGTCTACCACAAATTCCAAATCTTTGATGGCAAAAGAAAACTCCTTCCTTTACCTTTGCAACCAGTCACTGTTGAAGCTCCTTTTCAACAATGGGGCCTAGACTTCATTGGGGAAATCCATCCTGCTTCATCTTCCCAACATAGATGGATACTCACAGCCACTGATTATTTCACTAAATGGATAGAAGCCATCCCTTCTAGGAATGCCACAGACTCAGTTATCATAAAATTCGCTGAAGACCATATCCTATCTAGATTTGACTACCCTAGGAAAATCATCACTAACAATGGTGCTGCATTTGGTTCCAAAAATATGATTGATTTTTGTCACAGATATCAAATTTTACTTGGTCATTCCACTACTTATTACCCTCAAGGTAATGGGCTGGTAGAATCATCAAATAAGAGTTTGGTGACCATCATCAAGAAGCTTCTTGAAGATAATAAAAAATCATGGCATAATAAGATGGTGCATGCTTTATGGGCAGACAGATTGACAACAAAGAAATCCATTGGAATGTCTCCCTATCAGCTAGTTTATGGAGAAAATGCAGTATTCCCTACCAGTTTGGGAGTACCAGTGATAATATTGGTCCAAGAAATACAATCATAGGAAGATAGCATGGTAGGGAGGATCAATCAGACCATACATCTCCAGCAAATAAGGGAAGAAGTCTACAACAAAGCTCAGAAAGTGCAGGAGAACATCAAAAAGTTGTTTGATAAAAGGACTAAGGCCTGTGATTTCAAAATTCGGGAAAGGTACTCAAATGGGACTCTAGGAGAGAGGATAAGGGTAATCATGGCAAGTTTGACAATTTATGGCAAGGCCCTTACATCATTCAATCTGCCATTGGTCCCAATGCATTTTTTCTGCAAGAATTGGATGGTACAGATCTGTTTGGGGGTCCTATCAATGGCAGGATGCTCAAGCATTATTTCTGCTAAATTTTAGTTTAAGTCTTCACTTCCATTGTAAATATCATTTCTCTATTTTGGTTTTAAAAATATATATATATATATATACAAAAAAATAGAAAGGAAAGGTTTAGACAAGCTCAAATCTTGAACCTATGAAGTTCTAAAAACAATGGCTCAAATTAGATCAAAACCTGAGCCAGATAAAAGGGAAAGGCTGGTTCTAACATGCTCAAAACTTGAACCAGAAAAGAAGAAGAAAACAGCTCTAACAGGGTCAAAATCAGAGCTGAAATGAAGAAAGAAAGGTGACTCTAAAAGCTCAAAATCTGAGTCACAAGAAGAAGGAAGGACACTCTTAATTTTCAGAATTTCAAGCCTTCACAATTTTGTTTCAATTTTCTGCAAATTTTTAGTTCATGTGCAACTTGTCTTTATGCCATGGACCCACAGCAAATTAGATAGCCTAATCCTAGTTCTACTGTGTTTTCAATTTCTATTTTAGAATATAGAGAATGAAAATTTGCCACACAGTTTAATCTTGGCAGATACTAGTTTAGGTAGAGAAGCTATGAGTCCAAATTTTTAATCTAGTCTCATGGAGGAATAAGGGTAGAATTATATTAGTTTTTTCTTTCACTAAAAAATAATGATGAGGAAGGTCTGCAATTCTAAATTCACCTTGAAGAAAAAATGTTAGGACAGTAGGATGGGTAGGTAGTTGTTTGGGGAAGTATTGCTGTTGATATAATTCTTTTCACTTATGTAGCAGCTGATCAAAGAAGAAAAAGATGGTCAAGGACCAGGCTCTGGCCCACTTCCAAATATTATATCTGAGATTCTTGACACCTTCAAGAAGATTCCATCCCCATGTGGAGCCACTGTTAGCCACCTATAATAATTTTTCAAAGCAAACAGGTGGCTAAATTTGTCATCAAGCCATCAAGTGATAAATTCCCTTGAAAATATATCATCCTTGAAGCCTTCATGTGTCTTCTATCCTTTAGATAATATTCACTGTTGTTTCCATTGATGAACCCTGTTATTTACCAAAGAAAAAACTGTTCATAAGGCTCCATTTTCCATCATTTCAGTTCTCTTTTCACTCACAAAGAATTCCATTTTCACCCTTATTCCCTTCACAAAAATTCCTCTATAAACCTTCATTTTAACCCCTTAATCATCCCAAACCCCTTTTAAACCTTATATTTCCCTTTATTTGGTTTTAAAATCCTTCCGTTTACCTACCGAAAGCCTTACCCTTAAAAATCCCTATTTTGGCCTTAAAATCAGTATTTTGCACTAGAAAGGTGTTAAGCCCCAAAGGTCTTATAGCTTTTAGCCCTTTTCCTCATATATCTTTAGCCCCGCAATCGGGCGCTAAAGGGCCAAAAACCCCCGTTAAAACCTTATCTTCTGTTTATTTTACCATGTCCCGATGTTATGGCTTTAAATAAATCTAGATTGTTGATCTCCAGAGATCAACGGCCATCGGGCCTCCCTTCCTCTACCTTTCTACCTCCCATCCCTTTTCTCCTTTAAAATTATCTTCCTCATCTTTAGATCTCAGTCATTCATTCTCAGGATCCTATGATTTGGATTTAACCCGATGAAACTAACTTTTTACTTAATTTTCCACCCCGCTACATACTCTTTCCACTACACGACAAACGTCATACATCACCGGGCCCCACCATTTCTTCTGCCCGTGCACCTTATCCTCTGTTGTGCTCTCCCACAACCATATATCTTCAGCCTAAAGATCTGACGGCCAGCATTTCATTTCACGTAATTTTTTAGCCTTCCCCGCAGTGCACTACTTCCATGCGATAAAGGCAGTTTTCATTTTCCACGTGTCGAGCGATGAATGGAATCGCATTCCAAAAGTTAATACCACCTCCTCCCCCAAATGTTGCGCGAAAACCATTAATGATTTTCCCAAAACCACCCTTCTCCAATTTTGCGCCAAATTCAAATTTTAAACCTGGTTTCACCTTTCGCCATGATTCTGACCCTTCAGCCGCTGCATTCACCATCTCTGCACTGTTCCTCCACCCCCACAAGCCTCTGAAGTAGTCATTCCCGCTCCCACGGGTTTTTATAACGTATTTATCACGTTTTTCAAGGTTTACAGGGTGATGGATTCATACAGTCTTCTCAGTCACAGTCAGGTGACATATAATGCAGAAAGACTATCACAGAGCCGAAGATCGCAGAGGAAGAAATCACTGAGAGGGTTTAATAGTAGGTTTCATTGAAGATCGGTGTTATTGACCCTAATATAAACCCTCCAGTGCCCCGGCCACCTATATATTCACAAACACAGGTTAGCAGAAGTTTAAAGAGTATCAAAAGAAGATTAGAAGGATTAGTGCATGATACCGAAGATTTAAGTATCTAATCTATAGCTAAGGACAATGAAGGAAACTTAATAAAGCTCAGATCATAAATATAATCAAGTCATACCAGTAATTCAAAGCATCAGTGATCTGATATCATCAGAACGTTATTTTCCTTAAGAAGGACCAATTCACACAACCTACTCCATTCTCCTTCAAACACCATAACAGTTATTACTCTGAACGAGCCTCCTTAAAAACTGTCAGAATAGTAGTTATGAGGGCATGGAAGACCTAAAAGACAAATCTTCACCTTACTTGTCTCAGAGTATAAACAAGACATCTCAGCCCCGAAAGTACTTCAAGAGCACACCCTAGAAGTTATTGTCAACCTGACAAAGACTTCTAAATCGACTAAAGGGTACTTAAAATTAATGTAAAGATATTAAACAAAATGGGCTTTGAAGACATTTCTCCCTCTATTTTAATGAAGCTTTTAAGTCCTATCTACCACTGCAATCACTCATTCACCTATAATAACCCTTGTAAATTACATTGAAAATGTTGGTTGGTTTTTGGAAAATCACTGATTGTAAGCTGTTTTACTGAGTTAGAGTTCTGTGAGTAGTTGTTGTAAATAGGTTGGGAGATAATTTCTGGATGTATCAAGATGTTGAACAAGAATGTATGTGACTGGTTTTTCTCTAATAATATGAAAATTATGTTCATTGGATCCTAATCTAAATCAATGGTGATGTGTTCCTTCTTTGTTATTGTTGTCCCTCTGTTTTACATCATGTTTCATTTTCTCTAATAAGAAACAGTAATTTTAGCTTAGGATATACTGCTGCAAGTACCCTAATGCTTCCTCCACTTTCTTATTTTTATGTTTTTTGCTGCTTGTGTATCTTAGAAAAAATTCAATATAATTTAACTAGTCAAAGAGTTGGTTTGCCCATACTTACTGATGTATGAATTTAGAGTTTGTTTCTTAGATGTTCTTGTTTGGTTCTGCTGAAAGAATAAGAGAATGGGGAGATTTAGTGATTAGCCCTGCCCCCCTAATTTTCCTTTCCAACATTTAGCCTTTCTAAGATCCCTTTGATTTGAATGCCAAAAGAATAGAAGTTTAAAAGTCTTTCTCTGATCTTAGACTTCAATCTTTGTTTGAACTTAAGTGTTTTCTACTGTCTGAAAGTAGTCAAAAGGACTGCTGGATTGTTGTCTTCAGAGTTAGCCTCATCAAGAGTTTTTATCATAGAGGTATAAGGTATGCCATGTCCCTTGACTTACTCCAAAGTGGTCACCTTGGAAGGCTTTCCTTGTCATTCCCATTCATTTCCTTATTGTTTCATCCCATACTATCATCTTAAGAGATCCTTTGTTTTAGATGACTAGCCCTTTGGAAGCCTTGGATATTTGAATTGCAAGTAAACCCTTTTATGAACCATTGCCCAATGGATTTGTATTCTCTTTGAATTATCTCCCCATTGCTGAAAATCCTTCTCTACTCATTCCTTTACCTTACACTGAACCCTTCTGTCAATTTTTCCCAACCCAAACAAACAAAACAAAAACCCTTGTGCTCTATAACTAGCCTAACACCTTAAATTGAACATCAAAGATATACATTTCTTTACCTTTATAGAGAGATCCCTCTCTGGATCTAGGAGGGCTAGATCCTAAGATCCAAAAGTGGTTTGATTTGTCTTGTCATTTGGTATTTCTAGATCTGCCAAATCACAGGAACTCCAACATAAGGTATTCCATATTTGCAGCAGCATTACTAGAGGAGTCTTTGATAAGGAGCATGTCAAAGAACAGAGTTTTGTATTGATAGTAGCCTATCTTCATGAGCTCACAATGTTGTCACTTTGGAGCAGGGACTTATGGATGGAGTGTCCCCAGGAGCACTTCAAATTGGATGCACTTGGTGAACAAAGAGGAGGTGAAAATGATGGGGTAGTGGATGGAGACATCTATTACTATGACATATTCTTCTTAACTTGGGTTTCCAAGCATGAGAAGGAAGATATTCTTGTAGCACATGGTTCATTCCTCTTCATAGCATGCCAAAACACTATGGAGGACTCACTCATGGATCCATGTATCATCTTACTTCTGACATATAGTAAGATATATGTTTTTACATTTATTGATTTGCATACTCTTGCCATTACTATGCAGTGCATTGCTCCACAAGAGGGAAAGTTTTTCATATTGCTCCATGATCAAAGTTGGGCCAAACTATATGATGGAGGCAGCCATATTTTATGTGGCCTTGGGAAAAATTTTTATCATTACATGTATGTTCAGTTGTTGCACCCAAACATTTACTATTTGATGACATGCAGTTGACCATGTATCAAGAAAAAATTTTCCATGTGAATTTCTGAAGTAGCAGTTGGTAAAACTGCATTGTACATACTTAGGAGACTATTGGTATCTTCAAGAACCGCATGAAGCCATCAATATCTCCTTCATTCTTGTACTAATAATGACTTCATTTGCTGATATTGTTTCTATTCTTGTTGAGAGAATGACTGGGGAATTGACACATGAGTTGGATGTGTCCTTGAGGGGAGATAATTCCCACATTTTCTGCATTACATGTTCTAATGGGAGCATGGGAGGAGATATGGCCACGACAGCCACATATTTGTTTTCTTTTGGGGTGGTCCGTGAGTTTGATAGCCATCCATTTTATAACCATAGGCAAGTGTTTGATCATGTATTGTTGACACATTCATCCATTGACTATTCATTAGTAGATGTGATGATTTTTGTATATTACTTGCCATGCTATTTTCTGAAGTTGTAGTGGATGAGACTGCGATGTGTCCTCTTGGGACATTGTTTGTATCATGCAACATCATGTAAAACATTCAGAAAACTTCTCATTTGGATACTCTATGATGACCATGTCCTATTCATCATGGATGGAATGTTTTGGGCCAGCTTGTTCTTCAATGTTAGAGGGGAGATCCTTGGAGGATTGTTCCTCATTTTTCCGCTTAAGGGAAATACCATTGCAGCCCAATATCAGCACACACTCTAAACTTATCACAAGTGGAGAGGAGGAAAGCGTGGGGTAGGTTATGATTCTTACCATATTCAGATTCTTAGCCCACCTTCATTTCCGGAGCTCAAGGTGGAAGGATATTTCCATGAGTTGCCATGTTGGGAGGTAACTCACTTGGTATGAATGATTTCTTGGGGATGGGAGATTCATATGTGGATGGTAAATCCCAATTTATGTCAGATATCATGCCTCAAGAAGGCCCAAAGACAGCCCATTTTTTCCTCCATAGATGTTTATTTCTTACATAATAGCTATTTGGGATGCTCACCAAAAGCTAGTTTTCATATGTTGGAGGGAAAACTTGGAGATATATTGATGAGACAGCATCTTGATCCTTGGAGGATTTTATCTTATAAGGATGCTGCAGGGGGAGAAGAGGGGACTTCTCAGTTCTATCCTTGCACTTGCTTGAGGACAAGCAATCTTTGAGAGGGGAGGACTGTAATGTTCCCAAAATTAGCATGAAGCTAATTGGAACATTTATTTTGTTTATATCATCTAAGAGGTGAATAAAATGGGTGAGGAGACCCATGAGTAGGAATAAAATCCCTCATAGTGTGAAATGGATCATTAGAGTAGTTAGATTTTGCACCTTCCAGTGTGAAAAGGGACTTTTGCATGAGGACAAGGTCAAGTTGACCAAGTTAAACAGCGCAGTGATAGGAGGTCAAGATCATCTTGTGGGACAGCGCAGTGAAAGAGGAGGGAATTTTCCTTGATGGAGGAAACCATAATGAGTGGGACCCATGGAGAGGGAGCTCGAATTTGTTTAAAAGGAGGGAAAGGCAACCATTGTTACTCATGCTTATGATTATTGATTTCATGTCTGTTTAGACTTGGAGCATCGTCTTGTTGTTTAGCAAAGTTGCAGTGTCGTTCAGCACAATGAATTCCTGTTTAGGATTCCTTCTCCTTCTTGAGAGGCCTCTTGAGGGATTGCACTTCATTTCTCAAGGCCAAGTCATTATTTTTGCTGAAGTATAATGTTGTGTTGTAGGGTGTTGCAGTGGAGGTTCCCCAACACCATTCCTTGGCTTGTTTTTTAGAGGAGGGAGCCTTATTTCCTTTGGGAGATCAGTAAGGAAGGATTCAGAGCATATTTCAGATCTTGGCACTTGTCCAACACATTCTATTCCACCTACAATGCAGTGTCCCTCAGTGACTGTGTTATTTTTAGAGTACATTTGTAGTGAGGGTTTGCAGTGTTGATTAGAGGGTGAGATCTTTAGTGATAGGATCAGCCTTTCACTTGGAAGATCCATTGGAGGAGTTCTATTCAGATTGTGTATCATCTTCAGCCATATCCATCCAGTTCCAGTTCTTGGGTTGCAGCTGCTACTGCAACTCTGGAATTTCTGCAGTTTTTCCATTTTGTGTATATTCCAGCCAATCCTTCTACGGATTATTGTATTATTGTTTCTAGGGGTTGAGAGCTTGCTCCCCCACATTTATTGAGCTATATATTGTTATATATTTGTATTATCATTCAACATGTTGCAGTGTCTCCTATAAACTGTGGAGTCATAGCCTAGGACTTTCTCAGTGTAGCAATATATTTTACATTTCATGTACATGATCTATTGAGGCTTGTATTGCCAATCTTGAGTGTCTCTTTCCTCAAGATCTTGTATACAATTTTGCTTCTATGATCAATGTGATGGATATTGAGATATTCTAACATATTATGCATTAATATAACACTATTATTCCATTTTATGTTCATACATTGTTACAGTCCCTTCATTGGGCACTTTTCCAAGGCAACTAGGTGTGGGAGATCTATTTAACCCACCTAGAGGGATTTGTTTGGAGCCTCCTCTTGGATTTCGGTATTAGCTACATCGATCTAAGGGATCCAGGTCTTGGTTTCAAATCATTTAGTAGCCATTCCTGAAAAATGTGTTTTTCAGGCATGCCTTGCTGAGCAATTCCATTTTAGGATATTACATCTCCACTGCCTCTGCCTAGAATTCTTGTCCTAACCCGGTACCACTAAGCATGCTTCTTGCCTTTTCCATCAGCATTTTGTTCATTATTTCTGCAACTCTATTTTGCTAAGGTGTGTATGGAGTAGTATTCTACCATGCTATACCACACTTCTTACAGAACTCTTCAAATTCCTTCTTGCAGAACTCCCCACCATTATCTATCCTCGGCACCTTTATCCTCTTCTCTGTCTGGTTTTCCACCAGAGCCTTAAATTATTTAAATTTTTCAAAGACTTAAAATTTCTTCCTCAAGAAATATATCCATGTACTCCTTGAGAATTCATCTATGAATGAAACATAGTACAAAGACTTACCCAGTGATGGAACCGACACAGGTCCAAACACATCGTTATGCACAAGCTCTAATATCTTGTTCACCCTCTTAGCACCAAAAGGAAAACTCACCCGATTCTACTTCCCATACACACAATATTCATAGAAATCGAAATCTAGAGAGATATTGGACATACCTTCTACCATACCATTTCCATGCAATATCGTAAGGCCCTTCTCTCCAATATGTCCAAGCCTTTGATGACATATCATGGTCTTTTCTCCAGAGACCGCTAGGCTTTCCGCTCCACTTTCGGGAACCACAAAACTGTGGCACCCATTAATAATAGTGTTGCCCTAAAGCTTGTACAGAGTTCCAATGCAAACTCCCCGTATTAATACTAGTGCTCCCTGAACCATCTTAAAGGTATCCTTCTCAAACATTGTTTTTACACCTGCATCATCCATATTTCTTACAGAAATCAGATTTTTAGCCAATGCAGGAATGTGAAAAACACCAGGAAGTGTTCTAATCCTTCCACCTTGCAGCTTCAACTTGACTTTTCCACGTCCGACGATTTTGGCCTTCCTATCATCAACTAAGAAGACATCACCGCCATCATATTTCTCATACTCACAGAACCACTCCCTATGGGGAGTGAAGTGAAAGGATGCACCCGAGTCAATCAACCATGACTCATGATCTACATGTGTATTTCAAGAAGAAGCCAAAAACACATCCCCACATTCATCCGAGCTGGTTTTTTCCTCTGCAGAAGGAGCATCATCAGATCCCTTTCCTTTATTAGGAGCTTTATATCTGTAGTCTTTTTTGTAGTGCCCTTCCTTTCCGCATTTCTAGCACACCTTTACAGAATTTCCAAGAGATTTAGATCTCCCTCTAGATTTATATCTCCCACTAGAAAACTTATTCTTTTTTATGTTCTAGGACCTTCCTCGTACAGATAAGGCATCTCCATTCCAACCCTCCATATTTCTCCATCGCATTTCCTCCAACAGCAAGGCTGATACAATGTCATCAAAGTTCAAGGTAGTTGTATTGCTACCTATTGAAATAATCAGAATGTCCCACGAATATGGTAGAGAACACAACAAACTGATGCACTTATCTTCATCTGATATTTTAATGTCAATAGATGAAAACTGACTTACCATAGTATTGAAGGCCTTCAGATGCTCTATCACCGAGTCTCCATCCTTCATCCTCAGGTTATATATTTTTTTCTGCAAGAACAATTTATTCACCAGAGACTTAGATTGGTACAAAGTCCCTAGATTTTCCCACAAGTTCTTATCTATAGCTTCCCTAGATACATTCAACAATACTGAATCTGAGACACAGAACTGCACTGTGCTCTTTGCCTTCCAATCTAGCTTCTTCCAGTATTCATCTGACATTGCCATTGGTTTAGTACCCGGATATACCATGATCCACTAATCTTTATCCACTAGTAGATCCTCCATCTTGAGCTTCCACAACTCAAAACTCTAACCATTAAATTTCTCGATCTCTATCTTTCCATCGCTTGCCATCTTCTTTCACCGCAAGAATCGATCCCGCAGATCTCCCACTAAACAGGGTCTACCTCAGGCCCGAGCAAAAAACCCCTCAGTAGCAAAGGCATCCCCTTGAAGCGAAAACTTCTCTGATACCAAATGTAGGTTTTAACCCTGTACATAAATTGTCTACGAATGAATTTTTAAAATATAAAATAACAATAGCGAGAGCATAAAACATAAAACAGATAAACACAAAGATTTTCCCCTGGATCCCAAATCGGGACGACCAGCTTGATTTTTCATTATATTCCTTTTAGTGTTACAATACATATATATACATACCAAAGCATACATAAACCCCAATCCATTAACCCTAGATTAGAACATAATCGCAGTTCCCTTGACCGGATCTACAAAATAGAAGGGGCAAAAAACCATCATGCCCCAAAACCATGTGCAAACCCATGCACAAAACCATGGGCAGGTCCACCCACTGGAAAATAAGGACCAAAAAAATCCCCCCCCCCCCCATGTTACCCCCCCACACGTGACTAGTCAGGGAAAGAATATAACACAAACCCAACAACTAAAGTGCTTATGTGGTGATCATTGTTGATGCACACATGGATGTGAATATGTTGATCAGATCTGTTTATGATAGTATCTTTTCAAATAAGGGGTTCAGCTGCAAATTTCTCCTCAACTCCTCTAGTAGCCATGCTACTGCACATTATGACATTAATACTTGGTGCCTCATCACATGGTTCCACCTTAACCCTCTGCACATTATTTGTTGGTGTCTATTGTTTTTATTTCATTTTTGCTATTAGTATTGGGCAATCTTCAATCACATGATCCAATTGTCTACAATATCGGCAAGATTTCCATGCAGGGTTCAGACAGCCCCTTGTGAAGTGCCCTATTTCTCCACAGTTGTAACAGATTAATTTCCCTCTTCCCTGACCTACGCTTCCACCTCTTCCCTCTCCCCTGCCTCTAGCTGGGGAGCTTCCTCTGCCTGAGGGAGATAGTGGTGAAGAAGGGTCAGCCTGTACTCTATATAGGTTTCCTCGATCTATCATTAAGTCATATGTTTGACAGTTATGCTTGTCATGTCCCACAGATGAGCAGAATTAGCACCTTTGTTGCTTCAACTCTGGAACATAAGCACCAAGACAGGGGCAGTGGTTGGTATCATGTAGTCCAGCTACGCAACAGTCATTGCACCATAATGTCGGACCGCTTAGTCCCGTGGCCTCTTTAGGATGCAATGGGTTGGGCCCCCCGGCCTGCATGTAGTCTGCTAGCAGAGGACACTCATCCTTGGTGTGGCTGCACACCCTACAACTTATGCACCATATGTCTGGACTAACTTCTTCTCCTCGCTCTTTTCGCAGATTCTATATTTTGAGGTGCATTGCCTCCAGCTGTCCCTGGATTTTCTGTACCCCAAACTGGGCATCATCTCTTGGTGCAGCTTCTAGCTTCATAGCAATCTCTAAGGCTTTCTCTTGCGTCTCAATCACTTTTTGACCCATAGGTCCATGCATGTGATGTAATAGCATAGCAATGAACCATTCCTTGTGATGTCTATAATCATACTGAAATTCCCCATCCTTGATAACCTTCTTCATCCGCTGATCAACCTCCCATATCTATTCAGTGGGTTCTTTTCTAAAGTCTTTCAAGGCAACCACCAACTGAGAGTAGGACTTAGGCTTCCGGAACTGTTGTTTTACATAATTTTTAACCTCTTGAATAGAAGGATCCACATGCTGGCCTACGTACCCCATGTACCAATCCAGGGCCCTTCCTTCAAAGGTGAGGGATAGTTATGCCCTCTTTACAGCATCGCTAGCCATGTTCTGTGTAGTCCATACTAATTCTGCTATGAACCAAAATTGGTCCATATCTTCGTCTCCTACACCCTTAAAGGTGGGTAGCTTCATGTGTGCAGCTATATCTGCTTTCGGTGGTGACGGAGGTGTGGGGGATTTTTTTCCCTTGTGCATACTTGAAGGTAGTGTAGCCAAAGGGCTAGTTCCTACGTGTGCAGATGACTCTCTTACTGGGTTGTAGATGGATCTATCCCCTTCTTAGTTGACTCAGTAGTACTTACCACTCTATGTTGTACTCTCACTCTGATCAGAGGTCATTCATTCGATGTGGCTGCACAAAATTCCATTTTCACACAGTAATATTTTAATTATCAATGGCAATGTTCGCAAGAACTTACTTCAGAATGCTTTGAAGAATCTCCGCTCTGCCTTAGAGTAGGATACAAACTCATCGATTGTGAATTCTGTTACAAATCCTCCTAGCACACTATCTACCTAATGATCTACCGTGCAGGTGATTGTGTTGTTAGTCTTATCCAAATTTTGAATCAATTCCGGAGTCCACTGCGTAACCTGATCGCCTGTCCAACACGTCTGGAATCCTACTAGCCTCGCTAGCCACTCCTGGAGCTCGCGTGCAAAAGTTACAAATAAAATTTCATATACTTCAGTGAAAAGATATTTTTTCTTCCACTTCTCAGCTATCATCTTTGTGCTATGATTCCCCTTCATTGTAAATTCATGAATCTGTCTTTCAAACCAATCTTCAAGCTCCAATTTCTCAATTCTCCAACAGCCTCATGGCATTACCTGATCTCTCTCTCAAAATTCTCCTGGTCTCAGCAACGGAACCATTTGTTGGCTTCAGGGGTCCTCACCTGGGTTCAGAGTTAAGTTTTTCCAGCAAACCCCTATACTGTTATCCCTTTTGGAAATGAACTACTTTCACAGGTCAAGGTCTCACCTGAAGTAGTATGGGTAGGTGCTGGAGCCAGGTTTCCACACCCTAGGAGAGAGCAGGTAATTAAGGCAGATATTCGTTGAATCTATTAGGTTTGCACAGAAACAAGCCTATTATCGAGCCTCTAACAGTATAATCAGAATGTAACCATAAACAAAGCTACTATCATAAAAATATATAATCAACACATTCACATCCACGTGCGCATTAGAAATTATCACCACAGAACATTATAATCATAGATAATTCATATATTGCAAACAAAATCGTAGATTATTCAAATAACATAGAGGCACTTCAGTAATAAACAAGACCAGTCCAGATATCATAAAGATACCTCTAAAATATTCTACATTCATTAATATCCAAAACCCAATTACAAACCCAAGACACAGCCCACGCACACAACCAGCAATGTCCGCACAAAACAGGACTGAGGATATCCACACACACAGCTAGCAAGAGTCCTTACCCAAAACAACCCAAGACAGATCTCAACAGTTCATTCGCAGAATCAATCTTACTTACTTCTTTCTTTCTAGCCCCAACTATCTATCTATTTATATCATTGTAGCCTTTGCTATCCTATTGTCCACAAACCATGGTTTTCGGACTCTAAGTATACCCTTTTAAACATTACAAAACTTTGGGGCTTTGACCCGCCCCAAAGCCCCTACGCAAGACCAATTACTACAAAATTATATAAAAAAACGTAGCTTATGGAACCCTGTTTCAGCAATAGTGTGGGAGGGCAGGAATCATACTCATTGACTAATGGGTTTTCGGGCTACCATCAGATCAGTATCGCACTCGAAGATCGCAGAAAAACTATGTTCACCACCGAATGGAGATCCTTCCAGTACACCATCATGTTGTTTGGGCTCAAAACTTCCCCTGCTATATTTTCACGAGTAGTGGTCGAAATATTCAAGGATTTCATTCACAAGTTGTTGGAGGTATGATTTGATGATTGGGTAGTCTTTGGATTGGTAAAGAAGCATTTCTTGAACCTACGTATGATTTTGGATGCTTTTAGAAATGTTATGAATCCAGCTCCAAAAATAGAAGAAAAGAGATATCAACGCCTTAGAAATAAGACACTTCGAGGGGGAAACCTCCAATACATTACATGAATGAACAATTCTTGGATGATACAAATTACAAAAACTCCTTTCTATATATAAGAGTCCATGGGGCCATAATTTAATCCTAGTGGGGCCACAATGTAATCCTAGCCGACCTAACAATAATAATTTAAGGGCACAATAATAACAATATGGGGGTTACAGGGGTACAATAATAACAATAAGGGGGTTACACTAACAACAATAAGTGACTATACTAGTAATATAGGGACCTAACATG
Source organism: Pinus albicaulis (assembly GCA_034641835.2). NCBI lineage: Eukaryota > Viridiplantae > Streptophyta > Pinopsida > Pinales > Pinaceae > Pinus > Pinus albicaulis. The sequence continues at coordinate 1,580,906,090 of CM076582.1, read as the reverse complement.
CCCCTCTCCTTCAAAAAAGTGTTCTTGAGTAGCTCTGGATGCTTCTATATAAAATTCTCATCCTCCCATGTAGAATCTTTAGTGGGTAAGTTCTTCCACTTGATGAGATATTCTGAAATTGATTGATTCCATAGCTGTCGAGTTCTTGTTTTCATGACAGCTTCAAGTTCCAGTATGATTTTTCCTTCCTCATCAAGTTCTGGCAATATTATTTGAACTGGAAGATTTTCACCTATAACCTTCTTTAAGCATGGAACATGGAAAATTGGATGCACCCGTGAAGAAGCAGGAAGCTCCAATTTGTATGCCATAGTACCAATCTTTTGCAACACCTTGTAAGGACCATAGTACTTTAGCGATAATTTATTATCCTTCTTAGCTTGCTTGAGGGACATTTGTTTGTATGGTTGTAGACGTAAAAATACCCAATCTCCTACATCAAAACTTCTCTCGTTGTGATGTTGATTTGCCTGTTGTTTCATTCGATTTTGTGCCAAATTAAGGCTATCCTTTAAGAGTTGGAGAACTTCTTGTTGATGCTCGATGTGATATTCCACTGCTTGAACCTTCGAATTTTCTCTTAAATATGATGTGATGGATGGTGGATGATATCCATAAAGTGCCATAAATGGGGTCATTTTTGCTACAGTATGGAAGGAAGTGTTATACCACCATTCAGCAGAGGTAACCACTTGACCCATTGTGTTTTTTTATCAGATACAAAACAACGAAGATATCCTTCCAAACATTTATTTACTATCTCAGTTTGACCATCAGATTGAGGATGATAAGATGAGCTATGAGATAAATGAGTACCCAAACAAGAAAATAACTCCGTCCAAAAATTTCTAGTAAAAATGGGATCTTTGTCGCTCACAATAACCCTTGGGTTTCCATGTAGCTTTTCAATTGTGTCCATAAATGTAGTAGCAACTGTACTTGCTTTAAATGGATGAGATAATGCACAAAAGTGTGCATACTTGGTAAGTCTATCAACTACCACCATGATGACACTCTTTCCTTCGGACTTAGGTAAACCTGTGATAAAATCCATTGAAATCTCCTCCCAACATTGACTTGGAATGGACAAAGGTTGTAGAAGTTTCGGGGTCTTAATTGTCTCAACTTTATTCTGCTAGCAAATCAAACATTCCACCACAAACTTTTGAATTTCAAATTTAAGGGCATACCAAAAAAATTCTTTCTTCACCCTGTGGTAAGTTTTTAAAAATCCTGAGTGTCCTCCTAAAGGAGAAGTGTGCAATTCCAAAAGAATATTTTGTTTTAGTTGGGAATTCTTACAAATATATAAGCAATCTTTGTACCATAAAGAAACATTTTTCCAACTAAATGTATCAGATGTACTAGGATCTTGCTGCAACTTTTGAATGAGGGTCCATTCTTCTTTGTTGTTCTTCCATTCATCTCTTTCTTTGGTTATCCAATCTGGTTGGATAATAGAAATGGAACAAAGCAATGCTTCCACCTCTTCATTCTTTCTTGAGAGTGCATCTAAAACAACATTAAGCTTCCCTTTTTTGTATATTATTTCAAAGTCATAACCCAACATCTTTGCGACCATTTTTTGCTGCTCTTCTAAAGATAACCTTTGTTTCAAAAAGTGTTTGAGACTATCATGATCAGTTTTTACCTTGAAGTGTCTTCCCATTAGGTAAGTTTGTCATTTCTTTAGTGCATGCAGTATTGCTAACATTTCCTTCTCATAAATAGGTTTTTGTAAATACTTTCCTTTGATTGGACGACTTTCAAAAGAAATGGGTCTTCCTTCCTGCATTAAAACGGCACCAATTCCATTTCATAAGGCATCACATTTCACAATAAAGGTTTTTGTGAAGTTTGGTGTAGCTAAGACCGGTGCTAGGCACATTGCCTCTTTAAGATGTTCAAAGGCCTTAGTTGCTTCAGGAGTCCATGAAAATGCTTCTTTCTTCAATAATGTTTTTAGAGGTGCTGCTATTCTCCCATAATTCTTAAAAAAACTTGCAATAATACCCTGTTAACCCAAGAAATCATCGCAACTTCTTTATGGTTGTAGGGACTTTCCATTCCTTAATGGCTTTAATTTTGTTAAGGTCTACCTTAACACCCTCGTGAGATACAATATGACCCAAATATTCCACCTCTTGTATTCCAAAGAAACATTTGGATGTTTTTGCATATAATTGTTTCTCCTACAACAATTTGAGCACCCCGTCAACATGTTCAGCATGATCCTTCCAAGAATTGTTGTAGTTTAGTATATCATGAAAAATACTAGCAAAAATTTTCTAAGGAAGGGTTTGAAAATGGAATTCATCAACCCTTGAAATGTTGAAGGTGCATTGGTAAGGCCAAAAGGCATGACCAAAAATTCATAATGACCCTCATGAGTTCGAAATTTTTTTTTTGGAATATCTTCAGTCTTCATTCTAATTTGATGATATCCTGAACGAAGATCCAACTTGGTAAAATAAATTGCTCCATGTAATTCATCCAATAATTTGTCAATCACAGGAATGGGAAATTTATCTTTAATGGTGAGCTTATTGAGCTCCCTATAATCCGGACACATTCGCCATGATCCATCCTTCTTGTGTACCAATACTACGGGAGCAGAGAAAGAACTTTGACTAGGTTGAATTATACCTGCCTCTAACATTTCTGCAATCATGCGTTCAATTTCGCTCTTTTGGAAGTAAGGATATCTATAAGGCCGGATGTTTGGAGGAACACTTCCTGGAATCAAATGAATAGAATGATCATGATCACGAATAGGTGGGAGTCCTTTGGGAGTTTCAAACACCTTGGAATGATTGTCCAAGACTTGTTGGAGATTTGCAGAAATAGATGATTTTGATGTTGGAACTTCTAGTGAGCATAATTGTGCAATTACGCCTCATTGTTCTTTCTTTAGAAGATTTTTCATGACATTAGAGATTATTATATTTCCTGGCTTCCCTAAAATACCTCATAATTCGACTTCCTTTCCTTCTGAAAAAAAATTCAAGAAAAGTTCTTGAAAATTAAAAGCTACCGTCCCCAAAGATTGTAACCAGTGTACTCCTAGTCCAACATCAGCACCTCCCATAGGAATGGAAAGCATTGGACTATTCAATACATATTCCCCCATGGTTAGCTTGATATTATGGCATTTTCCAAAGCAATTTAGAGTTCCTCCATTTGAAACCATCACTTGAAATTCTGGTGCTGGGTGTTGAGATTGCAACAAGATGATGAGCTTAGTGGAAAAAAGTCACCTTCACTAAGTGGGCTCGCAGGCTATTTTTGGCGCACAGTCTATTTTTAGACTATGTCTATTTTTAGACATGTCGATCATGTTCTATGAGTTGCAGGATGCTATTTGTGGATGGTTGGTCAAGTCGGGAAAAATAGATGGAATTCTATTTTTAGACATATTGGGCGGAATCTATTTTTAGATTTCCAGTCTAAAAATAGATATATCGAATATTATTAGCTCTCAATAATATTTGGACTATAAACATTATCCTATTCTCTTGGAGCACTTCAGTTAAGTGCACAGATGTGGTACAGGATCTAACAAAAGGAATTACGCTATTCCTGAGGGTTAAGTGGAGCTATTGCATGGATACTTCAGTTAGAACTCATGTGACAGAGTTTGGTGGAGTTATTGAGGCAGTTAATGGAGTTGTGTTCAGTTTAACTGAGTTAAACATAGTTGAGCTAGTTGTATCTAGTATAACTAATTGATACACTAGTGAGAGTGGTATGAATTAATTATTAATTAATTCACTAATTATTAACTCATTAAGAAACTAAAGAATACATCAGTTAACTACAGTGCATGGACAGTTTCAGTGGAGACCAGTGAAGAGGTAGGTGAAAGAGCAGTGTGACTATCAGTTGTGACTATACTGTTGCATGATTTTCAACAACCAGTGATTGGAGATGCCAATGAGTATTGCATAAGGAAGGCTGGACCAATTCGATTTCATTCAGAGCCATTCTTCAGCAGTGATTGCGCAATAGAGCCAGGATATCAGGTGGCAGAGATTGGAGCATGTGATTTGCTAGATCAGGCTTGATTAGTGTGTAGCAATTGGAGATTATACTGAGATCTTGTGAGGAGCTTTGTATAATGATTGTTACATGATATCTATGACATATAATATACATATAGTTGGGGTTTTTCAGCTTTAAGATTTCCCATAAAATACTGTGTTCATATGTGTGACTGTTTATGGTTTTAATGTGCACATGCGATTGTTTTTATTAACGCAATTAATGATCAATGGTAGAAGAGATTTTGTATTGTGAATGAAGTTAAAATAGTGTGTGATAAGGATAATCTCGATGAATAATATATCAGTTATTCATATTTCTACATGGTATCAGAGCGTTATTGATCATTGGAGAAAATTGCAAAACAATTGAAGCAGTTGAGTTTTGTGCTAGTGGAATTCGAATTTGCAACAGTTTTTTCTTGGTGTCGAAGTTGAAATGTCTTTCAACGGATTGCGATTGGAGTATGCCCTTGAGGGAAGCTCAAATTATATTTCATGGAAGGACAGGATGGAGGTGGTGCTGGATGACAATGGGTTGAAGGAGGTCATAAATGCAGAAATTCCAAAACCTGCTTCTAGCGATGCTGCCGCACTTGATGCATGGCAAAAGAAGACAGAAAAGTGTCGAAGAATTCTGTTGGAAGGTGTAAAGGATAAAATAGTGTCCACCATTCATGGTAAGGCTTCTCCATTCTTGATGTGGAAAGCATTGACATACTTATTCCAAAGCAAGAGCAACCAGAGGAAGTTGGCGCTCAAGGATAAACTCGGGAACATAAAAATGGAGAAAGGCGACAATATGCCAAATTACCTCATGAAGTTCATCCAATGCAGGGATGATATGGAAAGTGTGGGGTTGACTGTAGATGACGAGGACTTGGTGAGCTTGGCTCTCCTTGGGCTTCCGAAGAGTTGGAATTCCTATCAGGACTCTGTCAATGGGAGCGACTTTGGTCATATCTTGTGAAAGAGGAGATAAGGCGAAGTACCAAGGACAGATCTTCATCAAAGAACTCAAATGAAGAAAATTTCACTTTGGCTGCCAAAGCAAGGAAGCGGAAGAGCAAGAAGAATGCTTCTCAATCTGGTGCGAAAGGCAAGAAGCAGGACATGTCCAAGGTGAAGTGCTTTCACTGTCACGAACACAGACATTACGCCACTAATTTTCCACAGAAGAAGAAAAATAAGCAGGCTGCTGGATCTGCAGTTGGAGAGGCCTTAGCCTCGCATTTTGAGCTGGATTTTTCATTGAGCGCATGCTTGGTCTCAAGTGTGATGGGTTCAATGTGGTTTCTTGATAGTGGTGCGTATTTTCACATGACAGGAGATAAATATTTATTTACTGATCTGGATGAGAAACATCTTGGAGTGCACATCGAGATGGGCGATGATGGTAGATACAGTGTGACTGGTATCGGTACCATTTCCTTTGAGAGGGAGTCTGGTAAACCCTTCGTATTGAAGGAAGTGATGCATGTTCCAGGATTGAAGAAGAATCTTATCTCTATGGAGATGTTAGAATACAAGGGATATGATGTTGTCTTTAGCGAGGGAAAGGCTTTCCTGCACAATAAGGCAATTGGTGAAACCCAAAGGATAGGGGTTCGAGTTAAGAACCTTTATCAATTGCAGGTAGATGGTTGCACAGCAATGGCAGGCAAGGCAGAAGGAGTGGTGAGCCAGGATGATGGCGAGCTGTGGCACCGAAGATTGGGCCACCTTCACCATGGAGCGTTAAAGATACTGCAGCAGATTTCTACTGGGCTTCCTAAGGGTACTCTTGCTCAGTCATATCAGTGCAAGGGATGTACCTTGGAATTTTTTTTGAAAGCCACCTTTCACGAGAAGGATATTCGTGCCACGACGATCCTTGAGAGAATTCACACAGACGTGTGTGGACCTCTCTCAGTAGCTTTGACAGCAAAGCACATGTACTATGTGATATTTGTTAATGATTTTTCTCAGATCTGTTGTATCTTCTTCATGCAGAAGAAGAGCGATACATACTCAAATTTCTGTGAGTTCAAGGCACTGGTTGAGAAATAATCAGGGAAGCAGTTGAAGGCTCTTAGGAGTGACAATGGCGGTGAATTCATCTCTAGAAAATTCAAGTACTTTTGCAGCACAGAAGGAATTCAAAGAGAGCTCATAGCACCTCATAACCCACAGGAGAATGGGGTTGTTGAGCAGAAGAACAGAACGATTGTGGGTGCTTCACGGGCGATGTTACATGATCAGGGCCTTCCCATACACTTGTGGGATGAGGCATGCAATACTGCAGTATATGTGTAGAACTTTTGTCCTCACAGGATACTTGGCATGAGTACACCCGAGGAGGCATTTTCTGGTAAGAAGCCTGATATTTCCCATTTGAGGATTTTTGGTTCACCTATTTACATTCATGTGACTAAGGATGCCAAGAAGAAGTTGGAGCCAACTGCAGAGGTTAGGATATTTGTGGGGTACACTGATACACCCCACAATTATCTTGTGTAGTTTCCAAACAGTCGCAAGACTGTTGTGCGACGGGATATCAAATCTCATGAGGAGAAAGCCATGAAGTGTTTGCTTGAGAGGGAGCCACACTTGCATGTAGATGAGGAGCTATTAGTTACTAAGGATGAGCTTCAAGATGTGGATCAGCCACAAGATGAAGTTCATGGAGTGGAAGAGACCACTCATGCAGCGCCAACCATCAGAGGGCAAAAGCGCACTACAGAAGCTGAGCGACTGGCTCAAGATGGAGAAAGGATTGTAGGAGCACCTACATCACAGTGCAGATAGAGACAGTCACCTGATTGGTACACTGGATACATGGATCTTATGAGTAAGTGTATCGTGACAAAGCCATCCTCTTTCGAGGAAGCTATGGAGGATCTCGCATGGGTAGATGCCATGGTGGAAGAGTATGATTTGATTGTTAGAAACAGTGCATGGGGGATTGTCCCAAGGCTGGAAGGGAAATTAGTGGTGGGTTCGAGATGGATCTACAAAGTGAAGCAAGCAACTGATGGGAGTGTGGAGAAGTACAAGGCAAGATTTTTTGCTCGAGGCTTCTCACAGATTGAGGGGATTGATTATGAGGAGACCTTTGCACCTGTCACAAGGTATTCTTCCATACAGATGATTCTTGCTCTCTTAGTGAAGATGTGGTGGCACATTTATCAGATGGATGTGAAGAATCTATTCCTCAACGAAGTGATTGAGGAGGAGGTGTACATAGAGAAGCCTGAAGATTTTGAGATCTATAGCAGCGAGTCGCATGTGTGCAGGCTCAAGAGAGCGATGTATGGGTTGAAACAAACACCTCGTGCTTGGTACACATGGATAGACAGTAATTTCACTAGACTTGGATTCTCCAAGAGTGAAGCGGATCCGAACCTATACCAAATTGTGGTGGAGGGTAAGTTGCTGATCATTGTACTTTATGTAGATGATTTGATTTTGACAGCTAATGAACTATTGATACTCTCATGCAAGGCTGATCTTGCAAAAGAGTTTGAGATGAAGGACTTGGGCCTCCTTCATTATTTCCTGGGATTGGAAATTTGGCAGCGCAATGATGGACTGTTTGTGTCTTAAGGCAAGTATGCTCGGGAGATACTGGAGAAGTTCAACATGCATGGCTGCAAGCCTATTGACACTCCTCTTCCTAGTGGATGGAGGAAAGAGGATGCTACATTGCCAGAGGTAGTGGATGCCACTATTTATCGACAGTTGATGGGGTCGCTCATGTATCTGGTTGATACACGACCCGACATATGCTATGCTGTTAACCAGCTTTCACAAGCTATGGTTAAGCTTACCAAGCTCTACAAGAAGGCAGGCAAGAATGTATTGAGATATCTTAGAGGCACATCAGGATATGGATTATGGTATAGATAGTCGGATGAGGTGAAGCTATGTGGCTTCACGGATGTAGATTGGGCAGGGAGCCCAATGGACCGAAAGAGCACATCTGGAGGGATTTTCAGTATTGGGTTGACAATAGTTTCTTGGTACAGCAGGAGGCAGAGATCCGTGGCACTCAGTTTAGTAGAGGCTGAGTATATGGTAGCGATTTTGGCTGCATGCGAGGCTATATAGATGAGGAAGATCCTGGTCGGGTTGTTCAGTTCACACTTAAATCCTACTGTGATTTATTGTGATAATCAAAGTTGCATCAAACTCTCGGTTAATCCAGTATTTCATGATAGATCTAAACACATTGACATCTGGTATCATCATACCAAAGATTGTGTGTAGTGGAAGATCATGTTACTTTCATACATTCCCACGAAGGATCAGGATGCTGATATCTTGATGAAGGTGCTCACCAGGAGAAAATTCGAATACCACAGGGGCAGGATAGGGGTGGCAGATAATACTTATCTTGTTGAGAGGGAGTGTTGAGATTGCAACAAGATGATGAGCTTAGTGGAATGAAGTCGCCTTCACTAAGTGAGCCCGCAGGCTATTTTTGGCGCACAGACTATTTTTAGACTATGTCTATTTTTAGACATGTCGATCACGTTCTATGAGTTGCAGGATGCTATTTGTGGATTTTTGGTCAAGTCAGGAAAAATAGATGGACTTCTATTTTTAGACATATTGGGCAGAATCTATTTTTATATTTCCAATCTAAAAATAGATATGTCGAATATTATTAGCTCTTAATAATATTTGGACTATAAACATTATCTTATTCTATTGGAGCACTTCAGTTAAGTGCACAGATGTGGCACATGAGCTGACAAAAAGAATTACGCTATTCCTAAGGGTTAAGTGGAGCTATTGCATGGAGACTTTAGTTAGAACTCATGTGACAGAGTTTGGTGGAGTTATTGAGGTAGTTGGTGGAGTTGTGTTCAGTTTAACTGAGTTAAACATAGTTGAGCTAGTTGTATCTAGTCTAAGTGATTGATACACTAGTGAGAGTGGTGTGAATTAATTATTAATTAATTCACTAATTATTAACTCATTAATCAACTGAAGAATACATCAGTTAACTACAGTGCATGGACAGTTTAGGTGGAGACCGGTGAAGAGAGTAGGTGAAGAAGCAGTGTGACTGCTCAGGTTGTGACTATATTATTACATGATTTGCAACAACCGGTTATTGGAGATGCCAGTAAGGGATTGCATGAGAAATTCTACAGATAATGAATGAGTTCATTGAGCCATTCTTTAAGCATTGATTAGCATGATGAAAATGAGGAGCTATCAAGTGGCGGAGGGTGGAGCATGTGATTTGCTAGATCGGGCTTGATTGGTGTGTTCATTAAAGATATTATACCTAAGAGCTTAAGAGCTTGTGAGAGCTTTGTATAATGATTGTTACATGATCTCCATGACATATAATATACAGATAGTTGGGGGTTTTCAGCTTTAAGCTTTCCCATAAAATACTGTGTTCATATGTGTGATTGTTTATGGTTTTAATGTGTGCATGTGATTGTTTTTATTTCCGCAATTAATGATCAATGGTAGAAGAGATTCTGTATTGTGCATGAAGTTAAAATAGTGTGTGATCAGGAGAATCTCGGTGAATAATATATCAATTATTCAAATTTCTACACTGGGTATAGGAAACAATTCAATTCCTTGGCTACCTTACAATGAATAAAATTATGGGTGCCACCTGAATCAATCAACACTATAACCTTTTTCTTCTTTATATTTCCTTCTATCTTGAGATTTTTTGGAGTGGTAATTCCTGCCAATGCATTACACGATATGCCCGGACTCATTTCTTCTTCTTCTAGGGCTGGTTCCTAGTGTATATCATCTTCTTTTTCATTTTCTTCTTCCTCTTCACAATCTATGAAAAATAATTTCTTCTCAGCACACTTATGACCTTTAGTGTATTTTCTATCACAACTATAGCAAAGCCCTTTTGCTCTTTTTTCTTCCAATTGGTGTGGTGTCAACCTTGTAGGTTGTGGAAATCTAGGCATAGCAACAATTCCTTCTTTATAGAAGTGAGTGGTAGGCTTCCTTGTTGCCATAATTTTACATTCATTTTTTCTTTCCAACATGAATGCCTTCTCCAATGAAACAGGTTCCAAAACGTGAACTTCATGTTGGATGTTATCCTTTAAAGTAACTATGAAGATATCAATCCTGTGTTCCTCTGGAATATCAGTTACCCTTATATTCAATTTTTGGAAGTCCTCAATGTGCTCCCCCACTAAACCCTTTTGTTTGAGATTTATCAATTGGCTAAAGTAGGTGTTGCTCTTTGCATCCTCATAATGTGCTATCATTTCCTCCATAAAAATTGACCAAGTGACAATTTTTTTACAGGAGAAAAGCCATCGATACCATACAAATGTATTTTGTTCTAAATGTAAAGTTGCAATGCATACCTTTTGTGTGTTTTGGACATTATGGAGATCAAAATATTGCTTCATCTATAGTATCCATGTTACAGTATCCTTTCCATGAAAATTAATCATATCCATTTTTGGAATATGGTGGTTCTTCCCGCCAAAATTAGAGTTTATGAAGTCACATTAACATTTATTTTGTTCTCATCATGAGTTTCCTCTACTATCTTTTCATCATTTGAAAACATTTCTTGTATAAACTTTGTCAAACCTTCCATGTCTACTTTTAGATCATTCTTCATGTTTTCCATGTTGTCTTTCATTTTTTCATCGATCTCAGCTTCCTTGTCATCCATCTTAGATTCCATGCCATTTATCTTAGATTCCACACATTTATTCAAACCATCCATATTATTCTTCAAACCATCCATCTTCACTTCCATGACTTTCTTCAAAACTTCCATTTCATTTTTTTTTTCTCTTTGAGAGAGCGAAATTTGGTGCACTTGCTCTTGTAATTTTGATAGATCATGTTGCAATTCTTCATCTTCATGAGTCATAGTAGAGCCTTTTGAAGGCTTAATGGGTGTTGAATTATTTTTACGGGGCATTTTTTAGAACCCAATACTGATATCTATTCTACAATATGCCCTTGGAATCAATTCAAATTGATTCTTCAAACAAGACTTATGCAATTCAGAAAAAAAATACACACCTTTTTCTTGCTTTTGAGGAGCTCGATATTAAAATTGGATTATCTTTGTGATTGCAGCTCTTCAATATCTAAAATTTGGAAATAAGGTAACCTTTTGAATTATATTTCGAATGCCATAGGTCTGACTTGATTTGGATTCTCCAAGTCAAAGTTATGTCCAATCTCCCACAATGACCTAATTATGGACTGGTTCAGTAGAGCGAACTTGTATGACTTTCCACGTGTCCCTGTTTCATCTTTTAGCTCTAAAATTGATAGCAAAGAAACTACAATCTGTGTGCTTATGACAAATTTTTACAGCACTCCAATCCGATACTCAGAGAGAGAGTTATGAAGATTTTCCCATGATCACCTCTTTGAGTTGAAATTCAGGAGCCTGAAAAAGCACTACCTTCCACAGATCATATCTCTGAAAATATTGCGAACCAAGCTCTGAAATTTTGCGACAAGCTTCCTCAGGATTTCAGCTTTGTGCCCTAAAAATTTTGTATTCATAACCTTCATAGAAAATAATTTATAGCGCAAATTCCATGATGACTTGTTTAGATTAAATTGAGGAGCCTACAAAAAGACCTAACTTCCACATATCATATCTCCAAAAATATTGTGAACCAAGCTCTGAAATTTTACAACGATGTTCCTCAAAATTTCTTCTTTGCACCCTAGAAATTTTAGCTTCATAAACTTCGTATAAAAAAAGTTATAGAGAAAATTCCACGATGACCTATTTGGAGCAGCGAAACCCTAGAATCCAAAGCTCTGATACCAAATGTTGTGAAGAAAAGAGATATCAACACCTTAGAAATAAGCCACTTTGAGGGAGAAACCTCCAATACATTACATGAATGAACAATTATTGGATGATACAAAATAAAAAACCTCCTTTCTATATATAGCAGTCCATGGGGCCATAATATAATCCTAGTGGGGCCACAATGTAATCCTAGGCGACCTAACAATAATAATTTAAGGGCACAATAATAACAAGATGGGGGTTATAGGGGTACAATAATAACAATAAGGGGGTTACACTAACAACAATAAGGGACTATACTAGTAATATAGGGACCTAACAAGAAAGCACCAGATTTTCCTAAATATTAAGAAGTGCATATTTTGCGTACCTTTCGGGATCTTGTTAGGCCATATAGTCTATCGGCAGGGACTGATGGTTGACGCCACCAAGGTAGTATTTATCATCAACTTAGCAGTCCCTACAACTAAGAAATATTTGCGCTCCATCCTTGGGCACAAGGGCTACTACAGGAAGCTCATTCAAGGGTACGCACTGATCATGACACCCATGGAGAAGTTTCTAAAGAAGGATGTTCCATTTTTGTGGGACGCGAAGTGTCAAAAGAGTTTTGAGCTACACAAGGAAAATATGTTCTTTTCACCTATCCTCATATTTCCTGACTGGGCGAAGGTTTTCCATGTCCATGTAGATGCTTCAGGGATCACCTTGGGAGCTATCCTTACGCAGACCGGGGAGGTGGACATTGACCACACGGTTGCGTTTCCTAGGAGAAAACTCTCTAGTGTGGAGTGTAACTACTCCACTATTGAGAGAAAGGGGCTGGCCATGTTATATGCCCTACAGAAATACCGACATTATCTGCTAAGAGGGAACTTCAATATGTTCACGGATCACTCCACTTTGAAGTACCTAGTCAATAAGCTTGTGTTGGGGGGGGGAAGATTTGCTGATGGTTACTGCTATTTCAAGAATATGAATTTGAGATAGTTGTGAAACCGGGGAAACTAAATGTTGGACCAGAACACTTGTCCCAAATCGAGAGTGGTGAAGAACCAACCAACCTAGAGGAAGGATTTACAAATGTGCAGCTATTTTATATTAAGGTGGTTGATGCGCATTTTTCCAATATTATTCAATTCTTAAATACGGGGATGGCACCTGTAGAATATTCGACACAACAGAAAAAAGAGCTGGTAACCCGCACAGTGGACTTTACCATCATCATGGGCCACTTGTATAAGCTAGGAGCTGATGAGGTATTGAGAAGATACATTCTGGAGCATGAAATGAAAGCCATTTTAGCAGAAGCCCATGGAGGCATAGAAGGATGTCACTACGTAGGGAAAGTGACGATGCAAAAGATCTTAAGAGCTAGGCTATGGTGGCCCACACTGCATAGTGACTCTTATGACTATTGCAAAGCCTACGACACATGTAAAATGACATCAAGACCGTTGCGCAGGGAAAAAATGCCCTTGCAACCATAGACGGCCCTACAAGAATTTCAAAAATGGGCCATAGACTTTGTTGGACCCATCAACCCACCAAGGAGGAAGACAAGTGCCCACTACATCATCACTGTGACTGATTATGTAACCAGATGTTGGAAATACTTTATAGTGATTATATGCAGTGTTTCCTGTTGGGGTTCCCATGTTTTGGCCAGATTGGCAAGACCAAAAGATGAAACAACATCAAACCACTTTCAGACCTCAAGATCTAGCCCTGTTGGGTCCAGAGAGGGATCTCTCTATGATATGTCAAAGGTATGTGACTTTGAAGCTCAAATTTTAAGATGTTAGGCTAGTTATAGGCACAAGGTTTGTTTGTTTGATTTTTTTTGATTTGGTTGTTTTGGTTGTTGGGAATCAAGAATGAAGGTTTCAATATGAGACAAGGCAAGGCAAAGAAGATTTTAGGCAAGCAGAGATAAATTCAGATAGTATTAAATACCATTTGGAAAATGGAGTCAGGAAAGGGTTTACTTGCTGTTCAATATGCAGGCTTTCAGTTGGGCTAGTCATCTAAAGCATTAGATCCTAAAAAGATAGGTGGAGCGAAACAATCATGAAAGTAAGTGAAAGAATGATGGTAAACCAATTTCTGTCTATAGATCAGGTCAGAGGTCATTTAACTCCAGACCTGCTTGGACATACTCTTTGGCAACTCTCAAAGAAATCAAGGAACAAACTGAGGGAACTTGGAAAGGTTTAACTAACTGAAAAGGATCCTAGTGAGACAGAGATAGAGTCCTAAACTCCCAGTGTTCCCAATTCATTCAATTAAACTCTAACAAGAACATCTAAGAAGAAGATTCATTAACTCATACATCAACTAGCAGGCAATAACATCCACTACACTGGTTAAATTAATTGAAACTAATTCTTAGATAACACATTAGCAGAAAACATTAAGGCAAGGAGAGCAGAAACATAGGGTGCCTAACAAGGGAAAATCCTATGCCATATTTCTGATGCAAGCCAGAAGAACTGAAATGGAATGAAATAAAACACAGAGACAGAAAAACATCACCACAGCTTTAGATCAGGATCCAAAGAAATTTTCTTGTCATATTAAGAGCAACACCAATCAGGTACAACATTTACCAATAGCTAGAAATCAGTTTGAAAACGTACTCCTCAGCCTATCTTACAACTTTAAACAGTGAGCATGCCTCAAGATAAAGCTTGCAATTCTCAGATATCTCATCAACAACCTTTACAATAAATTTCTCAAGAGTTTTATAGCTGAAAGAGAGTAGAGGAGGTAGGTGAAGAACTAAATGAAGAATTAAAACTCAGAACATAAATAAGACCTAAAGCCCATTCTGTTTTAACTCCTGTGCGTTGATCTCTGGCTTTCTTTGGGTGAAAAAATGATCTTCTTTGGCTTTCATTTACTCTGGCCTGGTCCTAATGTACTTTGACTACAAAAATCTGTAGTACCTTTGGTGCATAACAAAATGGTGAATAATGTTGGGTGTGGAGCCTGATTATCTTGTTTACTTTGTATCACAGCATTGGACCCCTGTACCTTAAAAGGGGAGGCAACGCCGCCCGTAATTAATCGCTACCGTGGGGGGTCCAGGGGGGGCGGCAGCGCTTTTAGGAGCCCCCCCCCCTGGCAGGGGGTTTCGGGGGCAGCGCCCCCAAAGCTAAAAATAGATGTAAAATTGCCTTGTAAAAGTATAGTAATTTCTAGTCAATCTGGGCCGTTCATTAGGCAAATGATCTGACGGTAGAAGTTATGTTTAGATTAGGGTTTTTTGCCCTAGAAGGCAACCCCTCATTTTTATGAGGGCATTGTATTGCGACTGTGTATTGTATGTGTATTCTTGGAGCAAGAAACAGAGAGGGAGACTGTGAGAGAGAACAGAGGATATTACAGCGGATCTGCTGTAGGTTTTGTCTCTTCATTTTTGCTGGATAATAGAAAGGAAAGACTGGTTGTTCGGGGTGGACGTAGCCCAAACTGGGTGAACCACGTATATCTGTGTCTCTCTGGTTTTATGTGTTTTGTGTGCTTGTATTTTCCGCATATTTTATGTACTGCATTGCTCTGTAATATATAATTTTCTAACAACTGTTATCAGAGCCGAAGGTATATTTGGCTAATAGACTCGTAGGAAAGAAGGGTTCTTGTTTCGAGTGGGAGCAATGGTGGAAGATGGTAAGTTTAGGGTCGAGAAATTTAACGGCCAAAACTTCCCGCTGTGGAAGATGCAGATGGAAGATTATTTGTATCAGAAAGATCTATACCTACCATTGAGCGGAAAAACAAAGAAGTCGGCAGCCATGACAGACGCGGAATGGAACATTCTCGATAGAAAGGCACTCGGAACAGTACGGTTGTGTCTTGCGGCGTCAGTCGCCTTCAATATTTCGAAGGAAACAACAACAGAGGGTTTGATGCAGACGTTGGCGAAACTGTATGAAAAGCCCTCAGCCTCAAACAAGGTATTTCTTATGAAATGACTATTTAATATGAAGATGTCGGAAGGTGGATCTGTTGCAGACCATTTAAATGAATTTAATACAGTTACCAGTCAGTTAAGTTTTGTAGGGGTAAACTTTGATGATGAAGTTAGAGCTCTGTTATTCCTGTGCTCATTACCAAAAAGCTGGAATGGTTTAGTTATGGCCATTAGTAACTCTGTCTCTGGATCTAGTACTTTAAAGTTTGATGATGTTGTGGGTGCTATCCTTAGCGAGGAAATGCGACGGAAAAGCTCTGGTGAGACATCAGGTAATGCTTTGAGTGCAGAGTCTAGGGGAAGAAGAATGGAAATAGGAAAGAGCTCGGGATATCGCAGTAAATCAAGGAAAGGCAGATCCAAGTCTAGATCGGGGATAGTGTGCTGGAATTGCGGAAAGAAAGGACACCTAAAGAAATACTGTAGATCTCGGAAGGGAAAAGAAGGAGACACACAGCAAGAAAATAATCATGAAGCAAATGTGACAGGTGATGTGTTACAAGATGCTTTGATTCTTTCTTTCGAAAATGTTATTGATTCTTGGGTTGTAGATTCAGGGGCTTCATTCCATGCCACACTTGATAAGAAATATTTTCATGACTATGTCCAAGGAGATTTTGGACAAGTTCGTTTGGGTGATGATAAACCCTGTAAAATTGTTGGAATGGGTAAAGTTCTTGTAAAACAACATAATGGAAACCAATGGCTACTAAAGGAGGTAAGGCATGTTCCAGATCTGAAGAAAAATCTGATTTCAATAGGGCAGTTAGGCAGTGAAGGTTGTGTGACAACTTTCACAGATAAAACTTGGAAGGTCACCAAAGGAGCGCTGGTAATAGAAAAAGGTGAAAAGGTTGTTACATTGTATTTATGCAATGGTATTTCTAACTCTGTTAATGCTTTAACTTCCAAAGGAGCAGATGCAGCATTATGGCATCATAGGCTCGGACACATGAGTGAGAAGGGAATGAAGATTCTTCACTCAAGAAATTTGCTACCAGGTTTGAAGAATGTTGATTTGGATTTCTGTGAGAATTGCATTTATGGAAAACAGAAGAGAGTCAGATTTCTCAGAGTTGGGAAAGAAAAGAAGAGAAAAAAATTGGAGCTTGTGCATACAGATGTATGGGGACCTGCTCAGGTATCATCTCTTGGTGGCTCTCGTTATTATGTTACTTTTATTGATGATGCAACTAGAAAAACATGGATTTATTGTATTCAGAATAAATCTGATGTATTTGATACTTTCAAGAAATGGAAATCTTTGGTTGAGATTGAGACAGGAAAGAAGTTGAAGTGTATCAGATCAGACAATGGAGGTGAATATTGCAGCAAAGATTTTGATAGGTACTATTCAGAGCATGGAATTTGTAGAGAGAAGACAGTTCCAAGAACAACATAAGAAAATGGTGTGTCAGAAAGGATGAACAGAACAATCATGGAGCGTGCAAGGTGCATGAGATTGCATGCAGGATTGCCTTTACAATTTTGGGCAAATGCTGTAGATACTGATGTTTATCTAATAAACAGAGGGCCTTCAAGTTCCTTGGATGGTGGTATTCCAGAGGAAGCATGGACAGGTAAAAAGGTAAACTACTCTTTTTTAAATTTTTTTGGTTGTGAGGATTTTGTCCATAGTAATAAATAAAACAGAACAAAGCTTGAGGCAAAATCAAAGAAATGTACCTTTATTGGATATGGTGCTAATGATTTTGGTTATCTCTTATATGATTATGAAAATCACAAAATCATTAGGAGCAGAGATGTAATATTCAATGAGAAGGTCTTGTATAAGAATCAGTTGCAGGAAAAGAAACAGGAAAAAGAAAGCAAGGAATACGTAGTTCTTGATGAGATATCTGAAAAAGTAAAGGTGCCTGAAAATAATAATAATCAATAACCACAACAGAAACAACCACCACAACAGCAACAGGCACCTCAAACACCTAAAAGTGGTGTTAGAAGATCTACCAGGATAAGTAGACCCCCTGAACGATACTCTCCTTCATTATATTATTTATTGCTGACTAATTCTGGTGAACCTGAATGTTATGAAGAAGCAATGCAGGTTGAAAGAAGGAAGAAGTGGGAGCTAGCCATGGAAGAAGAGATGGACTCCTTAATGCATAACCAGACTTGGGACTTAGTCAGGTTGCTTGCAGGTAAAACTACATTGCAGAATAAATGGATTTACAGGCTGAAGGAAGAAGATGGAGGAAAACATAGGTACAAAGCTAGACTTGTGGTGAAGGGGTTTGCACAGAAGAAAGGTATTTATTTTTATGAAATATTTTCTCCTGTTGTTAAAATGAATTCAATCAGAACTATTTTAAGTCTTGTAGCAGCGGAAGATTTACATCTTGAACAGTTATATGTAAAGACAACATTTCTCCATGGAGATTTGGAGGAAGAGATATACATGCAGCAACCAGAAGGATATGAGGTAAAAGGGAAAGAAAAATTGGTGTGCAGGTTAAAGAAGAGCTTGTATGGTTTAAAACAGGCTCCAAGGCAGTGGTATCTAAAATTTGACAAGTTCATGTCTGAACAAGGTTATACTAGATGTCACTCTGATCATTGTGTTTATCTAAAAAGGAAAAATTATGGCATCCATATTATATTGTTATTGTATGTAGATGACATTCTTGTTTCAGGATCTAACATGCAGGAAATAAATGTGCTCAAAAGAAAATTGGAAAATTCATTTTCAATGAAGGATTTGGGAGCTGCAAAACAAGTCCTTGGTATGAGGATAACTAGAGACAGGAAAAATCGTAAATTAAAACTGTCTCAGAATGAGTACATAGAAAAGGTGTTGAAAAGATTTAATATGCAGAATGCAAAACCAGTCATTACACCTTTTGCTAGCCATTTCAAACTTAGTAAGGAGATGTGCCCCAAGACCCAAGAAGAAATGGACTATATGTCTAAAGTTCCATATGCATCAGCAGTTGGAAGCTTAATGTATGCAATGGTTTGCACAAGGCCTGATATTGCACGTGCAGTGGGAGTTGTAAGCAGGTACATGAATAATCCATGAATAGAACATTGGATGGCAGTAAAATGGATTCTCAGATATTTGAGAGGTACCACAAATCAAAAATTATGCTTTGGTGGTTCAAACATTGTTCTACAGGGATATGTTGATGCAGATATGGCAAGTGACAGAGATAACAGGAGGAGCACTACAGGATATGTATTTACTGTAGGTGGAACAACTATCAGTTGGGTTTCAAAATTCCAAAGTGTTCTTGCACTTTCAACAACAGAAGCAGAGTATGTTGCTGATACAGAGGCTATTAAAGAAATTATTTGGTTACAACGGTTTATGGATGAATTGGGTAAGAAGCATGATATGGGCACACTATATAGTGATAGCCAAAGTGTTATTCATCTTGCAAAGAAGTCAACATTTCATTCCAGGACTAAACACATACATCTCAAGTACCATTTCATACAGTCAGTATTGGAAGATGGAGAGTTGAAGCTGAAAAAGATACACACTAGCCAGAATCATGCAGATATGCTAACAAAAGTTGTAACCAGGGAGAAACTGAGAACATGCTCAGTTTCAATTGGTCTTCAAGGATGATGATGAAGATGAGAAACAACCAGGTCCAAAGAGGAGTCATTGTCCAGAAAATGAAGCAGTGGTGGAGTTGCTACAATCAGTCTCCAAGTGGGAGATTGTTGGGTGTGGAGCCTGATTATCTTGTTTACTTTGTAACACAGCATTGGAACCATGTACCTTAAAAGGGGTGGAAACGCTGCCCGTAATTAATCGCTACCGTGGGGGGTCAAGGGGGGGCAACAGTGCTTTTCGGAGCCCCCCCTAGTTAGGGTTTTCGGGGGCAGCGCCCCTGAAGCTAAAAACAGATGTAAAATTGCCTTGTAAAAGTAAAGTAATTTCTAGTCAATCTGGGTCGTTCATAGGCAGATGATCTGACAATAGAAGTTATGTTTAGATTATGGTTTTTTTCCCTAGAAGGCAACCCCTCACTTTTATGAGGGCATTGTATTGCGGCTGTGTATTGTATGTGTATTCTCGGAGCAAGAAACAGAGAGGGAGACTATGAGAAAGAACAGAGGCTATTACATCGGATTTGTTGTAGGTTTTGTCTTTTCATTTTGCTGGATAATAGAAAGGAAGGACTGGCTGTTTAGGATGGACGTAGCCCAAACTGGGTGAACCATGTATATCTGTGTCTTTCTGGTTTTATGTGTTTTTGTGTGCTTGTATTTTCCGCATATTTTATGTGTTGCATTGCTCCATAATATATAATTTTCTAGCAAATAAATGACCGAATGGTCTGCCATACTTGTGAAACAAGTGCTCTGGTAGCTTGGGACTGTACTTCAAGGCGGAAATCTTCTCTGGAACATGACATGGATTAGAAACAGTATGGGCGACTCGTGCTTTCCTGGGAGAAACATTCTGCTAATGTAGAACAACCTGCCATATAATAACTTTTGCACCTCTGTTAGTGAAAAGCTTGCCGCTGTATCCATACTGTGTAATTATGGCGGCGTTCTCGCCTTTTGTACCCTATAATAACCCACACTGCGTGAAGAAAATTAATGCAATGGGAGGCTGGTGGGGCAGAGGGCGAAAGATATGATAGCGCGGTGGCGGAAGGGTGGCTTTGGTCAAAACAGTGGAGAAAATGCATTGAAATGGTATTGCAGTGAGCAAATAGGGTTTGACAGAAAATTTTCTTATAGACCGTTCGATCATGGCTTGGAGATGAAAATCAATGGCAGAGATCAACACAGATGGATGGACTTATGAAACAAACATGAAACGTTAACTTTAATGCAAATGTGAAACTTTGGTTAAAATCCAAAATGCACAGGAAATGGGCGAAAATGTAATGAAATGCGTGGAGATGAATGTACGAGTGGGTCCCGACGGAGGTGGAGGGCGATTCATTCTTGACCGTTAGATCTTAGATCCAATGGATGGTCAAGATCAACTCAGAGCATTGCAATCGGAAGGAGCAAGGGGAACACACTTCATAAGTTTCTTATTGCGATTAAGGAAGGGAAGCGATGACCGTCGGATCTGGCAGAGGAACAAACGGTTAAGATCAATATCGGAGAATCGCAATCGGAAGAGGACAGGGGTGACACACTTATAAGTTTCCGATTGTGATTGGGAAAGGGGAAGCGATGAGCTTAGGACCGTTCGATCTGGAGGGAAGATTAATGGTGGAGAAGTGGATCGGGGGATCGCAATCTAAGGGGACACAAAGGAGCGGCGTCAAAGGTCTTCCGATTGCGATTAGGCGGGGAGCGCGAAGCCGTTGGATCAACATGGAGATGGACGGCTAGGATTTATTCAGAGTAATCACAATCGGGGGGAAACAGGGGTGACACACATTAAATCTCCAATTTTGATTGGGCAGAGACAGCGATGACCATCGGATCATGGATCAAATGGACAGACAGGATTGAATCAGGAGACGGTGTGATCGGGCGATCGGGAGATTGCGATTGTGATCAATAGGAGGGGGCAGCGATCGGGGGGAATTGCAATTGTGATGATCAAAGGCCGGAGTGATCAATCGCATCGGAAACGATTGCGATGAACCGATTGGGGGACAAACATAAGTGTTGCGATTGAAAGGATTGCGATATTGCGTGGGCCGTCCGATCTATGTGGTAGATCAACGGTGGAAAACAAGTCGTGGGACTTGTTAATAAAACAATCGCATCGGAACTTTTATAATGTTACAAAGGATTTTAACGCTCCGCTCTGTTTCTCCGATGCGATTAGCGCTTAAGGCTTAAGCGCTTGGCCTTTGGGTGACGAGCGTATGTGGGGAAGTGGTTAGGGCTGACGGGAAAAGGGGCTAAGCCTTATTATAAGGTTGGAAAGTGGGTTTTTAACCCATTTTAATGAATTTTTAAGGTTAGAGAGGGTAACGATAGGGAAGAAAATGGGAAATTTAGCCAAACAAAGGGCAAAGGTAGGATTCAAGGGGGATTTTGGGGAAATTCAGGAGTTAGTGGGAAAAAGAGGGGGTAGAAGGGGATTTTGAAGAGGGGAAGAAAAGAGGGAAAAAGGATAATTCTACAGAGGAACAAGGGACCAAAAATGGGTTTTGGAGCACAATTTTTATCATTCAGCAAGGCTCATGGACAATAGATTAGTAGAGGGAGACAGTCAAAGGCAGGGAACATAAAAAGTCTTCAAGGATGATGTGTTTTCAAGGGAAATGCATTCCTTGAAGGCTCATAAAACATTCTAGCCCCTTGCTTTCTTGTCAAGGAACTCATAAGGGGCTAACAGTGGTTCCACATGGGGATGGCTTCTTCTTGAAGGAGTCAAGAATTCAGAAAATGATCTTTGGTGTAGGCCAGAAGCCTGCTGCTTAAGCCACCTTTCTTCTTTGATTTTCAGCTACCACAAATATGATAGATCAACAAAACATTCCCAACAATCTACCTACCCATCCTACAATCCTAGCATTTTTTCTTCGAGGGTGAATTTGAACTAGCAGACCGTTTACATCATTTATTTTTATAACAAAAAATAAACCTATTCTAAAACTACCCTTATTACTCCATGACACCATATTAGACAGTTGGTATCATTTTTTTCTCTACCTAATCTAATATCTACTGGGATTAAACTGTCCAGCATATTTCTTCTCTACATTCTACAACAGAAATTTAAAAACAATCAAACTAGGATTAGACAGTCTAGTTTTCTATGGATCCAAGGCATAAAAACAGTTGCACATGGACAGAAATTTGCAGAAAACCGAAACAAAACTTTGAAGGCTTGAAATCTAAAGCTGGAAGTATCCTTCTTTCTTTCTTGTGACTCAAGTTTTGAGCATGTTAGAGTCACTCCTTTTCTTCATTTCAGCTCTGGTTTTGGGCATGTTAGAGCTGATTCTTCTTGCTTCTTCGCTGGTCCAGATTTTGAGCATGTTAAGACCAGCTGGTTTGCTTTCTTTGGCTCAGGTTTTGATCATATTAGAGCCAATCCTTTGCGCATCAAAGGTTCATGTTTTGAGCATGTCCGAACCTCTCCTTTCTCTCTATTTTTTTGGAATATTTTCTCTTTTTCTTGAAAAGAAAAAACTGCAATGGTATGTACAATGGAAATGGAAACTAGAAATAGTAAATCAACAGAAGTAGTGTTTGAGCATCCTGCCATTGACAGGACCCCCAAACAGCTTTGTACCATATAATTCCTGTAGGAAGAAGGCATTTGGACCCACAGTGGCCTGGATGATGTATGGACCTTGCCACAAGCTGTCAAACTTGTCGTGCTTTCCTTTATCCGCTCTCCTTGAGTCCCACTTCAGAACTTTATCTCCAATCTTGAAATCAGCAGCTTTGGTTCTCTTGTCAAACAACTTCTTTATTTTTTCCTGAACTTTGATAGCTCTGTTGTAAACCTTTTCCCTTGTTTGCTGGAGATGAATTGTTTGGTTTATCCTTCTCACCATACTGTCTTCTCTTGTTTGAATCTCCTGGACCAGCTTAATTACTGGTATCCCAAGGCTGGTAGGAAATGTTGCTTCTATACCATAGACAAGCTGAAATGGTGACATGCCAATGGATTTCTTTGTTGTAAGCCTGTCAGCCCACAAGGCATGCACCAACTTGTTATGCCATGACCTTTTGTTCTCTTCTGACAGCTTTTTGATGATGGCCACGAGGCTCTTGTTTGATGATTCATCTAGGCTACTCCCTTGTGGTTAATAAGCAGTTGAATGACCCAGCACTATCTGATACCTGTGACAAAAATCAACCATTTTCTTGGATACAAAAGCAGCAGCATTATCGGTGATTATTTTTCTTGGGAAACCAAACCAAGGGAGGATATGACCTTCTAGGAACCTAATGACGACCAAATCTGTGGCATTCCTAGTAGGTATGGCCTCTATCCACTTAGTGAAGTAGTCTGTAGCTGTTAATATCCATTTGTGTTGTGCAGAAGAAGCAGGGTGGATTTCTCCAATAAAATCTAGGCCCCATTGCATAAAAGGACCTTCAACAGTGATGGGTTGTAAAGGGAGGGGAAGGAGTTTTCTCTTGCTTTCGAAAATCTGGCATTTGTGGCAGGCAATTACCATCTTATGGATGTCATTGAAGAGTGTGGGCCAATAATAACCAACCCTAAGTATTTGTTTTGCAGTGGCCTTCTAGTTCAGGTGGCCCCCACACTCTCCTACATGGAATTCTTGTTTAATCCTTTCTGCCTCTATTTCAGGAAAAAATTTAAGCAATAGGCCATTTGGGTTTTTCCAGTATAAGTTTTCATTCAAAATGTAGTAGTTTCTGGCTTTTAGTTTTATGAACCTGGCCTTAGTCTTTGACAGTTCAGGTGGGGCATTTAGGTTGGTGAGCACATAAAGGATATCAGAGTACCAAGGAGAATTCTGAAACTTCTCCTCAATAGTGGAAACAGACAATCCTTCTTGCTCATCCAAGGCAGCTACCATGTTAATGTCAAGGGCTTGCAGATTTGATTCAGCCATTAACTTAGCTAAGCCTTGACCTTTGATCAGTTTGGTGGGTTTTATCTCAAGGTCGTATTCTAAAATCACAGCGATCCATTTTCCCCTCTTCCCATCTGGGTCTTGGGACAGAATATCCTTGACTATTATGTTAGGCACATAAGCTATGGTGTGGGAATGAAAAATGTACACCCTAAAATCTTTTAAAGCCTTAACCAGAGCATAAGCCTATTTTTCCATTATGTTGTATTTCAAGGGAGCATCCCTCAGTGCTTTGCTAAGAAAGGCTATTGGTTGTTCCATTCCCTCTATATTTTTCTGCAGCAAGACTGCAGCCATTGTATGCTCAGAAGCAAATGAAAAAATCAGAAAATATTTTGAGAAATCTGGGCTGATCAAAATAGGAGCTTGGGTGAGTGCAATTTTTACTGTTTCAAAATATTGTTTATCTCCAACAGTCCATTTAACTCCTTCACCTTTCTTCAGCATGTTAGTCATATTCCTAAGGTGTTCCACTAGGTTGGGGATAAATCTCCTAAGGAAGTTGATTTTCCCAATGAAGGACTGCAATTATTTGATGTTTCTTGGGTGTGTGATCTATAGTATCCCCTCAACTATTTGTGGGTCTATCCTAATTCCCTTTTCAGATATAATGTGGCCAAGAATATTTCCCTCTTGTAGCCCAAATATAATCTTTTCAGGATTTAATGACAGACCAAACCACCTACATTTTTCAAACACTTTCCTCAGATGTTTTAGATGTTCTTCTTCAGTCTTGGAATAGACTGTTATGTCATCCAAGTAAATAATAATGAAATTCCCTATATCATCTGAAAAATCTATATCCATCGCTCTCTAGAAGGTTGCACCGGCGTTCATCAGTCCAAAAGGCATTTTTACATACATAAAGGTGCCCCAAGGAGCGGTAAAGGCTGTCTTGAGTTGATCTTCTGGGAGAACTAGTACTTGGTTGTAACCTGAGAAACCATCTAGCAGGGAGATTCTCTTGGAACCTACTACTTTCTGAAGAATGTGTTCCATTTTTGGCAGAGGGTAGTTGTCTTTAAGTGAGGCTCTATTAAGATTTCTAAAGTCTATACATAATCTGATCTCACTTGTTTTCTTTCTCACAGCCACCAAATTTGATACCCAATCAGAGAACCTCATAGGCACGATTATACCTGCCTCATACATCTTCTTAATCTCTTTTTCTACTGCAGGCAATTGTTTTGGGTTTATTCTGCGAAGTTTTTGTCTAAAGGGCTTCTGATTTTCTTTCAAGGGTATTTTGTGTTGTATGATGTTGGTGTCATAAACCTTTAAGTCTTCATAATTTCAGGCAAACACATCAATAAATTCTTTGAATAGGTCAATGTATTTCCTTTTCATCTCTGTGGGTAAGGATTTTGCCAATTTAATCATTTTGGGCTTATCTTCTATGCCTATATTGCATTCTTCAACTTCCGAGTCCGCGTGCTCTATGGTAGGTTTTTTTTCCACATCATCGAAGTCAAAAATATCTTCTAAAGGTGCTAGACCTCGAGGTATGTTCGTATCTTTGGCCTGCAGCACCTCCATTTCTTCACTATCTGCGTTTTCACATTCTGTGATTGATTTTCCAGTTTATTCATTTAAAGCGCTTATTTCTATGTTTAAAGGTGGTTTTTCCTCGTCTGCGGGTTCCTCACTTAGGCAGCTATCACTAGGCATAGATTCTGAGTCAAAAAACTCAAACTCGTTCCTGCTTGTCAGGAAATCTTGAATTTGTTTATCCCCCTTGAAGACCTACCAGTATTTTTCGTTATCCGGCACTGCAGGCCTAAATTTTGCTTGTATTATGATTTTTTGGTCGCTTGGAGTCTTAGGATATGAACTGGCTAGGCAAGCTAATCCATTCGCAATGACGTTTTGACTCCTGGGAAAAAACACTCATTCGTATTCAACAAACGTTTTTAATAAATCCATAGTGTCATTCCTATACGCTCTCAACCTAGGGTGTTTGGCTGTGTATTCGCCGTTCACCTATTTTATAACCAATTCAGAGTCTCCCGACATGGCTATTCTACGAGCTCCTATTTTCTTCAACCGATTTAAACCCAGGATTAGAGCCTCATTCTCTGCAATATTATTGGTACACTTGAAATGCATATTGCAGGCATGGCTCTTCGCGTAGTCACTTTCTGTGTTACGTAGCCATACCCCAGCCCCGGCAGTTCTTCATGTGCAGGACCCATCGAAACTCATCCCCCACAGTGGTTCACTCTCATTTTTGTTATCATTTATTTCCCTACAACTGGGTTCGCCATTATGTTGCATTATAGGGTCTGCATCAGGATATGGACTATTTAGTTTTCCGTTGTGGGTGTGGAAATCAGAGGGGTGACTAGTTGGCTGATTGCATTCTATTTCTAGTTCATTTTGCGTTATTGTTCCAGTGCACTACTCAAAGTCTTCTACGTCTTCATCCTCTAAGTCTAGGGTAGCCATTATGTTAAAATCCATTGGTTTTGTTTTATCATGTGTACCTCTTCTTGTATCCACATTTTCAGATTCTGGCTCCCCCAAATATTTATCATTGCAGAGGATAAAGGAATCTAGGTCTGTATGTACAAAGTACAGAGGAGAGTTTTTAGGCTTTTCAGGGCTACTAACCAGGAATTTCATTTGCGCCTCCCTGTACAGTCTTCTAAGTTGGCCACAGATTGGGATTGTGGCATAAGCCCCATCCATCTGCATTGTCCCTTGCAGCTTGGCCCCTCATGATCTTGATAATAACATGCCATCCTTGGGTGGCACATCTGCCACCACAACGTCCATGACTATACACTTTGCTGGAATCTGGGCAAGGCTCACACATAAATCTTTGATCAGGCCAAGACACTTTACTCTGCTAGAGTCAAATGAATATAGGTCTTTATAGGGATGGGTTATCTCTAGGCCTAGTCTTTCCATCACCACTTTAGGCATTAGGTTGTGCGATGCCCCAGAATCATGCATTGCATTATGGAGGATCTTATCATGGATGTTGAGACTGATATAGAAAGGTGGTACTACCCCTTCCTGAAACTTTCCTTCTATCTTTGGACCAAACAGAAGGGCAGGTTGATCATCACTCAAATTTACAGTGTCACTGTTCTCACCTAAATTTAATGCTTTCAAAATCTAGCCTTTATATACATCCTGAGTGGCCAGCTCAGAGAGTGGGACAGAGATTTTAATTTTTGCAATCTCACTCTCCAAATTGAAATTGGACTGACTATTTGGAATGTTTGACTCTATTTTGTTAGCCACTTCCTTATTGGCTGAATCAGTGTGTTGATTCTCATTATGTACAGGGTTAGGAACTATTTTATCAGGAGCACTAACTGCAGTGCTAGTGCTGCTAGTGGGTTGGCTTTGTTTATCACTCTTTTGGTTGTCCTTTTCTTTGTTCTTCCTAGAATTCTTAGCTGCTGATTTGTTACCTTTAGCAGTTACTTTAGAAGTTTTCTCAGGCCTTTTCTTGATGGTAACCTCAGGAGCCTTAGTTTTGGAATTGTCTTGGCTCTTTTTGCTCCTAAGTTCATATTGTTCTATGACCTGCATCATGGCATTCTCAAACCCTAACCTGTAATCCTCAAATTCAAACCAGTCCTCATCCCAACCTAAGGGAGAAGGTTGATCTTCCTCTGTGGAACAACTGTGGATTGAGTTCTCTACTTCAAACATGTTTATTGTATTCCCTTCAGACTCTTCTATGATTCCTTCGTCCTCATCAAGAAAATTCTCTTGAAAGGGGGGAATAACTTGCTGATCTGATTCTCTTTGACTGTTGGGAGTGTTATTGTTCCTTCTAAAGTTTTGGTTCTGGTTATGATTTTGGTTTTTGTTCTGATTGCTAACTGTGAAAACCATTTTCTCCATCATTTGCTGTAACTTTTCCATGTTTTTGGATAATCTGTCATAATTTTGGTCAGATGAGGGAGCTACATTGTCATCTCTATATGTTACCCTCTTCCCAGCTCTCAGTCTTGCCCTTTTCTCAATCAAATTTTCCTCTATATTCACTGCTCCTTTCTTCATGTCCTCCAATGTGTTGTACTCTTTATCCCTAAGCTGATAGGCCATGTCAGCATCAAAACCTTCAGGGTATTTCACTAGAGCCATACCTTGTGGAGGTTTCATATGTGGAGGGAGAGCATTGTAAATGCTATTGAATCTCTTTGTGTAATCATGGACACTCTATCCTACATTTCTTTTAAGGTTCATGTATTCTGCTAAGAGTTGGCGAGGTTTTTCCCTAACTTCCCATTTGTTTATGAAGGTCTGATATAGAGCTAGGAGGTCATTAATGCTACCCGGAGGTAGGCCTTTAAACCATTTCTTCACATCACCCCCTAAGCTATGGGAAAAGATTCTCATTTTGACTGTATCATCATCTATTTCCATGTAGTCAAAGGAATCTTCCATCCTATCTACATGATATTGTGCTGTGGTAGACTCTTTTGCAGTGAAGTGTGGGATCTTCGCTTGATAATCATTGGGTAAGGGTACCATAGGCTGAGGTAGAACCAGAGGTGCATACCAGGCTGCCATGATGATGTTCTGATGAGGTAAAGGGTTGAATTGAGCAGCTGGTATTTGGATGGCAGAGACACTAGGACCAGCAGAAGTTTGTTGAGTAGATTTAGGATGACTGAGCCCCAAGTTTTGAATAAAGTGTATGGCAGGGGGTGTAGATGGAGGGGTCTCCTTGTCTCTTATGTGTTGACCACTATGGGGTGGTGAACCAGGGAGCTCAAGGTCCAGCTGATCTAGGGCACTAACTGACCTAGTCCTTGGTAAACTGTTTTGAGGGCCTAGGTCAAAAAATGGGTCTGATAGAGCTGCAAAGTCTTCTGGTGTAAAGTTAGCTCTATGGATGTGACTGGAAATAGTTGATTGTTTGGGTGTAGGAGATCTCTTGAGGATGCTCTCAGGATTGTCAACTATTTTAGGTGGGTTCGGGTTAGGGTAAGCTCTTGTGTGAATGGTTCTGTAAGCCAAAGTGTTGTTTTTAACCAAGCAGCTTAACCCTACTTGTTACTTCTAACGGGGTTGATGTGGTTATGGAGGCTAGTCTCCCAGTGGAGTCTAATGTGAACCAAGATAATCAGCAGGCCTACTAATCACCAGTAGAGTCTTTAAATCGTTTAGAAACTTTGGAGTCGCCAGGTGGAAGGTTTAGGATGTTCTCAGAGGCTACACTGTCCACCACAGTGCTTATGAGATGTCCCCTTTCAAGGATATCTTCCAAACACAGCAAAATATAACCAGAGATTGACTGGGAGAGAATTTACCAGATATGTCACCTCTGAAAGAGTGTGAGATCTGGAGGCTACCTGAACCTTTCCAGACTCTGTCCAAAAGTATGGGAGAAACACAACAAATGGTATAGAGGTTGATGTGTGAATAGGGGTGTTTTACTGCCAACCTAACTAGAGATTGTAGGTTTATGAGGCTCTTATGATATAGTAAGGTAAGTAATACTCATAATTTCCCCAGTAGAGTCACCATTAGTTGGTGATGATACTGGGAGACAGATTAATTTTTAGCAGTTACAGGCTCTCAGATTTTCCCCAACGCAGTGACCATTATGTTGGGGTTCCCATGTTTTGGCCAGATTGGCAAGACCAAAAGATGAGACAACATCAAACCACTTTTAGACCTCAATA
The DNA here is from genome assembly GCA_034641835.2 of Pinus albicaulis. NCBI lineage: Eukaryota > Viridiplantae > Streptophyta > Pinopsida > Pinales > Pinaceae > Pinus > Pinus albicaulis. The sequence goes on along the minus strand of CM076582.1, from coordinate 1,580,876,124 downwards.
TCTAGCCCTCCTGGATCCAGAGAGGGATCTCTCTATGATATGTCAAAGGTATGTGACTTTGAAGCTCAGAGTTTAAGATGTTAGGCTAGTTATAGGCACAAGGTTTGTTTGTTTGATTTGTTTTGATTTGGTTGTTTTGGTTGTTGGGAATAAAGAATGAAGGTTTCAATATGAGACAAGGCAAAACACATATTTCATTAAAATTGGAATTTTTTTATTACAAGGCCTTTATTAGAATTGAGTTTTTTGGTTATGTTTAAATTTTAGATCCACTATTTAATTCCAAATTTAATGAAATATGTGTTGCAAGGCAAAGAATATTTTAGGCAAGGAGAGATAAATTCAGATAGTATTCAAGACCATTGGGCAAATGGAGTTAGGAAAGGGTTTACTTGCTGTTCAATACGTAGGCTTTCACTTGGGCTAGTCATCTAAAGCATTGGATCCTAAAAATATAGGTGGAGTGAAACAATCAGGAAAGAACTGAAAGAATGAGGGTAAACCAATTTTTGTCTATATATCAGGTCAGAGGTCATTTAACTCCAGACCTTCTTGGACATACTCTTAGGCAACTCTCAAAGAAAGTAAGGAAAAAATTGAGGGAACTTGGAAAGGTTTAACTAACTGAAAAGGATCCTAGTGAGACAGAGACAGAGTCCTAAACTCCCAGTGTTCCCAATTCATTCAATTAAACTCTAACAAGAACATCTAAGAAGCAGATTCATTAACTCATACATTAGCTAGCAGGCAATAACATCCACTACACTAGTTAAATTAACTGAAACTAATTCTTAGATAACACATTAGCAGAAAACATTAAGGCAAGGAGATCAGAAACATAGGGTGCCTAACAAGGGAAAACCCTATGCTAGATTTCTGATGCAAGCCAGAAGAACTGAAATGGAATGAAATAAAACACAGAGACATAAAAACATCACCGCAACTTTAGATCAGGATCCAAAGAAATGTGCTTGTCATATTAAGAGCAACACCAATCGGGTATAGCATTTTCCAATAGCTAGAAATCAGTTTGAAAACATACTCCTCAGCCTATCTTACAACTTTAAACAGTGAGCATGCCTCAAGAGAAAGCTTGCAATTCTCAGATATCTCATCAACAACCTTTAAAATAATTTTCTCATGAGTTTCATAGCTGAAAGAGAGCAGAGGAGGTAGGTGAAGAACTAAATGAAAAATTAAAACTCAAAACAGAAATAAGGCCCGAAGCCCATTCTGTTTTAACTCCTGTGCATTGATCTCTGGCTTTCTTTGGGTGAACGAATGATCGTCTTCGGCTTTCATTTACTCTGGCCTGGTCCTGATGTACTTTGACTGCAAAAATCTATAGTACCTTTGGTGCATAACAAAATGGTGAATAAATGACCGAATGGTCTGCCATACTTGCGAAACAAGTGCTCTGGTAGCTTGGGACTGTACTTCAAGGCGGAAATCTTCTGTGGAACACAGCATGGATTAGAAACAGTATGGGCGACCCATCCTTTCATGGGAGAAACATTCTGCTAATGTAGAACAACCTGCTATATAATAACTTTTTCACCTCTATCAGTGAAAACCTTGCCACTGTATCCATACTGTGTAATTATGGCGGCGTTCTCACCTTTTGTACCCTGTAATAACCCACACTGCGTGAAGAAAATTAATGCAATGGGAGGCTGGTGGAGCAGAGGGCAGAAGATATGATAGCACAACGGCGGAATGGTGGCTTTGGTCAAAACAGTGGAGAAAATGCATTGAAATGGTATTGCAGTGAGAAAATAGGGTTTGACGGAGAAATTTCATATAAACCATTCGATCATGGCTTAGAGATGAAAATCAATGGCGGAGATCAACACAGAGGGATGGCCTTATGAAACAAACATGAAACGTTAACTTTAATGCAAATGTGAAACTTTGGTTAAAATAAAAAATGCACAAGAAATGGGAAAAAATGAAATGAAATGCATGGAGATGAATGTACAAGTGGGACCCGACGGAGGTGGAGGGCGATTCATTCTTGACCGTTAGATCTTAGATCCAATGGATGGTCATGATCAACTCGGAGCATCACAATCGGAAGGAGCAAGGGGAACACACTTCATAAGTTTATGATTGCGATTAAGGAAGGGAAGCAATGACCGTCGGATCTGGCGGAGGAACGAATGGTTAGGATCAATATCAGAGAATCGCAATCAAAAGAGGATAGGGGTGACACACTTATAAGTTTCCGATTGCGACTGGGAAAGGGGAAGTGATGAGCTTAGGACCGTTTGATCCAGAGGGAAGATCAATGGTGGAGAAATGGATCGGGGGATTTAAATCGGAGGGGACACAAAGGAGTGGCATCAAACATCTTTCGATTGTGATTAGGCGGGGAGCGCAACAGCCGTTGGATCAGCAGTGAGATGGATGGCTAGGATTTGTTCAGAGTAATCGCAATCGGGGGGAAACAGGGGTGACACACATTAAATCTCCGATTGCGATTGGGCAGAGACAGCAATGACTGTCGGATCATGGATCAAATGAACGGACGGGATTGAATCAGGAGATGGCGTGATCGGGTGATCAGGAGATTGTGATTGCGATCAATAGGAGGGGGCGGCGATCGGCGGGGATTGCGATTGCGATGATCAGAGGTCGGAGCAATCAATTGCATTGTTAATGATTGCGATGAACTAATTGGGGGACAAACATAAGTTCTGCGATTGAAAGGATTGCGATATTGCATGGGCCATCTGATCTATGTGGTAGATCAACGGTGGAAAACAAGTCGCAAGACTTGTTAATAAAACAATCGCATCAGAACTTTTATAATGTTACAAAGGATTTTAATGCTATGCTCTGCTTCTCTGATGCGATTAGCACTTAAGGCTTAAGCGCTTGGCCTTTGGGTGACGGGCGTATGTGGGGAAGTGGTTAGGGCTGATGGGAAAAGGGGCTAAGCCCTATTATAAGGTCAGAAAGTTGGTTTTTAACCCATTTTAATGAATTTTGAAGGTTAGAGAGGGTAACGGTAGGGAAGAAAATGGGAAATTTAGCCAAACAAAGGGAAAAGGTAGGATTCAAGGGGGATTTTGGGGAAATTTAGGAGTTAGTGGGAAAAATAAGGGGTAGAAGGGGATTTTGAAGAGGGGAAGAAAAGGGGAAAAAAGGAGAACTCTGCAGAGGAACAAGCGACAGAAAATGGCCTTTGGAGCACAATTTTTATCGTTCAGCAAGGCTCATGGACAACAGATTAGTAGAGGGAGACATTCAAAGTCAGGGAACATAAAAATTCTTCAAGGATGATGTGTTTTCAAGGGAAATGCATTCCTTGAAGGCTCATAAAACATTCTAGCCCCTTGCTTGCTTGTCAAGGAACTCATAAGGGGCTAACATTGCCCACTTGAAGACTTCATAGGATGAACTTCTTGCTATTGTTATGCACCTTTTTTGATGCTCTTTTCATGCTACCCTCTGTTTCACCTTTCTTTGCTTTACTACCCTAGAAGCTCTGGTCCTTTGCAACCCTTGACAACACATGATCTAGCTTTTTCTTTGCTTTCTAGGAGCTCGATATTGAATCTAGTGTATCTCTGTTATTTCAGATTCTCAATATTTGATTTTTGGTCCTATGGTATTCCTCTGAGTCATCTTTCCAATGCCATAGGTCTGACCCAATTTGGATTCTTCAAGAGAGAGTTATACCCAATCTCTCACAATGCCCTAATTATGGACTATTTCAGGAAAGCGCACTTGTACGGCGTGCCACGTATCATTGTTTCTTTATTTGGCTCTGAAATTGATAGAGTGAAAACTAAAGACTATGTAGTGTCTATCAATTTCTATGGAATTTCAATCCGATACTCAGAGAGAGAGTTATGAAAATTTTACCATGGTCACTTCTTTGAGATGAATTTCAGGAGCCTACAAAAACCCTGACTTCCATAGATCATATCTCCCAAAATATTGTGCACCTTGATCTGAAATTTTTACTGCAGCTTCCTCAGGCTTTCATATTTGCCTCAAAAAAATTTCAGCTTTTGAATCTTCGTAGAAAACAAGTTAGAGCGAAAATTCCACGATGACCTGTTCCAGATGGCCGAATCCCTTGCCTAAGGAGGAAATGAAGATCACAATTTATATAAATGCTTAAGTTGAGAGGGGCTTCAACAAGTGAATGTGGGAGGGATTTTAGGAGCTTAAAAAATATTAATTATGACTTTTCAATGACCCATGCCCCAACCCCATGGGGTTTTATCCCACTAACTGGGGGTACAAACTTCAAACATGAATATCTCTCAAACCATGAAGAATTACATGGCATGCCATATAGCAACAGAAAAATATTGACAAGGAGAAACCATCAAAAGAATGATTGACCCAGAATATGTTAATATGGTAGGTCAAAATTCCCATGCAATATTGGGTTAGCCCCTGGTGCTGCTTGGGTTGACATCAATGACAACCGTTGATCAACACCAGATTGCTCGAAGTGCAAGTTGTGAAGGATTGTACTACAGATACCACTGCGCACTTTATTTTTGAACATATTCTAACTAGGTTTGGTTGTCTGAAGATCTTGATGAGCAATAGAGGTATGCATTTCATTAATGAAACAATAAAAGCTTTGAGTGAAGAATTTTGAATCCACCATGAAAAAATTACTCCATGTCACCCACAGGAAAATGAAATGGTATAAGATTTTAATAAAATTCTGGAATAGGCGCTGACCAAGATCTGTAATGTTGATCGAAGCAATTAGGACATGTGCATCCCTTCGGTCTTTGGGCCTATCGGACCATGTTGGAACATGGTCTCCTACGAGCTGCGAAACTAGTTCGATTTTGTATATTTTTTATTATATTTAGTCTAGTGCAGGGGTTTTGGGGTGGTTCAAAGCCCCGAAAGCATTGTAATGGGTTAAAGGGTAAACCTGGGGTCTGAAAACCATGGTTTGCGGACCGTAGGAAATTTTAGGCTAGATTGTTATAAATATAGGAACATTTTGAATTGTAAGAAGGAAATGAAGAGCTATTGATGTGAATTGTGGTTTAGTAAGTCTATTTGGGTTTTTGGGGAAGGACTCCTGCTGGCTGTGTGCGCAGAGATCCAGAGTCCTGCTGTGTGTGGACCCTGCTGTTGTGTGCGTAGGCTAGGACGAGTATTGTAAGAGGAAGTTGATGAATTGATGAATATGAAAGGTTGTTTGAGAACTGAATCTATGTGTACTTTTTATGTGAATCATTGGTAATTGTTATCTTATGCGTATTCTGTATTCAGCTGCGAAGGTTCTGTGTAAGTGTTTTACTACATCTAGATCTGTTTTGTTCTTTTTAATGCAATGTTGAGCTATTGTCTTGAAAGTATATGACTATTGAGCACCATAGTATAATCGACCTTGCGCACGTGGATGCGAAAAGAGGCCCATAAGTCCTACTCGGGGAGATCTGGTCATCTCGAGGCAGGACGCAGCTCTGCTTTCCTTACCTATCCTTTCTCAGGGTGCAGAAACCTGGTTCTAGCACCCACCCATACTACTTCAGGTGAGACTTTGACCTGCGCAATTAGGTCACTACCGAAAGGGCCAGTAGTATAGCGGTTTTTTGGCAAACCTTGAACTCTAAACCTGGGTCAGAACCCCTTAAACCAAAAAATGGTTCCATTGCCGGGACCTGGAGAATTTTGAGAAAGGGATCAGGTAATGACATAGATTATTGGAAGCCTGAAAGGAAGGAAATTGAGGAGTGGTTCAAAAATCAGATCCAGTAATTTGCAGTAAAATAAAATCACAGCGCGAAGTTAATGGCAGAAAAGTGGAAAAATAGGTACATTCTTACAGATAGCTACGAAATATTCTTTATGACATTTGCAATCAAGCTTCAAGAGTGGCTGGCTAGGCTGGTAGAATTCCAGAAGTGTTGGAAGGATGAACGAGTCACTCAGTGGACCCTAGAGCTAATCCAGCAATTGGAAAGGACTAATATTACTATCACGCGCATGGTAGATCACTTGGTGGACAGTGTGCTAGGAGGATTTGTGACAGAATTTTCCATTGATTAGTTTATCTCCTACTCTAAGGCCGAGTGAAGATTCTTTAAAGGGTCCCGGGGAAAATTTTTGAAGACATTACCCTTGCTGAGTAAGCTATTACTGTGCAAAAAGAGTATTTTTTGTAGTCATACAAAGTGAAAGACCTCGGATCTAGATGGGAGCATGACACGTAGTGGTAAATACTACCAGACCAACCTTGAGGGGGAAAAATCTGCCTATAACCCTCTGCCCGACAACCCCTCGGCTACAACGTCGTCCAGGCCGCATAAAGGTAAGAACTCGCCCATACCTCCACCTTCGTCGGACTGTGATATGGCTGCGCACCAAAAGCTACCTACCTTCAAGGGGGTAGGAGACAAGGATATGGACCGATTTTGGTTTGTTGTAGATTTCGTATGGACTGCGTAAAATGTGACAAACGATACGGTGAAGAGGGAGCAACTGTCCATGGCATTTGAAGATAGAGCATTAGACTAGTGTATGCGATACGTCTCTCAGAACAGGAGTGCGTCTATTCAAGACATTAAGGACGCTCCAAAGCAACAATTTCGAAAGAAGAAATCTTACTCTTAGTTGGTAGCAGAAGTGAAGAACTTCAAGCAAGGTGCGTCTGAGTCTGTATGGGAGGTTGATCAGCGATTGAAGAAAGTGATCAGGGAAAGGGGATTTGAGTATGATAATAGACAACATACGGAATGGTTCATTAATATGTTGTTGCCCCACCTGCATATGCCAATGAGTCACCAAACCTTTGAATTGCAGGAAAAAGCTGTGGAATTTGCTATGAAACTAGAAGTTGCTCTGAGAGAAGATACTTCGTTATGAGTACAAAAAATTTAGGAGAAACTCGGAGCTATGGACATGGAAATTCAGAGTTTATGAAAAGAATGATGAAAAGGAGCCAGAAAATATCTGTGGTGCATACGATGTCGTGTATCTGGCCATACAAAGGATCAGTTCCTGTTATTAGCAAATTACATACAGGTGGGAGGACCTATTCCGATCCGCCCAAGATTGAGTGGGGGACCCATCCTATCACCACCAGGCTCGAGTGGACCTACGCTATGGTGCAATGACTGTCATGTAGTAGGGCTACATGATACGGACCATTGTCCTTGGCTGGGTGCGTATGTACCATAGCTAAAGCAGCAGTTGTGGAGGTTCTGCCGATCGGTAGGACATGATGAGTAGAACTGTCGCACTTACAACTTAATGATAGATCGTGGAAACTTGTATAGGGTAAAATCAGACCCTACATCACCAAGATCTCCCATGAGCTTTGGTGGCTCTTCAGTAAGGGGTAGGGGAGGTTGGGGAGGAAGCGCAGGTCGAGGGCGTGGATAGATAATCTATTATAACTATGGATAAATAGGGCACTTTGCAAGGGACTACCCAAATCCCACTAGGAAATCCTGAAAACATTGAAGATAGCTGGACCATGTGGTTAAATATTGCCCAATATTAATAGAAAAAATGTAGGAAAAGTAGCCCACCCCTATGTAGAATGTGCAAAGAGTTAAAGTCGAGCTAAGGAACATAGACCCAAGTGTGAAAGTCATAACACATAGTGGGATGCCCACACAGGGATCGAAGGAAGAGGCTTCCAAGGATCCTATGACCTATCAAGGAGGGTTGAATATAAGAGGGGACAAGAGACCATGGCCCTAGCTGACTAGGACCTCACTTAGAGAATCGCAGCTATTGCGTAGGTACCAACACACCCCAAGATAGATGAGGGGGTTGAGCCCTTTCTATAGGCATGTCTGAAGCTGCTACATAATGCAAAGGCTGTAGAAAACCTTCAGGCATTAATGAATAGCTGTACAACATGGCCTGACCTGACCTCCGGGACCAAGGATGTACACAAACTATACAGGTATAAAAAACACACTGGTAGAGAAATGTGGCTGACTGCGCAGATTGGTGACTGCGAGATGGATCAAGTTATTTTGGACCTTGGATCAGATGTGAACATGTTACCTAAGAAAACATGGCATCGAATGGGAGAACCTAAATTGGAATGGTCCACCATCCAGCTGTACATGTCAAATCACCAAAATATCATCCCTCTGGGAAGGCTACAAAAAGTCATGGTAGATATCGCAGGAGTAAAGGTCCAAGCTAACTTTGAGGTAATATAAATTGTGGAAGATGTAGATCCCTACCCTGCACTCCTCGGGCTGGACTAGGCTATAGATATGGGGGGTGTCATCAATCTCAAAAAGCACAGCATGGTGTTTGAAAATAATGGTACGTGAGTAATAGTACCACTAGATATTGCGGAAGATGCACGGGATACTGAGCCAGCACGTGATGAGGAGGAATTAGATCACATTTACAAGTTGACTACGTAGGACAAGGACTGGATTAACCCCATGGCGGAAGGAGTGCTCTGCTGGGAAAAAGATAGTGAATGCTTTTCCGACTCTAATTGGGAACTAGAGAATTGGCAAGGCCAGTTGCATGAGGTTTCCGTGCTACGATGTCTTCGGGTCACAAGGAAATTCCGTTGCATCTCCGCTGAGGTAAGAGACCTAACCTACTTTGGGGACTTGGGTGAAACTAAGGAATTTTTATGTGCATTCGAAGCAGAAGTTCCCAAGGGACGTAGGCTAGGGGTACTTCAGCTTACCCTCCATGAAGCACCTGCGCATTGGTGAGATACGCATGGGACGTTATTCCAAAATTGGGAGGAATGTTGGGATAATATGATCCTACGATTTGGAGCCCCAGCTGGAAGCTGGATCTAGAAGTTCCTTGGGTCAGAAGACCCACGCAGATATTTTCTTGCATGGGAAAGGAAATGGGGTGACAGAACCCCAAATGAACAGTTTCACTTGTTTATCCATGACCTAGGACTGCGTTCAGCTGGATGGTATCTATATGTGGAGTAGCATCAGGGCACGCGCCATTGGGATCATTTGTGGTATGATTTTCTATAGAAATTTAGGGTGGAAGATGGCACAGGGGCGCTCAACGCAGCTCTATGGCACACGAACGCCTTAAATAAGGGAAACTCACACCTGGTCATCGCAACTGGATCAAGGGGAATGCCAGTACCACACACGGTTGAATACTGGAGCCTTAGCCTGACAAAAGGGAAGACTGAACCCCACACTATCCCAACCATGGCACTGGGCGGGATGCATATAGTGGCCAAGTTTCTGGAGTGTTACCTGAATCGCATTACAACACATCTGGCATCGGCTTTAATTTGGGGTACGCAAGCAGCATGAAGGCGTCATCCAAGGTCAGTAAATCCATGGGAAAGCCCTCAGGTGCGAATAATGACCGTCAGAAAACTGCACTCTGGTAAAAAGGGAACCTTACCATTACAAAAATTAGGTGGCTAGCAATCAACGCAACAATTTATGGTGAGTTGTTACCAGTTGATTGATGGCAAGTTTCAAGTTACATTTACTCTACTGTTGGCTAGCCCCCAATAGTATAAGGACAATGGGATAACTCCGCTCAGGGCTCCATATTGTCTCTATACTCTGCCTCTATTATTCTCTTGCTTGATTATCTGGATCTTTAGCATTTGGGTCATACCTCGTCAACCCACTTCAACTGTCTGCGAGTTTCCAAATTGGGAAGTTTATCCTTTTTTTGTTATGACAGCCCTTACCCTACCAAACACTTCGGCACCTACCAGTCCAACGCCTGCAAACATTGTGTTGAGAGGTTCTGGGGATGTCGAGATTTATCTAGCTCCCTACAGGGAAAATTGACTTTGAACCCTGTCTAGAATGGTGCCAAAGCTACACGACGGGAGTTCTCGACCTTCACAACCCTAGAATGATCACAGGCCCCAACCGAACGGCCTCGAAATATTCCACGAAGGATGGTACGAAATTGCCACATTTCTCTATCAGAACTGATGCAGTTGAGTCATGGCTAGTCTTGCACATGAAAGGAATGACTAACAGGGATACTCCATCCCCCTAGGGGACAAAGCGATATAGGGATACGCTGCGACTTCTCCACAGTTCTAGACTACTTGCCAACGAAAACCATATTTTTTCGCTACCTTGCACTAGCTTTGTCAGTGACCACCTCCTGACAACTACAAAGCTACAAGTAGACTTGGTGTAGCTACCCTACAAGGCATTACAGGATTTACACACCGTCATGTTGCAAGAGATCCAACATCCTGAACGGACCGCGTAGCAGCAGCTCAAAATAGTGGGTCACCAACTCGACACAGAGCTCCCTGATGAAATATCAGCATCAGCTCTGTCCTAGGCTACCATAGGAGGCTTGGTTGCAGCACTCAAGGCATCCCAAACCGAAGTCCAAACCCTCAAGAACCGAATGGCCTGCCAATTCACCGAGTGTCAGGTCAAAGCACAACCTACCATACCCCCAGAGGTACAGGCACAACGGGTTGTGTTGGTAACAGAAGCAACGGATATTATTAAAGGATAGCTTACTCTGGGCACTCAGTTTCTCGAGGTGGCCATGAAGCTCTGGACAACGGTCCAGTTCAACCCGATGCTTCAGCATGTCAAGGAGGACTTACGACAGAAGGAATCTACTTTCGATCAGATCGAAGCTACCTTGCCTTCACTCATCCCTGCGCAGCATCTAGCACTTTTTAAAACCAGCAACGCCTTCATAGACACGATTGTAGATCTCTGATGCGCCAATCATGTCATTAGAAAGTGCTTGAAGCCATGGGGTAATACCGCCTTCCAGATATCTCAGGGTTCTCATGACGCCATCACGCGCCTCAACCAGATATTGGTGCAGGTTACCACGACTCTTGAAGGCCCTGCCTCCCTTAAGCTTGTCGATATCGCATAAAGAGTTGTTGCCCAAGGTCAATAAGTGTTACCTCCACTCATCGTCACCTTCAATACCTTGTGTGCACAGATAGAGACCGCGCCACCATAGTGACTCAGGACGAGTCACAAGATTGTGTTGGGGGACTGTTGGAATAAAGTCTCCTACGAGCTGCGAAACTGGTCTGCTTTTGTATATTATTTATTATATTTAGTCTAGCATAAGGGTTTTGGGGTGGGTCAAAGCCCTGAAAGCATTATAATGGGTTAAAGGGTAAACCCGGGGTCCGAAAACCATGGTTTGCAGACTGTAGGAAAGTTTAGGCTAGATTGTTATAAATAGAGAAACATTTTGAATTGTAAGAAGGAAATGAAGAGTTATTGATGTGAATTGTGGTTTAGTAAGTCTATTTGGGTTTTTGGGGAAAGACTCCTACTAGTTGTGTGCACAGAGATCCAGAGTCCTGCTATGTGCAGACCCTGCTGTTGTGTGCATAGGCTGGGACGGGTATTGTAAGAGGAAGTTGGTGAATTGATGAATATGAAAGGCTTTTTGAGAACTAAATCTATGTGTACTGTTTATGCGAATCATTGGTAATTGTTTTCTTATGCGTATCCTGTATTAAGCTGCGAAGGTTCTATGTAAGTGTTTTACTGCATCTCGATTTGTTTTGTTCTGTTTTATGCAATGTGGAGCTACTATCTTGAAATTATATGATTATTTAGCACCATATTATAATCTACCTTGCGCATGTGGATGCGAAAATAGGCCCATAAGTCCTGCTCGGGGAGATCTGGACATCTCGAGGTAGGACGTAGCTCTGCTTGCCTTACCTATCCTTTCTTAGGGTGCAGAAACCTGGTTCCAGCGCCCACCCATACTACTTCGGGTGAGACTTTGACCTCAACAAGTAGGTCACTGCCAAAAGGGCCAGTAGTATAGGGGTTTATTGGAAAACCTTGAACTCTAAACCTAGGTCAGGACCCCTTGAGTCAACAGACCATGTTCAATAAATTGACTGGGAAAACACTGCTTCGGATGGTTTATGGAAAGGAGGCCATTATTCATGTGGATTATATTGTTCCTATATTGCGCATCGTAGCCATTACGAACATGGTGGAGCCTAATATCATGGAGGAACTCTTAGTGGAGCTAGTCGCCTTGGAGGAAGATTGATTCATTCCTCACTTTCATCAGCAAGTTCAAAAGGCCTGGGAAAAAGCATGGCATGATAGACATATTCTGAAAAAGGTATTTTTGGAAGGATAATTGGTATTTCTATACGATATCAAGTTTTCAAAACACCCAAGTAAGTTCCATTAGCACTGGCTAGGCCCCTATATGGTAAAATAAATCACTGACGGAGGAGCTATCTAGTTAGCTACATTGCGCGGTGATCTTGTACCAGGATATGTTAATGGCAGCCATCTCAAACCATACCAAACCAAATGACTATATGGCGAGAGTAGTTGTCTTGGGAGAGATACATGGAGGCAAGAGGAGAAACATAGGCAAGCCCGTTATATGCGCAGGGGTCGATCGTAGGTCAGGAAGCCTGAGGAGGTGCACTGGGAGCAAAGGTGTAATACACAGCTGCAAAAGCTAGCTGTTGGAATAGTACTACTGGGTAAAAAGAAAAATTTACCACTGGAAGGAGTGGGCAGCAGGCAATTAATGCGGTGATTTCTGAAGTTTTTTTACTATTTACTTGATGGTAAGTTTTAGTTAAGTTTCATCCAACCGTTGCTCACTGCTCAAAGCTATAAATGGATGAAGGTAGCTCAAAATTGGGTTCCACATATCCTGAAAGTCTTGTGCCTTGCAAATTTTTTTAATTATTGTTCCCTGTTCATGTCAAGGCGTGCTACCCCCTATGATAGTAGTAACCCTAGGTTTGTCTTCTGAGCGATAATGATTGCGACCAATCTCGTTGAATCATCGTAGACTATAGAATGGTTATAATTTTCTGAAAACAAAATTGCTTGAATATCTTGAATTTCAGAGATCTCACTTCTTCATTATCTTAATAAAACCTTTTTCCCTATCTATCAGTTTTCCATCTCAAAAGTCACCCTGTTGCTTTTGAAAGAATAATTATGGGTTTATACCTCTCATTTTCATCCTTTTTTCCTACCTAAGACCTCTTTTCCCCATTTTCCCCTGTCAATAAACTCCATCCTCCTTCCAAGATTTCTTGTTGTTAACTCATTCCCATGTCCCTTTAGGCATAATAACCTATAGCAATACTCTGTTTTCACTTGAAAATATCTAAGTCAAAGATCATTCAAAATTAGGTCAAAAAGCACTCCCATTAGGTCATTAAGGTTTTTGCATTTTTTCAAGGTTATCCTTTCATTCTTATGAGGTCATCACACATGCGATAAGGATTGAATATGAAAAGTATTCTTCTAACTTCCCAAAATCCTTGGATTTTTTAGGTACTACTTTTACTTTGCTAGAATCTGGCTCAGATGTAATAGAATGTCAAGACATGGTTATTCAATAAGGACCTAAAATTTCCAAGGAGGATTATCTTCTCCATTCATAACCTGCAAGTGAGAAAAATGGAAAAAATTTAGCACTTCTGTAGAAGTGTTAGAAGATTTATTAGCAGACAAGTGCTGATGAGGTAGACTATCTACTCCTGAATGAAAACAATGTACATCAAAGTAAAGAGGAAACACTTGGTCTTGTAGATGACCAGGGTTATGAACTGGTTAGTCCATTTGAGTGCCAAAATAGTGATTATTTGTAGGAAAATGACATGGAGGAAGCACACAAGTTTAAACATGAAGAAATTATATCAGAAAATGTTCATGGAATATGGAAAAAATGTAAGATGAATTGGACAGAAATGAATGAACTTGAAAGGGATATAGAGAACTTAGAATACAACATTGATGATTGTTGAAAAGAACTGCAGGCACTTAGGGATTTGAAAAAGGTGGCCAGAGAAGGTGGAAAAGATAAGTTGAATTTTATGGTGGAAAATACAAAAGCTTTTGAAGATGCTACTATATGTCAAAATTAACATTTCACGCCTCAATGAGCAAAATAAAATCCACCTTAATGACTTCAGCAACCTGCAAAGAAAAAAGTGTCAAAGAATATCAGTGAAAAGGAAGAAGACTTCAAAACATTAGAAAGTGTGTTTTTTAAAGTTAAATTAAATCCACAAGCCTATAAAATCCCATTTCACATTTCAAATGAATCCTTGTTGCCTTCAAAAACATTAAGAGTGCTCAACAAGGAATAATTTGTGAGTTTTTGGGTGAATTTGTTCTAAGTTTCCTTGGCGTTGCGTGTTTCCTTGGCGTTGGATGCCTAGGATTTGTCATTGCGCCCTTACCCGTTTTCCTCAATGCATTTTCTAAAGGTGCTTCGTGCCTGTAGGCCAGTGTTGCACCCTTGCCAGAAGGACACTGTGCTAATTTTCCTTGGTGATGTGCGCTCAAAGACTGGTGCTCCACGCTTGGGTTGGTGTTGCGTCCTCATCCATTGGCATTGTGCTCCTATAAAGAGGAGTTTTCCAAGGGTTGGGGCCATCTGAATCACTTCAAATCGCTTTGAAATATTTGCCAAAGTCCTCCAAAGAACTGTTAAGTGGTAAGTGCATTCCATAACCCATCTCTAATTTATTTTGATGATTCTTAAATGAATTTGAAATGAAACCCTAAAGGAAACCCTAAGTTTTAGCTTGAGATCATTGTCTTATCCCTATTTCATCCTACTTAAAGAAAATCAGTCATAAACAAGGGTAATTACATTGCTTGAGGGTTTTCATTCATCTAGTTTGTCACAACAACCATTCCCTTTCACTCATTTACTTCATTCACACTCATTCCCTTCATTTTTCAAAGTTTCCATTTCATTCCTTTCCCCTCATCTCCTTTCCCTTGTACCCTAGGGTTTTATAAAACAAATTTTAAGATGTCAGAGGAAGAAGACAGTGGAAGTGGTGTTGAGGCCCAAATTCCAAGGAGACATGATCATAAGGGAGGAAAAATAAACATATTTTAACCCCTCAATACAAGGGCACTCATGGCCTCTCCTCTCACTGTATCTTTTTTTAAACATGTGGGATGCTTTGAGTTTTATGAGAGGGTGAAGCAAGTCCAAAATCACCTGGAGCTAACAAGACTATTCATCATCAATATGCATGACAAGAAGGTCAATCTTGCTGGGTTTACATTTGAGACGTCCACTAATGCCATTGCAGCTGCTACAGGGATACCTACTGTGGGAGAGAAGTGGTTCGAACAAGAAAACCTGGACATGAGTTATTTTGAACCATACCTCAAACCTAGGTATAAATATCACCACAAGTCCATCTTCCCTTTTTCTCATCTTCTTGATAGATATGCACCCATGATGAGGATAATAATGAAGTATTTCACTTGTGAGGGAAGGTTTTCTTGCCTCTACTCATACCACATCCGTCTTCTTATGCATTTCACTAGAGTTAGGATGACGCATATACCATATTATATTTTCCGTAGTATTGAAAAAATGGCTTACATTGTGCAAAAGAGAGATTACAATCAGCAAATGCAAACCCTATTTCATCATTCACTCATCACGATGGTGGTCATGCATCAGCTACAGCAGAAAAACATTCCATGGGAGACCTTCATTTCCAATGAGGTTTTCAATACTCCACCTAGCCATTAGTAGCAAGATATTCCTTCATATTCTCATCATCCCATATCCACTTCTCCATCACATCCTACTATTCATACCTCACCATACATTCACCTCATGATGATCCTTCCTCATCACCTTTCCACCACCCTTCACCATCACATCCTGATACCAGAGCCTCAAGTAGTAAAAGAGATATTGGGAAAGCTAGCACTAAAATGAATGATATTGAGCCATTTCCTTTGACCTATCGGAGTGGCCACAGGCATGTGTTTGCTTCATTTGAGGTGAAAGGGGCCATTGCTTCTTCATCAGCAAAACAGGTAGATAAGGGCAAGGAAAAGGTTACAGAGCATATCATGGTTGAAGAGGAGGATAAACATGAAACTGAGTAGGAGTTTCAGTTGATTGACCTTGATGATGAGGATAAGGTCAGAATCACCAATATGTTCATGAAAAGAAAGTATTCCAAGATTAGTGAGCTTCAAGCTAATCTTGGTAGGGAAAATAATGTGATTAACTATTTTGAGCTAGAGAATCAACAGTTAGAGACAAAGAATACCATCAGTGAGGTCAGGGAAATCAGAGCTCAAAGAGAGGCCAGAAAGGCCAAGGCTTTGCTAGATGAGACCTTGGGTATATATGAGGACAGTGATGATGAGGAAGAACAGCTTCCTAGGCAAAGAGCAAGGGCCATTGGGCTGAAGAGGGCTTTAGCCCGAGAAAGGAAAAAGAGTTAGAGTTGGCAAAGAAGCTCACTCCAAGTGAGATTCTTGCCATAGAAATTAGAAAGGATAGAGAATCTTGCCTTGAGAAAGAAAATTTGCATCTATAGGGTAAAATATATAAGGCAAAGAGAGACACTGACATTCAGAGGAGGATGGCAAGACATTATGCCATGAGAAACAAGATTGCAAGGGCCAAGCTCAAACGAGCCCATGCAAATATTCGGGCTTTAACTGAGGAAAAAGAGAAAGATAAGCTCAATATCCTTGCTGATGTGTCCCTCCAAGACTCTAAACCTTAATCAGCAAGGTAAGTTCTAATTTTGGCACTTTTGTGCACATTTTGAATTTTTGACAGTTTGACTTGTAGAAAATTGGCCAAACACGTAGCGCCACTGTCGTTGTGCTCTTTTTTGGGCCATCCAAATGGAAAAAGGTCAACATCGTCATGTTCCTAATGATTATTACATCAACCTCAGAAAGTTTCAGATTATTTGGAGCAACAATGGTCCCTCAAAACGGCCAAACACCACCAAAAAGTCACCTTTCTGCCCTTTTTTGGACACTGGCGTTGTGCGTTTAGAAATCTTGGGAGAAGTGGTTTTTGACAGGGCATATGGGAACCATTTTGGAATGTGAAAGAATATTTGGAAAACGGACTTAGATACCTTTCAAATGAGCCATCTTGGAGGTCATTTGTACATCGGGAAGGCCTCCAAAAGTTGGCGGCAAGACATGCCATTTTTCCTACCTTGGCATTACGCGTTTGTATTGGCACTGCGCCACTGTACCTTGGAGATGCACCCTTACCAAGATTTTTTGCAAAATATATTTAGAAGCCTTAAAGTCAAAATTTTCCAAATTTATCTTAGAAGTTATGTTATGAGTTATTATTACAGTGAATGAGTATTAGATATTTTGCCTTGGGCCTTGCATGGTCTCAAAGGTCAAAATGCATTAAATATGTAACAAATGACATCTCAAACCATAGCTAAGTTTCACCTCCTCATTTTTCAGATAAATACTACATGTATGCTTCATAATTTTTGTTGGTTGGTTGTTGAGCTAAATACCTCATAGACTTTGAGCCATAAAGAAGTTGGCTTTGAAGCTTTGTAACTATTTTGCACTGGATATCAATGGAACAAGCATATTCATAGGATTCATGAACTTGGTTAAATGGTGATGTTATTATAATATTGTTATTGTTTCCTTTTTTTTCCACTTTGTGCATCAATTTCTCTTATAACAGAGCAGATAATTTAGATTAAGATATGTTGTTTAGAGGCACCTTAATTCTATCTGCTTTCTGTTGTTCAAATGTTTTCTTCTTCTGGGTCTGATTAGAGAGTTTAGGAGTTCCCTGCTCTCTAGTTCCATATAGTTTTTTTTTTTGAGATTAACTCAGTAGTGTTTGGCTAAATAATTTTATGGTTTTCCCTGTCCTTTGGTTCTACTTAAAATGTTGTTCTCAAGGTTTTATTTTAAGTTTTCTTATTAGGGTTTGGATAAATAATTTTATGGTTTGCCCTGTCCTTTGGTCCATCTTGAATAGTCACTTTGAAGGTCTTTAAAGTCTAATTGAAGAATTTAGGAGTTCCCTTCTCTTTAATCATTACTGAAATGTTATCTTAAATGTTTTCTTTCTCTGGAAGTGAATAGCTAGAGAATTTAGGAGTTCCCTGCTCTCTAGGGTTTGTTGGATTGTTGTCTCAAACTTTACTTGATAAATTTAGGCCAAAGACTTTTATGGTGTGCCCTGTCCTTTGGTTATTTCTTCAGCATAGTGATCTTAAAGACTCTTCTTGTTCTATTATATGTTAAAGTATTCTTAGTTTCCCTTTAAACCCACTAAACTCACTACTAAATGTTCATTTCACACCCACAAAAGCTATTAAGATCCATTTGGCTTTGTTAACTTGCCCTATGAAACACCCTTGATTTGTTTTTGTACTCTTAAAACCTTTCACATACCCCATAGCCCAATGGTTTAAATTTCTCTTACTCTATCTGTTCTTCTTAACGAGAAACCCAACCAAACAAAACAAAACAAACAACCCTATCATTTTAACTAGCCTAAAATCAAAATCCTAAATCAATCAAGTTATATTTTTTTTACAAATATAGAGAGAGCCCTCTCTGAGTCCAAGAAGGATAGGTCTTAGGACTCAAAAGTTGGTTTGATGTTACCCTTGTTTATTTGGTCTTACCAATATGACAAATTACAGGGACCTAACTTAATGGCGACTCCACTGGGGAACACTCATTAAAAATCTTAGTGTTATATAAAGAACTCAGAAAACCCAAAAATATTTCAATATTGGCATCCAATTGTCGATGGTGGACAATAAGAAAATCCTCAAAACAGTTAGAAACATCCATCTAGTGACTCCACTGGTTTTCAGTAGGCTTGCTAACTCCATTGCTTCTCACAAACTCCCATGG
Organism: Pinus albicaulis; assembly: GCA_034641835.2. Taxonomy (NCBI): domain Eukaryota; kingdom Viridiplantae; phylum Streptophyta; class Pinopsida; order Pinales; family Pinaceae; genus Pinus; species Pinus albicaulis. Next base: position 1,580,857,498 of record CM076582.1, on the reverse strand, counting down.
GAATGTATTAATCAATCCTAATAGTATAAAACCCAGCCACATACTATGTGAATTCAGTATTTCTTACAGATTGGTTTGTTTTCAAAAATCTTATAAACTTTCAATCTCTCTATGTTGTGGGTATGAAATCTGGCTTCAAAAATAATCAGCACCAGATCTCACCCTAACCCAAACCCTCCTGCTATAGTTGATGACCTAGAGAGAATCTTAAGAAAAACTTCTAGGATAGAAGATTCAACTATTGTCAGACCAATTCACAAAGAAATTTCCTTTCCTAAAAAACTTACATCCTTGCAAGATACCCAATTTGACTTACACCATAGAAGAAACCTATTCAGAACTATGTCTCAAAGTTGGATAGACCAGAAAAACCTTGAGCCTATAAGTTTACAGCAGAGTCCTAGTAGAGAAGCCTCTCCTTCCACTCATCCTAATCTTCAGCTTCTCGAACACTTTGACTCCTTTTGTTCCAAATGTTCTCAATATCAGCTATTTGTTCCAAGTACATCTGCTACCCCCACTCATACATCCACTATGCAAACCACTCCATTTCATCCTCCACCTCCACTCATAAACCCTCCTCTGATAAATCCTCCTTGGGTTCCATTACCTCCCATGATGGAAGCATGGTATGCCCCTCTGGTACTACCACAACCTTTAATTCCTATTCCCCAAGACTATCAATCTAGAATCCCTCATTTTAATGGAAATGATCCTAAAAATTCCCAACAGCATATAGACAAGATGAATGATGCTTTTTACTACCAAGAAAGAGAATATGAGACTATACAAATTATAATGTTTGCCCAAATTTTAGGGGGAGAAGAAAAGAAATGGTTCAAGAACTTAACTCCTAATAGCATTCATGATCTCCCTTCCCTTTATCAAACATTCATAAACAAGTGGGAGACTACGAAAAATCCTCTTCAAATTTTATTAGAGTATGAGAACCTTAAAATAAATGTTGGGTAGAGTGTTCAAGACTACTGCACTAGGATCAATAGTGTATATAACACACTTCCTCCCCACATGAAACCCCCATAAGGCCTAGCCCTAGTAAAATTTCTAGATGGATTTCATCGAGAAATGGCTTACCAATTAAGAGAAAGAGATCCCCTTACCCTAGAAGACATGCAAAGGGGAGTAGTAAGTGTAGAAGCCAATCTAACTGCTAAAAGGGCTAGAATGATAATAGAAAAGAGGGTTACATACAAAGAGGAACCTATGGACTCCACATCTGATGCTAAAATTTACAGTATAGTTAGGACAATGGAAAGGATGATGGAGAGAATTAACATAAATGAAAGAGCATCCCCTAGGGAAAACAATCAAATACTCAAAAAAAAATAGAAACCAAAACTTCAGAAGAGATCCTCCTCAAATAAGACAAAGAGAAAATTACCAACAAATTAGTCCTCCTTTCCAAGAAAACTATGCAGATGAAGAGGAAAGAGAGATTTAGGAGCTGGAAGAAAACCATGTGAATCTAATAAGCTCTGATAGTGAGGATTTTGTTTTTCTCACAAAAGACGAACAAGGTCTTTTTTCCTCAAACCAAGCTGAAAGAACATACGAGGATTCTAAAGAATACAAACTGGGATTTGAAAATTATATCATGAAGGCTCGTAGGCAATATGACCTCAGAAGTAGGAAAACCCAAGATACCCTCAAGAGGAACAAACTATAAATTTCTTGTAAGAAGACCCCTAAAAACACTCGTAGAAAGATAGAAGAAAATACAAACACAATGGCTAAGAATCCTAATCAAAGAAAAAAAAATCAGCCAATAGGATGGTGACCATAGTTTCCCTAGTACATCAACTAGTGGCCCTAAAAAAACTCTTTTAACTGAGATTCCAAGTAAAAATCAACAAGCTAAAGTTGCTGAAAATACAATGTCTGATAAAATTGATTTAAATCCGCCAAGAACACAAACACCATTCAGTATTGAGAGTGAAATTGCCAAGATAAAAATAGCCATACCCCTCACTGAATTAGTGACTCAAGATGTATATAGATCTCTATTTTTGAAGGATTTAAACATAGGAAATCACACAAGTACTCTAAATCTGACTAATGACAAGCCAGAATTTTTGTTTGGACCAGAGGTAGAGGAAAAGTTTCAAGAGGAAGGTGTGCCTCCATTCTATGTTAGTTTGAATATCCATGAAAAAATCCTACACAATGCCATGCTAGATTCTGGTGCTTCACATAACCTCATGCCAAAGGTAGTGATGGAAATATTAGGCCTTGAAATAACCATACCATACAAAGACTTGTAATCTTTTGATTCAAGTAGATTTAAATGTCTAGGCCTAATCAAAGATCTATGTGTCAATATGGCACAAATACCAGCCAAGAGCCTTGTAATGGATATTGTAATGGCTGACATTCCCCCAAAATATGGCATGTTTTTGTCAACATCATTGGGAGCCAAACTCCAAGGAACCCTCCAAATGGACATGAACTATGCTACCATTCCAGCCTTTAACCAAACAAGAATACTGTACAGAGAATCTCACATGAAATACATGGTAAGCAGCCAAGATAAGCCAAATAACACCCTTCTCTATTCTATCCATTTAGACCTTGATTCGTTTATCTTGTACAATGAAGATGATATTAATGAACAGGTAGCTAAAAAAGAGGAAGAGAAAGACCTGTCAGAACAGTCAAACCAAACACAAAATGAACAACATAATATCCAAATCCCTAGCAGCCATGAACAACAACATAATGGTGAATCTAAACTTGAAACTCTTTGTAACATGAGCTTTGATTGCTCTTGTGGAAAAGCTAGTTCAGGAGCAGGTTTTGGGATACACAAAAACAATGAAGGTCACTCTTACAAGTTGGATTTCCAATGTACAAACAACATTGCAGAGTATGAAGCTCTTCTCCTAGGTTTACAATTGCTGAAAAATATAGGAGCTAAGAGGATTTTTGTTCACGGAGAGGAAGATTCCGAGCTAATTATAAGTCAAATTAAAGGAGAATATTTAGCCAAAAATCCCAGGTTAAGAGAATGTAGAAATGCTTCCTTAGACCTCCTAAAAAAATTTGAAAAATATGAACTTGCCTCTGTCCCAAGAACTCAAAACAGCCTTGCAAATGAAATAGCATTCGTTGCCAGCACTTGCCAACTACATCATGACAATGAACAATACACGGTAAAGGTCAAAATCAGACTGACAATCCCTGATAGCATAGAATATTGACAAGTATTTGAAGGTGACAAACATATTGAAGACTTCCTGCAGTCCAAAAATGAGTTTGAAATGCCAAAACTAGACTCAGATCATGAAGAGGATTGCTTTGCCAAGGAACAAACACACAAAACAGAGCCACCTTATGTTGTTGATATAAATATGTTAGAACACCCTCATGAGGAATAATTGTGTGGAGATCCAGACAAAAGGGACCTTGAGGTATTGCAATGCAAAGAAAATCTATTACCAAGAATACTTGCCCCCTTAGAGGAACTGTTTGATTTCAATGATGTTGCTAGGAAGCCTAAAATGGAATCCACCAAAACAAATGTAGAAGAATGCAACATAGGCAGTGAGGAAGAACCTAAAATGATAAAAATTTCCAAAACACTGCCAACTCTTATCAAACAGAAATACATTGAGCTGTTCAAATAATTTAAGCATGTGTTTGCATGGGGATATGAGGACTTGAAGTCATATGATACAAACATCATTCAACATAAGATTCCTCTCAAGGAAAACTAGAAACCATTTAAGTAGAAATTGCGCAGAATAAACCTTGTCCTAATGCCTCTGGTTGAGAAAGAAATAAAAAATATGTATGATGTGGGAATAATAGTCCCACTCAGGTACTCAAAATGGGTCTCGAATCTTGTATCAGTGAGGAAGAAAACATGGGAAATTAGGCTATGCATAGACTTCATAAATTTAAACAAAGCCTCCCTGAAAGACAACTTCCCTTTTCTTAAGATGGATCATATACTACAAAGGGTAGTAGGCTCCAAAAGAATATTTTTTCTTGGTGGTTTTTCAGGATATAATAAGTGCTAGTACATTCAGATGATTAGCACAAAACTACCTTCACTACAACTTGGGGCACCTTCATGTATGTCAAAATGCCTTTTGGGTTAATGAATGTTGGGGCCACTTTTCAAAGAGCCATGGACATTGATTTCTCAGAAGAGATAGGTTACTTCATTGTGATATATCCTAATGACATCACAGTCTACTAAAAAACTGATAAAGAACACCTAGCTCACTTTAAGAAAAGTCTTTGAAAAGTGTAGAAAGTATGGTTTATCTTTGAATCCAAAGAAAACTTTGTTTGGCCTTCAATAAGGAAAACTTATAGGCCACATCATATCTAAAGAATGGATTAATATAGACCCAAAGAGGATTTAGGGGATATTGCAAATCATTAACCCTAGGAACATCAAATCGTTGAAATATTTATTTGTAAATATCAAATTCTTAAGAAGGTTCATACCAAACCTTGCAGAACTCCTAGGAATCATTACAAACATGCTAAAAAGAGAAATAGGAGTCAAATGGACCATAGAAGCAAAAAAATCCTTTGAACTGGTAAAACAAGCACTTACCGAAACACCAATCCTCATCAGTCTTGACTTCACTAATGACTTCTTCATCTTCTCATTTGCATCAGAAAACACAATTGCTACAGTATTACTACAAAAGAAAATAATGGGACAAGAACATCCCATAGCTTTCTTTGGCAAGGAACTAAGAGATGCACCTCTAAAATATAAAATTATGGAGGAACAAACTTTTTCCTTAATCAAAGCATTAAAAGATTTCAAAGTTTACATCTTTCAATCACATGTCATTGCTTTTGTTCCTCATGTAGTTGTTAAAGACATACTAACTCAGGATCCTAATGGTAAAAGAGGTAAGTGGATTTCTGTCATCTTAGAGTATGATCTATAAATCAAGCCCGCCAAGCTAATCAAAGGGCAAGGACTAGCCAAACTGATGGCTCAAGCAAACTTTCAAGCACTGGACATAAACATGATACATGTTAGGTCCCTATATTACTAGTATAGTCCCTTATTATTGTTAGTGTAACCCCCTTATTGTTATTATTATACCCTTGTAACCCCCATTTTATTATTATTGTGCCCTTAAATTATTAATGTTAGGTCGGCCAGGATTACATTGTGGCCCACTAGGATTATATTGTGGCCCCATGGACTCCTATATATAGAAGGAGGTTTTGTTCATTTGTATCATCCAATATTTGTTCATTTATGTAATGTATTGGAGGTTTCCCCCTCGAATTGGCTTATTTCTAAGGCGTTGATATCTCTTTTCTTCTATTTTTGGAGCTGGTTACACAACATTTGGTATCAGAGCTTTGGATTCTAGGGTTTCGCTGCTCCAAACAGGTCATCGTGGAATTTTTTCTATAAATTTTTTTCTACAAAGTTTCAGAAGCTGAAATGTTTAGGGTGCGAAGCCGAAATCCTAAGGAATATTGTCTAAAAATTTCAGAGCTTCGTTCGCAATCTTTTCAGAGATATGATCTATGGAAGTTAGGTCTTTTTTCAGGCTCCTAAACAGGTCATCGTGGCATTTGCGCTATAACGTTATTTCTACGAAGGTTCAGATTCTGAAATTTGTATGGTGCGAAACTGAAAGCCTGAAGAAATTCATAAAAAAATTTCAGATCTTGGTTCGCAATATTTTTGGAGATATGATCTGTGGAAGGTAGTGCTTTTTCAGGCTCCTGAATTTCATCTCAAAGAGGTGATCGTGGGAAAAGTTCAATAAATCTATCTCTGGGCATCGGATTGGAGTGATGTAAAAAGTGGTCACAAGTACACAGATTTTAGTTTCTTGGCTATCAATTTTAGAGACAAAGGACAAAACAGTGACACGTGGCAAGTCGTACAATTTCACTCTACGGAACCAGTCCATAATTAGATCATTGTGGGAGATTGGACACAAATTTGTCTTGGAGAATCCAAATCAGGTCAGACCTGTGGCATTCAAAAGAGAATTTATAGGGCTACTTCAGTGCTGAATTTCAGATATATAAAGCCGCAATCACAGAGATAATACAATTTCAATATCGATCTCCTCAAAAGCAAGTAAAAGGTGTGTATTTTTTTTTTCCGAATTACATAAGTCTTGTTTGAAGAATCAAGTTGAATTGATTGCAAGGGCATATTGTAGAATAGATATCAGTATTGGATTATAAAATGGCTCCAAAAAATAATTCAACACCCATTGAGCCTTTTGAAAGCTCTACTATGACTTATGAAGACGAAGAATTGCAACATGATCTATCAAAATTACAAGAGCAAGTGCAACAAATTTCACTCTCACAAAGAGCAACAAAAAATGAAATGGAAGATTTGAAGAAAGGCATGGAAGCTAAGATGAATGGCATGGAGGCTGGCATGGAATCTAATATGGATAACATAGAAGCTAATATCGATGAGAAAATGGAAAACATGAAGAATTTTCTAAAAGTAGACATGGAAGGTTTGACAAAGTTGATACAAGAAAGGTTTCCTAATGGTGAAAAGATAGTAGAAGAACCTCATGATGAGAACAAAATAAATGTTAATTGTGATTTCATAAACTCTAATGTTGGCGGGAAGAACCACCATATTCCAAAGATGGATATGAGGAAGTTTGATGGAAAGGATCCTGTAACATGGATACTACGGATGGAGCAATATTTTGATCTCCATAACGTACAAAACACACAAAAGGTACGCATTGCAACTTTACATTTAGAACAAAATACATTTGTATGGTATCAATGGCTTTGCTTCCGTAAAAAAATTGTCACTTGGTCAATTTTTACGGAGGAAATGATAGCACATTATGAGGATACAAAGAGCAACACCTTCTTTAGCCAATTGATAAATCTCAAACAAAAGGGTTTAGTGGGGCAGCACATTGAGGACTTCGAAAAATTGAATATAAGGGTAACTGATATTCCAGAGGAACACAGGATTTATCTATTCATAGGAACTCTAAAGGATAACATCCAACATGAAGTTCGTGTTTTGGAGCCTGATTCATTGGAGAAGGCATTCAGGTTGGCAAGAAAAGTTGAATGTAAAATTATGGCGACAAGGAAGCCTACCACTCAATTCTATAAAGAAGGAAGTGTTGCTACATCTAGATTTCCACAACCTATAAGGTTGACACCACAAAAATTGGAAGAAAAAAGAGCAAAAGGGCTTTGCTACGGTTGTGATAGAAAATACACTAAAGGTCATAAGTGTGCTGAGAAGAAATTATTTTACATAGATTGTGAAGAGGAAGAAGAAAATGAACAAGAAGAGGATATACACCAGGAACCAGCCCTAGAAGAGGAAGAAATGAATCTGACCATATCGTGTAATGCACTGGCAGGAATTACCACTCCTCAAACTCTCAAGATACAAGGACAAATCAAGAGGAAAAAGGTAATAGTGTTGATTGATTCAGGTAGCACCCATAATTTTATTCATTGTAAGGTAGCCAAGGAATTAAATTGTTTCCTATACTTAGCACCAGAATGTCAAGTGATGGTTGCAAATGGAGGAACTATAAATTGCTCTGGAAAATGCCATAATATCAAGCTAACCATGGGGGAATATGTATTGACTAGTCCAATGCTTTCCATTCCTATGGGAGGTGCTGACGTTGTACTAGGAGCACAATGGTTACAATCTTTGGGGACGGTAGCTTTTAATTTTCAAGAACTTTTCTTGAAATTTTTTTCAGAAGGAAAGGAAGTCGAATTACGTGGTATTGAAGGGAAGCCGGGAAGGATAATAAGCTCTAATGTCATGACAAAGCTTCTAAAGAAAGAACAACGAGGCGTAATTGCACAATTATGCTCACTAGACGTTCCGACATCAAAATCATCTATTTCGGCAGATCTCCAACAAGTCTTGGACAATCATTCCAAGGTGTTTGAAACTACCAAAGGACTCCCACCTATTCGTAATCATGATCATGCTATTCATTTGATTCCAGGAAGTGTTCCTCCAAACATCAGGCCTTATAGATATCCTTACTTCCAAAAGAGCGAAATTGAACGTATGATTGCAGAAATGTTTGAGGCGGGTATAATTCAACCTAGTCAAAGTTCTTTCTCTGCTCCTGTAGTATTGGTACACAAGAAGGATGGATCATGGCGAATGTGTCCGGATTATAGGGAGCTCAATAAGCTCACCATTAAAGACAAATTTCCCATTCATGTGATTGATGAATTATTGGATGAATTACATGGAGAAATTTATTTTACCAAGTTGGATCTTCGTTCAGGATATCATCAAATTAGAATGAAGGCTGAAGATATTCAAAAAACAGCATTTCGAACTCATGAGGGTCATTATGAATTTTTGGTCATGCCTTTTGGCCTTACCAATGCACCTTCTACATTTCAAGGGTTGATGAATTCCATTTTCAAACCCTTCCTTTGAAAATTTGTGCTAGTATTTTTTGATGATATACTAATCTATAGCAAGTCTTGGAAGGATCATGTTGAACATGTTGATAGGGTGTTCAAAATATTGTAGGAGAAACAATTATATGCAAAAAAATCCAAATGTTTCTTTGGAGTACAAGAGGTGGAATATCTGGGTCATATTGTATCTCACGAGGGTGTTAAAGTAGACCCTAACAAAATTAAAGCCATTAAGGAATGGAAAGTCCCCATGACCATAAAGCAGTTGCGAGGATTTCTCGGGTTAACAGGGTATTATCGCAAGTTTGTTAAGAATTATGGGAGAATAGCAGCACCTCTAACAACATTATTAAAGAAAGATGCATTTTCATGGACTCCTGAAGCAACTAAGGCCTTTGAACGGCTTAAAGAGGCAATGTGCCTAGCACCGGTCTTAGCTACGCCAGACTTCACAAAAACCTTTATTGTGGAATGTGATGCCTCAGGAAATGGAATTGGTGCGGTTTTGATGCAGGAAGGAAGACCCATTGCTTTTGAAAGTCGTCCAATCAAAGGAAAGTATTTACATAAACCTATTTATGAGAAAGAAATGTTAGCAATACTGCATGCACTAAAGAAATGGCGAACTTACCTAATGGGAAGACACTTCAAGGTAAAAACTAATCATGATAGTATTAAACACTTTTTGGAACAAAGAATATCATCAGAAGAGCAACAAAAATGGGTCATAAAGATGTTGGGTTATGACTTTGAAATAATATACAAAAAAGGAAAGCTTAATATGGTTGCAGATGCACTCTCAAGAAAGAATGAAGAGGTGGAAGCATTGCTTTGTCCCATTTCTATTATCCAACCAGATTGGATAACCAAAGTAAGGGATGAATGGAAGAAGGAAAAATATGTATGGACACTCATTCAAAAGTTGCAGCAAAATCCTATTACATCTGATACATTTAGTTGGAAAAATGATTCCTTATGGTACAAAGATCGCTTATATCTTTGTAAGAATTCCCAACTAAAACAAAATATTCTTCTGGAATTGCACACTTCTCCTTTAGGAGGACACTCAGGATTTTTAAAAACTTACCACGGGGTGAAGAAAGAATTTTTTTGGGATGGCCTTAAATCTGATATTCAAAAGTTTGTGGCGGAATGTTTGGTTTGCCAGCAGAATAAAGTGGAAACAATTAAGACCTCGGGACTTCTACAACCTTTATCCATTCCAAGTCAACGTTGGGAGGATATTTCAATGAATTTTATCACAGGTTTACCTAAGTCCGAAGGAAAGAGTGTCATCATGGTGGTAGTTGATAGACTTACCAAGTATGCACACTTTTGTGCATTATCTCATCCATTTAAAGCAAGTACAGTTGCTACTACATTTATGGACAAAATTCAAAAGTTACATGGAAGCCCAAGGGTTATTGTGAGCGACAGAGATCCCATTTTTACTGGAAATTTTTGGACAAAGTTATTTTCTTGTTTGGTTACTCAATTAGCTCATAGCTCATCTTATCATCCTCAATCTGATGGTCAAACTGAGATAGTAAATAAATGTTTGGAAGGATATCTTCGTTGTTTTGTATCCGATAAACAAACACAATGGGTCAAGTGGTTACCTCTTGCTGAATGGTGGTATAACACTTCCTTCCATACTGCAGCAAAAATGACCCATTTATGGCACTTTATGGATATCATCCACCATCCATCACATCATATTTAAGAGAAAATTCGAAGGTTCAAGCAGTGGAAGATCACATCGAGAATCAACAAGAAGTTCTCCAACTCTTAAAGGATAACCTGAATTTGGCACAAAATCGAATGAAACAACAGGCAGATCAACATCGCAGCGAGAGAAGTTTTGATGTAGGAGATTGGGTATTTTTACGGCTACAACCATACAAACAAATGTCCCTCAAGCAAGCTAAGAAGGATAATAAATTATGGCCAAAGTACTATGGTCCTTACAAGGTGTTGCAAAAGATTGGTACTATGGCATACAAATTGGAGCTTCCTGCTTCTTCGCGAGTACATCCAGTTTTCCATGTTTCATGCTTAAAGAAGGTTATAGGTGAAAATATTCTGGTTCAAACAATATTGCCAGAACTTGATGAGGAAGGAAAAATCATATTGGAACCTGAAGCAGTCATGGAAACAAGAACTCGACAACTACGGAATCGATCAATTTCAGAGTATCTCATCAAGTGGAAGAACTTACCCACTGAAGATTCTACATGGGAGGATGAGAATTTTATACAAAAGCACCCAGAGCTACTCAAGCGTTGAGGACAACACTTTTTTTGAAGGAGAGGGGCATGTTAGGTCCCTATATTACTAGTATAGTCCCTTATTGTTGTTAGTGTAACCCCCTTATTGTTATTATTGTACCCTTGTAACCTCCATTTTATTATTATTGTGCCCTTAAATTATTAATGTTAGGTCGGCTAGGATTACATTGTGGCCCACTAGGATTATATTGTGGCCCCATGGACTCCTATATATAGAAGGAGGTTTTTTTCATTTGTATCATCCAAGATTTTCTCATTTATGTAATGTATTGGAGGTTTCCCCCTCGAAGTGGCTTATTTCTAAGGCGTTGATATCTCTTTTCTTCTATTTTTGGAGCTGGTTACACAACAATACATTCCTTGGATGAACAAAAGGAGCTGGCGACTCCACCTATTAAAGAAGCATTTATGAACTCGCTCTTGTATGTTGATATATTATATGTGCTTTTAAACTAAATTCTCCTCCTGGTTTTTCCAAAACAAAGGCCAGATTCTTGAAACTAATGGTTGTAAATTTTTGCATCCTAAAATAAGCTTTATATTGGAAAAATTCTTTTGGCATCTTGCTTAAATTTTTACTTGAAGAAGATGCAGATAGAATCATGCATGAGTTTCATGAAGGAAAATGTGGAGGTCATTTGTATTGGAAAACCACTGCCAACAAAATCCTCAGAGGTGGTTTCTATTGGCCCACTCTTTTCCCTGACATCCACAAGCTAGTAGGGACTTTCCATAAATTCCAAATCTTTGAGGGAAAGAGAAAACTATTGCCTTTGCCTTTACAACCTATCAGTGTTGAAACTCCTTTTCAACAGTGGGGTTTAGATTTCATTGGAGAAATCCACCCTGCATCCTTTGCCCAACACAAATGGATCCTCATTGCAACTGACTATTTCACCAAATGAATAGAAGCCATCCCTTCAAAGACTACCACTGACTCATTAATCATCAAATTCTTTGAAACCAATATTCTGTCCAGATTTGGCTGTCCAAGAAAAATCATCACTGATAATGTTGTTGCATTTAAATCCAAGAGAACAGTGGAATTTTTCCACAAGTATCACATTACATTAGGGAATTCTCTAGCTTATTACCCTTAAGGTAATGGGTTGGCTGAGTCCTCTAACAAAATTTTGGTAAACATCATCAAGAATTTTTTGTAAGAAAACAAGAAGTCATGGCACAGCAAATTAGTGCATACACTATGGGTAGACAAATTAACCAACAAGAAATCAATTAATATGTCTCCCTATCCACTAGTGTATGGCATGGATGAATTTTTTTCAATGTCCTTGGGAGTCCCAGTGATGAAGCTTATCCTAGAGGTACAGTCAGAGGAGAATGATATACAGAGGATACTGAACCAAACCATTCAATTACAACATTCAAGGGAAAAATTATGCAACAGAACACAAGCATTACAAGAGAACATCAAGAAAATCTTTGATAAGAGGACCAAGTCAAATGATTTCCAGATTGGAGACAAAGTGCTGAAATGGGATTCAAGAATAGAGGACAAAGGAAAGAATGGGAAATCTGACAATATATGGAAAGTTCTATACATCATCCACTCAGTAAGAGGTAACAATGCATTCTTTCTACAAGAAATGGATGGAAAAAAATTATATGGAGGTCCTGTCAATGGCAGGATGATCAAGCATTACTTTTGTTGAATTTATTAGTTTAAAGCTTTACTCATTATACATAACATTGCTTAAATAAAAGGTCAGAAAAATGAAGCACAAAAACAAAGAAAATAAGAAAAGAAAGCAGATAAAAGAAGAGGTAAAGCTCCATACCAAAAAAAAAAATATATGTCTAAAAGTGTGAAAATCCAAATAACACTACTGTCAGAAAGAAAAGTCTTGTTCATTCATACAGCCTAATCATGATCGAGCATGTTTAAATTTTTGCTGATAAGTTAGAAAATGAAGATTTGCCAAACTATTTAAACTTATCTTATCAATAGACTAGGTTAGGAAAAGATATTGGCTCCCAAATCTCAAATCTAAACCAAAGAGAAAGGAGAGGGATGAATGACAAATTCCAGATTATAGACCTCAGTATTTTACTTTGTGAAAAAATAAAATATGTCTACAACATGTCCAAAATTCCATAGCTCATGACAAATCAAACTGCCTAACCTTGATTTGGTCATGTTTTAAATTTTATGTTGATAGATTAGAGAATAAAAATCTGTCAAATTTTTTAATCTTGATGGATAAGTAGATTAGGTAGGGAATAATAGAGCTCATCATTCTAATCTGAGCCTTTGGATGATATAAGGGTAGAAGTAGTTAGTTTTCACTTTCAAAATAAAAAATAAAAATGATGTCCAGGGTTTTCCAATCCAAATGCACCCAAATGAAGAAAAAATTCTGGGAGAAGTGTGATGGTTAGGTAGATTTGATGTTGAAGCTATTAGCCCCCTATAAATTCCTTGACAAGCAAGAAGGGAGGCTAATTTGTTTTATGAGCCTTCAAGGAATGCATTTCTCTTGAAAACACATCATCCTTGAAGCCTTTTCATGCTCTCTGCCCTTTGATTGTTTCCCTCTGTTGTTCTTGAGTCAATAAGCCTCGCTGAAGATGATAAATTGTGCTCCTAAAGGCCTAAATTTTCCCCTTGTATCCCTGCAAAATGTCCCATTTCAACCCTTTTTCCCTTTGTCAAAGTTCTCTTTTTTTATCCCAAAAATCCCTCCCCTAGTCCTCCTAAACCATCCTAAAATCCCCTTTAAACATTCCAAATACACTTTGTTTGGTTTAAAATTCCCTTTTTCCCTCTACCATTACCCTTTTCCTGGCCTCGAATCGCATTGAAAAGGTTGAGAAACCCACATTTTAACATATATGGGGTTTAGCTCCCTTCAGGCCAGCCCCCTTAATTTTCCCTCCACGCGACCCGAGCGCTAACCCGAACGGTGCTTATCGAAAGTTTATATCGAGAGCATTTTAAACCGTCGATCTGTATAGATCGGACGGTCATCGCATCCCCACAGCGTCCACTGTTCAACCATTTCACCACCCCGATCACACATCCACCGTCCATTTAACCCGTCGAATCGATGGTCAGCCTTTCACCTGCCCGACGGTCCCCGCAAACGCGCCACAGTCACTTTTCAAAATCTGCCAGTTTCATCGCACCGCCTTCGGAGGTCGGGCAGTATTTTTTAATTTCGGAGCGATTCCACTGGCTGAATGACACGTGTCTCAGGCATTATTTGAAAACTGCCCCTCCATCGCGCATTAACGTTTGACAAAAAACCCAACGCGATATGCATGTACACCGTCTGATCCAGAGCCGCCCATCCAACGGCGATCATGCTAAAAATATGCGCGTGAGTTAGTCCAAAAAAAATAGACTCGGCCCACTATCTTTCGCCCTCCGATGCATTTTCAGCCGTCGATCTCCTCCTGAGATCAGACGGTCTAGATTTAAAGTTAGCCCCGCCATCGCCTAGTCTCGCCACGTCACCACTCAACGTTTTTTCATCACTCTTTGCATCCGCCCCCTATATAATTCATTCAAAGGTCAAATTTTAAATGATTTACATTAAAATTTACACCCCTCCATCCTCCACTTTTCGTTGCATTTTCCGCCATCAACCTGCAACTATTCCACCATTTCGCCAACTTGCATGGCCATTCCCATTGCCCCCACTGCATTCACCATTCCCAATGCATGGTTTTCTTAATTTTTTTTCGTGTTTTGCAGGGTTACAGGAAGGTGGAAAAATTCCATGATTCATATACACTATTGTAGTGGAACAGTGCACAAAAGAAGCTGAATTTAGAGCATGATCTTATAGGAAAATGTCCGAAAAGGTGTCTACAACATGAATTTCATCAAAGGACAGAATTCAAACTCTGCAAAACCTCTCCGGCACCATTAAAGCTCAGATTGCATAAACAAAGAAAGTATTGGAGTAGCACAGAGTTCAAGGCACATAATAGAAGATTTTGAGCCTTTTTCAGGGATTTAGAAGGCAAAGGTACCAGTTCAAAGACATCATGGATCGCATGGAAGGCCCAGCGTGCAGAAAACAATACTATCAAGGTTTCACATCAACAGTATGTCCTTTCCACAAAGGACAAAGTACCCATACTATCTCCATTCTATACTGGGTTCCTGAGGAAATTCCAGCCCTGACAACAATCCAATCCTATCAGAAGCATTTGTTACACAGTATGGCAGACCTTAGCATCATTATTATACCTTTTTGTTTAGTTCACCAGAATGTTACAGCAAGTAGATCAGAGACATACCTAGAGTAAATGGAGGCCTGACGAAGACCACTCTTTCATCCAAAGAGTACCAGAGATAAATGCTCAGAATTTAAAATAGAACGAGGCCTCGACTCCCTTCCTCTTCTGAGTTTTAATGTTGCATTTAGTTTTCCATCTACCTTCTCTGCTTCACTTGAGCTATAAATTCATGAAGGAAATCATTTTAAAGGTTGTTGATCGGTGATCAGAGGAATTAAAAGTTGTTTCTTTTGAGACTTAGTCTCTGTGTAAAGTTGTAATATAGGCTGAGGAAAATGTTTTCAGACTGAATATCCAGCTATTGGTAATGTTGTACTTGACTGGTATTGCTCTTTAATATGACAAGAACATTTCTTTGGATCCTGATCTAAAGCAACAGTGATGTTTTTCTATCTCTATATTTGTTTTTAACTTGCAGTTCATTACATTTCATTTCTACTGGCTCGCATCAGAAATCTGGCATAAGATTTACCCTTGTTAGGTACCCTATGTTTCTGCTCTCCTTGCCTTCGATGTTTTCTACTAAATGTGTTATCTAAGGGTTGATCTCAGTTAATTTAACCAGTGTAGTGGATGTCATTACCTGCTAGCTGATGTATGAATTAAATGAATCTATTCTTAGATGTTCTTGTTAGGATTCAATTGTATGAAGTGGGAACACTGGGAGGTCTAGAACTCTATCTCTATCTCACTAGGATCCTTTTCAATTAATTGAAAATTTCTAAGATCCCTCAAGCTGGAGGCCGAAGCATTGAGAGTTCAAAGTCTCTCTCTGATCTCAGGTCTTTAACTTTGTGTTCTAAATCTTTATTGTTCCTTCTCTCTTACCATTTCATATCACACAATCATCTTTAAGATCCAATGCTTTAGATGACTAGCCCAACTGAAAGCCTGCACATTGAATAGCAAGTAAACCCTTTCCTGACTCCATTGCCGAATGGTATTGAATGTTCTTTGGAGTATCTCTCCTTTGCCTAAAATCCTCTTTGCTCATCCTTGTCTTATATCAAAACTTTCTTTCCCGATTCCCAACAACCAAACATACATCAAACAAACAAACCCCGAGCCTTATAACTAGCCTAATATCTTAACACTGATGTTAGTATGAATTCTTTGTCGAAGCGTACGAAAAATAACCACTTTAGCTACGCATAACTAATAGCCCTAACAACAATAATGGCTGCAAAACATCTTCAGATCTGCAATTAGTAGTTAAAGTGCTGCAACAAACAGATCTATAAATGGAAAGATATTAAGCAGTGAAGTAAAGAGTTTGCTCCATGCATCCAACAGACAAGACAAGAACACGATTTTTGAATGAATTTTTATATTACGGGGCACCTGGGAGGAAACAAGAAGGTGTATCCAGATCTCCTCAATGGGATGGGTTCTTTGTAGTCCTCAGCACTTCAGATCTAAGCTTTCTCTCTCTTGTAGATGTAGAAAAACCCAATGTAGAAGGTAGAGCTCAATGGGAGCAAAATGGCAGAAATGAGACCAAGTGTATAGATCGAGAGTGATCTAATATGCAACAAAAGGTGAAGAATGATGGGGAAAACCCTCCTATTTATAACAAAATATTGGGTCTTTCTAGATCTTGGTGCATGATTAAAATAATGTTAATCACATCTAGATCCACCTCTATGGAATATTTTATTATTATTTGTTGGAGGGAAAGGGTGTTTTGACTTGGGTCAAATCCCTTGATTAGTGAAAAATAAATAAATAAATGATTTATTTATCTTTTTAAGGAAGTGGTTGGGATATAATCAAATAAATAATGATTTATTTGATTAATGGTGGTTGATTTGGTCATATTTAACAAGGAATATTATTAAATAATTATTCCTAGAAAATAATAAGATAACTATGGGTTTATCTCATTCATTTCTTTGTTTTTGGGTTAAACATGACTGGGAATAATAATTAAATTATGGTTTAATTAATTATTCCTTTTGGGGTTTCCTAATTAACATAGTGGCTTGATTTATGGGGTGGCGGTCTTATGAGCTATTACTTGGGTCCATCTAATGATGAAAGGTTAGATGACCAAAAAATGGTGCTCGGTGCATGGTGTAACAGATTGCCCCCCAGCGTACGAGTGTTAGGAGCAAATCGTATGATCGAAGTACGTTGTAAGAACTCAATCACCAGACATCAAAAGGGTATGCTGCCGTAGAGAACATGAGGTAGATAGTGTGTCAAGGACTAGGACTCGCAGGGAGACGAGACTCGCAGTGCAACAAGTCTCTGTCGAGAAGGCGCCAGCCGGCCGGCGGCGGGGGAGGCATACCTATGCCCGCCGTGACAAAGTACAAAAGAATAGTGTGTCCATGAACAAGGACCGAACCATAGAGCATGTACCGTGCATAATCAAGAGCCGCATAAAAATACAATGAAGAGTCTCACATACATACGTGCTCGGGGGATAACAAACTTAGACTAGTACAATATCATCTCGAGCACGACATAAATACAACTCCAAATGCCCTCTGCAGAATGGTGTTGCTCAAAACCAGACCGATACATGCAAAACGCAGAGGCCGCAAGTGGCCAAGGCCAACATCACAACATCATCAAAAGTCGGGGGGGGCATCAAAGGCCGTAATGAAGAGGTCATCCGTCATGTGGGGGGTTACCCGTAGGGCCACCCCCACCCCCTCATGAGGGTCGAGACATCTCACACACGCCCGGGAATCATCAAGAGCTGCTGCTGGGTCACTGGACTGTCCAGTATACGAATCTCGATCATGCTGAAAGGAGTTGGAGAAGCAATCAAGTCAAAGGGAAGTGAGAGATCCCCCTGCCTGATCCGAGGCACCGAACAAAAGTGGAAGCTGGAACCAAGGTACACCGCCCTCTAGACCTTGCTTCTGGAATAAATGTGTTGAGGTCGACAGAAGGAGGTCCGCCGTAGGTGAGGCAATGAGAGATCCTCAACTAAGGCACGAGAGAAGAGCAATAGAGCGACGGACAGACTGATACTAATGATGATGGTGGAAATGGAAAGGATGGAGTGGCGAATGGACGACTTCCCTTGTTAGAGCATAAAGGGCATGAATGACATGGCAGCGACTGACACAATATCGGAAGGGACAGGGGACAGTGGGGCTGAAGGTCATGAGATGCGACACAAGAGAGGAACCAAGCAAAAAAGAATGGAGGGCTATAGTAGGTTGTAAAAGGATGCAGGGTAGACTCCATGAATGCAATGATGACTCAACTTGGATGCTCTAAGCAAGGGCGACTAGATAATGCTGCCACACAGTAAAGGCCCCAATGGGGGGTCATAGAAACATGAGTACAAAGTGGGCACTCATGACGAAAATCGACACGAACATGGACGAGTAAGGGGACAGCATGGTGCCCCCAGTACAGGTGTTGTAGGTGAGGACATTCGATTTTGACTGGAGGTGAGGTAACTGCATGTTGGATGAATATGGGTCCTGGTGCAGTAGAAAAAATGAAACAACAGATGCTGGCTATCTAAAAGAAAAAATAAATCATGCATTTCCGAGGGGAAATGCTAAGGGTAATATTTCTTAAGATAGAGTGCATTGCGAGGGTTAGGAAGGGGATGGCCTTCGAAATCCTCTAAGAGGTATGCCCCCTTTCCGAGATCCTTACTAATGATGTAAGGGCCTAGCCATAATGAGTCAAACTTCCCATGACCCAGGACATCATGGGCCTGGTCATAGACTAGAACAAGGTCGCCTTCGTGGAAATTGCGAGGCTGGACTTTTCGGTCATACTGAGCTTTGGTGCGTTTTTTGGCCGCTTCCATGGTTTGTAAGGCAATACGGCGGTCTTCGGAGGCACGCTCAAGCATGATAAGTCGTTGTTCTAGTGGTTGGGTGTCAGGGAGAAGTTCAACGGCTAGTTGCAGAGAAGGAATTTCACACTCGATCGGTAAAACTGCCTCCTCTCCAAAGACGAGGTGGAAAGGGGTGAACCCGGTGGCGGTTTTGACAGAGGTTCGATAGGCCCATAAGGCAGGAAAGAGCATGAGATGCCAGTTGGTTTTGTGCTTATTCACCGTTCGTTGAAGCATAGTCTTGAGGGTTTTGTTGACTGCTTCAACTTGGCCATTACCTTGGGGGTAATAGGAGGAGGAATATTGGTGCTCAAAACCCAACAATGAGGATAGCTCACGCCATATCTCATCTTCAAAATGTCTGCCATGATCAGAGACCAGTTGCTTGGGAACCCCGAAGCGAGCTATAACATGGTTAAAGAAAAAGAGGGCCGTGGTAGCTGCCGTGTTGTTGAACGTTGGCATGGCCTCGGCCCATTTGGTGAAATAGTCGACCGCCACGATGATATACTTGTGGCTACTAGAGGATGGCGGGCGACACTCCATAAAGTCAATGGCCCATTTACAAAAGGGACCAGTGGAAACGACCGGATGGAGGGGAGCTGGTGGAGCTCTCGCTTTTGGGGCGAAATGTTGGCAGTTGGGACAGTGTTTGACTGCCTCAATGCAATCACTGAAGAGGGAAGGCCAAAAATACCCGGCGCGCATTATTTTTTGGGCAGTAGTAAGACCGGAGAGGTGGCCACCGCAAGCGCCGCTATGGCAGGCATTAAGGACCTGCTCAGCTTCAGCGTGTGTGAGGCAACGACGAAGGACCGTATCAACCCCGCGACGATAGAGGTCGTCACCAATAAGAAGGTATCGGGGGGCTTGGTGTCGGATACGTCGACGAGCCTCACGGTCAAGGTGGAGGGCGAACTTTTGGGTTCGCAAATAAGTAAGAATATCTCCATACCACGGGTCATCGGAAGTAATGGCAAACAGGTGTTCATCAGGAAAATCGTCATTAACGGGAGGGTCTTGTGATCCGGTAGGTAATTCAGAAATAAGCTCAGCGAGGGCTAAGCCTTTCTTACTTTTCGGGGTGACAAATTCAAGGTCGAATTCCTGAAGGATAACGACCCAACGGGCGTACTTCCCAGTAAGTATACGACGACTCAGTAGGAAGGCCATGGGGTTGGAATTTGTCACAACCTTGGTGGAGCGCAGAAGGATATAATGACGAAGTTTTTGGACTGAGAACACGATAGCCAGCGCTAATTTCTCGTCATAGGAATATGAGACAGGGGGTCCCACAAGGTTCTTACTGACATAGTAGATCACATGCTCGACGCCATGATCATTCTCTTGGATAAGGACTCCAGCGACCGAATAGGTGGAAGCGGAGATATATAGGATGAAGTCCCGATTAAAGTCGGGAGGGCGAATTAAGGGAGCGGATGTGAGAGCCTGTTTGAGGGCATCGAAAGACTCGTGAGCATGGGTATCCCAAACAAAGGGGATATGGGAGCGTAGGAGTCTAAGGAACCCGTGCGCAGTGGTGGCGTAGTCAGGGACGAACCGACGAAAGAAATTAGCTTTGCCTTGGAGGCTTTGGAGCTGGCGGAGGGTACGCGGGATGGGGAGTTCAAGAATGGCTTGAACTTTCAAAGGGTCGAGAGTGATACCGTCCTTAGACACGATGAAGCCCAGGAGGCGGCCGACAGGAACGCAAAAAACGCATTTCAACGGGTTAAGTCGGATATTATACTTGCGACATCGGAGAAAAATGGTGCGCAAATCGTGTATATGTTGCGCCCGATGCTTAGAACGTGCCGTGAGGTCGTCTAAGTAGGCAAGGATAATATGAGCTAAGTCGTGGAAGCAATAAGACATGGCCCATTGAAAGGTGGCGCCGGCGTTTTTTAGGCTGAAAGGCATGACCCGGTAAGCGAAATTTCCCCACGGACTAATGAACGCGGTTTTTAGTTGATCAGCAGGACGGATAGCAATTTGGTTGTATCCGGAAAAACCATCCATGAAGGATAGGATCTCATGCCCCGCACACTCGTCGATGATTTGGTCGATGAACGGTGTGGGGAAGTTGTCTTTGGGACAGGCTTTGTTTAGGTCGCGAAAGTCCGTGCAGACACGAATGGTGCCTTGTTTCTTGAGAACAGGAACGGGGTTAGAAACCCAAGTGGTGTATTCGATGGGGTAAATGAAACCAGCCTGCTTGAGCTTGTCGATTTCGGCTTTAATAGCGTCACGTCGGGAAGGATGAATGGGTCTCATCTTTTGACGGACTGGTTTGGCGTCCGGCCAGGTGTCGATATGATGCTCGACAATGGCAGGATCGAGTCCGGGCATTTCAGAATAGGACCAGGCGAAGATATCGCGGAATTCTTTGAAAAGCTTGGTGTAAGTTTCAATTTCTTCCGGGGTGCATTAGGCACCCAATGTGATGTATTCTTCGATTCCTGGTGTGGCCGAAATGTTAACTTTGATGGTAGACGAGATATTGGCCATGTTTCCTTCTTCGAAAGCGTCAGGCGCAGGAATGGGGTTTTTGAACCAATCAACTGCATGGGGGATGAAGTCTTTGGTTTCCACAGCGTATTGGTCATGGGATTGCTGTGGGAGGAAATATGCGCGATGGTGCATATCATCCCAGGGAAAGTCGGGGTTGGTCATGGCTTCCATGATGTCTTCATCAGATTGGAAGATGGGAAGATTGGAGGCAGATGGGATACCCGAGGGAGTAGTGGTGGGGGGCGGTTCATCATGATGAGAAGGGCTCATATGGGCGATATCAACAGATCCAAGGTCGGCTGAGGAGCTGAGGGGATCGGTAGGTTGGGTAGCTGGTAAATTAGGTCTCAATGATGATGACAGGTACAAAATGGTGACTGAGGGCTCCGTTGGCTTAACAGCGGGAGGCGGAATGTGAATTTCCTTTGGTCCGATCGAAGCGGCCTTGAATTGGTGGTACAGGTCCAGGGAGGAATGGTACTCGTCAAGGCGGGGACAGAGGTGGGTGTAATGGCCGTGAAAATCGCACAAGGCACAAGGGTGGTTTGTGCGCAAGTGTTTGAGTTTTGGGAGGGAGGTGGGGATAGTGACATGGACTTCTGGGAGATCAGAGTCGGGGAATGTCTCGTTAACCAGAAGCTTGAGGTGGGGCAATTCAGGACACATGTGAGTGGCATGACCGACGACATCACACAAAGCGCATCGAATGGCGGGCTTTGGTGGTCGTGGGGGGTTAAGGGATGTAGGGGGGGCTGGATCGTTATGGGTTGCCCCCTTTCGGGCTTTGCCTGGCCTCTCGGGAGCCGGCACAACAGGAGAAGGGTCCGGTGGAGGTGCTGGGGGCACAGTGGCTATGGAGGAAGCGAGGGGGATCGGTTGAACCGGTGTCAAAGCCATATAAGGTTTGGGGAGACTAGGGGGGGTGGCGGCTGGGGGGTCAAGGTACCAGACCGGAATGCCCAAGGTCAAGTTAGGGAGAGAGAGGGTGGCCATGACGGGAACAGAAGATACTCCAGGAGGGGGAGCCAAGAAGGGGATCTGTCCAACGGGGTAATGACCAGGAGGTACGGCTCCGAGGTGGGCAAGGCCGGGAGGAACCGAGACGGGAGGGTGAAGAGGTTCGGGGATACCAGCTGTGGGGGGAGGGCCAGAAGGAGAAGGTCCGGCTGGCTGGGATGAATGGCTAGAAACGGGTCGCGGAGGGCGGGGAGGAGGTCGCGGACTAGCCGAGGCAGGCCGCTGACGGGTGGCCTGAGACGATTGCATCATGCAAACATTCGACAAGCTGGGATCGGTAACGGGAGGGGGGGGAAGGCGAGGAAAAGTACCACGCGGGGTAGAATCTTTATAGACGCCGGGGAAGACACTGGTCAAGGAATCGATGGTTTGCTTGTTGGCTACGGAAGAGATGGTCGGCTCGGAGGGGGTCGGAGACGGCGGCTCATGATAAGATAGCTGGTCAATGGTGACTATCTTTCCATTATGTGGAAAAGACATCTTGCGGAAGACCGCGGAGGGGACAGCAGACATGGCATAGGTGTAGCTTCGCCCCAATAGAATGTTGTAGTCTAAAGGGGCGTCAATGACTTCGACATCAACGCAAACGGTCTTACCGGCGAGAGTGATGGGACAGTTATGGAACAGGCCAATAGGCTGGGAGGCATGACCGTCCCATGCTCGAAGGGTGATCGTGGAAGGGGCCAGCTCAGGGGATCCGAGTTGCTTCCAAACCGAAGCGGACATCACACAGGTGGATGCCCCCTCATCAATTATACACCGGGATACCGTGGCATTCCGGATTTTGACAGGGAGTTGGAAAGAAACGGAAGGAGGAAGAGGGGGATGGTCCGATTGGGTGGCGTCAAAAACAATCATTTGGTTGTCAGCAGGAGCGACGGAAGGGGAAGGATCGGAGCGCATCATAAGGATCTGGTAATCAGAGGAACCAGAAACGGACGGGGGAGTGGCTACATGGCTGTCGGGGGGTTTGGTAGCCATGAATCCCTGGTGAGGGGCAGGCTCAGTGAACACAGCTGGCTGGGTAGTGGCCACATTAGGAGGAGTATGAGGGGAGGCGTGTTGTCCGCGCAATGTGGCTTGAGACTCCCACATCTGTCGCATCTGGGGTAAGAGAGGGCAATCGTGAGTGTAGTGACCGTAAACACCGCAACACGAACAGGGCTTGTTTGTGCGAAGCGGCCTGTCCGGCCTGGGCGGAATGCCCTGAGGCTGGTTGCTAGTGTTAGGGTCCTCACCAGAATTGGGTCCTCGGTTACCAGGGGCAGATGGGTTCTGGTTGCCTCTCCGCCTTCTTTGGGAAGGGGGATTAAACGCACCCTGCTGCGCGAATACTTGCCCGGGAGGGGGTTGTAAGGGCTGTTGCAGGTGGTGAGGAGGCAAGGGAGGCGGAAACGCATATGCTGGGGGAGCTGGCGCACCAGGCTGCGGATAAAAGTAAGGGTTGGGTTGGGCAGCATTGAGGTAAGCAGGAGGTTGGGCAAAAGGAGGAGGCATGCCGTATCCGGGATACATGTTGCCGGGAGGGGGCAGAGTGCTAGAGGCGCTGGCCCCTCCCTGAGGAGGGCCATGGCTCATAGGAGGATGAGCAGAGGGGTGGGAAAGAGATCCAACAATACCATCGGCGGAATGAGATGCCCCCGGGGCGTTAGCGCCACCGGGCCGGGGGATGTCAGGAAGAACGGTATAAACATAACCAGATTGAGCATAGATCAGGTCATACTTTAAAGCTATTTGGAGGGAGGCTTCTTCAGATTGAGGAAAGTGAGAGGCGACATCTTTGCCGATGGGAGACGGGAGGGTGCGAAGGAACCAGTCCATGTAAACCCGATCTTCAAAGGGAGGGGCTCGACATAAGCTCCGTCTTCGTCGCCATTCCTGAACATGGGCAGAAAGGCGTGTGGAAGAGGATTTCTTAAATGAAGTCAAGAGCTCCGTACCAGTGTCGTATCGGAGAGGGAGCTGGAAGTACGACAAGAAGGCTTGGGCAAGAGTCTCGAACGTGGTATGGGAGAAAGTGGCCTGTTCGACATACCATTTAGAAGCTTCGCCGGTAAGCGTGCGTTGGAACAAACGAAGACGGATGGAGTCATCGGTAATGGAGTTGGAGGAACACCACATGTGGAAAGACCGGACGTGATTGGTTGGGTCTTCGCCATTAAGGCCCTCGAACTTAGGGATATCGGAGGGTAACTTGGTAGGCATAGTGGGCCAGGTAGTATTATGGTGAATGGGGTCGTTAATCAACCGATGGAAATCGGGGAGGCTGAGGCCTGCAATGTACGGCAGCACAGGGGTGGCCGGAGTAGTGGTTGTGACGGTTCCGCTAGAAGTAGGGCCGGCATTGGGGCCGGGAGAACCGCTAGCATTAGGCCCTGATCCGGACATGGTGAAGGTAAAAGGAGTCGGAGGGGGAGAACCGAAAGGAGAAGGGGGATCCGATGAATCAGGAGAGGAGTCGGAGTGCGGACTCGAAGGTGGACTGGCTCGACGACGACGGTGCGGAGCAGGTCGATCAACCGGGAACTGAGGATGAAGGCCAAGAAGTCTCCGGGAAAGGCGCCTTGGGGGCGCAATGATGACAGGAAGGAGGAAACCGACAAGGGCAGAAAGGGACAAAATCAAGAAGGTCAAGGGCAGATAAGGTGCAGTGACGATTGATTTTAGAGTCTTTGCCAGGCGGTGTAAACCAGGCGCTTCTTCACTTAGGGTCAGTGTGTGGTGTGCGTTAATTTTAATTGTTAAACCCTTTCCGTTGTTGAGAGCAAAAAAGTGTGCTGCGTAGCTGAAAATAAACCTACAGAGAACAGAGTAAAATGCTGAAATAACAGAAAAATAACAGCTACGTATGCATCTATCTAACCCAAGAAGGTGGGTCTCTCAAAACTATGCTGAAAAGAGAGGGAAAAACTATAGAAACACACACAAGGGAAGCTCAACAGATCTAGGGTCAAAGGGGACAGAGATCTGGAGGATAAAGCTGCAGACAAGGGGTGCAGATCACAGCCAAGAGACAGAGGCAAGGTGGCTGGAAAAAGGGAAATCAGCAAAAAGCCGGGGGGGGCAAGGCAGAGGCCTTTAGGGGAGGTCCAAACAAAACGACAAGAGGTGATTTGAAAGGAAAAGAGGTTGATTTCAATGGATCTGGAAGTGAGGTCACAGATCTGGAAAAAGAGGGGGCTGAAGCTCTGAAACCGACGGCTGAAACAGCTGAAACTCTTCCACAAAAAGTGGAGGGTACTAAAGCCCTAAGGGGATGGGTTCCCACTTAGAGGAGTAAAAACAGATCAGATCTTGGTCAAGGCGGGCTGAGACAGAGGCTGGAAAACCCTGGCAGAGGCTGCAGCAGAACCCAGAAAAATTACAGAAAAAATGCTGGAAAAAAGGCAGGTCGCAGGTTCTGACCTGATTTTGGTTGAGGTCGCAGGTTACAGGCTGAAAAGTGCGTCCAGGTCGCAGGTTTTGGGCCAAAAGGTGTGACCCCCCCGTTCCGGCTGTTTCGGCGGCAGATTTTCTGAAAAATTGCCGTCTCAGGTGCGACTGGTGTCGCTTACCTGCGCAATAGGGCCAGAAACACACGGAAGTTAGAAATTTTAGGTTTTTAGGGTTTTATGTGAGAAAAATGACATGAAAAGAGAAAAACTAAGCAGATAAAAAAGAAGCCCTAGGGCCTGAAGTAGCTGGATATGCAGGAATATGAAAAACGACAGCGGTCGTAATTTAAAACCCGTGTGGAGTCGCCATTTGTTAGTATGAATTCTTCGTCGAAGTGTACGAAAAAGAACCACTTTAGCTACGCATAACTAATAGCCCTAACAACAATAATGGTTGCAAAACATCTTCAGATCTGCAATTAGTAGTTAAAGTGCTGCAACAAACAGATCTATAAATGGAAAGACATTAAGCAGTAAAGTAAAGAGTTTGCTCCATGCATCCAACAAACAAGACAAGAACACGATTTTTGAATGAATTTTTATATTACAGGGCACCTGGGAGGAAACAAGAAGGTGTATCCAGATCTCCTCAATGGGATGGGTTCTTTGTAGTCCTCAGCACTTCAGATCTAAGCTTTCTCTCTTGTAGATGTAGAAAACCCAATGTAGAAGGTAGAGCTCAATGGGAGCAACAATGGCAGAAAATGAGACCGAGTGTATAGATCCAGAGTGATCTAGTATGCAACAAAAGGTGAAGAATGAAGGGGAAAAACCTCCTATTTATAACAAAATATTGGGTCATTCTAGATCTTGGTGCATGATTAAAATAATGTTAACCAAATCTAGATCCACCTCTATGGAATATTTTATTATTATTTGTTGGAGGGAAAGGGTGTTTGACTTGGGTCAAATCCCTCGATTAGTGAAAAATAAATAAATAAATGATTTATTTATCTTTTTAAGGAAGTGGTTGGGATATAATCAAATAAATAATGATTTATTTGATTAATGGTGGGTGATTTGGTCATCTTTAACAAGGAATATTATTTAAATAATTATTCCTAGAAAATAATAAGATAACTATGGGTTTATCTCATTAATTTCTTTGTTTTTGGGTTAAACATGACTGGGAATAATAATTAAATTATGGTTTAATTAATTATTCTTTTTGGGGTTTCCTAATTAACATAGTGAAAGCAGTTTTACTTGGGGTAAAACTGGTCTTACATGGTGTACTTGGGTCCATCTAATGATGAAGAGTTAGATGACCAAAAAATGGTGTAACAACTGAGCTTCAAAGAAATAAAACCTTTGCTTATATAGAGAGATCCCTCTCTGGACCCAGGAGGGCTAGATCCTGAGGTCTGAAAGTGGTTTTGATGTTGTTTCATCTTTTGGTCTTGCCAATCTAGCCAGAACATGGGAACCCCAATAGAAGCAATCATGTTTTTTAGATTTTAAGATCAAAAACTTCAAAGAACAAGAGTAAATCATCAATTGAAGAAGGAGGAAATCTTCCAAGCCCAAACAAGGAACTGATTTAAAAATTCCAGAGATCTGAACTTTGAGGTTCTTGACACCTCCTGAAGGAGCTGTCCTCCCCAAGTGGAGCCACTGTTAGTCATCAATATTTTTCACTATCTTTGGATGCCTATAGAATGGTTATAGTTTTCTGAAAACAATATTCCTTGAATACCTTGAGTTTCAGAAATCTCACCGCCTTCATTATCTTAATAAAACCTTTTTCCCTATCTATCAGTTTTCCATCTCAAAAGTCACCTTGTTTCTCTTAAAATATTCATTATGGGTTTGTACCTCTCATTTTCATTCTTCTTTCCTACCTATTGGGGTTCCCATGTTTTGGCAAGTTTGGCAATACCAAAAGATGAGAGAAAATCAGAACCACTTTCAGACCTCAGGATCTATCCCTCCTGGGTCTAGAGAGGGATCTCTCTGTATAGGAAAAGTATGTATCTTTGATGTCCTATTTAAAGGTGTTGGCTAGTTATACAGTGCGAGTTTTATTTTGTTTTGATTGTTTGTTTGGTTGTTGGGAATCAGGAAGGAAGGTTTCAATATAAGACAAGGATGAGTAAAGAGGATTTTAGGCAAAGGAGAGGTGATTCATAGAACACTCGAGACTATTGGGCAATGGAGTCAAGAAAGGGTTTACTTGCTATTCAATATGCAGGCTTTCAGTTGGGCTAGTCATCTAAAGCATTGGATCTTAAAGATGATAGTGTGGTATGGAATGATGGGAAATAAATTGAAGGATAAGGAAACCTCCAAGGTGGCCAATTAGGAATCAGATCCAGGGACAAGACATGCCATTAGACACCTGTGATCCAAAACCTAAAGGTTAACTCTTTAGACAAGGAAACATCAAAGATTTAAACACAAAGGTGAAGGCCTGAGATCAAAGAGAGACTTTTAACTCTCAATGCTTCGGCATCCAGCTTAAGGGAACTTAGAAAGGTTCAATTAATTGAACAGGACCCTAGTGAGACAGAATCAACATTCTAAACTCCCAGTATCCCAATTCTTTCAATTAAAACCCAACAAGAACATATAAGGACAGACTCATTAATTCATACATCAGCTAGCAGTAAATATTAGCTACTACACTGGTTCAATCAGCTTGAATCAATGCTCAGATAACACATAAAGCAGAAAAAATCAAAGGTAGGGAGAGTAGAAACATAGGGTACCATGCAAGGGTAAATCCTATGCCATATTTCTGATGCGTACCAGAAGAAATGATGTGCAATGAATTACAAAGGAAAACAAAGATAGAGATAGAAAAACATCACCGCTGCTTTAAATCAGGATCCAAAGAAATGTGCTTGTCATATTAAAGAGCAACACCAGTCATGTACAACATTTCCAATAGCTTGATATTAAGTCGAAAAACATATTCCTTAGCCTATCTTACAACTTTACATAGAGAACTATATCTGAAGAGAAACAACTTACAATTCACAGATATCTGATCAACAACCCTTAAAATGAGTTTCTTCATAAGTTTTATAGCTGAAAGAGAGGAAGAGGGGGTAGATGAAACACTAAATGAAACATTAAAATAGAGTAGGAGAGGGTCGAGGCCCATTATATCTTAATTTCTGAGCATTAATCTTCAGTACTCTTTGGAAGAAAGAGTGGTCTTCAAGAGGCTGCAATTTACTCCAGGTATGTTCTTGATGTACTTTCGTTGCAGCACTTGTAGTACTCCGGTGAATAAAAAAAAGGAAGATAGATGACTTCAGGGTCTGCCATGCTACGTAAAAAATGATCTAGTAGCATTATGACTGTTGTCAGGGTGAAAATATTCTCAAGGACACAATGTAGAATAAAGATAGTATGGGTA
The DNA here is from genome assembly GCA_034641835.2 of Pinus albicaulis. Lineage (NCBI taxonomy): Eukaryota > Viridiplantae > Streptophyta > Pinopsida > Pinales > Pinaceae > Pinus > Pinus albicaulis. The sequence continues at coordinate 1,580,828,380 of CM076582.1, read as the reverse complement.
GTGTGTCCTTTCTCAGGATGAAACTTATGCTGATGTGAAATATTGATGATATCATTTTATGTGCGTTAGGCCCCATTAGGCCCTCTGTGATAATCATGACGTCTTCAATCTGGTACATTTACCCTTTAAACAATGAATTAGAGCTTAAATTCTTCCATTACAGGCATCAAACTCTCTCATTATCCACTGATACTCTTTGTCGCTTCGTGACTGTCTCTGTTAGTGAAATTTGAGCTTCAAAGATGCTGGAGAGGCTTTACACAGTTAAGCTCTATACTTCAATAAAAAATTATGTTCTAACACCTTCCGAGGCACCTCTATGTGATCACAGACTCTGAAAAGACTTCATCTGCGCTCTGTGCCACTATTATAGTGACTATGAGCAATGGCGGTTTTCACCACCTATAACCTGCAAAAGCACAGAAATCTATTAAGAAATCCATTCAGTGGGAGGATGGATGCAGTTGAATTCCGTGACGATGGTAGCGCAAAAGAAGCAAATGCTATTGATGCAACGGAAAGTGGTGGAAACATACAGTGAAACAGTGAAAATTGATCTGACGAAACTTGGGTGAAATGAAAAAACTTTAATGTAAAACACTACAATTTTAATTCTTGGCGGGATGATACAATTTAATGCAAAATACAAGGTTTGGAGCTTTGAACGAAATACATAGAAAATTCATGGAAAACATATGAAATGGGCGGATATGGTGGGACCTGATCCTGGGCAGAGGGTGATTCAATCAGGACCATCAGATCTCAGGAGTAGATCGATGGTCGAGATGGTCCGATGCAATGCTACGGATGCACGATGGGAAATAATGAGTGGGATGCGAGATGCAATGAGGGTTGTTGATCAAAACAGATCAAAAATTGGGATCTGCTAATAGAACTTTGGGCATAGAAGTGGGGAAGTGGTTTTTGGGGCCAAAACCGTTGTTTTCGCGCGGCCAAAAGTGGGTAAGGCGATTTTTTCTTTTTGAACGGGATATGGGTCCCCGGCTGACACGTGGCTTTCAGAAACTGTCCATATCGTGTAAATTATAAATGCTAAAGACTAGACATGAAAACTACATGATATTAATGTGGACCATTGGATCTGGGCTCGTGAGATCTAACGACAGGAGATGGAGCGCGATACGGGAACGTGCGTGATCGGTAAAGGTGGGGTCAACGGACGGAAGTTTCATTGTGGACCGTCCGACCATATGCGACGGAAGGTCAAGATCTGGAGAGAGAAATGCAGGCAGAGGATTATGGTTAGTGGGTGGGATCAATCTGAGCCATTAGATCAAAAGGGATGAATGGCTACGATCTAATCGGAGGGGAGTGATGGAAGGGCCAAATCTCCGATGGGCGATGAAGCGATTGGCTTTGGGCCGTCGGATCTATGGGAGATCGATGGCTGTGATTGGATCGGAGAGTGACCAATCAGGGACACTAGGTAGAGTGAGAGCAAATCCTAGCCATTGGTTCTTATGGATTCGATGACCAAGATTGCATCGCGAGGCTGCAATTGGGAGGACAAAGAGTTGGCATACCAAAAAGTTTTGATAAGAGATTATGCGAGATTGCGATGGTTGTTGGATTTATATGCAAATCAATGGTGTAGATGGCCATCAGGGGATTTACTAGGGAGTCTGACGGGTGAGATGTGAGCTTTGCGTAGACCATCAGATTCTGTTAAGATCGACAGCGGATATCATTCCCGAGGTTCATAGAACAAATACACTATCGCATCGGAGTTTTTCGTTTTAATACAGGAATGCGCTCTCGAGCATCTCTCTGATTGTGATAAGTGCCTTATGCTTTAGCGCTTGGTCTTAGCACTCAGGTTTATGGAGGGGAAGTGGTTAGAGACTAGGCGAAAGGGGCTAGGCCTGTCATATGGTAAAATATGTATTTTTTAGCCAAAAACAAAGGTTTTAGGGCTGAACAAAGGTTTCGGTAGGGGAAAAAAGGGGTTCTAAAACCAGTTGAAGGGATTTCACTTGGTTTAAAACGATGAAAAGGATGGTTTGGAAGACTTAGGAGTGATTTTTGGGGTTAATGGGAAACTTTGCAAAGGGAAAAAAAGGGTTAAAATGGGAAATTTTGCAGAGATACAAGGGGAAAATTAAGGCCTTTCTGAGCATAAATTTTTCACATACAGTGAGGATCTTTTCAAGGTAAAGGGCACACCAAGGCTTTAAGGATGAGATATTTTCATAGGAAATGTATCTCTTGAAGGCTCATAAAAAAAATTTAGCCACCTGTTTGCTTGACAAAAATTTCATAGTTGTCTAACAGTGGCTCCACATGGGGATGGCTTCTTCTTGAAGGAGTCAAGAATCCAGAAAATAAATCTTTGAAGCAAGCTAGATGCCTGATCTTCGAACCATATTCCTTCTGGGATTCAACTATTACAAACATGATTAATCAGCAGAAAACATTCCCAAACCATCTACCTACCCATCCAACAATCCTAACATTTTTTCTTCAAGGTGCCTTTGAATTGGCAGACCTTTATTCATCATTTTTTCTTTATTGAAAGCAGAAAACACACTAATATAACTCTACCCTTACCACTCCATGAGACCAGATTAAAATAATGGCCTCATATGTTTCTCTACCTAAATATAATATCTGCTGGGATTAAACTGTCCAGCAGATTTCTTCTCTACATTCTACCACACAAATTTAAAAATAGTCAAACTAGGATTAGACAGTCTAGTTTGCTGTGGATCCAAGGCATAAGGACAGTTGCACATGGACTGAAATTACAGAACATTGGAGAAAAAATCTCGAAGGCTTGAAATATAAGGCTTTGAAGCATCCTTCCCTTGTTTTTTACTCAAGTTTTGATCTTGTTAGAGTCACTGTCTTCTTCATTTCAGCTCTAGTTTTGGGTTTGTTAGAGTTAATATTTTTCTTCTTTGTTGGCATCAGGTTGGAGCATATTAGGACTAGCCACTTTGCTTCCTTTGGCTTAGATTTTGATCACATTAGACCCAATATTGTCACTTACAAGGTTCAAGTTTTGAGCATGTCTGAACCTCTCTTTCTCTATTTTTTGAAACATTTTCTCCTTTTCTCGAAAATAAAACATAGCGATGGTATTTACAATGGAAATGAAAACTGGAAATTGGGAATCAGTAGTCGTAATGTTTGAGCATCCTGCCATTGACAGGACCCCCGAATAGCTCTGTACCTTCAATTTCTTGTAGAAAAAAGGCATTTGGACCCATGGTGGCCTGTATGATGTAAGGACCCTGCCATAAACTGTCAAATTTGTCGTGCTTTCCTTTGTCCTCTCTCCTAGAGTCCTATTTTAAAACTTTATCTCCAATTTTGAAGTCAGAGGCTTTGGTTCTCTTGTCAAATAACTTCTTTATATTTTCTTGAACCTTCAGAGCTCTGTTATAGACTTCTTCTCTTGTTTGTTGGAGATGAATTGTTTGGTTTATCCTCCTTACCATACTGTTCTCTTCTGTCTGAATCTCTTGGACTAGTTTAATCACAGGTACCCCAAGGCTGGTTGGAAACACCGCTTTTTTTCCATACACAAGCTGATACAGTGACATGCCAATGGAATTATTTGTTGTAAGCCTGTCAGCCCATAAAGCATGCACTAATTTGTTATGCCATGACTTTTTGTTCTCTTCCAACAGCATTTTGATAATGGTCACCAAGCTCTTGTTTGATGATTCAGCTAACCCATTACCTTGTGGGTAATAAGCTGTTGAATGAACGAGTGCTATTTGATACCTGTGACAAAAATCAGTCATTTTCTTGGATCCAAAAGCAGCAGCGTTATCAGTGATTATTTTTCTTGGGCAGCCAAATCTAAAGAGGATGTGGTCTTCTAGCAACTTAATGATGACAAAGTCTATGGCATTCCTAGATGGTATGGCCTCTATCCACTTTGTGAAGTAGTCTGTGGCTGTAAGGATCCACTTGCGTTGTGCAGAAGAAGCAGGGTGTATTTCCCCTATGAAATCTAGGCCCCATTGCAAAAAGGGACCCTCAACAGTAATGGAAGGGAGGAGCTTTCTCTTGCCTTTGAAAATCTAGCATTTTTGGCAGGCAATTATCATTTTGTGTATGTCATTGAAAAGTGTAGGCTAGTAATAGCTAGCTCTGAGTATTTTTTTAGCAGTGGCTTTCCCGTTAAATGGCCTCCACACTCTCCAGCATGGAACTCTTGTTTAATCCTCTCGACTTCAGTCTCAGGAAAACATTTAAGCAATAGACCATTTGCATTTTTCCAGTATAAACATTCATTCAATATGCAATAGTTCCTAACTTTTAGCTTTAGGAATCGGGCCTTAGTTTTTGATATTTCAGGAGGGGTGTTGAGGTTTGTGAGCACATACAGGATATCAGAATACCAAGGAGAATTTTGAAATTTTTCCTCAACAGTAGGATCAGGAAATCCTTCCTATTCATCCAAGGCATCCACCATGTTAATGTCAAGGGCTTGTAAATTTGATTCAGCCATTAGTTGAGCTAAGCCCTGACCTTTGATCAGTTTCGTGGGTTTTATTTCTAGGTCATATTCTAAAATCACAGCGATCCATTTTCCCCTCTTTCCATCCAGATCTTGGGACAAGATGTCTTTAACCACTATGTTTGGCACATAGGCTATGGTTTGATAATGCAATATATACACCCTAAAGTCCTTCAAGGCCTTTACCAAGGCATAGGCCTGTTTTTCTATTATGTTATATTTAAATGGTGAGTCCCTTAGAGCCTTGATGAATAAAGGAATAGGCTGCTCTATTCCCTCTGGATTTTTCTGCAACAGAACCGTAGCCACTGTATGTTTGGAGGAAAATGAAAATATCAAGAAATATTTTGAGAAATCTGGGCTGATTAAGACAGGAGCCCGGGTGACTGCAAGTTTAACTGATTCAAAATATTTTTTGGCCTCTACATTCCACTTAACTTCTACACCTTTCTTCAGCATGTTAGTCATATTTTTGAGGTGCTCAGCTAAGTTGGGAATAAACCTCCTTAGGAAGTTAATTTTCCCAATAAAGGACTGTAACTCTTTAATGTTTCTCGGGTGTGTGATCTGTAGTATTCCCTCAACGCTTTGTGGGTCTATCTTAATTCCCTTCTCAGATATAATGTGGTCGAGAAGCTTAGCTTCTTGCAGCCTGAATACATTCTTCTTGGGATTTAATGACAGATTGAACCTTCTACATTTTTCAAAAACTCTTCTCAGATGTTTTAGGTGCTCCTCATCAGTCTTGGAATAGACTTTTATGTCATCCAGATAGATGACAATAAAGTGCCCTATTTCATCTGAAAAAGCTATGTCCATTGCTCGTTGGAAGGTTGCACCAGCATTCATCAATCCAAAAGACATTTTTACGTACATAAAAGTGCCCCATGGAGTGGTGAAAGCGGTATTGAGTTGGTATTCTGGGAGTACTAAAACTTTTTTATAACCCAAAAAACCATCTAACAGAGAGATCCTTTTTGAGCCTACTACCCTCTGAAGAGTGTGTTCCATCTTTGGCAAAGGGTAATTGTCTTTAAGTGAGGCTCTGTTAAGGTTCCTGAAATCAATGCACAGTCTAATCTCACATGTTTTCTTTCTCACAGCCACTAGGTTCGAGACCCAATCAGAGAACCTCACAGGAACTATTATTTCTGCCTCATACATCTTCCTTATTTCCTTTTCAACTACGAGCAGTTGTTTTGGGTTAATTCTGTGAAGTTTCTATCTGAAGTGTTTTTTATTATCTTTCAAAGGTATTTTGTGTTGTATAATGTTGGTGTCGTAGGCCTTTAATTCCCCGTATATCCAGGCAAACACATCAACGAATTCTTTGAACAGGTCAATGTATTTCTTTTTCATGTCTACGGGCAAGAGCTTAGCTATTTTAATCATTTTAGGCTTATCTTCAGTGCCTATGTTGCATTCCCTGACATCAGAGTCCGAGTGCTCTATGGTGGGTTTTTTCGCTACGTCGTCGAAATCAAATAAGTCCTCTAAAGGTGCCAGACCTTGGGGTATATTTTTATCTTTTGCCTGTAGCACCTCTATTTCCTCTTTATCTGCATTCTTATATTCTTCAGTTGTATTTCCAATCTGTTCAATTAAATTGTTTATTTCAATGTTACGGGGTGATTTTTCTTCATCGGGGGGCTCCTGACTCAGGAATCTTTCATCAGATTTAGAGTCTGAATCAGAGAATTCAAACTCGTTCTTGGCCATCAGGAAATCCTCAATCTTCTTATCGCCCTCAAAGCCCTGCCAATATTTCTCATTGTCAGGAACTGTAGGTATTTATTTTGTCTGAATGATGATTTGTTTGTCACTGGGAGGCTTATGATATGAACTAGCTATGTAGGCTAATCCATTTTCAATTACGTTCTGACTCCTAGGAACAAACACCAGTTCATATTCCATGAAGGTTTTCAATAAATCCATGGCATCATTCCTATACGCTCTCAACCTAGGGTGTTTCACTTTGTATTCTTCGTTTACTTTTTTAATGATTAGCTCAGAGTCTCCAAGTATAGCTATCCTTCGGGCTCCTAGTTTTCTCAACAGGTTCAAACCGAGGATGAGAGCCTCATACTATGCGATATTTTTAGTACATTTGAAGTTCAGATTGAAAGCATGGCTCTCAGCATAGTCATTCTGAGTTTTATGTAACCACACCCCCGCTCCTGCAGTTTTTCTAGTGCAAGACACATTGAAATTCATTTCCCATAAGGGGTCGTTTTCGTTTTTATCATTGTTTTCTTCCCTAATGTTGTTTCCATTGTTATGTTGTAATATGGGGTTCGTGTTATGGTGTGGAGGGTTTTGTTCTTCTTGTGGTGTATGAGCTTCAGAGGGGTGACTAGCCAGTTGTTTGCATTATGTTTCTTGTTCACTCTGAGTTTTAGATTCAGTGCACTGTCCAAAGGATTATTCTTCATTTTATTCCAAATCCATATTGGCCATTATGTTAAAATCAATGGGCGTTGTCTCATGGTTTATATCTCTATTTTCTAATTCTAGCTCTTCTAAGGATTCATCATTGCAAAGGATAAAGGAGTTGAGATCTGTGTGTATAGAGTACAGAGGTGAATTTTTAGGCTTTTCAGGGCTGCTGACCAAAAATTTCATTTGTGCCTCTCTATATAGTCTCCTAAGCTGGCTAAAGATAGGGTTCATGAAATATGCCCCATCCATGTACATTGTACCTTGCATTTTGGCTCCCCATGACCTTGATAATAGCATACCATAATTAGGTGGCACATCTGCCACTACAACATCCATAACCATACATTTTGCTGGAATCTGGGTCAAGCTCACACACAAATAGTTGATCAAGCCAAGACATTTTACTCTGCTAGAGTCGAATGAATATAAGTATTTATAGGGACGGGTTATCTCTAGGCCTAAACTCTCCATAAATACCTTGGGCATTAGGTTGTGTGAGGCCCCAGATTCATGCATTGCGTTGTGAAGGATCTTTTCATGGATATTGAGACTGATATAAAAAGGAGGTACTACCCCTTCTTGAAACTTCCCTTCTATCTTTGGACCAAACAGAAGGGCTAGTTGATCATCACTTAGATTGACAGTGTCACTGTTTTCACCTAGATTTAATGCTTTCAAAATTTGTCCTTTATATACATCCTGAGTGGCCAGCTCAGAGAGTGGGACAGAGATTTTAATTTTTGCAATCTCACTCTCCAAATTGAAGAGAGATTGACTCTTTGTAATGTTCAATTCTGTTTTATTAACCACCACCTTAGTGGCAGCATCGATGTGCTGATTTTCACTATGTACAGTGTTAGGAACTATTTTATCAGGAGCACTAACTGCAGTGCTATTGCTGCTAGTTGGTTGACTCCATTTATCAGTATTTTGGTTGTCTTTTTCTTTATTCTTCCCAGAACTCTCAACTCCTAATTTGCTACTTTCAGCAGTTTCTTTAGAAGTTTTCTTGGGTCGTTTCTTAATGGTAATCTCAGAAGCTTTTGGTTTAGAATTGTCTAAGCTCTTTTTGCTTCTAAGTTCGTACTGTTCTCTGACCTGCATGATAGAATTTTCAAACCCAAGCCTGTAATCCTCAGATTCTAATATTTTCTTATTCCAATATGAGGGTGAGGGTTGATCTTCTTTTGTGGAACAGTTATGGATTGAGTTCTCCATTTCAAACATATTAATCATCGTTCCCTCAGACTCTTCTATGATTCCCTCATCTTCATCAAGAAATTTCTCCTAAAATAGGGGAATAACTTGTTGATCCGAGTCTCTTTTTCTATTGGGAGTGGTATTATTTCTCCTAAAGTTCTGGTTCTGGTTATGATTTTGGTTTATGTTCTGATTACTGACTGAGACAACCATCTTTTCCACCATTTGTTGTAGCTTTCCCATGTTCTTGGCTAGATGTTCATACTTGGGATCAGATGTGGAAGCTACAACATCATTCCTATATGTTACCCTTTTCTCAACCCTCATTCTGGCTTTCTTCTCAATCAGGTTAGCCTCTACACTCACTGCCCCTTTTTTCATATCTTCCAATGTGTTGTAATATCTCTCCCTAAGCTGGTAGACCATGTCAGCATCAAAGCCTTCAGGGTATTTCACTAAGGCCATACCTTGGGGAGGTTTCATATGTGCAGGAAGAGCATTATAAATGTTGTTAAACCTTGTAGAGTAGTCATGGACACTCTCTCCTACATTTCTTTTGAGGTTCTTGTATTCTGCTAAGATTTGGAGAGGATTGGTCTTGACTTCCCATTTGTTTATGAAGGTCTGATATAAGGAGGGAAGATCCTGTATAGTATTAGGAGGCATGCCCTTAAGCCATTTCTTCACATCACCTCCTAAACTCTGGGAAAATATTCTCATTTCAACTGTCTCATCATCTATCTCCATATAGTCAAAAGAATATTCTATTCTATCTACATGGTGTTGAGCCATGGTAGACTATTTTGCAGTAAAATGTGGGATTTTTGATTGATAATCATTGGGTAGAGGAACTAGAGGCTGAGGTAACACTAGAGGTGCATCCCAGGCTGCCATGAGGATGTTCTGATGAGATAAAGGATTTTCTTGTGCAGAAGGTATGTGGATGACAGGAATATTGGGACCAGCAATACTCTGTTGAGATGATTTAGGATGACAGAGCCCCAAGTTCTGAATGAAATGAATATTCGGAGGCGTAGATGGAAGGGTCTCTCTATCCCTACTGTGTTGACCACTGTGAGATGGTGAACCAGGGAGCTCAAGGTCGGGTTGGTCTAGAGCACTGAATGACCTAGTTCTGGGTAGACTGTTTGGAAAATATAAGTCAAATAGAGGGTCTGATAGAGCTGTAATTTTTTTTGGTGTAGAGCTAGCTCTATGGGTATATCTGGAAATAGTTGGCTTTCTAGGTGTAGGAGATTTCCTGAGAATGCTCTCAGGGTTGTCGACTATTTCAGGTGGGTCTGGGTTAGGATAAGCTCTTATGTGAATGGTTCTTGAAGCCAGAATGTTGTCTTCAAATGAAGCGGCTTAATCCTACTTGTTACTTCTAATATGGCCGATTTTGTAATGGGGGATGGTCTCCCAATGGAGTCTTATGTGAACCAAGATAACTAGTAGGTCTACTAATTACCAGTGGAGTATTTAAACGTTGAAGAACTATGGAGTCACTAGGTGGAAATTTTAGATTGTTTCAGGAAGGTATATTATCCATTGCAGTGATTAACCACCAAACTCAGACTACTATGGTATTCTTTGAGTCTGTGAAGTGTTTAAAGGTGTGTTTTTCTCAAAGTGTTTCCCTGGTGGAGTCGCCATTATGTTGGGGTTTCCATGTTTTGGCAAGTTTGGTAATACCAAAAGATGAGACAACATCAGAACCACTTTCAGACCTCAGGATCTAGCCCTCCTGGGTCCAGAGAGGGATCTTTCTATATAGGCAAAGGTATGTGTCTTTGAAGTCCTGTTTCAAGGTGTCGGCTAGTTATAAAGTGCAAGGTTTATTTTGTTTTGATTGTTTTTTTGGTTGTTGGGAATCAATAAGGAAGGTTTCAATATAAGACAAGGATGAGTAAAGAGGATTTTAGGCAAAGGAGAGGTAATTTAGAGAAAACTCGAGACTATTGGGCAATGGAGTCAGGAAAGGGTTTACTTGCTATTCAATATGCAGGCTTTCAGTTGGGCTATTCATCTAAAGCATTGGATCTTAAAGATGATAGTGTGGTATGAAATGATGGGAAAGAAAGCGAATGACAAGGAAACCTCCAAGGTTTCCAATTAGGAATCAGATTCAGGGAAAAGACATGCCATTAGACACCTATGATCCAGAACCTAAAGGTTAACTCTTTAGACAAGGAAACATCAAAGATTTAAACACAAAGGTGAAGGCCTGCGATCAGAGAGAGACTTTTAACTCTCAATGCTTTGGCATCTAGCTTAAGGGAACTTAGAAAGGTTCAATTAATATAACAAAACCCTAGTGAAATAGAATCAACATTCTAAACTCCCAGTATCCCAATTATTTCAATTAAAACGCAACAAGAACATCTAAGGACAGATTCATTAATTCATACATCAGCTAGCAGTAAATATTAGCTACTACTCTAGTTAAATCAGCTTGAATCAGTGCTCGGATAACACATAAAGCAGAAAACATCAAATGTAGGGAGAGAAAAAACATAGAGTACCATGCAAGGGTAAATCCTATGCCATATTTCTTATGCCTACCAGAAGAAATGACGTGCAATGAATTACAAAGGAAAACAAAGACAGAGATAGAAAAATATCATCGCTGCTTTAAATCAGGATTCAAAGAAATGTGCTTGTCATATTAAAGAGCAACACCAGTCATGTACAACATTGCCAACAACTTGATATTCAGTCTTAAAACATCTTCCTTAGCCTATCTTGCAACTTTACACAAAGAACTATATCTCAAGAGAAATAGCTTACAATTCACAGATATCTGATCAACAACCCTTACAATGAGTTTCTTTGTGAGTTTTATAGCTGAAAGAGAGGTAGAGGGGGTAGATGAAACACTAAATGAAACATTAAAATAGAGTAGAAGGAGAGGTTCGAGGCCCATTTTGTCTTAATTTCTTAGCATTAATATTCAATACTCTTTGGATGAAAGAGTGGTCTTCGACAGGCTACAATTTACTCCAGGTATGTTCTTGATGTACTTTTGCTGCAGCACTTGTAGTACTCTAGTGAATAAAAAAAAGGTAGATAGATGACTTCACGGTCTGCCATGCTAGGTAAAAAATGCTCTGGTAGCATTACGACTGCTGTCAGGGTGGAAATATTCTTAGGGACACAATGTAGAATAAATACAGTATGGGTACTGCATCCTTTCTCGAGATGAAACTTTTGCTGATGTGAAATACTGATAAATTGTTTTCTGTGCATTAGACCCCATTAGGCCCTTTGTGATAATCATGAGGTATTAAATATGGTACATTTACCCTTTAAACAATGAATCGGAGCTTAAATTCTTCAATTACAGGCATTAAACTCTCTAATTATCCACTGATACTCTTTTCTACTTCGTGACTGTCTCTGTTAGCGAAATTTGAGCTTCAAAGATGTTGGAGAGGCTTTACAGAGTTAAGCTCTGTACTTAGATGAAAAATTATGTTCTAACACCTTCCTAGGCACCTCTATGTGATCACAGAATCTGAAAACACTTCATCTGTGCTCTGTGCCACTATAACAGTGACTATGAGCAATGGTAGTTTTCACCGGCTATAACCTGCAAAAGCACACAAATCTGTTAAGAAATCCATGCAGTGGGAGGATGGATGCGGTGGAATGTTGTGACGATGGCAGCGCAATAGAATCGAATGCTATGGATGCAATGGAAAGTGGTGAAAACATGCAGTGAAACAGTGAAAATTGATCTGGCGAAAGTTGGGTGAAATGAAAAAACTTTAATGTAAAACATTAAAATTTTAATGCTTGGCAGGATGATACAATTTAATGCAAAATACAAGGTTTGGACCTTTGAATGAAATACACAGAAAATTCATGGCAAACATATGAAATGGGAGGATATGGTGGGACTCGATCCTGGGCAGAGGGCGATTCAATCAGGACTGTCAGATCTCAGGAGGAGATCGATGGTCGAGATGGTCCGATGCAATGCTACGGTTGCGCGATGGGAAATAATGAGGGGACGTGAGATGTAATGAGGGTTGTTGATCAAAATAGATCAACGGTCAAGATCTGCTAATAGACCTTTGGGCATAGAAGTGGGGAAGTGGTTTTCGGAGTCAAAATCGCTGTTTTCGAGCGGCCAAAAGTGGGTAAGGTATTTTTTTCTCTTTGAACGTGATATGGGTCCCCGGCTGACACGTGGCTTTCATAAACCACACATATCACATAAATTATAACTACTAAAGACCAGACACAAAATTTGCACGATATTGATGTGGACCGTTGGAGCTAGGCTCGTGAGGAGATGGAGCGCGATATGGGAACGTGCGCGATCGGTAAAGATGGGGTCAACGGATAGCAGTTTCATTGTGGACCGTCCGACCATATCTGATGGATGATCGAGATCTAGAGAGAGAAACACAGGCAGAGGATTATGGTTAGTGGGCGGGATCAATCTGAGCCGTTAGATCAAAAGGGATGAATGGCTATGATCTAATCGAAGGGGAGCGATGGAAGGGCCAAATCTCCGATGGGCGATGAAGCGATTGGCTTTGGGCCGTTGGATCTATGGGAGATCGACGACTGCAATTGGATTGGAGAGTGACCAATTGGGGAAACTGGGCAGAGTGAGAGAGAATCCTGGCCATTGATTCTTGTGGATTCAATGGCCAGGATTGCATCGGGAGGCTGCAATCGGGAGGACAGAGAGTTGGCATACCAAAAAGTTTCGATAAGCGATTATGCAATATTGCGATGGCCGTTGGATTTATATGTGAATAAACGGTGGAGATGGCCATTAGGGTATTTACTAGGGAGAGTGACGGGTGCGATGTGAGCTTTGTGTAGACCGTCAGATTCTGTTAAGATCGACAGCGGAGATCATTCCCGAGGTTCATGCAACAAATAAACTATCGCATCGGAGTTTTTTGTTTTAATACAGGAATGCGCTCCCGACCATCTCTCTGATTGTGATAAGTGCCTTATGCTTTAGCGCTTGGTCTTAGCGCTCGAGCTTTTGGAGGGGAAGTGGTTAGGGGTTGGCCGAAATGGGCTAGGCCTTTCATATGGTAAAATATGGATTTTTTAGCCAAAAACAGAGTTTTTAGGGCCGAACAGGGGTTTCGGTAGGGGAACAAAGGGATTCTAAAACCAGCTGAAGGGATTTCACTTGGTTTAAAATGATGAAAAGGATGGTTTGGAAAACTTAGGAGGGATTTTTGGGGTTAACGGGAAACTTTGCAAAGGGGAAAAAAGGGTCAAAATGGGAAATTTTGCAGAGATATAAGGGGAAAATCAAGGCCTTTCTAAGCATAAATTTCTCACAGACAGTGAGGATATTTTCAAGGTAAAGAGCACACCAAGGCTTCAAGGAGGAGAGATTTTGATAGGAAATGTATCTCTTGAAGGCTCATAAAAACAATTTAGCCACCTGTTTGCTTGACAAAAATTTCATAGGTGGCTAACACTACCTAAGACCTATTTTCCCCATTTTCCCCTGTCAATAACTCCATCCTCCTTCCAATATTTCTTGTTTCCAACTCATTCCCATGTCCCTTTGGGCATAATAACCTATAACAATGGTTTGTTTTCACTTGAAAATATCTAAGTCAAATTTCATTCAAAATCAGGTCAAAGAGCACTCCCATTAAGTCATTAGGGTTTTTTCATTTTTTCAAGGCTATCCTTTCAGTCTGATGAGGTCAGCACACATGTGAGAAGGATTGATTATGAAAATTATTCTTTTGCCTCTCCAAAATCCTTGGATGTTTGAGGCACTGCTTTTCCTTTGATAGAATCTGGCTCAAATGTAATAGAATGTCAAGACATGGTTATTCAAGAAGGACCTAAAATTTCCAAGGAGGATTACCTTCTCAGTTCAGAACCTACAAGTGAGAAAAATGGAAAAAATTTAGCACTTCTGTAGAAGTGCTGGAATATTTATCAGCAGAAAAGTGCTGATGAGGTAGACTATCTACTCCTGAATGAAAACAATGTACAACAAAGGAAATAGGAAACACTTGGTCTTGTAGATGACTAGGGTTATGAACTGGTTAGTCCATTTGAGTGCCAAAATAGTGATTACTTGCAGGAAAATGACATGGAGGAAGCACAAAAGGCCAAACACGAAGAAAGTATATCAGAAAATGTCGATGGAATATGGAAAAAAGTTAAGATAAACTGTACAGAAATGAATGAACTGGAAAGGGCTATATAGAACTTATAAGACAACAGTGATGATTGTTGAAAATAACTACAGGCACTTAGGGATTTGAAAAAGGTGGCCAGATAAGGTGGAAAAGATAAGTTGAATTTTATGGTGGAAACTACAGAAGATCTTGAAGATGCTACTATATGTCAAAATGAACATGTCAAGCCTCAATGAGCAAAAGAAAAGCCACCTTAATGACTTCAACAACTTGCAAAGCAAAAAGTGTCAAAGAATATCAGTGAAAGTGAAGAAGACTTCAAAACATTAGAAAGTGTTTTTTTTTTAAGTTAAATTAAATCCACAAGCCTATAAAAGCCCATTTCACATTTCAAATGAATCATTGTTTCCAAAAAATAAATCAAGAGCACTCAGCAAGGAATAATTTGTGAGTTTTTGGGTGAAATTGTGCTAAGTTTCCTTGGCACTACGCATTTGCCTTGGCGTTGCGTGCCCGGGAGTTAGTGCTGGGCCCTTGCCCATTTTCATCAACACATTTTCTGAAGGCACTACGTGCCTGTAGGTTGGCACTACGCCCTTACCAGAAGGACCCTATGCTAATTTTCCTTGTTTTTGTATGCTTAGAGACTGGCGATGCACGCTTGGTTTGGCATTGTGCTCTCAGCCATTGGTGCCCCACCCTCTGCCATTGGAACTACACGCCTAGATAAAGGAGTTTGCCAAGGGTTGGGGCCATCCAAATCACTTAAAATTACTTTCAAATATTTGCCAAAATCCTCCACAGCACTATTAAGTGGTAAGTGCATACCATAACCCATCTCTAACTTATTTTTATGATTCTTAAATGAATTTTAAATGAAACCCTAAAGGAAACCCTAAGTTTTAGCTTCAGATCATTGTTTTATCCCACTTTCATCCTCCTTAAATAAAATTAGCCATAAATAAGGGTAGTTACATTTCTTGAGGGTTTTCATTCATCTAGTTTGTCACAACACCCATTCCCTTTCACTCATTCCTTTCATTCAAACTCATTCCCTTAATTTTTCAAAGCTGCCATTTCATTCCTTTCCCCTCATCTAATTTCCCTTGTACCCCTATGGTTTTATATCACAGAGTTTAAGATGTCAGAGGAAGAAGACAGTGGAAGTGGTGTTGAGGCCAAAATGCTAGGGAGACATGATCATAAGGGAGGAAAATAAACAAATTTGAACCCATCAATACAAGGGAACTCATGGCCTCTCCTCTCACTATATCTTGTTTTATACATGTAGGCTGCTTTGAGTTTTGTGAGAGGGTGCAACAAGTCCAAAATCACCCTGAGCTAACAAGAATATTCATCATCAATCTACATGACAAGCAAGTCAATATTGTCGGGGTTACATTTGAGATGTCCACTAATGCAATTTTAGCTGTTATAGGGATACCTAGTGTGGGAGAGAAGTGGTTCAAACAAGCAAACCTGTACATGACTTATTTTGAACCATACCTCAAACCTAGGTATAAAGATCACCACAAGTCCATCTTCCCTTTTTCTCATCTTCTTGATAGATATGCACCCATGATGAGGATAATAATGAAGTATTTCACTTGTGAGGGAAGTTTTTTCTACCTCTACTCATACCACATCCATCTTCTTATGCATTTCACTAGAGTTAGGATGTTGCATATACCATATTATCTTTTCCGTAGTGTTAGGTCCCTGTAATTTGTCAGATTGGTAAGATCAAATAAACAAGGGTAACATCAAACCAAATTTGGAGTCCTAGGAGCTAGCATTCCTGGAATAAGAGAGGGCTCTCTCTATATTTGTATAAAATATATAACTTTATTGATTTAGGATGTTGATTTTAGGCTAGTTAAAATGATAGGTCATTTGTTTTGTTTTGTTTGGTTGGGTTGCTTGTTAAGAAGAACATATAGAGTAAGATAAATTCAAACCATTGGGCTATGGAGTCTGTGAAAGGTTTGAAGAGTACAACAAAAAATAAAAGGTGTTTCATAGGGCAAGTTAAAAATTCAAATGGATCTTAATAGCTTATGTGGGTGTGAAATGAACATTAAGTTGTGATTTTAGTAGGTTTAAAGGGAAATTAAGAATCCTTTAACATATACTAGAACAAGAATAGTCTTTAAGATCGCTATTTTTAAGAAATAAACAAAGGACAGGGCATACCATAAACTTCTTTGGCTAGACTTTACCAAGTAAAGTTTGAGACAACAATCGAGCAAACCGTAGAGAGCAGGGAACTCCTAAATTCTCTAGCTATTCACTTTCAGACAAAGAAAACAGTTAAGATAACATTTTAGTAATTATTAAATAGCATGGAACTCCTAATTTCTTCAATCAAACTTCAAATACCTTTGAAATGACTTTTCAAGATAGACCAAAGGATAGGGAAAACCATAAACTTCTTTAGCCTAAACCCTAGTAAGCAAACTTCAAATAAAGCCTTGAGAACAACATTTCAAGAAAAACCAAAGGACAGGGCAAACCATAAAATTCTTTGGCTGGACTATAATGATTTAATCTCAAAAAAAAAAAATAGATGGAACTAGAGAGAAGGGAATTCCTAAACTCTCCAATCAAACCCAGCAGAGGAAAAAATTTAAACGACAGAAAGAAGACAAAATTAAGGTGCCTCTAAACAACATATCTTAATCTAAATTTTTCTGCTCTGCTATAAGATAAATTGATGCATAAAGTGGAAAAAAAAGGAAACAATAAAAATTTTAGAACAAAATCACCATTTAACCAAGTTCATGAATCTTGTAAATGTGTTTGTTCCATTGATATCCAATCCAAAATAGTTACAAAGCTTCAAAGCCAACTTCTTTAAAACTCAAAAATCTATGAGGTATTCAGCTCAAAAACCAACCAACTCTAAACATGAAGCATACATGCAGTATTTATCTACAAAATAACCCTAGCTAGGGTTTCAAATGTCATTTATTACATAGTTAATGCATTTTTACCCTTGAGACCATGCAAGACCCAAGACAAAATATCTAAGACTCATTCATTGAAATAATAACTCCTGACTCAACCTCTGAGCTAATTTTGGCATAATTTTTACTTTAAGGCTTCACAATAAATTTTTCAATAACTCTTGGTAAGGGAACAACTCCAAGGTACAGGGGTGCAGCGCCAGTGCAAACACGCAGCGCCAAGACAGAAAAAATGACATGTTTTGCAGCTAAATTTTGGAGGCCTTCCAGGTGTCCAAATGAGCTCCATGATAGATCATTGGAAAGCTCTTTGAGTATGTTTTCTAAATATTCTTTCACTTTTTAAAATGGTTCCCATCTGTGCTATCAAAAATCACATCTCCCAATACTGCTAAATGTGTAGCACTTGTGCCAAAAAGAGGGCAAAAAGGTGATTTTTTGGTAGTTTTCGGCCTTTTTGAGGGACCAATTTTGATCCAAATCTTCTGAAAACATCTGATGTTGATCTAATTGTCGTTAGGAGCATGAATATGCTGACCATTTTTCATTTTAGTCCCCCCAAAAAGAGCGCAGCGCCAGTGGCGTTGCACGTTTGGCCCAATTTTTGCAAATCAAACTGTCAAAAATTCAAAATGTGCACGAAGGTACCAAAATTGGAATTTTGTTTACTGATGAAGGTTTAGGGGCCTCGAGGGAGACCTCAGCAAGAATTTTGAGCTTCTCTTTCTCTTTTTCCTTGATCAAAGCCCGAAATTTTGCAT
This sequence comes from Pinus albicaulis, assembly GCA_034641835.2. Classification (NCBI taxonomy): domain Eukaryota; kingdom Viridiplantae; phylum Streptophyta; class Pinopsida; order Pinales; family Pinaceae; genus Pinus; species Pinus albicaulis. Next base: position 1,580,810,379 of record CM076582.1, on the reverse strand, counting down.
GGGCTTGTTTGAGCTTGGCCCTTGCAATCCTGTTTCTCATGGCATAATGTCTTGCCATCTTCCTCTGAATGTCATTTTCTCTATTTTCCTTCTCTAGTTGGCCCTCCAGGTGCAAATTGGCTCTCTCTAGACAATACTCTCTATCCTTTCTAATCTCTATGGAAAGCAGCTCACTTGGAGTGAGTTTCTCTGCCAATTCTGCCTCTTTCTCCCTTTCTCGGGCTAAAGCTCTCTTCAGCCCAATGGTATTTGGCCTTTGTCTAGGAAGCTGATCTTCCTCATTCTCACTTCCATCAAAACTGCCCAAGGTCTCATCTAGAAAAACCTTGGCCTTTCTGGCCTCTTTCTAAGCTCTGATTGCCCTGACCTCACTGATGGCCTGCTTTGTCTTCAACTGTTGATTCTCCATCTCAAAAAAGCTAATCACATTCTTTGCCCTACCAAGATTAGATTGAAGCTCACTAATCTTGGAATCCTTGCTTTTGATCAACATATTGGTAATTTTCTCCTCATCCTCATCTTCATGGTCAATCAACTGAAACTCCTGCTCGGTTTCGTGTTTGTCCTCCTCAACAATAATATGCTCTATAACCTTTTCCCTGCCCTTATCAACCTATAGCTGATGAAGAAGACATGGCCCCTTTCACCTCAAGTGAATCAAACACATGCTTGTAGCCTCTGTAATAGATCAAAGGAAATGGCTCAATATCATTCATTTTAGTGCCAACTATCCCAATATATCTTTCACTACTTGAGGCTCTAGTATCATGATGTGATGGTGAAGGGTGGTGGAAAGTTGTGTTGAGATTGCAACAATATGATGAGCTTAGTGAAAATATTCGCCTTCACTAAGTGGGCCCGCAGGCTATTTTTGGCGCAAGTCTATTTTTAGACTATGTCTATTTTTAGACATGTCGATCATATTCTATGAGTTGCAGGATGTTATTCGTGGATGGTTGGTCAAGTTGGAAAAATAGATGGACTTCTATTTTTAGACATATTGGGTGGAATTTATTTTTATATTGCCAGTATAAAAATAGATATCTCGAATATTATTAGCTCTTAATAATATTTGGACTATAAACATTATCTTATTCTCTTGGAGCACTTCAATTAAGTGCATAGATGTGGCACAGGAACTGACAGAAGGAATTACGCTATTCCTAAGGGTTAATTGGAGCTATTGCATGGATAATTTAGTTAGAACTCATGTGATAGAGTTTGCTGGAGTTATTGAGGTAGTTGGTGGAGTTGTGTTCAGTTTAACTGAGTTAAACATAGTTGAGCTAGTTGTATCTAGTCTAAATGATTGATACACTAGTGAGAGTGGTGTGAATTAATTATTAATTAATTCACTAATTATTAACTCATTAATCAACTAAAGAATACATCAGTTAACTACGTTGGATGGACAGTTTTAGTGGAGACCAGTGAAGAGGTAGGTGAAAGAGCAATGTGACTATCAGTTGTGACTACTGTGTTGCATGAGTTTGCACCACACATGGTTGGAGATGCCAATGAGGATTGCGTGAGCAAGGCTGGACCAATTTGAGTTCATTCAGAGCCATTCTTCAGCAGTGATTGCGCAGTAGAGGCAGGCTAGCAGGTGGCAAATATTGGAGCATGTGTTTTTCTAGATCGGACCTGATTAGTGTGTAGCAATTGGAGATTGTACTGAGAGCTTGTGAGGATATTTGTATAATGATTGTTACATGATCTATATGACATATAATATACAGATATTTGGGGTTTTCAGCTTTAATATTTCCCATAAAATGTGTTCATATGTGTGAATGTTTATGGTTTTAATGTGCGCATGCAATTGTTTTTATTTCCGCAATTAATGATCAATGGTAGAAGAGATTCTGTATTGTGCATGAAGTCAAATAGTGTGTGATAGGAGAATCTCGGATGTATAACATATCAGTTATATAAATTTCTACATGGTATTATAGCGATATTGATCATTGGAGCAATTGAAAAACAATGAAGCAGTTGAGTTTTGTGCTGGTGGTATTTGAATTTGCAGCAGTGTTTTCTTGGTGTAAAAGTTGAGATGTATTTCAACGGATTGTGATTGGAGTATGCCCTTGAGGGAAGCTCGAATTATATTGCATGGAAGGACAGGATGGAGGCGGTGCTGGATGACAATGGGTTGAAGGAGTTCATAGATGCAGAAATTCCAAAACCTGCTTCTAGCGATGCTGCCGCACTTGACTCATGGCAAAAGAAGACAAAAAAATGTCAAAGGATTCTGTTGGATGGTGTGAAGGATCACATAGTGTCCAGACTTCATGGTAAATATTCTCCATTCTTGATGTGGAAAGCTTTGACAGATTTATTCCAAAGCAAGATCGACCAGAGGAAGTTGGCGCTCAAGGATAAACTCAGGAACATAAAAATGGAGAAAGGCAACAGTATACCCAAGTACCTCACGAAGTTTTTCCAGTGCAAGGATGAGCTAGGAAGTGTGGGGGTTACTGTAGATGACGAGGACTTGGTGAGCTTGGCTCTCCTTAGGCTTCCGAAGAGTTTGCATTCCTATCAGGACTCTATCAATGGTTGGGAGAAATTGCCAGGATGGGAGCAACTTTGGTCGGATCTTGTGCAAGAGGAGATAAGGTGAAGTACTAGGGATGGATCTTCATCAAAGAATTTAGATGAATAAAATTGCGCTTTGGCTGCCAAAGCAAGGAAAGGGAAGAGCAAGAAGAATGCTTCTGTATCCGGTGCGAAAGGCAAGAAGCAGGACATGTCCAAGGTGAAGTGCTTTCACTATCACCAACATGGACATTACACCACTAATTGTCCACAGAAGAAGAAAAATAAGCAGGCTACTGGATTTGCAGCTAGAGAGGCCTTAGCCTCACATTTTGAGCTGGGTTTTTCAATGATCGCATGCTTGGTCTCAAGTATGGTGGGTTCAGTGTGGTTTCTTGACAGTGGTGTGTCTTTTCACATGAAAAGAGAAAAATATTTGTTTACTAATCAGGATGAGAAAGATCTTGGAGTGCACATCGAGATGGGTGATGATGGTAGATACAGTGCGACTGGTATCGGTGCCATTTCCTTTTAGAGGGAGTCTGGTAAACCCTTCGTATTGAAGGAAGTGATGCATGTTCCAGGATTGAAGAAGAATATTATCTCTATGGCTATGTTAGAAGAGAAGGGATATGATGTTTTATTTAGCGAGGGAAAGGCTTTCCCACGTAGTAAGGAAACTGGTGAAACCCGGAGGATAGGGGTTCGAGTTAAGAATCTTTATCAATTGCAGGTAGATGGCTGTGCAGCAATGGCAGGAAAGGTAGAAGGAGTGGTGAGCCGGGATGAGGGTGAGCTATGGCACAGGAGATTGGGCCATCTTCACCATGGTGCTTTGAAAATTTTGTAGCAGATTTCTACCAGGCTTCCCAAAGGTACACTTGCGTAGTCAAATCAGTGCAAGGGATGTAATTTGGGAAAGTTTGGGAAAGCCACCTTTCACGAGAACGATAGTCATGCCATGATGATCCTTGAGAGAATTCACATAGATGTGTGTGGAACTTTCTCAGTAGCTTCGACAACAAAGCACTGGTACTATGTGATATTTTTTGATGATTTTTCTCGAAAGTGCTAGATCTTCTTCATGAAGAAGAAGAGCGAGACATACTCAAAGTTCCGTGAGTTCAAGGCACTGGTTGAGAAAGAATCGGGGAAGCAGGTGAAGGCTCTTAGGAGAAAAAATGGTGGTGAATTCATCTCTGGAAAATTCAAGGACTTTTGTAGTGCAAAAGGAATTTGAAGAGATCTCATAGCGCCTCATAACCCACAGCAGAATGGAGTCACTGAGCGAAATAAAAAAATGATTGTGGGTGTTGCATGGGCAATGTTGCATGATCAGGGCCTTCCCATACACTTGTGGGCTGAGGCATGAAGTACTGTGGTTTATGTGCAAAATCGTTGTCCTCACAGGATACTTGGCATGGGTACACCCGAGGAGGCGTTTTCTGGTAAGAAGCCTGATATTTCTCATTTGAGGTTTTTTGGTTCACCTGTTTACATTCATGTGACTAAGGATGCTAGGAAGAAGCTGGAGCCAACTGTAGAGGTTGGGATATTTGTGGGGTACACTGATACGCCCCACAACTATCGTGTGTAGTTTCCAGACAGTTGCAAGACTATTGTGTGATGGGATATCAAATTTCATGAGGAGAAAGCCATGAAGTGTTCGCTTGAGAGGGAGCCACACTTGCATGCAGATGAGGAGCTATTAGTTCCTACGGATGAGCCTCAGGATGTGGATCAACAAAAATATGTGGTTCATGAAGTGGGAGAGACCACTCATGTAGCGCCAACCATCAGAGGGCGGAAGCGCGCTACAGAAGCTGAGCGACTGATTCAGGATGTAGAGAAGATTGTAGGAGCACCTACATCATAGCATAGACAGAGATAGTCACCTGACTGGTATACTGGATACATGACTCTTATGAGAAAGTGTATCGTGACAGAGCCATCCTCTTTCAAGGAAGCTGTGGAGGATCCCGCATGGGTAGATGCCATGGTGGAAGAGTATGATTCGATTGTCAGAAATAGTGCATGGGAGATTGTCCCAAGGGCAGAAGGGAAATTAGTGGTAGGTTCGAGATGGATCTACAAAGTGAAGAAAGCAGCTAATAGGAGTGTGGAGAAGTACAAGGAGAGATTTTTTTCTTGAGGCTTCTCACAGATTGAGGGGATCGATTATGAGGAAACCTTTGCACCTGTCGCAAGGTATTCTTCCATACGAACGATTCTTGATCTCTCAGCCCAGATGGGGTGGCACATTCATCAGATGGATGTGAAGACTGCATTCCTCAACAAAGTGATTGAGGAGGAGGTGTACATAGAGAAGCTCGAAGGTTTCAAGATCTTTAGCACCGAGTCGCATATGTGCAGGCTCAAAAGAGCATTGTATGGGTTGAAACAAGCACCTCGTGCTTAGTACACATGGATAGACAGTTATTTCATCGGACTTGGATTCTCCAAGAGTGAGGCGGATCTGAACCTATTCCAGATTGTGGTGGAGGGTAAGTTGTTGATCATTGTTCTTTATGTATATGATTTGATTCTGACAGGTGATGAACTGTTGATACACTCATGCAAGGCTAATCTTGCAAAGGATTTTGAGATGAAGGACTTGGGCCTCCTTCATTATTTCCTAGGATTGGAAATTTGGTAGCGCAGCGATGGATTTTTTGTGTCTCAAGGCAAGTATGCATGGGAGATACTAGAGAAGTTCAACATGCATGGCTGCAAGCCTATTGACACTCCTCTTCCTAGTGGATGGAGGAAAGAGGATGCTACATCGACAGAGGTAGTGGATGCCACTATTTACCGACAGTTGGTGGGGTCACTTATGTATCTAGTCAATACACGACCTAACATATGCTACGTTGTTAACCAACTTTCACAAGCTATGGTTAAGCCTACCAAGCTCTTTTGGAAGGTAGACACACATGTATTGAGATATCTCAGAGGCACATCGTGATATGGACTATGGTACATATAGTTGGATGAGGTGAAGTTGTGTGGCTTCACGGATGCAGATTGGGTAGGGAGCCCAACGGACAAAAAGAGCACATCTGGAGGGATTTTCAGTATCGGGTTGACAGCAGTTTCTTGGTACAACAGGAAGTAGAGATCCATGGCACTCAGTTTAGTAGAGGTCGAGTATATGGCAGCGAGTTTGGCTGCATGCAAGGCTATATGGATGAGGACGATCTTGGTTGAGTTGTTCAGTTCACACTTAGATCCTACTGTGATATATTGTGATAATCAGAGTTGCATCAAACTCTTAGTTAATCTAGTATTTCATGATAGATATAAACATATTGACTTCCGGTATCATCATATCAGAGATTGTGTGCAGCGGAAGATCATGTTACTTTCATACATTCCCACGGAGGATCAGGGTGCCGATATCTTGACGAAGGCGCTCACCAGGAGAAAATTAGAATACCACAGGGGCAGGATCGGGGTGGCAGATAATCCATATCTTGTTGAGAGGGAGTGTTGAGATTGCAACAAGATGATGAGCTTAGTGAAAAGAGTCACCTTCACTAAGTGGGCCCGTAGGCTATTTTTGGCGCAAGTCTATTTTTAGACTATGTCTATTTTTAGATATGTCGATCATATTCTATGAGTTGCAGGATGCTATTTGTGGATGGTTGGTCAAGTTGGAAAAATAGATGGACTTATATTTTTAGACATATTGGGCGGAATCTATTTTTAGATTGCGAGTCTAAAAATAGATATGTCGAATATTATTAGCTCTTAATAATATTTGGACTATAAACATTATCTTATTCTCTTGGAGCACTTCAGTTAAGTGCACAGATGTGGCACAGGAGCTGAAAGAAGGAATTATTCTATTCTTTAGGGTTAGGTGGAGCTATTTCATGGATACTTCAGTTAGAACTCATGTGACAGAGTTTGGTGGAGTTATTGAGGTAGTTGGTGGAGTTGTGTTCATTTTAACTGAGTTAAACATAGTTGAGCTAGTTGTATCTATTCTAACTGATTGATACACTAGTGAGAGTGGTGTGAATTAATTATTAATTAATTCACTAATTATTAACTCATTAATCAACTAAATAATACATCAGTTAACTACAGTGCATGGACATTTTTAGTGGAGACCAGTGAAGAGGTAGGTGAAAGAGCAGTGTGACTATCAGTTGTGACTATAGTGTTGCATGATTTTTCACCACACATGGTTGGAGATGCCAATGAGGATTGCGTGAGCAAGGCTGAAACAATTTGAGTTCATTCAGAGCCATTCTTCAGTAGTGATTGCGCAGTAGAGGCAGGCTAGCAGGTGGCAGAGATTGGAGCAAGTGTTTTTCTAGATCGGACCTGATTAGTATGTAGCAATTGGAGATTGTACTGAGAGCTTGTGAGGTGCTTTGTATAATGATTTTTACATGATCTCTATGACATATAATCTATATATAGTTGGGGATTTTCAGCTTTAAGATTTCCCATAACAGACTGTGTTCATATGTGTGAATGTTTATGGTTTTAATGTGCACATGCGATTGTTTTTATTGTCGCAATTAATGATCAATGGTAGAAGAGAATCTTTATTGTGCATGGAGTCAAATATTGTGTGATCAGGATAATCTTAGATGTATAAAATATCAGTTATATAAATTTCTACAAGGTGATGAGGAATGATCATCATGAGGTGAATGGATGTGAGTGGATGGTGATGTATGAATAGCAGCATGTGATGGAGAAGTGGATATGGGAGGACAAGAAGATGAAGGAATATCCTGCTGATGATGGCTAGGTGGAGTAGTGAAAACCTCATTAGCAATGAGTGCATCCCTTGAAATATTTTTCTGTTGAAGCTGGTGCATGACCACCACCTTGATGAGCGAACGATGAAATAGGCTTTGCATTTTCTAATTGTAATATCTCCTTTGCATAATGTAAGCCATTTTCTCAATGGTATGGAAAATATAATATGGTATATGCAGTATCCTAACTCTAGTGAAATGCATAAGAAGACGGATATGGTATGAGTAGAGGTGGGAAAACCTTCCCTCACAAGTGAAATACTTCATTATTATCTTCATCATGGCTGCATATCTATCAAGAAGATGAGAAAAGGGGAAGATGGACTTGTGGTGATCTTTATAACTAGGTTTGAGGTATGGTTCAAAATAACTCATGTCCAGGTTTGCTTGTTTGAACCCCTTCTCTCCCACACTAGGTATCCCTATAGTAGCTGCAATTGCATCAGTGGACATCTCAAATGTAACCCCAGAAAGATTGACTTGCTTGTCATGTATATTGATGATGAATAGTATTGTTAACTCCAGGTGATTTTGGACTTGTTGCACTATCTCACAAAACTCAAAGCAACCCACATGTTTAAAACAAGATATAGTGAGAGGAGAGGCCATGAGTTCCCTTGTATTGATGGGTTCAAATCTGTTTATTTTCCCTCCCTTGTGATCATGTCTTTTTGGAATTTTTGCATCACCAACCATGCTACTTTCTTCTTCCTCAGACATGTTAAACTCTATTTTATGAAACCCTAGAGTGTAAGTGAAATGAGATGAGGGGAAAGGAATGAAATGGAAGCTTTGCAAAATGAAGGGAATGAGTGAAAGGGAATGGGTGTCGTGACAAACTAGATGAATGAAAACCCTCAAGCAATGAAATTACCCTTTTTTATGACTAATTTGATTTAAGGAAGATGAAATAACGATAAAGAAGTGATCTCAAGCTAAAACTTAGGGTTTCCTTTAGGGTTTCATTTAGGGTTTCATTTCTATTCAATTAAAAGTGATCAAATAGATTCAAAGCAAGGTTCATATCATGTACTTATCCCTCAAGAGTGCTTGAAGGACTTTGGCAAATATTTGAAAGTGATTTGGATGGCCCCAACGCTTGGCAAACTCCTCTATCTAGGCACATAGCGCCAATGGCTAATGGCACAGCGCCAACCCAAGCACACAACACCAGTCTCTAAGCACGCATCGCTAAGGAAAGTTAGCACAGGGTCCTTCTGGCAAGGGCGTAGTGTTTCAGCAAGGATGCAGCGCCAGCCTATAGGCATGCAGTGCCTTCAGAAAATGTGTTGAGGAAAACGGGAAAGGGCGCAGCGCCAACTCCCAGGTGCGCAGTGCCAAGGCAAATGCATAGCGCCAAGGAAAATTAGCACAATTTCACCCAAAAACTCATAAATTTTTCCTTGATGAGCACTCTTGATGTTTTTAAAGGCAACAATGACTCCTTTGAAGTGTTTGATGAGCTTTTCTAGACAAGTGGAATTTGATTTAATTTGAAAAACCCACTTTCTAATGTTTGAATTATTTTTCCTTTTCTCACTGATACTCTTTGACACTTTTTTATTTGCAGGTTGCTGAAGTCATTGAGTTGGCTTTTCTTTTGATCAATGAGACTTGACATGTTTATTTTGAAAACTTTAGGATGATTACACATAGTAGCATCTTCAAAATCTTCTTTGGTTTCCACCTAAATCTCAACTCATCTTTTCCACCTTCTCTGGCCACCTTTTTCAAATCCCTAACTGTTTGCACTTCTTTACAACAATCATCAGTGTCATCTTCTAATTTCTCTATAACCCTTTCAAGTTCATTCATTTATGTCCAGGCTTTGTTAGCTCCCCTATGAAATTCTTTGGATACAAGCTTTCCTGGGGCCTATGTCATTTTCGAGACCTTCCAAGGAATGCATCTCCCTTGAAGACGCATCATCCTTGAGGTCTCTATGTGCTTTGCCTTATACAAATCCCCTCTGCTGTTTCCCTAGCTCAAAGCCTTCATTTACCTCTTGTACCCCTGCAAAATTTCACTTTTCCCTTTTTTCTACTTCTATCAAAGTGTCTATGCTCCCCTCTATTTCCCCCCTATTAACCCCCCTAAATCCCCTCTAAAAATCCCTACACCCTTTGTTTCCCATTTTCCCCCTCCATCTCCCTATCATTACCCTTTGGGCCTCAAAATACATTAGAAAGGGGTTAAAAACCCACTTCCGATCTTATAATAGGCCTAAGCCCCCTTCTCCGCTAGCCCAGCGCCTTTCCGCTCCATATAGCCTGGTGCCATGACCAAGGCTTTTTCCCTGCGGGGGTTTTTCTCTGTCCGTAGAGTCAAACCATGGAGCCCCCGCAGTTGACTCCTTGGGATATGGGACGACTCAAATCAACAGTTGTTATTCACTACGGGGGGTTGCTCCAAAATTCCCGTGCCCGTACACCTTGGCCTCCTGTTGTTCATCCCCACCGTCCGTTTTTATTCCGCAGATCAACGGTTCACAGCCAGAGCGCTTCGGGCGCATTTTCCACCGTTGATCTGTTCCAGATCCGACGGCGCAGAACCCGCCCACCTCGGTGGTCCCACTCCCCACTTTCACTGTTCACAAACTGCCAGTTTATTTCGCACCACCCTTGCGCACTTGGTGGTTTTTCCCCGGAGGCCAACGATTCCACTCACCTTTCGCCACCTGTCCACTTGTACGTTTTTGAAACCACTTTTCCCACCCGTTAAAGTCATCCCCTGCGCATTATCTATCGGACGTGGGCGCCCAGCGAAATGATCGTCGATCGTCCGATCTGGGACGGGCCATCCAACGGCCATCGCCCGCTCAAGATGCACGAAGTCTAATTAAGTTGCATACGCGATAGCTCACGCCATGGCCCGCCATCCGTCGTCCTCCGCCGTTGATCTCATCCACGATCAACAGTCCAGATTCGTCTGCCTGCCGTTGACCATTCCACCATCGCCCCGGCCTCCACATCATCCGTCCACGTGTCTTCACCGTACGCCACGTCACCCCCACGTGCACCCTCCGTACATGTGCCCATTCCATTACGTGTAATCGGTTCGTTTCCTGTTTTTTAATGTGTTTTCATTCGTTTTTCACGTATATTTTCTCTGTGTTCCGTCAACCTCCACCAGAGCGATTTTCACCATTTCCTCTGCAAATTTCTCCACCGTTTCGTCTGCATGGCCTCTTCCTCCATCCACACTACATCCAGTTCCCCGTCCATGCTTTCTCTTCACAGGTTTTAGGTTTTGCAGGGTTTTCAACAGTAAATGACCGCCATGATGCGCGATCTCTGTCACAGTGACAGAGGGATCAATGAAGACCAGGTGCAGAGGTTATATTCAGAGGTTAATGTTACAAGAAGTGTCTGGAGGGTTGCTTGCACCATTAATTCATCAAAGGATATATTTTAAAACTCTACAAACCCTCCAGCGCCATTGAAGCTCGAAATTCACAAACAGAGACAGCACAGGAACAGCAAAGAGCTCGAGGCAAGAAATAGGAGACTTCTGCAGGGACTTTTAGAAGGCAAAAGTACAATTTGGAAGACCCCGTGGATATCTTGGATGGTCCTATGCACAGAGAGATAATATTATCAGGTTTTCCATATCAGTAGAGCGTTCTCCCATGAAAGGACACGGTACACATCATTTTTCAGTCTACATTGTGCCTCAAATGAAGATCTACGCCCTTTCAGCACTCCTACATCATCAAGAAGCATTTGTTACACAGTATGGATACCCTAGCATCATTATTGCACCAGTTTGTCCAGTCAACAGAGAATGGCAGTAGTTCTGCAGCCAGAGTACCAGAAGTAATTGCACAGATTTAAAGCAAAATGGGTTGCGGCCTTCCTCCTCTTCTGAGCGTTAATTCTTCATTTAATTCTTCACCTACCATCTTCTACTCTATTTTTTCCTATAAGAATCTAGAAGAACACATTGTAAAGGTTGTTGTTGCTCAGTTGTTCAATTGTCGCTGTTAGAGGGATTCAGTTTGACTGTTAGAACAGTCTTGGGAGGGAGTTACAGAGTAGTTTGTATGTAATAGGCTGGGAGGAGAAAGTTTGGATTGTATTAGCCATTGAGCTTATTGTACATGACTGGTTTTGCATCAATTAATCAAAGCATATTTCACAGGATCCTAGTCTATTACTATTGGTGATGTTTTTCCTAACTCTGTTTATTACATTTTCATACTGTTTCATGTTCTTCTGGTAGGCAACAGAAGTATAGCATAGGATTCACCCTTGTTAGGTGCCCTATGTTCCTGCTCTCCCTACCTTTAACGTTTTCTGCTTTATGTGTATCTAAGAGTGAATTCATGTGGTTTAACCAGTGTAGTGGATGTTATTGCCTACTGGCTGATGTATGAACTTAGGGGTTTGCTGCTTGGATGTTTCTTTGTCAAATCTATCTCTGTTTTTTCCCTTGGAGTTGCTAAAGCAGACCTGGAGTTAAATGACCTCTGGTCTGATCTATAAGCAGCCCCTTTGTCCCTCTTTGAGAGCTGCCTCTGAGTATGTCCAAGCAGGTCTGGAGTTAAATGACCTCTGACCTGATCTATAGACAGAAATTTGGTTGTCTTTCCTTCTTCCACCTTCTCTCCTTAATGTTCCATCCCATCATCTATCTGAAAGATCCTTTAGTGTAGATGACTTGCCCTGTGGAAGCCTTGGCTAGTTGTTGCATGTAATTACCTTTCATGACTCCATAGCCCAATGGATGGCCCTTTCTTGGCCTATCCCCTTTGCTGAAATATCCTGTTGCCTTGTTCCTTTTCTCCCATTACCTCCTCAGTTTATAGTCTCCTAACCAACCCAGAAACCAACCAACCAAATCATTTAAAACCCCCCTTTGTGCTTCATACCTAGCCTAACATCTCATTTTGAGCTCTCAAAGATACATCATTCTTTTCTTTATTGGAGAGATCCCTCTCCGGGTCCAGGAGGGCTAGATCCTAGGGCCCAAAAGTGGTTCTGATGTTGTCTCATCTTTTGGTCTTGCCAATCTGGCCAAAACATGGGAACCCCAACATAATGGCGACTCCACTGGGGAATTGAGTGCATTTCACTTTGAACATCCCTAGGCATTCAAACCCACAAATATCTGGTTAGATTGGCAGAAAGTCATCCCTTTCTTGAATCATCCTCCGTTCGTTGTGTGTCTCATACTCTTAGACAGAGCCTGGGAAGGGCCAGGTAGCCTCCGGATCTCACCCTCTTTGGAGGTGACATATCTGGTAAACGCCCTCCCAGTCAATCTCTGGTTGGAGTTTGTTGTGTTTTGAGGTTATTCCTGAAAGGTGACATTACCTAATTGCTGATGGTGGACAACATCCTACTTCAAACATTCATAATCATCCACCTGGCGACTCCACACTCCCTATGATCCAAAGACCAAATGACTCCACTGGTGAAGGACACTGAACTGGTTGAGAAGAAGCAGTAGCCTTCTTTGCATAAGCATGAATCCAAACATGGACCGGGACGCAAAGTATGATGCTTTGTGCGATCAATTAATTGAATTAATAGAAACATTTGGTGAAATGCTGAAGATGCACATGGCTAATATGAATATAGATGATGACTATTTCGAGCAGCCTATGCATCTTTCAGAGCAAGAGAAAACTCAAGACTGAGAAGATGAGCAAGACATGTATGATGTTCAAGAATCTATAGAAGATGAGGAGGTTAGTGATCAGGAACTGCCTGATTGCTTACCTATGCCTTGTGTTATGATGACAAAAGAACATCAAGACCTATTAGCAAAGGCTGATAAGGAAAGATGCCTTGAGGAAGCAGAAGACTACATGGAAGAGGCAGAATCTGGTGTGGAAGATGAGGCTCAAGAAAACATCCAGCCTCCAAATCAACTAATACAAGAGAAAGAGGACTGATGTGCTTCTATCCATGATGAAAGGGAAACCCCTCTTTTGACAGAAGAAGAGATAGAGCAGATATTAAAACAACAGTCCACCTCTGAGGCCTTCTATAGAACACGCACTCTTGCCCATTCATCTTATGAGTTTGATGATTCAGATTCAGAAGACTCCTCTGTAGATCAGAATGAAGAAAGACCTGCTGAGAATCCGATAGGTTTGGAGGGTGACATTACTTACAATTATGATTTTCCTTTTTATGATCCGTTTGATGATGATTGTTTTCAAAGAGAAGCTAAGCTTGCAGGACCATCATCCTTAGATCCGTGGGAGGAAGATCAAGACCAATGGCTCCAGAGAAGTAATGAAACCAGTCAGCCTATCTATGATACTGATGGAGAGAGCTATGAAAGTATAATAGCAGATGACGATTCTTTTAATCTTCATTCTTCTCTACCACAGACGATCAGTAAGGTCGGAAACTAGCAGTCTTTCCTTTCAGAAGACGAGGAGGAAAGCAAAGAAGAGATTCTGGAGTAGAATTTAAGCAAAGAGCTTTCTCTTGAAAAAGAGGAAGCAATGGACCAAAACCCTGCTCAAGAATACATAGATCTTCTCACAGAGCTCAACACCTCAGAGCAAAATATATCAGAGCTCTAGGAGGACAACACTGCCATATATGATGAGTCCTCTAGTTCAGAAGATGAAGAAGATTCTCTTCTTCAAGAGAGTCTTATCCTTGATCCAGCGGAAGAAGAGGAAGTCCTGGTTGAAGCCTGCTTGCCAGATATTCATAACCAGGTATCATTTCATGATCCTTATGCACATTTCCTGCATATACTTGAAGAAGGATCAAGGGTATTTTTGAGCAGCATGTTGCAAATAGAGAGAACATTTTTCAAGGCTGCTGTTATGGAACAAGAAGAGTGGGAGCTGCCCTGCCTATCCAGCATGCTCAAGGAATTGAGCAAGAAGGACCAGCCATGGGATCATTTGATGGACTGGTTACATTGGAAGACAATGTTTGTAAGCTAGACTTGTAAATATTTCAGTAGAGTAGGGTAGGTAGGAAAATCTCAATAAAGCTCAGCCTATGAGCAGGTAGTTATTTGTTTCAATTTCTGTCTTAGAATGTAGAGAAGAAACCTGCTAGACAGTCTAACCCTAGCAGGTAGTAGTGTAGGTAGAGAAACATGTGAGACCAACAGTCTAATCTGGTCTCATGGAGCAATAAGGGTAGAAGTAGAATAGGTTTGTTTTCTTGTTTGCAAATAAAATGATGTAAAGGGTTTGCTAGCTCAAATGCACCCTAAAGGAAGAAAAATGATAGGATTGTAGTGTGGGTAGGTAGACGGATTGGGAAGAATGTTTCTGCTGATGTAACATGTTCATATTGTGGCAACTGATCAAAGAAAGGGGATGTGCCAAGCAACAGGCAACTGGCCTACTCCAAAGATCACTTTTGGTTTCTTGACTCCTTCAAGAAGAAGCCATCCCCATGTGGAGCCACTGTTAGCCCCCCTGTGAAATTCTTGACAAGCAAGCTGGGGGGCTATGTCATTTTGGAGACCTTCAAGGAATGCATCTCCCTTGAAGACACATCATCCTTGAGGTCTCTATGTGCTTTGCCTTATACAAATCCCCTCTGTTGTTTCCCTAGCTCAAAGCCTTCATCTACCTCTTGTACCCCTGCAAAATGTCACTTTTCCCTTTTTTCTCCTTCTGTCAAAGTGTCTCTACTCCCCTCTATTTCCCCCCTATTAACCCCCCTAAATCCCCTCTAAAAATCCCTACACCCTTTGTTTCCCATTTTCCCCCTCCATCTCCCTATCGTTACCCTTTGGGCCTCAAAATACATTAGAAAGGGGTTAGAAACCCACTTCCGATCTTATAATAGGCCTAAGCCCCCTTCTCCGCCTAGCCACACGTTTCCGCTCCCATATGGCCCGGCGCCGTTGTATCTACGGTACAACAACCCCCATTTTTAACTTGTTCACATCAAATAATGGGGACCCTTTTTATAAAAATTTTAGCTAAACACCTTTATGATTTTATTAAGTCAATTATCTTACGATTTTGTTAATTTTTTCATTTTCTTTAGATTCTTGTTTTGATTGCTTGGTTGAAATCGATTTTTTATAAGCTTTCCTATTGACGCTTGTTTCGTCTCATTTGGTCAACCTAGGTTTGTAAATAGCACTCCTTTGAAGTCTAATCAATTATGTCACCTGGGTTAAAAAATTGTGAGTTTAATAATGCATTTAGTTTAAATATTAACCCCTAGATTAATTATTACTAACAATTTTTATTTTTTACTTATACTGACCAAATCATAAAGCATCGGGATTTCGGTCATTTATTCCAATTTTCCAATTTTCAAATAAATTTCTAATCTCGAAAAAATCCAAAATGTCAAAATGGTTGTTTTAGGTAAATCATCATTTTAGATAAATTCGTAGTCTAATTTAACATCTCTAAAAATAAGATCAAAAAACAAAAAAAATAATTTTTAACATAAAATTTTGAATTAATTAAATTAATTATTATATTAAATATAATTAATTTAATTTAATTAAAATTTTATATTAAAAACAAATATATAAAAAACAAAAAAATTAAATTAAATTTTTGCATAAAACACATCGCATCGGAAAGTATTCATGCGAACATCCTTTAAAAACCCCGATGCAATGATTCTTGATGCGATTGAGGCTCATTAGTTTCATCCGATACGATTGAGTTCATTACCTTCGATCAGGTTAAAGCTTGTCGACCCCGATGCGATTGAGCTCATTACTTTCCGATCCGATTAAGCTTGTCAGCCCCGATGCGATTGAGCTCATTACTTCCGATCCGATTGAGTCACATTGAACTTATGCGATGCGATGAGGTCAATGTTCAAATCTTCCGATGCGATTAAGTCAATGTTCAAAACTTCGATCCGATTGAGTCACGAGGAGCAGCCAGAATTTCAGAAATTATATCGGTTGACTTATCAACTTTGGAGGCTCATAGATTAGTTTTTACTTGGCCAAAGTGAGGCCCAGACGGCTCATTGGAGAAGAAAATCAAGGAGAATATTTACGAGGAGGTTTCACTAACAGATTTGGTCATTTATTGAGTCAAAAATCAGGCGAAAGGATCAAGCTCCTTATTTCTAAAAAAGAAATCAATTTGCGAGCTTTGTTTTTCTTTCATTTTTATTTGTCTGACCTCTTCTAATTGCGGATTCATGCATCAATAATATCCTTGTTTTATTAAAATCATTATGAGTATCAATAATAAGCTCAAATTTCATTTATTTAAATAGAATTTGATTGGATTTGTTTAATGATAGAAATAATATTTGGATTTATTTTTGCTTCTTAAATGATTTTTTAATTTCTTTTTGCGGGGAAAAAACAATAGAAGAGATATTGAGGAAAAAGATTTCAATCAATGAGAAGACTCTAGCAATTAAAGATTGGAATTTTTTGAGCAATTAAAGTTGGATTGGAGCAGATTTTTCTTCAAACAAACTCTCTTCTAAAAATAGTTTTGGGAGGAGTTATAAATTGCATGATTGCAAAATGTAAAGAAAGTTGCTCTCCTCTTGCAATTCCAGGACTTTCTAAAAGCATTTCGTTATAGGAATTTAGAGTTGTAGATGGGGAGGAGATAAAGTTTCAGATCTCGAACATTATTGAGGGTTTATGCTTTATGTCTTGTATTATGCATGATGGGCGAGTTTGCATTTAGCGGCTCTAGTCTGAAAGCGAAATTCAAGTAATGTAAAGAAATCGTTGTTAGAGACAGGGATCGAGAGAAACATATTTAATTTGCTCGGTATTTTTGGCATTTATTATCAAATACCGGTTTCATTTTTATGTTAATAAAATTGTTGTTTCATTTTATTCATGTTTTGGCATTTACGTTAATATGGATAGTTTGTCTCAAATTGTTATGTATCTACTGCTCTTATGAATTAAACTGCGATTTACGAGTAACCATTACGTAAATCGTCTATCACTTGATTTATTAAATAGTAATGTGTTGTGAATTTCTTCCACATGTTATCGTTTAATTATTAGTTTGACTGATATGATAATCGATATCAATTTTTTGTGAATTTCTTCCGGAGTGTTGTTGATTTATTATTTTCGGTCAAATGGTCTCAATAGAATGTGTTTTGGTACTCACAAATGTGAGCTAATTGAATTTCTTCGTTAGCTTAACATTAATTTAAAAACCGGACATATTTTAATTCTCATTATTTAAACATCTTGCTCTTAGTTGGGTTAGATTTTCATCTACCTAATTTGAGAGATAGGATTTAGATTAGTTTCTTTTCGTTTGGCATCATAGAATAAGCTTGCATTTAGAGTAAATTCTACATTCTTTTAAGTCCTCTCCTTAAAGGGCAAAATTTTAGTTGTGGCTTGGTGAACCCAAATCGGCTTAGGGTCATTCTCTTGCCCGATCAGCAAGAAGAAGTGATCTGATATCCTGTCTATTGGTAGTTAAAGATACATTATAAACCAATAGAAAATGAGGAGAAATGGCTGGACCTAGTTAAACCGATCCAGAGCCACCACACCAAACGGAAAAGGAGATGCTTTAAGGTCCGGACGGGTGGTTATCCCCCAATGTTGTTGCAGCGATTTTCAGGCCTCAACATTTTTGGCGCTAGAAGGAGGGCACAGAGACTTTTTTGTCTATTGGAGTCTTTTCAATTTTAACATTTTGTTTAAATCACGATGGCTCCTCTTAAGCTTCCAATTTGGAGTTGCATCCATGGACGTGCATCTTCCAACACTCCACCCGAAGTGGTAAGTCTCTGTCTCGGGTAAAATTCAATGGTAAGAGAAATTCTTACTTTTTTAATCATGTCTTTCAATTTATTCAAAATGTTTCAAATTATGATTTTTCAAGGGATTGATGAAGGCATTTTATGCGAAATTTTTACTCTCACATTTTGCGGCAAAAAGCAGTAAGCGTGTAGAACTCTTCCGATTGCTTCAATCCACGACTGGGATCAATTTGTTACAATTTTCATTTGTAAATTTGACGGCTATTATTATGAACGAGTATGTGAAGAAATTGAATATTTTCGAAGGTTTGAAAAATGAGTCTATTAATGATTTTAATATTCGATTTCATTTAAATTTCTTAAGATTTAAAGACGAAGATAAACCTACGGAAGAAGAATCATTAGATTGGTTTGAATATATTTGTTCTCTTCCACCCATTCCCAATCCATATGAAATTAATTCAAGCTTTGTTCCATCCCATTACAATATAAATGAGAATCCCAATTTGGATGTGCAAATAAATTGTGATGAAGTGGTTTCACAAAGCTTGGAAAATATTTCTAATCAAATGCAAGAAGACAACAACGAGCAATTTTGGAGAAAGAACTTCTTTGGAATCCGAAAATTACTCCGCGGTCAATTCGAAAAATCGGATCGCAAATCAACAAGTACAAGTAGCAATCGAAGTAAATAATAAAATACACGTTGCATACAAATTTCCTGAATTCTCTCCACGATGAGCAAATGCCGAAATCACGGCGAACAAAGCAGACCTTCTTCAAGAAAGCATGAGCATACAAAGGAATGATTTAGAATCCGAGATTTACAATGAGCATAATGCACAGAGTTCTCAAACAAAGACAAGTTTTAAATGCATTGTTTCGGGTTCACATTTTCCTTTATCTCGATATTTTTAATGATGGTAATTTTTCCCCTCTTGATATTAATGATATTTCAAAAAAATACGGAGGCTGATCTAAATGAATTACTATTAAGTTTTTATCAAGATAGAGAAGCAATTAACGATCATTCTTTTTCGCCATTAATGAACATGAAATTCTTGTTCCTCCTTGTTTGGATATATTGGATGAGATTGAAGGGAATTCTAGAGAATCTTGTGGAGGTCATTTATGATGATTACTCTGATATTGAGGATGTTGATTTCAATTTTTCTCAAAAAGAATCCTCATGATAAAATTCAAATAACATCCGAGAATGAAGAACGCTTCAAATTTAGAAATTATCCCAACCAATCCTCATTTTTAGACGACAAATTATCTTCATGATTTCATTATTCGAGAAAAACTTTCCAATTGATGATTCGTATCGTGATCAAGCTCTCATTCCTACTCATAATCATAATTCATTTTCTAATTCACAAGTTGGAATTCAAAATTACTCAAATTCCATAATTAAGGCAATCCTTGTGAAAATGAAATTATTTCAAAACGATCCCAATTGTGTTGTAACATTAGTTGTAAAAAATAGTGATTTCATTTTAGTTTTTCTTTCCACGATTATTTTGTTTAAATTTAGATTTATTTGATTTTTATTCACAAAATTTTCATACTTTTCGTCGGCATATTGAACACCTTACTATCAAACACTCAATTGATGCATTGCCCGTTTGGGAAATTAAAGTTTCATATTATAATCATGAACATCAAAATATATTAATATTTCAATTTCAATCAATGCTAATGTTTCATCAAAAACTTCTATTTTTTCAAAGGCAGTAATAAAACTAGAATGTATTTTTGCAATCATGCGACAATTCAATTCAATTAATAATTCTCCATTTCATTTGAAAGATTTCCATCCATTTTTTCATTAATTCATTTGAAAAAATATTTGAAATTTCTTTCTCAAAAGGAGATTGTTAATAATTTAACATTTGTACATAATACTAACAATTCTTTCCAGTGCTGTGAATTTAAAAGCTCATCTTCACAATTTGTTTGTTATCTCTTCCTTTGAACATTTTCCAATTTTTTAATAGAAATCGCATGATTTCTATGATCCAATTGATATCCAATTAGAAAATTTCAAGAGAAAGAGATTTTAATTAAGTTGCTAACAATAGCGTACATTACGATTTTCGCAGTTATTTTCCTCGGTTTAGTTAGATTTGTATTTTTATTACTAACATTTGAGCTGTACATACATGCGACAATTAAAATGAAAAAATGGCTACTCGGGAAATATGACTATACCTAGTCATTTTCATGTATATGGTTAGAATAGGAGTAGAATTAATTTAGTTTGTTTGTTTTCTATAGTTAATTTGTTTTAACAGTTTTGTAGATTAAAAAATAAAAACAAAGCAAAAGCAAGCCTTCTCATGCATGTTCCATCAAACATTTTCTCCTTATCGAAAAGTTTTAATTCTTGCTTTCCTTTTTAAAATTTCTTGCATCAATACCTCTACTCAGCTTATTTTGAATAATGTCTTGATTAAATTCAATTGAGGTTGCACTTAGCATCGATCGCCTAAAAGCCACTTTTCTTCATTTTTCGAGATTTCCTTCTAAGATTTTCTTTTGGAATTTATATAATAAAGGTTGAAGATGTAAGAGCTTCATGATCTCATTATCCCATGAAATGTATGATTGTCTATGTAAAGCTTTAATTTACGACTTAATCATTAGTAGTCGGTCTAACCTTTTCACAATAATCATATGAAGTTCATATTATCTTCCTCGGAATTTGCTAGAGCTAACCTTAAGGATGTCAATTTTCTTCGAGTGCACACATTCAAATGCTTTAATATTTTTTCTACAATTAGTGGCTTTATCCCATTCTAATCTTTAGTTTATTATTTGATGCTGCAATACGCATCATACTATTCACTAAAGACATTATTGAACGAGTCGCTATAACAATACGGATTCTTCTCAAGTTATTCGAATAAGGTGAGATAATAAATTGTTGTTTCAATTCAAAAGGAAGTCTATTTTTATATTTATTTACGGTAAATTTTATGTTTTATGAACATGAATGATTGATTTCATTCGGGCGATTGCACACTTAGATTTAAAATAAATAATGAGATGATTTTCAATCAAAGGAAGAATTTGAAGATTTATGAGGTACAATTTACGGACAAATTCCTTTCGGGTACGCATTTACAACTTTATTCTCATCCATTATTAGTTCATCTTTTCCTTAGTTTATTTTTGATTTGTGTTTCCCGTTTTATGCGGTGTTTTTATTTCTTTTTCAAAACATAAAATAAGCGGTAAACCCATTTCAAATTTGTTATATGAGTTTAGAAATTTTATTTTGTTATTCATTAGAATTTGAACATTCTTTAACATTGCTTTTATTCACTTAGAAAACCCAATTATTTCAAGGAATATCATAAGACCATTCGCATCATAGATTTCATCGGAAGTAGTTCTTAGTATTTCTTTTGATAACAAATTATTCATAAAATACCTCCGATGTATTATCTTACTCATATGCCATATCTCATTTCGCATATCGAACTTGCGGTTGAAGTATACTTCCAATATCATGAATCGCCGACCTCACGATAAGTCGACTTTATCGATATTGCAATGAACACATGATTCGGACCCGATATGAAATTCAAATCAAATTCATAAAAATATCGCGTCCGCTCAATCGCAATAATGGTAGGAGCAAAAGCGCAAAAGGGTTGATGTCTCGGATCCGATATGTTATTGAAAATCCCATTATAAAAGTTATCGGGTGCTCCGCTCTATCATGTCGGCATACGTATATATATTGTGTTGCACGGATGTCAAAGTTTGTGATTGCCGATTAGCTACGCTCATCCATCGCATGTCGCCGATGGTGCAATCATTTCATCAAATTTTTTATGCTCACGTCACTTCTGAATCTACGATGTGCGTTTTGCGATACTGAAAGCACAATGTAAATATTTTTCGATCCCGATATAATATTTCTTTAATGATGCGATCGCTTCATTTCATTGCACATGTTCATATCGGCAGTTGCCATTCACAGACATCCGATGCGATAACTTCCAATGCATGCCTAAAGCCATTAAGATTTAATCAATATATGGCATAGCAACAAAGGTGAAGTCTTGCATGATTAAACTCAAAGCATGGTGAAGAAACATATGAGGCGAATTATCGATACGACAATGTGTTGTTTTAACGAAAGCGAGTAACCACTATGGTAAGAAAGCAATTAATGACCAATTTGCGTGCATATTTAAACCATTTTGATTTCTCATACATTTAAGTTTTAAATATATAGTCCATAATTAAAATGGAATTCGAGACCTCTCTATCTTCATATTTAAATTTTTATTATCCTGGATTTGGTCTTGATTCTCGGACAATTTATAAAATCATGGAATTTATATGAAACTTATAATATTTTGAGAAGCAATCATTCTTTCAAATTCTCATTCTCATTTTTTGATGTATTTGTTTTAATTTCAACTCCCTTGAGCACTAAGCATTCTTTTTTTCATTTACTTCTTACTCTAGTGCAAGTAAAATAAATAATGATTTTGGGTTATGGGATTTTGGTTAGTTTTCCTTCTTCATATTTTTAATGTCAAACTAAAAAGAAGAAGTCAGCTAGTATTGGAGAAATTGATACCTTCGGGTAAGATCAAATGCAATCATCCAATGGTAAGATTCATGTACCCACTTTCATTAATTTCCATTTCATTACTTTAGTTTCGATTTTGTTTTTGATATTTGAATGTTTTGCGTGACTCTTCATAAAAAGCTTTCCATCATCCGCCAAATCATATTTTGGAAGCCCTATTGTCTTTCCACGGTTTTATTTTCAAGAAGCAACGATAGTCTTCACGTGCAAGCGTGACTACACTAGGAAGTTTACGAACCTTTAATTTATTTCTTTAAAGCATTTTTTTATTAGAAAATGATTAAGATAATGCTTTGAAAAATGACAAGATTGACATCAAACCGAGAATTTTTCATTGTGGCTGAATTTTATCACCACTCCATTCGAAACCTAAAGCATTTACAACCTTGCAAGGTATAAATTTTATGAATCTCGACATAAGAAGAAATGATTACATGATTATTTTATTTTACTTCATGTTGTTGAGACATTGGTATAAACATTTTTTGTTAGAGTTTGTATTTCAAAAGCTTGGATTTTTCTTTTTCCACTTTTTGTGCTTCATTCTAATTTTGTTTCTTGATTTCTTTTCTCACTTTAGTTTTAAGAATTCTTTTCCTTTGGTTTTCAATTTTGATTTTGGTAACTTTGTTATGATTTATATGAAGGTTTTTGTTACTTAGCAATGGTTGGCATACATGGGAGAAAATTGTTAATAGTTTCCTATTAGCTTTTCTTAAAAACTCTTAGCAAAATTTGTTTTTCTTATTATAAAGGTAGACATGTAAGGAAGAGATTACAAAACGAAAAATTTGATGAAGTATCATGAAATCGAGGAAAATTTCTTTTTCATCAAAATTGTAATTACTTTGAGATTTCAATACTTTATTAAGATCTTTCAAGATTCTATTATCGGTCGAGAAAAGTTATTTTTAACCAAGTAACACTTTACAACAAAGCACTTTTAACTCGAAATTGTCATTCGAACTCTTAAGGAGTTAATGATTCTCCCCATTTAAAAAAGAGTTTTATTTTTCTAGAGTGTAATCCAAAAATATATTTAAAAACTTAAAAGATAAGAGGTCTCATCACGAGCACACGCTTGATCATGGGGAAAAATAGGTGTGACATTGCAACCACTGCTAAACAAACCGGGGTAATGCCTTATAATTTCAAACAATTGTAAGACAAGGGGTCTCATCACGAGCCGACTTGTTCGGTCAATTATAACCGGTGAATGGCATTGTCAACTATCGCTGCAAACCGGGACAATGGCTTTTTTAAGAAAAAAATAAAATAAAAAATAAGCATATATAAATGGATTTATCTCTAGGTCAATAATTCTTAAATAGATAGGATTCGAATCATTGATGATTAAAAGGTAACCACGTCGAGACTATAGATGTTTGCGCGTCGGTGGCTCTACTTGACAAATGAGTACACTTTAAAAAGCTCGGCTGTAAGTGACCCACCTTATCTCTAGAACTAATTAAGGAGCGATATAGAGTTATGAGATATTTTTATTTTATGAGGAATTTCGAAAATTACGAGTAAGATGATTGTTTCTTTATTCGGATTAATGAACCTAGTCAAACATTCCAAAAATAATTTTCTCTTCTTTAATTATTTTTACTTTAATTTTAGGAAAATTTCATTTTTATCAAATAGAGATAAATACATTTCTTCCGGTGAATACCCAATTGTTGTACGGTACAACAACCCCCATTTTTAACTTGTTCACATCAAATAATGGGGACCCTTTTTACATAAAAAAATTTAGCTAAACACCTTTTATGATTTTATTAAGTCAATTTATCTTAGTTTTTGTTAATTTTTCATTTCTTTAGATTCTTGTTTTTGATTGCTTGGTTGAAATCGATTTTTTATAAGCTTCCTATTGGCGCTTGTTTCGTCTCATTTGGTCAACCGGTTTGTAAATAGCACTCCTTTGAAGTCTAATCAATTATGTCACCTGGGTTAAAAAATTGCGGATTTTAATAATGCATTTAGTTTAAATATTAACCCCTAGATTAATTATTACTAACAATTTTTATTTTTACTTATACGGCCCAAATCATAAAGCATCGAGATTTCGGTCATTTATTCCAATTTTCCAATTTTCAAATAAATTTCTAATCTCGAAAAAAAATCCAAAATGTCAAAATGGATTGTTTTAGGTAAATCATCATTTTAGATAAATTCGTAGTCTAATTTAACATCTCTAAAAATAAGATCAAAAACATTAATTTTTAACATAAAATTTTGAATTAATTAAATTAATTATTATATTAAATATAATTAATTTAATTTAATTAAAATTTTATATTAAAAAATAAATATATAAAAAACAAAAAATTAAATTAAATTTTTGCATAAAACACATCGCATCGGAAATATTCATGCGAACATCCTTTTAAAACCCCGATGCAATGATTTTTCCCGATGCGATTGAGGCTCATTAGTTTCATCACGTCTGCGATTGAGTTCATTACCTCACGATCCGGTTAGTAAGCTTGTCGGCCCCGATCGCGATTGAGCTCATTACTTCCGATCGATTAAGCATGCGGCCCGATGCGATTGAGCTCATTACTTCCGATCCGATTGAGTCACATTGAACTTATGCGATGCGATGAGGGTCGGTGTTCAAATCTTCCGATGCGATTAAGTCAATGTTCAAAACTTCCGATCCGATTGAGTCACGAGAGCATCTGAATTTCGTAATTATATCAGATTTGACTTATCAACTTTGGAGGCTCATAGATTAGGGTTTACTTGCCAAATGAGGCCCAGGACGGCTCATTGGAAAGAGAAAATCAAGGAGAATATTTCTGAGGAGGTTTTCACTAACGATTTGGTCATTTATTGAGTCAAAAATCAGGCAGAAGATCAAGCTCCGAATTTCTAAAAAGAAATCAATTTTCGAGCTTTGTTTTCTTCATTTTTATTTGTCCAACCTCTTCTAATTGCGATTCATGCATCAATAATATCCTTGTTTTATTAAAATCATTATGAGTATCAATAAGAAGCTCAAATTTCATTTATTTAAATAGAATTTGATTGGATTTGTTTTAATGATAGAAATAATATTTGGATTTTATTTTTGCTTCTTAAATGATTTTTAATTTCTTTTTGCAGGGAAAAAACAATAGAAGAGATATCGAGGAAAAAGATTTCAATCAATGAGAAGACTCCGACAATTAAAGATTGGAATTTTAGAGCAATTAAAGTTGGATTGGGCAGATTTTTCTTCAAACAAACTCTCTTCTAAAAATAGTTTTGGGAGGAATTATAAATTGCATGATTGCAAAATGTAAAAGGGGCAATGCTTCTCCTCTCGCAATTCCGGACTTCTAAAAGCATTTCGTTATAGGAATTTAGAGTTGTAGATGGGGAGGAGATAAAGTTTCGATCCGAACATTATCGAGGGTTTATGCTTTATGTCTTGTATTATGCATGATGGGCGCAGTTTGCATTTCTGCGGCTCTAGTCCCGAAAGCGAAATTCAAGTAATGTAAAAGTACTTGTTAGAGACCAGGATCGGAAGAAACGATTCAATTCATCGGTATTTTTGGCATTTACGTATCAAATACCGCGCTTTCATTTTTATGTTAATAAAATTGTTGTTTCATTTTATTCATGTTTTGGCATTTCTTATTATTATGGATAATTTGTCTCAAATTGTTATGTATCTCTGTCTTATGAATTAAACTGCGATTTACGAGTAAACATTACTTAGAAATACTTTGCCTTATATACTCGATTTATTAAATAGTAATGTGTTGTGAATTTCTTCCACATGTTATCGTTTAATTATTAGTTTGGTGATATGATAATCGATATCAATTTTTTGTGAATTTCTTCGGAGTGTTGTTGATTTATTATTTCGGTCAAATGGTCTCAATAGAATGTGTTTTGGTACTCACAAATGTGAGCTAATTGAATTTCTTCGTTAGCTTAACATTAATTTAAAACCAGACATATTTTAATTCTCATTATTTAAACATCTTGCTCTTAGTTGGGTTAGATTTTCATCTACCTAATTGAGATAGGATTTAGATTAGTTTCTTTTGCTGGCATCATAGAATAAGCTTGCATTTAGAGTAAATTCTACATTCTTTTAAGTCCTCTCCTTAAAGAGGCAAAATTTTAGTTGTGGCTTGTTGAACCCAAATCGACTTAAGGTCATTCTCTCGCCTGATCAGCAAGAAGAAGTGATCTGATATCCCTGTCTATTGGTGAGTTAAAGATACATTATAAACCAATAGCAAATAGGGAGAAGGTACTTGGACCTAGTTAAACCGATCGGAGCCACCACACCAAACGGAAAAGGAGCCGCTTTAAGGTCCGGACCGGGTGGTTATCCCCCAATGTTGTTGCAGCCGATTTTCGAGGCCTCAGCATGCCGCCATGACCAAAGCACTTACCTCTCGTGAGGCTCTTCTCTATCCGTGAGTCCAAACCATGGAGCCCCCGCAGTTGACTCCTCGGGATATGGGACGACTCAAATTGACGGTTGTTATTCACTACGGGGGGTCGCTCCAAAATTCCCATGCCCGTACACCCTAGCCCCACGCAGTCCATCTCCACCGTCTGTTTAAATCCACAGATCAACGGTTCATAGTCAGAGCGCTTCGGGCACATTTTCCACCGTTGATATGTTCTAGATCTAACGGCGCGGAACATGCCTGACATGGTGGTCCCACTCCCCACTTTCACTGTTCACAAACCTCCGGTTTATTCCGCACCACCCTCGCGCGCTTGGTGGTTTTTCCCCAGAGGCCAGCGATCCCACTCAGCGCCCGACACGCCTCCTTCTGTACGATTCCCAAACCACTTTTCCCACCCGTTAAATTCATCCCCCGCGCATTATCTGTCAGACGTGGGTGCCTAGTGAAATGATCGTCGATCATCCGATCTGGGACGGGCCATCCAACGGTCATCGCCCGCTCAAGATGCACGAATTCTAATGAAGTTGCGTGTGCAATAGCTCACGCATGGCCCGTCGTCCGTCGTCCTTCGCCGTTGATCTCCGCCACGATCAACGGTCCAGATCCGTCTGCCTGCTGTTGACCATTCCATCGTTGCCCTGGCCTCCACACCATCCGTCCACGTGTCTTCACCATACGCCACGTCACCCCACGTGCACCCTCCGTACATGCGCCCTTTCCATTACGTATAATCGGTTCGTTTTGTGTCTTCAGTTGTTTTCCACGTATATTCGCTCTGCAGACCATCAACCCCCGCCAGAGCGATTCTCACCGTTTCCTCTGCAAGTTTCACCTCCATCACTCCTGCATGGCCATCTCCTCCATCCGTCCACATCATCCATTGCCCATCCATTTTTTTCTCCACAGATATTGTGTTGTTGTAGGGTTTTCAACAGTAAATGACCGCCATGATGCGCGATCTCTGTCATAGTGACAGAGGGATCAATGAAGACCAGGTGCAGAGGATATATTCATAGCTTAATGTTACAGGAAGCATCTGAGGGCTGCTTGCGCCATAAATTCATCAACGGACAGAGTTTAAACTCTACCAACCCTCCGGCACCATTGAAGCTCGAAATTCACAGACAGAGACAGCACAGGAACAACAAAGAGCTCGAGGCAATAAATAGGAGACTTCTGCAGGGACTTTTAGAAGGCAAAAGTACAATTTGGAAGACCCCGTGGATCTCTTGGGTGGTCCTATGCATAGAGAGATAATATTATCAGGTTTTCCATATCAGCAGAGCGTTCTCCCATGAAAGGACACGGTACACATCATTTTTCAGTCTACATTGTGCCTCGAATGAAGATCTACACCCTTTCAGCAGTCCTATACCATCAAGAAGCATTAGTTACACGGTATGGACACCCTAGCATCATTATTTCGCCTGTTTCTCCAGTCAACAGAGAATGGCAGTAGTTCTGCAGCCAGAGTACCAGAAGTAATTGCACAGATTTAAAGCAGAATGGGTTGTGGCCTTACTCCTATTCTGAGCATTAATTCTTCATTTAATTCTTCACCTACCATCTTTTGCTCTGTTTTTTCCTATAAGAATCCACAAGAACACATTGAAAAGGTTGTTGTTCAGTTGTTCGGTTGTTGCTGTTAGGGGGATTCAGTTTGACTGTTAGAACAGTCTTGGGAGGGAGTTACAGATTAGTTTGTATGTAATAGGCTGGGAGGAGAAAGTTTGGATTGTATTAGCCATTGAGCTTACTGTACATGACTATTTTTGCACCAATTAATAAAAGCACATTTCACAGGATCCTAGTCTATTACTATTGGTGATGTCTTTCTTAACTCTTGTGTTTACATTTTCATCTTGTTTCATGTTCTTGGTAGGCAACGAGAAGAGTGTAACATGATTCACCCTTGATAGGTGCCCTATGTTCTGCTCTCCCTACCTTTAATGTTTCTCTTACGAAATGTGTTATCTAAAGTTTATTTAATTCGATTTATGTTTCTGATCACATGTCGTTTCTGCTCTCGTGGAGGAATGAATTGGATGGATCGGTTCTTAGATTTTCTTGTTGAGTTTAAATTTGGAAGGTTTGGGAACAGGGATTAGAGTTAGCCATCACTAGGATCCTTGTAGCGACTAGTGGCCTTTCTAGATCCTTTTTAATCTTATCTCTGTTTTTCCCTTGGAGTTGCTAAAGCAGACCTGGAGTTAAATGACCTCTGGTCTAATCTATAATCTGCCCCTTTGTCTCTTTGAGAGTAGCCTTTGAGTATGTCCAAGTAGGTATGGAGTTAAATGACCTCTGACCTGATGCATGGGCAGAAATGCGGTTGTCTTTCATACATCTGCCTTCTCTCCTTAATGTTCCATTCCACCATCTGCCTAAAAGATCCTTTAGTGTAGATGACTTGCCCTTTGAAAGCCTTGGCTAGTGGATGCAAGTAATTTCCTTTCCTGACTCCATAGCCCAATGGATGGCACCTTCTTGACTTATCCTCTTTGCTGCAAAAACCTGCTATTCTGTTCCTTTCTTCCATTACTTTCTCAGTTCATGATCCCATAACCAACCCAGCAACCAACCAACCAAATCATTTAAAACCCCCATTTGTGCTTCATACCTAGCCTAATATCTCAATTTGAGATTTCAAAGATATATCATTCTTGCTCTATTTGGAGAGATCCCTCTCCGGGTCTAGGAGGGCTAGATCCTAGGGCCCCAAAGTGGTTTGATGTTGTCTCATCTTTTGGTATTGCAAAATCTGCCAAAACATGGGAACCCCAACACTATCCTTTCAAGATAATTTACTATCAAAGTGTATCCCTGCTTATCAACCTGATGACCTTCACATAGTTTTTAGTCCGCTTAATCAGAACACACCAGCTTGGAAAGAAAACTACATTGCAATATATGATGAGCCTGACATTTCAAGTGATCATGAGCAAGGGGAAGAGTTGCTTTACCAGGAGAGTCCCAAATATAGCCAAGTGAAAGAAAGAGTAGTCCTGAACAAAGCATATATCTCAAAACCTCTATATTAGGTATTATTCCAAGATCCATTTGTTGTTTTCCTTGAGAAATCTGAAGGAGTAGTAGATTTTGTCATAAACAAGTTGCTACCAAGAATGAGAAAAAACTTATGCACTACTATCCAAAGACAAGCCAAATGGGAGTGGCCTTTTCATTACTTCTGCATCATGAAAGAACTAAACCAAGATCAACCATGCAATCATCTACTTGACTAGCTATATTGGAAAGAAGAGTTCACCAAATGAATGTATGTTGTGTATAGTTTAGACTAGGATAGATAGATAACTGTGAAAAATAAGCTCAGCCTTGTGAGCATCTTTTCAGTTTTAGTTTGTTTGAAGAAAAGGTGAAAAATCATAAAATACAAAAAACAATAGAAGAATAGAAAAGAGGGCGGTTGAAAAATAGAAAAATGCCCCATGTTCCAAAAAATAGTCTTTCAGAAAACGCGCAAGTCTAAATGCCACTACTAGTACTCAAATGTCTTGTTCAACTATCTAGCCTAATCATAGATGAGCATGTTTAAATTTATTTGCTGATAATTTAGTGAGTGAAAAAGATGGTCAACATTGTGTAAGATTGACTTATCAAAGAGAGTAGATTAGGGAAAGATATTGGTTCCACATGCCTAAAACAGAACCAAAGAGAGAAGCGAGGATGAAAAACACATTATACATCTTAGCCCCGTTTTTTCTAGATTTCCTTTTTACAAAATAATATTTGCGTGCAGTTTGTCCTTTCATGCCGCAAATACATGACAAATCAGAATGTCTAACCCTGATTTGATCATTTTAAATTTCATGTTTTAGATTAGAGAACAAAATCCTGTCAAACAGCTTAATCTTGACAGTTGATTTAGTTTACGTAGAGTAATGAAGGAGTTCATCAGTTTAATCTGAACTCCCAGCAGATATAAATGTAGAGTTAGATAGGTTCATTTTACAAAATATATATATATATATATATATATATATATATATATATATATATATATATATATATATATATATATATATATATATTCGAAAATTTGCTAGTCTAAATGCACCCAAAGAAAGAAAAAATGTTAGGAAAGATAGTGGGGTAGGTAGAAATATCATTGATGCTAATCATGTTGTCATTTTTCAGAAGTAGCATCAAGGAAGAATGAAATTTGCGCCAATGGGTAAGGCACTGGTCTTCATAATCCAAAGATCTAAAATTCTGGACACTTCCTGAAAAGGAGCTGCCCTCCCCAAATGGAGCCACTATTAGTCATCAGTATTTTTCACTTGTTGGTGATGAATCGTTGTAACAGCCAAGTTTTCTAGCAGCTGATCTAAAAAATTGTCAAATTTGCCAGCTGAAAAACACCCATAAACTTTTTTTTCCCTCTTACCTTTCAGTCTGCCCATGACGAGATGAAACCTCATTATCAAGTCCTATCTAGCCTCAACCATACTAGTTTTCCCATCATCTCCAAAGAAACAATCCAAATCTATCCAAAAGTCACCCCTAAGTTAGGTAGTGGTGCTTTACGCATTTCTCCCTTGGCAAACCACTCTAAAGCCAAAGAACCTCTACCTGCTATAGACCAGTCATAACAAACCTTCCCATTCTGCAAATAAAGCTGGTTACAACCATAGGTCACGCCACTAATACACCTTCAAGTCTCAACAATACATGTACCATAGGTCAAATTGTTTTTAGGTGTTTTTACAGTTTTTTAATCGATATTTCAAGGAAAGAGGCATACCAGCATCCCAGAAGACAATATTTGGCTCCACATAAGAATACAACTTCTTCTCAACGTGATCTTGAGCCTGGGATGCAGCTACAGAGCAGAGAGTTTTTCATTAAGCTCTTGCGACACAGTCAAAGCCTGAAAGGACAGTGAAAGGAAAAATAACACTGTCAAAGTGCTGATGATATGACATGACTGAGAAAACCTCCTTCCTCTATAAGCAGAGGGTTTGAATACTGAAGAACCTCCTTCATTTCATAAGTAGAGGGTTGAAGACTAAGAGTGCCTCCTTCATCTATAAGCAGAGGGCCAAAGGTAAAATCTGTTTTTAAGTTTTTCACTAACTGTAAAGACAAAATTTTGGTACAGTGAGACAACAACTAAGGGTTTTTGAATAAAAATGATGTTTAAGGAAGAGGCAAAGCAGTGGAGCTCCATTGTTATTGAGTTACAATGTGAAGCTATCGGGTTCATCATCAATGAGAAATATTATTAAGCTGATGCCCAAAGGAGCCAAAAGGTCTTGGTCTCAAATTGACCTCTGCCATCAAGTATAGAGGAAACCACTATCAGTATGTTCATCAGACATTGTTTAGTTGGTTAAGACAGAGGTTGAGAAGAAACCAGGCATCTGCCAAAAGATAGGCCTCCTTCATAAACAGAGTAAAGGACTCACCATTGTTGAAAGATGAAAAGAAATTATTGCATGTGTCAAATGATTTCAAAAGGTACTACTCTCAAACAGGGTGAATTGAATGAAAATTCATGTTTCTTGCAGACCTCCTTCATAGAAGAAAAAAGGGACAGTTTTTCCATGTTCACATTTCAAACCTCAGTTCATCATCCCTGGTTTTTTCTCTTTAAAGTTGAAGACTGGATTATCTTGTCAATATAGGGTTAAGATAGTGGCTTTGGTGATGGAGAACTTTTGTAAACAGGATTTTCACTTACAGTTTCAAATGAGATTCTTCACCCACAGTCAAAATAAAGGCTCAAAGCAGCTCCTGCCAGTTCAATCAACTTCACAGTGGACATGATCGCCTTAAAAACATCAAGAGCAGAAACTATTAAAATAAGCTTCAAAGTGTTGATTGATTTCCTTGAAAAAATGGAAAATAATGCCTCACAAGTCATTGGTATGTCTTTAAGCAAAGTTTTCCTTTAAAAAGGGTCAGCAGTAGGCATAAGTGACAGAGTTTTTTTTTCAAGGAGAAATAGTGAAAAGGTAGTAGAAGAGGTTTATAGTTTCTTGAAAAGGTCTTTTTTACTTCAATGAGAAACCATCACTATGTTGCCTTTAAAAAAGTCAACTGCAACATCTTGTCAAAAGGATTGTTCGAAGAAAGGTCTTTATAGTGTTTTAAAATGATAAAATTTGCAAAGGCAATGCTTCATGTTTTGTTCAAAACAAAGGCTCTTTCAAAAGGCTTTTCAAGACTAAATATTGATTAACAAATAGAGGTCTTGGTAGGAAAATCAAGGTGATTTTTTGATATATTGACAAGGATTGTTACAGTAGGAGGCTAGGGTGTGGTTATATCGGTTTCAAAAGGCCTATAACTAGCCTAAAAAATAGTGATAAGCCATAACACTAATTGCAAGGAAAACACAGTGGCAGAGGGTTTTCAAGTCGCTGAAGGTGTCCTACTAGTGGTGAAAAAAAAATTAATCCCTTTTGGCAAATCTAAGGTCAAAACAATGTTTGTAAAGTGAGGCAACAATCCTAAGGTGAACACAGTTTTATAAGGTGAAATCTTGGTCAATATACAGTGTCCTCTATATGTTATGAAATAGCAAACTCTGTGCAGCCACCAGAGTTCCAAAAATAGAGTGTGTGAAAAGCTTTTCAAATCAGCTCAGGGTGTGTTGTATACCTTTGTGAAGAGCAGTGAATAAAAAAAGAACTTTGTTTGGGGAAAAGGTTTTTATCAGTTTGTAAGGTGTTTGTTCACCTTTTAGGAACACTGATTTCAAAAGGGCAATGTTTGAGGGGGAAGAGTCTTTGTGCCAAAAAAACAAAAGGAAACTTTCTTTTCTAAAAAACTCAAATGGATCTTGTCAAAGGCTTCTTTGGTCAAACATAGTGCTCAAATAAGTGATTTTGTTGTTATTTAAGCAAGAAACTTGTTTATCAACTAAGGAAGAAAGAAAAGTGATGGTATTCATGAGGAACATAACATTCTTCAAAGAGAGACTAATGATGGGAATCATGACAGCCCTCAAGCAAGGAATGATGAGGGAAAGCAAACACAAAACATAGAGCATGAAAGACACTCTACAAAGCATGT
Source organism: Pinus albicaulis (assembly GCA_034641835.2). Lineage (NCBI taxonomy): Eukaryota > Viridiplantae > Streptophyta > Pinopsida > Pinales > Pinaceae > Pinus > Pinus albicaulis. Next base: position 1,580,776,307 of record CM076582.1, on the reverse strand, counting down.
TCTAGCTGCCTCTCCTAGGCAAGGGACCATGAATTCTTCCCCAAAGCTAGAATGCCAAACAAAAAAGAAGAAAACCAAGAAAAGCTCAAAACTGCCCAAAGAGGGCGTCCGGTGAGAAAAAAGGACAAAGACACCTCTAGGCTTGGAATTTTGGCCCAAGATTCTTGAAATGTTTCTAAAAAGCCTTGAGGGAATTTCTCACCAAAATTGAGCAAATTTTGACACGATCTTGTTTTTTGACATTTTTGGGCCTAATTGCATAAAATCATGGGCGCCGCCATTTTGGTTTGGATCATCATCAACTCTTGAGAGTGGTACCATTGGATGCATTAAATTTAGGGGCATATACTCAAAAAAATTTCAGAGCATTTGAAGTTGTTTTGGTCCTCCAAAGATGCTCAAAACACTCACTTTTTCGACATTCTGCCCACATATCAGCAAGGCCTATTTTTTGGGTTTTTCCACTTAGTCTAGTATTTGACAGACTTTTAGACATCAGTTTGGGAAAATTAAAGTTTTTCTAGAAATCAGACATCCTGATATTTCCAACAAGCCATCACGAGCCTCGTTTCGACATCGGGAAGACCCTCAAAAGTCATCCGAAAGACAGGCAAGTTTCTGCTAATGCGCCCCTAGTGCTTTTTGACCAAAAAGGAAGATTTCTGAAGCAGCCTTTCAAAATTTCTGTTAAGCTATTTTTGACATATTCAGTCATAAAAAGTCAAATTTATTCCATTTTTTAGCATTTTAAGATATTTTGTTGGATATTTTTGTGCCTTGGGCTTTGCAAAGCCTCAAGGACAATTTTAGATATTTATTTTGAACCAGTGGCTAGCTAGTTTCCTTGGTTGGTTTTCCTCCTCTTTGGCCTATATATTCCAAGAGGATTCATTGTAATAGAAGGCTATACTTGATGATAGAAACAATATATGGTCATATAAGCTTTGGAAGAAATACTTGTCTCATGCTTTTGGATAGTCTCTTGGATGTTCTTGGATGATGAAAGAGGATTGTTGTTGGATTCCATGACTTGGTAGAGTGGTATAGTGTCTCTCTCTTTTTTTTGTTTCCTAGTTTTCATTTATGAATCCATGTTTCTTGATTTCTATATAATAGTAGAGAAAAAATTTGAGACATGCCCTTGGAGGCACCTTAAATTTCCTGTTTCTTCATAGCTTCCATGTTTTCTTCATCCTTAGTCACATTAAAGAATTCTTGATTGCTCTTTAATAACTTAAGGATATTGTTGCTTATTTCATTCATGGTACACCTTGATTACTCATGGCTAGCCATAGCTCCATCCATGAAATTTCTCTGTGACTAATTAGATTGTCATTTGTTGAACCAAGGAGGTCTTGTTCTGATCTTGCCCTTTGTCTAAGACTATGTAATCTTGTTTTCAAAGTGCCCAATAAATTTAAGTACTGTGTTTAGGCATTCCGGCATAGTGATTTAAGTTGTTTTTCTGTCTTAAGTGTATTTCCCCAAAGTCTGATAGCCATTTTCAAAAATTAGAGAGTTATATATCTCTATGCATGGCTTGAATTTTTATTTCTATGTATTGATTAGCTTATAGTTACATTTCTCTTGATTAATGGTTTGCCCTACCATGTTTATGTCAGCTATTAAACTAGTTATGCTTGAAATCCTTTGTTGTTCCCAAACTTGATGTCCATTTTATTCCATTTTTCCCAAAGATCCTTTCTACCTCGAATCAAATCGGCCCTTCAACAGCCTTGTATCACAATCTAATAGCTTTCTTGACCTTTTCGACCCCATAGCCCAGTTGATCTGACATCTTTTTACTTATCTTATATGTTTGATCAGTTTCATCCCTTACAACCTAAAAACCAGAACCAAAAAACCTACTTCATAACTAGCATAAAGTCAAAACACAATAAGAAAACACACAGATATCCCTTACACATATAGAGAGAGCCCTCTCTGAGTTTAGGAAGGATAGGTCCTTGGGCTCCAAAGATTGGTTTGATGTTACACTGTCATTTTTCTTGCCAATCAGCCAAATCATGGGACACTAACAAATGATTGTATGCAATCAAATAATGACTTTACCATATTAACATCTACTTCAAGCCATGAAGAAAACTGTTTAAATGAAGAAAAAACCTCTAAAACAGAGTTGTCCTTTTCTACTGATATAAACCATTTTGAACATCCTTTTAGAGCAGAAATAATTGACAATACAGATCCAAAAGACCTGGAAATTTTACAATGTAAAAATGATACAATTCCAAGAGGTCTTGCACCATTAGAAAAACTTTTTGATTTCAATGATGTAGCCAAATAACCAAGAATGGAGCCTATAGAAACAAACATAGAAGAACATAACATAGGCAACCTAGTAGAACCCAAAATGATCAAGTTATCCAACACTCTCCTAGCCAATATCAAGCTGCAATACATAGAAATTTTCAAAGAATTTAAAGATGTGTTTGCATGGGGGTACAAGGATATAAAATCATATGATACCAGCATCATTCAACACAAAATTCCTCTTAAGGAAAATCAGAAAAATTCAAACAAAAACTCAGAAGGATAAACCCTATTTTATTGCCTTTAGTTGAGAAAGATATTAAGGAAATGTATGATGCTGGGATCATAGTTCCCATCAAGTATTCAGAATGGGTTTACAACTTAGTATCTATTAGGAAAAATATTGGAGAAATTAGGCTCTGCATTGTTTTCATAAATCTAAAAAGAGCCTCCCTTAAAGATAACTATCTCTTGGAAAAAATGGATCATATACTTCAAAGGGTGGTTGGATCTAAAAGAATTTCACTGATAGATGGGTTCTCAGGTTACAATCATGTTTTAGTACTCCCAAGTGACCAACATAAAATTTCTTTTACTACACCTTGGGGTACATTCATGTATGTCAAAATTCCATTTGGTCTAATGAATGCATGGGCCACCTTCCAAAGGCCATGGACATAGTCTTTTCAGAAGACATAGGCTATTTTATAATCATTTACCTTGATGACATTACTGTTTTCTCGAAGACTGATGAAGAAAAATTGATTCATTTAAGAAAAGTTTTAGAGAAATGTAGGAAATATGGCTTATCTTTGAATCCCAAAAAGAAACTCTTTGGTCTCCAAGAAATAAATCTTCCTGGCCACGTAATTTCTGAAGAGGAAATCAAAGTAAACCCTAAAAAGATTGATGGCATATTGAAAATAATCCATCCTAGAAACCTTAAATAATTACAATCTTTCATTGGGAAGATAAATTTTTTAAGGATATTCATCCCCAAACTTGCTAAGATATTAAGAAATATCACAAACATGCTTAAGAAAGAGATAGGTGTTAAATGGAAAATACAAGCTAAACAATCATTTCAACTAATATAACAAGCTTTAACTCAAACACTAGTTCTTATTAGCCCTAATTTCACTAAAGATTTCTATATCTTTCCTTTTGCATCTGAACATAATAAGAACTGGGGCATGAACAACCCATATCCTTTTTTAGTAGGGCCCTAAGAGATGCTCCAATCAAGTATAACATCATGGAGAAACAAGCCTTAGCCTTGGTAAAAGCATTGAAAGACTTTATAGTGTACATCTTACATTCTCACATCATTGCTTTTGTCCCACACACTGTTGTCAAGGATATTATAAGTCAAGACCCTGATGGTAAAAGGGGAAAATGGATTGCTGTTATTTTAGAATATGACTTAGAAATCAGGCCTACCAAACTAATCAAAGGGCAGTGATTAGCAAAACTCATTGTTGAATAAAACTTCCAAGCACTAGATATGAATATGGTTGATGTTTTGGAAGAAACAGAAGAATTCACAGCTCCATTTATTGAAGAAATTTTTTTTAATTCAACTTGGTATGTTGATATCATATATGTGCTGCTTTATCTAAATACCCCGTCCTCTCTGTCTAAAACTAAAGCTAGATTCTTGAAACAAAAGGCTTTAAATTATTGCATATTAGATGGGGTTTTATATTGGAAGAATTTTGTTGGAATTTTGCTTAAATTTTTGCTTGAGATTGATGCAGGAAAAATCATGCATGAACTACATGAGGGGGAATGTGGAGGACATACGTACTGGAAGACTACAACAAATAAAATCCTCAGATCTGGTTAATATTGGCCCACCCTTTTCCCAGATACTCAGAAAATTGTCATGTCTTGCCATAAGTGTCAATTTTTTGATGGAAAAGGAAAACTCCTTCCCTTACCTTTAAATCCTATCAGTTTTGAGGCTCCCTTCAAAAAATGGGGCTTGGACTTCATTGGGGAGATTCACCCATCTTCATCAGCCCAACATAAGTGGATCCTCATTACCACTGATTATTTTACCAAGTGGATAGAAGCCATACCTACTAGGAATGCTACTGACTCTGTCATTATTAGGTTCCTTGAAACCAATATACTATCCAGATTTGGTTCTCCTAGAAAAATTATCATAGACAATGCTGCTGCCTTCAAGTCTAAAATAATGGTTGATTTTTTCCATAAGTATCATATTACCTTGGGTCATTCCATTTCCTACTATCCTCAAGGAAATGGATTAGCTAAATCCTCCAACAAGAGCCTTGTCAATATTATCAAAAAAATGTTGGAATAGAATCAGAAATCATGGCATAGTAAGCTTATTCATGCTTTATGGGATGATATATTAACCAACAAAAAATCAATAAATATTTCCCCTATCAGCTGGTTTATGGCATGGATGCAGTCTTCCCAACGTCTTTAGGAGTTCCAGTCATGAAACTCCTTCAAGTAGTACAAACTAAAGAGAATGATATGCAGATAATGATAAACCATACCATCCATTTACAGTAGTCCAGAGAGAAAGTATATAACAGAACACAAATAGTCCAGGAAAGCATGAAGAAATTACTTGACAAAAGGACTAAAGAAAATGATTTCCAAGCTGGAAATGTAGTTCTAAAGTGGGATTCTAGAAAAGAAGAAAAGGGAAAACATGGAAAATTTGAAAATATGTGGAAAGGTTCCTACATTATTCATTCCATCAGGGGTCACAATGCATTCCTTCTACAAGAGCTAAATGGAGAAGATCTATTTGGAGGTCCTGTCAATGACAGGCTGCTCAAGAACTATTTCTGCCAAGAGTCCGAAATTTCAAAGCTTTTATTTTTCACTATATATAACATTGCTTCTCAATTTGAAAAAAGGAAAAACACAAAAACAATTGAAAAAGAAAAGAGGGAAGATTCAAAAACAAGGTACAACCCCATACTCAAAAAGAGAATTTTCTGAAAGTGAGAAAATCTAAGTGCCACTGCTGATTAAAAAATGATTTATTGTTTAGTCATCTAGCCTAATCATGGTTGAACATACTTTAAATTTATGTTGATAAGTTAGTAGAAGCATAGATTGATAATATTTTTTCAGACTTGGCTTATCAGTAGAATAGATTAGGATAGAAAGGAAATGGTTCTAACCAGCTCAAAATTTGAACCAAGAAAAGGAAAAAGATACCTCTAAGTATATCAAAACTAGAGCTAGAAAAAGAATAGAAGGATGTTTATAATTTTCAGATCTTAAGCCTTCAAATTTTTTTTTTATTTTTCTGGAAATAAATTCTATGTGCAGCTTGTACATACAACCATAGACACCATAAGAAATCAGAGAGTCTAATCCTGATTTGAATATTTTTAAATTTCTTGTTTTAGAAATGGACAATAAAATCTGTCAAATAGCTTAATCTTGACCGATAGTAGCTTAGGTAGAAAAATAAATAGTTCAACTGTTTAATCTAGACTCTTGGAATGAATAAGGATAGGATTATATAGTTTAAATTCTATTTTAAAAAATAAAATGTAAAAAGAGTTTGCTAGTTCAAATGCACTCAAAAAGGAAGAAAAAATGCTAGGAATGAATAAGGATAGGATTAGAAATCTGCCCAATGGATAAGGCAATGGTATGCTAAAAACCAGAGATTGTTAACTGAGGTTTTGGACAGCTATCCTCCCCAAGTGGAGCTACTATTAGTCATCCATAATTTAGTCCTATCCAAAGATGACTGAATTACCAATCCTAGATTTCTAGAAATAATATTGAAGAATCATTGTGAGTTCTAGAAATCTCACAGCCTTCATTATCCTAAGCCTATCAATTCACTGAATATTTTCATGTAAAAATCCTCCAAGTTATCCTACCATCTCAAAAAGAAGTTGTTTTCAGGCTATATCTACCCATTTTCACTCATTTTCACTTATCCAAACAGTCATTTTTTCCTGCTGAAAACTCCTTTTTCCTCTTCATCAACCCTTCATTTCCTCTGAAAATCCACTTTTCTCTTTCTCATTTACCCTTCATTTTCCTAAAAAACCTTCAAAAATCCTTTTTATACTTAAAAAATATCCCTTTTATGGTTTAATTCACCGCTTTTTTCCTATCGGAACCTAAAAAAACCTTTAAAAAACCCTCTTTTGGACTAAAAGCACCCTTTTTTTATACACAAGTTTTTAGCCCCTGAGGGCTTAAAAATTCAGCTCCTTATCTGTCATGTGACCCGTACCCGTGACCTGGCACTATATATCGTTAGCCCTCAGCCCTTTTTCTCCGCCCCCAGTCCCTTTTTCTCCACAGGAATGCACTCCTACCTTATCACAAACCCCCCTTCCTTTACCCTCTATTTTTTCCCCTGCGCCCTTGCAAGAAAACAATTTCCTATATATTTTTCCCTGCTACCTTGGTCAAACCTTGCGTTAATTCTAGCCATAGATCTTTCCGATCCAACAATTCTAGATCACCTCCCTCATCCCTCCTCCTAGCCCTTTTCCCCTAGTCCTTCACACCCCGCTTCTGGTCCCATACTCCTCATCAGACCCTGCCTTTCCTTATTCTTTAAAGCCCCATCCCTTTATATTTTCTCCCCACCAGACTTATTAAAACTTGCACCATCCCCACTGTTGATCTTGAAAGATCAACGGCCACAATGCATCCCCTCCTACCCTTCATCCTCCCGACTGATATAAATCCTTCACCCCCATAAACATATCCCCACCGTCGATCCGTGAAATCCAATGGCTCTCATTTAAATCTACATCCAACCCCTCCGAACCCACCTCCCACTACCCATCCACCTCTCCCAATCATTTCTTGCCACCTGGCTTCCACTTCAATCCTTGCCCATGCATTTTTCCCCATTGCGCTCTTCCCCCCATCGTTGGATCTACACCCCATCATCCAACGGCCCATCTCGCGTTTTATGCAAATTTCCATGTCAGGGTTTAACGGTCCAAAATAATGCGAGACCATTTGTTTTAAAAAATCCACGTGTCCCCTTTTGATTGAATCGCATTCCCCCTGGGAAAAATCGTTTACTTCCTGGATGTCCCGCGAAAACCATCGGTGGTTTTCGCAAAACCACCAAGCCATTTTTCATGCCAAATTCACATTTAAACCTAGTTTTCGTAGGTTTCCTCCATGAAACCTCTTGATGTATACTATTTCCTGCATATCCTACTCCACCCACCCTCTTCTGGCCTCTGCAAATAGTTTTCCAAATAACTCAGGGTTTTATTAATGTTTTATTGGTTTTTTGTAGGGTTCGATGGCATTTATTAAAGCTTAAAGGCCTTCTTGGGGTTCAATAAGAAACAAAGACGAGGCTCACTACCTCTGAACCCCAAACAACTGCACAGTCACCAAACAATGAGTGTTCAGGGGTTAATTTTATGGTTTGAATGGTGCTTTATGAGCACTGGTTATGCAATGAAACCCTCATCACGCTAAAGACACCTGTCCAACAACAACAACGGGAAAAACATGGTTTAAGCATAAATTCCAAGGTTAAAAGGCCTAAATCAAGAAAAAATTGGATAAAGCACAATGCAGAAAGATGATGATAAAGGCAGACAGAGGATTAAATGTTTAATTGGCAAATTAAGGAAGAAAAACACAGTTTAAAGGATAAAGAAAAATAGACAAAGATCTAAGGCAATGGATAAAGGGAAGGAAACAACGATTATCATTTGAAAAGGCAAGCCAAAGAAAAATCAAAGCCTGAAAGCAGATTTATTAAAATAATATCAAGGCTAAAGGCCTTAAAAAACAGTTTTATGATGAAATGAAGGGAGCTTAGGCTAAAGTAGCCTCAGATAAGTCAAACACAGAGCAGTTATTCACATGATACGCCTAAATTGACACCTTTCACTTACTTGTCTCAAAAGACAAATAAACAGTTATTACACTAGAAGAAGATATTATAAACTATCAAAACAGTTAATGTAAAGGTGAAGATAAGGCTGCAAAGTTAATATTTTCGACTATTTCATCCTCGAGAAGTAAAGATAGATTTATTACACGGAGAAGTAGTTGAGAGACATTCCTACTTTATTCCTTGCATGGTTTTTAAGGATAGGAGTGCATTTACTATGTCATTAATAACATTTTGAACCCTAGATGGTTCCACCTCCTCATTTGCAGTATAAATATTGTACTAGAACTCAATTTAAGGGGGGCATTTGATAACTCTTTGAAGTAATACATAGTTTTGCTGAAGTTGAAAGAAATTTGATGTTTTGGAAGCTGTGGATGTTTTGACCTGTTTGTGGATAGAGAGAGCTCTGTCATTGGATCCCTGAGCTTGTTTGTTGGTGAAGTATTCTAATCTGTTAATGTTTTCCTGTTTTCCATTCTGTTTTCATCACTTCTTGCTTGCAGTAGAGTAAAATGTTTAGGCTAAGAAATATCTCCTAGAAGCACCTTAGACCTATATACTCTTCACTGTCTTTATGTTTTCATCTGCTGAAGGTTTTATTGAGTAGTTTGATTGCTTTTTCAACCCTTAAGTTTGTTTATTTCAAGAATATTTCAAATAGTTGGCCTCAAGAATGATTTATGGTTTTCCCTGCTTACTTGCTGCCACTTAAAAACTGTTTTTGAAGTATCCCTTTAAAGTACCATTGTTTGCAGTCTGCCAAAGAGGTCTATTTTGATCATAACATTTTTTCTTGCTTAAATAATTTTTTTTGAAGGTATTTATAGCTGTAATAAAATATGTCTAGGAGTTCCCTCTTCTATGAATGCATTTATTTGTGAATCTTGAATGTTTTCTTATCATTTAAGTGAAATCTTTGTATGAAATAGAGTGTTTCTAGACTCCTAGATTTCATTTGATAAGTTTGTCTTGAAATTGTTATTTACTAAAGTGTGGTTTATAGAATTCATGGTTAGCCCTATCTATAAAATACTTCTTCATGTTCAAATGATGTTTTAAGTCTCTTTGTTGATAAGTACATATAATTAAGGATTCTTAATTTCCCTTAGTTCTACTTTTCATTCTAAACCCTTAATGTTCATTTCATTTCGCCTGAAAACTTTGTAGATCCAATAGCCAAGTTATACTTGGCCTTTGATACCCCTGATTCATCTATAAACTTGTTACAATTTCCACTTGAATCCATTTCCCAATGACTTAGAGATTTCCCTTTTCTATCTATGCTGCCTAGATCATCAAGTCCCACCAAACAATTGAAAAAAATCATGGTTAATAACTAGCCTAAAATCAACCTTTGCAAGAAAAAAATTCATATCTTTACAAATAATTGAGAGATCCCTCTCTGAGACTATGAGGTCTAGATCCTAGAACTCTAAAGACTGGTTTATAAGTTGCCTTGTCATTTAGTATGCCAATCTGCTAAATCAAATGATCCAAACAAGAGCAAAGAAAATAATAATCAAGCATGAATAAAAATGGATCTCCTCCTCTTCATATATAGCAAGTGCTTCTCTCCACCATGGGTTCCATCCACATGTGCCTTCCAACTCATGCAATTCATCCTCCTCTAATACTGCGTAGTCCATAAAGGAGATACATTGTATCTAGATAGTGCATGTGGACTTGGTCAAAATGACTAGATCAAGCATGATCCAATCCTATTCACACGATGTGGTGCTCAAACTGTTGGCAATATGACGCAATGTGTTGTCCTTGATGGCAACCTATTTGATATTGATATAAATCTGATGTGGAGATTTTTGGCAGTATGATGCAATGTGTTTTCCTTGATGGAAACCTACTTGATGAGTTGCCTATGATAAGCAACCTATGTGCTAAAGATGTAAGAATGATGTATCTACAAATCAGTTCAGATGTAACAGAGAAAAAAATTCCAGTAAGTGACAGAAAAATGATACATATAATATGTCACAATGTATACGCTACTTTTGTGAAGGCAACTCGTGTATATACTCTAGTTTTGTGAAGGGAACCCGCGTATACATTCAGGGTTAGCATATACGCAGTTTGTATGAGGCGAAGTTGCATATACACATGGATATGCATGCTCAAAGTCGCGTATGCCTTTTGCGCTCTAAAAACTATGATACCTAGGGGCATTACCATGGTATTGGCCCATAGTATTGAGCATTGGATTATCTATTTGATCCCGTCCAGGAATACCATTAGAAGTTGAGTGGTTTTGGCTTATGGTATTGACAAAGGCTAAATCTATATAAGGAGAAGAAGATTAGTAGTGCAAGGGTGTGCATAAGTCTGGGTTTTAATGAATACTTCACTTTGAATTATATCTGCATGGAAGGGTAGCAGTTTATTGATTGATCTGAATTAATAATGCACCTATGAAGAAAATGATGAAGAGGGATCTCTAGATTTGAAATGACTATGTATTTTCTAGATCTGTTTATGGAATGTTTAGATATGAGATGAGGCGAATATTTTCTGAAGTTAAGGGTAAGATCTGAGCTATTTATCTGTTCTGAAGAGTTGCGCCGCCCTACAAAGTTTGAAGATCTATACGCAGGTTTGCTTCGTAAAAGGCGCGTGCATATGCAGGTTGGATTCAGCAAAAGCGCGTATGGAATGTGAGGTTGGTACTGGAATATATGCAGAAGTATACGCATGTTTGTCTCTATGAAAGCGCGTATATACGCAGGTTCAGTAAAGTAAAAGCGTGTATGGAATCTAGGGTTTTGCTGAAGTATGGGGAATGAAATGTCTGATCTATTCTGCTAGTTTACTGTTATCTGTCAATAATGTATTCATACAAATCTGGGTTGTTTGAATGTTGAATATGATGATGATTATGTTAATTGAAGATCAAGTTGTTGGTTGATTGGTTAATGATTCAATGAATGAATTAATGGGGTTATAAGTTCCAGTTTGATGTATGTTGAGCTTAAATGTGTGGAGTGGGTCCAGTCTAAAAATATGATGAAAAGTGGCCTACAAGGTATGTTGTATGGAAGCTTATGGATCCAGTATGAAAATTGATGAAACGTGGTCTGCAATGGTGTTGAGGGTCGAAGCCTTCAGTGAGGGGGTTGTAGCTCCCTTCCAGTGGTAGCTGGTAAATGAGAGCAGGGGGTCGTAGCTCCCTTCCAGGAGAGGCTGGTAAACAAGAGCAAGGGGCTGTAGCTCCCTTCCAAGAGAGGCTGGTAAACGAGAGCAGGGGGTTGTAGCTCCCTTCCAGGAGATGCTGGTAAATGAGAGAAGGTTGTAGCCTTCTGCAGGTGGGTGCCTGTGTGCTGGTATGAGTCTGCGCCAGTACATGGTTGTAAGATGTTTTCTTTATAATAAATATTGAAGACTGAGACGATGACAGCGGTGGTTTTCTCCCAAATTGGGTTTCCACCTTAAATCCTGGTATTCATGTGTGTTGCTTATGTGTGATTATTTATTCTGTTCTTACTGCACATGTTTACTGATTACTGAACATCTAATGAATGAATGATGCAATGATCTAAGTAAATAATTATCTGCATAATGAGATCTCTGGTAATACGCAAGTTTCATTAAGGATATCCGTGTGTATACGCGACTTGGGTTCATTAAAGTAGCGTATGGGTTTTAGAGAAAGAAAAAGTAAAAAGTTTTTAGTCTGCACTAAATACTGATTCACCCCCTCCTCTTAGTATTTTTCCCAACACAAACCAGTTGCTTTATTCTTCCTCCTTTCACATGAGGAGTGTTATTCTTCCTCCTTAAGGATTATGAGGCCTTCTTACCCCATTTATTTATCGATCTAAGTTAAAATAAACTATAATATTCAATTTATATAAAATCTAAATTTTTGGGAATATTACAATATGACCCTGACATGAAACAGTTCTATTCTTTATTCTTCATTTGGAGTGTTTATGTGACAGCTTGATGTACTGGTATTGGGTTTAGTTTCAATTTATTTTCCCTCCATGTTATTCAATCACATGGCTATAATTTTAGTTTCATCACTTGAATTAGATCCTAAATCATGTTGAGCTATAGCAACAGTTTTATGTTTCCCTTTATTATTGGGTTTCTTTGGCCTCAATTCATGATTTAATTTCCAACAATGAGTTTCATCATGGCCTTCTTTTGAATAATGTCTACAAGTTACTTTTACTCCCTCCTTCTTAATAGATGAATTATTTTTGTTTTTCCCTTTCAAGGTCTTTTCCTTTGCATTACCTTTAAAATGTTTCTTTCTACCCTCTTCAGAAATGTTCTTCCCTCTAGTTTCTAGATGTGTGGCCTGAACACAATATTCTTCTAGACTCACGGGGTTAAACATGTGAATAATATGTGTTAGGTAGGTATGTAATCCTCCTATGTACTTTAACAAAGTGTCTTCAATCTGAAAATACACCCCTAATAAGAGATATCTTCTCCTAAATTCTTGGGTGTATTCTTGCACATTGTGTCGCTTTAATTGCCTAAAGTTTTTCCAATTCATAATGGATTTTTTCATAAGAGCTAATGGATAAACCTATTGTTTAATAGCAGTAATGAAATTTGACCATGGTAGAATAATCTTACCATGCTTATTGATTTCCTCCTTTGTCTTGGCTTCCCACGAAACAAGAGCAACATCTTCCATTCTCAAAGAAGCTAATTGAATTTTTGTATCATCATCTTGAAGGTTATGTATTTTCAAATAGAAATCCAATTGTATAATCCAATTATCAAGATTTTCTGCATTTACTTCACCATTAAACATTGGAAATTCAAACTTAACATCAAGTTTTAAAAAATGATGTTTACCAGTGCTCTTGGACTTGTGTGACTGACATACTGAAGAAGAAGTAGAGGATGATGATGATGATGAAGAAGATGAGGGTGAAGATGGTGGCTCTCCATTTCCTCCATTTCCTCCATTTACCTTCTTTGAGTTATCTTTATCATGTTTATCTCCTGAATATCCTTATCCTTCCTTTTGAAGTTTAGATCCTTCTCCGTCTAGTATCTCATTTGTTTCTTGATAAAGAATTCTAACCATCGCAGTCATGTCAAGAAACACTTTCCAGAACACTATTTATTCCTTCTTAAGATCATCTTCCTCATGGATTTTTCCTTCCTCACGAGGCATGCTTAACAGAGCTTATGCTTCTTTAGGAGCTGAACTAGGTGGTGGAGAATGTGGAAATATTGCTCTCCTTTTCTTCGGCTCTTTTTGAGACCCTTCTTCTTCCACCAGTTTGCCTTCTCCTCTTTTGAGCTTGAACCTTGTATGCATCTAAAATTTGCAAACAGATAAAAAATTATTTGCACTAAATAACACCAGAGAAAAACTATAGCTCTGATACCAATCTGATCTGAAATGACTGTATTAGTTTTGTTGTGATAAGTGTATTTTCATTTTAAAAACATGTGCATACTTGTCTCATTAGTTTGCATAAAGATTAAGGATTTTGACCATGACCTGCAGATGATTTGTAGTTAATGATAAACATAAAATAAGCATAAATAACATGGAACAATAGTTTAAAATAGAGAAATAAGTCACCACATGAAATTTACACAACAGGCATGTTGAAGCAGTTCACCCCTTCCGGGCTACATCTGCTGGTCCAGCTCCCAATGACTTGTCCATCTTTCACTATGCTCAAAATTTTTCTATTACATGTAGTTAAAGTACTCTAATACCTATTTTCCCTATACCAATGGCTCCATAATGCTCCAATTACTCAAAAATGACTCTTCATTCACTCAGAATGGTCGAAATAGGCCTCCTACACTTTTTCTTAGTTTCACCTAGGAAATCTCCACTAAAAGTGGATAACTCCACTTAACTGGAGTTAAAAATGGCATGTCTACCAAAAATGGCACACCCTCTAACTTACCACCGAAAATGACTGTGCATAATGTGCTAGTGGTTGGGTGGTCGCCACATGTGCAACCCCAAACCACGGTTATCGCAACATTTGGGAAAAACTCAAGCCACAACTCCAGTTTAAGGTTTGAACTGTGGTTTGTTACTGTTGTTAGTGTTAAACAAAGTGCATGTGTTGGAAACTATTATTTCCATGTGACAATGTAATGTGGAACCACTAACAGGTTGGGACCGCCGGCAGTTCCCAATCCCCAAACTCAATTTCATCACACATTAATACAAAACCGTGCCCTTAGTGGTTAAGAAAGAAACGTGTAGTGTGGACGATAGAGTGTATGCATGCCCAGCGGGAGGTTAGGGGGTCGAGCCCTGTTGCCTCCAATAAAATTTTATATGCCATTTCAGGGACACGTGGCGGCCTTAGGGCTCGCCATGTGGTTCCCTATAATTAGCTCCTCCAAACCATACGACGAATAAAAAACTGACACTTGTCAAACCATGATTTTCTCAGTGAAAAGGAATATTCTAAGGAATATTCCTTTTTTGCTGACTGTACATTCCACTCTGCTGACTGTGCATCCTAGTCAAACCTGGTCAAACTGTCACAATTTTTACCTCTTTTACATTCTTATCAGAACGTGATATCTTCCTCATACGACATCAGTTTTAGAATTGTTCACAGCACCGGAATAAGGAAGACGAGATCTACGCAAACATCCTGGTTTCAACCAAATCCTATTACTTTGAGTTTTGAGCAAAATGTATTAACTCCCAATCAGTCTAATTTTCCAACCCTTAATAATGAAAATTCTAGTAGTATTTAACTAAAACTATGTTGGTTGCCCTTCCTTACTCGGAAACCTTTCATCGATTAAAATTTAGTAGCAAATTGACAAGTGTAGCTATGAAATTCCTGATCAAACATCTCTAACTATAGCACCGCCTCTGGAATTAATTTTTTCCAACTCTTCATAGATCTAAACGCTTCAATGGCTCCTCAAAAGATCACAGAGTAAGCTTTGGAGGTGGCTATGATGGTTTCGAAGAGGCAACCAATGGAGGATCTAACATCTGGCTCTTTTTCGTTGAAAACATGCATTGGGTAATCAAAATTGTGTGGTGTTGGCCACTTTTTATTATTGCAGGTGATTATGCTGATGTGTTTTGTGTGAAATCCTTTTTCCCGATTTGACCCCCCATGCTTGTTCGCCTGGTCGGGGCTTATCTCCCCTGTGAATGCCTTTTGCCCGTTATAACACAACCATGATGTAAGAACGCCTTGCCCGACTAAACCTCGGTGTATTTTTTCTACACAAGCCTTTCGCCATGTTTTAACCCTTTTCTAAGAAAAACAACGAAAAAAATCAACATAACAGACCTAAAAACCTTTAAATTTTATTCCTGAACTTTATCGCATCCATTACAGCATAAGATTTCGTACATTTTAGAGTTTAATTTAAAAGAAACAAGTTCAGCGATGTGATGGGAACTACAAAGTTGATGTGGCAGGTCAGGTGGGACTATAAAGTAGCCTGTAGATTGCGAGTTTTAAAATTTAGCAGCGAAGGTAAACTCTGAGGGATGCGAAGTGCGAAGGGCGGGGAGGGCAGAGTGACGTGGAGGAAGGTGGGACCCAACTGCACCACAAGTTAAAATAAATACCTTGTGGGTGTTTTAATGGTAGGTGGTAATATTTTCAATGTGCGATGGATGGTGACGGAAAGGGTGACGTGTCAAGGGGACTAGCCCACTTTAATTGCAGTGGGGGGATGGGAAACGAAGTTAAAACAATGGTACATCGGTGAAAGAAAAGGTAAAGTAGAAATATAAAGTGGAAAAGGTAGAAAAGGTAAGGTCTAAAGTTTTTTAAAGGAAAATGAGAAGAAAAATTGTTGTAATGCAGATGAATGGGTCCCACTCCATCGCATATCGCCTTTGGAACGTAATATCATGACCTTAAAACCCAAGGTTGGTTTTCGGAGGGGTCCTAAGGTGACAAGCAGTAATAGAGAACGAGGTGTAAAATTGCGGAAGGGTGACATGTAGTGGGGATGGTGGTAAGGAATACCACTCATTTCAGACCCCCCCCCCTAACCCCCCTATTGTTAAAGTTTGGACGCTGCGAGGAGTGCGAAATGAAACAAATACCGAAAGATGATGAGGGGGTGAGCGGAGATGGAGGAAAGGTGGAGGGCGATGACATGATCGGTTTCATTTCTTTGTTATTCGTAGGAGACTCATTCATGACTTGACTTTCTTAGGGTGCATGACTCAACCCAAACACATTCAAGGCTTTCCCTTTGCTTCTTTTTTATTCCTTAACTGCTACTTTGTTGCCTTCTTTGATTCTTTCTTTGGAAAGGATTTTGAATATTGATGTCCATGTAAATTATGGAAAAATTGCAAATATAGAACAATCATTCACCATTTTATACTGTAAATTATAGGGTTCTAACATGTCTAGGAATGAAAAAAATTGAAAAATGAACTCTAGATCGAAAGATAGTTCCTATTCACACTTCCCTGGTAATGACGCCAAAATATTGAGGCAATTTAATTACCTATCATCTAATTGTCAACCTCGGGGTTTCATAAAACTCGCGAAGTGTGCGTGCACTATATATGCTAGAAATTAACTTCTAATTTAGATTAATCTAACTATGAAATCAAATTATGACAAATGAAAAAAACATAAGGTAACTGAAAGCAATCTATGTAAATGAAAAACTTGATCTACTAAATACAATTCAAATGTTATTCACAAAAGTTTTCTAATGTGAATGTGCACACAATATCTTGAAAATGATTTTTTTAATCTAGGAATGAAAATAAATCTAGTCTACTTGTATGAAATGAAAAACTGATCTATACACTTACTTTCATGATTGAAATCAAACTTAATCTAATGACAAGAAATTTATGCTAATGAAAGAAAATCTAGTGTAAGAAAACAAGAAATCTTTAATCTATGAAAAATAGGAAATCTAATCTAGGAAAGTATTCAAAACAAACTTACTAGAATTGAAATCTTAATCTACCACAAACACTTAAATAGAATTGGAAATATAATTTAGGCACACTTCATGACTTCAAGATCTAAACTTCTTGTAGGAATTGAAAAGCATGAATTGAAATCTAAAAAATATTAACTACAATGAAAGAAAAGCGACCAATTGATCTAAAAATGCAAGAGCACACAAACACAATGAGCATAATAAAAATTAACTTATGAAGGCATGTAAATGAACATAAAGGAAATAATAACAAAGCATGAAAATAAAACTAGCTAAACATAAAGAAATTAATGAAATAATGATATAATCTCACACTCATTTAGGTGGCCAAGACAATGATGCATTAGAACTGCAAGTGAAGAAGTTGCATATGCAAGAAAAACCAAATCAAAGTGAAAGAAAACTCATGAGTATGGTGCCAAATCCAATTCTTTATTCAAAACATGAGCATAACTCCAAACTTTAGACATGCCTTTGAAATGATAAGGCTCTCCGATTTATACAAGAACATAAGAAGCTACCCTTATTAATGGAGATGTGTTATTTTCTCCCTAGATCCATAAAAATATCAACCAATTAGACACATATCCATTTATCCATGATTCTTCTCCATGCAATATGGTTTATTCCTATCCCAAATCTTATTCCAATCTTGAAGAGAATTCAAAATTGATCATTGGAGGCCACGTAAGAGTGTCTTGGAAGATTCCAAATGACCTACACATGTCATCAAACTTAAGCCACCTTTAGGTATAAGAAAATACATGTTATTTTTCTAACTTTCAATCATAGATTCACTCTAGATACATGAAATAATAACTTTGTAAAATAATAATGTGAACCCTTATGAGTATGAAAATGTAAGGTTATGAAGTGACAAAGTTATGGAATGAAGGTGATAAAGGTGAAATGAGGGTGTGAATTAAGTGAAAATATATGTCATTTTAAGGACATTTTGGAGGCCCAACATACCCCCCAGCTAGAGTGATTGCATGTCCTCATGCAAATATTGCATTAATTCCTTATATTTTCTTGTAACATATTTTCTTTTGAATGAGCTTGGATTATATCAATTCTCTTTAAACTTTGCATTTGATTCATTTCTTTTTGCAAAGTATTCCTTGTCATATATTGAATTACAAAATATTTGGTTGGTTCTTGTATGGCAACCAAATTTTAATTGACATTGGTTCTTGTGTATCAATACCTTGTTTCTTTTTGTTGCAGTAAGGTTCCTTTAACATTTTGAGAATGCATATTTAAATCAACCATATAATATGTTCATTATTTATTGTTCATTTTGCAAATAATACAATCAATTTTTTCTATTTGAACCATAATGCAATCATAATTTATTACGATAAGTATGTTAGGATGTAATGAAGTAAAACATAATGAGGTGATATGAAAAGTGATCATACATGGATGTTCCATTCCCCCCACTAACTAAGGGCGTTTTCAGTTTTTAAATGAAAAATGAAATATGGTAAAGTATTTTTGAAAAATTATAATTTCAGTATTTAAGGAATTCTATGATTAAAAGATAGAAAATAACATACCTTTAATTGCCTAAGAAGTGGAAAAATTTTGCATAGGTAGAGTAGTGTGATCCTGTTGCTGAGTCATGGAATATAATGTAGAATTTCATGTGCTTCTTGGTTGCATAAATGGTGGATGAGGTTGTGACAGTGGATTCTTTATTTTTGCTGCTAAATCTATTTTATTCACTGCAAAATGCTGAAGTGATATAGTCTTCACCTGCTACAAAACTCGATGGTAAAATTCTAGTCATGCGAAAATTTGTGTTGTTGTCGAGCATGAAGAGAATTCATTGGATTACTAACCATTTATGAATGTCATTAACCAATATGAGGCAAACTTTCCATTAATTTCAACGAGTGACAAGGTATCTAAGTACATCTTGCGAAGTGTGAATAGATGAGCTGATGTCGATGCACTTGCAATATCCGACGATCAAGGGACATTGATGTATTCCGATGATTGTCAGCAAGAGAACTTGTCATTAATGCATACAAGCCTCAATATACTAATAAGTACTCTAGCCTTCATTAGGGGAATTTTAAGGTCTCAAATGGGCCTCCTAAGGAAGTTATAAAAGAATACTGAAAATAATAAAATAATAATTTATTACATCATCAAATTTTAGAGGGAAAAAAAAAAACTACATTTTCAACTCATATATTCAACTTATCTCTCATATTTTTTACTCAAATTTCGAGCAGGAGTACTCGTTGGATGCAAAATTTAATTCCCCATCCAAGGATTACCTATGTTGCATACTTTCAATGGATCTTGCTACATGAAAAATGAGAAATACATTAAAAACGTGACTGCAATCATGTTTTTTCATGTATTTCTCATTTTTCATCTAGCGCAGTCTAGAAAACATATGTAACATGGGTACTCCTTGGATGAGGAATTAAATTTTGCATCCAAAGAGTACTCTTGTTCAAAATTTGAGTAAAAACTTTGGGAGATAAGTTGAAAATACGAGTTGAAAAGGTAGTTTTATTGTTTTATTATTTATTAATCTTTTTACCATTTACTTAAAAAATGGTGAATCATCCCCATGGTTTACATCACCATATTGAATTCTATTGGTCCTTATAAAGTTTATATTGGTTGTACATTTTTCTTAGGAGGCCCATTTTAGACATCAAAATTCCCCTAATGGATCCTAAATAATGTGTTGATGTCAATAAGTGTTAGAAGGGAGACATTAATGAATCCCCCATGATCTAATGCCAATATGGAATAATGATTTTGGAAGGACCATGGATGAAAATTTTCATGAAGAAGGATTTATTTAATGGAAAGGAAAATTATAAGAGGGTAAATAAGTGAATGGAAAGAAAAAGGAAAAATGAACATTTAATTGAGCTGAATTTCTTTAATAATGAGTTACTGCAAATGAATGGATATTATGGAAAATTTAGATGGAAAATGTGAAGGAAACGTGCAACACTTGCAAGGAAAATGGTGAAAATGATGTTTAGCGAAAATGCTCGAATAACTTTATGAGTTTCGAGAGGAAACGTGATGACATTTATGGATGATAGAAATGTAGGGTTATATTTCTTGAAATTGGTCGTAGAAAACCAATCGTGCATAAATTGGCTTCCTTCAATTCTTTTTTTGTCCTAGAACCTAAAAATAAGCATGGTGCTAATATTGCAATAAAACGTAAGTGTGCTCAAAGAGAACTGATCAATTTCTCTTGGTACAATGAAAAAAAAGTTGCATAAATAATGCCAGTAAAACAGGTTTATGGCATGTCTTCATTTCAAATTATCATGGTTATTCCAATTTCACAATTGCGATAATAAATCCAATTTCTAAGAAAATGGCGATATGCACAATTTTCTCAGTTTACATTTAAACCATAGCATTTCATAAAGATAAAGAAATATTGATTTTCGAATGCTTAATTATTCCTACAAAACAAAATTCGATCAAAATTTGCAAATTGACCCTCCAGATAAAGTGCCCTTATAGTTCTTCTTATTCCCTACATCATGCTTGAAAACATAATATTAGACAAAACTAATGATAAATGTTTACCATAATTTCGATAATGCAAAAAATCAACGTTAACAAAATTCATTTTGCAATTAAATTTAGTTAATGTGAGCTATTGTGCCTTTATTCAATTAATTTTTTCTTGTGTTTTATGATTCTTTCCTTTGTTTCTTGCTTCGACATGTGTGTTTTAAGTGGACCCTCAGAACAAGTTTTTCTCAATTTACTCCAATCATGAATTTTTATTAGAATGCATTGTTAATAAAATAGATCATTAAATTCGAAGCTGCAGAATGTGCATAGTTTCTGTAGCTATAATCTAGAACAAATAGTTAAGTACACACATCTATGCATTTTTGCTATGAATAAATAATCAGTCTAACCGTAAAATTAAGTAGTACCTTTTTTCAGAAAACTAGAAAATACCCTACTGGTTTTATTGATTATTTATTGGAAAATGAAAAAGAGAATTTTTTTATTAAAAAGGAGAGGAATTTTTGATCTGCTTATTTACTTGTAAACCTTCAATGGATAAAAAATGGTAGATAGACTTGTTTGTTGTTCCATTTCCTTCTTTTTTTTTGTATCATTTTTGTATCAATTCCTCTTATACTGGATCACCTACTAATAATGAGTGAGACTCTCCAAAAATATTTATTCCATCATCGTTTTTCTTCCAAAATGTAGTACAATCTCATGAAGAATAGAAGTAGATTGGCGAGTG